>CM028366.1:46221552-47542081 GCA_016624345.1 Platycodon grandiflorus | reverse complement strand
ATAAATGTGGTGAAGAAGCGGGAATGGCTACGCCAATTTATAGAAGATATTCCAAGATGGACGAAGCCCGCGCCATCAATATGTATACATTGTGATAGCCAATCAGCGATTGGAAGGGCACACAATCATATGTATAATGGTAAGTCTAGACACATTCGTCGAAGACATAATACCATTAGACAACTACTCTCAGCGGCACAATATCCATTGACTATTTTAAGTCATAGGAAAATTTAGCGGATCCGTTAACCAAAGGGTTAAATCGAGAGTTAGTTGAAAGCTCGATGAGGGAATGGGACTTAAGCCTCTGAAAAGTTAAACACAGCGGAAAACCCAATCTAGATGACTGGAGATCCCAAGAACTAGATTTAATGGGACCACCTAACTGTTAAAAGACTTGTAACGTCAGTGTGGGGGAATCAACCCCAAGTCCATTCCTATTAGTGACATCCCGAAAGGACAAGGATAAGCTTATGGCTTTTAATGATTCTTACGCGTCAAAAATTCGAGCGGGGTAATACGGGTTACCTTTAAGAAATCACCTATGTGAGAGAGAAGTGGGGCGCTTGGAGAATTGTGTGAGGCTCAATTCTTAGACCCTCTCGCGAGACCGGTATGTTCGGGGCCATGATTGAACATAGCTATGAGAATTGAAGTATGTTAGGACGATACTTGTGTCAAGCATATGACCGGCTACACAAAAAGCATAACGATTCAAGGACATCGCGTCTATCGATTTGCGAGTAGAGTAAATATGCTTGTACGGCGAAGATTCAATGGGCATTCCCACATCTTCGTATGCAAGTTTTTCTGCCAGGCTTTATAACCAATTCCGCATTATTCCTTCATGTGGGGATTGTTGGAAAAAGTGTGTTTTGAAGGAAATAATGAGTTATTTTCTTAATTAGTTATTTGTCAAAATGACAAATTGATTGTTGGATTGTGTTCTACTTCATGAGTACATTGAAATCATATATTCATTTGTCCAAAATGGTTGAGAAATGAATGAGATATTAAGGCTCAAAGTAAATGGGTTGGAAAGGGAAATGTGGTTATCCCACATTGGAAAAAGATGGAAAAGTGGCTAAGTTTATATACTCCTACACTTTAGTAGGGAGTAAAATTGTGGTACATAGAGGCTCTGCGCGAGGTGCGCGGGCGAGTGCAAATCATGGACCGAAATAGGCTTCGAGCTACCGAACTCATGTGCATGCGTCCTGCGGACACGAATGTAGCTCGAAATAGCTGTCCGCGCGAGCCCACTTTTTGCATTTTTTCAAACTCACGAGGCCGCCGAAATGATTTCAAATAATTGTGTAGCTAGCAAGGATTCAAAGGGATGTGTAAGCGCCTTACATTATGAGCTAATTGATTGAATTTATTTCAATAATGGCATTGATGAATAAAATTAAAACATAGTTTTAATTTTATGGCAATTTTATTCTCTCTTGGTTAATCTACAAATAGAGAACACACAACAAGAAGAGACCTGATTTCCGAAAATCCTCTCCTCTCCATTTTTGCATATTGAACAAATCTTTCCTTTGGCCTCCGCATATTGCATTCGTGGTGATATCGTCAGAGCATTGACTTGATTCGCGGAGGTCCTATTGTCAAAGCAACCGTCCGGTCATCCGTTTCATCTGGGAGGCAATCGTCCGAGTAATCTTAAGCACAACGTGGTGAGGGCGAAATTTGTCTTAAGGAGAGTGTGATCTCACACGACTCGGACAACGACAAATCATTTTCTTCTCTTCTTTATCTAGTTGTTTTAATTAGTTTTTCTGTATTTCATTTGAGTTTTGTAATAGTTATTCTAACAGCTATCCACCAATTTGTTTGGTGAGAACTTTGTTGGTGTTGTGGTGATTCAAGAAGCTTGTTGTTTTTGATGTATTTGTGATCCTCTAGTATAACTAGAGAGGAACCTATTGTAAACCCATTTGTGATGGTGGAAGTTTTTGTCTTGGACTACGGTCCTATGATTTTTCCGATTCGGGTTTTCGACGTAAAAATCATTATCTCGTCTTGTGGCTTATGACTTAAATTTGCGGCTGCGATTATTTGTTATTGCTTTTATTTTTTTGGTTTTTAATTTGCTGTTTTGGAAGAGTTTTTGGTGGTTTCTTGGTGTAATTTTTCCCAACATTTACTTGGTCATTTGAACTATTGTCACATTTTCAAAATCAGTGTCGTTTTAGAGTATTATATATAAATAAATTATGTAAGTTGATGAATAAACCCTTAAATGCCATCATTTCTTGTGCTAGAAGTATTTAAAAAGACAAATTTGAAAGAGAGAATTACTAGGACAAAATATAATATTTAATGATATGATGATCAATTGTTGAGACTTGAAAAAGAAAGGTAAATTAGAAAAAAATCATGCATTGAAAACTTAAACTGCACTTATTTTGGAGCATATATATATTTTTCTTTTTGCTAAAATGATACTTATTTTGAAATGTAGGAAGTGCTCCCTCCCTTTAATTATTGTCTTGTTTGACTCGGCACGGATTAAAAAAACAATTGACTTGATTATTAATACCGATATAATGTGTAATTTTTTAATGCCCTTGTGTATGTGGCCCATATTTAAAGTAGGGGAAAAGTAAGGGTAAAGTGGTAAAAGTGATGTCCTAAAAGGAAGCTTTCAAACAAGACAATTATTTTGAAATGGATAAAAAAAAAAGATAATAATTTAGGGACGGAGGGAGTATATTTTAGTATTACATTATCTAATGACCTTTCTTTTATAAAAAGGAATATCTCAGAAAGTCAACATAATACAATATCAAATCACTATTTACCATATATTAATTATGTACTCCTCTGTTTCAATTAAAGAGTTAATTTTTGACTTTTTTTTAATCAACTTAATTAAAATTTAACCAACAATTTACATAAATTTATTTATTTTTACAAAGTCATAAAAGTTATATTCCATATTATTCTTAATATAGTTTTATTATATGAAATTTTATTTTCGAAAACATAATTAAATTAAATTAATTTTTTATTTAATTTAATCACATGTTAACTTTTAAAAATGAAAAGTGAACTCTTTAGTCAAAACAGAGAAGTATTAGGTAGTAAAATGTTAATCATTAACATACTATTAAAGATACTATCAGTAACAGTTTTAGAATTTTGTATGGATTAGTAAATTTTTATATACATTTGGACAAAATTTAATCAAATTGACCAAGAAGGAACTAGTATTTTTTAACACGGGTTGAGTTAAAAATAATAGAATTAGGCTTCACCATTTTGTCTGTTGTGCAATAATAAATACTCTCTCCATCCCAAATAAATGTTTCTAATTGATAAAGTAAGGAAATTAAGAAACATAATTAATGATGTGATGTAAAATGTGTTCTAACAATAATATCTATGAATATTAATTGAGTTTAACTATTTTAAATAATTGAGTTTCTTTAGGATATGTTATATTAAATAAAACTTTAAGGGTATATTAGGAAGAATGGTAGAGAATACGTAGATCAAAAGTCCTTAGAACATTAATTAAGACATTTTAAAATAGAAAGTAGAAACATTTATCGAGACGGAGGGAGTAAGATTTACAATGATATGATATGATTCGTAGAATCATATTCAATTAATATACTCAACTTTTCATAGCAATATCTTCTTTTACTAATTTTTCTTTAGTCAAATTGATCTTTTTCTGGAAAACAATTTTTTATTGACTTATTTTTGTTGTATCTTATAAAATTATAACCATATTAAACGATGTCAAAGTTGTAGTTTTAAGAAATTTAATAAGTAATAAGGAATTTAAATGAAAAAGTCAAATTGACTAGGAGTAAGTTAGAAATAGAAAACACATGTATGTATTATGGGTTTCAGAGAGTCGTAGTGTATGAATAAGATGTATATAAAGGAAGCAATAACCGAGTTGAAACCATATAAATATATATATATATATATTTGTGAGCATGAGATTGTCGACGGGAAGCCTCTCCTTCTTTCTTCTCACCCTGCTAGGAATTTTCTTTTTCAGCAGCAGAGCGCATGCTAAATGTATTCTTACCCCAAAGTACACTGTTGGTATTATAAATAGTATTGCGAATAATAATATTACAGCGCACTGCAAGTCAGGAGATAATGATCTTGGAAATCATATCATTAGCAACGCTAATCCTTATGTATGGAAGTTTTGCGTAAATATATTTTATAGGACTCTTTTCTTTTGCAACTTTCATTGGAAGCAAAAGAGTCAAGTGTTTGACGTATTTACATGGGAATTGACTCATACGTGCTCGAATGGTTACAGATGCGTATGGAAAGTGGCTGCGGACGGATTTTACTTTTTTGATGGCAATCTCGGTAAGTACGTGAAGAAATATGATTGGCGTTGATGTGTCTCGATCGCTCTCTCTACCAAATTGTATCAATTAACATGATACAAATCTTTTTGTAAGCCTCATCATATCACTAATAAATTAAGAGAGAATTAATGGTTTTATAAAGAATGAATGAAATTAAGTTTGTTTTGGCTTTAACATTTCTCTCTCTCTCTCTCTCTCTCTCTCTCTCTCTAGCTAGCTCCCTCCCTTGCCCAACTCTTTTGATTAACACATATGCTTGGTTTTGTCATGGGTTTAAATGTTTGCAATATACACTTAACATGAAACTAATTACTTACAATTGAAACCTCTTCAAGGGATGAGAGTATTCAAAGTATTTAATTTTGAGTTGACAATTCACAATTAAATCCCCCATCAAGGGTGTGGGTGTGGGTGTGTTGAATGCATTTTTGAAGATTTCTTGCCTAAACGGGGGCAGGGCAATTATAAATGTATTTTAGAAATTAACCCCTTATTGGGATCGATGCTACTTACAGATAAAGCAGCTTCAAGTTGCATGTATAAACTCAGCAAACTATGTCTATATATGTGGGTACCTTAGAAACATGAAGCATGATGATGGAAGAATATTGACACCGCCGATCACGATCACGCCACAATTTCAACAACTCAATTTTTATGCTCCAAATTAAAACCTAGGCTTTCTTTGATTAAACATCAAAGGAAGGTAGGGGCCGGGCGAATGATATGGGTAATAATTATTAATTAGCACCAATCATGGTGTGACACATGGCGACGTATTTATTAAGGGTAAACTGGGTATTACTTCTTCCGCTACAGACTTATATTTTAGCTATTTCATTTAAAGAGTTCACTTTAAAAAATTATGTGCTGCAATCTCTATATCTTTCAACTTTACTTTTCACATATGATATAAACATCTTAATCATACTCAAATATTTTTGTAAATTATGACCAACTCAAATATTACTACTACTACTACTATTTATATATCCCTTAATTATTAGACTTTTCAAAAATAAACTTTTTGGGTGAAACAGATAAAGTATTAATTAAATCCCTTTAATGGGTCGGCCCAAGGTGATTTTTTGCTTCAACAAGATTAATACTTGATGATGCACGAAAAATCGAGCGTGGGGGTGTTGCATCGTGGATTTAGGATATTTGGTGTAGATTATGCAAAAAAACAACGTGAGAGGGGTGGGGAGTGTTCCCGTCAAAACCCTCCGGTTTGATAATTAGTATACTAGTCATGGGAGAGATGAAACCGTAGTAGAGTACGGCTTACCTTGGACCGGCAAAGGAGGGTTATATATATACCCGCAAGGGTGAGCATCTATTCATTTTGGGTCACTTACTTGAGTGAAGCCCATATAATTTAATCCTGGTCCAAAATATGCACATCAATACTCTATTCGCACAAAAAATAAAATAAAATAGTTTTTCTTTATTTTTTAATTTGTTTTAAAGAAGAGTTTTGTTTTCAGATAAAGATATAAACTTTGTACAATTAAAAGAGTATGCATAAAGGAAGCCCCAACAAATACTATTATTTATTTATTTATAGAGAGGGGTGTGCATTAATTCTTATGGAGAGGTTCCTTGACGTCATCATTATAATTAAGCTTTATTACTCAACTCATTATAAGAATTAAAAATTCATTTACAAATCACATATATTGCTATGCACAATATATATATATATATATATATATATATATATTTTGATATCCTAAATCTATCCTAAATTTACCCTAAAACTCCCAAAGACCCCAACGAGATTCGACCCGGGCCAACAACGGGAAGAGTGACACTCTAACCAAGTAGAGCAATCACCGAATCTCGCTTATACACTATTTTTAATCATTAAGAAACTCACAAATAGTTAAAGCTGACCATCGGCTTATAGTTCATCAATTTGGTTTTAAGGTCTCGTTTACTTAGTCATTCGAACTAGTCCGATAGTTCATCAATTTATTTTTAAGGCCTCATTTAGTTAGTCATTTTCGGTCTACCACGTATGACCTATGTATTAGCTCACTAATCACTTTGGTCAACTAGGCCTACTATGAATCACCCAAAGTTCATGAAAGATTGATGACTAGTAGTAGTGGGTGGCCACGAAATACCACTCACTCTCTCATTCCACCATTTTGTGGTTCGCCATGCATAGGGTAAACTCAAATTGTTCATTCTACTTTTTTAATGTCAATTGTTTACTAATGGTTTTAGGTCCGGGTTGTTGTATGAGTAACTTATGGAGAGCCTAATATGAAGAGAGGAGAAGAAGTCGGGGATGAAGAAGATTTTATCTTCAATTGATGGGAATTTATTGCTTTGCCCTCGATTTAAATTCACATGAGTGAGCACATGCTCACTTAACAGCAGAGGCACAAATGACATTCAAGACAGGGACTAGTGATGTGCAAAAATGACTAAAAGTTTGGTCTCAGGCGTGCATTTGCTTAGTTCAGAACCGTTCGTAGACTTTTTCTTAGTCCAAGGACCCTTGGTGCACTTAGCCCAAACTTAAATTTATACTTATTTGAAAAGAAAAAAAATTGTTGCTAAAATGACTCTTAATTTTTTGAAGCGTAGGGAGTATATTTTAGTAGTATTACATTATCTAGTGACCTTGCTTTTATTAAAAAAAAAAATTCAGAAAGTCAATCTAATATAATATTAAATCTTTATTCAACATATATTTATCATGTACGTATTAGGTGATAATGATCAATCATTGATATAATATTGAAGATATTATCATTCACAGTTTTAGAATTTTGTACGGAATAATATTATATATATATATATATATATATATATATTATACAAGAAGAGATCGACTAATTATTTACAATGGAGGGAGTTAGAAAATAGTAGAATTAGGCTTCACTATTGTGGTTGTGTGTTAGATAATCCAGTTTACAATAATAAATATGATATGATTCATACAATCATATTTAATTCATATATTCAATTTGTCCAAGTAATATATTCATTTCCTAATTGTTTTATCAAATTGATCTTTTCTAGAAAAAAATCTTATATTGACTTATTTTCTTGTATCTAATAAAATTATAACCATAATAAACGGTCCAGGTTGGGATATTGGGATTTCAATTTTTTAATACGGCACTCCAAGTACTAGTTTATTTAACTATATATTACATAATCCCGACCATACACTCTACTTTGGAGTGCCTTAGTACAAAATTGAAGTGCTAATAACATATCTCGAACTTTATCTAGAATTGTTATCATCAATATCATTTATAAAGGAAACTGTAACCAAGTTGAAACCATATATGACCATGCATGCGATTGTCCATGGAAAGCCTCTCCTTGATCTTTAATTTCTTACCCTAGCATGCATTTTACTTTCTTAGCACAACACATGCTAAATGTTTCTTTACCGAAGAGTATGTAAGTTGCTAGTATTTCAAATAATATTCTTCTAGTGCTGTGGTATGAAAAGAAAACATAAGTACATTATATTAAATTTTGATTTAATTTAGTCAAATGTTGATTTTAAAAATGAAAAGTGGACTCTTTGGTCACAAAACAAAGGGAGTATTAGGTAATAAAATTTCAATTATTGATATACTATTAAAGATACTGTCAATAACAATTTTAATTTAGAATTTTGTATAGATTAATATATTTTTATATATGGTTGAACGAAATTTAATCAAGTTGACCAAGAAGGACGTATTTTTAGCACGGGCTGAGTTAAAATATAATAGATTTAGGCTTCACCATTTTGTCTGTGTTATAGATAACCACTGTGCAATAGTAGTAATAAATAAGATTTATGATGACACAATATATATGATTCGTAGAATCATATATATTCAATTAATATACTCAATTTGACACAGTGTAATATCTTCGATCTTTTACTATTTTTCTTTGGTCAAATTGATCTTTTTGGAAAACAATTTTTTATTGACTTATTTTTGTTGTATCTTATAAAATTATAACCATATTAAACGAAGCCATATATCAATGTTAATTAATTATAAAAGAATTGGAGTAGTAGTTTTTAAGAAATTTAATTAAGTAATAATCCAATGGAATTTAAATGAAAAAGTCAAATTGATTAGGAGCTAGTAAGTTAGAAAACACGTACGTACGTACGTACGTGTATATAAAGGAAGCAATAACCTGAGTTGAAACCATATATACATATATGACCATGAGATTGTCGACGGAAAGCCTCTCCTTCTTTCTTCTCATCTTAGGATTTTTCTTTTTCAGTAGAGCGCATGCTAAATGTGTCACCACAAAGTACACTGTTAGAATTACAAGTATTATTGCTGATAATATTACAGTGCACTGCAAGTCAAGAGATGATGATCTTGGAAATCATATCGTTCGCAACAATATTCCTTATGAATGGCACTTTTGCATGAATATATTTTATAGGACTCTTTTCTTTTGCAACTTTCATTGGAAGCAAAAGAGTCAAGTGTTTGACGTATTTAAATGGGCATTGGCTCGAGACTGCGCAAAAGGTCACAATTGCTTATGGAAAGTGGGTGGGGACGGATTTTACTTTTTTGACGCCAATCTCGATTATTACACGAAGAAATATGATTGGCGTTAATTGATGTGTCTCTCTCGCTCGCTCTCTCTCTCTCTCTACCAAATTGTATCAATTATATAATATGATACAAAATAATCTTTTAATTTGTAAGCCTCTGATCACTAATAAATATTAGAGAGAATGGTTTTTAGAATGAAAGTTTGTTTTGGCTTAACATTTTCTCTCTCCTCCCTCCCTTGCCCAACTCTTTGATACACACATGCATGCATTATGGTTTTGTTAGGGTTTAAATGTTTGCAATATATTTAACATGAAACTAATTACTTACAATATATATTGAAACCTCTTCAAGGGGTGAGAGTATTCAAAGTATTTTGAGTTGACAATTCACAATTAAATCCCCCATCAAGGGTGTGGGTGTGGGTGTGTTGAATCCATTTTTGAAGATTTCTTGCCTAAACGTACGAGGGAAAGTATAAATGTATTTTAGAAATTAACCCCTTATTGGGATCGATGGTACTTACAGATAAAGCTTCAAGGTGCTTGTTTAAACAAAATTAATGCCCACTATGTCTATGTGGGTATCTTAGAAACATGAAGCATGATGGAAGAATATTGACACCGCCGATCACGCTACTATTTCAACAACTAAATTTTTATGCTCCAAAAACTTAGGCTTTCTTTGATTAAAAATCAAAGGAAAGTAGGGGGCAAATGATATGGGTAATAATTAGCACCAATCATGGTGTGACACATGGCGACATATTAAGGGTAAAATGGGTATTACTCCTTCCGTTACAGACTAAGAACATCTTCAATACTATCATCTAATCTTTCCTACGTGATATGCTAAAACAAAAATACCTCTTTCTTATGTGACAAAAAAATTAAAAGATTGAGAATCATTTTTCTAAACGTTTTCCAATGCAAGACTTCTTTTACAACATTTTTTCAGACCTGACAATCGTTTATAATTGGTAACAAACAATATTAATTACTCCCTACAATAACTATTGACTGTAAAAAATAAAATTTAACTAACGGTAAATGAGGTGGATGGAAAGACATTTTCTAGGTGACTCTCTAGAAGTAGAAGATTACGTAGAGGATGTCTTCCCTAATGTCAGATCATCTCCATCTCAGCATAAAAGGTTTGCATTGGAGATGTTTTTTTTGGGAAAAAATTTATATTTCCTACGTGTCTAGCATTTTTTACTAGATAGATGATTGTATTGGAGAAGCTCTAAGAGTCCACTATTATATTTTAAGATGTTCATTTAAAAAGTTCACTTTTAAAAAAATATGTCTACATTCTCCATATATCTTTCAACTTTTCTTTTCACATATTCTATAAACATCTTGATTATAATCAAACATTTTTTGTAATTATGATCAATTCAAATACTACTACTACTAATTATATATCCTTTAATTATTACACTTTTCAAAATTGAACTCTTTGATTGGAGTGCATGGGGTATTAATTAAAACCCTTTAATGGGTCATCCCTAAGGTGATTTTTTGGCTGCAACAAGATTAATACTCTATTCGCTCAAAAAATAAAATAAATAGTTTCACTTTATTTTTTAATTTGTTTTAAAAGAGATTTATTTTCAAATAAAGATATAAACTTTGTACAATTAAAAGAAGTATGCATAAATGAAGCCCCAATTGCTAAAAGTATAATTTATCAAATAATAATATTTATTTATATTTATTGAGAGGGGGTGCATTGAGATTGTCAACTCAACGTGGTGAAGCCACAATTTACATCGTTAGACGTTAGAAATTAAGAAAATAGAAAATTTGAAATCCTAAATGGAGAGGTTCCTCCTCCCTCTAAGAACTATTCCAATGCAATTATCTATCTAATAAAAATACAAGACACGTAGAATTAAACTTCACTATTTTGACTGTGTTAAATAATCCCGTTTACAATAATAAATATGATATGATTCATACGAACATAGTTAATTCATCATATATTCAATTTGTCTCAGTAATATCTTCATTTACTAATTCTTTTATCAAATTGATCTCTCTAGAAAACAATCTTATATTAACTTATTTTCTTATATCTAGTAAGATTATAACCATAATAAACTATCCAAGTTGGGATATTGGTATTTCAATTTTTAATACGACACTCCAAGTACTAGTTTATTTAACTATTACATAATCCCCATGCACTCTACTTTGGAGTGCCTTAAGTACAAAATTGAAGTGCTAATAACTTATCTCGAACTTTATCTAGAATTGATATGATCAATATCGATCATTTATTATAAAGGTTGTAGTTTTAAGAAATTCAATAAATTATCATCGAGTGATTTAAATTAATGAAAAGTCAAATTAATTGACTAGAAGTAAATTAGAAAACACGTGTATAGAACCGATGAGAGCATGCATATGACTATGAGGTGATCTTCAAATCTATATATATAAAGGAAACTGTAACCAACTTGAAACCATATATGACCATTTATGCGATTGTCCATGAAAAGCCTCTCCTTGATCTTTCTTACCCTAGCATGCATTTACTTTCTTAGCACAACACATGCTAAATGTTTCTTTACTGAAGAGTATGTTGTTAGTATTTCAAATAATATTACGCATGATAATATCTCAGTACACTGCAAGTCAGGAGATAATGATCTTGGAAATCATACCATTAGCAACGGTAATACTTATGAATGGCGATTTTGTATGAATATATTTGATACCACCCTTTTCTTTTGCAGCTTTCAGTGGAAGCAAAAGACACAGGTGTTTGACGTATTTACATGGGAATCAACTTATATATGCGGCAATAATAGATGCTTATGGATAGTGGCCTCCGATGGATTCTATTTGTACGACCGCCGTCTCCGTTGGTACTTGAAGAAATATAATTGGCGTTGATATATGTATCTCGCTCTATCAACTTATTAATATATACAACTCTTCGTTGTGTAGGCCCTAATTCCACTAATAAAGAGATCAATGATTTTAGAATGAAACTTTGCTTGATTTTAATCTCTCTCTCTCTCTCTCTCTCTCTCTCTCTCTCTCTCTTTATATATATATATATATATATATATATATATCCTTGCCTTACTCTTTGATACACATTTGTTTCTCAGGGTTGAAATGTTTGCAGACTTAACATGAAACTTACTATTAACCTGTCAAGGGCCCGGGTGAGAGTGTTCAAAGGATTTTCCCTATATATATACAATTAAATCCCCTCAAGCATGTGGGTGTTTTCAAAGCTTTTAAAAGTTTTTCGCTTAATCCCTTATTAGGGGCAAGTATAAAATGATTTTACTAATTAACCCCGTCAGAGGGTACTTTCATATAAAGCTTCAAGGAGCATGGAAACGATCACGCAACAGCTTCAACAGCGTCTAAAATTTTTGGAAACTTAATTCCAGAGCATGAAATTTGAATTGGAAGAACAATTTGAATCGTAGAGCTCAAATTGTTCATCAAATTCTAATTCTAAAGTTTGGAATTGAGTAATCAAACATAGTTTTATCGTTATGATAAAGGATCGTTGAGATCGACTTCGACTTCAAGATATATGCTGATGTATAAAAACATTAATGTTTCTGATTAAACATCTTCCTAATTTTCCATTTTTTCTTTTGGGTTTATGTAAACTCTTGCCACATGCTTGTCTTGATTTTGATGAACAACGAATCAAAGGATTCGAATTTTGTTCATAATTTTAGGTTACAATATGCAAGGGTTATTATTAGTGACAGACAATGGTGCTGTTGGTTATTTAGTTTCTCTAGCCTTTTACAAGGTAGAAGAAACAAACACATGCAGCGTAATCTAATCCATCATGAGCTTTTGCTTTTAAAGTGTAACTGTGATGGAAAGCCGACATAGCTTTTAAATCATTTGTAGAAGAAAGTGATATTTAAGACATAAGAATTTGGTTTAAATAGCTGAGGGCATTATAGTCTTATTAATATTTTTATTAGGCACATGCAAAGTACAAGATACTTCTGTTAATTTCACTAACACTAAAATAACATTTGGGTTCGTTTTTCCGGTGTGACGCGGTCGATCCGCCCGGGTCAATAGATAAGGGCTATGGGGTTAAAATTGAGTCATAGTTAAGAATGTTTAAATTATTTTGACTATTTACAATTAAAATCCCACAAGCGCGTGGGTGTGCTCATAGCATTTTTTAAGATATTTTGCATTAACCCCGTACTAGGGGGTAAGTATAAATGTATCCCATGGGAGGTTACTTACATAAAAAGCTTCATAAAGCTTGCTGTGGATGGTTTTAGGGACGATTCTCGTTGGGTGATCTTTGAAGGTTTAGAGTAAATTTATGATAGATTTAAAATATCAATAAATAAATAAAAATACCCACTAATTTGGTACCTCATAAGCAAGAAGCATGGTGGTACCTCGTACCCACTAATTTATTCAAATAAAAATACAGTTAACTGTTGGTTGGTCCTCTTTCAAAATTTTTTAACACATTCAGTTTATCATTTTTTTAAAATAAAAAAAGACACTTTGATAATTTTCTTTCTAAAATATCCCCGGTGAATCTCCCTTCCTAAAATTTCTCCGGTGAATCCCAGTTTCTATTCCAATAGCTTGTAGCGAAGAAAGTTGATTTTTGAGGATATAGGAGGTGATGATCAATTGCCGGGAGTCAAGGCTGTCTAACTTGGGAGATAAATGTGAAGAAACAAAGTGAGAGAAAAATCAAAACAGATGCATCTCGATGCAAAACAGATGCATCCCGATGCAAAAGCGACAATAGGTTGGGTCGGGCCAGCCCAACCCCAGCCTATCGGGCCAAGCCTTGAAATCGGGCAGGGCTGGGCCAGCCCAAATTTATATCGGACATTTAAAACTAAAACCCAGCCTCTCTAGATATTGGGTTGGACCGGGCCAGCTCGCGGGCCGACACATTATTTCAGGCCAATTTGCACTAATTTAATTTTAACATTTTTGTCAGCCCATACGTAAGTCCATCGGGCCTAAAAACTAGAGCCCAGCTTATCCTAAAGTCGGGTTGGCTGGGCCAGCCCATTGGGTGGGGCCGATTTTGCCGGCTC
Organism: Platycodon grandiflorus; assembly: GCA_016624345.1. Classification (NCBI taxonomy): domain Eukaryota; kingdom Viridiplantae; phylum Streptophyta; class Magnoliopsida; order Asterales; family Campanulaceae; genus Platycodon; species Platycodon grandiflorus. Next base: position 47,528,108 of record CM028366.1, on the reverse strand, counting down.
TAATCCTGATGCATCGCGATGCATGATTTTGAATTATGTTTACATTGCGATGCATGATTTTTAAATTGCGATGCATGAAACTTTTTCCTAAAATTTTTCTGGTGAATCTTCCTTTTCATTCAATTCCAACTGTTTGTTCCTAGCTAAAATTTCTCCGGTAAATCTTCATTTTCATTCCAATCCAATAGCTTATAGCGAAGAAAGTCGATTTTCGTTAATATACAGGGGTGATCAACTGCTTGTAGATATCTTCTTCCTAAAATTTCTCTAGTGAATCTTACTTACTTAAATTTTTCCTATAAATCTTCGTTTCCATTCCAATAACTTATAGCGAAGACAGTTGATTTCTGAATGCATGATTTTTTTATTGCGATGCATGAAGTGTGATGCATCCCGATGCACAAATAGATTGCCGAAGTTTGCACAAGTAAATGGCGCATCGCGATGCGAGCTGAGCCGATGATGGAATTAGGTATCGCAATTGGGCATCGAGATACCATGGGTTACTGATGCGTGCGTGTTTTTCTTTCATTAATGACATAATCGTCTTTTCACCCCAAAAGTGCCTTTTTTCGATTTTAAAAATAATTTAGTGGACCGGAGCCATTTCAAATATCCAAAAAAACACTGGCATGTAATTCACCTAAAAAAATACTCACTAATTAAAGGGCCTTAATTATAAGTTAAGGCCCTTAAATTAGTCGGCCCAAGGAGAGTTTTTGTGGAACAAGATTAATACTTCATTTGCTCAAAAAAAATAAAATAAGTAAAAAATAATCTCATGCTTTGTTTTTTTGATATCTTAAACTCCCGAAAACTCCCCAACGAAATTTGACTTTGGGACCAACTAGGGGATAACGAAGCTCTAACCGGCATCAATTCCCTCTACAATAATAAATAGTATGATATATAATATCATATGATTCGTAGAATCATATTTTATTAATATATTCAGTTTGCCCCAGTAATATTTTCTTTTACTATTTTTTTATTTATCAAATTGATCTTTTTCCAGAAAGCAATCTAATGTGGACTTATTTTCTTGTACTCCCTCCCTCCCCCTCCCCACACCCCAAAATTTTTTTTTATTATCTTAATTTCATTTTTTATCCGTCACAAAATAATTGTCTTGTTTAAAAGTTTCTTTTTAAGACAATACTTTAACCAATATATCATTACTTTTTTTCCTAATTATGAATCATATGCACATGGACATTAAAAGAAATTATATATTATACCAATATTAATAATTAAGTCAATTATTTTTCTTAATCCGTGTGTCAAATTAAACAAGACAATAATTTAAAAACGGAGGGAGTATCTAATAAAATTATAACCATAATAAACTATTCAGGTTAGGATATTGGCATTCCATATATTTATACAACGGCAGTCAAAGTACTGCTTTGTTTAACTTTTACATAATGCCTATTGTGCTATACTTTGGAGTGCCTTACTACAAAATTGAAGTACTAATAACTTATCTCGAAATGATATCATCAATGTCATTTATTACTCCTTCCCTTCAAAGCAAAGAGTCAAATTTTGACTTTTTAAAGTTAATTTAATTAAAGTTTGACCAACGATTTACATAAATTAAGTATTTTAACAAAGTTATAAAATTTGTAATCCATAGTATTTTTCACATAGTTTTTAGTGAATAAGAATTTATTTCAGAAAATATAATTAAAGTATGTTAATTAAATTTTGATATGCATTAATCATATATTGACTTTTAAAATAAAAAGCGGACTATTTGGTCGAACTGAGAGAGTAGAAATGTTGTAGTTTTAAGAAATGCAATAAGTAATCATAAAATGAGATTTAGTTTTAAGAAATGCAATAAGTAATCATAAAATGAGATTTGAATTGAAAAAGTCAAATTAACTAGGAGTAAGTAAGAAAACACGTGTATTATATATGAAACACACATGGTATGACTAAGCTAGGAGATGTTCTAACATCTATATATATATATGAAGGAAACTATATATAACCAACGTTGAAACCATATATATATATATGTATATGACCATCATGATGAGGAGACTGTCCATGGGAAGCCTCTCCTTGTTTCTTGCCCTAGCATTTTACTTTTTCAACACAACACATTCTTCATGTTGGCTTACCCAAGATTACCTTGTTAGTATTTCAAATGATATTTTTAACGATACTATTTGGGTGCACTGCAAGTCAAAAGATGATGATCTTGGATATCAGACCATTAGCTACAATGATACGTTTGAATGGCGCTTTGCGAAAATATAATCTATACCACCCTTTACTATTGCAAGTTTGGGTGGAAGCAAAGGAGACAGGAGTTTGACGTATTTAATTATCCATTGACTTTTGTATGCGAACGTGATAGATGCTTATGGGCAGTGGCCGAAGGCGGATTCTATTTGCACAACCACACTACCAAGCGCTACACGAGGATGCATGATTGGCTTTGATGCATCATCTATTTCAATTCCCTCAACCAACTTGCATGATACAAATCTTCCTAGCTTCTTGTGTATGCCTGCCTTAATTTCACTAATAAAGCATATATGAGCTAATGGTTAGTTTTGAATGAAATTTTGCATATTTTAATTTTTAACATTTCTCTCTCTTAGTCCCTAGCTAGCTTACCCTACTCGATCTTAATTTGATACACACATTAATTGGTTTATATATTCAGGGTGGTTCAAATGTTTATTTGCATACTAATTAACATGAAACTTACGATTAAATTAAAACCTCTTCAAAGTATTTTGACTATTTACGTACAATTAAATCGCGGGGTGCATGCGTGGGTGTCTTTAGAGCATTTTTGAACTTCTTGTTTGCTTTAACCCCCTTACTAGGGAGCAAGTATAAATTTATTCAACTTATTAACCCCTTGGCGGGTACGAAGTTTAAAATTACTAATTTTTATCATTATTAATTCCAAACAATTAATTAAAAATCAAAGAAAAGTAATGGGGGCAAATGATATGAGTAAAAATTAGCAGCAATGAAATGATAGCGTGACACATGGTGACATATTAAGGGTAACTTGGGCATTACATGGTAAGGCCCCTTAATAGGTTGGCCCCAAGGTGAGTTTTTGGCTACAACAAGATTAATACTCAATCTGCTAAAAAAATAATAAAATATATTCTCGATCGTCTTATTTCTTTTAGTTTTTTTAAAAAAGAATTTTTATTTTCAGATAAAGATATATATTTTTTGTGCAATTTAAGATAAGTGTATATAAGTAAAGCCCCAATTTTTTTATAAGGATAGTCTATCAAATGGTATCATCTTTTTTTATAAGGATAGTCTATCAAATGGTATCATCTTCAAGCACCCCAAAAACCATCAATATTAGATAAAATAATTTAAAATTTTAGTTGATATATACCAAAAAATATAGTACTCCTCCGTCCCTAAATTATTGTCTTTCTTTATTTTTGTCCGTCCTAGAATAATTGTCTTGTTTGAAAACTTTCCCTTTTAGGACATCACTTTTACCATTTTACCCTTACTTTTTCCCCTACTTTAATTATGGACCACATACACATGGGCATTAAATAAAATTACACATTATACCAATATTAATAATCAAGTTAATTATTTTTTCTTAATCTGTGTGCGGGGTCAAACAAGACAATAATTAAGGGACGGAGGGCGTAATTGAAATTTTATATATTTTTCAGATCTTACAAAAGTGTACTGATGTCTTTTAAAATCAACTTTGATTATCGACCAATCAAATGATTTGAAATAAAGTATAATTTTTCCTTAAAAACTCTAGGATAGATGTATTATGTAATATGGAAATAATGTCTAAATTGTTTCCTAGTGTTTGACGTCATGAAATCGAACAAGATTCAAGGTCATTTGTATTAAAAATATATATATACTGATAGTTTAAAGAGACTTTGGCGTTCAAAGCCAGCCAAAATTAAAGAAGGCCATATAAATAAATATAAGCTTGTTAATAAACTACATGTCTTGATGTAGTTTTGTTATATGTCCAGACATGATTAATTCAGAAGCACTAAACAAATATATATATATACACGGAGTTAGTTAAGTACCACATCCACATTTCCCCAACCAAGGGCAAGGAAGTAATTCCCCATACCAAGCGAGCACAACGAGACCCTACTAGGCGAAGAACATCCTTCCCCGACTACCATGGTGTCTGCTTGTTCAAGAGAAGAGGGAGCCTCTGTTTTGAATTAGGTTTGCTGGGTGTGTTTGGGTGAAGAAGATGACATATTTACAATTAGCTTCCACATGCATTTTAAATTCCTATTTTATCCCCTAATATGAACATGTACTCAGCTCATGATCACTTAACAGAATAGCCTTTAACGTCATCAATCTCAAGGACTGCACACATTTGAAAAGTGCCTACTTTTAGTCTGTGCTACGCAAAGTCTTAGTACGGGGACTGATTACTCTTGTCCAAGTCCAAATTTCATTGACTAATGATGTATTTACCCTGAAATATATTAGTAAATTATGAATCACGTAAGGCAACTAGACATAATATGATATGATTCGTAGAATCAAATTAAATTAATATGCTCAATTTATCCCAGTAATATCTTCTTTTACTAATTTTCTTTGATCCAATTGATCTTCTTTGAATTATTTTTCTTGTATTACATAAAATTATTACTATAATAAACGATGTCATTAATGCATGCTACTTAATATGAAGGTTGTAGCATGAAAGAAATTCAAAGTAATCATCGAATAAGATTTAAATGAAAAAGTCAAATGACTAGGAGTAAGTTAAAAAACACGTGTAGTATAAAACCTAGAGGGTATGACTAAGGTGATCTTCTAAGATCTATATAAAGAGAAAACTGTAAACAACTTGGAAACTATATGTGACCATGAGAAGTCTCTCCTTATTGTTTCTTACCCTAGGATTTTACTTTTTGAGCACAACACATGCTTCATGCTACACCCCAGAGTACATTGTTACTATTGCAAATAATATTACAGATAATATCGCAGTGCACTGCAAATCAAAAGATGATGATCTTGGAGTTCATAACATTAGCTATCATAATGTTTATGAATGGCACTTTTGTATAAATTTTTCTTTAGAACCCTTTACTTTTGCGGCTTTCAGTGGAAGCAAAAGAGCCAAGTGTTTGATGTATTTAATGAGCATTTGGTTGCAAACTGTGGCGACTATTTCTGGGACAGAAATAATTGCATATGGGCAGTGGCCGCGGATGGATTCTATTTGTACAACCGCCATTCCCATAAGTTCATAAAGAAATATGATTGGCGTTGATGTATCTCGATTACCTATTTGATACCAATAATCGTTTAATTGGAGGCCTTCCACTAATAAAGAGAGAATGGTTTTAGAATGAAACTTTGCTATGTTTAACATCTCTCTCTCTCTCTCTCTCTCTCTCTCTCTCTCTCTCTCTCTCTCTCTTCCTTTCTCTAGCCCTACTCTTTGATACACACATTGGTTTCTCAAGGTTCACACCAATCACTTGCGAAAATCGAACGGAATAGTACCGAACCATTTACACCCATAAATGTAAGTTACTTATGAAGTTAGTTAGAGAGCTTCCAGGTACGTAGTTAAAAATAGTACTCCTAATGATAAGGATTGCAAATGGTTTGATTCGGTTTGTTTTTAGCAAAACCACAAGCGGAATCACATGTGATCGTTTTGTAAAATATAAAACCGAACCGAATTTTCTAAAGTTTGGAACCGAATCAAACTAAACCGCAATAGTTTGACCTGATTCGGCTCGAAACCACAGTTGGGTTTCGTGGTTAATTCAATTTCATAGTTTAGTTTGTTGATTCAAGTTTGATTTCAAGTTCAAAGCCACATTGATAGTTAGCTATCAAAAAATTGGGAAAAAATATTTAATAAACAAATTCCAATCAGGTATCATACAAGACTTGAGAATTAAATTAACAATATTTATTTATTTCTACAATCTGAAATTCTTAACTAAAAATTTACAAAAAATATTATTTCAAGTACTTTAATACATTAAACTAAACAAACCCAATAAAATTCAAACAAATTAAAATAAAAAAATAGAGCACTTAATCAAGAAATAAGTTTAAATGATATGATCCGGTGATTCGGTTCGATGGTTCAATTTGGCGGTTTGGAACCATCATGAGGTAAAATCATAGACCGAACCGAACAACTTAACGAAAATTGAATGTTAAGTTCAGGGACTAAATTATATTAAACCAATATTTTATTAAAGGATTTTGTTAACTTGTGCCTTAATTAAGGGCACATGTTAAGGAATATTAATTATTGTAGTTATGCATAAAATTATGTAACAGTGAACAAAAAATATGTAAATTGTGAATTCCGGTGCATATTTTACATAATTCTATGCATAATCACTCTAATTAATGATCCTTATAACATATGCCCTTAGAGAGTATAAGTTAACAATTAAAACTACAATATTTTGGTAAAAAACTTTGATATGATTCACAGAGTGAAATTATATTAATATACTCAATTTGTCCTAGTAATATCTTCTTTGACTATTTTTTCTTTGATCAAATTGATCGGATACTTAGATTATTAAATTTAGGTTATGAAATAGCCTAGTCAAACCTCCTAACATATTATATGACCTGACTTATTTCAAAACAACTTATATAGCCTCTTTCTACTTGTAAACCCGAAAATATCCTTATTTTTTGAACGACTCAATGCATAGTTTAAACTATTCAAAGAGTCGTTTAAACCATTCACGGAGTCGTTTAAATAATTCACGACGTAGTTTAAAATATTCACGGAGTCGTTTAAACCATTCACGGAGTCGTTTAAACCATTCACGGAGTAGTTTAAACAATTCACGGCGTAGTTTAAACAATATATTCACGGAGTCGTTTAAACAATTCACGGAGTCGTTTAAACAATTTACGGGGTCGTTTAAACAATTCATGAAGTCGTTTAAACGATTCACGGGGTCGTTTAAACCATTCAAGGAGTCGTTTAAACGATTCACGGGGTTGTTTAAACGATTCACGGGGTCGTTTAAACAATTTACGGGGTCGTTTAAACAATTCACAGAGTCGTTTAAACGATTTACGGAGTCGTTTAAACGATTCACGGGATCATTTAACCGATTCAAAGGGAGACGATAGGAGGAAGACGGAGGAAGATAAAGATAGGGCTTCATGGTAGTAGATGGAAAGAAGACGGAGGAAGACTTACCAGATCCATGACAGTAGAGGGAGACGATGTGGTCGGAGACGGAGGAAGACGGCGACGATGTGGTCGGAGATGGGAAGGGGAGACGATGACGATGGGAGGAAGATGACTGTGGCTTGAGAGAGGAAGCCGAGATTTGAGAGAGAGTGAGACTGAGTTAGGTTTTAAGGGCTTTGGGGGTATTATAGGAAGTTTATGTTAATTTTTAGTCAAAGGACATATAAGTTATTTTGTCGGGTCAAAAGGTCATACTTGATATATACCACATTATTAAACTCAGGACAACTCTTCTTCTTTTATCTCATTGTCAAATATTCTTCATCATCTTCATCCGAGCTAGGTATGCTTCTGTTCTGATCAATTCATCAGAATCATAACACTCTGAGCTTACATTACATAGCCATCATCTTCTTCAATATCATCTAGCTACTTTGCTCGTCCCTAGCTTTATCCTTAGCTTTGTTTCTATTTTGACTAATATATGCAGCCCACTCAACATCTCTATCAATATTAGTTTCAAAGTCAACATCAATATTCCCTGCCTGCTGCATGCTTCCTATCCTATTGTTCATACTAATTAACTATCATGTAAAACCTCATAATAACTGTCAATTGAGTCATGTCTCTCACTTGACTCCCCAGATACATTGTTGCATTCTGGTTCACAACAGCTGCCTGAACATTGTTACCCTGCCTCAGCATCAATGGTTGTGTTCCCTTCACTTGAGCTTCAACTGCAATCTCTGCTTTATTTAAAGTATAACATCATTTTTCAGGTAATCCATTAAGTTTATACTTGTTGTTCAGAATACTCAGTTTCAAAAACTCAGCCATAGATAGCATCATTTCCTCCTACCTAGTGCTCTTAAACCATTTACTAAGTCAACCTTAGGCAATCTATAATGGTAGATTTTTAAACAACACCCCTCTACAATCCAAATTTTGAAGCATCATATATGTTTATATATTTCATGCATGGTTAGGTTATCACCATTAACAAAGTCAATTTGACCATCATTATACAACAATGTTGGTTCTAAATCAAAGCCCAGACCCCTTTTCTGCAGTAAATGAAAAGCACAGAAGAATTAATTACTCTGTGAAACAAAAACATCATGTTTTTGAAAGGAAAGAAAGATGAAAAAAGAAAGAATATTTTTGCTTTAATTTAGATAAACGATATTTTTTTCTTGGTCAAACTCATAAGAAAAATATGATTTTTTTCCGAAATAGAGCAAGTATAAAGAAGAAAACTATTCAAATCTACAGATATAGTGTATCAGCATCACCTTTACGCCTATAAATTAAGAAGAAATACGGTTTTAAGAAATGTATAATGCATAGGAATTGACTCATTTGACTCGTTAACAACCGTTGAATTTTATTCCAACTCGCTGACAAGGTACACGTCTCAATAGAATTCTTTAAGTTCGATGAGATTCATCATTCTATAATGGTTAGAGACTCACCCTGTTCTTAGTCTCGGGGTAAAATTTCGTTGAGGGTCTTTGGGTCCAGGGTCAAATCTCATTAGAAGGTCTTTCGGATAAATTTAGGATGTAAAATAAAAAAAAGATATCCGTTAATGATTTAGGTTTATTTTGTAGCACAATTATATATGGGGTAGTCACATTTGCAAATTAAGGCTCCGTTTGTTTCGGGAAAATGACTTCGAAAAAATAAATTTATTTTAATGGTTTTGGTAAATTTTTAAAAATATGGTAAAATGGTAAAAGTGTTATCTAAAAAGGAAGGAAAATTATTTCATTTGGACTTTCAAACAAGACAAATATTTTGGGATGGACAAAAAAAAAAAAACAAAGACAAAAATTTTGGGATCAAGGGAGTAAACTTTATGGCGGTGAATTGAATTTCTATTCGGTCTCATTTGAATTTACAAAATATTGAATAATCACTAATTTTTTAAAATTTCTCAGTATTTAGGATTGAAAATGGGCGGTTTTGGGACAGTTATACATAATACCATCCCCATTACCCAATTCAATTTTATGCCACATAACTGCCTCATTCCCCACCGGAAATCAATTTGTCCCCCCCACACGGTTAATCGGGAAATACCCACGTATAATTGGTCAAACTAACAATTTAGCTCAAACAATTTTATGATTAAAAAAAATACTCAAAAAGAAATTTTCAAATACCATACTATTTATTCAAGTTAATAAGACTTAATAAAGGATAATAATTATACTTAAAACTCATCATAATCATGTTCGTAAAAGCTAAAAAGTCTAGTTAAGTAGTTGTGCACGCCGCAAATTCACCAAATATTAAATAATTAAGTGATGAAGAGGAATGAACGACTATGCGCACTGAGCGGCGGATTCGTATATTTAAGAAAGATATTTGGATTTTAGTGTTTTAAATCTAACATATATATACCTAAGTTATATGGTAAATAATTGTATAAATAGAGGTAAAATTATATAAGTACTAAATAAGCAATTCGGATAATGGTTTCGGGGAATTGGGCAGATAATAGGGTGGCTACTGCTACTGCTAAAACCAAATTGTTCCCCAATTTTTCATTCGGTTATTTCCCGTTACCCGCCCCATATCCAGTCAAACTAGTTAATAACCGTCAATTTTGGTTCAGTTCAGTTCGGATATCCATAGTTCGATTCGACATTGTCATCCCTATCGTATTATACGATCGCTATTTCAAGTTGACTTAGTTTATATGATATATTCCGTCCATCTCAAAATGAGTGCTCATATTTAAAATATTTTCGTCCCAAATTGAGTCTTTATTTTTTTTATAATTTATTAAATTAACATATGCTAACTATGATGTCTTAGTATTCACTTCCAATGGTATATCATGAATACTAAAGGTATTTATGTATACGTGTTACTAAAATGAACTAAAGATAAACTTTCATAATTGTTATGAAAAAACTAAAAATGAACACTCTTTTGGGACAGAGAGAATAATTATTTTCAAAATACAAATTCATTGTTATTTAAAACTAGTTTTCTAAAAAATAAAAATGAATAATGTACCTCTTCAATTGAGTAAAAGAAAAAAAAAAAGAGAAATAGAAAATTGTGTATATTTTCAATTAAATATTGGGGTAGAGGGAGTATGAAATATACAACACAGTAAGAAATTCATTTTCAAGCATACTTTCGTGGCTCGTTAAAAAAAAAAAGAAAATGTTTCCATTATAAGGGAAACTGCAGGTTCATTGGCTCTTGAACGCGTTTTGATTTATCGATCGATCGATCGATCTTCGTAGTGGGAAATCATGATGTATTTTTTGAAGAAAAACAATCTGAGATTTGGAAAAGAGTGTTTTGAAGCCCTAATATTGTTGAATGATGGATAAAAAATTAAATCTCACAAATGCACAAATCAAGTGTAGTAGAGATGCGCAAACACTAGTGTCGAATTAACATAGACTTGAGTAATGATTCACTTAAAGCTTACTATCACGAAGTTAAAAGCAATGTGATGTGCATATTCTGGACCTGCTAAATTGTAGGAGAAATTGCTGGCCGGTCCACTTTTTTAAAATTTTTTTCTCTCCAGTACACCCCTTTTTTTTTTAACCGCTAAAAGGCATTTTAAAATTTTTCTTCTTAAAATACGCTCAACAACATCGTTGCTTCAGATGTGAGATTCAAATTGATGTATAAATGATTTCATGTTGTTAATATAGTCTTTCTTCATGTTTGAGTATCAATTTTCATGCATAAAACACGAATTTTATCAAATTTAAATTTTTTGAGTTCATCCCGTTTTTCTTTGTTCTTGAGCTGTTTTGGCCACTTAAATCTCTATTTTAAGCTTCGAATTTGTTTAAAATCAATCTCATATTATTATCCTAACTTAGTACTATATTTGTGCATAATTCTACCAAAAAACACTATTTTTGAGCTTCAAATCAAGTTTGACAGTGTTCTGTCCGAAAACAGAGGAAGATGTTCTTGGTAAAGAAGGTTTAGAAGAAGAAAAGATAATTTTATTCATCTTGACTTTGTGTATTTATACAAAAAATGGGAGAATTACATGGGATTGAATTGACTGATAATAAGCACAACTAAATATTTACAAATAATACAAATGATAAGAGTAACTGTAATAGCTAATTTTGAGGAGGAGATATTGTTTCCTTAATACGCCCCCGCAAGTTGGACGTTCCTTGAGTAAGACCAATCTTGGAAATAAGCGAGTTGAACCGAGCACGAGGGAGAGGTTTGGTGAGCGCATCTGCCAGTTGATCCCGACCGGAGATATGTTGGACACGGAGGTGGCCATTTTGAACTTGTTCCCGGACGAAATGAAAGGCGAGGGCTAGGTGTTTCATTCTTGAGTGAAAGACGGGGTTTGCTGAGTAGGAGGTTGCTCCCAAGTTGTCATTATAAATTACCGGAGGTTGCGAAGAGGAAGCATGAATTTCGGACAGGAGGTTGGATACCCATAGTAGCTCGGCTGTGGTGGCAGCAATGGCACGGAACTCGGCTTCCGTGGAAGACCGAGCTATAGCACGTTGCTTCTTTGAGTACCAAGCTATGGGATTGCGACCTAGATAAACAATATAGCCTGAGGTGGAAAGAAAGTTATCATGGTCGCCCGCCCAGTCGGCATCACAAAAGGCATGAAGTGGGGAAGGGTTGTGTTTAAAGAGCTGAATACCCAAGTGCATGGAACCATGCAAGTAGCGGAGTAAACGTTTGAGAGCCACCCAATGTGACTCTTGGGGGTGGTGGAGAAAGCGTGCAAGCCGATTGACCGAGAAAGCGATGTCGGGACGAGTGAACGAAAGATATTGAAGACTACCAATGATAGCCCGAAACTCGGAGGGTTGCAAATAGGGGTGCGGGCATGGCCGAGACAGGAGGATAGGTGGCCATGGGGGTGGGGGAGGGTTTTGAGTGAAGCATGTCATGTTTGTGTAGGATATCATGGATGTATTTAGATTGAGAAAGGTGAATGCCATGAGAATTTGGTGTTACCTCAATGCCTAAGAAGTAGGAGAGAGGACCCAAGTCTTTTAGGGAGAACCGAGAGGAGAGACTTTGAATAAATGAGTTAAGAAAAGAGTCGGAGGGGCCGGTGATAATAATGTCATCGACGTAGACAAGAAGAAGTAAGTGTTGAGAGTTTTGAGTGTAAATAAATAATGAGGGATCGGCAATGGAAGACGAGAAACCGAAGGAGAGAAGAAAATTTTTGAGTTCGGTAAACCAAGCACGTGGTGCTTGTTTGAGGCCATAAATGGCCTTGGAAAGTTTGCAAACGTGAGAAGGGTGGGAGGTGTTTTGGAAACCGGGAGGTTGAGACATATAGACGGTTTCGGAAAGACGACCTTGAAGGAATGCGTTATTGACGTCAAGTTGGCGAAGGGACCAACCATGACTAATTGCAAGAGAGAGAATGAGACGGATGGTAACGGGTTTGACAACGGGACTAAAGGTGTCGGAATAATCTAGACCTGGACGTTGGTGGAATCCTTTGGCTACAAGGCGAGCTTTGTATTTTTGAATGGAGGTATCTGGGTTGTACTTGATGTGAAATACCCATTTGCAACCAACGATATTGGGTGCCTCATGAGAGGGGACAAGAGACCATGTGTTATTTTTGAGAAGGGCAGTGTATTCATCGAGCATGGCGGCATGCCAATGAGGAGAGGATAGGGCCTATTTTGTGGATGTGGGGAGAGAGTTCGGGGAGGGTAGTGTGGCTAGGTGAGCGTATTTGGGGTTGGGCTTTCGGATATTATTGGAGAGGCGGGTGGTGATGGTGCGGTTTGGGTTGGTGGGAGGGGCTGGATGGGGCTCGGCAGTGTGGGGTGGGTGGGTTGTGGTCTCGGCAGAAGGAGTGATCTGGGAGGGAGGGTTGGTGTTTTGGACGGGTAGAGGGGCTGGGGAAGGGTTTTGCATGGAAATAGTATGTGTGTCGGGAAGATTGTCCGGCAAAAGTGCATGGGAATCATTTGGTTGGGTAGAAGGAGTTGTGGGAGGTACAATGGGGTCAGCAATTTGGGTTATGGGAATGGTAGCATTAGGAGAGTTGGTAGGAGGTAATATGGGTAAAGAGAATGAGCACCAATGTGACGACCCGAGCCCGGGGTTCGATGTTGAATCCCAACTCGGTGCGCCAAACTAACAAGAACAATCGAAGAAAGCGAATTACAAAAGTTCGAAACCAAAACCGAAGCAGCGGAATACTAAAAACAAGGCAGCGGAATAACAATGAACTTGAGCCTCAAAGCTCGATTAACAAAATTCCAACAACATAAAAATAACCTCCATGGCTAAACATACGCCGGAGAACAACACTAAAGATAAACCCAAAAATTAAAACCTCGACGGCTAAATACACGAGCCGGAGAACCATTAATACTTAAATACCACGAGCTAGGAATCCAACATAAGACAGTACGACAACTGGCGCGACTACACTAGTCGGCACCAAAATATAAATCTAATGAATACAACTATTTCTACCCATAGACTAAGTTTACATAACTTAATGAACCTCAAAATCTCACAATACAAGAAATAAGAAGGAAATGACAATAATAATACATCTTGCTGACTCCAAGCTCCAAGACTCGCTGCGCTGGAACTTAACCTGCAGACTGAGGAGGTTGTTGGGTGAGTTTAAAAGACTCCGTAAGATACTATAATGTATTGGGTGCTATAAGTATGAATGTAATAGTAAACCAAGACTCTATATGCACTAATCTTGGTAAAAAAATTTAACTTAATCAAGAATCGACAAGTTACTACATGTGACTATATGGCATGGCATTATGCACAACAATATAGCAGGAAAGTAAACATGTAGGAGCACATAAAGGCAACCAACCCTATACTAACGAGAGGCTCAATGATCGCCAACCGTCCCATACCAGTTGGAAATCATGACCAACATTCGCTTATATAGGAAGCACATAAGAGCGGTAAGTAAACACATTTAAAGGGATACGGCGTCGAGGTACACCTCCGACCAAACCAATACTTCCAACCAACCAACCAATAATATACCAATGAAGAGCCGTTGTTGACGTGCTCGAACAAGAAACCAATAATATACCAATGAAGAGCCGTTGTTGACGTGCTCGAACAAGAAACCAATAACCAAAACACACATGTGAACCATTTTCTGTATTCACGTCGACGGGTGATCTCGGTCCTTACAACCCAAGAATCTACCACGGATATAGCTTACCATGGTTGCGTTTATTCCATACAACAAATGGCGCTATACCCCTACCGCGGCCAACGGTAGGGCGAGGCCCGATGTATTGGCCTTCGACTATTACGTAGCCCCGGCTCACGCAATAATCGAGTCAATACACCGCCAACAAATATGCCATGGACTTAACTAAATGCACAAGTAGATGTTTACTCGACATTTAAAAATAAACGGTCATACTCCAAAGTAGGGAGCATACCACAACAATCACATTCAATAACAATACGAATGTTTCAAGTAGGTCACAATAAGCCTACAACAACAAATCAACAAAGTGTGCTAGTAAACATTAAACACACAATCAATCATCAAAGTAGGATGATTGTCCTATCACATACTAGAACAATCACACAATGTCCGTAATCACCGGACATATAACCAAAACATGACAATAGGCAAAGTAGGCCTATTGTGCAACTCAACTTAGGATCTCCACGTATCCTATAATCACTCAAGACACTCTGTCTCATGTATAACATAAACCATCACATAACATTATCGTCGTGTACCATGTATATCACGACTCATTACAAATCACATCCTATTCGACTCCGCGAGTCAGTCATGACTAGTGTTCAATTCGCATAAAGGTTTGGTTCATAACGTTATACTTTATTGACTCCGTTTGAGTCATTACCAATATTCGAGACATTGGGATAAACCGTAGTATCATCCCTAATTAACCATTCTATTCTCAACACCATTATTCGGTAATATAAAGTATCCAAAACAACCTCACAAATTCATAGCGAGTAAACTAACGACAAAATATCAATAAGTTGCTTATTATACAAAGTTTATTAACACAATATGATTTCTCCAGCATTGCGCAACAATACCGTTAAATTCACCAAATATTCCACAGAAACCCAAATATTACAATTATTCCATATTTAGAAACTAGACATCTGGAACTATATTTTACCACTTTGAATTTCCTCATTTGGACTTATATTCATCAACATGCAACCACATAAAGATTGAACTACCATACAGATTTTCCAGCAACGATTCATTCTGCGCAGCGATATAACAAGACCCATTTGAGGTACCTCCCAATATCAAAACTCAATGAAAATTTACAGGACATTACAAAACATATCAATGTAAAACATATCCAAAAATCATACAATTCACATGGACGGATTTTTCCCAGCAAATTCAACAACATGCCTTAAAATTTGTTAAATCTGATTTTTATAACTAAGCATTTGTTTCCAAAATTACCATGTCTTCTCCCAATTATACATGCAACCTCAAACAACAACATAATATATCATAACATTGGTTAGAGCAACAAATCACATGTTTCTTCCAAGGATTTAACACAAAAATAATCAACTAATACAACCTATATGCTCTACTCTTCCATTTCATCTCATAATCAATCAAAACATTATAGTTACTTACCTTCAAAGAAGACAATCAAGCTAACATATTCACAATCAAGGCTTTGTAATGAAGTCTCCTAATCTTTAGCAACACCTTGGTGGTCTTGCATGTGAGATCCAATGGCTAGATTGAGAGGACAAGTCAAACACACACTAATCTCACCTTGTATCTCTCACACTAACTCTCAAAACACCATGGATGAACTAATTGAAGAAGCCCCATGTTTTTAAGTCTCCTAGAGGTGTAGGGAGAGTATTAATCTGGTCAAGGGGTCCATGGTTCGTTTAAGTTGGGTCAAGGGGTGAAATGGTCAACTTTTGGAGCAACAACGAACGAGCGGACATTTCGAGACGGGGCGGCCGCCTGGGCGCCCGCCCAGTTTTCTGACTTTTGGTCAACTTCAAATACACGCCCAGGATGATCTACAAGTCCAAAATTGCGAATAAGGTATCGTTGGAAAGCTCTTTGAGTCTAGTTTACACAGAATCAAACGGTTTGCCAATCCGAGTTCTCTACACAAATCTATGACCAAAATACTATAGACTGTTCGGAAGAACAGAATTCGAGTTTAAGCATGCATCCATGCTTTTGAGTGAATCACTTTCTATCTTATGGTCACAACAAAATATATACTAAGTATTCCCAAATAATCCTAACCCCCAATCAAGTTCAAAACACTCTCAAAACTCAACCAAATTGCCCCGCATTGGTGCACGAAGATAAACACGCGAAACATCGCTCGAACAACTCAATTTACGGATTAACGACAAGACTAACATGTTTGCCATTCGAGAGTGAGTCTAAACCAAGGTAAGGCTCGACACAATGAATGATGTACATATGTGTACACACACGATATGGTATCAAGGATGGTCTCAAATGAGTATGAAATTACGGCGTGATTAAACGTTGATCCAATTTGGAATAACCGCAAGGAAGACTAACATGTCATGCTTATCAAACATGACTACGCTCTCGTGAATCAACCCCCAAGGGTCCCAACTTAACACGTCACACTTTAGCAAGCATGATATATTTCTTATATGTCAAAGGTTAAAGGTTCTAACTTGTATTCTAAAGGTTTCTAAGCCGGTATGAAGTGACTGCGCGCGAAAAGGAACGGAAGTAGGGTCGGGGCCTTACAACCAAGCAGTGGGAGACATTATGGGAGATGGAGTGGGATTGGATATAAGAGTAGAATAAGGGAACTCAGACTCTACGAATTTTACATGTCTCGAAGTATAAATTCGATTTGTAAGAGGGTCGAGACAATAAAAGCCACTTTGAGAGGGAGAATAACCGACAAAGATGCAAGGAGTAGACTTGGGTGCGAGTTTGTGTGGTGCATAAGGACGGAGCCACGGGTAGCAAAGACACCCAAAACATTTTAATTTTGTGTAGTTTGGAGATTTTTGAAAGAGGCGGAAGTAGGGGGAGTCATTTTGGAGGGTGGAGGTGGGCATTCGATTGATGAGGTACGATGCGGTGATTAAGGCATGTGGCCAAAAAGTGAGAGGAAGGGTTGCATGAGAGAGAAGAGTGAGACCGGTTTCAACCAAATGTCTATGACGACGTTCGGAGAAGCCATTATGTTCGGGAGTGTGGGGAGGGGAAGTTAGGTGAGAAATGCCCTCTTTTAGAAGAGAGGGAGTGAGTTTAATGTATTCACCTCCGTTATCGGAAAAGAATTGTTTGATGGGGCGGGAAAAATGGTTTTCAACAAGAGATTTAAAACGAAAGAAGATAGCATAAGTGTCGGATTTGTGTTTAAGGGGATATAACCAAGTGTATTTTGTAAAGTGGTCGACAAAAATAACATAGTATTTATAATTGTCATAAGAGAGAACGGGAGAAGTCCATACATCGGAGAAAATTATGTCAAGTGGTGCATGCGATTCAAGAGTGGAAGTGGAAAAAGAAAGCTTGTGACTTTTGTTAATGTTGCAAGAGTTACAATGGGAAATAGAACCACTAAATAATTTATTCAAATGAGAAACAATTGGGGGCGGGGTGTCCCAATCGATGGTGCCAAGAATGGAGAGAAGCAACCGTGCTAACATTTGCTTGGAGAGATGAGGGATGCCATATGTAGACTCCACGTTCAAGTGTGCCGTGGAGAAGAACATGATGTGTCGAGATTGCCTTGATAAGAAAAGAAGAGTGTGAGAATTCAATTGTAGCATTGTTATCACGGCAAAATTGTGAAACGGAAAGAATATTGCGATAAATGCGAGGTACGTGCAAGACACTATTGAAAATGATAGGAGTTGTAGATGTGGAGTAAGAGAATGAACCTATATTAGCAATGGGAAGGGAGGAACCATCGCCGATGAGAACATCATCGCTACCAACATAGGGGTGGTGAAGAGCCAAGGTGGAGAGATCATTCGTGATGTGGTTCGTAGCACCACTATCAACAAGCCAAGGAGCCGGAGGTGGGGCGGAAGACATTGTAACCGTGTGGGCTTGGGGAGGAGGGGGGGAGGCAGTGATGCGAGAGGGGCGGATAGAAGTAGGTGGAGGCGGGAAGATAACCATGGGATAGTCCCTTTTGAACCGATGACACCGTGAGATAACGTGGCCTGAAGCGGCAATATTGGCACTTGCCTTTAAAGGGGTTGGCGGACTGAGTAGGGCGAGAAGGGGGGGTAGGCAAAATAGGTGGGTTGGGGTTGTGGCGAGCGTGGTTGTGACGGTGGGTGTGAGCAACGGGCGGAAACAGGTAAGGGAGAGGGTTGGACGATGGGGCGGCTTGTTTGAGGGAGAGTTCATGGTTGATCAATTTTTCATGAAGAGATTCGAAGGAAATGGGGGTATCTCTAGCACGAACGGAATCAATCACGGGTTTGTAAGCCTCATATTCTAAGCCTTTGAGGACCTTTGAAATGATGTCCTCGGAGTCCATTGGTTTTCCTAGGATGGCCAATTTGTCGGTGCATGTTTTTATGGCTTGCATATAGTCGGTGATGGAGAGTGAGGATTGAGTGATGGAGTCTAGGTGGTGTTTGACTTGTAGGATGTGGCCCCTAGATGGGTTGGCATAGGTGGTCTTAAGGATTTCCCATACTTGGCGGGATGTGGTGGCTTGAAAGACAAGTGGTGCAACCGCGGTGTCAAGGGTTCCTAAGATGGCGCTAAGGATGAGACGATCTTGTCTCTGCCATGTGATAGAGGCGGGGTTAGGAGATTCTTTACCATCGGTGGCTTTGATAGTAGCGGGTGGGGAGGGGTGGGAGCCATCGACGAATCCTAGAAGGTCTAGACCGAACAGAAGAGAGGTGATTTGAGATGACCACGAGAGGTAGGTGAGGGAGGTAAGGGTTTTGCAGTTAGAGAGGTTAACGAGAATTATTGGAGAGGAAGGGTCAGCGGAATTTGGGATGGTGGTGTGTGAGCTTTGGCCGGCCATTGGGTGATGGACAGTGGTGGTGGGAAGGCGACGATAGGGTGGTATAAGGTGGCTGTCAATAAAAGTTAAAAGCTAGGATCAAATGCTTTGATACCATAAAGAAGGTTTAGAAGAAGAAAAGATAATTTTATTCATCTTGACTTTGTGTATTTATACAAAAATGGGAGAATTACATGGGATTGAATTGGTGATAATAAGCACAACTAAATATTTACAAATAATACAAATGATAAGAGTAATTGTAATAGCTAATTTTGAGGAGGAGATATTGTTTCCTTAATACTTGACTGATTTAATTCGCCAATCGCGATATCTTTGGTCAATGCAACGGGGTTTGACTGCGATGAATGATCGCGATGCACCAATTGTTGCATCGCGATGAATGATGTCTGTATCGCGATGCATGATTTCTGAATCGTGACGTATGATTTCTGAATCGCGATGCATGATTTCTGCATCGCGATGAATGATGTCTACATCGCGATGATCGATGATGATGGACATGTAATTTTGTAAAGAATCGCGATGCATGATTTTTGAATCGCGATGCATGGTTTCTGAATCGTGATGCATGATGTCTGCATCGCGATGAATGATGTCTATATCGCGATGAATGATGTCTGCATTGCGATGATCGATGATGATGGACATGTAATTTTGTAAAGAATCGCGATGCATGATTTCTGAATCGTGATGCATGGTTTCTGAATTGCGATGCATGATGTCTGCATCGCGATGAATGATGTCTGCATCGCGATGAATGATGTCTGCATCGCGATGATCGATGATGATGGACATCGCGATGCAAAGAGTTACTGATTTGCGCGTGTTTTTGTTTCATTAATGGCATAATCGTCTTTTCGCCCCAAAAATGCATTTTTTCGGTTTAAAAAAAAAAAAAAGACTGGACTGGAGCGATTACAAACTTTTAAAAAGGGATCGGCCCATAATTTACCCTAAATTGTATGGGCCTCACTCCAGCCAATGGGTCCAGAAATGAATAAGAGGCCTGGCCTTTGCAATATGCATATATATATATATATATATATATATATATATATATATATATATATATACCCCCTCCTATACCAAGCAAAGGTATGTCATTCTTTATACAGGGAATTCATACTCTAGTCTACATTCTCTAATGACCGATATACTACGGGGACCCTCCCCGCCTCTGTCACGGTGTCTTTTTTACAGACAATTATACGCCAGATATCCGAATCCAAGCGACGGCAACGATCGGCTCGGCACCCTCGGTGCACCCGATTTTTGTAGTATCATCACAATGATTTTAAATTAATTAAACTAAACCAAATAACTATAGCAAGAAATTAAACTAAATGAACAATTGTAATTGATTGAGAGAGAGAGAGAGAGAGAGAGAGAGAGAGAGAGAGAGAAGAAAAAATTTCATTCTAAGTGCTCTGTTTATTAGTGCAAGGCTTATGCAACACAGACAGGCATCAAGTTGGTGGAGAAAGATACATCAATGCCAATCATGTTTCTTCACGAAACTATAGAAACCGCCGTCGTATAAATAAAATCCGTTTGCGTCCACCCTCCATATGCATCTATTTTTACGATCAAAAAAAAAGTTGCCACAATCATAACTCAAATTCGCATTAAATGCGTCAAACACTTGGCTCTTTTGCTTCCACTGGAATTTGCAATAGAAAAGGGTGCTGAAGAAAATATTTACACAGAAGCGCCATTCATAAACATTATGATAACTAATGGTATGATTTCCAAGATCATCATCTTTCGACTTGCAGTGCACTGTGATATTATCGTTCGCAATATTATTTGTAATACTAACTGTGTACTCTGTGGTTAAGGGACATGGTGAAGCATGTGTTGTGCTGAAAAAGTAAAATCCTAGGGTAAGATAGAGGGAGAGGCTTCTCATGGACAAACTCATGATGGTCATATATGGTTTCAAGTTGTTTACGGTTTTCTTTATATAGATCTTAGAAGATCCCTAATTAGCAATACTCTTTGGGTTCCATAAGATACGAGTTTTCTAAATTACTCCTAGTCAATATTTGACTTTTTCATCTAAATCACATTTAATGATTACTTATTGAATTTCTTAAATCTACAACCTTTATAGTTAACATTGATGACATGGTTTACTATATATGGTTATAATTTTATACTAGATACTCCACCCGTTCCGAGTAAAGAGTTTATTTTTTATTTTTTTGGGTCAACTTAGTTAAAGTTTGACCGATAATTTATATAGATTTATTTATTTTTACAAAGTTATGAGATGAGGGTTGTAATATATAGTATTATTAATGTAGTTTTTAATTAATGAAATTTTATTTTCTAAAATACAAATAAAGTATGTAAAATTTTGATTTGATTTAGTCACATGTTGAATTTTAAAAAAGAAAAGTGGACTCTTTGCCTGGAACACGGATGAAGTAAGAAATATAAGTCAATATGAAATTGTTTTCCAGAAAAGGGTTTTGATAGATGCAAATGACTTGGTCTTTGACTACTGTGCGGAAATCCAAAGGACAAATCCCAACACTACTAGTATGAAACTTGATTTTGACCCTGAAAAAGCTTATATGTAAGACAATTAATTTAGAAGAATTTATTGCTGTTTAGGGCCTTTGATGAAAGCAGACTACTTCGCAGGTTGTAGGAACGTTTTAGGAATTGAATTTGATGGTGCTTTCCTGAAGGGTAGATTACATGGGTTGTTGTTATCTTCAGTTGCCATTGATGCCAACAATGCTTGGGCAGTCACAGAAAATCATGGACTTGGTTTTTAGAATATTTAAAAGATGATTTTGGAATCGAAAATAGGTACTGTCTGATGAATATAAACAACTACAGGAACTTTGAAAGGGCAACTGAACATTAACCTAAAACAATCTATATATATATATATATTCATTTAGTTATTTTTTAGATAATGAAATTTCAATCGTTGAAAAACTACTAAAGACACTACCAATAACATCGTTTACTTTTACAACTTCTTATCGATTAATTAGTTAATTTCTATAATTTTTGGTCAAACTGTAATCAAATTAATCAAAAAGAGTTATTTTAAGGACAAACTGAGTATAAAAATGAGCTCTATTTCAACTGATACTGTTCACTTCTCTTAATTATGGAGAGGTCGGGTGTTCAAATCTCGTCAGTGACACACTGGTACGTAACTACTCTCAACAGAGAGGTCGGGTGTTCAAGCCTCACCAGAGGCACCGTTGTTGTTCAAGTCTCACTTCTCCTAATGGAGAGGTCGAGGTCGGGTGTTCAAGCCTCACGAGAGGCACTGTTGTTATTCGAGCCTCACCAAATGCATTATTTAGTATGTCTCACTTCTCCTCTTAACGGAGAGGTTTTCACTGTCTCACTTCTCTTAACGGAGAAGTCGAGTGTTCTGTTATTCAAGCCTCACCAAATGCATTATTTAGTATGTCTCACTTCTCCTCTTAACGGAGAGGTTTTCACTGTCTCACTTCTCTTAACGGAGAAGTCGAGTGTTCAAGCCTCACCAGAGACTTCTCTTAACGGAGAGGTCGGGTGTTCAAGTCTCACTAGAGGCACCATTGTTGTTCAAGCCTCACCAAATGAATTATTTAGTACGTCTTACTTCTCTTAACGGAGAGCTTTAGCTCAACTGGTACTGCTCACTTCTCTTAATGGAGAGGTCGGGTATTCAAATCTCACCAGTGACACCCTGGTACCGGCCAGAGACTTCTCTTAACGGAGAGATCGGGTGTTCAAGCCTCAGCATAGGCACCGTTGTTGTTCAAGCCTTCCCAAATGCATCATTTAGTACGTCTTACTTCTTTTAATAAAGAGGTTTTCACTGTATTACTTCTCTTAACGTAGAGGTTGGGTGTTCAAGGTCTCACTAGAGACATCATTTGTTTTAGCTACACCAAAGTCATCATATAGTCTTAATTGTAGTTATTCAAGACATTAAATAATAATAATAAGGGCCTCCAATCTTAAAAAAAACAAAAAAACAAAAAAAGATATTCTATTTGCAATAACAATATGAAAATTGATATGATATATTTCGTAGAATTAATCAAATTAAATTGAGATGCTCAATTTTAATATTTATTTGGAAAACAATCTTGTATTGACTTATTTTTCTTGTATCACATAAAAATATAACCATGTTATCAAATGAGATCTACAATAAAAGGTCAAATCGATCGACTAGGATTACCTTAAAAAACACGTGGCTTATAGAACCGAGAGAATATGACTTAGATGATTTTCTAAGATCTATATATATAAACAAAATTGTGCATAACATGAAAGCAAATATGACCATGATGAGTTTGTCCACAGGAAGCCTGTCTTTATTTCTTACTCTAGGATTTTATTTTTTCAGCGCAACACATGCTTATTGTTGGTTTACCCCAGAGTACGGAGTTAGTATTTCAAATAATATTACGCGTGATAACATCTCGGTGCACTGCAAGTCAGGAGACGATGATCTTGGAAATCACACCATTACCTCTGGTAATCGTTATCAATGGAAGTTTTGTGTAAATATAGGTTTTAGCACCCTTTTCTTTTGCAACTTTCGGTGGAAGCAAAAGAGGCAGGTGTTTGACGTATTTAGTTATGAGTTGAGTTTGGACTGTGGAAACTACCGCCTTGACGGTGCAAAATGCATATGGTCGGTTGCCACTGACGGATTCTATTTGTACGACCGCAATTACCGTAAGTTCATGAAGAAATACAATTGGCATTGATGTATCTCGCTCTACCAACTTGATAACAATCTTAATTCGTTGTGTGTTGGTTTTCCCACTAATAAAGATAAAATGGTTTTAGAAAAAACTTTGTTTTGTTTTAACATCTCTCTCTACTATTTGACACACATTGATTTATTTCATGGGTGTAATCATACTTAACATAAAGCTTATATACAACAAACACCATTTCAAACCTTGGCGCATAAATTATTGTTCCTATTCAATTTTGGGTTTAAAATCGAGTCAAACAATGTACTAAGGTGGAACTCAACTTCATTAAATTATACTCCCTTCGTTTTAAGCAAAAAGTCCACTTTTTAATTTTTAAACGTTAACATATAACTAAATCAAATAAATTTTTTACATCCATTACTTATGTTTAATTTCATTAATTAAAAACTATATTAATAATACTATGGATTATAATTTTTATAATTTTGTATATATATATATATATATATATGTGTGTGTAAAATATTGGTCAAATTTAATTAAATTGACTCTTTACTTAAAACGAATGGAGTATTTTGATAAATGTTTGGCTAAATTAAGGGGCCAGTTGATCCCATCTTCAAGCTCATTAACTTGATTAAGCTATGCTTGTTACTTATATAATCAACTGGCAACGTGAATCCTAATTATATATTGGTTGCACTGATCAGCCACTCAAACTCAGCTACTCAAGCTTCATCGAGATTGACTCGATTACAGACTCAATCAAGGACGACTCGACAAATAAATAGCACAAATTCAATCTCTCCACTAAATATGTTTTGATATTATATTTATTTTAATTTTTTAATTATGAAAAATATTTAGAAATAATTTAATTTTTTAATTAGAAAATATAATTTATTTTTTTTAAATAAATTTAAGTTTTTAAAGATGCAAAATATTTAGAAATAGTTTAGGAAAAGAAATCTGAGATATACAGGTAAGCTATTATGAATGAGTTTAATTATAAATCAATGAAATTGCAACCCACTCTATATGAATTTTTTATTATTTTATATCAGTATTGCTTTAAAGTAAAAGTCCACTTAGAAACTTTTATTTAGAAAGTTAACATCGGTCAATAACTTTAGCTTACACACTTAATTTCGAACACCAACGACTGTTAAGAATATACTAGCCTATTTATAAAAGTTTAGCCAAGGCTAGGTGATTGAAATTAATTATGTTAAGAATTGGATGACAGTTAGGGATAATGATAAAAGTGCAACCTTTTTTTAAACTACAATGGTTATTTTGCTCAAAGAATAGTATAGTGACAAAATTTAAAGATTGTTTAAAGTAAAGTAACAAAATAGACTAATTTTCCTATATTGGCTAGATATTACATAATCTATTTGCAATAATAAATACTAGTTATAGAATCCGTGCTTTGCACGTGTATAATTTAACTTTTGTGTTTAATTGTTACATTTCATGAATAATTTTATATAAAATTATCATTATTAGATATAGGCGTGATCATTTAGTATAGTATTTTTGTTTCAAAATAATTATTTTTTATTGGTTATCAATATATGTACTTTTATTTTTATACATTTTTGTTGGGTTGCTTTTCCTTTGCTTTTTTTTTTTTTTTTTCATCATGCACTTAATAAAGATATTTTGGACATATATTTGAAGAATTTTTTAAAAATTAAAAATAAAATATTTACTTTGGAATTTATTAAAGAACGATAATTTTTTTCTGAACAAAGGAGAATTGTTTAAGGATTAAATATAATTATATTTTATAAAATGATTTTTGAAGATCATTCAATGAGTAGAGAAGGTTTAGTTAGATACTATATTTACAAAATAGTTTCTTTTTGATACACTGAAATAATAATCAAATTTAGTGGATATTATAGTGTATGAGTCTCGTGACCTCCACTTAACCATAATATATGTCGTATTCTAAAAAATATATATATAATATAATTGGTTGAGTTGGTTTAAGGTGAGTATACATATATAAAATGGTGTAGGTTCAAATCTCATTATGATCATCATTTTGCTTTTCATTTCATTGTCAATACCTAAAGTTCTTCACCTATTACTATTTACTATTATATATACTCTTTATAATAGTTGTTATTATTAGGTAATATTATTACCTAATGACATCCTCTCCTAATAAATAAGAATTTGAAGAGTCAAATTTACCAAAATAAAGATTTGACAAAAATGGTGTAGATGGCAAACCCGTAGGCCTCCTCACTAACTTTATATATATATATATATATATATATATATATATATATATATATGGATTTGCTCAAAGGGTGAGGCTTTCTGCAACCTGCGCTCTGATACGAGTGTTGGGTGCTATTGGGTCTTCTCGACCGCAAAAGCTTACTCAAAGGTTAAACTTTTCCTCACACTTATTAATCAAACACCGGCTCCTTTCACAACCAATGTGGGATAACCCAACATTATGATATAATTCGTAAAATTAAATTAGATTGAGATGCTCAATTTTGATCTTTATCAGGAAAACAATCTTTTATTGACTTATTTTTCTTGTATCACATAATTAAGATTATAACCATGTCATCAATGTTATCAAATAAAATCTACAATAAAAGGTTACCAAGTCATTAATGTTATCAAATGATATCTACAATAAAAGGTCAAATTGATCAACTAGGATTACCTCAACAAAACACGTGTATTATAGAATCAAGTCTAAAACCTATATAAACAAAAAACTGTAAAGCATAACTTGAAAGCAAAATATGAGCATGAGTTTGTCCACGGGAAGCCTACTCTTATTTCTTACTCTAGGGTTTCATTTTTTCAGCACAACACATGCCGCATATTGTTTCTTTACCCCATTGTACCACATTAATATTACAAATGATCTTGAGCACGATAACATCTCGGTACACTGCAAATCAAAAGATGATGATCTTGGAAATCACACAATTACTTCAGGTAAATATTATGAATGGCACTTTTGTTTAAATTTAATCTATAGCACCCTTTACTTTTGCAACTTTCAGTGGAAGCAAAAGAGTCTGACGTTTGACGTAATTAATTCGGATTTGATTGTCATATGTGGCAACTATTTCCTTGCTGGTAATAGATGCTTATGGTCAGTGAGAACGAACGGATTCTATTTGTACGACCACAGTTACCGTAAGTTCGTGAAGAAACACATTTGGTAATAATGTATCCCACTCTACCAACTTGATAACAATCTTTGTTGAGTTGGTTTTGTTCCACTAATAAAGAGAAAATTGTTTTAGAATAAAACTTTGCTTAATTAGTTTCAACATCTCTCTCAACTATTTGTTACAAGTACATTGATATCTCGGAGTTCAAATATGATCATACTTAACATGCAGCTTATATACAAGATACACCATTTCAGACCTTGCGCATAAACTATACATTGTTATATTCAATTTTTAGGTTGAAAATCGAGTCAAACAACGTACTAAATTGACTCGATTACTGACTCAATCAAGGACGACTCGACTCGACACGACAAATAAACAATCCATATTCAAACTCTCCACTAAATACGTTTCAATATTTTATTTATTTTAAATTTTTAATTATGCTAAATCGAAGAAATCTGAGATATGCACGTTCGCTACTTGGACTAAGTGTTTTCTGGAAAAGGGTTCAAAAAACTTTATAATCTTGAAAAATTTAAAGGGTGAATTACAGGCCGGTCCCTTTTCAAACATTTGTAATCGCTCCAGTCCACTCATCTTTTTTAAAAACCGAAAAAAGACATTTTTGGAGCGAAAAGACGATTATGCCATTAATGAAAGAAAAACACGCGCGCTTCAGTAACCTAAGGCATCGCGATGCACTACTTTGGCAACGCGATGCACCACTTTGGCATCGCGATGCACCACTTTTTGCATCGCGATGCAACAAATTGGGGCATCGCGATGCAACAATTGGTGCATCGCGATGCACCACTTTTGCAATCGCGATGCATCACTTTTGCAAATCGCGATGCACCACTTTTACAATCGCGATGCACCACTTTTGGAATCGCGATGCACCACTTTTGCAATCGCGATGCAACAATTGGTGCATCCCACTTTTGCAATCGCGATGCACCACTTTTGGAATCGCGATGCATCACTTTTGCATCGCGATGCACCACTTTTGCAATCGCGATGTAATAATTGGTGCATCGCGATCATCGCAGCGCGCTTTAGGAAACTTGATTTTCGTTTACCTTTCGGGGGCGTTGCCCCCGAACCCCCACGAGGGACGCTGTCCCCTCGATCCCTGCGACCTGACCGGGCAGGTCGAACCCCGTTGCGTTACCCAGCATACTGTAATTGGCGAATTAAATCAGTCCAAGAACATCTTCCTCTGTTTTTGGACAGCACACTGTGTAACTTGATTTGAAGCTCAAAAATAGTATTTTTTGGTAGAAAAATTGTGCACAAATATAGTACTAAATTAGGATAATAATATGAGATTGATTTTAAACAAATTCGAAGCTTAAAACAGAGATTTAAGTGGCCAAAACAGCTCAAGAACAAAGAAAAACGGGATGAACTCAAAAAATTTAAATTTGATCAAATTCGTGTTTTATGCATGAAAATTGATACCCAAACATGAGGAAAGACTATATTAACAACATGAAATCATTTATACATTAATTTGAATCTCAAATCTGAAGCAACGATATTGTTGAGGGTATTTTAGGAAGAAAATTTTCAAAATGCCTTTTAGCGGTTAAAAAAAAAGGGGTGTACTGGAGAGAAAAAAAGTTTGAGAAAGTGGACCGGCCAGCAATTTCTCCATTTTTATTCCTTTTTATGGTTTGATTTCAGTCAATAAGGTGGTGGTTTTATTTAGCACATCGTGTGCGCGTACCTAATTCATCTCCTTAGTCGAGTTCAGACGCACAACCCCCACACTTAGCCTATGCATTTAGGAACACATTGGCTTTATGCATAACACTATCGTTTAACCCACGCAATGCGAAAAACGTACATGCCATATACATGTAAAAAAAAAAAGGGGGCCCAGCCATATACATGTAAGAAAAAATGGAACGTAGAAAAACTTGATCATTTTCATATTTCAGTAAACTAATTTAAAAAGAAGAATTAATGAATTAAAAATTACTCTAAAATTTCATAAGAATCTGATTTTGTTTTAATTTAGGCATAAGTATTAGATGTTGGCTTTAAAATGAGATGTGAGCTTCATTTATAATAGAGATAATATATAAGACTAATTATTTTGGACCTTCTATTGCACTTTAGGACGTGTCTTATAATTTATAGGGCAAACTACATAAATAGTCCCTGTAGTTTTAGTGTTTTTTGTAATTGGTCCCTGTACAAAATTTTTTTTGCCAGTCGTCCTTGTACCAACCAATTGAACGTAATTGATCCTTCCGTCTAGTTCCGTTAATTTTTTTCCGTTAAGTCTTGACATGTGCTCCTCACGTGAATTTGGGCAAGGACAAAATTATTATTTTACCTATGAAAGTACAGGGACCAACCGTGAAATTTGGGCTGGTCGTCTTCTCCGGCAATGGTGACCTCGACTGAAAAAAAAAAAACAGAGTATTTAATACTCCTACTACTATATGCTAAGATCAAAACAACTCTTCCACCTCCTGTCCATACTTGGTTGTCTTCTCCGGCAATGGTGACCTCGATATGATCATGGACAGTAGTGTTTCTAGGCCTCTGATTTTGCTTTCTTTATTTCTTTCTTTCCTTTATTTCGTTATTTCTTCCCCATAATTCTTGCCATTTAGTTTCATTTATGTACTAGTAGTACAATCTATACTTCCAACCCCCAACTACAATTCCAACCCCCAACTATAGTTTCAATCAATCAATGTTATTGGTTGATTTTGGAGTTTTTCTCATTCTCAACCCACTTCAAATTTACAAAAGGGTAAGATTTGCAGCTAAACCCAAAAGGGTAAGATTTGCAGCTTCAAATTTTGGGTTAGGGAGGGCGAAACTCAAAAGAGGATTGTGCAATGAGGATAGCAGCACCAGGGCGCAGGTAGGTATATTGCAAGTATGAATTGAAAATGAAGTTTAAAGAGGTGGAGGGGATGGTGATGGTGGAGGTGGTGATTTATACAAATATGGAGGAGGTGGTGATGGTGATGGCGGTGGTGGAGACTTGTAAATGTATGGAGGAGGTGGTGATGGGGATGGTGGAGGAGGCGGTGATGGAGATGGTGGTGGTGGGGACTTGTAAATGTATGGAGGGGGTGGTGATGGTGATGGTGGAGGAGGTGAATTGTACACGTAAGGAGGAGGCGGTGATGGAGATGGTGGTGGTGGAGACTTGTAAATGTATGGCGGTGGTGGTGATGGTGATGGTGGAGGAGGTGACTTGTAAACATAATAAGGAGGCGGTGATGGAGATGGTGGTGGTGGAGACTTGTGAAGATACGGCGGTGGCGGTGAGGCATAAATATAAGGCTTATAATCAGCGACAACACTAGTGGCTATCAAGAAGAATGCCATAGCATAAACTAGTTGTGGCCAAAGCCTAAACTTCCCAAGGCTTGCCATTTTTTCAGACTACTTAGAACTTCCTTTTTCTGTGTCTTACATTGATGGGGGATAGCTCTTTAAATACTAAACCACAAAATCATTGTTGACATGTACGTGTTTGTTTAATGAATTAACCTGCAGGCTGTGTTAGTAAGCTTTGATGCACTCTCGCCAAATCCTACCTCATGGTTTCCCACTACTACGACCTAAGTTGATATATATATATATATATATATATATATATATATATATATATATATATATAGAGAGAGAGAGAGAGAGGGAGTCAAAGAATCAAGAGAGTTGGTAATGTGAATAAGCAAATATGGGTTTGGACTTTTATAGTTTCTTCTATATAAAAACAAAAATTTCGAGGGTGGTGGAAAGATTGATACTTCTACTTGTGATAAAACAGCCATATTATAAGCAGGTTTAAAGTCAAAACTTACAAATTTGCATATATAATTGGGGTTCGTAAAGAAATGACCTAGTTTAAATTCACATATTCAGAAAATGTTTCACTTACTTCAAAAGATGTTTACGGTCTCTTTTTAGTTAAAACCCCCAAAGTACCTTTTTTTAATGACTCACAGGGTTGTTCGATTCATTTGTGAACAAAACCTTGAAAGAAAAATTAAACAATAAAGGTGTGCGAAAGAAGAAACAATGGAAGCAGTGTAAATAAGAATGGGGAGAGAGAGAGAGAGATCAGTGTTTCTATCGCAGTAGCAAGACGCAAGGTTCACCAAGGTTTGAATGAGGAAAGAACGGGATGTAATATGGAATATCTCTAGTATGTCTTCTGAGTTTGACAAAGTCATTTGGGTACGTATTTGGAAATGAGTATTTTAGGAAGTTTATACCAATTATTGGTCAAAGGCCTAAAAAGATTTTTTTTTTTAGGAAACAGCTAGGGCAGTACCCTAAAATAATTGGCCGGGTTAAAATATCATACTTGTATATACACCACCATAGTATATAATTAGAATTCTTGAAATAATTTGCTTATTCTTCTAGATGACTGTTAATGCTTCAAAGTGGTTTTATCCTTTCAGTCTGTTAAATTTCATGCAAGTGTAAGGGCAAACTCCACAATTCGTCCCTGTACTTTTTACTTTTTTTTGTATTCGTTCCAGTACCAAAATTTTTTTTGAGACCATCCTCGTACCACGGGCACTGAGCATGATTCGTCCTTCCGTCAAATCTCGTTAACTTTTTTCCGTTAAATCTTCCCACGTGCCTTGCATGTGTTTTTCACCAGGGGTAAAATAGTCATTTCAATAAAAGTTCAGGGACCAAAAGCATAGGGGGTGAAGCTAAAAAATTAGTTCATCTTCTTCACAAAAATTGCACAGTGCTCTGTTCGATCTGCCATGGTTTTCAAAAAAAAAATCCAAAGCTTATTTATACAACCACATCCAAGACTCCCTTTCCTTTGATTCTCTCTCCTTCTACTTCCCTCTCACAATCATTTAAAAAGAAACATAGCTTTGAAAACCCACTTCAATTTCTTATTCCAAAAATCTCGCGCACACACATTTTCAACCCATGTCGGAAATGGATAGAGTGTTGTAGGTGTAAATTAGACCTAAAGCCACTAATAATGTAATTAGGGTAAGTCGGGGTCGATCCACGAAGAAGATTATTTGTGATTGGGGTTTAAATTGAGTTCTTAATTAATTCCTACAACGGGAAAAATAAACTAAGTGTTTAAAACAATAATTTAAAGGAATGATTTGGGATTATAATTCTAATATCATTGATAATTCTTTTTCACCATAATACTTATTCACTTGATTACGAGATATATTTCAATCTGTCTCTTCTTCTTTAGTTTATAGCAGAAGGTCTAAAGATTAATTGATGTTGTTTTAAGAGACTAAAATCAAGAACGCTTTCTAATGTTAATTAGATAAACGTCTAATCTTGCCTAAATTGGCACATAAACAATTCGTTATGAAAACTCTAATTTCGAGTAATCTAGCAAAGATTAATAAAGAGGACAAGTGAATTGGCCAAATCCACAAACCTAGAAATCAATCTAAATTAATGATTATGAACAAGAATTAATTAAGAAAAGAAATACCTCAATAGAATTAAGAATGGATCAAGCTCTCAAATCCAAAGTTATGGAGTTTTAGTTCTCCATAGAAATTCAAAGCTTGAGTTTTTGATTCTAGGAAAACTCTCCAAAGTAGATGATAACCCTAAAACTAATAAAAGAAATAGTATTTATACTTCCTTCCTAAAACCTAGATAAAAAAAAGAAAAAAATAACTCTAAATAATTAAATATTTCGGTCTGGACGACTCATGGACGACTCAAATGGGGAATAGTTAGGCCAAATGGGGACGACTGTAAGCCTAAAATGAAATCTTCAATTTCCTCGTGACTCTTTATTGACTTTGTCTTGACTTTGTTGACTTCCATCGATGTAGGATTGATGATCTTGAGCTTATTTGAGAACCAAAGGGATTACATAATAAATCTCTAAATTTCTCTCGAATTACATTGAATCCTCATAATTCACTTACATCAAACCTATACTAGATACATGGAAATAGAGAATAATAAGGATGGAAAACATAGGAAAAGATAGTATAAACTATCAAGTGTAAAGAAGAGATGGTGGTGGCGGAGTTGTGAGGGAATCATCTTTGATGTTGGATGTCGAGGAAATGCGTTTCTTCTTCTCTCTCTGTTTTGCTTGCTTTTTTGTTGTTCTTCTTAAAGTTCATTTATGCTTCATTTGCCTCTGTTGGTTTTCCTTCAACTTTTGTTGTTGTTGTTGTTTTGTGTGTGTTTGTGGGTGATTTGCTTAACCAATTTGGGATTTCCTATGATGTTTAATTGTGTGTGTGTGTGTGTGTGTGTTTTTTTAATTGAGTGGTTTAATTAACTACGGGTGGAATCATCTTTGCCATTGACGGGATCGAACACTCGAATTAAGGCTTGGATGTCGACGAATACTATGTTACATATATCGAGCATCTTTTCTAGGGTTTCGGAAGATCTCTCTACAACCATACCAAAATCGAACTGGGAGTCGGAGGCGCTAATCGGGTTGCAATTGCGGATCCGTTTAAGGGCCCGATCCTCGCGTCAGGTCTCGGCGGGTTCAGAGAAGAAATGGGCGTGGAAAAGAGTGGTTTTTGAGGAAGAGGAGGGTACAATCGGGGTGTGATCAGCAGGGTAGAGAAAATTCGACCCGACAAAAGAGATGTAATCGAATGGAATTGATAGACCGTCGAGTACGGCGGAGATGAAGGAGACAGCGCCACCGAGGCTTTCGGCGATAACGACATTGTCTTTGAATTGAAGAGGACGTCGTGGCAGTAGTTTTCGACGATTAGGCCGCAGAAATGGTGGTGCGCGGAGTTGTGAGGGGAATCATCTTTCCCATTGACGAGGGAGTAATTGGCCAAAAGGAGGAGTTTTCTGGGTTTTAGAGAGAGAAACCTCCGACAAGTGGGTTTGGTTTGAGTTTTCTGGGTTTACACAATTGGTCCATGTACTATTTTCAAGGAAATGACTATCTTACCTCTGGACCAAATCACGTGACATGCACATGATTCCACTTAACGGAAAAAAATAAACGACAATGGACGGAAGGACCAAATTCATAAAGAAATTGGGTTCAGGGACCAGATGCGCTCACGAGGGACGAATACGAAAAAATTTAAAAAGTACAGGGACGAATTGTGGAGTTTGCCCTAAGTATAATGTTAGTGTTACGTGCTATGGATAGTATATAAAGTTGTCATAGTTGATAGGTTTGATCATTTAGTAGCGGAACTTGCACATTATATAATCAATTATGATTAGATATCAACACAAATTTTGATCTACATTCATCCTAAAATAATAGTTTTTTATTGAGTTTCTAAAGTTAAAATTTAATATTTTTTCTCAAATGATTAATTTGACAAATTTAATTATTATTTTTCAATAACATATAATTTGCTATTTGTAGTACTTTTAGTACTCTCGTTGTTCCTAAAATAGTGTTCTGTTTGACCCAGCGCACAGATTAAAAAAATAATTAATTGTATAATAAATATTAGGATATTAGTATTTTCTAAGAATACTTATGTCAAAGTGGTGCCCATCAATTAACGAGAAAATCAAGTCAATGGTAAAATAGCAAAAAACAACTTCTAAAAAATAAAAGATTAGAAAGTGTACACTTTTTTGGAATAGTCTAAAAAGAAAAAGTGAACTCTTTTTTGAAAACTGGGGAAGTATAATTATCAAGATTATAACTTTTATATTATTTTGGGAGGAAGGGAGTATAAATTTATGATAGCTAATAACAGAACTCATAGTATATATAGATACAAGAAGCTCCATTTGAATTGAGTATAACTCAATTCAAATTTGGTTTAATTATTAAAATATGAGATCTTTGTATCCGTGCTTGTGACATAGTACAGTAGGATCAGATCATTTTTAAAAAATATGAAGATTTGGCTTTTGTGTGTTTAATTAAAAAATCAAAACAGGTAAGAAAAAATGGGAATATGAAGTATATGCATTGGGAGAGAAAAAAGAGTGATAACTGTTTTACATATTTGAACGTGAGATTACATCCTAACCATTGAAATTTAGAAGAAGATAAAATTGTAGTCAAGAGTTAGTTTTAGCAACTTTCCTAGATTTACAATTCTTTCTACAACTATTACTACAACTAAGCTTTAATGAAGGACAAAATTGTCTTTCTCCAAAACACATTTGTCTTTCATCAAGGCATAGTTGTAAAAAGAGTTGTAAAACTAGCATTTTTCTAGTTTCAGTCAATTGTAAGCGTGTAAACTGAGCGCTATTGTTATATAGATTAATGTATTCAAATTGATTTACATTATCTCTGGAATATTTGACATTTCATTTGAGCAAAAACATAAATTTTCAAATTTGGGCCGGCTTATCCAAATGTATGTATAAATATTTAATTAGAACTAGTTTGGTCATGCGTTTTGGCCAAAATACAGAGATAAAACCCAACTTATTTGCAAAAATTGTGTTTCAATGTTGCAGCAGAAAAAGTTGTGTTTTCAAAACGCAGCTGCGTTTTAAAACGCTAAAATTCTCAGCTTTTTCCAAAATGCAGCTTTTAAAACATTACTAGGAAAAATAAAAAAGTAATATCTCAAACACATTTATAAGAAAAAAACTATATTTTAAAAACGTTACACCAAATAGCTCTTAATAAGTACAATTGTAGTGGCACATTCGATACATGCATGTGCATTAAAAACGCATACATATATAACATGATCAATATACAATTGCATCCTTGAAGTTTGCTCAAATTTCTATAATAGTGTTAGATATTTGACATCTCTTATTATAGCTCTTGAACACTACTCTTTGCCTTACAAATAGTCCTTGAGTCAATGTCTGTAAATCTTTTTGTCACTTTTTTTCAAAATTGACTATCTTGTTTTTTCTTTAAGTTGACATTTATCGGTCCTTCATCATCGTACCCACGAATAGATATTGTACAACGGTAATATCAGGTCATTAGTATTACATTAATCCAATTAAAAACACGAAGTTTCAATATCCACCTTTAATCACTGTTGAATAACCTACATTAAAACCTCCATCTGGGGTTGCCACGTAGCGAAATAAAAAATGTTTCTCAAATTACTAATCTTGATTGAAGCATTCTAAGAAAGCTCCAAAATCCACTTCAGTGCCTATATTCTGATTGATCGCGCGTTATGAAGAATAACAGTTTATCTTCCATTGTAGAAGAACCTCTTGGACCTTAATATATATGCAAACAATAGAAGAACTAGAAAAAAAACAAAGAAAAAAAAAGTGCACAGTTTCATGAGCACTAACGCTAATTCAATTCTTATAACTTCGCCATGTGTTGTACTGAAGTGTGAAACCATAGCCGTGACAGGAAATAATAACCAGCAATAAACAAATAATCTACTTGTGATGAACAATGCAAACTGAAAGAAAATTAAATTAGGATTCCATTACATGAAAGAAAAAATACAACAAGTGATTCAAAAAGATAACATATAGTGAGGATATCCCACCTATTCACCAATGTACTGCTTAAGATCGAATTAAAAAAGACAATGATCAATAAATATTCTTGGATGCTTCTCGTGAAAGTAACAATTCTCATTGCAATTCAGGACGTTGATGGAACAAATCAATAGCGTTTTGGAGGCGGAGGGGATGTGTAGTAGTAAGCGGGAGGAGGAGGAGGAGATTTCAAAGGTGGTGGTGGTGACTTATAGTAGTAAGGAGGAGGTGGCGATGGTGAAGGTGGTGGAGGAGACTTATAATAGTATGGAGGGGGCGGTGACTTCAAAGGTGGAGGGGGGGATTTGTAGACATAAGGTGGTGGTGGTGGTGGTGATTTAGATGGTGGGGGTGGAGATTTGTAATAATATGGTGGAGGTGGGGACTTTTTAGGAGGTGGCGGGGACTTATAGTAGTTGGGAGGAGATGTCAACTTTTTGGGAGGTGGTGGTGACTTATAATAGTAAGGTGGAGGAGGAGATGGAGATGGTGGTGGAGGTGACTTGTAAATGTATGGAGGAGGTGGCGATGGTGATGGCGGAGGTGGAGACTTGTAAATGTACGGTGGTGGTGGTGATGGTGGAGGGGGCGACTTGTAAATATAAGGTGGTGGAGGGGATGGTGAGGGTGGAGGTGGTGATTTGTACAAATATGGAGGAGGTGGCGAAGGTGAAGGCGGTGGTGGAGACTTGTAGATGTATGGCGGAGGTGGTGATGGTGATGGTGGAGGAGGTGACTTGTACACATAAGGAGGAGGCGGTGATGGAGATGGTGGTGGTGGAGACTTGTAAATGTATGGAGGGGGTGGTGATGGTGATGGTGATGGTGGAGGAGGCGACTTGTACACGTTAGGAGGAGGCGGTGATGGAGATGGTGGTGGTGGAGACTTGTAAATGTATGTAGGGGGTGGTGATGGTGATGGTGGAGGAGGTGACTTGTAAACGTACGGAGGAGGCGGTGATGGAGATGGTGGTGGTGGAGACTTGTGAAGATACGGCGGTGGCGGTGAGGAATAAATATAAGGCTTATAATCAGCGACAACACTAGTTGCTATCAAGAAGAATGCCATAGCATAAACTAGCTGTGGCCAAAGCCCAAACTTCCCAAGGCTTGCCATTGTTTCAGACTGCTTAAGACTTCCTCTTTCTGTGTCTTACACTGATGGGGGATAGCTCTTTATATACTAAACCACAAAATCATTGTTGACATGTACGTGTTTGTTTAATAAATTAACCTGCAGGCTGTGTTAGTAAGCTTTAATGCACTCTCACCAAATCCTACCTCATGGTTTCCCACTACTAGAGAGAGAGAGAGAGAGAGAGAGAAAAGGAGTCAAGGAATCAAGAGAGTTGGTAATGTGAATAAAGCAAATGGGTTTTGACTTTGAGGATTGCTATTTACACTCATGAAATTATTTAGTACACCCAATTACTAAGTACACCCCACCCTAATATTTTCAATCACTCAAAATACTAGGTACACCCCCTATTAATTTTCTATTCTACCCTTACCAATATTTTCTTCAAAATACTAAATACACCCCACCCTAAATACATCTCACCCCATCCTCCTCCTCCAATTACTAAGTACACCCCACGCCCTTCCACAGCCTCCTTCCTTCCGCCCCCCACCCCCAACACGGCGCCACCTTCCATCCCCCCAACACAGTGCCTCCTTCCTTCCCCCAACACAACCGCCACATTCCTCCCTCCCACGCCACCTCCTTCCCCCACCCCACCCCACTCCTTTTTTTTTTTTTTAACGGTTTGTTCTGGGTTATAGAACACCCATAGTGGTGTTCGGTACCCCTACCGAACACCTATAGTGGTGTTCGGCACCCCTACCGAACATTACTATGGGTGTTCGGTACCCCTACCGAACATCACTATGGGTGTTCGGCACCCCTACCGAACACCTATAGTAATGTTCGGTAGGGGTGCCGAACACCTATAGTGATGTTCGGTAGGGGTGCCGAACAGCCTAAAAAAAAAAAAGGGTATTTAAGTCTAAATTTATAATGGCATTTTTGTAATTTTTGTTAGGGGGTGTACTAAGAAATTCTATGGGTACAAATAGCAATCCTCTTTGACTTTTATAGTTTCTTCTATAATAAAAACAAAAAAAAAATCGTGTTTTTACTTTGTGAAAAAAAGGCCATATTATAACGATATTTAACGATCAAAACTTACAACTTTTCATATATAATTGGGACGATGGCTTTACAAGTTACTCAGAGTATAGCCAATTTCACCATTTGTCTGTTAATAAAATTTTGTTCAGTTTTCGTTTTTATTATTTCAAATTTGTACGCTGGAAATCTTTTTAATAGATGTCTTTAGTAATTTGCCGTTAAGTTGCCCATGTGTCTCCCACATGCGTTTAACCAAGGGCAAAAATGAAATTTCTCTTATCATCTTTTTCACCTTCTTCAAACCCCACTCCCCAACTGATTTGAATTGTAAATCAATTCATTCGCATTCCGTAAATTTGAATCCATATTCAAATTCAAATAATTACTCATTCAAATTAAACCCATTTAAATTGGAATTAAACCCATTCTCAGCTTTGATCTGCAGTTTTTGACTGTAAAGATTGGCGACAATGTCATTAATCCCAACACCCAAATGAACATTTGTTTCACTTCTACTATTACCAGCAGCAAAAGGCATTGTAGCATCACGAAACGATGGATCGACAACCCTGGATTCCTCTCCATCCTCTTCCACAGCATCCCCAAATAAAGATAACGGCAAAGCTCCTTTGAGCTTTACCCACTAGGCTTTCTTTCCCAATTGAACTCCATTCGGGACAGATTGTGACTGATGTGAGAAGAACCCAGATGGGTCCACATGTTATGGATGCGATTGGGGTTAGGGACCATTGATGCTATCGTCTATTCTGTGGAGAAGAGATCCCTTCTTTGGTTCATCAAAGCCACTCTGGATAGATACATGGCAGGGCATTGGTTGTTGTGGCAGTAGCAGTAGTAGTAGTTGTGGTTCTGGTGATGGAGGCTCTTGAACTATGGATAGTGGCGGTGGAAAAGAAAAACAAGATAATATAGTAGCTTGGATAAACTAGTTGTGACTCCAATTGACAAACCTATGACGAGAACAAGAACTGAAAAGTGTTGCCCATTTGTAAATGGACATTGAAAAACTTGGCGATCATTGGAGATTGACGTTGTTCATCTGCCATTGTCACACACACACACACCAAACGAGAGAGAGAGAGAGAGAGAGAGAGAGAGTATAATAGCAATATAATTGGAATATGGATTCGATGAGTGGTTGGAGAGAGAGGGAGAGCGATGGGGGAAGAAGGGGCAGGTGAAATTCCTTTAATGCCCAAGAAAAAGTCATGTAACTTGTACGTGGAGGAGTTAACGAAAAATTTTTAACAGCATCCATCAAAAATACTTCCGGCGTGCAAATTTGAAACCGTAAGGATGAAAACTGCACGAAATTTTGTTGAGTAACTAATGGTAGAATCGGTCATAGTTAAGGGATTTGTAAAGTCATTATCCCTATATAATTAGAATTCTTGAAATAATTTGCTTATTACCTTGGCTTTTCATTAAAAATCTTTCAAAGCCCAAAGCAAGTCATATTTCAGTCATTTGACTACGTTCGCTCGGATGAGTAGCATGTTTATTTAAAATATTTTTGGGCAAAATTTAGGTCGATTTCTTTGATAAATTTTCAACCGCTTTAGTCCCTTATACTTATTTTCAACCGGAAAAATACACTTTTGAGGTGAAATGTCGACTATGCCTTTAAAAAACACAGAACAGACACAAGATCCTTAAAAAATACGGAAGACACGGGATGCTTCACAGTTCCAAACTGATGTATTGCGATACGAAATTGATGTATCGCAATTTTTAAACCAGCAAAAAGGCACTTCTGTGTTATTCGAACAGGTACGCGATGCATCGCAAATCCAATTCGATGCATCGCGATTCAAAATTTTCAATGCATCGTGATTTTTAAATCGACAGAAAGACACTTTTGTGAAATTCAAATAGGCACGGGTTGCATCGCGATTCAAAATTGATGCATCGCCGTTAACCAACAAGAAGGGATCCCTTACTGAACGAAAGGAAAGTAAGTTGTTTAGACTTCCGTGCATCGTCCGTAACA
The DNA here is from genome assembly GCA_016624345.1 of Platycodon grandiflorus. NCBI lineage: Eukaryota > Viridiplantae > Streptophyta > Magnoliopsida > Asterales > Campanulaceae > Platycodon > Platycodon grandiflorus. The sequence goes on along the minus strand of CM028366.1, from coordinate 47,487,440 downwards.
TATGATGCATAAATTTAAAAATTACGATGAATCCCGTGTTTGGTCGGTGTTTCTTAAGATCTCATACAGGTTAGTACTTGGATATTAAGGACTCGAAAGAATTTCAAAAATGCAATCAGATGAAAAGATAAAGAATGATCCCCTAACGGAATATTTATATTCCAATGTAAGCAGGACCAAAGGGGATCTCGACATGCTAAACCATGTCCAATAAGCTAAGTACGAATTCCAGTTTCCTTGTGTCTCTTTTTAAATAAGTATAGTGTATTTCTTTCTGCAAAAGAGTTCTGGAGACTGTTGCTTCACTTTGTTTTGGTAGGGTTAGGAAAGAGGTGTAGGGGAAAAGTACACAAGGTGTATTGTATTGGGAAAGAGTTGAAACCCCATGACAAGTAAATAATTAGAACAATGATATCTTACTCGGTGCAATCGACATTTTTAATGCTTCCAACTTGAGACGAACATTGTTCAATGTCATTGGTGGCATTAAATCGGTGACTAGATTTGCTGCAACCAAGATTGAACTTCAATTCAGTGCCATGTATGGATTGTTGTTGCCTGGCATTCCATTTGATTCGGCTTACTACTGCTTTAATATTCTGCTTTATATAGTAATAGCACTTTTAGTTCCACTTGAAACTCTACGCAACTTTCTTTGTGTAGAATTCATCCCATCCTGCCACACCAAAATTTGCTCTTTTAACTCATAGCTAAACATACTTAATAAGAGTATGAAACTGCATAAAATTTGATTTGTGGATGATGTTAGTATGCTTTTCTTTTGTGTGGAAGAAGAATTTTGGGAATAACTTAGCGGAAGGATTTGAAAATTGTGTTAGAAATATTTTATTTGGACTAACATATGTTAAATTAAATGTTCATAAGTTGTTTTTAAAGTAATCCAATTAAAGTGATCTACTAAAGTTAAATTTTTGGATTAAAAGGGTATCTAATTGTCATAGAATTAAATGTGTAGATACCATTTAGAGATTTTCAATTTGTTGAGGGATCAAACTAAAAATCAAAGACATCTTTTCTAAAAGACGAGTTATGGCCCAAAACGACGTTTTGACAAATATATAAAGGATAAAACTCTGTTCTCCTTCAACAGAGAGAGTTTTTAAGAGCGTAAAACACTTTTTACCAAAATGATCGTTTGGAAGTTCCATACAAAATCAAGCATAACCAACTCAAGAATCTCGTCAACAAATCAATCAAGAGTTCTCTATCAATGGATTCAGGTACGCTTCCGCATTCAATTTCCTTCTTCCGTTTCTCAGTTTATCATGATAGAGATTATATACAGTATGCTATCTAGTGTTACATTGAATCCAAGCATGCTGTTGACGTTTAATTTATTCTAACAAGTGGTATCAGAGCCAGGTTTATACATAATCCTCTGAGATTTTGCTGGAAGAAATTTGTCGAAATTATATTTTTGTTGTTCTCTATCCTTGTACTTCGGTTGAGGCAAAAATTAGAGAAATTTTGGGTTCTGATGTTTTCGTAAGAATTCAATCCAGTAATGCAAAATCCACAAATTACACTTTTAGTTACTTTGTTTATGGAATTTGGGCTTTATTAATAATAGTAAAAGGGAAAATTGTAGTCTGACCTTCAAAACTCATAGCCTCCGAACTATTCTTCTTCTATCCCGGCGAACCCCATACGGCGACTAAAAATGAAGGCTCGAGGTGAACGCATTTTGTTTAGCGAGCCCTCGATGCAGTAGTGCAAAGCCATCGTTGTACTAGTCTGTCGTGCGGTGGGTAGATGATCGGGATAGGCTATAAAAAAACAAAAAAGAAAAAACAAATTTTTTTTTCGACAGTGATTGTGTGTGGAATGTGTTGTGCAATGCAGCGGAAGCAATTGACAAAACAAGACACAAAAGCAGTTGAGAATCGAAAGAGAGAGAGATTGGGGTCAACAGACTGTCGAAATTTTATTAGAGGCTTAACACCTTAAAACGTTCTAGGTATACAACTATTTATATATGGATACAATAGAAAACCCTAAAACCCTTAAAGGTTAAAAACCGTCGCTATGCGGTCGCACTATGCGGCCGCATACGATATACAAAGTTTCCATGCGGACGCCCTATGCGGCCGCATGGTTTCCAGAAACTCTATGCGCACGCCTTATGCGGCCGCATAGATTCCAGTATGCCATGCGGACGCCCTATGCGGCCGCATGCCTTCCAAAAATTCGAATAGTCCGTACCGCGGGGGGCAGAGCCCCCCGCACCCCCCTTTGAGGCCCGTTACCAGTCTACACGCCTACCAGACTGCGCCCTCGGAGGGCGCCGGCCTCTTGGTAGGGCATCGAGTCATCACATCCAACAGAATGGCCGGCGGGGAAATAAGCAGGAGATATTATAATGAGTTTTGTGGTTGTATTGTTTTTCCTTGGAACCCGATCTAGGAAGAAAAGGCTTTTATTTCAACAAATTTGAATAACAATGGAGAACCCACTCTCTGCCTTTTGCGTCCTTTTGGAGAAGAAAGGTAATAATTACAATTTGCTCCCTTGAACTTATGGATTACTACTAGTGGCTTAACAACTTTCAAATTAATCATTAAGTTATATTTCTTACAAACAGACCCCTAATTTGTTGAATTAGTTGTCAGATTTATATTTTATTTTTAAACTATCCTTTAATTCTGACCTAATTATTCAGATTATTTACGTACAATCAATGGATTCAGTCATTAATTTTTAAATTTATTTGGTGCATCTCATGTTCCCTTTTATTTTTTATAATATTTAATATGAAATTATTGAAACAAGAAGTCGCAAAAGTGACCTATCTTGTGTAGAATTTTCATTGATAATATTGGATGTTTATATTTGTATATGTTCATGTGGGTATTAATCGGCTTAAAGGAAGGTTACTACTTGACCGAAGTACACAAACACTTGTAGTAATAAATATGTGACAATTATTGGGTTATCCATCTGAACAATTAGTCGGCCTAAAGGAAGGCTAATGTTTGACAGGATTTATTGTTAGTATTTGATTACCACACAGAGGTGATTACTTACGAGTTAATATTATTGTCCAAAGACTTGATATTAATGTTGTGATAGATACCTCGAGATGTTACCAATTTATTTGAATTTAATGATTGATTATATAATTTAATGTGAGCATGAAAGTTAATTATGGTTTTGTTCTCTATTCAGCTATGATGTCTGCTACTTCTATTTCTGCTAACACCAACAACATTTCTATGCTAAATGGTTCAAACTTCAAGGATTGGAAGGAAAACATTCTAATCATTTTGGGTTGCATGGATTTGGACTATGCAATAAGGACCGACCCTCCCACTGCTTTGACCAATGAAAGCTCCGTAGAGGCAAAACGGCATTTTGAGAAATGGGAATGCTCCAACCGCATAAGTTTAATGATTATTAAGTGGGGAATTCCAGAAGCCTTTCGAGGCACAGCATCTGAGGAAGTCAACACTGCTAGTGAGTACCTTGCAGAAATTGAAAAACGTTTTGTGTAAAATGACAAGGTCGAGACAAGTATGCTTTTAACTAACTTGATCTCTCTAAAGTATAAGGGCAAGGGAAACATAAGGGAGTATCATGCAGATGTCTCATGTTGCTTCAAAATTAAAGGCACTAAAACTCGACATATCTGAGGACCTAATAGTGCATTTGGTGTTAATATCACTTCCCGCACAATTCAATCAGTTTAAGGTTAGCTACAACTGCCAAAAGGAGAAGTGGACTCTTAATGAGCTCATTTCATATTGTGTGTAAGAGGAAGAAAGGTTGAAGCAAGAAAGAACTCAGGTTGTTCAACTGGCTAGTACTTCCAAGGACAGGGGCAAGAAGAAAAAGGATGTTGAGAAAGCTGCTAAAGAAAATGGTCCAGCACAAAAGAAACAGAAAAGTGAAACATTAGATGGCTGTTATTTTTGTGGCAAACCTGGACACAAAAAGAAGGATTGTACCAAATATCGTGCTTGGCGTTTAAAGAAAGGTACATATCTTACTTTGGTCTGTTCTGAGGTTAATTTAGCTTCAGTATCTAGAAACACATGGTGGATAGATTCTGGTGCTACCACTCACATAAATGTTTCTATGCAGGTTTGCCTGAGCTACTGAAAGCCAACTGATGGTGAAAGACACATCTTTGTGGGAAATGGCAAGTCGGTGGAAGTAGAGGCAATAGGGCATTTTAGGTTGTTATTAGGAACTGGTTATTTTTTGGATTTGAAAGACACTTTTGTTGTACCGTCATTTAAACGGAATTTAATTTCTATTTCCTCATTGGAAAAATATGGTTATTCTTGTTCATTTGGAAATTGTCAGTTTAATCTTTCATTTAATTCCAATATAGTTGGCACCGGTTCTTTAAGTACTTATGACAACCTATATATGCTTGATATTATTAATTCATATAACGAATCTCTGCATGTTGAATCTAGAGGTACTAAGCGAAAATTAAATAAGGAAAATTCAGCTAACCTATGGCACAAGTGTTTAGGTCATATCTCAAAAACCAAAATTAAGAAACTTGTGTCAGATGGTATTTTGGATACACTTGATTATTCAGACCTTGATGTTTGTGTTGAGTGTATCAAAGGAAAACAGACCAAAATGAAGAAATTAGGTGCCAACAGAGCTACAGACGTCTTGGAATTGATACATACAGACATTTGTGGGCCATTCCCCAAGCCTTCTTGGAATGGTCAACTTTATTTCGTATCATTCATAGACGATTACTCACGATACAGGTACCTATATCTAATCCATGAAAAATCTGAAGCACTGGGCATGTTCAAAATATTTAAAGCCGAAGTTAAAAATCAACTCAACAAAAGAATTAAAGCTGTCAAATCTGATCGTGGAGGTGAATACTATGGTAGATATGATGGTTCGGGAGAACAACGTCCAGGACCTTTTGCTCTCTTCCTAGAGGAATGTGGAATCGTCCCACAGTACACCATGCCGGGGACACCCAGTATGAATGGTGTTGCTGAAAGACGAAACAAAACACTAAAAGACATGGTTAGGAGTATGATTAGTTATTCCTCCTTACCAGAATCACTTTGGGGAGAAGCACTAAAGACAGCAGCTTACATTCTCAATACGGTACCAATTAAAGCAGCTGCTAAAACACCTTTTGAGCTTTGGGTTGGGCGAAAGCCTAGTCTAAGGCACTTTTACATTTGGGGATGTCCAGCTGAGGGTAGGCCTTATAGGCCAACTGAAAAGAAATTGGAATCCAAAGCAGTTAGTAGCTACTTTATTGGGTACTCAGAGAAATCAAGGGGTTTTAAGTTTTATGATCCCACTAGAAGGACTATTTTTGAAACGGGAAATGTGGTATTCTTTAAGGATATTGAGTTTGGGGGAAGAAACAAAATTAAAGACATTACCTTTGAGGAAGAGTCGATCTCGACGCCTAGTACTACTACTTTTCACGATATACAGGTTCATATTCCTGTCATTAGTCAAAAAGTAGATCCAGAACCTCAACAAGATAATGTTGAAGTACTCCCCACTCAGGTTGATATAATAATTCAAAATGAACAAACTCAACAACCTCAAGAACCAATGCCATTAAGGAGGTCCGCTAGAGAGAAAGAAGGAATGGCATTTCAGATGATTATGTAGTATTTCTCCAAGAAAACGATGAAAATAATGGCTTGATAGAAAATGATCCTATCAACTTCCGTCAAGCCATTCAAGATCCAAACTCTCAAAAGTGGATTGATGCCATGAATGAGGAGTATAAGTCAATGCAAGACAATCAAGTATGGGATCTTGTCCCATTACCTGAAGGTGCGAAACCTATTGGTTGCAAATGGATTTTCAAAACCAAAAGGGATTCAAAGGGTAATGTGGAAAGATATAAGGCACGTCTTGTGGCAAAGGGCTTTACTCAAAAAGAAGGCATTGATTTTAAAGAGACTTTCTCTCCGATTTCTACAAAAGACTCTTTTAGAATAATTATGGCATTAGTTGCACATTTTGATCTTGAGTTACATCAGATGGATGTAAAGACGGCGTTTCTCAATGGTGACATTGATGAAACAATTTATATGGTGCAGCCAGAAAATTTTGTGTTTAGAGACCCAAAATCTATGGTCTGCAAATTAAAGAAATCCATCTATGGGTTCAAGCAAGTTTCTCGTCAGTGGTACCACAAGTTTCATCAGGTAATAATCTCGTTCGGTTTTGAGATCAATGTTGTTGATAATTGTGTGTATCACAAGTTCAATGGGAGTAAGTGTATTTTCCTGATATTGTATGTAGATGACATTTTGCTTGCCACAAATGACTTTGGATTGTTGCATGACACCAAGAAATTTCTATCAAAGAAATTTGAAATGAAAGATCTTGGGGAAGCTTCTTTTGTATTAGGAATCCAAATACACAGAGATCGTTCTCGGGGTATACTTGGATTATCGCAAAAGAACTATATAGAAAAAGTATTACAAAGGTTTGGCATGCAAAACTACAAACCAGGAGACACCCCTATAGCTAAGGGAGATAAATTTAGTCTCAATCAATGCCCTAAAAGTAATCTGGAAATTAAGGAAATGCAAAAGATTCCCTATGCTTCGGCTGTTAGGAGTCTTATGTATACTCAAGTCTGCACAAGACCAGATTTAGCATTCGTTGTTGGTATGTTGGGTAGATATTTAAGTAACCCTGGTATGGATCATTGAAAGCAGCCAAACGAGTCATGAGATACTTACAAAAGACTAAGGATTACATGCTCACATACAAAAAATCTGATCAGATGGAGATCATAGAGTATTCTGATTCTGATTTCGCTGGATGCCAAGACAGCAAAAGATCCACTTCGGGCTACATTTTCTTATTGGCTGGGGGAGCCATTTCATGGAGAAGTGCTAAGCAGACACTCGTTGCATCTTCAACCATGGCAGCTGAGTTTGTAGCATGTTATGAAGCATCCAATCATGGTATATGGCTGCGAAATTTTGTCACTAGGCTGCGTATTATAGGGAATGTAGAAAGACCGCTTAAATTGTATGGTGACAATAACTTGGCAGTGTTGTATTCCACTAACAACAGAAGTTCTACTAAGTCAAAGCACATTGACATATAGTTCTTGGTTGTGAAGGAAAGAGTACAGAGTGGTCAAATTACTATAGAGCATATCGAAACAGACTCAATGATCGCGGATCCGCTCACTGAGGGTTTAACACCTAGGGTCTTTCATGAACATACTGCTCAAATGGGTGTGATACAGTTTCAGGATACCTTGGTTTAGTGGGAGTCTGTGATATTTTATTGTTCTATATTTTTATTTTGGACAGATTTTATGTATTTGGATATTTCTGTACAGATATAAAGTATTCAGTTTATTACACTCTGATTTTTGTTACGGTTGATCTCACTAAGGATTAAGGTGGCTAGTTGGAAATAGGCATGTAAGATCACGTTACATGTAATTTCCATGCTACGCATCCATGATAGATCTATGTCATTTGGTTGTATTGGTATATGTGATTACTGATGGGTTGATTCACGCCTAAAGTGATGAATGCCACTTTAGTCCTATACTTTTACTATCAATGGACGAGATTGTTAAGAGATACTCTTATATGTGACAGCAAAGTTTAAGCTCATAAGGTAATGAACGTTTGTCCATAGACATATGTAGTCCAAGTGGGAGATTGTTAGAAATATTTTATTTGGACTAACATATGTTAAATTAAATGTTCATAAGCTGTTTTTAAAGTAATCCAATTAAAGTGATCTACTAAAGTTAAATTTTTGGATTAAAAGGGTATCTAATTGTCATAGAATTAAATGTGTAGATTAAATGTGTAGATACCATTTAGAGATTTTCAATTTATTGAGGGACCAAACTGAAAATCAAAGACATCTATTCTAAAAGACGGGTTATGGCCCCAAATGACGTTTTGACAAATATATAAAGGATAAAACTCTGTTCTCCTTCAACAGAGAGTTTTCAAGAGCGTAAAACATTTTTTACCAAAACGATCGTTTGGAAGTTCCATACCAAAATCAAGCATAACCAACTCAAGAATCTCGTCAACAAATCAATCAAGAGTTCTCGATCAATGGATTCAGGTACGCTTCCGCATTCAGTTTCCTTCTTCCGTTTCTCAGTTTATCATGATAGAGATTATATACAGTATGCTATCTAGTGTTACATTGAATCCAAGCATGCTGTTGACGTTTAATTTATTCTAACAAATTGTAGTGAACAAATTCGTGGGAGAGTAAAACTAGCATATGAAAATGAGAGAAAAATCACTTAAGATGATTGGGAACATACAGCTTAGACCGTTTACTCACCATTGAGGAAGTGCGGCTATATCAACATGAACTAGACTCGAAATAGGGGAAGGGGAAGAAGAAAATTAACTTGGACTTCTGTAATAAAGAAAGATATTAATGAGAGTGCGGGTGATGACCTTGCTTTGTACCAAATTGAACGGCGGAAAAGTATTCATGTAACCGACCCCAGGAGATTGGGATTAAGACTGAGTTGAGCCTAGCGGAAGGATTTGAGAAAGCTCTATTAATTCTGCCTGTGAGAGGTATGCTGTTCGACAAATACCTGTGATTATAGAACTCTGCATACAAGCTAGTTTGGATCTCGAAAATTACCCTACAAGGAGAAGAACCAGACCCGTATAGAGTATAGAAGGTAGAATTGTGGATTTTAAGTTGGGCACAGAAGAAGATGAGAAGAAGAATGAGAAAAAGAAGAGTATCTTAGATTCCAAGGATACCAAATTAAACTGATTTGGAATTTGGAGATAGAATGAAAAGCGACCATTTTCAGATCATCTTTTTAACCCTCAAGTGCGAGGAGATGAGGACGACGGGTAGGGTTTAAGCAAACTGAACACCATTACACTGGAATCATGGTTTTGAGATGATCTCATGGGCAAAGAAGATTATGGAGAAGTATAAAGTGCAGACTTGTCGATATTGTCTCTTTCTTTTATTTAAATTGTCTATTATACCTTTATTATTTCTAAGATGAAAAAGAAATATGGATGATTGATTTGATACCACTAAAAAATACTTTGGGAGGTATTAAAGAAAAATTACACGAAATTAACCACTTTTTTTGATCTATGTAAAGTTAATAAGGATACTTATTTCAAAATGAAAGGAACAGTAATTAGTGGACTCAAATGAATGAGACTTATATATTTTCTATCTAACAACTAAAAGGGGTGTTATAGACACTTGGATTTGAAAATACTTTCTAAAGGAGTTGGAAAAACTTATCTATTATTAACTACTATTACAAAAACAAAAAATACTGTTGTTACATGACAGCTTTATGTTGATTTTTTTGCCGTCTAAAAAATGAAGATCTCATCAAAAGTTTCCAAAAATAAAAGTGTATTTATATTGATAATCATATATTCCTGTTTCAACATATTCATTAAGTATAAACCCAGCCTTAAAATATAAACAATTGTATTAATAACTGAAAATTTGCACATCTTTCAATTACCCCTTCTTTAAAAATAAAAAAAAACAAAAAAACAAACAAGGAGATCGTGGATCAAGTCTACCAAATTGCATATTATACCAAATCTTCATCCAACAATATAAATAGTAGACCAACATCATCAAAAAGGTATAGACTAATTGCATATTATACCAAATTGTTGTCTAATTTCTCTCTGACACTAGTTCTCACTGTAGGGATTTCGCAGGGAACGCCCCTTCCTCAGTGACCTTGTGTAAATTTTGCAGATTCCAGTTAAATTGCGCAGAGTCCGGCAGCCTACATCGATCTCAAGTACAGCTATCAATTCTATCAATCTCAATTTTACCCTTGGTGAAAAAAATAGAATCATTACATATTATTAATTATGCTAGTATAAATTAAGAGGATAAATGTATTTTGATGAACGTAATATTGGAATGGCCAAAATACTATTTACACCCTAAAGTATCCACCAAATCTCAGTTTCCTACTCATATTCTATTTTGTCTCATTACTGTATCTAATGTTACCATTTGTCCCAGTTTCCCCCCTAGCAGTGACGGGCGTTAAAAAAAATAACGAAAGTTGGTCATGTGCTTCGTACATGACAAATAATATCTAAAAGTTACTATATTGCCCTCTATTCCACCCATCTCCCTCTTATGCTCTCCTCTCCCCCTCCCAACAAGGCTCGCAGCCTGGGCCGGTGCCGGAACCACATAATCAACAACAACAACACTCTCAATCAAATCCAACGCCTCCAATTCACCCACCCCACCCAAAACCCTAATCGAAGCAATCGAATAACCCTTTGCCCTGCAGCCAATACGTCCACTCTTGACAGGTAATGACAGACCTGAGAATGAAAAAAGACTAGTATCAATTAGAATCTGAGTTAGGCAAAGCAATCAGTCACGCACCACTTCAACTTCACACCCTTCAACGAAAGCGCATCGCAAGCGGACGAGAGTATTAGTTTCAGAGCGATCGTAGCAGCAACTATGCATCAAGATAGAAGGCATGAAGGATCTCGTATTCTAAGTTCCAAGTTATTTGCCCTCTCAATTGAAAAGTTCTCCCCAAAACTAACCTGATCAATCGACAAAAACACATCTTTAATTCCCCCAATCGTACCCAAAACCCTAGCTTTCTCTTCTTCCCCCAAACCCTCCTTCAATTTCAAAAACGTAACCCTCATTGCCGATCCAGCTTTCAAAACCAACTCCCCGGTTAACTCATTCAACACCCAGTCGACAGTCATGACGTCCTCGATAACTGGCCAAACGAAATCCGTGATGACGCTGACATGGCCAGGGTGGACAGTGTAGATGGCTAGGTCGCCCTTGGATTTGTAGTGGCTATTGAGCATGTGGGTGAAGGAAAGGGAAGATGATTTGGAACATAGCACTGGTCGACGGTGAGGTGAAGGGTGAGGTTGAGTGAGGTCAGGGGTTGAGGTTGTTGACCATGGCGTCGACTGCACATGATCAATTTCGATCAAAATGACCAAACTAACCCTCACGTGACATCCACATGAACAATTCTGTTAATTTTTTAACGCCCGTCACTGCTAGGGGGAAAACTGTGATAAATGACAACATTGGATACGGTAATGGGACAAAATGGGATGGGTAGCAAACTAAGATTTAGTGGATACTTTTGGGGGTAAATAGTATTTTGGCCTATTGGAATACATGTAATCTATACAAGTTTTAATTAATACTACTTCTGTCCCGGTTGATAAGGCATAGGAATTAAGAGCATAATTAATGATGGATTGTAAAATGTGTTCTGATGATAATACTCATAACATTAACTGAGTTTCACTATTCTAAATATGTGGAGTTTCTATAGGATGTGCTATGTTGATATTAAATGAAGCTTTAAGGGCATATTGGAAGAGTGGTAAAGAATTTGTACTTCAAAAATCTTTAGTAACATTAATTTGGACATTTCAAAATAAAAAATATGAACATTTATTCGGGACGGATCGAGGGAGTAAATGGGATAGTTGTAACATGTCAAATTTGCTAAATGTTCTCCAGAATTGCAGTTTGTAAAATTAGATCTCTCATAATAAATCATCAAGTGTACGGAATATGAAACCATATACTAGTTCGGATAGTTGAGTGGAAATAACAACCGACAAGAAACCAATAAAATGTTTATGGTCTGAAGTGAACAACAATACAAACTAAGAAAAAAAAGTATTTTTAAGGATAGGATTTCATTTGTCGGAACAATTTAACAATACAATAATTAAGTCAAAAAAGTAACAGACACCGAGGGTATACCAATCACACACAAAAAAAAAAAAAAGAAGCAACGTTTAAAAATGAAAACAACATTCAATAAAATTTCTTCAAATTAAGCGCTTCATTAATTAATCTCGTTGCAATCTAAGTTGATGTTGATGATTAGGGGCGTCTTGGAGGTGGGGGAGATCTGTAGTAGTATTGAGGAAGAGGAGGAGGAGATCTTAACCGTGGTGGTGGGGGTGACGTAGGAGGTGGAGGAGAGTTGCAGTAGTAAGTTAGAGGAGGTGGTGATAGAGATGGCAGAGGTGGATAAAATCCATGAGGAGGTGGTGCTGATGATGGTGGAGGAGGAGGCGGTGGTGCTGATGGTGGTGAAGGTGGAAACAAGTAAATCAACCACGGAGGTGGTGATTGTGATGGTGGTGGGGGAGAGTTACAGAGATATGGTGGTGGCGTAGAGGGATAAATATTGGGCTCATCCGCAACAACATTGGTTGCTAATTTATCAAACACAATGTCATAGCATAAACAAGTTGAGGCCATTGCCTCCTCAACTTCCCAAGGCTTGCCATTTTCATGTGTGAGAAATCTGTAGTTAGATGTTTCCTTTTATATATAGTAAGTAGTACACTGTATAAAAGCAAACCTTCTTCGCACTTTGACAAGAAAGGCTTACCCACTCGCACATAGTTGACATATTATAGGAGTACTACATTGAATAATAAAGGAGGCTGCATTATTCAAGCTTAAATAAATAAAACCTCTTACCACAAACTCCCACATTTTTATTATTATTGTCATTATGTATTAAGAAAATAGGTATTAAAAACAAATCAATTGATGGTGTAAACATGAATTGTCAACCCAATGTGAGAAACAGGAGCACCAAGTAAAAATAAATTAACTTTTAAGAGGGGAGTTTGGTGTTCAGAGCCAACCAAAGGGGACCTCCTTATAAATTACACTTTGTTATAAACAACTAGACATTTTTTTATAAGAAAATCATAAGAAAACAAAACTCATACCAGTGTTTAAGGGGTGGTCCAATGGTAGAGTTGGGACTTCACAAAGTGTGAAATCTTTGGTTCGATCCTTTCCCACGCCTCTTTAGGATACCAAAACAAAACAAAACTCATACTGACAAATGAATAGTTGTTTGATATAACTAGCTGAATAGTTGTTCTAACTCCAGCCGGATTGAGTATGTGTATACTCTTGAGACTTGACCATGTTCAACCAAGTTGAGTTTACGCATACTCGTGAAACTCGACTATGTACAACTGAGTTGAGTTCGGCTAAGTTAATGCAAGCTTAAGTCAACTCGCTAAAAAGAGTCTCTGTAAAACGTACTTGAAGTTCAACTTGTACCCAACAGATATAACTTGGTTTTCACTTCATTTCTTTCCAGGATTAGCTATGCAGCATGTGCTAGAATGCATGATTTCACAGTTAAAACTGTTCTAAGAGCAACTCAGCAGTGACAGTGAATTACATGTCAAGTATGAAGCAACTCGTCAAGAAGTTGAGAAAACGACTCGAGGAAGTACAGTAAAACACGTGTTGGATAGAAAGTTTGTTATACAAGCTCCAATCTCTCTGACAAAATTATGTCATGGGATATGTTCTTATTAAACGTAGAAGCTTACATAGAGGTACAACTACTAAAGCTAAAGAATGAAACAAATCAAAAATAGACAATGACCACCTTTAAAAACGATAAACAAAGAAACAAATGAAACCACTCCTCTATGGGCACTTACAATATATTCGTTAATGTTTCGACACATCGACATGCACGTCCTTGTAACAAATGGGGCAAGCCTGAGAGAACAGTGTACTGTCAGAGACACGTTGGATTTGAAATGAGAAGCTGTTACGAGTTTTCCAGAAAATTTGAGTGGCTTACCTTGTTGATGCTAAGCCATCTGCTGCCACAACCAGCGTGGTAGACATGTTTGCAAGGAAGAGTGATCTGTCGGTTACCTCGTTTATATTCCATCTGGCAAATCACACACCTGGTTGCAGCAAGATAAACCAATTGAAATGGTGTGCAATCAAAATAACTTGGAGAGAATCAAGGCAACCATGAGATGGTTAAATTCACGGTTTACTGTAGACCATGAAAATCATTCTAAAGGTGAATTATTAAAAAAGAGAAGAAAGTTAATATTCCTGACAGGTGCCGATAGAGAAAGTGACCCCAAAAAATAAAAATAAAATCAGACTTTAATCAACCAAGGGGTCAAAAAAAAAAAGTACCAGATGAGCAAAACTGTCGAAAAAGAAACTCTTCACCATCAATGAATATTGTATCCACAATTTCGCCTCACCCAATCACTTATACCAGTAAACTACTGTTGACCAATATCCACTGCTATCCAATTTCATGGCATCGAACAATATGGTCCCTCAGCCACTACATGAGGGTCACTTTTGGTAAAAGCGCCAATTTTAAGAAGAGTCTAAAACTGCCTAGTATGTCAAGTAACATTAATAATATAGCCTAGAAATAACACTCATTTCGGGACAATCAATTTTCAAGTGTGACAATTGTTCAAAGGCGAAGGTAATAACATCCGAGAGTTCTTGAAATAAAGGAACTGCTACAAACTTCAAATAGAATGTTTTTATAAGAGATGAGTATGCAGTTATTTGTCTTTGTAAACATATAGATATCCGTCTGCTCACTGGCAAGTGTTCATCAACTCCAAGTGCAAGAGCATGTTACAGCTTTGGCTAGGCTCCTTTACGGTACAAGCAGCTCAATCAAACCCAGAGTGAGCTGATCTAACGCAGCTCACTGTGTTTTTTTACAGTGGGTCTGATGCAGGTAGAAAGTATAGGAAAGGCCATTTTTCTTTTAAGAATTCAGAATGGAGGCATGGTGTATTGCTTAATAAGATACTGTAAAAGCAAACAAAGGCATGCCTGTTACATATAACTTATGAGAGAGAGAGAGAGAGAGAGAGAGAGAGAGAGAGAGAGAGAGAGAGAGAGAAATTAAACATCATTTAAGAGCTCAAACGAAAAGGGAGATGGATTCACTAATATGCATTTATGTTACCTCTCGTGTCTTGATTTTTTTCTAGAGAAGAAGCTACACTTGAACTTTGAGACTGGTAGCAAGGAAATAATCTCTTGCGAGAGACCACGACTTTGAGTCCCAACAGACTCGCCTAACTCTAGTAATTCCTGCAATCAAAACAGTGCCATTATTATCAACCTCAAAAAACATTACAGAAGAGTTGGGCTACAAGCCTACAGTTGAACAGACCCTTTCAGTTTACTCCGTAGTTATTATCAATAACTAGTTGGGCTACAAAACCTACAGTTAAACAGACATTTTCAGTTTCAGTTATTATCAATCTCACTAACAATTTGAGACCAATGCTTGGCCTCTGGTTAAGGCTTATTCCCACGTTCAAGTGCTCACAGGTCAAAGAATAATCAGGGGCAAAGGGGTTTCAGAAAAGGGGACGGACACCTATGTGTAGCTTTTCATCAATGATAATCGAAAAAGTTTCTCACCAAGCATTGTTGCAGAGATCTTATAGGAATTTCAGAATAAGTCTTGCTCCAAATTTGACTACCACAAACAAAATGCAGTCCACGTAATATTTAAGGCTAGACCAAGAGTTAATTTTGATTACACCCTCTTTTAGATGTAACTGTAGCTATTGAGATGAATTACTTAAACAAGGGTTATCCCATCAGTAAAACATATTGAAGGTTTCCACCTCATCTAGAAATGAAATTGAAGATCAAACCAAATTGTAAACCCCTCCTTCCCCTAACTCTCACCCTACAGGCCAAAAAAAAAAGTAGTTTGAATCAGTGTGGTGCACTTCAATCTGCTGACAACTGCACAATAAAGTTATGAAAATGATACTAGTACCTTTTCTTAGAAAGAGCAGCGCATTAATAAAGAGACTTAAGAAAAATATATGCATCTTTATATATGTTTCAAGTAATCATCATAATGGACTTACCTAGCAAACCAAAAGAAAAAATAAACATAACATGAACTTGTCTTAAAAACAAATAGGTTAAATAACCAAATAGAATATCTGAAAGTTACATATATCAAACCTCATAAGTCATGTTGTCAGGATCAACATAGTCTTGCCAAATAACCTGTATAACATACAGAGGTGAACGAATATATCAATTGCCTTAAACTAGACAAATCAAAATGCAAAAGCAGACATGTAATATTTGTGAGTAGCAAGTCCAACTCGAGATATTGTTCAACTACGTATGCAGATTGAAAAAAAAGAAACACCGGGACTACAATGAGAAATGTTCACACCTGAAAATCATGAGAGTTATGATGACTCCGCGGACCTAGAAAATTGCCAATACAAATCATTTAGTTTGGGACATTAATTTATTAAAGTTAACAATTTAATAATATGAGAAGTCGCAATGAACTATCACTTTATAGCTGCACAATCAGAAATTAAAAGAGAAGTTAGTTTGTTGAAGAGCTATACAGCCCAGGAAAGAGTGGCACACAGGAGCTCTCCTAAGTGAGCTAATACAACCTTCCATTCCATACTGATTGAACTCCTTCCCTCATCATTAGAGTGGACACATGATGTTTCTCTCATAAAAAATTATCGAAAGAAATTTTTCCAGGAAAATTGGCAACTAGATGATGGAGTAAATAAAATGTTGGTAAACTTCTAAAGTGATGCAACAAGATGGTAAAATTATAAGACTAGAATAAAACAGGGACGATATGACTGCAATAATTGGTTCGTTAAATTGGAATACATATCTCTGTGTGAATGCAAATGCAAAGAGAGAGAGAGAGAGAGAGAGAGAGAGAGAGAGAGAGAGAGAGAGAGGGAGGGAGAGAGACTGAAAAGATATAACCCATAAATTCAACAGTATTCCAGTTGATAAGGAAGATGGGAATGTGATTCGCTAGCCTGTGCACATAGCGCACATATCCTGATTCCTGAGTTAATGCTTTGTAGGGCCTCCTTAATCACTCCACAGTCACTATTGTGGAGCTTACAGGGAGTAAGGGACAAAGTGAAAGACTACTTCCGGAGGAAGGTTCCATGAATATTATCCAAAGGAAAAGGCAAACTGCAAGTATGAGACCCTAACTTCATAGCAAATTTTTAATGTGAGACTTATAATCTTCCCAAGAACAGGACCCTCTTAACAAGCCAGCCTAGTAGGCCCTAAAAGGCATCCTACTAAGCACATCCACCAGCAAAGTCAAAGAAAAGGGAACAAAGGATCCCAATGTGCATCCTCTACTACTTCATTAGCCATAAGAGATGCATCAAAATTTTGGACCCCCGTCCCCCCACCCTCAAAAAATTAAAAAAATAATACACCCTCCATTCCTAAATAATTGTCCTGTTTGACTAGACATATGGGTTAAGAAAAAAGGAATTGACTTTATCATAAATATAGGTATAATAGGTATTTTCCTTTAAATCCCTTGTACACGTGGCCATAATTAAAGTAGGAAGAAAAAGTAAGGGTAAAGTGTTTTCCTAAAAAGAAAAGTTTAGAAACGAGACAATATTTTTTGAATGGACAAAAAAGGAAAGCAAGACAATTATTTAGGAACGGAGGCAATGATAAATAAAAAATAAAAAGAAGAAGAAGAAGCACTAAATACACTTTGAGCGGCAAAAATTGTATTCTCAAAACACAACCTTTGAGCTATAACTTATTAAATCTTGTTACACTAGTCAGTAAACTGGCCAATAAGCAATAACTTTAACCGACATCATTCTTAGGCACGAGGGTAACTAAAACAGAATCAACCCTCTTCGGTGCAACCCTATTAAAACAAAATCAGAGAACACTCATAAAAGATCAAATTTAAAAATATACCATGAGCGCAAAAAGAAGGCAACATAAAAACAATGAGGACCCAGGGCTTTATTACCATTCAAAGAAAACACAGCAATCTCTATGACTAGACACTATTCTTAAGCTCAAGAGGACTCAACTTGAGAAACTCAATCATAAGATTGCAGTTCTCAGTCTCACAATACAAGCCTCTTAAAACCTGGTAAACTCCTCAGCAACTGAAAGAGGCTTAATGAGAAGATCCAAGACCAAGGCTCAATCTCCTTAATGATAGTCTCCTCCTCCCAGTTTATAATAACAATTTCCACTCGAACGTGACTTTTGCCTCTAAGAAATAGCTCCTCCACAATGATGCCTTTGAGCTCATTACATGACACCGTAATAGCACTCAAAAGAACAGACGTTTGCAGTATCATTGATGTGAATGTGCACATGTTTTCGAAAGAATTTAAAAGGAGAAAGTGGATATTTCTTATTCATCTTGTAGGCCACAGAGCTATGCTTACCCGACAAGAAGGCTTAAATTGAACTTAAACCCTATAAACTTTTTTGTACTTTCCTATTTTTACAACAATATACTAGTAGTAAAAACCTGCGAGGATAAAGAAAAGACTACTCCATTCCACTTTACTCTTTGTAAGCTCACATTGGAATCAGGAACAAAATTTTTATATATATTAAAGCTACATCTAGACCATTAAGAATACAGCATATGTTAAGGATGTCTACTGCAAGGACTGTAGTATAGAAATTACAAATAGTATTGACAATGTAAAACATCAAAAACGAAATTCAGTACTCACACTCTACTGGAGTAGCATGTGAATGTCCTTCCTGTTGTCTTTGTACAGATGTTCTTTCATGAGCCATCCTAGGAGAATGTTCCAAGTTCCTACCATATTCATCGTTTCCTGGGGTATGATCACCAACCGAGTAAGTGGGGCAGTAATCGTAATATGAGAGACTCCCAGGTTCAGACAGCCCAAATTTGTATGCACTGGCATTAATTGAAGGGTAGGTGCTCTCCTGCGTGAAAAGAAGCAACAAGATCTATTCTTTAGGGAATTTTCATGTGACAAGTAGTAATTTTACTTAGAAGGCTAAGCAATTTTCAAGGATATACGTCAACCAAATCCATTAAAATTAAGTCCAATAAATAAAACAATGGCATAACTCAAGTCATGTCTGACCCAAAATTGCAAACCTCGACTGTTCTTGCTTAATAATAACAAAGCGTAGCAAAGGATTTTTTTTTCTACCCTTTGATCACAAAGGACAAACAGAACCCATTTAAGACGTTTCAGATAGAACAAGAATAGATCATATCATAATGTACCTGAGCATATGGAGGATCAGCAAAAATGAAATTCACATGCTCATATGTAAGACCTTCAAAGAAGTCCATAAAGCTTCCGGTCGAACTATAAGGTGTGCCGTGGGTTCCGTAAGAACCTTCCATTTGTTGGTTCCAGCTCATTTTGAAATCAAGGTCAGAGAGCTTATTAACAGGAGCAAGGCACTGAAACAAAGCCTTTGCGTGTCTTCAATAAATTCACACCCCGATCAGTATTGAAAAGAGATACATACAAAAACTCTTCAATTAGTTTCTACTTGCCAATCAATTACAAATTAAAAATCCTGCAACAGAAACACAAAACATCAGACTACTAAAGTAGGATTTCAAACGTTAATAATATGGACCCAAATTCAGTAAACAACTCTACAGATTAATAATATAGACACATCACATGAATGAGAATTACTTCAATAGTTCAATCAAACTATCAGCCCTAGGTAATCCTTGATTTCGGATTGAGCCACAAGACGTGAGCTCTTTCTTTTATCATAATTCTGCGCAACCAGATTTTATGAATGCAAAGATCACCAAGTTTCCAGAAAGAGAAATGCTAGAGATCCCAATAATTATGCCAAGCTTGACTCCAAACTGATATGTCAAGCAGGAAATGGGTCAAAGACCTCAAACCACCTCCTTGTGGAGCTCACAAGCTAACCAAACGGACTTTGACTCATCATTTCCAAAATTTAGAACATTCTTTTCGGGATCCCTAGCATTATTCTTCATAAACAAACCTTGCCCGCACGATAATTCCCCGAATTTCAACTAAGCAGACCAAACTAACAAAGCCATATCACAAATTGCCCGAATAATGCAATTTTCACATACTTCAACAAGATTTCATAAACAAAACTCCGCCAAATCACATATCTTCGCACTACCAGAATCAAAAACAAAGAATGTGATACCGACTTTGCACATTATCTCATCAAACATCATGAATAAACAGAATAGGAAATGCCAACCAAATTATCAATCCAAACAAAACATTACACACATAACTTCATTATCAATCAAAAGATAACAAATTTCACAACGAGAAATTTACAATATGTAATGCAATCGATCCACCAATCATTCCAGATGTATAAATTAAACCAAAATCGATTCTTCTAGGGCGATTAGAGAACCTACATTGATCGAATTTTGAAGGCTAATGGCATGAATGATCCAATTCATCTCTCTCTCTATCTAGAACGCCTAAAAATGAGAGAGCCAAAGATACTCCTTGTCTAGCTTTCTCTCTCTGTATCTATATATATACACTACTTTCTCTCTCTATATCTATATATACACTCTACTTTCTCTCTCTCTCTCTCTCTCTGGAGATCACTCTGTGTCTGTGTGGGGTGGCGCCTTTTTGCAGGAGTTTTATTACTGTAATGAGACACGCGAACTCCGTTACACAAGAAACAATGATTCCCTGTTTCGGCGGAGCATTGAGGTGAAAAGATTATAGTTACTGTTACGGTTGCATATTTTTTTGTCACCGCCAATCAGGTCGCGGGCTGGAGATGTGATTAATTCAATCATAAGAAGACACGTGTTCGTCCTAGTTGTTCTATCCGATCAGGTGCATGTGATCAGATCAGCTTACTGGATCAGGTTTGGTAGAAGTCGGATCTAAGAGTGCTTGGTTTATTGTGATTAAATTATAATTCAACGTGGTATTAAAATGTCGCACCATGACGAAGTTCGATAATTATATTAAATACTCCCTCCGTCCTTAAATTATTTTTTTTTTTTATCCATTCTAAAATAATTATTTTGTTTAAAATTTTCCTTTTTAAAACATCACTTTTACTATTTTATCCTTACTTTTTTTCCTGCTTTAATTATGGGTCACATACACATAGACATTAAAGGAAACAACACACTTTTTTAATACTATTTCAATATTAATAATCAAGTCAATTGAGTTTTTTTAATCCGTATACCGGATCAACCCAGACAATAATTTAGGAACAAAGGGAGTAATTTTTCTAAATTAGCGTTATACCACAAAAATATTATTAGTGTTCTAATTAGCCCAACACATTATCGGCCACAAAATATTTGGTACTTTTAAACCATCACATCATCGACAAACATGGTAATCCTTAACGACTAAGCAGCCGTCATTCAAATAAGGTAATAGACTTTGAACCCAAAAATGTGTATACATTATCCAAATAAAGGTCGTATCTTAGTTCTCAACCATTATATTAACTAATAACGTGTTAGATACTCTACTCATAATCTGCGACCTTTATTTACTTGGGGAAAAAACTCAATACCCCTTTACTTTTAGACCCTTTTACTCATTTGCACTCTAAGTTATTAAACCGAACAAGTGCACACACCCCCTCCATTCTATTAAATCCAATGAAATTGAGGGGCTCTGGGCACAAGTAGCTATCAAGAAAGTAGATTGGTCAACTCCCAATGTTGGACAAATAAATATAGGCATGTTCTGCAGAAAATGGCTCTTGAAAAGGATCTTGGTAGCACAAGGGAAAGAATAGACAAAGCTAGATTGAGTTACGTAGCAAAAGATGATATTTCCAACTATATGTTCTTAGTTGCTTTATCTGTTAATGAGGCTCTTGCCATCTCTCTTCACTTTCCCTAGACCATTGTAGCTTGTAATTCTTTCACTTTTATCTCCATATATTGTGACATAATCTCATTGTCGTTCCCACCTATCCCAAGAGACTCTTTTCAAGTGCAGAAAGTACATCATGTGTCGATAAGCCCAATCACTTAGAGAAAAGCCTGAGAACTAAGGCTAGTTAGAAGCAACTGAAAATGACACAGTAACAAGTAAAGAGACAACAATCAAGAACCCAAGCAATAGTCAATTACTTACTCCATGAAACCAAGCAAGCTCAGAATTGATTTGTCATGAGCATCGATATCAATGTCAATACCCCTAGGAGTATGAATATCTTGACTAACTGTCGATATATCATCGCGAGCATCAATATCAATATCTTCGTCGTCAACATCATCATCATCGTAGTCATCAAATAAACAATCATTAAAAAAATGTATCAGAAATATCCCAATGAAAGAAAGATTGGAGTTTTTGCTTTACAAGTAATGTTTAAGGACTAGATGGTAAACACAAATGCACTAAAATCATAAAAATTGTACATACAAGAGACAACGCGTATGATGGCTTCAAGAACAAGTCGAGACCTCTATATATACACACATATACACCCTCTAGAACCTGTTCTAAAGTGATTGATCAACACACACACAAACACACATATAATTATATATATAGAGAGAGACATTCACACACACACACACATAATATATATATATATATATATATATATATATAAAGGACCTTTCCTAAAGTGATAGAATTTAAATGTCTGTTTATTCATACAATTAATCATAATGAGAATGGTTTTTTTTTTTCACAAAAGTATAATTGCAATTCATTAGTACTCCCTCCGTCTTAAAATAAGTGTAGAGTTGACTTTTAGGCCATTTTGGTAGCACATATACATGAATGTCCTTAGTGACATGGTAGTTAGCAAAAATAAATTTGGTAAAACTACACAAAAATGGACACTCATTTTGGGACTAGAATATTTTAAACATGAACACTCATTTTGGGAGAGTGAGTAACAAAAATGATATAGGGAGAATCACACTTTGATTAATAGTCATGATACTACTCAAATTCCATACTATGCCTGGGCGAATGACAAGGAGGTGAACAAGTGACAATGATTTCATGACGAGAGGAGTGGACATTTTGGAGAGAGAAAGTAATAGAGGTGTTTTCCTTCGTATATATGAAAGAATGTGTTAATATAAACTTATACATTGACATAAAGGGTGAATATTTTTTCACATTTATAGTTACTTTAACTAGTGTGATCCATCCTCGGGACTTTCACACACATTTTTATAGTTTAAGGGGGTTCATGTTGTATATACAGAGTGTAAGGGTGTCATGTTATCCACAACCTTTATAAAAGTAGTTTCATGAGATGAGCTGCGATTTCCAAAATCAATAAAGCCTTATATTCGTTTCCTTTATTTAAGAAGGGTGTTCTTGAAAATTAATTACTCACTTTTATATTTTCTCATTGTACACGTGGTAAACAATTTCCATGCGACTCATTATGTTTCATTATTATGGTTACTATTAAAAGACGTAATCAAAACTAATTATGAATTTTCGCCCTTTTTAAAAAAACTAGTACTTGACAAATTATTTTTTTTAATACTTTTATATAAATTTCAATAAAACTATATACTTTTTTGTATGACTAATAAAAGGAGTACTATTATGTCTTTTCTTTCTCGGTTCGATAATATAATTTCAGGAATCAAACTCATTCTTGTGAGTATTGAAGGACGAATCTTTGTACCATCCGCCGCTGACCAACTTGTACGAATATTATGTCTTCGAAAAGAAAGAAAATTTTTTGAAAATTAAAAAATGTATATGCTTAAATTTTAAAAAGGTAACTCTTTGAGTACAAACTGAAAAGAAAACTAAAACACTTTTCTTAAAATGTAAAATAATTGACTTTTCAATGAAGACTCTAGTTCGGGTAGGATGGAACTATTAAATTGACCTAAAAAGTTGATACATAATGAGTAATTTGTATTTCCAATAAGACTTTAGTTTCAATTGTAAAAAATGTTATTGTCACTTTATTTTTAAATACTTCACATAATGTTTGAGTAATGTTATATTAACTAACAATATTTATAAAATTTATTCACCACACACTTTAGGTTTTGCTCACTCATCAAAAGTAAAAAGACATCAAAATTTTCAATCAATGTTAATTTGTAATTGAGTTGAGACTAAGTTGGTATATTCATTTTAGTTCATAAAATAGACGCTCATGGACGATTGAGAATTTGTACACCAATACTTAACGTTGATACACAACACCAACATCCCTAATTGACAGATAACACTAATTTTCTCTTTCTTACACACACATTCGCCTTTAATTAATTATTAACTATACAACAATAAGAGATGATATTGTACATCAACATTATGTGTTGGTGTATAAATTGGTTCAGCTAATTAATGTAGGAAGCAATAAAAAAGTGGACACGACAAATAATTAGTGGTAGAGAGAAATTGAGGCAACAGTTTTCTCCAAAACATAATGATCAGGAGTATTTAAATTCTGCTGATCCAATCAACACGTGTAAACAATAGGATTTGCATATGTTGAAATATATTTTCAGTCATTTACTTAAGGCCTATTTGATAATTAAGTTTTAAAACTGATGTCTAAAAAAATAGAGTCGTAAACATTAAGACATTCTTTTTTAACTTAAAATTTTGGCTATTTTTAAGGGATACTTAATTTTTTAAGTAATATAATATTGCATTATGAAACAATCTTATTTTTAAGCTCACTTAAAATTGTCCTAATTAAACTCTTAATTGGGTTAACAAATAGACCCTTAAACTTATACTCCCTCCTTTTCACCCAAAGAGTTCACATTTGAAGAGTTTAATTATTAAGAAATATATTAGTGTTATTACAGTTGGTCATAATTACAAAAATACTTAAGCACAAATAATATGATTACAATACAAGTGGAGGGTAAAGATGAAAGTTTATGAAAGATGAAAGATTATGAAAGTTATAAGTATAATTTTTTTAAAGTGAACTCTTGAAGTGAAATATCTCAGAATAGTATAGTGAACTATTTGACTGAAACGAAAGGGAAATATCTCAGAATAGTATAGTGAACTATTTGACTGAAACGAAAGGGGAGCACTTAAATAGTCAAAAATAAATAATAATAAAAAAAATATCCAGAGATGAACCCAAAAACATTGGCTATTGCAATTTGCTGGTAAAGTGGCAGTGCGTGTGGGGTTGAGAATGTTTTGCAAAAGGCAGACCCCACGTCTCATGGTAGTTGCACTAATCAGGCCCGGCAGATAAATATAGTTGGAAGGGGAGTTCACCAAAAGCCAACTGAATTCGACCAAAAAATGAGTGAGTAGGGAAGTTGGGGTTGGTTGAGGCTTTGTTCTTAAGATTCATTACCATATATGCTAACTACTCTTGTACGTTAAAAGTAGTTTTTATACTTAATCTATTAGATTGATTTCGTGATTTGATTACCACTAAATTTTTGTATAAAACGATCTATCTTTCGTATTTTAACTTTTGTCAGATTCAAATTCTCTTGGTCCGTGACGGACTTGATATATTTTTTCACCTATCTTTCTAATTGCTTTTTCCATCTTAAATTTCTCTGTCATGAGAAAGAAAAGAAGTTCACGAGGAATGATAGAATGTCTATTTCAAATCCGATGAATGACACATGCCTAATCTGAAATTGTAAAGCGGTGATTAGTTTTTATTTAAACCTAATAGATAACTCTCACCATGTTCAAATTCTTTTGATTAGGGCGGCAGAATTAGTACCGCAAACAAGAATTATTCTCAAATCTTATGTGATTTGAGGGATACCATGTGATTTTTTTTTTTCCTATTACAATATTTTTGGAATTTCTACTAGATAAAAGTTTACAAAAAGAACGACATAAATTTGATTGGCTGAGATAAAAAATTAAAAAAAAAATTTTGATTTTTGTTTCCCCTCTTGAGATACTTCATTGAAGGACAGTGTTGTATTACTATTTCTATTATGCCTTTATAATTGTTGCTACTTCAACTCACTAATAAGACATAATACGAATATACCTTGCACAATCATCATATATGGTCCTTAAAGGATGACTCAGTGGGTAGAGCTGAGACTTCACAAAGCGTGAGGTCATAGATTCGATTCTTTCTCATGCCCCCTTAGGACATTAAAAAAAAAATCAAAACAAATAAAAACATCATATATGAATTATTGTTTCATTTTAGAATAAAGAGCTAATTACATTTTAGAGGCCAAATTAAGATTCTTTTGATTTTGCAATTCAGAGTTCAGAGTTCTATATTAAATTAAATGGTGGGACTTTTCACCGTTTTCTCACGAAGAGGTCGGTCTTAACTTAAGCCCTAAAAGACCACATTGTGTCTTTTTTTTTTTTAGTTTTTGACACACATAAATGCAATTGATCCTTAAAATAAATGTTAGTATTATGATTTTTGAGAAGAAAATTAATGAATTTACTTTTAGCATTGAATATTGAGTCGGTTGTGCCAAGTATTTAGCCTAAAAATTACATTTATTAAGGGCGAATCTAAAATTTAAACGCACATTAATCACTTAAAGATGTACTCTACCATCTCCGTTCCAAAAATAATGATTATTTTTAATTTTTCCGAAGTAAAAATATTTACCTTTACACAATATTAGTAGCAAATATGAATAAACATTATGAGTATCCACGTTATAGAATTGTAAGTGCATATTCAGACATTGTAGTTAATAACAATAAATCTAATACCTTCATCATGATATGGACACTCATTTATGGGTGCAAAAATTAGTGATTGATACTTAAGTTTGGGACGGACGGAGTAAATAGTACTCCCTCTATATCAAAAAGGAGAGGGGACAATTTGACATTTTTTCTTCAATTTGACTAATTTTTCGATGAATGACGTCATAATTTAAATTTATTGGGAAAAATAAATTCCATATTTGATAACTACAGTAAAGTACTAGTATAATTTACGTGTTTTCTATTTATTTATTTTAAACTAAATCCTCAAAATATTTAACTAAAATTAGGTCAAATTGAAAAAATAAAGTCAAAGCGTAGCTCCGCTTTTGGAATGGAAAGAGTACTATACTGACAATCACATTATAGAGAGTTAGATAATTGTTATTACTTGCAAATACAACAACATAATCCTCTAAAATATGGGTTTTCTAAAACTATGTAAATGTGAATTTATATATATATATATATAGATATTAGCATTATTTTTGATAGTACAATTATTCAAGAAAAGCATGTGGAGAGGGAGGAAGGCATGCTGGAGGAGGAAAATGATTGGAGAAAGAAAGAAGAGCGTGTGAGAGATGGAGATGAGAACAAAACCTAGCGTGCAAGTGAAGAAGGAATCAATAGTATTTATTCTCCATTCCTTTTGTCGGTCCACACACATGCATGTTTATATATATATATATATATATATATATATATATAGCTTAATTTTCTGTATATTTGATTCTTTTTATTTCTTGTTTTGATCTTTATGGTTGTATTGGCAGTAGACTGATGTGTTCTATGTAGTACGAGTTACGAACCCACGGAGTCATGGTCCTCACAAATCAACTATAGGGTGTGTTTGAATGTACATATACATATTCCGTGTTAATGTGAGAATTCAAATTTTATAATATTGAATTTGGTGAATTTGTTGAAAATTGAGTTGCCAAATCCTTTTTAGTATATCGAACGGTTAATCCTATTGTCATTTTGAGTTATTAGAGAGTCTTAGACGCATAAGAATTTGATTGGTATTTTTCTCACTTCAATTTTCATAGTGAGTTTTAGGTTTACTTTGTTGGAATTTCCCGTAATCACAAAGACTTCCTTGATTCCCGAGCTTGATACACAGAGAATGGACAAGCACCTGGTCCGTTTGCAAAGTTTCTTCATGAACATGGAATTGTTGCCCAATACACTATGCCTGGTTCTACAGATCAGAATGGTGTGGCTGAAAAAAGAAACCGAACCTTGATGGACATGGTGAGAAGTATGAGGAGTATAAAACACAAAACTCCCTGAATTCTTGTGGACTGAAGCTCTAAAGACGGCTGCGTATATATTAAATCGAGTTCCAACCAAGGCTGTCCTAAAGACGCCTTTTGAGTTATTTAAAGGTTGGAAACCAAGTTTAAGGCATATACGCGTTTGGGGATGCCTGTCTGAAGTAAGAGTTAATTTACAACCCACAAGAAAAGAAGCTAGATCCAAGGACCATTAGTGGGTATTTCATCGGATATGCTGAAAGGTCCAAAGGGTATATGTTCTACTGTCCATCTCACAGTACTAGGATTGTGGAATCAAGAAATGCAAAATTTTTTAAGGATGCCTTAATCAGTGGGAGTGATCAATTTCGGAGCGTCGTTCCTGAAAATGATCAACATAATGATCAACCATCTGGTTCAAGTGGTAGAATGATTGTCATTCACACTTCTCAAGTTCAACCGAGTGTAAGACAACCAATTACTGAAATTCCACAAGCTATTGATATGGATCAAGTAGATCAAGCTGTAAATGAGGAATCACAAGAAACTGTTGAACAACTACGTACTTGAACAACCGGTTGAACAACGAGTACCTCAAGAGGATAAAATACAGCATTAACGAGATCTACTAGAATAAGAAAATTAGCAATTCCTAGTGATTATGAAGTGTATCTACAAGAATTGGACTATAACATTGGAGCCGAGAATGATCTTGCAACGTTTTCACAAGCCATGAGTTCTAAGGAATCGAACTTGTGGTACAATGCCATGAAAGATGAAATGGACTCTATGGCAACTAACCGAGTCTGGGATCTCGTCGAGTTGCCCGATGGCGTAAAAGCCATTGGATGCAAATGGGTCTTTAAAACAAAGAAAGACTCACAAGGAAACATCGAGAGACATAAGGCAAGACTCGTTGCCAAAAGGTTCACTCAAAGGGAGGGAATCGATTACACGGAGACATTTTCTCCTGTATCCAAGAAAGACTCTCTTCGAGTGATCATGGCATTGGTAGCTCATTTTGACCTAGAGCTATATCAAATGGATGTGAAAACGACATTCCTTAATGGCGATCTAGAGGAAGAGGTTTACATGAAACAACCTGAAGGATTCTCCTCTAGAGATGGTGAACACTTAGTTTGCAATCTAAATAAATTTATCTATGGTTTGAAACAAGCCTCCCGCCAGTGGTATTTAAAATTCCATGAAGTTGGCATTTCATTTGGCTTTGAGAGAACATCATGGATCACTGTATATACCATAAGGTCAGTGGGAGTAGTATTTGTTTCCTTGTACTGTATGTGGATAACATTCTGCTTGCAACTAACGATAATGGTTTGCTACATGAGGTGAAATAATTTCTCTCAAAGAACTTTGATATGAAGGATATGGGTGTGGCATCTTATGTTATTGGCATCAAGATCCATAGAGAAAGATCTCGAGGCATTTTGGGATTGTCTTAAGAGACCTATATCAACAAAATTTTAGAGAGATTTCGGATGAAAGATTATTCACCAAGTGTAGCTCCTATTGTCAAGGGTGACAAGTTCAGTTCAGACCAGTGCCCGAAAAATGACCTTGAGCAGGAACAAATGAAGTACATTCCGTATGCTTCAACGGAAGCCTTATGTATGCTCAGGTTTGTACCAGGCCTGACATTGCATATGCTGTTGGAGTGTTAGGTAGATATTAGAGTAATCCAGGTATTGATCACTAGAAAGATGTGAAGAAGGTGATGAGATACCTTCAAGGGACAAAGGAATACATGCTCATGTATAGACAGACTGATAATCTAGAAGTGATTGCCTACTCTGACGCTGACTACGCTGGCTGCATTGATTCACGAAAATCCACTTCAGGATATGTTTTTATGCTAGCAGGTGGAGCCGTGTCTTGGAGAAGTGCAAAGCAGACGTTGACTGCTACTTCCACCATGGAGGCTGAGTTCGATCGTATCTTGCTTTGAGGCTACCTTGCATGGTTTATGGTTGAGGAGTTTCATTTCTGGGTTGAAAATCGTTGATTCTATTGCCTAGCCGCTAAGATTGTATTGTACAACTCAGTTGCGGTATTTGTAACTAAGAACAACAAGAGTGGAAGTCGAAGTAAGCACATCGACATCAAGTACCTAGCTATAAAAGAACGCGTTAAAGAAAAGAAAGTGGTCATTGAGCACATTAGCACTGAGTTGATGATCGTCGATCCTTTAACTAAAGGCATGCCACCAAAGAATTTTAAGGATCATGTAGAGAAAATAGAACTTGGTTCCATAATGTGATATCTCGTTGTACGTACATAGTTTCAATGAAACTCTTATTCAGTTTGATGTCTTCTCATATGGTTTTGTGCACATATTTATTTTTGAGAAACATCATCAGTTTGGACCCAAAAATAAACATATGGTTTATTCATAAGTTGAGCGCTAGTATTGAGAGACTTGATGTATTGTAATACATGGAAGATAATACTCGCTATAAGAGGACCTATCGCCATGATTCATATATCTAGTTTCTTGTCATGCTGGGTAAATGGACCAAGTGGGAGAATGTTGGAATTTTTCGTAATTACAGAGACTTCCGTGATTCCCGAGCTTGATTGCTCTATTTTTGGAAGTGGATTTGATTGAAATCCTTCGTATTTTATAAGGGAAATTAGTCTCTAAATGTGGTCCATTTTCAGTATAGATTCAACCCAGTAATTTGGCATTGCTTGGCAATGCTGAAAACATGAGAGAAAATTTCTCTCTATTAAGCTACCGCGCACGTGAATTCTGTGATGGGCAGAGCTCTATAAAGGGACGCGGTACTCTCTGTTTTGGGTTACCAAAACCTGCTCTTACCCTTAGATAATTTGCACAATCGCCATTAGAGGAAGCAAAGGTTTGAAAAACTGAGACAGACGACAAACATCGTTGTCGAGGATCGATCTTGTGCAAATTTCAATTCTAAAATGCTTCCGCTTTTGTTTCTTACATGTTCAACAAGATCGCAGAACATGTTTAAGTTAGAATTAAATCTTTCATACTTATCTAATATATAAATGCAGCTACGTACTCTTTGTTTTAAGTTTGTCTTACCATACGAATTTATGGTGTCTCCCTTACAGAACATCATTCACTTCCACTCTTATGGTGAGAGATATAGATATTCACTGTCATAGACATTTGCATTTTTGAGTCTCGATCTCCATTGTATTTGCGAGTTGATAGGTTTTGTTTATTTCTTAATCAAAATCTATTGATTTTGTAGGTAAGGCATGGGTAATGGGTAGCGAACCAGACTTATGAGGTCGAGGCATTACAAATATTATCAAAACGGGTCTCGTTTAAAAATTTGCGTTCAGAGAGTTCTTAGGATCTCAGCGCTACCATCTTTCCCAAAAGCTATAGCTATTAGGAAGGCACAATCAATTCCCTTTAAACCTTCACACAAGTAACGCCCTAAGCTTGCTGGTCCATCCCCAACAATCCCCCCCCCTAGCAAGTGCTGGGCACAGAATCATCCACACAGTCAACTGCGATGACGCAGAGTCCAGCTCTACGAAAGGTCCCCCCCCCCCAAAGTACATTCTAATGGGCACATAGATCGAACTCGAGACCTGCTCTGATACCAGTTCTTAGGATCTCAGCGCTATCATCTTTCCCAAAAGTTATAGCTGTTAGGAAGGTCCAACCAATTCCCTTTAAACCTTCACACAAGTAGTGCCCCGAGCTTGCTAGTTCATCCCCAACAAGAGTTTTCTTGTGCAAGACAAACTATTGTAGAAGCGACCTTTGAATTTATATGAATGTGGGAAATACGTGTTGGACAAAATTTGGTGGGAGTGACCTCTTGAACTCATATGAATGTGAAATCTTGTGCATGATAAAGTGCCGGGGAAGGGACCTCTTGAGCTCATACGAGAATATGAGAGAATTTCCTTGTGCAAGACAAAGTGCGGTGGGTGCGACCTCTTAATCAATCACACAAATGTGGAAAATATATGTGTCTTATAACAACAAAGAACTGTGAGAACTACCTCTTGAACCCATACGGATGTGGATCTCATTTAAAATTTGCGTTAAGAGAGTTTTCTTGGGTGGGACAAAGTATGGTGGCCAGGAGCAACCTCTTAAATCCCTACGAATATGGGAAATATGCATGTCTAATGCCTTATAACGACAAAGTGCACTGGGAGCTATATCTTGAACCCATATGAATGTGAGAAATATGTATGCCTTATAATGCCTTATAACTCGAAACTTGAGTGCTTTATAGCACTTTATAACGACAAATTAATTGTGGTGAGAGCCACCTCTTGAACTCTGTACGAATGTGAAAAATATGTGTCTTATAACGTCATTATAACTTGAACATGCATGAATGTGAAAAATATTTGTGCCTTATAAATGATCACTTATTACTGTATACTACGCACCAATATCATTCATGGACTTTTTGGTGAACTTATTTAACTCAAGTACTTAGTAGATTAGCGTGTAGGCCATGCATAACAAACTTGACTTTTGGAATCAAAGCATTCCATGTTCTTTCTGTACAATTACCACAATCATCTTACTCAAACTTTCGAACTTGGTGTATAACATGTTCTTCGAGTAAAACCACCATAATCATCTTCCTGAAATCCAAATATCATCTTCAACTGCTTGTTGACGGAGAAAAAGAAGACAGCCGAAGAAAAGAGGATACAAAAAATTGATTGTTTCGCTCAATTTACTCTCGGCGTTGGTTCATTTTTCGATTTGCAAGTGACTTTTATAGGTTGGATGGTGGTCGTAAAGTGAGGGTGGACAATTTCATTACTTTATTTTGGAGCCAAAGGTCCAAAAAAAAGTTGAATTCTCCACCATTATTGTAAGCAAAGATGGAGGTGAAGTTGCACATGGGGATTTGGCCTGCTGGCTTGAGCTCATGGCTTCCAATCTGGAGGTCATGGGTTCAATCCCCCCAGGAGTTAGAGGGAAGGCTTTCTTTCCCTAGGATTTATCTCCTAGGCGCTTCTGTGCGTGCATGTGTGTGTGTGTGTGTGTGAGTAGAGAAAAAAAAAAAGAAGGAGGTGAAGTTTGTATTCATTAACTGCCTTCATGATTATTGGGTAAAATATTAGTCGTGTATTTTTTTGTTTTAAAAACATAGTCTGATTTAACAAGTCAAATATTTTAAAATTATAGCTTTAATTTTTGTATTTTTTTCATATTATACTAAAAATTTTATTTCTAAGAAATAAGGCTATTTTTTAAAAGCAAATCAAAAAATAGAGAAGCTATTTTTTGTAAGGACGAAAGAAATATATTTAAACATTGTTATCAAACAATTTCGTTTTGTTGGTATCTATTTTTCACCTACTAAAATTTTAAAACTCTTAAAAATTAAAATTATCATTTTCAATTTTTAAGAGGTGACTCAGTGATAGTATCATTGGGACTTTACAAAGTTTTAAGTCTAGGTTCGATTATTTTTTATGTCCCTTTATGACATAAAAAAAAACAGAAAAAAGAAGGGTGAATTACAGGCCGGTCCCTTTTTAAACATTTATAATCGCTCCAGTCCACTCATCATTTTTAAAAATCGAAAAAAGGTATTTTTGGGGCGAAAAGACGATTATGCCATTAATGAAAGAAAAACACGCCCTCATTAGTAACTCAAGGCATTGTGATAAGTAATCCAAGGCATCGCGTGGGTTAATCATCGTGATGAGCAACCAAGGCATCGCGATGAGAAACCAAGGCATCGTGATGCACCACTTTGGCATCGTTATGCACCACTTTTGCATCGCGATGCACCACTTTTGTAAATTGGGGCATCGCGATGCAACAATTGGTGCATCGCGATCATCGCAGCGCGCCTTAGGGAATCAATCGGTGCACGCCTTAACGAGCAGGGGGGACTAACTGAAAAAAATTGAATTGCCGTTGCTCGCTAAGGCGAGCTGTTGCTCAAGCTATCTATTTCAGTTTATTCACAAAGACAAAAAGCGATGCTTTACTTTGTACATCGCCATCCTCCACTTTGTGCATCGCGATGAGCAACAAAGTCATCGTGATGAGTAACCAAGATATTGCGATGAGCAACAAAGGCATCGTGATGAACAACAAAGGCATCGCGATGAGCAACCAAGACATTGCGATGAGCAACCAAGGCACCGTTTGAATTTCAACCGCTGGATGAAACTTGATTTTCGTTTTTCTTTCGGGAGCGTTGCCCCCAAACCCCCACGAGGGACGCTATCCCTTTGACCCCTGCGACCTGACCGGGCAGGTCGATCCCCATTGCGTTGCCTAGCATACTGCAATTGGCGAATTAAATCAATCCAAGAATATCTCCCTCTGTTTTCGGACAGCAAACTGTCAAACTCGATTTGGAGCTCAAAAATAGTATTTTTTTGGTAGAAAAATTGTGCACAAATGTAGTACTAAGTTAGGATAACAATATGAGATTGATTTTAAACAAATTCGAAGTTTAAACAGAAATTAAAATGGCCAAAACAGCCAAAAAATAAAAGAAAAACGGGATGAACTTAAAAAATTTTGAATTAGATCAAATTCGTGTTTTATATATGGAAATTGATACCCAAACATGTGAAAAAACTATATTAACAACATGAAATCATTTATACATCAATTCGAATCTCAAATCTGAAGCAATGATGTTGTTGAGGGCATTTTAGGAAGAAAATTCTCAAAGTGTCTTTTAGCGGTTAAAAAAAAAGGTGAACTGGAGAAGAAAAAAGTTTGAAAAAATAGACCGACCATCAATTTTTCCAAAAAAGAATTGATTAATTTGGCAATAGGCTTAACCGGTTAAATACATTCGCCTTAGGGCATCCACAATGTGGAGTTCTTAGCCCTTAAGAACTCAATGGCAGGTTCTTAATACATTGGGAGAGTTCTTATTTTGGTTCTAAAAAATTTGAGTTCTTTCCAGTTCTTATTTAAGAACTGGTTCTTAGCCCATGCAAAACAAAATTTGTGTGAGATGTCTCCACCTTGCCTGCTATGCGCCCCCCCCCCCCTTTAAGACTATACTTTCTCAAAAATGAATTAATTTATTAAAAAATCAAAAAATTTAATATATAAAATATTAATCAAGACATTAAAAAATATTAATTTAAAATATGCAAAATATATTAATTAAAACTATAAAGAAATTAATTTGTATGAAAAGTATAAAATAAATGAGTTAGTGAGTGAAAATTCTAGGTGGCATTATGGAGCCCACCTAAGAACCAAATTGAAGAACCAAACATTGGGGAGGTTAGTTCTTAAATGTAATAGTGAGTGGAAATCTTATGTGGCAAGATGAAACTCACCTAAAAACTAAAAACCAGTTCTCTATATTGGAGATGCTCTTCCTGTCTTAAGGC
This sequence comes from Platycodon grandiflorus, assembly GCA_016624345.1. Taxonomy (NCBI): domain Eukaryota; kingdom Viridiplantae; phylum Streptophyta; class Magnoliopsida; order Asterales; family Campanulaceae; genus Platycodon; species Platycodon grandiflorus. The sequence continues at coordinate 47,452,492 of CM028366.1, read as the reverse complement.
CCAAACCCATGTAATTCACACTGGGTTGGAAATGGACAATACCCGAAATCCAACCCAGCCATCCCAATTCTAAACCCTAACCAAAACCCTAGTTAGAAATCAGAGAAACCTCTGTAAGTTCGTGCTTGTGTGTGTGAGAGAGAGAGAGAAAGAAAGAATGAGGCCGCTAGACGAGACAGAAACAACAAAAGTATTCGAAAAATTGTTTAAATTCACAGGAAACAACCTCAAGAACATAGTAGAATCCCCATCTCATGAAGGCCCCGATGCAAACCCAGGTCGCTATTGCTTCCGCCTCAACAAAAACAGAGTATATTACGTCAGTGAATCCCTAGTAAAGCGTGCCACCAACATCAAAAGAGACAACCTCGTCGCTCTCGGAACTAGCATTGGTAAGTTCACTAAAGGTGGGAGCTTTCATTTGACTATTCAATCCTTGAATTTGTTGGCTGCTAATGCAAAGCACAAAGTTTGGTTGAAACCCACCTCGGAAATGTCGTTTTTGTACGGGAATAATGTTTTGAAAGGTGGGTTGGGGAGGATTACTGAGGGGATTGTGGAGGGTGATGGGGTTGTGGTTTTTTCAATGTCGGATTTGCCATTGGGGTTTGGGATTGCGGCTAAGTCGACTCAGGATTGTCGGAAGATGGATCCTAATGGGAATGTGGTTTTGCATCAGGCTGATATTGGGGAGTATTTGAGGACAGAGGATGATCTTTGAAATACGAACAAAAAACTGGTCTTTTCTGAAGTTCTTACTTGTTTTGGGATAGTAAGTGGGTATTTTTCAATTTCAATTTTTGAATACAACTACTCATCTTTATATAATGTAATATTACATGATCAATGTAAGCGTTTACAATACTATTGTAATGAATTGCATTATTCTGGTTAAAGAATTGGCATTCCTTGGTGAATTTTACTCTTTGACATTAAAGCTGGTTCTTTTTGTTTTTTGATTTTGTTACTTTGTATGCTTCTTGAGGACAGTAAATGATGTATGAAAGACAACGTGATTTGATTGGATGGTGAGAAGTTGGTATTTGGTCGAGATTTATATGAGTCCTGTTAAGTGGGTGTTATTTGGTTTTTGGGTGCTAATTTTCTACTTGTATAAAATGTTTACTGTATGGTTTATGATATGAATGGAATGATTCGCAAGTTGGCATGATCTGGCTAAACATATGTGACTCTTAGTGAGGTTTAATTCATAAGTTTTAAAGTTAATTTCTTTGTGATAATATCATTTATGTATGCTTCTAGGAGGCTTAGCTAAGTGGGTTGTTGGTTATTAGAGGATTTACTTAAATTTTTGGAAGGGTTTGTTATGATATGGATACTTCTAATTAAGTTGAGGTATGTGCACTGTTATTGATGCGATGTGATGATTGACATGATTTTCTGAAAAAATTGTGCATTTCCTTATTAATCATTTTTTTTTTGAAAATTCAGATTCAGTTTTATCCGATATCATTTTTCATATGCTTCATGCTGTGAAATGGGAAACATTTGAGTCTATGTATGTCGAATATTTTTTAGACTTGTGCGTTTCTGTTGTTAGCGGTGCTGCAATAGGGAAAGAACGTATAACATCTATGGATCCAAGTGAATTTCCTTGGTTTGACCTGAAATTCCTATTGGGTCTTTGAGCCAGTTACGTTGCTTCACCCACCAATCAATAAAGATCTTCAGTCCAGAGATTCTGCAACCGCTTATGAAGTAGCTTTATTGCTGAACCCCGGTAGTTAGTTCTGCCCTGTATTTACCAATTAGTATTTGTTTTGGTTGTACTACATTTTTTTAGTAGCTAAATGTTTACTTAATTTTACTGGTTAATAGCCTTCCTAGTATGTGATTTTTGCATTCGAACAGAGCTTAACCCCAGAATCTTCAGAGGTCAGGCTTTGTAGCTGATGCTTTTGTAACAGTTGTACTTCTGGCTTCTCTTTGGGCCTCAGCGAGGGGAGCTTTCTCTGGGGTTCTGTTTAAGGAGATACAACATGATTGGAATGCTTTGCTTTCTTAGTTTTCTGGTGTATTTTTCTTTTTTCACTGTTCTCGTTCTGCTTTTGTTTTAATGCTACTTTCTTCTATTTTAATCTAATTGATTCGTGTCAGAAAAAAGATTAAATTGTTTGCACTTGGACCTGAATTTGTTATTAGGGCTTTAAGCTCGTTTGTAGCCTCATCCATCAAATGATCTTCAAGTTATAGTTCTGCAGTCACTCCTAAAGTGGCTGTTTTGCTGAACTTTGAGTGGTAAGTTCTGTCCTGGAATTGCCACATTGTATGTATTCCTTTTGTTGACTGCTTGTTGAAGTAGCTTAGTAGTTGCTCTATTGTAAATTATTTTTCCAGTTAGTAGCTTTTCTGTTTCTGTAATGTTTGTATTCTATACTTAAAGTTTAGTTTGGCGTTCTCATTGTTTGTTATGGCACAGTCTGATTCTTATTACGGAAACAGGAAAATTTGGGAATTGAACTTCATATTTACAACGGACTGATACAGAAGTAGAGTGGAATGGTAATGAACTGTGGTTGGTTTAGTTAATAAGTTAGTAGAATTCTAAGAAACATGATAGCTAGATGAATTACATTTTAGAAAGTCTTGGGACAAATTTTAACAGAGCAAGTGTATAGTTCAATTCTAGGTCAGAATTTCTTTCCTGCAGCTACTTATATCAGACTTGTTCTCAAAGGGTGTTCTTTTGAAATGTTGGATGGCCCTTTGTTGTGTTTTTCATTTACTTGTGTATTGGAACTATTTCATTATTCTGAGTAGGTATATCCTTCTATGCTATTATCACGAATCTCCATCTACTCTCACTCAAATATTTTTCCTATGTTCGCTTATCATATTCAGGTACACATATTCCTGTTGTGTTTTGGGGATAGAACTTTATCTTTCTTGTGTTGCCTTCCATTCTTGTAGTGATCAATCTTTTGTTATGTGTGAGATTAGGCATATTTTCTTTTTGGTTCCAAAGCTTTGTGACTTTGCTTGGTCCAAGGTTGGCCAATCGTGGGCTTATGTGATTCTGGTAGTGAGAGTTCAGAGTTGTATGTACGTTCAGCTCTGAGCCATTGTCTCCTTTCAACTTAAAGGAAAATGCGATATCAATTTTCTGATTCCGTTGTGCTTGCTTTGCTTGCTGTTTTGATTGACTATTAGTTTGAACCGAAACTTCTTTTTTGGTTGACTTTACACGGGATTGGAATCCCCTGAGCCTAGAATCAGTCTTCATTGCTGAGACATGTTTTGTGGACCTCTTTGGTAAAAGCTAGTGCAATTGGGGTTTGATAAAGTCTTAACACAAGAAAATGGAATCCCTTTTGTTCTAATCCTCCATTGCCTGGGAGAGATCCCTAGTTATGAAATATGGGACTCTTGGCATTCAGGGAGAGTTCTCGAATTCACCATCCTGTTATCAAAGTCCTCTCCTCCCAAGTGAGTGTCACCAGCCGTAGCCTTCACTGCAAGTATACCCTCCTCAATTGTGAGGAGAGAAACATCCCAAGTACCACCACCTAGATAAAAAATAAGCACATTCTTCTCCCAAGAGCTAGTGTGTACTTCATGTCAAGACCATAAGCAATGGCTGCAGCAGTCGAGTTGGCTCACTGATTATACGCATGACGTTGAGGCCAGAAATGACGCCAGCATCCTTAGTAGCATGGCGCTGAGTCGGCTCACCAACATCCTTAGTAGCATGGCGCTGTGAATCGTTGAAGTAAGATGGGACTATGATAACAACATTTTTTTTATCATCGTTCCAAGGAACACCTCGGCAATCTCTTTCATCTTAATTAGAACCATAAATGAATTTTCCTCTGCTGGAAATGCTGGAAATTGCTTCTTTGCACCTATGTATTCAATCATTGGCTTATCAGCAGGACCAGGGATGACCTTGAATGGCCATAACTTCATGTGACTTTGAACACTGAATCTCCTTCCAATCAACCTTTTTGAATCTGTCACCAGTTCAGCAATTGTGATTACACAGATTTCATGCTTAATGACCCAATAAGCTTAAATAAAAGCACAAATTGCATTAAATAATTACCATTGTCCTTATTAATAAAAATGAAACAGTCGTAGCCGTATCACATATAGAATTTATAGAGAGAGAGAGAGAGAGAGAGAGAGAGAGAGAGAGAGAGAGAGAGAGAGAATCTCATTCCACTTTTCAGAATTCCATGTCATCATCGCAAACACTCCAATAATAGAAGTCCATTCCTTGCAACAAAAAAAAGTTCACGTTTGAAAAGTCTAATACTAAAGAGATATATTAGTGTCATTGGAGTTTGTTATATATAATTACAAAAATATTTAATTACAATCAAGATGCTTAAAGTACAAGTGGAGGGTAAAGATGAAATGTTATGAAAATTGTAAGCATGATTTTTAAAAGTGAACTCTTTAAGTAAAACATCCCAAATAGAATAGTAGACTCTTATGCGTGGAACAAAGGGAGTAAAAAAAAATTCCCTTTAAATTCTGGTCACGTGAATGCTCGTTGAAATTCAGAATATCAACCATTTCGGAAATACGAATAAGAAAAACAATCATTGAAAAATCAAAACGACAAAGTTACGAACAAAAGCATACTTAAATAACATGAACAAACTTACATACGGATTATTTTTTATCATAAAGTTTACAAAGTTGCAATATTTAGGATAAAAATAAACTTCCATTTTATATAAAAAGAATGAAGAACAATATTGATCAAATCAACTCAAACAATATATATATATATATATATATATATATATATATATATACACACTACACTTAAATATAAAAAATAGATATTGAAATATAATATAGATTACAATAAAACAGTTAAATGTATACATTTTTAAAATAAAATGAACAATAAATATAAAGATCTAATAAAGGTTAGACTACACACTAAGCATGCTATATTATGACATTTAATTTTTATGACATAATCAAAATTAAAAAAAGAAAATTACATTACTAACAAATATAAATTATAAAGGAGAGTTAAAGAGTTAGAAAACATACCTACTCCAAGAAATGTGTATGGCAGGAGAGAAAGAATATTATTGTAAACATGCATGGATGAAAGTTCATCTTCTTTTTTTGATTTGTTTCTTGAATTTTTCGTCCTCTTGATCATATGTAAGAGGTTAATTGTTGTGATTGAGATTGTGTATTGTTCGACAGAGTGAGCCGATCACGAGAGATAGAGCTATACTCGACTTGCTCGTATGAGTTTGTTGTTCAAATATAAAACTATAGTACGTATACAAATTATACTAACAAGGGGTTTCACATCGAGGTCCTCGAGGAAGGCTCGATTTCTCTCTTAACTTTTTTTGATGCACTGAAAATACTAAAAATTTTGTTTTTGTGTGCATAAAAGATGCATTTTTATTGTTATTGTTGTTGTATATTAATATGGTTGATGATGCTCAGGAATCCAGCAAGCAATTACAAATGGTTGATGATGCTGAGGAATCCAGCAAGCAATTACAAGTGCAAGACAAGAATTGTCGAGCAAAGAGCCAAGTGCACTGTCAAGGATAGTCTGAGGGTGTCGAGTGTAAATATGAAGAGTTAGTTAGTGGCAGTTATATGTGTGATGTATTTCAATCTCATGATGATGTAAGCATTCAGTTAGTTTGTTAGAAGGGTTATATAAAATGGGCTATGCTAAACAATGCACCCAAAAGTGCTAAACAACGCACCTTCATTTATAAAATTACCAAGCTACCTTTAAACTTAAAAAATTTTAAAAAACAAAAACTAACCTAACCCCCCTCCCCCACCCCTCATTTTAACTTTCTCTCATTCTCTCTTCACTTTTTCTCTTCACTTTCTCTCACTTTCTCTCCACTTTTCTAACAAAAATCCTACATTTTCTTCAACATTTACTCAAAGAAAAAAGGTACGTTTCTTTATAATTTTTGTAATCTTTTATTAAATGTATTAGTTTTAACTAAATGAACTGAAAAAAAAAATTCGAATTTTGGAGGGCCGGACCGACTATTCTGAATAAGGGCCGGGCCGGCTATGTAATGGGAGAACCGGGCCGGCTATATATCATTTGGGCCGGGCCGGCTATATTTAAATTAGCCCGGACCGGCTATATTTAAATATAACCGGGCCGGCTTCCTTCTTTTTTTTTTTTTTTTTGAAATAATAATGATGTTCCTATTACATTATTTTTTGCTATATTTTTGTTAGATTAAATTGCTATATTATTAACTTTTTAAATTGCTATATGTTTGTTAGATTAAACTTTATAAAACATAAATTTAAACATAAATTGCTATATTACATTATTGATTATTTAAACATAAATTTACACTTTTAAATTGCTATATTTTTGTTAGCTATATTTAAACATAAATAAGAACATAAATTGCTATATTTAAACATAAATAAAAACATAACTTTTTTTTGATCGATTAAACTTTATAAAACATAAATTGATATATGTTTGTTGTTAGATTAAATTTTTGTTTTACGTAAATTTTATAATTCTGCTAATTGTTATTGTCATTTATTTATTTTATAATTTTGTTTTACGTAAATTTTGTTAGCTTATTAACTTGTTATTGTTAATTTTAGATGTCAGGAGTTGGTGGCAGTGGAGATGGTGACCAATCAGGGCAGAGAGCTTATAGCGGGAGGCTGAAGGATCGCATAGTAGCTGCATCCGCCCGAGCCAAAGCAAGTAAGAAGCAGAGGCAGGATAGTTAGCAGCCTCCACCGATAGTTCATCATCCAGCTAGTGTTACTCGTGAGCGGACTCCAAACGGACATTCTATTTTCTTTGTGCCTCTCAAATTTCGATCCGCTTTGTCCAACTCTCCGTCATATTTGTAAACCCCACCCCTCTCACATCCAAACCACAACCTTTTACATCCGTTCGCTCTTGTTTTCTGCATTGAATTCTTGAGGTACATATTCTGTTCTTTTCCTACTGCTCTAATCCAAGCTTCAACTTCTTCTCGACTGACAAACACATCATCAGTCACAAAAAAATGTGACACGTCAGGGAAATCTTCCGTATCATCATTAACGATGTGAATACCCTGCAAATAAACATAATGTAACATTAAAAAAAAAATATCCATGTATTGAATTAAAGTATGTTACTTCATTTGTATATCACTTATTTGTATATAGTGTAATTATATAAAACATAAAAAATAAAAATAAAATAAAATAAAAATAACCAAGACTTTAATTTACAAAAAAAAACAAATAAAAAAACAAACCAACACCTTTAATTAAAGTATGTTATATCATTTGTATATAGTGTAATTATATTTAACATAAAAAACAAACATTAAATAATAAAATATAAATAACCAAGACTATTTAATTTACAAATAATAAAAAAAAACAATACACTTTAATTAAAGCATGTTATTTTATTTGTATATATAGTGTAATTATATTTAGAGTTATATTTAACATATAAAACAAAAAAAAACAAAATGAAAAATATTAGATTAAATTGAAAACGTACCGTAAAATAGCTATCTGCGGTAAAATTGACATTATTGTTGTAATCCATATCTCCGTATATCAAGATTTAGATTGAAAAGAGGGAGAAAGTGAGAGATAAAGTGAGAGTGAGAGTGAGAGTGAATGTGAGAGTGAGAGAGTTAAAGTGAAAGTGAGAGTGAAAGGTGAGAAAAACTATTTATACTTGTTTTACCTTAGTTTGTTTTTGTAAACAGTACATTAAGAAACAGGACATTAGATAAATAGTTTATTAAATTTGTCCGAACAAATAAACAGTACATTAAATCTAACAGCACTAATATATATTAATTAAGAACTCTAATCATTTTTATCTTTCATACTAATCAAGGGCATTTTTGTTATATTTTAAAAAATTTATTAAAACGGGTACGTTGCTTAGCACTATCGGGTGCGTCGTTTAGCGCCCATGATTATATAAGATAATAATAAGGACATAAATCCCAAAAGTATGATGTCAAAATCAAGAACCGAGTCATTGAGTGGCCACTGAGTCAGCTCATGACTTCACCGAGTCAACTTAGGTGGGCCTTGGAGAAAGATGGATGGGGAGGGGATGGTCTATTTGGGTGTCCTTTAAGTCAAACGGTTATGAAAATGAGAGATAAAGTGAGCTGACTCAGTGGCAGAAAGTGAGAGATAAAGTGAGAGTGAGAGTGAAAGTGAATGTGAGAGTGTGAGAGTTAAAGTGAAAGTGAGAGTGAAAAGTGAGAAAAACTATTTATACTTGTTTTACCTTAGTTTGTTTTTGTAAACAGTACATTAAGAAACAGTACATTAGATAAATAGTTTATTAAATTTATCCGAACAAATAAACAGTACATTAAATCTAACAGCACTAATATATATTAATTAAGAACTCTAATCATTTTTATCTTTCATACTAATCAAGGGCATTTTTGTTATATTTTAAAAAATTTATTAAAAAGGGTGCGTTGTTTAGCACTATCGGGTGCGTCATTTAGCGCCCATGTATATTAAACCCTTAAGCCAATCTGTATCTTGTAATTAATGAATTCATTCATGCTTAATATGATGTGATTTGTGATAGAGACTAGAGAGACTTTATTTTCTCTCTAACTTTCCCTGTATTTTCTCTCTCTTTCTTTCTGTGATTGTAAAATAAATGGTGGATCATCTGCAAATTCTTCAGCTGTGAATGGTGTAATCTCTATGCCAGAAGATCACTATAAACAGCTCATGTCCATGCATATTATATACATTATTTTAGGACGTTTTAAATAAAAATATGAGACTCAATTTGATATGGAGAGAGTATCATATATAAAAATAAAATCTAGTTGGTTTATATTATAAAATAATTTATAGAATAATATAATATGTTTTTAAAATTTTTACATATAATATAATTGGTTGAGTTGATTTAAGGTGTATAATCATATTTAAAAGGGTGTTGGTTCAAATCTCAATGACAACATTATTTTATTTCCTAAAGTCCTTCTCCTATTGATACATTTTAAAAATATTTTTGAAAAAAATTATCATTATTGAATATAGAAGTTTGTTGACTTAATGTCTGATAAAAGTTAAGTGTTGTCAACATATGCAAATTGGTAATTATTTATTATAATATTTTCGTTTCAAAATAAGTATTTTTAATTGGTGGTCAATACATGTATTTTTGTTTCTATACATTTTTTTAATTTTCTTAGTACCCTTTAATGATATCATATGATTGGGTTTTTTTATCTCTTTTTTTCATCTTGCGCTTAGTAAAGATATTTTAAACAAATATTTGAAAAAATTTACAAAATTAAAAATAAAATATTTACTTTGGGACATATTGAAGAAATATAACATTTTTCTGAACAAATGAAAATTGTTTAAGAATTGAATATAATTATATTTTTTGAAATAATTTTTGGAGATCATTCAATGATTAAAAAATATTTAATTTGATACTATATATATTTACATTTTTTTATACACTATCAGTTTGAAAAAGAAATTTACACAAATATCAATAAAACATAAGCATCAATTTTGAATAAATAATTTAAAATTTTGTTAATATGGATCACATATTATATACATTATTTTAGGACGTCTTAGATAAGAATATGAGACTCATTTTGACATGGAGAGAGTTTCATATATAAAAATAAAATCTAGTTGGTTTATATTATAAAATAATTTATAGAATAATATAATATGTTTTTAAAATCTTTACATATAATATAATTGGTTGAGTTGGTTTAAGGTGTATAATCATATTTAAAACGGTATGGGTTCAAATCTCATTAAAAACATTATTTTATTTCCTAAAGTCATTCTCCTATTAGTATTACCTAATAATAATAGATTTTAGGTATTGTTATTAGCTAATGACTTAGAAATGAAAAATCATTTCACTCCAAAGGTCATTCTTACTTGGAGGCTTGAAAATCAAAAAAACCAAAAGTTGGATGAGGTGGCACACTTAAAGGCATCCTCACCAACTTTAAATATATATATATATATATATATATATATATATTTGAATAGAGAAAATGGATCGATTACTTGAAACGTAACCATAATATTGCACTACCAAACCAAACGTTATTAATCAATTTCATTCGACTATATTATTAACAATATTATTAATTTGGGTGCTATTAGCGTCCTCGCTATTAATCCTCACTTATAAATCGAGAGTTGTTTTGGAATTAAAAATATTAGAGACGTGTTTTTCTTAGTGAGGACGCTAATAATACCACCCTCTCCCAGTCTCCCTTAGTATTATTAGTGGGGGAATAAGAACTTTATCCAGATAACTCATGCTATTAGTCCCGACCGCTTACGTATCAAGCATTCAACTATTTAACTTATTAATTATATCCGACCTTAATCCTTACCACCAAACGGCTCGTTAGAGAATTGCTTAGGGTCTGTTTGTTAACCTAATTAAGAGTTTAATTAGAAAAATTTTAAGTGAATTCAGAAATAAAATTATTTGATAATGTAATAATGCATTTCTTAATATATTAAGTATCTCTTAAAAATAGCTAAAATTTTAAGTCAAAAGGTGATCTCTAAATATTTTAAACTTTACTTTTTCAGACATCAATTTTTAGAACTTAACTTTCAGTTTTAACAAACAAGCCCTTAGAGGTGCAACTATTTTAGTTTTTGCTCTAAAAAGCCGACGTCTTCCTTTCTATTTCTTTCTCTGCTGCCGCCTTTCTCTACTCATTTTTCTTTTTTTAGTTTAAGTTTCGTAACCCACTTGTTGATAACCTACCTACCCCTCAAGGTTTCCTATTCCTTGAAGAAGTTAACCTATTTATTTATTTTATTTTTAGGAAAACATATTTATTATTTTTTTCCTTACTTATTTTTTTATTTTAATGATGGTCCTACATGTATATGAGCTTTGAAAAAAATTACATATTATACTAATATTTATAATAAAATTACTTACTTTTTCTTAATCTGTGTGCTCAATCAAATAAGACAATTATTTAAGATCATAGGAAGTAATTCTTATTATTTTAACATTGGGTAAAATTCGGCCAGTACCTTTTTGACAATTTTCAACTGCTTAAGGACACGAGAATTGTTTCAAACCGGAAAATGACATTTTACGATATTATACTCCCTCCGTCCCTAAATTATTGTCTTGTTTGAAAATTTTCTTTTTAGGACATCACTTTTACGATTTTACTCTTACTTTTTCTCTCTACTTTAATTAAGGTCACGTATACATGTGCATTAAAGAAAACTACACACTATACCAATATTAATAATCAAGTCAATTGTTTTTTCTTAATCCGTGTGCCGGGTCAAACAAGACAATAATTTAGGGATGGAGGGAGTAGTAGAATATGATTTTAATATTGGATTAATTTTTTACAATTATATTCTTTAAATATAATTGTGAATTTCTTATTTCAATAAGCAAAGATCACATGCTTTTTCAAAGCTCGGTTGACAAAAATATCCTTATGATATTAATTTTTATAATGCAAGTGACTCCAGACGTGAATTAATTAATTAAATATTTAAAATAAATAAAAAATTATTATTATTATGTCGTTCATGTGAAATCAAATCAAAGATCATTTAATATGTTTTGAATTAGAAAATAATATTGAAAGGTAATTAGAAAAGTAACTTTGTTAGTCAACATAATATGACCAAGTAATTAAGGGTAATTTTGTCTAAACATTTATTTGTTTAATGTAATAATTAATAATGTAATGGATTAACAAAAATTGTAGTGCAAATAACCTCTCATAAAAAATTAAAATTTGCAAATATTGCAATGTTAATCAGTCAAAATCTAAATTTTGTTAGATTTTCTTTATTTCAATTCAAGTTTAACTATTATTATTTAGCCAGTAGTTTATTTTTAAGTTATTTCATTTTTCATTTTTTCTTTTATCTATTTACCATTTTTCTAGTCCTAAAATATAGATACGGAATAAATACTATAAAAGGTAGTATACTTAATCACCGGATGAGTTGTGCACTTTTATTTTCACAAAATGTACGTGATACTTTTAGTTTAATTTTCCCAGTACTTTTTGACATTTTTGAGATTCGTCCCTAATGCTCGGAAATAGTCGTTGAACTGAGCACATTAAAACACAAATGGTAATTTCGTTCAATTTCATCAATTTTTGGCCGCTAAATTCCTGAATTAATACATCATTTAGTCCCTAAACTTTTCATCACTTTGTAATTAGGTTTTAGAACTTTGACATTTCTTATTTCGGTACTTGAGCTGAACATTTGGGATATCAGTTAGTCCATAACTGATAGCCGTCAGTTGAGACGTTAGTTTTTCCTTGAATAGACTAAAATGCCATTGACTAATTATGACTGAAATTCCACATGGACAAGTATGATGAGATGTATGGTTAATTTTTTGGAGGTAAGGATCGGAGAAATAGAAAGGGCTCTCTCTCTCTCTCTCTCTCTCTCTCGTTTTGGGTGATAGCTAAGAGATGACATCGTCACCTCACATCTCTCTCTAGCTCCTCGTATTTGCGGGTGACAGCTAGGAGATGACAGCGTCACCTCACCACCCCAAACTCCATAACTACTACCATGTTGCTCACCCCCTACCTTTCAAGATGAAATTAACCTTATTCCCACCTCCATCCGTTCTATCTTAAACCCAATATCAATCTAACCATGTCAATTTGATCCAAAAAAAACTCCAAAAACTTGGTTTGGAGAAGATGTGCCAAGTTTACAGTTTCACCCCCTCAAATCTTGAATTATTGCAAGTAATTCTATACAAATGGTCCCTGTACTTTTAATTATTAATTGATTTTTTTGCCCATGTTTAAAATCATGTGAGAGGCATATGTGAGGACTTAACGACTAAAAACTGACGGAATAGGATGGAAGGATCAATTACATTTGATTTTGGTGGTATTAGGACGATTGAAAAAAAAAAAATTAATACACAGACGAATACCAAAAAATCTCAAAAAGTACATAGACCATTTTTGTAGTTTGCCCTTTGTTTTTTTCCTTGAAAGTTCACCTAGAATCTAGAAGCCTAATCTCGGGATATGATTCATCAATATTTGTCAAATTTAAATTCTTTCCACTTTTCATTTCTAAAACTTGTATAACATGCTTACCCCATTGAAGCAAATGATTTGGAAACTTTGGCCCCTTTTATACGCGAATCAATTGACATAATTATTTACTTTTCTTAATTCAAGATTTTGAGAACACATGGAATCATTGAACTATAGCAAATTCGAAAACAACAATGCTGGGAGATGGTATTTTCTTTTGAATGTATGATAAGTGGCATAGAGTTCTTCAAATTAATTAAAGAAAGTTTGGGGTAGGTTTTGGGTAACAGATATGCCGCAGTGCTGGTGTTTTTGATGACGATACTTCGGTGAAAATGAATAATTGATTATTATTAATATTTTTTTTTGGGTATTTATTTTGGGGGAGGGGAGAGAAAGGAAACATAAGCTAAGCTATAGATTTGCCAGATCTCAAAGCAGAGGTAATATTGTCTCAAAAAAAAAAAAAATCTAACCATTAAATATGTAGTAGATAAGTACTAATACTTATAGTGCAGATAGGCTCTTCCTTACCATAATTAATAATTATTATTTTAACAATCTACACATAAATTAAGAAATATTTTCAAAAAGAAAGAATGATATACCCTTATTTAACCATTAAATATGTAGTAGATAAGTAATACTTATAGTGCAGATAGGCTCTTCCTTACCATAATTAATAATTATTATTTTAACAATCTACACATAAATTAAGAAATATTTTCAAAAAGAAAGAATGATATACCCTTATTTAACCATTAAATATGTAGTAGATAAGTAATACTTATAGTGCAGATAGGCTCTTCCTTACCATAATTAATAATTATTATTTTAACAATTTACACATAGATTAAGGAATTTTTTCAAAAAGAAAGAATGATATACCCTTATTTAAGTTTAATTACCGTAGCTAAGATGTAAACGTATTTTTCTTACCAACTCTCTTTAATGAGAGTAATAAATAAGGATAATTTTGACAAAATATGGAAAAATGTTTCTTGTTTTTGTTGTTGTGTCCTAAGGAGGCGTGTGAAGGAATCGAACCGAAAACCTCACACTTTGTGAAACCCCAACACGACCACCGACCCTAAGGACAGAAAAATGATTATTGAAATCCTATAATGACAATTATTTTGAGATAAATTTTTTTGCTAAAACGATAATTATTTTTGGAGCGAGGTAGTATTTATTTTGATTTTAAGTAAGGCGGGTTTGAATGGTATGTTTATAAAAATCTTGTTAACTTGTTCTCCAAAGGCATATGTTAAGGAGTAGGTCTCCTACCGGATCTTAATTCGTAAGACGAGCATACCATCTTGCAGTTCAGCCCAACAACACATAGTGAGTGGGATTAAGAAAATTCGTCTTACAATAAATACCCGTAAAAGGTCTTTTTTTTAGTTTTGCCTACATTAAAGAGAATTTATTATGGTAGTTAGTAGTAGAAATTTGTGTAAAAATAGCTATTAATTAGGATATTTAATAAGGTCATTAGTGTGTAATTAAAGTGATTAATGTGAAAGTAGTCATTAACCAGATCTATTTTATAAAGACATTGATTAAATTAAATATATTGTAGTGGAAATTGAATTGACCTTTTCAATTGGGCGAACATTTGGTTTGGTGGTGCTTTAAATACCAAGCAACCCTAAAACACTTCACTATTACTGCCTCCCTCCGCCACCCTTCCCCCTTCCTCCTTCCCCTTTCTCTCTCTCTCTGCATGCAGTCCTGATCGAAGTCACTAGTCGCTGCGGCCTGCGTCAGTCGAAGCCATTGTTCATCTCCCGTGTTAAAATCTATAGAGTAATTTCCGAAGCTCCTTACGAAATTTCGATTGATATCTAAAAGACTACTATCAATCAATGCGTAGATCACTTTATTTAGATTGATGTCTAAAAGATTCTAGATTGGTTTTCTTAAATTTTTATTAATTTGCTCACCTTAAATCTACCTTAATTTTCAGGGTATGGAAGTATTTATGAAGCGAAGCTGAAGCCATGGAGGAGGGAATCAAACTCTGGGAGTCTGATTTCACGTTTACCATTGTTGGTTCCTTTTATAACTCGTTTTAGATTTATCTCCTTGAAATCAATAGGCTTCTTTAGTTTGAGTCAGATCGCAAGCCATATTTTGATGTCGAAAAAAATGATCATTCTTTAAAATCAAAATTCTTTTTTCCTTGGAAGTTCGTTTAAAAGGCAAAAAATTTGTTGCTTTGGCAATTAAACACAAATTGAAATTGATTGACTAATTTACTTCTGTTTAGTGAAAGTTCTTGATGCAAGTACCATCAATACCAAACTGGACGCCAAACGGGTCCTTTAGGTTCTTACTTTTACTTGTTATAGCAGAAAAATAGTCGATCTTAAGTTAGTTGAGTTGAATTTGTTATTGCAGAAAAATTTAAAGATTATGAATTTTCGTTTCTGTTATGACTGCTTTATGGTAAGTTTAATGTAATTGGCGTGGTGGGGATGACAATTGACTTTAACTTTCCTTTTTCTTTTCCAATAGTGTCTTGGCACTAGCACGCCACCAATCAATGAAAGTTCTGACTTGGTAGACTACATGGTCGTTGTTCGTGGCATTTCAGCATTAGTTGTTGCACTCATCATTTCCGCAAGGTAACCTTTTTTAGTGTTCAAATGAATTTATGATCAGATCCATTATTTAACATAACTAGTTCTTCGCACATAGACCTTCAGCATCATGAACAATCAAACCTTCATATATTGCTGGAATTATATTACAGAAGAGTTTCCAAACTTTCTCAGGTTAGCCAACTTGCCACGAGTGCTGCATTTGGATTATCTCATAACTGTGGGCCATCTCAATAACAAGTAATTATGCTATTTTCAGAAACTTGCCATTCCTTCATTTTATATACCTTACCAATGAAGTAAGTACGAGAAAGTTATTTCATCTAATTAGTTGTTGTCTTTTTCTTTATCAGCCCATATCAAGTATCAACGCAAATCCAGCATCAAATCTTCGAGGCAATGGCTACTTGCTCAATAATTGATCAACTGAAAGGGAAGAAGCATGTAAGCAACCCTCTATCTAAGATGTACAATCGTTACATATGCATCTCTGTGATGTTGGTCTCTAGGAAACCTAAGCAACTCCTATGTAGACGAAAAAGCTACCAAAGAAGAAATTCTTCCAGGTTACCATAAACTAAGCCTGAACAACATTAGCACAATTCTAAAACTCTGATATGTCCAATAGATACCCATATTGGAAATGTTCAGCCAGCAAACTCTAATGCTTATCTCGTGACTGAAGACCTACACCCAATTGTTGCCAATTTTGCGACGTAGTTAATTTTTTGATAGATTGTATGAACTAATGTCAACTTTGCTAGTTGGTTCAGTGGGCCTATGAATAATAATAATGTTAATGCTTTAACTCAATTATTCTTTGTGCGTTTAATTTCATATGCCTGCATTTACACGCCATTAAACAAGTAGAGCAATCAGAAAGGGAAAATTGAAACAAGTACAGGGCTTTTATAGAAACTATCATTACTTTAAGAAAGTTATAATTTAGGCATCACATTGGATTAGTTTGAGTGCATCCTTTTGGTTATTCATGTTTGATGAAAATGAGCAGGACAAGATGTTCTATTATTTAGATAGTGAGTTTGAAAACCTTTACCACCAGTTAAAGTACTTATAGGGCCATATACACTTTCCTCTTTTGCAATGTACGCAGCAACAGATGTGCTACGTACACAGCTATACCCCTTATTCGAGCACCAAATGTAACTATATTGTGAAATGCTGAAGCACCAAGAGAGAAATGTTTCTACCAGAAGTGTCAATCCAATTATTTATATATATATATATACTTCTCTCTTGTAAAATGCTGAGCCCCAAGAGGGAAATGTTTCTGCGAGAAGTGTGGATTCTTGAAATTCAAAAGAATGTATAGATGATGGTGAATGTTTTTCAACGTGGAATAGAAATCGTTTTCTCGGGCTTTCAGCTTCTATTGGCAAAGCTAAAACAACCATATTTCTTGTTCCACAAACTTTTCAATTTATGAAAATCATGCAATTAATTGGTCTTTATTTGGTAATGATGCTATGGAGAAGACCGAGCGATCCCATTCATCAGTTTACATCAAACATATCTGCAAACAACATCCCGACTAAAGCTGAAGAAGTGGTAAAACTTGTTCTCTGTTTATTTCTATCAGATGTTTGTAGAACCATATTCCTCTAAGTTTTAAATACTTGCGAGTCCCCAATCACGTATTTTGCTTTCCAGTTTTGGTGCATAATGTTGAAAAATTATGTGTTCTGCTTTAGGGATTCAATGCATTAAGGTCCAAAGAAGCAAGAACTTCAGAGGCACAGTGTTCATATGACCAAGAGACCTCTACGTTAGAATTCCTAGTGTAGAGACATCTTCAAACGTCTTCCGCTCTCAAGAGAATACTGGATCTGATAATTTTAAGCTGGAATTTACACCTACAGGAATTGTTTTGTCACACGGCTCGCATCTTGAAAGCTATGCACAAGTGAATCCAAGGCGTCGATAACCAAAATCAAGAAATAATATCCTTGACAACACCTCTTTGCCGGTCCATGTCAACTCAAAGGCATCAGTGATAAATCCAGAAGGGTAAGAAAAATCTAGCTATGGTCCCCGTGCTTCTGTGGATTCTAACATATCTGGGAATATGAAGATCTCACAGCCTTCAGGAGTTGAAAAACTGGTACTGTTACACTCAATCTTCATCAGACCATGCCACAACGTGTTAATTCAGAACCAAATGAACTCGGAACAAGAAAGGCACCATACCCAATTTTTAGGCTCAGTTTACACATTGTAGTTGTTAGTTGATGGTGCCATCTTTAACCTCTTGCTTTCTTGTAGTCCCTTTTTTGTTACAGACTATGCTGATAAATGGTAGTCTTTATTTTTTAGTCAATTGAGGAGTTGTGAGCTTCAATTTATGTTGTCATCGATTCTTGAAACTTTGTTGTGTAGTTGACCTAACTAAAAGTTTATTAATTTATCTTAACTATCAATATTTGTTAAAGAAACAAGAGAGAATCAGCATTAACAAGTCTCTGGCAAGGGCAAGGGCAAG
The DNA here is from genome assembly GCA_016624345.1 of Platycodon grandiflorus. Lineage (NCBI taxonomy): Eukaryota > Viridiplantae > Streptophyta > Magnoliopsida > Asterales > Campanulaceae > Platycodon > Platycodon grandiflorus. The sequence continues at coordinate 47,434,319 of CM028366.1, read as the reverse complement.
GCCATTGGTGTTGAAAGTTTGGTGTAAGTGCAAGTCAACTATAATAGAATGGGAACTTTATAAATAAGAGTCCGTTTGGTATAGAGTTTTGAAAACGCACCGTTGCGTTTCTAAAACGCAGATTATTTAAAACGCGGTTTTTTTATTTATAAATGCATTTGAAATATTATGTTAAAACCAGCTTTTTATTCCTTACTTCGTTTTAAAACTGCGTTTTGGGAAAAAGATAGGAATTCCAGTGTTTCAAAACGCAGCTTTTTCTACCGCAGTATAAACTGCGTTTTGGGAAAAAGATAGGAATTCCAGTGTTTCAAAACGCAGCTTTTTCTACCGCAGTATTGAAATGCTAAGTTAATGAATAAACTGCGTTTTAACCCTGCGTTTTGGCCAAAACGCACGAACTCTCGAATGTTGCATTTTCTGATTTGTCATGGAAAACTTTGTCTTAGACACTTGTCCGAGATGCGGAACTTTTCAAATCATTTTGTAGCAAGGTTGCTGTTGTGTCCAGAGAACAAAGAATAGTTAGAGAAAAAATCTATCAAATCAATTTTGTAGCAATGTTGTTGTTGTGGTCCAGAGAACGAAGAATAATTAGAGAAAAATTCTATCAGCTGATTTCTCTATACAGAGCGGGAGAGTCCATGATACCTAATGTAAATACAGAAAAGCGCTACCATCAGAACCACGACCCTTTTTTCACCTTCTAACGCATTGTGAATTCCCTTTCTATCCCAGGAGTGAAAACCTTATTGATCCTTCCACTTCTGAAATTCATTTTTTCCCCTCAAATTTTTACCCTTGAAAACTACTAACTGTTCTTTAACTCCATTTTCCACTTGCGATGAGAAACCATTTCATCTTTTCACTCAATACATGTTTTTCATAATTATTACTCCTTCCGTACCGGATAAATGTTCCTACTTTTTATTTTGGGATGTTCCAACTAATGTTCCTAAGAGACTTTTGATCTACATATTCTCTATCATTCTTCCTAATACACCCTTAAAGCTTCATTTAATATAACACATCCCAAAGAAACCCAATTATTTAAAATAGTTGAACTCAATTAATGTTCATGAGTATTATTGTCGAACACATTTTACAAGACATCATTAGTTATGTTTCTTAATTCTTGTGTTTTTATTCAAGTAGGAACATTTATCCGGAACGGAGGAGTATGCTTGAAAGTTCCCCCCACCCCCTTGAAAGTTCACCTAGAATCTAGAAGCCTAATCTCGGGATATGATTCATCGATATTTGTCAAAATTTTCAATTCTAAAATTTATATAGCATGCTTACCCGTGGAGTGTGTGTATGCATTGCCAGTGGGAAAGCCATTAAATTTATTTGGATCTCCCTATTGAAGCAGATACTTTGGAAAATTTGGCCTCTTTTATACGTTAATCAATTGACGTATAAATGAACAATTCGCAAAAGAACTGCTCTAAAAAAAATTCAGCCGTATCAACATGATTCAAGAGGGGTTTTGTCAAAACATGATATGCCAAGCTTAAGATCATTGAGGAAGCATTAATGATATTTACATTAATTATTTTCTTTTCTTAATTCAAGATTTCAAGAACACGTGGAACCATTCAACAACAAAAAATTCGAAAACAACATTACTCAGAGATGGTATTTTCTTTTGAATCCATATACTCCCTCCGTTCCACCCAAATAGTCCACGCTTGAAAAGTCCAATAATTAAGGGATATATAAGTAGTATTAGAGTTGGTCATAATTACATAAATATTTTAGCAATGTTAATATATTTGTACCACATGTAGAGGGTAAAGTTGAAAGTTTTATGGAGATTGTAGGCATAATTTTTAAAGTGGACTCCTTGAGTAAAACATCTCAAAATATTATAGTGGACTATTTGCCTGGAACGGAAGGAGTACATAATAAGAGATATATTGGTTAACAGATATGTGGCGTGTGTCTTTAAGGAGTGATCTAGTGGTAGAGTTAGGGCTTCACAAAGTGAGGTCTGAGGTTTGATCCCTCCTACGCCCTGTCCCCGTTAGGACAAAAAATAAAATAAAATAAAATAAGATATGTGGCAGTGCTAGTGTTTGATGATGATACTTCGATGAAAATGAATAATTGAATTTTTTTGGGTATTGATTTTGGGGGTGGGGAGAGAAAGGAAACATAAGCTAAGCTATATATTTGCCGGATCTCAAAGCACGGGTAATATTGTCTAAAAAAAAAATTAACCATTAAATATGTAGTGGATAAGTAATAATTATAGTGAAAATAGACTCTTCTTATTTTCATTTATTTATTTATTTTTGCATGATTATATATACTTTATTTAGAAGGACGAAAAAAAGGAAAAAAAAAGTTGTAAAGGGAAACAAAATAATTGATGATTGTTTTATTTTTAAATAAGGTGTGTTTGAAGGGTAATTTATGAAGACATTGATTAATTTGATTAAATTTTACTCTCTATTTTAGGATGTTTCACTTAAAGAGTCTACTTTAAAAAATTATACCTACAATTTTTATAAAACTTTCAACTTTATCCTTTACGTGTAAACAAACATATTAACTATGTTAAAATATTTTTGTAATTATGACTAACTCCAATACTACTTATATATGTCATAATTAGACTTTTCAAATGTAGACTGTTTAGGTGAAACGGATATTGTAATGAAAATAGATCGACCCTTTTCCAATTGGGCGAGCATTTGGTCATTTGGTGGTTCTTTAAATACTAAGGAACCCTAAAATCCTAAACTATTAGAGTAATTTCGGAAACTCCATATCAAAGTAAGTTCGTTCGATTGATATCAAATTTCCAGAGCTAAAATCTATCAGAGTAATTTCGGAAAGTCCTTATCAAATTTCGATTGATATCTAAAAGACTGCTATCAATCAATGTGTAGATCATTTTATTTAGATTGTTATCTAAAAGATTCTAGATACTATACTCTATCCGTTCGGATGAAAGAGTCCTACGATTTAATTATATTAGATTTATATTTTTTTCGTCTTCCACAAAGTATTTTTAATTTTATTTGCTCACTTTAGATCTACCTTAATTTTCAGGTCTGGAACTATTTATGAAGCGAAGCTGAAGGTATGGAGGAGGGAATCAAACTCTGGGGGCTTGTTTGGTAGTTGGACAGAGATAAGTAGTATTAGTAATCCCGGTGCTATTAGCGCCCTCGCTATTAATCCTCACTTATAAATCGGGGATAGTTTTATAATTAAAAATGTTAGTGACATATTTTTTTTTAGTGAGGGCGCTAATAATACCACCCTCTTCCTTGGTATTATTAGTGAGGGGATAAAGACTTTATCTGGTTAACTCGTGCTATTAGTCCCAACCGCTTATTACGTACCAAACATCCTACTATTCAAATTATAAATTCTATTCGACCTTAATCCTGACTACCAAACGGCTCCTGGGAATCTAATATCACGTTTACCATTGTTGGTTCCTTTTATAACTTGTTTTAGATATATCTCTTGCATACCTCCTTAATTAGGCTTCTTTAGTTTGAGCCAGATCGCATGCCATATTTGGATGTCGAGAAAATGATCATTTTTAAAAATCAAAATGATTTCTTCCATGGAGTTTGTTTAAAATCAAATGGAATTCGACCAACTAATTTTCTTCTGTTTAGTGAAAGTTCTTGATACAAGTACCATCAATACCAAACTGGACGCCAAACGGGTCCGTGAGGTTCTTACTTTTACTTGTTATAGCAGAAAAATAGTCGATCTTAAGTGATTGAGTTAGTTGAGTAGAGTTTGTTATTGCAGAAAAATTTAAAGAGTATGAATTTTCTTTTATGTTATGATTGCTTTATGGGAAGTTCGATGTAACTGGCGTTGAGGGGACGACAATTGACTCTTACTTTCCTTTTTTCTTTTCAAATAATGTCTTGGCACTAGCACGCCACCAATCAATGGAAGTTTTGACTTGGTAGAGTACAAGGTTGTTGTTCCTGGCATTTCAGCATCAGTTGTCACGCTCATCATTTCCGCAAGGTAACCTTTTTTAGTGCTCAAAGGAATTTACGATCAGATCCATTAACATAATTAGTTCTTCACATGCATATTAGATGCACATAGACCTTCAGCATAATGAACAATCAAACCTTCATATATTGCTTGAATTATCTTCACAGAAGAGTTTCCATAATTTCTCAGGTTAGCCGACTTACCATGAGTGCTGCACTTGGATTATCTCATAACTATGGACCATCTCAATAACATGTAATTGTGTTATTCCTGAAACTTGCCGTTCCTTCATTTTATATACCTTACCAATGGAGTACTCAAAAGTTTTTTCATCTAATTAATTGTTAGTCCTTTTAATTTCTTTTATCAACCCATATCAAGTATCAACGCGACCCAACATTAAATCTTCGAGTCAATGGCTCCTTGCTCAAAAATCGATCAACTGATATGGAAGAAGCATGCATGTAAGTAACCCTCTATCTAAGACATACCACCTTTACTCCTGGATATATGCATCTCCATGACGTTGGTCTATAGGAAAGCTAAGCCACTCCTATGTAGACAAGAAAGCTACCAAAGAAGAAATTCTTCCAGGTTACCAAAAACTAAGCATGAACAACATTAGCACAATTCTAAAAATCTGATATGTGCAGTAGATACCCATATTGTAAATGTTCAGCCAGCAAACTCTAATGCTTATCTCGTGACTGAAGACCCACACCCCTCTTATTGTTGCCAATATTGCAACTTAGTTAAGTTTTTGATAGATCGAATGAACCAATGTCAACTTTGCTAGTTGGTTCAGTGGGCCTATGAATAACTAATTATGTTAATGCTTTAACTGAATTATTGTTTATGTGTTTAAATTCATGTGCCTGCATTTGCATGCCCATCAGAAAGGAAAAACTGAAACAAGTACAAGGCTTGCATAGAAACGTTTTATCATTACGTTAAGAAAGTTTTAATTTCGGTAATCATATCGGACTGATTTCAGTGCATCGTTTTGGTTATTCGAGCACCAAATATAACTATATTGTGAAATGCTGAAGCACCAAGAGAGAAATGTTTCTACCATAAGTGTCAATCCAATTATTTAGATACTTCTCGCTTGTAAAATGCTGCGCGCCAAGAGGGAAACGTTTCTACCAAAAGTGTGGATTCTAGAAATTCAAAAGAATGTATGGATGATGGTGAAAATTTTTAACTTGGAATAGAAATTTTTTTCTCGAGCTTTCAGCTTCTATTGGCAAAGCTAAAACAACCATAATGCTTGTTCTACAAATTTTTCTATTTATGAAACACATGCAATTAATTGGTCAGTATCAGGTAATGATGCTGTGGAGAAGACTGTGTTAAAGATTGTATCTCTATTAGGCCCAAGTGGCTAGGCCCAAGAAGCCCATTTGCATTTGATGTATTTACATTTGGTTTGTTTGTAATAGTATAAATATATGTTTGTAATAGGGATCAGTAAGAAGATTAATAACATTTTTACTCTCTCTCTTCTTTAACTGCCATTTTTTCTCTCTCTCTTTTCCATCCAATATAAAGTTCCTCTTCGTCCGTTTTCAACATCCGGCCACCACCTCCCGTGGTGGTCCGACAATCTAAACCCCAAACACCAAAATTAACATGGTATCAGAGCGTGGTTAATCCGATCTCTGTGTTGTTCTTCGAAAATTCGCTTCCGCAAATCATAAAATCTATCGAATGGATTTTAAAGAATTCGTTTTTCGATGGACATTCACCTCGAGTCAGCGGTTCCAACAGCAAAATTTGCTTCCGTAACCCAAAATCTGTCAAAATTTTTTTTATATGACCCGTGATATCGCGGGTTTGATTGGGAAGGTTCATAGTTTTGGAATTCTTTTGTGCCCACCAACTGTTTGTTTGTTGGTTTCTAAGAGGGCTGCGAGATATTTGGGGATCTGTGATGGTGTTTATTTATAATTTTTGGGTCAATAGCTATGCCTCTGATGCCCATGTTTGGAGATGGGTCACTGTTTGTTTTTTTGGCCTCTCGACAGTATTAGTTCATGGCTAATCTTAGCAATTTGCAGATGGTCCGTGTCAATTCCCAATTTAATATGGGACTTGTGAAGCTCTAAACTTCTCAAGTAACTGCCTCTCGTTCAAATCTGACGCTTTAATTGAGATGCTCCTTCCTATGTACGACTCCGGAATTACGGATTCTGTCCAAGCCAAGACTACTTTAAAGGCTGGCAGCGGCCTCTCCTACAGCCTCACTGTTTCAAAAAAAAAAAAAAATGGTCACGAGATTCTTCAATCAATCTGACCTTCCTTCCTCGAATGGAGTAATTTGCTTGCAAGTATATTGCATTCTCCTTTCATTTACATGTTGGGTTATTTCCCCATGTTCGACATTGTATCTCCATTTATGGTGGGTGTTGTGTCAACTGTTAGACAATAGTAAGTTTGGGGGTGTTTGGTGATGCACACCAACTGTTTGATTTAAATCATGTGAGAGTTGTGTGGTGTTCCTTTTGGGCTTGCTGAAGGCTAAACTATGATGGTGTACTTGTGAACTCTCTTGGAGTCAGGAGAGTCATTTTGAGAGCACGGGTTCTTTTCAATTCTGAATATATATATATTTTTTGAGTCATCGAGTTGTCTCGGTTGAAGAATTATTTACCCTGAGTTGACTCACCGAGTCAAATGAGTCACTCAAATATGAGTTCAAAAATATTTGCTGAAACTCCTTAGATTACCAAAGTCAAATAATGACTTGGTTGACATATCTCTATGTGGACAGTATTCGATCCACGCTTTTGAACACTTGGATTAAGGAGGTGCTTTTGAGGACAAAAAGTTCGGTTTGAGCTTCTCCTTCATCTTCTATCTACCAATTATTGAGTGAGCTTTTCGGGGATAGGTTCCCGTTTGGGCTTTTAAACATTATCTAGTTCTACAGTTGTTTGGCGGGGTGATCCAGTTATTGGGCTTCGCACAACCTGCTTGTCTTCGTGTCGAAGATTTATCTCTATTAGGCCCAAGAGGCCCATTTGATTCCATTTCTCCAACTTGTACTCTTCACAAAAGTTGCGTGTACGAGTTGAGGGAGAGTGTTAAAGATTGTAGCTCTATTAGGCCCAAGTGGCTAGGCCCAAGAGGCCCATTTGCATTTGATTTGTTTACATTTGGTTTGTTTGTAATAGTATAAATATATGTTTGTAATTATAAGGAACAGTAAGAAGATTAATAACATTTTTACTCTCTCTCTTCTTTAACTGTCATTTTCTCTCTTTCTCACTTTTTCGTTTCCATCCAATATAACTGTTCCTCTCCATCTGTTTTCAACATCCGGCCACCACCTCCGGTGGTGGTCCGACAATCTAAACCCCAAACACCAAAATTAACAGACTGAGCGATCCCATTCAGTTTACATCAAACATATCTGCAAACAGCATCCCGACTAAAGCTGAATAAGTGGTAACACTTATTCTCTATTTATTTTTATCAAATGTTTGTAGAACCATATTCCTAAGTTTTAAACACTTGTGAGTCCAGCAATCATTTATTTTTCTTTCCACTTTTAGCGCATTACGTTGAAAATGATACTGTCATCGATAGGGATTCAATGCATGAAGGTCCAAAGAAGCGAGAACTTGAGAGGCACAGTGTTCATATGATCAAGATGTAGAGTCTCGTACATAAAATTGGCGAACAAGGAGTAACACTAATAATAATAATATTAGTATTTCACTAATTAGAATTGTAGTACAACTAAAATACTACAAGTATAACTCACAATATTCACCCTCACAGAATATGATGGACTCTATGACACATTAGTGTAACTCACACAAGGAGACTCTCAAACAGGACTAATCGACACAATTGGGAAAACCAAAACTCCTATTTATACTCCTACTAAGTCCGTCTAGGAAGGCTTCCCGCATTCTCCCAAAGTTTCCTCAAAAGCGTTAGCCGACGTTCATTTGGATAAGGCTGAAGATATCGGTATAGGCGGCGGACGAATTCTCTAAAAGTCTCCAAGAATCGACAGCTAAAATTGGGGGCAGTTATAAAGGCTTTGGAGAGATTTTTGGAGTGATGAAGAATTCTCCATATGAATCACCAATCTTCTAGGTATTTCTTCTTTATATGGATTTATAAATATGTATATTGAGATATTGAAGAGAAAATGAGAATAGCGAGAGAAAAGCAGAGTTGCTTTGCTTTAACATTCCCCTTAACGCTAACTCTTCTCAATCTTGTTGTCATACCAAGCTGCTCACGGATTTCTACGAATTTCTTTGGGTTTAGACTCGTCATGAAGATACCTACAACTTGGTCTTCTGTCTTGATAAAACTCATTTGTATTTCTCCTTGTAGCACTTTTCTATCTGATAAAGTGGTAATGTACTTCCGCATGTTTCGTCCTAGCATCAAACACTGGATTTTCTTAAGCTAATTGATTATCACAATGCAACTCCACCTCATAGTTTATTGGTTGATATAGATCTTTGAGTAACTTTATCAACCAAGTGCTTTCTTGAGCTGCCATTGCTGTTGCTCTATACTCCGCTTCTGTGGTAGATAACGATAGAGTCGATTGTCTCTTACTACACTAAGTGATTGCTCCTGAGCCAAGACTGAATACGTACCCAGTAGTTAAACGATGAGTATCGTGATCTCCAGTATAGTCAGCATCACAATGGCCGACCACTTTAAGATCTCCACCTCTCTCGTATAGTAGTCCATAGTTGATAGTTTCTTTGACGTGCCTCAATATTCTTCTAACTGCTTCTAAGTGAGGCTTCTTTGGTTTCTGCATGAATCAACTAATGACTCATATTGCAAATGAAATATCTAGTCTCATCAATGTTAGGTAGATTAGACTACCTACCAGTTGTCAATACATCGTTGCATCTTGGAGATCTTTTCCTTCTTCTGCACAAAGTTTCGCATTGGGTTCCATTAGCTTTGAGATTCCATACTTTTGTAGATCTCTTGTGTATTTCTATTGGCATAGAAATAAGCCTTCTTCACTTCTCTTAACCTCGAGCCCGAGAAAGTGCTTCAACTCTCCAAGCTCCTTTATTTGGAATCGTATAGACAAGTTCTTCATTGTCCTACGAATCTCATCCATGTCATCTTCAGTGATGATCAAATCATCTACATATACTATTACTATTGCTTGTTTACTTTCTTAAAACTTGATAAACAAGCTTGAGTCTGCCAGCACCAATACATACCCGCTCTGTATTAATTGAGAACTCACTACTAGAAAGCGGACAATTACCTACGGAAATATTACCTACGGAAATTTCCGTAGGTAATTACCTACGGAATTTTGACATTACCGACGGAATTCCGTAGGTAAAGTGGCGGACATTCAAATTACCTACGGAATGTGTTCCGTAGGTAATTTCCCTCGGTAATTTTGGAATATTTTAAGAATATTCCAATATTTCCGTCGGTAAATGCCTTAAAAAATTGCGCCAAAATTACCGACGGAATTTCCGTCGGTAATTACAAAATTCGTAGGTGATTACCTACGGAAATTCCGTAGGTAATTACCGACGGATTCCGTAGGTAATTACCGACGGAATTTCCGTAGGTAATTACCGATATTTAAATGCTCATACACTCGCGTATCACACTTTCTCTATCTCTCTCTCTCTTCTCGATCTAACCACCGTCGCCGCCCCACCTTCGCCACCACCGCCTCCCCCACACCTTCTCCACCCCCCCTCCGCTGCCAGGCCACTACCCGCCACTTCACCTCTGCGGATTTAGGGCTTGAAATATCTTTCTCCTCTTTCGTGCTAGTAAGCACAATCTTTCTCTTTACACATACACACACACACATAGTGAATAGAAAATATTTTGGCTTTTGTTCTCTCTTTTAGTATTTAAATGATGAAGATGGCAGCTGGGTTGTGAGGGAATGTTTTTTATTTAAATTGTTGATTGCATCTTATTCTGTTTGTGTTCTTCATTCTTTACATTGGTTGGGTGTTGAAAACAAATATTAACTCTTGTCTCTAAAATGAAGTCTTAAGGGGAGAAAGTTAGGTTATTTCTCTGTGTGTGTGTGTGTGTGTGTGTGTGATAGTGAATGTGTGAGCGTGAATGTGTGTGGGGGGGGGGGTTACATAGTTCTGCACATATTACATCTACTTGTTTAGTTAATGTGGTTTAATTAGAAAACTATTATGAGTTCATTTTTTAATCCCGGTAAATGACAATATGAATTTTCCTAGGCAATATTTTATATGTTGCGAGCATTGATAAAAATAAATAACTCTAACATTGCACATAAGCTCACATTGTGTTGTGTTTCATGTAATATTTTTACTTTTTAATTATTAATGATTTGTTGATACTATTATCAAGTGTTATTTTTAATCCCTTTTTTATACTAATAATGAAATGTACATCAAAGGTGATTCAAAAACTTTGACATCTTTATTTATTTTGTAGGGATGTTGCGGTTGTCATGCTTGTCGGCCGATTGCCGATGGCTTTACAACCATATTTGCGAGTGAACGGTATTTGGCAAAGCTTATAGATTACCATGTTATTTAACGTTTACCTACATTGACATAATTCTTTAATTTTCAATACATGGAAAAACTTGACTACAATGACTATGTTTCAATAGACTAGACTAACCCACTTAAAAGACCCGATTGGCACATAGGTTTCTTAGTACTTTAATTGTTAATTTCTTCTATATAGCGCAGCTCTTAAGCATATATATAGCGCAACTCTTAAGCATTATTGACAACCTATATGTTCCTAATTCTACATACTTTTTACAAGCGATTTTTTTTTTTAGTATTAAGGAATAATGGAGGGAGTATAATGTTTTGACTTTGGGTATAAGTATCTTCTCTCTCCTCTCCACCTCAATCTCTTCTTCTCCCTCTGCATTTCTCAATCAAAACCCACAGAGCGGACATATGTTAAAAAGCTTCAATCACCATTCACTAAAAATGGAAGGGACCATACTTTGTACAAATTCAATGGAGCTATTACAATTTTTTACATTTTCTTAATATAAAATAAAACGATGACAATTGATCCAATTGACTATTGACTATGAAGTCGACTCGAGAATTTGTATTTAGTGTTGTCGTACCAAAATAAAAATGACAAATTAGTTGGGTAACCATGTGGATGCTATGAAATCCATGGTTTTAGTTTTATTTAAGTTGTTTACTTTATAATGTATGAAATTCATGGTTTTAGTTTTATTTAAGTTGTTTTTATACTTGTTATTTGACTCCAAGTTATTTAGCTCGTTGAGGTGTGTGGTTTTAATACCGTTCTTGTTTTTTATTACGGAATGAATATAAGACCAAGGTTTGGATAGAGCGTTCGGGTCAAATATTGAGTGTAACCCAATTGTGGTGGATTTACAAAGGGAATTGACTCGCACGCAGCAGACCAATTGGTGGATATGGAGGAAAGGCAATCGTCAACGAACCATGGTGGAGATGGAGGAAAGAGAGAATCGGCGTCAACAAGTCCAACAACTCTTGCAGAACAAACCCACTAGAGTCTAACCCCTCCCTAAATGACTTACCCCAACTTATTTCAAGACATTTAAACTTGTTTTACTTTAAGTTTATGTAACTTTTGATTTGTATTTGAATTTGAATTGTTACTTGTGTTTGAATTTATGAAACTTTGAATTGTTACTTGTGTTTGAGTTTATGAAACTTTTGAGTTTGTTGTGTTTGAATATTTGTTATATGTGTTTCAATTTATGAAACTTTTGAATTGTTGTGTTTGAATATATATTTGTTATGTGTGTTTGAATGATTATGTTTTTGAATTGTTATATAACTTTGAGATCAATTAGGTACCAAAAATATCAGTAATTTATATATTTTAATTATTTTTTTAAATATTTTTTAATTTTACCTACGAAATTTCCGTAGGTAATAACAAATTTTCCGTAGGTAATTACCTAAGGAATTTCCGTAGGTAATAACAGATTTTCCGTAGGTAATTACCTACGGAATTTCCGTAGGTGAATTCCGTAGGTAATTACCGACGGAAATTCCGTAGGTAATTACCGACGGAAAACTCCGTAGGTAAATACCGACGGAACGTTCCGTAGGTAATCACCGACGGAAAGGCTCCGTTGGTAATTACCGTCTGTCAGTTGCCGACGGAATACCGACGGAATATACCGTCGGCATTTCATAATTACCGACGAAATTTGTAATTACCTACGGAAAATTCCGTAGGTAATCACCGTTTTCCAGCGTGACTTTGTAATTTTTCCATACCAAGCACTCGGGGCTTACTTTAATCCGTAAAAAGTTTTTCTTATCTTGGAAACATACTCCGGTTGATTCTTGCTTTCAAATCCTGGTAACTGCTCCATGTGGATATCTCGATCTATTTCTCCATGTAAGAAATCATTCTTAATGTCCATCTGTCAAAGCTTCCATGACTTACTAGCCGCTAATGCTAGTAAGACACAAACTGATCTTCGCCACGGGATTGAAAGTCTCATCGTAATCTAATCTATATTGCTGAGAGAATCCTTGAGCTACAAGTCGAGCCTTATATCTCTCAATTGAAGAGAATCCTCGAGCTACAAGTCGAGCCTTATATCTCTCAATTGAACCATCCTGGCGTTTCTTTACTTTGTAAACCCATTTATAAGATATGGGTTCTACATCTTTAGGATTTGGAACCAAATCCCACATCTCGTTCTGCTTGAGTGTTGCAATCTCCTTGTTCATTATTTTTCGCCATTCAAGGCTCTATGATGCTTCTTCGAAAGTTGATGGTTCTTTAATGTTATTTTTTTCTATGAGAGCTGCATTTGCATACTTTGGGTTTGGTTTCTTTGTCCTACTCGATCTTCTTGGTGGTTGTGGTTGAGGTGATGGTTCATGACTTCCTTTTCTAATTCTTCTTCTGGGCTGGATGGAACATCCTCTGGAGTTTGATGTACACCTGTTCTCCAACGACTTGCTAGATGATCAGATACCTTAGGAGAATGTGACTTTGGCTCACCTTCCATTTCTAGTGGTGGCTTTTTGATTGGTTCGGGAGAGCTTGATTCCCCTTCTTTTTCTTGTTCCCTAAACTTTTCTTGCAACTTTTCCTCGATATCCTTTGAGTCTGGTAACGCACTCGTTGTGGTGACCACCACAATGATGCTTCATCAAAAACCACATTTGGTGACATGTGGCAATGATTATATATGGGATCATAACATCTCCATCCTTTCTGTTCATCGTCATAGCCAACGAATATGCATCGTATAGCCTTTTTATTGAACTTGCTTCGTAGATGATCTGGTACAAAGACATAGTAGACACAACCAAAAACTCAAAAATCACGCACCGTATGACGTTCCACAACTTCTAAAACTTAACGGTGAGATGAATCCTTGCTTTGCTTGTGGTAGCCTATTAATAATGTGTGTCGTCGTCTTCATGCATTTAACCTAAAAATGTCCTGGTACGTTCTTAGCATGTAGCATACTTCGACAAGTTTTGGCAAGATGTCAGATTTTTTTCCCAGCCACACCATTTTACTATGGAGTGCCTGGACAGGTTAACTGTCGTCGAATCTTGCACTCACGCAGATAGATAAAAAACTCATCGGATGTGTATTCACCACCATATTCTGTCTGCAAGCCCAGTAGTTTCGTCCCAATTTCATTTTCCGCTTTTTTTTTTTTGAATTCTCGAAATTTAGCTTGAGTCTCAGACTTCTCTTTCATAAATGTAAACCCATTCGTACCTTGAATAGTAGTCGATAAACGTCACCATATATCGCATACGACTATCTGATGGTTGCTTGACTCGTTTGGACACGTATGAGTGGACAAGCTTTAATGGTTCTCTACCTCTAAATTTTGACTCCATGTAAGGTAGCTGATGTTCCTTCCTATATTGGCACCTGACACAAATGGTGTCTGTTAGAATATCCAGATACGGTAGCCCTTCTAGCATCGGCTTTGCCATCATCTTCTTTAGCTTAAGATAACTGACATTCCCGAACCGCGAATGTCATAAGTTAGCAGTTTCATTCCTCCATGTCTTGTCTATGTATGTCGACTCTACTGACATCTCGTAGATGGATTCCACCCTTTTAACATCCATGAATGGCTTGCCATCAATTTGTAAGTCATTTTATACCTTTACGTCGTTTGGCCCAAACACGATGAAATTACATTGAGTTGTTAGTTAGGATACGGACAACAAGTTCTTCTCATCCTTGGTACGTGGAACACATTTTGTAGTTGAACATGCTTAGGGCTGCACCGCGGCATGATGTTTGTCTTGCCAATATGAGCGATTGACATACATTTGAGTTTCTCCTCGTTACCCATCATATGGTTGGAGCATCCTGAGTCGACGATCCATTCTTTATTGTAGTCGATCGGCTTCCTATTTGTTGCGACAAGTGTTTGATCTTTGCTCTTTTCCACCGCAAAGATCGCGGCTAAATGAGTACGGCAAAGATGAGAAATAAAGATTAGAATCTAAATGTATTTACTTTTCAAAGTCTTGAATGCTTATAATTATAAAAGTTCTCTTGAGTGCATTTGGAGTTTGAATGTACGTGAGTTGTTGGAGAATTAAGAGAGAGTCTTCAATGCTTCAAATGTTGTATTTAGACTATAAGAAATTTGGGTAGCTGTTGAGGAAGATCATCATTGTAGAACTTAAAATCTGGATGCACACTTTATTCTTGACGTGACAAATGATGCACATTTTTTAACACAAAAAATTACAGAATATATTGATGATGCACATTCCACACATGTGATGATCCACAAATATACTTAAACAACATAATATGTTGATGCGGAGGTAGTTTTGGAACAAATAGTCAATTTATCATTTAAAATGGACTTAAGCGGTTGAGAATCTATGAAAGGGGACCGGCCCGCAATTTTTCCTTTGTCTTATTTGAAGATCACAATCATACAATTGAGACAAATATCCTACGTACCACCTTCTCATCTAAATTTCCAATAGATCCCTAGTGCAAAATTCGGGATTATCATGTCTCATTTGACTTTTTAAAGTCAAGTTGACTATTTTCAAATATAAATTTGATGTATATATTTTTTATTCTTTTCAAAATCATAAAGCATGTTATTCAAAGTACTTTTTTAGATTACAAGTGACGTGTTTTATGATTTTGGAAAAACTAAAAAAATATACGTCAAATTTTTATTTAAAAATTAGTTAATTTGATAAAAAAAAAAGTCAAACAGAATAATAATTTGGAAACGTACGATTTAATAAAACTTTGGATCAAGGTGACTTTGATTACAATAGGATGGAGATGGTTAATTGTGGTGATAACTAGATTAATTAATTAAGGGAAAATCCAGTAGCCAGAGATGGTTCAGGAGTTTTAATGTAAATCTCTATCTCTCTCTCTCTCTCTCATTCAAAAGTCAATGTTGACATATATCTTATCCGAAAAAAATACTCCCTCCGTTTAAGACGGAGTAAATTTTTAATTTTTTTGGATCAACTTTGTTAAAGTTTGAGTTTGACGATAATTTGTATAAGTTTAGTTGTTTTTACAAAGTTATGAAAGTTGTAATCCATATTATTCTTAAGGTTAACTTTTAACTAATGAAATTTTATTTTCTAAAACATAAGTAAAGTAAGTAAAATTTTGATTTGATTAAACCACATGTTAACTTTTAAACAAGGAAAGTGGACTTTTTTCCTTGAACAGAAGGAGTATATTATATTTTAGGTAATGATATTACAATCATTGATATAAAATAAGGAATTATCAATAATATTTTTTTTAAATTTCGTAAAGATTAGTAAATTTTATAAATATTTGGTTAAAGTTTAATCAAGTTGACCACGAAAAGTCAAAGTAAGATTTTTTTTTTTTGGAATGAGGGAGTAATAAATTTGAATTATTAAAAACTACAAAAAAATAAAAAAAAACATGAATTGTAACTTTTATAATTTTGTAGAGACTAATAAAATTATATAAATTTGTAGCCAAAATTTAGTCAAGTTGACTGAAGAAAATCAGAATAAACTTTTTGACCGAGAAGGAGAGACTCTACATGTACCCTTTATTTAAATGCTCTCTCTATATATAAAGGGAAACATGACACAAAGAACCGATTCATTAGCGGTACTCAATCAGAAATATCATTCCATGGCAAATCTTTGTTTTTTGGTCATATTTACATTTTGCTTATTCACCACAACACATGCTTCTTGCCTTCTAACTAGAAAATTTCAAGTCCATGTCACCAATGCTGTTCAAAACAGTAATATCAAAGTTCGCTGTCAATCAAAAGATGATGATATTGGAAGTCATATTCTTACTAATAACGGCGAGATCAGCTGGAAATTCTGTGAGAACATGACTGGCACGACTCTATTTTTTTGCCACTTTTGGTGGCAGTCAAAAAGCCAAGTTTTCGATGTGTTCAACTCATCGTATGTGACAAGATGTGGAGACATAGCATGGAAAACTGGTCATTGCCGATGGAGTGCTAGGAGTGATGGTTTTTATTTTTACGAAAAGAATGGATGGGCGAGAAAGTATGGTTGGCAATGAATTATCTTATAATCTATTTATGATTATATTTATTTATAATACCCAATCATGAAATTTTGGCTAAGTTTACATGTTTTTATGAGAAAAATATGAAATTTTGGCCAAGTTTACTTGTTTTTATGAGAAAAGGAAGAAGAAAAAGAAAAAGAATAAATAAAGGCAATATAGGTTATTTATTCTCTCTCTCGCTCATTCCATGACTTTGCTGCAGTACTATATTACTCCATGGTTAGCCTATCATCGCACTTTAAGATCCAAAGGTTAATTTTCTGTGCAATTACTGGTCACGGAAAAGTTTCATTTAGTTTTTGGATGAACTTTTGTTATGTGTCGTTTCATGTGCCATCATTTAAGGGCAACTTCGTCATTTAGGAGACTTATATCTTCTTTATTGTCGATTTCCCTCGATCGATTGCAACACTTCAATCGATTTGAAACCCTAACTGCCTTTTTGCTTGTCGTTTGTCAAACCCAAGTCAATCTTTTTTTTTTTTTAAGTTTGACATTGCTTTGCATTTTTTCGTAACATTAACCATTTTGTTTTTAATTTTTTTCAATTACACGGTGGAAAATAATATTTTTTTCCAGGTGGCTATTTTTAGCCTACGTGGACGTACACGTTAGCACCTTCGTTAAGTTTTTTACGAGGGATTGACGGAAATGGTTATTTTGTTGTTTTAAGATAAGTTCAATTATTTTCTGATTATTTTGTGAGTTGGATGGTATAGTGGAATTCTTAAGCAAAGTTTGATGATACTTAAGGAGAAGTACTGTTTTAACTTTCATCCCAATTTCTTAACAGAAACTTATTTTCTAGAGATGCTATATTTAACTTCTCAAACCTTGAAAACATATACGATATATATATATATATATATATATATATATATATATGGGAGAGTATTTAATGGTTATTTTTTATTTAACCATCGATGGTTACTCTCATTATCAACCATTAGATCAAAAATTAAAGGTTGAGATTTAATGGTTAGTTGAAAAATAATGCAAGTAGGTGAGTCATTTAATGCATTAAATCTCAACATTTAATTTTTGATCCAATAATTAATAATGAAAGTAACCATTGATGGTTAAATAAAAGTAACAATTAAATACTTCCCATATATATATATATATATATATATATATATATATATATATATATGGGGGAGTATTCAATGGTTACTTTAAAAATATAACCATCAATGGTTACTATTATATCAACCGTTGGATTGAAAATCAATGGCTAAGATTAATTGCATTAAATGACTCACCTACTTGCATTAATTATATATATATATATATATATATATATTTATGGGGAGTATTCAATGATTACTTTAAAAATATAATCATCAATAGTTACTATTATATCAATAGTTAGATTGAAAATCAATGGCTAAGATTAATTGCATTAAATAACTTACCTACTTGCATTAATTGATTCACTTACTTGCATTAATTACATTTTCCAACTAACCATTAAATCTTAGTCATTGATTTTCAATCCAATGGTTAATATAATATTTACTATTGATGATTATATTTTTGAAGTAACCATTGAATATTTTTCCATATATATATATATATATATATATATATATATAAATTTAGTGAGGAGGCATATAAGTTTCTAGACAACAAATAAATGGTTCAAAGAGATGCTTTATCTCTAGTCCATCTCTTCCTAACAGTCGAATTTCCAATATCGCCTCGCGGCTGGGTGTTGCCCACTTTATGTAGGCAAGAGGACAAAAAAACTTTTTGACCCATTGTTACTCAAGATTCGTGGCAGAATTGACACATGGATGGGTAATCTTCTTAATTCTTTGGGTAAAATTACCTTGATTAATCACGTTCTTCAATCTATATCCATCTACCAACTTGCCATTATGGATCCTCCAATCGTGGTTATTAAGACGATTGAGTCTCCCTTTGCTAACTTCTTTTGGGGTCAAGTTGAAGAGAAACGGAAAACACATTGGGTCTTCTGGGTAAAATGTTGTTTGCCTATCATGGAAGGTGGCTTGGGAATTCGCTCTTTAAAGGATATCATCAATGCTTACTCTTTAAACTAGTGGCGATTTCGTACAAGGGTTAGTCTTTGGTCCCGTTTCTTGAAGGCCAAATTTTGTTCTCATGCTTATCAAAGTCTTGTTCAATCTCATGGATCTCACATTTGATCACAACGTATGGTTTAAGCAAGACCTATAGCCAAGCAGCTCATATTTTGGCGTATTGGGAAAGGGAATTGCTCCACTTGGCTTGATTCGTGGCTGCCAAATACAACTCTTATTAAACTGCAAGGCTGTCCATTTCAACAAGTTAAGGATCTCTATGTTTCGCCCTCGGAGCTGTCACCAGACGCTACCCAATTCCTCTCTACTGCTGCTGTCCAAGAGATAAATAACATGGCTCTTCCTTTGTCTGATTTTAATGATTTTCCCTATTGGACAGCCTCTTTGAATGGAAAATTCAACATCACATCAGCTTGGCAACAGATGCGGACTGTCAACCCTACCCTTAATTCGACTCAATTCATTTGACACAAGAAACTTTCCAAACGAATCAGTTTTCTCCTTTGGAAACAATTGAAGCTGCCCATCGATAAAGGATTAATTTCGAAAGGTTTTAGCCTCGCATCTAAGTGTGCGTGCTGCTGAGTGGTCACACAGAGACGTTCTCTCATATCTTCCTTAGTAGTGCGGTAGCTTGGGAAACTTGGTCGTACTTCAGCAATACTTGTAATGTCTCCACTCACATGTCCTCGATGCCAAAAAGGCAGTTAGGGTTTCAAATCGATTGAAGTGTTGCAATCGATCGAGGGAAATCGACAATAAAGAAGATATAAGTCTCGTAAATGACAAAGTTGCCCTTAAATGATGGCACATGAAACGACACATAACAAAAGTTCATCCAAAAACTAAATGAAACTTTTCCGTGACCAGTAATTGCACAGAAAATTAACCTTTGGATCTTAAAGTGCGATGATAGGCTAACCATGGAGTAATATAGTACTGCAAAGAAAGTCATGGAATGAGAGAGAGAGAGAGAGAGAGAGAGAGAGAGAGAGAGAGAGAGAGAGAGAATAAATAACCTATATTGCCTTTATTTATTCTTTTTCTTTTTCTTCTTCCTTTTCTCATAAAAACAAGTAAACTTGGCCAAAATTTCATATTTTTCTCATAAAAACAAGAAAACTTAGCCAAAATTTCATGAGTGGGTATTATAAATAAATATAATCATAAATAGATTATAAGATAATTCATTGCCAACCATACTTTCGCCCATCCATTCTTTTCGTAAAAATAAAAACCATCACTCCTAGCACTCCATCGGCAATGACCAGTTTTCCATGCTATGTCTCCACATCTTGTCACATACGATGAGTTGAACACATCGAAAACTTGCTTTTGACTGCCACCAAAAGTGGCAAAAATAGAGTCGTGCCACCATGTTCTCACTGAATTTCCACTGATCTCGCCGTTATTAGTAAGAATATGACTTCCAATATCATCATCTTTTGATTGACAAATAACTTTGATATTACTGTTTTGAACAAAGATTGGTGACATGGACTTGAAATTTTCTAGTTAGAAGGCAAGAAGCATGTGTTGTGGTGAATAAGCAAAATGTAAATATGACCAAAAACAAAGATTTGCCATGGAATGATATTTCTGATTGAGTACCGCTAATGAATCGGTTCTTTGTGTCATGTTTCCCTTTATATATATAGAGAGCATTTAAATAAAGGGTACATGTAGAGTCTCTCCTTCTCGGTCAAAAAGTTTATTCGATTTTCTTCATCAACTTGACTAAATTTTGGCTACAAATTTATATAATTTTATTAGTCTCTACAAAATTATAAAAGTTACAATTCATGTTTTTTTTATTTTTTGTAGTTTTTAATAATTCAAATTTATTACTCCCTCATTCCAAAAAAAAATCTTACTTTGACTTTTCGTGGTCAACTTGATTAAACTTTAACCAAATATTTATAAAATTTACTAATCTTTACGAAATTTAAAAAATATTATTGATAATTCCTTATTTTATATCAATGATTGTAATATCATTACCTAAAATATAATATACTCCTTCTGTTCAAGGAAAAAAGTCCACTTTCCTTGTTTAAAAGTTAACATGTGGTTTAATCAAATCAAAATTTTACTTACTTTACTTATGTTTTAGGAAATAAAATTTCATTAGTTAAAAGTTAAGCTTAAGAATAATATGGATTACAACTTTCATAACTTTGTAAAAACAACTAAACTTATACAAATTATCGTCAAACTCAAACTTTAACAAAGTTGATCCAAAAAAATCAAAAATTTACTCCGTCTTAAACGGAGTGAGTATTTTTTTCGGATAAGATATTTGTCAACATTGACTTTTGAATGAGAGAGAGAGAGAGAGAGAGAGAGAGAGAGAGAGAGAGAGATAGAGATTTTTTTTTTTTTTAAAAAAAAGGGATCAATAGTGGTTCCCCACTTACCCCTGGTGACTCGAACCCACGACCTATCGGTTGTAAGTGAAGCGTCTTACCAACTACACTGCACTTACTTGTCTAAAAGAGAGCTAGAGATTTACATTAAAACTCCTGAACCATCTCTGGCTACCGAATTTACCCACTACTGGATTTTCCCTTAATTAATTAATCTAGTTATCACCACAATTAACCATCTCCATCCTATTGTAATCAAAGTCACCTTGATCCAAAGTTTTATTAAATCGTACGTTTCCAAATTATTATCCTGATTTTTTTTTTATCAAATTAACTAATTTTTAAATAAAAATTTGACGTATATTTTTTTAGTTTTTCCAAAATCATAAAACACGTCACTGTAATCTAAAAAAGTACTTTGAATAACATGCTTTATGATTTTGAAAAGAATAAAAAATATATACATCAAATTTATATTTGAAAATAGTCAACTTGACTTTAAAAAGTCAAATGAGACATGATAATCCAGAATTTTGCCCTAGGGATCTGTTGGAAATTTAGATGAGAAGGTGGTATGAAGGATATTTGTCTCAATTGAATGATTGTGATCTTCAAATAAGACAAAGGAAAATTTGCGGGCCGGTCCCCTTTCATAGATTCTCAACCGCTTAAGTCCATTTTAAATGATAAATTGACTATTTGTTCCAAAACTACCTCCGCATCAACATATTATGTTGTTTAAGTATATTTGTGCATCATCATATGTGTGGAATGTACATCATCAATATATTTTGTAATTTTTTGTGTTAAAAAATGTGCATCATTTGTCACGTCAAGAATAAAGTGTGCATCCAGATTTTAAGTTCTACAATGGTGATCTTCCTCAACAGCTACCCAAATTTCTTATAGTCTAAATACAACATTTGAAGCATTGTAGACTCTCTCTTAATTCTCCAACAACTCACGTACATTCAAACTCCAAGTGCACTCAAGAGAACTTTTATAATTGTAAGCATTCAAGACTTTGAAAAGTAAATACATTTAGATTCAAATCTTTATTTCTCATCTTTGCCGTACTCATTTAGCCGCAGTGCTGCAGTGGAAGAGAGCAAAGATCAAACACTTGTCGCAACAAATAGGAAGCCGATCGACTACAATAAAGAATGGATCGTCAACTCAGATGCTCCAACCATATGATGGGTAACGAGGAGAAACTCGATGTATGTCAATCGCTCATATTGGCAAGACAAACATCATGCCGCGGTGCAGCCCTAAGCATGTTCAGCTACAAAATGTGTTCCACGTACCAAGGATGAGAAGAACTTGTTGTCTGTATCCTAACTAACAACTCAATGTAATTACGTCGTGTTTGGGCCAAACGACGTAAAGGTATAAAATGACTTACAAATTGATGGCAAGCTATTCATGGATGTTAAAAGGGTGGAATCCATCTACGAGATGTCGTAGAGTCGACATACATAGACAAGACATGGAGGAATGAAATCGTAACTTATGACATTCGCGGTTCGGGAATGTCAATTATCTTAAGCTAAAGAAGATGATGGCAAAGTCGATGTTAGAAGGGCTACCGTATCGGATATTCTAACGACACCATTTGTGTCATGTGCCAATATAGGAAGGAACATCAGCTACTTTACATGGAGTCAAAATTTAGAGGTAGAGAACCATTAAAGCTTGTCCACTCATACGTGTCCAAACGAGTCAAGCAACCATCAAATAGTCGTATGCGATATATGGTGACATTTATCGACTACTATTCAAGGTACGAATGGGTTTACATTTATGAAAGAGAAGTCTGAGACTCAAGCTAAATTTAGAGAATTCAAAAAAAAAACTGAAAATGAAATTGGGACGAAACTACTGGGCTTGCAGACAGAATATGGTGGTGAATACACATCCGATGAGTTTTCTATCTATCTGCGTGAGTGCAAGATTCGACGACAGTTAACCTGTCCAGGCACTCCATAGTAAAATGGTGTGGCTGGGAAAAAAATCTGACATCTTGCCAAAACTTGTCGAAGTATGCTACATGCTAAGAACGTACCAGGACATTTTTAGGCTAAATGCATGAAGACGACGACACACATTATTAATAGGCTACCACAAGCAAAGCAAGGATTCATTTCACCGTTAAGTTTCAGAAGTTGTGGAACGTCAAACCTACGGTGCATGATTTTTGAGTTTTTAGTTGTGTCTACTATGTCTTTGTACCAGATCATCTACGAAGCAAGTTCAATAAAAAGGCTATACGATGCATATTCGTTGGCTATGACGATGAAAAGAAAGGATGGAGATGTTATGATCCCATATCTAATCGTTGCCACATGTCACCAAATGTGGTTTTTGATGAAGCATCATTGTGGTGGTCACCACAACGAGTGCGCTACCAGACTTAAAGGAGATCGAGGAAAAGTTGCAAGAAAAGTTTAGGGAACAAGAAAAAGAAGGGGAATCAAGCTCTCCCGAACCAATCAAAAAGCCACCACTAGAAATGGAAGGTGAGCCAAAGTCACATTCTCCTAAGGTATCTGATCATCTAGAAAGTCGTTGGAGAACATGTGTACATCAAACTCCAGGGGATGTTCCATCCAGCGGAGAAGAAGAAATTAGAAAAGGAAGTCATGAACCATCACCTCAACCACAACCACCAAGAAGATCGAGTAGGACAAAGAAACAAAACCCAAAGTATACAAATGCAGCTCTCATAGAAGAAAATAACATTAAAGAACCATCAACTTTCGAAGAAGCATCATAGACTAGCCTTGAATGGCGAAAAATAATGAACAAGGAGATTGCAACACTTAAGCAGAACGAGATGTGGGATTTAGTTCCAAATCCTAAAGATGTAGAACCCATATCTTATAAATGGGTTTACAAAGTAAAGAAACGCCCGAATGGTTCAATTGAGAGATATAAGGCTCGACTTGTAGCTCGAGGATTCTCTCAGCAATATAGATTAGATTACGATGAGACTTTCAATCCCGTGGCAAAGATACAGACTGTTTGTGTCTTACTAGCATTAGCAGCTAGTAAGTCATGGAAGCTTTGACAGATGGACATTAAGAATGGTTCAAAGAGATGCTTTATCTCTAGTCCATCTCTTCCTAACAGTCGAATTTCTAATATCGCCTCGCGGCTAGGTGTTGCCCACTTTACGTGGGCAAGAGGACCAAAAAACTTTTTGACCCATTGTTACTCAAAGATTCGAGGCAGAATTGACACATGGATGGGTAATCTTCTTAATTCTTTGGGTAAAATTACCTGATTAATCACGTTCTTCAATCTATATCCATCTACCAACTTGCCATTATGGATCCTCCAATCGTGGTTATTAAGACGATTGAGTCTCCCTTTGCTAACTTCTTTTGGGGTCAAGTTAAAGAGAAACGGAAAACTCATTGGGTCTCTTGGGTAAAATGTTGTTTGCCTATCATGAAAGGTGGCTTGGGAATTCGCTCTTTAAAGGATATCATCAATGCTTACTCTTTAAACTAGTGGCAATTTCGTACAAGGGTTAGTCTTTGGTCCCGTTTCTTGAAGGCCAAATTTTGTTCTCATGCTTATCAAAGTCTTGTTCAATCTCATGGATCTCACATTTGATCACAACGTATGGTTTAAGCAAGACCTATAGCCAAGCAGCTCATATTTTGGCGTATTGGGAAAGGGAATTGCTCCACTTGGCTTGATTCGTGGTTGCCAAATACAACTCTTATTAAACTGCAAGGCTGTCCATTTCAACAAGTTAAGGATCTCTATATTTCGCCCTCGGAGCTGTCACCAGACGTTACCCAATTCCTCTCTACTGCTGCTGTCCAAGAGATAAATAACATGGCTCTTCTTTTGTCTGATTTTAATGATTTTCCCTATTGGACAGCCTCTTTGAATGGAAAATTCAACATCACATCAGCTTGGCAACAGATGCGGACTGTCAACCCTACCCTCAATTCGACTCAATTCATTTGACACAAGAAACTTTCCAAACGAATCAGTTTTCTCCTTTGGAAACAATTGAAGCTGCCCATCGATGAAGGATTAATTTCAAAAGGTTTTAGCCTCGCATCTAAGTGTGCGTGCTGCTGAGTGGTCACACAGAGACGTTCTCTCATATCTTCCTTAGTAGTGCGGTAGCTTGGGAAACTTGGTCGTACTTCAGCAATGCTTGTAATGTCTCCACTCACATGTCCTCGATGCCTCAAGCTTGTTTCTCCTGGTGGCTCATTTCTAGAGCCTCTCCGTCCCATATTTTTATACCCTCTATTATTCTTTGGGAACTTTAGAAACATAGAAATCGTGATGTGTTTGAAAACATCATCTCCACTTCGAGCCAAGTTATCAGAATTGTCAAATAGGAATTGGCTGCCCATCTTAAAGCGGGAAATTGCACTTCCAAAATCCCTAGTGGATTGCATCTTGATTAATTTTATAAGTTCGCCAACTTGTTTATATGTCTTTTATACTTTAGCGTCTTTATAGTAGCCCTTGGGCATTCTAAGTGGTCGGGGCCTAAAGCCCCCTTTGTTCTTTATTTTGAGGTAAGACTTGTTTGTTCTATTTAGGGCAAGGCTGGTTATCCCCCTCTTTTATTATTATTTTTGTTTATTAATAAAATTTGTTAGGGTGCCGCCCTGTTTTCTGAAATATATATATAAAAAAAAATGAGGCTAATGAGTTTGCCACTTAAATCACTTTTGATAAATCTTCATTTTGAGGAGTTTGCCTCTTCAAATTCTCATTTATTATGAGAGGATGTCATTAACTATTAATTTTACCTAATAGTAATATTTATAATATAGGATATATAATAGTGAATTACTTAATCTAAAGCCTTCTTCAAATTACAATAGCAGAAAGACTTAAGCTATTGGCTCAAGAAATAGTAACTGAAATAGAGGGTTCAAGGGTAAAAGGCATATTGAAACCGACTTTCAGTCTTTCTCTCTACCGTCGTTTCTGTTGGCTATCTGTGCAATGCAAGTACGCCGCCCCTCTCTCTCTCTTCCTTTCCCTTCCCTTCCCTTCTCTTCCACCTTCTCTTCCACCCTCTCGATCTCAATGTAAGTTTTCTCAAATTTTCATCTAAATGTGAAGCTTCGCGTGTGTGTGTGTGTGTTTGTGCCGGGGGTTGGGGTGTGTAGTTGTATGTGTCCTTAGACCATCTCCAAGGTTTTTAGATCTCAGGACCTCACTGCTTTAAAAATCCACCAACAATCAGCCCTAGCTATGGAGAAGGTTGTGTTCAAGAAATCACAAGGTTTAAGGTTTATATTAACCTCATTTATTCTGCAATTTCTATAGTATCATTCTTCTGTGCTCTCCACTCATTTTTGGTTGATTTTTATTTAGCATATACTAAAATATAAAATATATTTTGAATTATCCCGTCCGTAGGACGGGTATTTTGCTACTCCCTCCGTTCCGGATAAATGTTCATATTTTCTATTTTGGTGATGTCTAATGTTCCTAAAGACTTTTGATCTACCTATTCTATACCATTTTTCCACATATATATATATATATATATATATATATATATATATATGTTGTTGTAATGAGTTAAAAGCATAAGAAATTAAGAAGAAAATAATATCTCAAAATGACTAGAAAAAACTAACCTCCGGTAGTTTTGTACTTCAATGTATTGTCAGTTCAGTAAATTTTTTGATGGCAATTTTCCTTATGAGTTGATGCAAAATTTTCAATCTGAAGCTTCAAACATTGGCGTTAATCCAAGTTCCCTGAAAAATTTGAAATAAATGTTTATATTTGAAATCATGTTAAGAAAATAAACAGATTATGATCATATCGATCTCTGCATCATGAAATACTTAATCCATACTGAAAACATTTGTGGAATCTTCAAACGATAGAAGATAATATACTATCAAATTAACCTTAACTTCAATGCATTCGAGTTTGCTTGGGCTGATAACTTTAACCAAACTGAAGAGGGAAAGCATTTTGTAGATAGTGTGCAGCTTCCTTCAATTGGATATTTGCATGCATACTGATCTCCAAAGCGATAATGGAGTAATCTGTTTACACCGAATATATATAGTACAATTCAAATTGGAAACTGTTAGAGAATACCAAGACCAAAGGATGGTCCATCTCCCGCCCCAAGGCGGCTATGTACATTTCATATAATTCCACGTACCAATTAAAGATTTATTTTCTTTCATATTTTATTTCTCCATTCAGTTTTCTAAAGATTAATAACTATTTTTGTTTTCCAAAGCAAAAACGTGTACACTAATGTATTCAAAAATAGTTTTCAACATGGCAAATTAGACATTAAAAATAATGATCCGTTTTTAGCAAGTTGTTTTAGGCAGAAAACTATCATATTTGATGACTAATGTGCTTTGGTCATATATATATATATATATATATATATATATATATATTGATACTGATTAGCTAAAGTTATTATCTAATAAAACCAACGAGAAGTTGAAAAGTCAAACACATAAATATTAAGATAAATCAAAAGTTAGATAGATGACACACCTTGAGGCCTCCCCACCAACTTCTTGAGTTACCTATTTTACCCTAAATCATCGAAATGACTACTTAACAAAACATAAATGAGGAATTGATCTCAAAGACATGGTTTCAATGAAAATTGACTTTAAGAAACTAAATCAAAACTTGAGAAGTTTAGTGACTGAATTCATAAATCAACATAGCGAACAGATTTTTCAAGCAATTCTTCGTAATATTCCCTTCATTTCCATCAAAGTGTCCATGTTTAAAAATATAATAATTTAAAGTTAGTAATAAATACAAAAATATTTAAGCTTACACAAAATGTTTATGTCACATGTAAAGAATAAAGTTGAAATGTTATATAAGATCGAAGACGAAATTTTTTGAAATAAAACTTTTAAGTGGAATATTCTAAAATAAAATAGTGAAGTCTTTATATAAAGAGAGAATTTTCGTAAACATATGTAGACAAAATGGATTAAGGTATACTCCCTACATCCCTAAATTATTGTTTTCCTTTTCTTTTTGTTTTCGGAATAATTATCTTATTTGAAAACTTTCCTTTTAGGATATCACTTTTACCATTTTACCCTTACTTTTTCCCCTCTTGAACCATATACACATGGGCATTAAAAAATTACACATTATACCAATATTAATAATCAAGTCAATTATTTTTCTTAATCGTGTCTGGGTCAAACAAAACAATAATTAAGGGGCATTAAAAAAATTACACATTATACCAATATTAATAATCAAGTCAATTATTTTTTCCTAATCGTGTGCTGGGTCAAACAAAATAATAATTAAGGGGCATTAAAAAAAATTACACATTATACCAATATTAATAATCAAGTCAATTATTTTTTCTTAATCGTATGCTGGGTCAAACAAAACAATAATTAAGGGACGAAGGTAGTATGATATTGTATAACACATGAATGCCTTAAGGTATTGTACGGTTCAACACCTATAGCATTTCATTTCCCGTCCGATTTCTGCACCAAATTGGGCGAGCATTCGGTCATTTGGTGGTGCTTTAAATACTAACTAACCCTAAAACACTAAACCATTACTTGCCTCACTCCGCCACCCTTCCCCCCCCCCTCCCTCTCTCTCTCTCTCTCTGTGCATGCAGTCCTGATCGAACTCGTTAGTCTCTGCGGTCTGCGTCAGTCGAAGCCATTATTCATCTCCGGCCAGCGCTAAAATCTATCCAGTAATTTCGGAAACTCCTTATGAAATTTCGTCGATTGATATCTAAATGACTGCTATGAATCAATTTGTAGATCATTTTATTTACATTGATATATCTAAAAGATTCTAGATACTCTCTCAGTTCGGATGAAGGAGTCCTACTATTTAATTATATTAGATTTAAAAAAAAAAATTTTATTTGCTAACTTTAGATCTGCCTTAATTTTTCAGGTCTAGTGTATTTATGAAGCGAGACTGAAGCCATAGAGGAGGGAATCAAACTCTGGGAGTCCGATATCACGTTTACCATTGTTGGTTCCTTTTATAACTCGTTTTAGATATATCTCTTGCATATCTCCTTAATTAGACTTCTTTAGTCTGAGTCAGATTGCATCCCATATTTGGATGTCGAGAAAATGATGATCATCTTTTAAAATCAAAATGCTTTCTTCCATGTAAAATGATCTATCGTAAAACCAGCCAAACATTTAATTGCAAGTATGAAGACCCTTAACCCTAACATGATTCAAGTACTTTAGTGCGTCAACGCGACATGATCCATGCAGGATGTTTAGTACATAGACGCGTTGGCTTAAATACACGACCCAATTTCTTAGATCTTAGTAATGTGTAATTTTCATTTATGTGATAAACAGGTTATGATTGATATTTCGCTAAACTCTTTCAATAATATTGTAATAGGCGGCTTGCATTTTTCAGCCATGGGGTTATTATTATTTATTTTTTTTAGCCATGGGGTTATTGTTGTACAACTTTTTCTTCCTAATCAATAATGAAACACAAACGGCATATTTTTCTTCTGTTTAGAGAAAGTTCTTGATGCAAGTACCATCGATACCGAACTGGACGCCAAACGGGTTGCTTATGTTCTTACTTTTACTTGTTATAGCAGAAAAATAGCTGTTGAGTGATTGAGACTAAGGCCTAGTTTAGTTGAGTTTATTGTAGTAGAAAAATTTAAAGAGTATGAATTTTTTATTCCTTTGACTGCTTTATGGGAAGTTCGATGTAACTTGCGTGGAGGGGATGACAATTGACTTTTACTTTCCTTTTTTCTTTTCCACTAGTGTCTTGGTACTGGCACGTCCCCAATCAATGGAAGTTCTGACTTGGTAGAGTACAAGGTCGTTGTTCTTGGCATTTCAGCATCAGTTGTCGCCCTCCTCATTTCCGCAAGGTAACCTTTTTTAGTGTTCAAAGGAATTTATCATCAGATCCATTAACAAAATTAGTACTTCAAATGCATATTAGTTGCACATAGACCTTCAGCATCATGAACAATCAAACCTTCATATATTGCTGGAATTATCTTTACAGAATAGTTTCCAAACTTTCTCAGGTTAGCCGACTTGCCACGAGTGCTGCACTTGGATTATCTCACAATTGTGGGCCATCTCAGTAACAAGTAATGTGCTATATTCAGAAATTTGCTGTTCCTTCATTTTATTTACCTTACCAATGAAGTAAGTACGAGAAAGTTATTTCATCTAGTTAGTAAGTTATTTTCCTTTTCTTTTATCAGCCCATATCAAGTATATCAACACGATGTCCAGCATCAAATCTTTGAGGCAATGGCTCCTTGCTCAAAAGTTCATCAATTCAAAGTGAGGAAGCATCTAAGCAACCCTCTATCTAAGACGTACAATCTTTACTCCTGGATATATGCATCTCCTTGACGTTGGCCTATAGAAAAGCTTAGCAACTTCCATGTAGATAAGAAAGCTATCAAAGAAGAAATTCTTCCAGGTTACCAAAAACTAAGCATGAACAGCATTAGCACAATTCTAAAACTCTGACATGTCCAGTAGATACCCATATTGGAAATGTTCAGCCAGCAATCTCTAATGCTTATCTTTTGACTGAAGACCTACACCCCTTTCATTGTTGCCAATATTGCGACGTAGTTAATCTTTTGATAGATCGTATGAATCAATTTCAACTTTTCTAGTTGGTTCAGTTGGCCTATGAATAACTAATTATGTTAGTTAGAGCGATCAGAAAGGGAAAATTGAAACAAGTACAAGGATTGTAGAGAAACTGTGATTAAAGTTAAAATTTCAGGCATCACATTGGACTGGTTTCAGTGCATCCTTTTGGTTATTCATGTATGATGAAAATGAGCTGGACAAGACAATTTATTATTTAGATAGTGAGTTTGAAAACATTTACCACCAGTCAAAGAACTTATAGGGCCATATACACTTCCCTCTTTTGCTACGTACGACAGCTACAGATTTGCCTCATAGTAAGTAACTTCAGCTACAGATTTGCTTAGCATTTTCTGACCGAAGAGTGAAAGAGCCTCAAAAAGCTCTTGCCGCAAAGAGATCTTCTCTCCATTAAGAAGCTCTTTCTATACAATATTACTGAATACACTTGTCAGGGTCGATTGAAATAGAATTAGCTGCTTTCCATAGACTGAGAAAGTAGACCTTCTGAACTTCATGCCCACGAATTGGTCCTATTTGCAAGGCTGCAATTTCTCACTTTTGAACCTCCTCCACTTCTCGATGTGAGCCACTTAACACCAATGCCATGGCTGTTACTTATTTAAGGCAAGAACTACCTATAGTCTTACTTGCTCCCTTTAGATAGACGCCTGTCCTTTTCACTCTAAGAGTGCGCTTCTTGTTGCATTCATGCGTGATGAAAATGAGAAGGACAAGACATTTTATTATTTATATATTGAGTTTGAAAACCTTTACCACCAGTGAAAAACTTGAGCAAACTACACAAATAGTCCCTGTGTTATATCCTTTTTGGGATTGGTCCTTACCCCACGCCATTGGTCCCTGTATTGGTGTGGATTACACCGTTGGTCCTTCCGTTAATTTTTTGCCATTAAGTGTAGACATGTGCACCTCACGTTATTTTAGTTAGGGATAAAATAGTCATATCGCCAAAAAGTACAGGGACCATTTTTTCCTTTCCATGGCTGCCACCCATCACACACCAACAAAACCAAAACAACCAATTTGAATGAAATGAACTACCACAACCCCACCACATCATGATTGATACTAAACTATAGCAGCTCTCTTAGGTGAGATTCGATAATCCATATTCGTCCCACTTCGATTATGTGATTTTTCTTGTGCCCGACTTTCAACTAAGAATTTAAGATAAAGACAAAGGTGGAGGACTTACTATTTTATCCAATTATTTATATACTTCTCTCTTGTAAAATGCTGAGCACCAAGAGGGAAATGTTTCTGCCAGAAGTGTGGATTCTTGAAATTCAAAAGAATGTATGAGTGATGGTGAGTATTTTTTAACTTGGAGTAGAAAATGTTTTCTCGGGGTTTCAGCTTCTATTGGCAAATCTGCCAGAAGATGGAAATGTTTCTGCCAGAAGTGTGGATTTTTATATATTTATGAAACACATTCAATTAATTGGTCTTCATCAGGTAATGATGCTAAGGAGAAGACTGAGCGGTCCCATTCAGTTTACATCAAACAAATCTGCAAACAACATCCTGACTAAAGCTGAAGAAGTGGTAAAGCATGTTCTCTGTTAATTTCTATCAGATGCTTTGTAGAACCATATTCCTCTAAGTTTTAAACACTTGTGAGTCCTTTCCACTTTTGGTGCATAATGTTGAAAAATTATATATTCTTGTTTAGGGATTCAATGCATTAAGGTCCAAAGAATTGAAGCAAGAACTTCAGAGGCACAATGTTCATATGATCAAGAGACCTCTATGTTAGAATTCCTAGTGTAGAGACATCTTCAAATGTCTTCAGCTCTCAAGAGAATACCGGATCTGATAATTTTAAGGTGGAATTTACACCTACAGGGAATCGTTTTGTTACATGGCTCACATCTTGAAAGCTGTGCACAAGTTAATCCAAGGCGTCATAAACCAAAATCCAGAAATAATATTCCTGAGAACACCTCTAGTCGGTCCATGTCAACTGAAAGGCATCGGTGATAAATCCAGAAGGAGCAGAAAAATCTAGCTATGGTCCCCGTGCTTCAGTGGATTATAACATATCTAGGAATATGAAGATCTCACAGCCTTCAGGAGTTGAAAAACGGGTACTGTTACACTCAATCTTCATCAGACCATGCCACAACGCGTTAATTCTGAACCAAATGAACTTGGAAAAAGAAAGGCACCATACCCAATTTTAGGCTCAGATTACACATTATAGTTGTTAGTTGATGGTGTCATCTTTAACCTCTTGCTTTCTTGTAGTCCCTTTTTGGTTACAATATAATACAGACTATGCGGATAAATGACAGTCTTTACTTTTTAGTCAATTGAGGAATTGTGAGCTTCAATTTATATTGTCATCGATTCTTGAAACTTTAAGGTGTAGTTGACCTAACTAAAAGTTTATTTGACTTAACTATCAATATTTGTTAAAGAAACAACTGAGAATCAGCATTAACAAGTCACTGGCAAGGGCAATTGTATCAATTGGTGCTGAAAGTTTTGGTACAAGTGCAAGTCAACTGTAATCGAAAGGGAACTTCAAAATAACCCTTGAGATTGTTCAAAGTTTAGGATTTTTCCATTATTGGAGAGACACGAGCTGAGCTAATTTTATTCAGGATTTTTAGAATTTCTAATAAAATTCTTCATTTATATAAATAAAATAAAATAATTTTCTGATTTGTGATGGAAAATTTCGTCTTAGACACCTGTTGTCCAAGATGCGGAACTATTCAAACCTAATCAAAAGCAAGGACGTTGTGGTCAAGACAACGAAGAATAATTAGAGAAACCTTCTATATATCAACTGATTTCTCCAACACAACGAAGAATAATTAGAGAAACATTCTATTAACTGATTTCTCCAAACGGAACGGGAGAGTCCATGAAAACTAATGTAAATGCAGCAAAGGCCTACCATCAGAACCACTAGCCATTTGTCACCCTCTAATGCATTGTGAATTCCCATTATATCCCAGTAGATAGTGAAAACCTTATTGATCCGTCTACTACGTACTGAAATTCATTTTTCTTCCATATGCGCCATCATCGGTGATCAAATTTTTACCCTTGAAAACCACTAACCGTTCTTTACCTCCCATTTGCGATAAGTTGATAACAGTCAATGATTTAACAATGAGTACTGACTACGAAAGTTGAACAAATTTTTTACGCTCTGTGACTAATAAAACATAGTTCAATTCTAACTTTTTGACGAAACCTTGTGCACATCACATGCCTGATTTTTAAAGGTATATTAATCTGTCTTCGAAATCGTTTAATGGGATAAGAGCTATAAATTATTTGGAGTGACTTTTGGCTTATAAGCCAAAAACCAATAAGTGGGATACAACATAGGTAAAATGCATCATCACTCCCCATAATTTGGCCAAGTTAGTGGCAACCCTTCTGTTAAATTCTGTTATAAAATGGAGGATACTACAGTTATTTCGTATGCTTAATCGATTGAAAAAGAAAAAGGAAAAACCAAATCTAGCTGTCTCTCTTTCAAACATTTAAACATGATAAAATCATACACACGAACAAAAGCACGAATGAACAATTTCCTCCATCCTCCTTCCTTCAGAGCAGCGACCCCTCATCCACTTCTCCAGCATTGGCTCGTCCCATTTTTGACCAAACTGAGATATTTATTTGTTGCTATTCCAAATCTCTCTCCTTTCTTCCTTCCAAGTACACAATCAACTTGCCTCACCATTACCCATCTCCATGCAGGCCCACCAACTCACCGCAACCATCATCGTCATCTACCAATGCCTTCCTCTGGTGATATCCAAATTTAAATGAAGATGGTATTGCAGACAAGAAACCAGATTTATGGTTACTAAATTTATCCACTCGTTGACCAGGTGATGGTGATTGGGAGGTGGGTGGTCATTCAAAAATTTAACTTGGTAACAAGGGAAATGAGTTGAATAAGCCAGAGCGATCTGGTTGTAGACTGTAAGTTTCCAGAAAATATTAAGATGGTTGGCGAGGAAAGCACCAAAGAAAAGGACAGTGATCCTGAGGAGAGGATAGATGATGCAGATGCTAAGGCAGATGGGAGAAAGAAAAACGGAGATGGGAAGGTCAACCAGGCATTTAAATTTGCACCATGATATGAAGTTTAATGAGGTACTTAGAGCCCGTTTAGTCGTGCGTTTTGATCAAAACGTAGTTTATTTATAAAAATTGTGGCAGAAAAAACAGTTCTAGAAAAAAAAAAACAAAAAAACAGCGTTTTGAAATAATATCACAAACAAATTTATAAGAAAAAACTGCGTTTTAAAAACGTCACTGAGTTTTGAAAATATTGCATCAAACGAACTCTTCAAAATGTTGCACCAAACGAACTCTTAAAGTTCCAAACGCTTATGAATTGCACCCAAATATTCACATTGAAGAAATGTTGGGTGTGTGGAGATTGGCTGTTCTTGTTTATCCTAATTAGTTGGCTGCTATGGGAAAATTGAAATGATAAAGCCTAAATAATTATTTCAAAATCGCAGGAAGAAATAGTTGTTGCATTCAATTCTCACAGGCTAAAGAATCTCGCAGTGGACTCGAACAAAAAAGAAATAAAAAGGGGAATCAAGAGAGTTTAGCGGCTTCCTAAAATAATTAAAGTCCCCACACATGGTTCATTATATTTTTCAACAGGACAAGAAGCAAATTCAAAATTTATGAACAAATAAATAAACTTGCTATACTAAAGATTAATTAGAAGCCCTAAAACGAGTAACATCATAAAATCAGCTTACATATGAAAAAAGAATAAAAAAAATAAAAGAAATGATACTCCAAAGTTCGGAGAGATTTCATTTCGGAACAAAACAAGCAGAAACAAGGAAAAATTCAAATAGTCTCAGTAAACAACGCTTGAGATCTAGGGCTCCGGAGACATTTCAGATAACAAGCAGTCAAATTAGCTGTCTTGTGTAGAACCAAACCTTCATCCATGATCCCAGAAAGCTGCCCAGTTTTTCATCCTGTCCTTAATTTAGTTTTGGGTGCACAACAAGCTTCCCTAGCTTGATCTTATGATAACAAAAACCATCCTTATGTAGACGCAATAAACACCCCGACTGTGGTTCGTGATCAAATTCAGACTAGCATTAGCCACAAGCAATAATGTCCGGGGTTTCCTTATTTGGGTAAATGAGAGTTTCAAGTTGAAGTCTGTTGCAACTGAAGCAAAGCCAAACAAAGGAGGGTTAGGTGTCCGAAAAGCTTTTAATTTGGCTAGTACTGACCAAAAAAGAAAAAAAAGATATGAAGCTAACATGTAAATACAGCCTATCCTATCAGAATCCATTACAAAATCACTGATCAAAGCAAAAAACATCTGCAGTCTTAACATCACTAAAGGTGTGAACGATGGAAAAGAGAGAATAATTAGTAAGGTGGATGCATATACCATTTAACATTCCAATTCCAATATATACACAGAAAAACAGAAGGAAAACAACAAAGGTCTCCATTTCTCACTCCATCCTTGAGTTTCATTGAGACAAGTTGAGTGATGTTAGGAGCTAAGCCTTATTTTTCAAAGACAGAGGGCCAACAATGTTTATGGAGCACATAGTCTTGTAACTTAAAAACTATAAAAAGAAGGGATTGGCAGTTATTGAAAACGTAGGGAATTCGAGATCAAGCTTAGTGAACCTGGGGTGATAATGGTTTGTTGGGGAAGGATATATAATAGAATGCTTGTACCTTGAAAAATAAGGGATGTCTTACTTTTCATACACCTCTGCAGCATGAATGGATACATATACACAACACTCATGCTTAGCATAGTTTCTTGAGCCTGTGCACCAAAATTATCAGCAGTCTTTCAAGGATTGTGTCCAATATAACAGATTCTTTAGTAGGCCCTCAGGTTAGGTGGAGGCTATGAAGTACAACAACTAAGAAGTAAAAGTATATTCCTAAACCGGTAAAATTTTATCAACCAAGAAAGAATTAAACTACTTCATCCGTAAACTCATAATTGCATACTTGATTAGACATGGTTATTCTCATCAATAAACTAATAAGGTATGAAAGCTATTATGCTAAAGAAAACATTCCCGAAAAGGAAAGTACTCTTTTTGGGGTTAATCTGAAACTAGCCAAATCGTAACGTCCTCCCAAAAGTTTAAATACTAGGCAGTGCCCCTCATGCCTAAAATTAACGTTCAAAAACTTGATGGTTTGACCAAGTTGACTACTTAACACTTTAACCCTTAATCTGATCAAAAGATTCGTTTACTCTTACATTGTCAAAGAATTTCAATTGATTTTCATCAAAAAAACAAACCCCTTCCCCTAACTCATTGTCATCTTTCTCTTTCTCTCTTTTCCTCATGTTCTCTCTAAAGCAAATCAAAAATCCACTGCACAAATATGCACAATATGAAATTATCAAACAGGCTGATAAGAAATTTCCAAAATGAAAACAAATTAACATAGATCACATCAAATAATATTAACAAGATGTATATACAAGCAGAAGGAGAGAGAGAGAGAGAGAGAGAGAGAGAGAGAGAGAGAGAGAGAGAGAGAGAAGGGACCTTGAAAGTGGATCTTCCGACCAGTCTTGTTATAATCCATCTAACATTCCTTAGGCATTGCACATATCTTCACTATGGTTGTTAGTGATCTACTTTATGTTCTAGATCATCTTACGGTTGCCTGTGATCTCTTTTTATGTTCTGGATCGCCTTTCATGCAATTCTTGGAATTGAGGCCCTACCCTCGAATACTTTGATTCATAGAACATTCCTTGAGCATTGTACATCTAATCTTCACTATGGTTGCCTGTGATCTCGATTTTGCCCTAGATCATCTTCTGTACACTCCTTGAAATTAAAACCCCTAACTTTACTTCCTTGATCCATAGTACATTCCTAGAGCATTGCACATATCTCATCTTTACTAGGGAGGGTAGTGATCTCTTTTATGTTTTGGATCATTATCTGTTTACTACTTGGAATTGAAACCTTACTGCACTTGCTTTGGTCTAAGAACATTCCTCAAGCATTGCATCTATCTCGTCTTCACTATAGTTGCGTATGATCTCCTTTATGTTCTAGATCGTCTTCCTTGCTCTGTTAGCAATTCATATCCTAGACCCAGAATACTTTGACCCATAGAACATTCCTTGAGCATTGTATATGTATCATCTTCACTATGGTTATCTGTGATCTCCTTTATGTTTTGGATCATCTTTTGTTGAGTACTTGGAATTAAAACCTTACCGCACTACTTTATCTGAAGAACATTCCTCGAGCATTGCATATATCTCGTCTTCATTATGGTTTCCTGTGATCTCCTTTATGTTCTGATCGTCTTCTTTGCACTGCTTGCGATTTATATCCTAACCCCACAATACTTTGATCCAAAGAACATACCTTGAGCATTGCGTATATTTCATCTTCACTGTGGTTTCTTGTGATCTCCTTAATGTTCTCGATCGTCTTCTTCGCACTGCTTGCAATTTATACCCTAGCCCCCACAATACATTGATCCAAAGAACATTCCTCAAGCATTGCGTATATTTCATCTTCACTATGGTCTACTGTGATCTCCTTAGTTCCTTGAGCATTGCGTATATTTCGTCTTCACTGTGGTTTCTTGTGATCTCCATAATGTTCTGGATCGTCTTTCGTGCACACACTGCTTGGAATTGGGATCCCATCCCCACACTGCATGTTTACAAGACAGTTTCTTAAGAATTATATACAAGTACATACGTATAATATAGATAGCTTGATATATGATGTAGTGTATGTATAGGTGACATTTTGGAGAAATAATGAGGGAGGGCCGACATTGTGTCAATAACCATTTGGGAACTCATGAAGGTTGTAAAGGAAGAAGTGTGATTGGTAATTGGGAATAATTTGATCGTTGATGATCATGTCCATGGAAAAATAATGGATTTTGATAGTGGAAGGAACGGGATTATTTTCACTACTAATACAAATTTCTTGGTGATTGTTGAGGAAAGATTGCATAATAGACAAGGAAAAGAATTCTTGGTGATTCCCAAGAAAACCTTGCTCCTTGTGATAGAAAGTTCATATTTATTACCTGCTTGATAACGAGGAAGTACAATTTTAGTCTCTGATGGACTTCTTTTAAGACACATTAGGACTTCTCGTGTAACATGGATGCATATCCAAAACTCCTATTCAACAAATAGTAATTTGAATGAGCCGACAAACACAACGAACTTGTATTTAGTTTGTTTCATTTTAGAGCCATTTGTGGCAAATTTTTATGTTCTCAAGGTTTTCTATTATTTAGATAGATTGGTACTTTTGGAAGTTTCAATGTCTTCTAAGAGGTTATAAAAGGGACGAGACTAGGATTTTACGTATAGTTTATCCCTTTGCTTAAAGTCATTAATAAAGGAAGATTGTTATATAGGGCTTTTTATTCTGATTCTTTTACTTTTTGATAGAAAAAAAAGAATTTTTATATAGGAAGAAAAAGGAAAGGTAGATAAGAAATCCACATTTAGAGATAGTATCAGGACGCAACAAGATTCGGACGACTACCACCAATATAGAGGCAAAGGACCACAGGATGAAGATACAAATGGCTACCACTACTAAGGTTACCAAGACACAACAATCAATCAACACAAACCCTAACAAGACACTAAAGAGAGAGATAACAACGAGACCAAAAATAAAGATAGACTAAACTCCAACATAATTCACAACAAGTTCGAAAATGCCAATCTAAGAATTAAGGACCAAAAATGACTACAACAAAATCGACACTCTTCAGCAAGACATCAACAACCACCATAAAAGACCATTATAAACCTGCCAAGAAGCCACCAATAAACATCAAAGTCACCAAGGATACGACTAAATACTTCAGCATTATGACTCAATAGAAGACAAAATACACGGTAATCAATGAATCATACAACATAAGATTCTTGCTTAGAACCAATGCATAGCATGACGCATAGACAAAGCTAAGGCGATGGAGACAGAACGATGACGGGAGAGATTGTGAAAGTCTCCTCACGAAGGCAACGCCCTCTAGATGAAACGTGGTTTAATCTAATTGCAAGGAGGGATCCAAGAATCTTCAAACAAGATCCAGTATTAAAGAGACACAAAACTCTGGGTGACACTAGGGTTGTATCCATCGACAACGTCGAAAACTTTGAAGACACATTTTCACCACAAGATACTGACTCCAAAGTAATAAAAAGGCTCGAATTTGATGCTAAGGACTTGGATATGAAAAGATCAATGTGATCTGGCAATGTCATCTAGTTTTACTATTATGTTGCTCAAATTTTGTTTGATTCTCTCTGGGTAACTTTTTATTGTTTCAAAGAAAGAATCAAAATTTTATGCATTATGTATGACTAAATAATATATAGAGAGAAAGGGGGAGGGAAGAAACTATCTTTCAGATGAGTGGGAAAGAATATATGATGCAATTATATATGAGCTTTAAAAATAGTCTTGTCATTTCTTTTCACCGAGTACATAGTTGCGTAAATATTCCTTTATTTAAGCACATAAATGCATAACCTGATGCACTTAAAGTAGCTGGGAGATGCCTAAAATTATAAATATTTCAAAGTAGTAAAATTCTCTATATATACTAGCCTCGTATTTATTTCATCTCTCTTTCTCGTCTATCAGTCTATATGATTAAGAACATGTAAATTCAGCATACATACCTAAACGAACAAAGAAAAAATAATTCAGCTGCCACAATCACAACTTACCTTGAGGATATGATGGGTAACAATTGATGCTGAAATGCCATGAATATCGATCTTGTCCTCAATTACGTGAGGATTTACTTTGATTTGGAGTGTAATAGTACCAAGACACTATTCGAGAAAAAAAAAGGCAAGTAAAAGTTAATTGTTGTCTCCTTCAACACCATTCACATTGAACTTTAAATAAAGCAATCAAGTAAGGAAAATTTGTACTCAAATAGATTGCTCGTATGATAAATTTTAAATAAGAACCAATGCACCCCATTTAGTAACTCATGTCATTTATATCAAGATCTTTCATGCTTTTCTATATCAACTTTTCATTGAAAGTAAGAGATACTACAATACCATATAGCCAAATATTGCTAACCACCTCTTACCAAAGAAGATTTGTGAGGCTGTTTTAGTTACTCTATCACAAAAAGTTTTACCGAGTTTTAAATCATAAATCTGTTTGTCAAATGTGAAAATTGAAGACAATTAATCACTAACAGATCAGGATGTCTTGTTCTGCCTATCCCACTGACATACCCAAATAGTGTTAGGGTTAAGGTCTTAACACTTAACATTAAATGGCAAGTTTTAATTTTCTCTTTTGGGTATCCAAGTTGATGTAACCAAAAGAGAAATATCACATAAAAATTATACATCCAATTTCGGTTATGAAATCTAACTCAAAACAAAAAGAAAATGAATGAGAGATATAAGAAAACAAGTAATAAAAGGAACCAACAATGGTGAAAGTGATATCGGACTCCCAGAGTTTGAATTGCTTCATGTCTTCAGCTGTCTACTCCTGAAAAATAAACACGCCCTTTCGAAATTAGCCCAAAATGGTAGATCTGAATTATAAAGGAAGAAAAATTAATTACATGAAAAAAAAGGTAATTAGGGTATATGACAGTTATCTAAACTCTTTTAGATATAAATTTTTTACAATCAAATCTAAATCAAATATGTTGAGGAAATTTTGTAGTGGCTCACTCTGTGGTCTGGGCTGCATTCACTGTGTGTGTGTGTGTGTGTGTGTGAGAGAGAGAGAGAGAGAGAGAGAGAGAGAGAGAGAGGGCGAGTGATACACTGATAGTGGAAGCCCTATCGTCCTTTAGGGCTGCTTTATATTTGGACATTTTACGAGATTTTGCCCCTCGACTATTTATGTAGTATTTTTTTATTTCTTTTTCGTCTTTCAAGAGATGTTCTAACACAACACATTTAGAGCCGTTAAAATGGGCAGCTCTGTGGGTTGAGGTGGGTCGAGACAAGTTGGCCCGCCATTTTAATAAGGGATAATGACATTGGAAGTCCCTTGACTATGGCCCATTTCACCATTAGTCCCTTAAGAAATTTTTTCATATTTTTGTCCCTTAACTATGAAAATCAGTCACGGTTGGTCCTTTTGGTGGATGCCGTTAGTGTTTTGACGTTAAGTCTATCACGTGCCTCTCACATGACTTTGATTAAGGGCATTATTGGAATTTCAACTTCTTCTTCAACCACACCCACACCCACACACTCTCTCTCTATCTCTCTCTCTCTCTCTCACGACACACACATCCCTTCTCTCTCCTCACGTGCAATCCGATCGGGTTCGCGAATTACTTTCACGCCGGTGGGTCACACCTTCGCGGAGGCGACCGCTATTGTTGGTGGTGGTGGGGTGGTGCAAGGTACAAAGGTGGCTCAGTAATGAGCACGAAGAAGCCCACTGGCTCCGCAATTAAAGAACAAAGGTGGCTCCGTAATGAGCATTCATTTGGACCGCTGTGCACAAATCGCTCCTTAACCAAATTGCCATCTTCAAACTTCAAATCCAAGACCTTGAAATTTCATACGTAGCGCCTCTTCTATGTGGAGACAGTTCCAAATGCCACGGCTCTATTGTGTTGAAGAAAACGGCGGATTTGGAATAATTTAAATCGATTGCTAACAGGGGGTCAAGTTTTGTGCCATTTGAGATGGATGCCACACTCATCTCATGTGGCCGAGGAATCGGATCTCGGGGACGATCGCCGTGTGTTTCGTAATGTCACAATGATCCAAGCCCTAGTTGTCAATGGCATCGAAAGAGGGAGTCCACTGGTGTCTTCCTCTTTGAGACTTTTTCCTTTTGTTATGTTGTGTTTTGTTTTGTTTTGATTTGTCTCTCTAAACCTTATTCACTCTCTCGTTCTCTCTCTAAAACCTTAACCTTCTTCCATCACTCATTGATCGCTCGGCACTTCCGGGTGTTCCGGTCTCCGGTTCTATGTTCTCTTCTCAGTGGAATTAACGGGTTGATTGGCGATCATGGGCGGTCTTCAATCTCGAGATCGGAACATTGCTCCCTCTTGAATGATTTCAATGGAATTTATATTCAAATTGGTATTTGGTAAGGGATTCTTTCTAAATTCTAATGGTTCTTTTGGGTGGTTTCGTTGCAATCATTTTGAAGGTGTGGAGTTCGGGCGGTGGATAAGATGGTCGCCCGGGCGGAAGTGGAGTTCGGGCGGTGGATAAGATGATCGTCGAAGTGCAAAGCACTTGGAGCTCCGATCCATTGCAGCAACGAACTTGGTATTAATTAAAATAGAGGAACAATAAAACCGAAAATTTGTCAGCCGGAATGAAGGGCCATTTTCATATTTTTGTGCCTCACCGTGCAATCCGATCGTGTTTGTGTGTGTACGTGAGAGAGAGAGAGAGAGAGAGAGAGTGTGGGTGTGGGTGTGGGTGTGGTTGAAGAAGTTAAAATTCCAATAATGCCCTTAATCAAAGTCATGTGAGAGGCACGTGATAGACTTAACGTCAAAACACTAACGGCATCCACCAAAAGGACCAACCGTAATCGATTTTCATAGTCAAGGGACAAAAATATGAAAAAATTTCTTAAGGGACTAATGGTGAAATGGGCCATAGTCAAGGGACTTCCAATGTCATTATCCCTTTTAATAATTATTAGGCCAAATTACAATTTTCCCCCAAAGTATACACCAAATCTCGGTTTGCCACCCATATTCCATTTTGTCCCATTTCGGTATCTAATGTTACCATTTGTCCCATTTTC
The DNA here is from genome assembly GCA_016624345.1 of Platycodon grandiflorus. NCBI lineage: Eukaryota > Viridiplantae > Streptophyta > Magnoliopsida > Asterales > Campanulaceae > Platycodon > Platycodon grandiflorus. The sequence goes on along the minus strand of CM028366.1, from coordinate 47,390,880 downwards.
ACCCCGGACGGACGGACGTTAGAAATCTATCGTTAAGTCCCACGTGGTTTCCACGTGCGGGGGCATTTTGGTCTTTATCCATTTCAAAGTAAAAAAAGAAAAAAATCATGAGCTTCTCTTCTTCTTTTGATTTCATCGGTTTTTGTCTTCTGTTTCTCTGGCTTCTCGCCGCCTCATTTGGAGGCTGGCCGTGCCTCGATTCTGCTCCTCGGCGGCGGCCGTGGCGGCGCAGTGGTTCCTCATCGAGATAACAAATTTTAAGCGACAACAGTAAACCAAAGATAGAAAACCAAAGAGGATAGTAAACCAAAGACTCAAAACCGGCCTTCGATTTGAGAAAAACACATCTCGCCTTCGATTTGAGAAAAACACTTCTCTTCTCAAGAGGATAGTAAACCAAAGACTTAGAACCGGATTTCGAAAAAGCCGGCCTTATTGTTGTAGACATTTAGCTCGAGGATTTCGGTCACCATAGATTCGAAAATGCAACAACGGTATTAGGTGTATTTACAAAGATAGAAACTTTTACCAATCCGAAATGGTGGTGGTCAACAAAATTCAACATCTATGTCTGCAAATGAAAGTTTTAGAAGAGAGAGAGAGAGAGAGAGAGAGAGAGAGAGAGAGAGAGAGAGAGAGAGAGAGAGAGAGAGAGAGAGAGAGAGAGAGAGAGAGAGATTATGGCTTTAAAAAAAACCCAATTACCGGGAAATTAAAAAAACCCAATTACCGGGATTATGGCTTTAACCGAAACTCAACCCCAATCAAAAGCATCGCCCCGCCTCAACATGTTAAGCCCAAATCCCCATCAATCCCCCTACTCTAGCACCACCAATTCCCTATTAGATCTATCGCAAATTCCCTTAAAAATCCCAATTCGACCTCGGAAGATTCGAAAACTTTCATCTGCGCCCTCTACCGAGTCTACCCAAGCCTCCAGGTAAACCACCGATCAAAGACTTTTTCGAAGCAATTGTAGTCACCATCGCCACCACCTCCACCACTACAAGCGCCACCGTCGCCACCGCTACTAAACGAGGAGGAGAAATCTTGCGCAATCGACAAAGATTTACCCAAGGTTAATCCGCCAATAACTGCTTTTGGTAATTGGGGTTGGCCGGATGGGGAAATACTCCACCTCCGGTCGTCGACCAATCTCGATTTATACGTGAGACAATAGAGAAAGAGGAAAGGAGAGAAGAGAGAGAGGAAAAATGTTTTAAATTTTGTTTTTTTAATTTGAAAATAAAGAAAGAAATCTTTAATTAAGAAATAATAATTTTTTTAACCAAATACAACTATTGGGGGCAATATAGTAACTTTTCGATTTTTCTTATCATGTGACATGCACATGACCAACTTCCGTTAGTTTTTAACGTCCGTCCGTCCGGGTGAAAATGAGACAAATGGTAACATTAGATACGAAATGGGACAAAATGGAATATGGGTGGCAACCGAGATTTGGTGTATACTTTGGGGGAAAATTGTAATTTGGCCTAATTATTATATGAAAAAATTGTGAATTGGTACTTTTTATAGAATATTCAATTGCTTAAGTTTATTATATTTGTTTTTATTCGCTAAGCCTCTTTTAAGTGATAAATTGGTTATTTGTTTCAAAATTGTCTCCGTATCAATATATTACGCTTTTAAATATATTTTGTGCATCGTCGTGTATGTGAAATGCGCATCGTCAATGTATTTTGTAATTTTTGTGTTAAAAAATATGCATCGTTTGTCAGGTCAAGTATAAAGTGTGTATCGTGTGCATCGTCAATGTAATTTTTGTGTTAAGAAATGTGCATCGTCAAGTATATTATTGTGTACCATCAAATATAACAGTAATGTTTGTTCAATTTTTTTGTGTGTAAGAAATGTGCATCATCAAGTATAATTTTGTGCATCATCAAGTATAACAATATTATTTTCATTATAATTTGTGCATCGTGAAGAGAGTTATTATGTGCATCGTCAAATGTACTAACTGTAAATTTATGATTTGTTCCCAAACTGCCCCTGTAACAATCTATCACGTATTTTTAGTTGTGCGATTTCTAAGATTTACTCCTTTCAATCTCGTATTTACCTCAATCTCATAACTCTAGTTCATGTAGAGGGCTATACAAAATTGATTTTTATTACGTTGTAATTTTTTGAAGTTCATTTGTATATACAAGGTTGATTTTTGTAATGTTGATTTGTGCATCGTCAATATATTTTGTGATTGTTATGTTAAGAAATGTGCAATGTCAGTATAAATGTGCATCATCAATGTATTTTTGTTATGTTGATTTGTGCATCGTCAATATATTTTTATGATTTTTGTGTTAAGAAATGTGCATCGTCAGCATAATTTTGTGCATCGTCAATTATAACAGTACTATTTTCAATATAATTTGTGTTAAGAAATTGCATCGTTAATGTAATTTTATGCGTCGTCAATTATAATAGTACTTTTTCAGTATAATTAGTGTTAAGAAATGTGCATCGTCAAGTATAATTTTGTGTATCGTCAATTGTAACAATATTATTGTCAGTATAATATGTGCATCGTGAAGTATTTTTTCATGCATCGTCAAATATAATAATTGTAATTTTTATTAATTCCTATTGTTATTAAAAAAAGTTATCAAGAATACAATCCATAGCACACAATTGACATTCTATGGTATGAATTTGATGATATGAAATAGGAAAACCTTATAAGAGTGTTTTGAGATATTTATCAAAACTATCTCAATATACAACTAACACTAAAGTTGGGTTAAGTTTTCTACTTAATAATAAAACATGACATCCTTCACATTATCCCCGATCCTTCGAAGCAAACAAACAACCGCATTTCTCTCCATCATTGTAGCCCTTTCCACCGGCTGAAGAATTGGTCTCAGATGCATCGCCCTCAATGTAGTAGCCAACACTAAATACAGCCAAATGCGCGTAACTGCAAAAGCCATCAACACAAATGTGGAATTAAAGTTAGCATAAATAAGGTCCATAAAACAAGCAGAATGGAAAGTAATTTATTTATAAATCTATTGAAACGGATCGAGTACACCTCGCGTATCTGAAAAAATATTATTTGAGATTATAATAGAGGATTTGAATATGAATCCAACATAAACTTGTATAAAACGGTGTCACTTTTGGCCTTAAAAGTGTCACTTTTACACTGAAAGAGTTTTTAAATGATGCACAAAACTTTGTTAAGTCTAAAAAGAATAAAAAGTTGTGCATTGAGATAAAGACACGATGCACAAAAACAATGTTTTATAATACAACTTTGTGCATCGTGATGCATAAAACGTGTGCATTGCAAACGTAATTTCAAAAAAAAAAAAGATAGAAATTACACAATATTTATCAGCACAGATTCATTAAAAAAAAAAAAAAAGAGGAATAACACGAAAAATGTAATGTTTGTATATATATTTTACTCTATTCATGAAGTGCTAAACAAAAAGTATATTTATAAAATATATTACGTACCTAAGATGATATAAAATCCTGGATCCAAACTTTTTCGTGAAGATTTTGCTAAAAGATATGTGTGAGTACATCTTGGGCGAGATCCGACTTCATGAACAAGTAAGTAGCGATAAATGTTACACTACCTATTAATTTATTGAAAAAATGTTTGTGCAGAGGATGGATACTGTTGGTACTAACGTTCTTCAAGATATTTTTGCTCTGTTTTTGAAACCCTAAAATGTATTCAGCAATACTAACATGATATTCAGGCATCGTAAAACATCCTACAATCTTGTTGGAGATTGAGGACGTCTTTGAATAACAATGCAGTAACCATTTGAAATATAACCAACAAAATCTCATAATGTTTTCAAAAGTTTGTGCAAAAGTTTTTGGAGGTTTTAAGATTTTTTGCTCCGTTTGAAGTGAAATTTGTTGTGTTTTTAAAGTAAAGAAGGTTAATTTATTTTTGTTCTCTGACAGCCGATGTGATGCTTACGTGTATGACATCGTACTTGTTAGAAAGTTATATATGACAAATGGAAAAAGATAATTTTTGCATCGTATTGTGTTGCAATGCATTTTTTTTTTTTTTTTTGTGATACATAGCATGCACTATTCGTATTTTTAAAAGGTATAAATATATTTTGTAAAAAAGTGTCCTTGAACGATTGAAAACAATTATAATAAACTTTAGCGACCTATTGTCTCTGGTAGTAGGATTACGAGCTGTTTGGCTTGCCACAATCATTGACTGATAAAAGTGTCTTAGACACTTCATTTCTTCAATCCACCCTCTCAAGCTATCTCACCAACCCGAAATTCCTCCCAAGGTCAAAATCTTCTTACTCCACCCTTTTGATTTGAGCATGGTCGGCCCTGTGAAATTTGGGGCACAAGGCTGTAATGTCGGATGGACCCTTCCAGTTTATAGTATAATTTTTTTATTTTGTTAAATTTAAAAAAAAATATAAAAAATAATAAATAAAATACTTCATTCCAAAATTATGGACATAACGCACGACATATTTACAAAATATTACTTAAACTTTTCTAGCACATTTAGAAATAAAATCATAATCAAAATAGAATAATCAATTTTTTCAACCATGTTCTTCTCAATAGATATCATAGCTAGCCGGCCATTCAAGCGTTTTGAGACATTGTGCTCCTAAAAACGTTTGTTTGAATAATTTTATTACATTAGTAAATTTTATTGTTACCACTAAACATTTTAATTATTCTAAGAGAGGATCGAAGTTCATGTCAAATAAAAGATAGTGTTAGAAACATACAAAACAACGTCGACAACTCTTTCTCACATATCTATTTTGCGAAAGCTTGATTCTCAAAAGATCCAAACCCATTAATTTACTTTTCTTTTAGTCTTTAGGTTTTAATTATTTTTGTATATATTGTCATAACCTTGACGATTACTATTAGTTGATTAATCTGTTAACATTTAACATTGAACTCGTGATTTACAAACAACACAAGATTAGTTACTATACAAGATTTAGTTTAGAGTAACTAATCTCAACTGTATGAACATAATTTGAACTAATCTTAGCGACTAGTGTAGATATCTATAAACTACAGGATTTAGAAGCAACTAAATCTCCTAGAATTTCTACCTCGTATTTTGGAAAAAAGAAGATTGGAAATCGGATCTTGTTAGCTGAAATTGTTTTTCTGAGTCTTCTTGTGCACTATTATATGCAAAATATACATACTTAATAAAAAAAAATCTTAGCTAATTATTTATTAGTTGCTAAATAACGTAAAGTCCTAGCAAAATATATGCTAAAAATTCGTCTTGTATTTCGCGAGGAAAACAACACTTGCTTAGATGTACAATTTTGGGCTTGGAACATTTCCATTTGGGGAAAATATTTTTAGGTGAGAAAGAATTCTTAATAGGGATTCTTCCATATCATTTGTTGCTACACATGTTTTGGTGTTTTGATCTACTTTTCTCGGACCAACAAAGAGAAGCAAGAACATCAGAACAAGTGTTGTTTTATCAGTTCTTCTCTGTAATTAAATGTAGTACACAGGTCGTGCAACTGGCACATAATGAGATCGAAGGAACCAATTAAATTTTATCTCATTGGAATTTACTGAAGGTAAGACACTAAATTCTTTTTAATTTTTCACATGAAATGAAGATAAATCGGAATTTGTGATGCAATAAATATTACCCAAAGTATAGATCAACCAATAGTCCCAAAACGAGTAACAACATAAAATCAGCATACATATCAAAAACCAATAATACTCTTTAATTAATTTCAGAAGAGAAAACTCATTACAGGACAATATCCACAACAGGAACAAGGAAAATGAACTAATTTAACTCTGAAAACAATGCTTGGGGCTCCTGGAGACCATTCTGATAACAAGCAGTTACATAAATAATCTCGAGAGCAATCAAACCTCAATGATCCCAGAAAACTGCGCCATTTTCCATCCTGGTCTCAAATGCAGTTAGAATAGATGCCTCGGACAGTGTGGTTTACGGTCAAATTCAGGCTAGCATTAGCTAGATCTATAACGTCTACGCAAGCATAATATGAAGAATTACGTTGCAGTTATCTCATCTTCACTGTGATTGCTGTCATTAAGGGGTGGCCCAGTGGTAGAGTTGGGACTTCACTAATTGTGAGATCTCAGATTCGATCCCTTCCCACGCCCCCTTAGGACAGAAAAAAAAAAACAAAAACAAAAAAACACTGTGGTTGCTTGTGATCTCCTATACGTTCTGGACCGTCTTCCTTACACCGCTTGGAATTGAAACCCTACCTCCACTGCTCAAGTTTACACAGCAATTGCCTAATATATATATGCTTGTGCAACCTTGGCAGCTCGGGCACAGGAACATAGACGAGCTCAAATGCTTGTGCAACCTCGGCAGCTCGGGCACAGGAACATAGACGAGCTCAAATGCTCGTGCAACCTCGGCAGCTCGGGCACAGGAACATCTCCTGCAGATGTAAGGCTTCACTCTGCAGAAGTATTCTCGAACAAATCTTCAGATTTCAAACACTGTCCCATTTGTTTGGCGAGATGTGCATAATAGACAGGCGCCACTGCAAAAATGTACAACCAAAGAAATAAATGGTTAATGTACAATTGATACATAAAATGAAATGAGAGAGAGAGATCATAGTTAGTTCAATTAGTGGAGCATGATAATACTACCAATTGAAATTGCTGAAGAACACCGCTGGTACCTGGAAAGAAAAGGGTAAAGAATGAAAAATCATTTGAAGAAGCCAGAACGTGAACCATGTAATGAAAAATGTAGAAATATGTGGCCTATATATATATATATATATATATATATATAGGGAGTGGATGAGACTCTGCAAGCCATCAGGAGAGAACCCAATCTCATCAAGCAAGACATGATAGTGAACAGGTCGAGAAGTGCCCTGCAAACTGAAATTCTCGAGGTTTAATAAATGATGCTCATTGTCTGGACCAAAACAACAACCCCGTTGCAGGAATTCAGGGCTTTGATAGTCCCACATCTTCAACCATTGTCAGAGATGAAGTTTTCCAAGAGAATCAGATAATTCTGAATCAAATTGGTTCATATCTCTTCAATGCAGGAATCGTAAACTTTAATTTATGAAGGTTATCTACCTAATTAGCATGACAATTTAGTAATTTCCAAGTAGAGATGGTGATAGATAATATAATAATCAAAAATTTACGGCGCACTTGATTTCTGAAAATGATTTTAGTGCTTAAATTCACTCTTGTCGAGCAGGTTCACAATCTTAAGATTGATCTCAAATATTACCTCCATTCCAAAAGTCATGTTTGACTTCTTAAATTTGAGTCGTTTATTGCTGATGTACACTTTCTTAGTTAAAAGTAAATAAAACTGTAATTTGAATTGAAAGTGCCATGAACCGAAAGTATTATAATGTTCAAAAAGTAACCAGACAACATTGCAAAACACTAGTAATTAAGGATAACTTGGCACAATAAACTTGTATCTAGTTAGCTCAGTTTTAGATTCATTTAAAGCAATTTTTCTTTTGGCAATGTGATCTAGTTTTATCTATCACTTTAAATTTTCTTCCAATTCTTTTGATTCACTCCAGGTGACTTCTCATTGTACCAAAGAAAGAATTAAAACTTTGAACACTATGTATGACTAAATAATAGAGAGAGAGGGGGCGGAGCTAAATCTATCAAAAAGAGTAGGAAAGAAGATTGAAGCAATTAGATCTGAGATCTAAAATAGTCTTGCCGTTTCTTTTCATCGCAGTTACCCAAAATATGGCTCTATTTTAGCATATTAATGCATAACGTGAAAGGTACACTTAAAGTAGTTGAAGGAGATGCCTGAATTATAGTTTTTCAAAGTATCAATAGTCTAGCAGCATCGAATTTATTTCAACCTTCACATGCTGATGAGTTAGTCAACATGGTTAAAGTCATGTAAATCCGGGCATATGAATCTAAATGAACATAGACAAAATAATTCAACTACCACCTTCACAGCTTACCTTTTCTTCACGGCGAGTGGGACTAGAAATACTGAAATGCCAAGAGCAACGATCATGTTCTCAACCACCTTAGAATCAGCGTTGATTTGGGATGTGCTAGTACCAAGACACTACAGGAAAAAAGAAAGGAAAGTAAAAGTCAAGTGCTGTCTCCTTGAAAACCATTCACATTGAACTTCCAATGAAGTAAAGTAATGAAGATCCATGAGGTTTTATCGGTTACACTATCAGTAAAGAAATTGTCCCAAGTATCAATCATATATAACTTGTTTGTCAAATGTGAAAATTCAAACAATTAAGCACTAACAAATTGGGTTGTCTCGTGCAGCAGATCACACTTACGTACCCACACTGGACTAGGGTTATGTTCTTAACACTTAACATTAAATGGCCGATTTGTGACGTTTCATCTATGTAGTGGCACTCTCTAAGAAGGCTAAGAAATTTCCATAACATGACACAGTAAGTTAATGATTTAATGAGTGGATTAAAACCTAGCACCATTCAGTACTCTTATTTCAACCAATGCTGGAGGAAAAAGCACATCCCCAATAAATTCAAACATCTATAGATTGCATACGCCGGGGCAAGACAACACCTAAGTGACACTTTATTTGCCAAAGCATTAATTTCTTATCTTTTTAACTTTCTTCTTTGGTTACCCACGTTGAAAGAAATACTCATTCCGTTCCAAACAAAAAGTCCTCTATTCTTTTTAGGATCTTTTACTTAAAAAAATCCACTTTAAAAAATTATGTCTATAATTTTCAGGAGCCTTTCCACTTTACTCTTTGAGTGGAAGAGAGAGAGTATCAAATAAAATTATACATCCAATTTTGGCCATGAAATCTAACTCAAACAACAGAAAATGAATGAGAGATATAAGAAAACAAGTACTAAAAGGAACGAACAATGGTAAAAGTGATATCGGACTCCCAGAGTTTAAATCGCTTCATGTCTTCAGCTGTCTACACCTGAAAAATAATCATGCCCATTCGAAATTAGCCCAAAATGGTAGATCTAAATTATAAAGGAAGAAAAATTAATTACATAAAAAAAAGAAAATTAGGGTATATGACAGTTATCTAAACTCTTTTAGATATAAATTTTGTTATAATCAAATCTAAATCAAATATGTTGAGGAGATTTTGTAGTGGCTTACACGTTGCGTTGGAGAAGGACGACGGCTTTGACTCACGCAACGATCTCACTCTGGGGTGACTGGGGTCTGGGCTGCATGACCAGTGTGTGTGTGTGTGTGAGAGAGAGAGAGAGAGAGAGAGAGAGAGAGAGAGTCGGCGAGCGATACACTGATAGTGGAAGCCCTATCGTCCTTTACGGCTGCTTTATATTGGACATTTTACAAGATTTTGCCCTTCGACTATTTATGTACTAATTTTATTTATTTATTTTTTGTCTTTCAGGAGATGTTCACACTGTTTGCCAAAATGAGTTGGCCCATGAGCTGGCCGTCCCGCCACCTAAAAGATACAAGTTGGGTTAAGATACTACTAACTCATTTAAAATTTGATTATAACGGCCAGCTCGTTTGGGTTGTGGGTTGAGGTGGGCGAAATAGGTTGATCCGTTATTTTTTAATGATAGTTATATCCAAAAAATTCAAGCTCTTATTGTCATTGCTAGTGGGATTATGATCCATTCGGCTTGAGATAGTCATTGACTGATATAAGTGTCTTAGACACTTTATTTCTTCAATCCACCTTCTCAAGCTTTCTCACCAACCTAAAATTCCTCCCCAAGGTCATAATCTTCTTACTCCACCCCTTCGATTCGAGCTCCTTTTGTCTCTTGTAACTTTCTCTTATCCAAATCTTCAATAATGGGAAGTTTTGGAGATGTGCCTGAGCCCAGGAGGAATTGCGATTACCTTGATTATAGGTCGGAGGTGATTTTTCTCGTGCCTAGAAAGCATATCTGCAACACCAAGCATAATTAACTTTGTTAAAAGAATATTTTACAAATCTCCACTCACGACTCATTACTTGCCAGGGATTTGTTAAAATAAATATTTACAAGCCTCCACTTACCGTACCAACTCACAGTGGAATAGTAAATAGCCCTCAATGCAATTGTAATAATCCGAGCCCGAAACCCTGTCCATTATGCGTGGCTCAACACACTAGCCCACTAGCACTGAGTCAATTAGGCCCACACAAGCCACCCAAAATTCATGGAAGGTTGTGCCTAGTGGTAGTGGGTGGCCACTTATAAGGCACAAACAAGCCTCACATTTATCCAATGTGGGATGTGGGATATCACAATCTCCCACTTGAATCCTTGATGTCGTCAAAACCCAAATGATCGGCCACACTTGGATCCTTGACGTCCTCGTCAAGGCCTACCTTGGGCGATGTGTTCAACACATTTCGGTCGGGACCCACTCTTTGGGCCGATATGAATCCTTGACGTCCTCGTAATGGCCAAAAATATCGGCCCACTTGAATCCTTTACATCCTCGTTAAGGCCCAAAGGATCGACCCCACTTGAATCCTTGATGTCCTCATCAAGGTCCAAAGGATCGGCCCCAATTGAATCCTTGACGTCCTCGTTAAGGCTCAAAGGATTGGCCCCATTTAAATCCTTGACGAGGACCAAATGATCGGCCACACTTTAATCCTTAACGTCCTTGTCAAGGCCTACCCTTAGCGATGTGTTCAATACATTTCTGGCCGGGACCCGCTCTGATACCATTTGTAATAACCTAAGCCCAAAGCCCAGTCTACTATGCATGGCCCAACACACTGGCTACCACAGAGCCACCCAAAAGCCCAAAGGATCGACCCCTTGAATCGATGTCTTCGTCAAGGACCAAATGATCGGCCCACTTAAATCCTTGACATCCTCGTCAAGGCCCACCCTGGGCGATGTGTTCAATACATTTTCGGCTGGGACCTGCTCTGATACCATTTGTAATGACCCGAACCCAAAGCCTAGTCTACGCATGGCCTAACATACTAGCCAACCACAAGCCACCAAAAAGTCCAAAAGATCGGCCCTACTTGAATCCTTGACGTCCTCTTCAAGGCCAAAAGGATCGACCCTACTTGAATCCTTGATGTCTTCGTCAAGGCCCAAAGGATTGACCCCACTTGAATCCTTGACGTCCTCGTCAAGGCCCAAAGGATCGGTCCTACTTGAATCCTTGACTTCCTCGTTAAGGTAGGGGTGACAATTCGTATTGTCATATCGTGTCCGTGCCATACTATCGTATTTTCATGTTATCTATTTTATTTAATCATAAATATAACAATAAATGTTATTTTAACTAAATTTTTAATTTCGTGTCGTGTCGTGTCGTGCCTTGTCATATCTTGTCATTAATTTCTCTCTGTAATTTGTGTTTATAATCGTGTCGTATTGGTTCGTGCATTCGTGTCGTGTCAGCCATTGTCACCCCTATGTCAAAGCCTAAAGGATCGGCCCCACTTGAATCCTTGGTGTCCTCATCAAGGCCCACCTTGAGCGATGTGTTCAACACTTTTCTGGCTGGGACCCGCTCGTATACCATTTGTAACTACCCGAGCCCGAAACCTATTACACTACGCATGGCCCAAAATACGGCCCACTAAGCACCTAGGTCAACTAGACCCGGACCACCACAAGCCACCCAAAGCCCAAAGAATCGTCCCCACTTGAATCATTGACGTCCTCGTCAAGGCTCAAAGAATCGGCCCTACTTGAGTCCTGGTGGGAGCGATGTGTTAATTCAACACATTTTCGACTAGAACCTGCTCGATACTATTTATAATCGTGTCGTCTTTGGTTCGTGCATTCGTGTCGTGTCAATCATTGTCACCCCTACGTCAAGGCCCAAAAGATCGGCCTCACTTGAATCCTTAACGAGGACCAAAGGATCGACCCCACTTGAATCCTTAACGACATCCTTGTCAAAGCCCAGCGATATGATGTGTTCAATACATTTTCAGTGGAATCCTCTCTCGATACCATTCGTAACGACCCGAGCCCGAAGCCTAGTTCACTACGCATGACCCAAGACAACGGCCCACTAAGAGATCAACTAGGCCCACCACAAGCCACCCAAAAGCCCATGAAAAGTTGTGCCTTGTGATAGTGAGTGGTCACTTATAAAACACACACAAGTCCTACGGATGTGGGATATCACAAAGAATGGTTAAATGATGCCCGAAACCTTACATAAAGTTGTTATATGTGCTACTTGGTTATGTTGGCTTTGTGGGTTTTGACATGGTCCAACTACAGTAGTTGTAAAGTAGTTTCACTTAACGTGAGCTGATGCTAGAGGTTGGGGATTTTGTGGGAGATATGGGAGCAATATTTTAGGAACAAAAGCAACGTTCAAAGTCCCATAATATAGCTAAGTTGGTACAGTGGGCAGTAAAAAAAATATCCAACTACTGCTCTCTAAATTAAAGTTACACATTACACAGTATATGTGCTCCTCTCCATACAAAGATTCCCATCTCGTTGAAAGAACCCAAAGATGGCCAAAGTCTCCCAATCACAAAATATTACCATCCCTCTTCTATTACAAGTAAAAATTTGTTTATACACTAATAATGTACACTACCAACCATTACGATTAGTACTCCACTACGTATCAAAGCATGAAAATGGAATCACATAATTAACTTATCATAACTTTTGAAAAATTAACCCAAAACATTAATTTAAAACACCATCTAAAAATAATGTTATCAATCTTTCAATACTCGTTGTGTAAATTATAATAGCTACTAGGCATGTCAATTCTAACCCATTACCCAAGAACCCACCCAACCCAACCTATCCCATTAACAAAATAAGTTATATTGGGTTACCCACTATAACCCAATAAATTTTGGGTTAAAACAGGTTGAACCTATAAAGTCGTTAAACCCGCTAAGCTAAGTCCCGAAAGAACCCTAACCAAACGCCACTCTCTCTCTTTCGCGCTCACGAGACACACACACACACTCTTCACTCGGTCTCTCTCTCCAACAACGGCTCCCCCAGCATTCCCTTTCCCAATTGCGGCCCTGGTGCACGATTTGCTTGGACGATTTTGCGGAGAACGAATTGTGTCAAGTTCTTCCCAGTGCGATCACATTTTCCACTCCGTGCATAAATCCTTGGTTGAAGAATCACCAAACTGCCCAATTTGTCGTACGACAATTGGCTGATTGGAAATTCCTCTTTTTACGATTTCGGTAAGGACTCATCTTTCTGTCAATTTTGTTTGATGTTCATTTTCAAGATTTCGAGTTTTTGATCTAGGCGATCTAATTTGGTCTTCAATCAATTCTTTTGTTTATGTTTATTTGTGTTTAGTTATAGCTATTATTGTAGTTTAACTTTTGATTGTGTATGGCTTTGACTAATATTCTTGTAATTTTGAGTTCTTAACTTTGATTGTCAAAAGGGTTTAATGAATTATGTATTTTGTGGTTTTGGGTTGTTGTGTTTTATTAAAGTTTTATGTCTTTATATTGTATATGCACTGAAATTCATGGGTTTTATTTAAGGCCAAATTACAATTTTCCCCCCAAAGTATACACCAAATCTCGGTTGCTATCCATATTCTGTTTTGTCCCATTACGGTACCCAATGTTACCATTTGTCCCATATTGACTCCCGGGACGGACGGACGTTAAATTTTTTAACGGAAGTTGGTCATGTGCATGTCACATGATAAGTAAAATTGAAAAGTTACTATATTGCCCCCAATAGTTATATTTGGTTTAAAAAAAATTATTATTTCTTAATTAAAAATTTCTTTCTTTCTTTTCAAATTAAAAAAAAAATAAAATTTAAATTTGAAGAAGGGATGATTCATGGGAAAAGAAGATGAAGAAGAATCAGATTGAGATCTTGAGTGTGAAGATCAAAATTATTGCTAGTATCTAAATCATCCCAAACAGACTACTGGGTCCCCAACCAGTGGAATTGCATTGAACCATGCCTCACCATTTCCCCCATCTAAATTCTTGATAGAATTCCCGAATTTCCACAAACTTCACCCTCATCACTAGTGTAATTTCCTCGAATCTCATCCTGAGCCGGCGGTGGCGGTAGTGGTGGCGGTGGCGGTACCTTTCCTAAGAAAAAGCCTCGCGATCGTACGCCATGGCGGCATCCTCGGCAGTGTCAAACGTGCCGAGCCAAAGGCGAGTTCTGTTTCGAGGGAGGCGAATTTCTGCAACCCATTTCCGCAACCAATTTCGCAACCCATTTCCGCAACCCATTTCCCCCTATTAGTGGTATTAATAGGCTGGATTGGAGGCCGAAGCCTATTCATCATCGCCATTCTCCCTCTTGGACTTAGATTCAATGCATCACTCCAATCGCAACATTTCCGTTACGATGGCCAGTCGGAAACCCGAGATTCGTTGGAATTGTGGTTCTTTGGTGGTGGTAGTGGTGGTCTTGGGATCAAACGAAATCATTTGTTGCGGATTTTGGTAGGGTGGAGCAGAAACAAGGGCAAGGGTGAGGATTTGGATTGGAACTCGGTGAGTCAAAGCATATCTCCGATCTGAGAGAGGGAAAGGGTTTGGTGGGAGAGGAGAGCTAACAGATTCATGTTTTAAGAAGAAAAAAAAACAAATAATATTAAAATTGAAAAAAGTCTATATTTAGAAAATGTTTTGTTTTTATCTTTTGACAATAGAAAATGTTTGTTAATAATTGTGCCACCTTTTATAATTTTATCGGTGCTGTTTGAATTTACGATTTTTTTTTTAGTAGTTTTTGTTTTTTCTTTTTTATAATTTTGCAATAATTGTGTAAGAAAGTTAGAAAGGAAAAATATAACACTAGTGAGAAACAAAGTAAAATCTCAAAAAAAAAAAAAACGAATTATAAAAACTAATAACGAACAAGACCTAGATGTAAATCATTTTGAATGGATAGAACGAGACGATTTTCATTTCCATCCAAGATTATATTTTATGGTAATGAAGTTGCAGCATAACGTGAAATATCGTAATGTAACGTATCTTGTTTTCATTAAAGAAGATTTTAATTTAACATAAAGTTTATGAAAATATAATGAATTCAATTGTTTGACAAAATGCATGAATGAACTTTTTTTATTTGTTTTAAAATTTTTAAAAATAATTATAACTTAAAATTATCTTAAATATCAAATGAGTACCAATTTTTATTTTAATTTATTTTAATTTCTTTAAGAAAATTTATAATTTAAAAATATCTTAAATATTAGTGGTTAACAATTTTTATTTTCTTTTGTTTTAATTCTCTTGAAAAATTTATAATTCAAAATATCTTAAATGTCAAATGATTAACTAAACGATAAAATAATATCCAACCTACAAATGCTAATAATTAATTAATGACGTATTTTTCTATTAAACACTTAGTTTAAATACTAATAATATATATTTATTGATTTAGAGTTTAGTTTTAATTTTATTACTAAAATTGCATTAACCAATTTAAGAAAATTGCACTAAATCCCATTTTGCCCCCCGATTAAAATGACCAAAGTAACCCTCACATGACATGCACATGTTAACTTCCGTTAAAAAATTTAACGTCCGTCCGTCCCAGGAGTCAATATGGGACAAATGGTAACATTGGGTACCGTAATGGGACAAAACGGAATATGGGTGGCAAACTGAGATTTGGTGTATACTTTGGGGGGAAAATTGTAATTTGGCCTTTATTTAATTTTGATAAGACAACAATCATTGCAGGAGCTCTTGAACTCTCAGAGAAAACTACAAGTGATGTCATGACTCCTATATCTAACATAATGTCTTGTTTCTTTATGGTTGTCAATCTCTCGATGTTTGCAAGTCGGTTGAAAGGGACTCAAACCAAGACGAGAGCGACATATGCTAGTGCTTTCCGCTACCCGAAAATGCCATAATCTACAACTTCTTTGATGTTTTTTTTTATACATTGCCAATGTTGTACCTACGGTCGTTTCATTGATTTTTTACATCATTAGGTGATATTTTTATATTTGGCTGGATGAGATGTTGTATTTGGAATGTGAGATTTTGTTTTTCTAATTGTATGTTTGTAAAATCAATGGGTATAAATAGTTTGCATGTTTATGTTTGTAACAGTCAATGGGTATTTTGATATTGAAGTAAAAACAAGTCTTTCTCAAGCAAAGTACAACGCTGTACCCAAAAAGAAAAATAAAATAAAATGGGTCAACCGAAAATTACCCAAAAAGCACAAGATAATTACTCAAAAAGCACAAGATAATTTCCTCACTTCCAAAATGAAATGATTGATTTGATGAGGTAACCAGATGAGATCGTAGTGTGGTTGAACCCTAAACCATCCTCGTCCGACCGCAAAACTCTTCGTAGCCGTCGGTGACAACCGTCATTAAACTTGAAATTTTGCTCTTATGAGAGAAGAATTGGGCCATTAGTTACTTGGATGGGGTGGGGGTAAAACCTGAAATACAATGTGATTTATCTTCTTGGTTTTTAAAGTTTTTGTTTTTAATGAGACTTTCAAATAATTAAATGACCATAGTGGCCTTCATTTGATGGTCAATTTTGAGGGTGTCTTTTCTATATATGTGTCTCCTCACATATTATCCAAATAATTGGGAGGTGCTGTAGTTTGGCCAAACCTTAGGAGAGGGTACCATAATTAAATCAATGGAAATCTTTTTTTCTATCACACATTTAAGGATGACATAATAGTCACACACTTTCAAAAACTTTCTAAAAAGAAAAGAGAACACTTATTTTGGAACGTCCAAAAATATAACAAGATATAGTAATCTTGGGACATAGGGGACTAAATCAAAACTTGAGAAGTTAAGTGACTAAACCCAAATATCGAGATAGTTAAGAGTCTTTTTCGAGACTTCTTCCTAATACTATATATAGAGAATTTTTTTGAACATTCGTAGACAAAATGGTTTAAGGTGTTGTATTGCATTATGTATAACATGTCAATGTATAAAGGTATTGTATAGTACAATACATTTAAAAATGACATAATAGTCAATCTACTTTCAAAAACTTTCTAAAAAAAGAAAAATAACACTTATTTTAAAGTGGATGGTTGCTATTAACACCCCAAAAACCTCCAAGTACACTACTTTACTAAGAACACTTCCTTCCAATATTTTCAACCCCCAAAAATCTAAGTACACCCTTTCACTCCCTATTTTTCAATTTTACCCTTCCTAACATTTTCTCTAAAATCAATCTTTTTAAACGCGCACACACACACACACACACACACACTCTCTTCTCTCTCTCTCTCTCTCTCTCTCTCTCTCTCTCTCACACACACACACACACACACACACACACATAACAACAATGGCTATTCATACTTGTTTTTTTTTCTTTTTGCATTTTAGGTTTAATTTTGCAATTTGTATGTTAAATTATTGTTAAAGCTTAGTTACATTTCAATTTCTTTATAATTTGGTGTTAAAAATCGTGGTTTATAGCAAATTTACTTTAAAAAATTGAATTTTCGGGTCATAACTGTTCGGCCTTGTGTTACCGAACACCCTAAGTGGTGTTCGGCAGCCCTACCAAACATCTTTAGTGGTGTTCGACCCCTACCGAACACCTTTAGTAGTGTTCGACGCCCCTACCGAACACTTTAGTAGTGTTCGGCCCCTACCAAACACTCTTAGTAGTGTTTACCTACCAAACACCATATATTTATTTATTTTAACCTAAAAAAAAAATTTAAGGACATTTAAGTCAAAATTTATAAAAATATTTTTATATTATATATATATATAACGGGTGTCTGAGAGTTATTAAGAGATATTAATAACAATGCTCTTCAAAGTGTCTGAAAATAAAACAAGGGACAAAGGGGAGTAAATCAAAACTTGAAAAGTTAAGTGACTAAACCCAAATATCAAAATAGTTATGATACTTTCCGGAGACTTCTTCGAAATTCCCCCATATATAAAGGTATTGTACAGTACAAAACCCAATCCTACAACATTTTCTGTTACATTTCCGTAGAAAAATTTCTGTAGATACATCATTTACGAATTGGGCAAGCATTCGGTTATCTCGTGGGGCTTTAAAGACCTAAGCAACCCTAAAACACTAAACTATTACTGCCTCCATCCGCCACCCTTTCCCCTGCCGACCCCTCTCCTCTCGTCGCGGTCTGCGTCAGTTGGTCCTTCTCTCGCGTTGAAACCTATCGAGTAAGTAGGGAAGCTCCTTCCCAAATTTTGATTTTACTGTAAATTTTGTTATCAACGTCTTCGGTCGAAGTCTAGATCAAAAGATTTCAAATACTCCCTCCGTTTCGATCAAAGAGTATTTCGATTTAATTATATTAGTATCCTTGGAATATTTAGATAACTGTTATATACACCAACTTCCTTTTTTATTTATTTAAATTTTTATTTGCTTACTTTAGATCAACCTTATTTTTCAGGTTTGGACGTATATATATGATGCAAAGCTGAAGCCATGGAGGAGGGAATCAGACTCTGGGAATCCGATATCACGTTTACCATTGTTGGTTACTTTTATAACTTGCTTTAGATTATCTCTTGCATATATCATTACGCTTCTTTAGTTCGAGTTAGATTGCATGCAATATTTGGATGTAGAGAATTAACCATTTTTTAAAATCAAAATGCTGTTGGAAAAAATGGATGTTCGTTCAAAAGAAAAATTTAGTGCTTTGGCAAGTAAAGGATTAATTTGGGTTCCTAATTCACTAATTAATTCATTAATGTACTAGTTTTGTAGCTACAAGATTCAACCTTGTCGTTGTGTTATGCAGACAGATTGCTTTCCTTCTGCAATATATAGCACAATAAAATGGCAAGTGTTGTCAATTCAATATGGTCGATCTAGGGTGTCAATTCAATCTGGCACGACTCGATCTGTTGAAAGTTTAATTGTGTGCAATTTACATATTTGATGAACATGCAATGATTCATATTCACTAAATCTGTTCAATGATAAGAACCAATAAAACGTCATGGATACTTTTTGTTTGTAAAATGTGGCTTGGAGTCAGCCATGGGGTTATCGTAGTATTTTTTTTTCTTTCAATGGAAGTTTGAGATAGTAAAGCTGACAAACTAGAATTCCACCAACTATATAACTGATTTTCTGTTTTCGGAAGTTCTTGATTTAAATAACATTAGTACTGAACTGGATTCCAAGTGGGGCTCTTAGGTTCTTACTTCAGAAAAATCTACAAAGAGCACAAAATTTCTTTTCAGTTATGACTGCTTTAATTTATGGAAAGTTTGGTGTAATTGGCGGCAGAGGGAGATGACAATTGACTAATGATATCCTTTTTTCCTTTTTCAATAGTGTCTTGGTACTAGCATGCTCCCAATTGATGGAATTTCTCACGTGGTAGAGGACAAGGTCGTTGTTTATGACATTTCAGCATCAGTTGTCGGTAGAATGATGGTTTTTCCACCACCTTACTGGTGAGTTCAATTAGATTGAGAACAATCTGCATCTATTGGTGGAAGTCTTAATATTTGTGCAACTAAACCCTCCTTATAGTAGTTGGTTTCCATTCTTGTGAAAAAGACTTAGTTTCAAATTATTTTTCAGGCTCTTCGTTATCTCAAAGTCGAGAATCTGGTCATTCCTTCCACCCTTGAGATGGTCAGAAACTGGATAGAGAGATATGGATCAAATCTCCACCTTGGCAAAATTCCGAAAGAAATGGTGTCCATGAACATGTTATGTTTCTGATGGCGATTTGGTTTATACAGTGATTCCAACTAAAAGGAAGGTGGCAGATTTGTGTATCACGTCAGCTTGACTTCAATGTTGCTTCCATGCCTGACTTGAATGGAGCGGCAGTCCCTCCTACAGATGAAGATAATGGATGCTCCCTGGGGCGCACTGTCAAGGCTAGCTGATGGCAAAGGTCATATGGTAGTACTGGAGAATCAGAAAACTGGGCCCATGGGGCTATTATAGAAGAGCCAGCTGTTGATTCCCGAGCAGAACTGTCCCGAAAGAGGCTGGCTAGTGCAACTGAAAAGAGGCATGATTGAGATAGCACCCTAATAAACGGATATCCGTTTGTTATCCATGACGGGTCAGGTTACTCGGATGAGAACTTCGAGTACCATGTGAAGATCACTGGCTTGAAATTGTTGACATGGTTCAGTTTGAGGTCAACACAGCAAGAATGTAGGGTGGTCAACACCTTCATTCAAACCCTAGTTGATTGACCCAAGTAGCTTGGCAGGATAGTTAGTTGACTCCATTTTAGATATGGTATAGAGCAAGAGGCCTAAGAATGGTTTCAAATTTCCTGTGGTTAACCATTATTGCTGATCAATTTGCCCCAGTAATGGCGTATGGAACCAATGCCCGTGTGATTTATAAATGTCTTTGAGGTGGTGATTAATTATGATGTAAGTTGGTGTACACGTAAAATTTGTGTATTAAGAGAGATTTGTAGAGGGAATTGATTTATTAGGGAAAGATATATAGATAGTTGTGTTAAACATTTAAAATGACGCTGATAGGCTTTTGTTGGTATATCTTGGTGTTTTGGTTAGAGAGATGAAACCTGTTGGACTCAAATGCTGTACGAATTCTCGCCACTGCGTACATGATTGCCGCAATCAGCTTGGGAAGGCTTCATGTCTTCAATAGTAATATTGTCATGACAATTTGACAGTATTGAAAAAAAAGACTTGAGGCATGGGAAACATTTGTATATTTGATAATTTTGAAGCATGTTCTCCTGCTTTGCTTTCATTCAGTGGAAGCCTCCTCTCCTCTTATGTAAGTAATAATTCCTTTTTTTCTATATGTAGCGGGAAGCCAAATACTACATTTTTACCTAGGAGTGGACTCCGTAATTGCATTTAATTTGCAAGCTGCTAGACTAGCAGCACTCTGTTTGTTTCAGCATAAAATGATTTAATCCTGAAAGGCGTTTCCAAATTTTAGGTTTTATATATATTTTTTAACCTTCTATGTTGAATGAAGGTCAAAAACTTTTTATTTTTTGAAACTAATATAGAATCCATCACCCAAGCTCACAATATTATGCAGATTTTCTCTCGGTCTTCAGGGCAAGAGATAAACAAAGAGAAATCATCATTGTTATTTTTTTCTTCGAAATAAGAGGCGGTTAAAGAGGCTCTTTGTATCAAGCTACATTGGGGGCTAGATAAGTATGAGGGTAACCAACAGTTATTAGAATAGCTTGAAGGGAAATCTCAACGTGGCACTTTAAACTCCTTTTGTATCCTGATCGAATTGTGCTCACTAATTCAACTACTAGTACTATCATGGGGAATCATATGGCAGCTTTACATATTCCAGTTGGTGTCTAAACGAGAAACAAAAAACTTGAGCTTGGTTTGTTTACTAAAGGAAGGAGCCTAGCTGAGCTTGTAGCAATCAGACTTTTGCTCAATCTAATTAATGAGTTTATCTTGTTTAATTCAAATTATATCAAACACCATAACTCTTTGAAAACGATTATACTTTTTCAAGTTGAAAGTCAAAAAAATTATGCTCATATTAAGCCTCATTCGCTTCTATTGCATGAACCCTATGTTACCACTATATATTAGTTGGGAGGCTTCATTTTTAACAGATATTAAGATTAATACTGATGAGTAGCTTGGGATAACCCTGTATTTTGGGGGGAGCTCATAACAAGCAAGGAAGTTACCTTGGAGGTTTTTCTAAAAGTCTTGGAGTAACTATGAATATTATTGCAGAATTGTGGGCTATTCAAACTGCCTTAGAGATGACAGTCTCAAAAAGTTGGTCAAAAGTTCAATATTGAGACTGATTCATGGATTGCCTTCCACCTTTTTGGCAGGTCTCAAGTAGCAGCCCGTATCGCCAAGTGTGTTCGTAACAGACTACCTGATAGTATCTGAGCAACTGAAGGGCATTTGGCCGTCGTTTGCTTTAGGGAAGCTAATCAGATTGCCGATAGTTTTGCTAAATTAGTCTGTTTGCTTCTGTGTTGTACTCTATCTATTAAGATCCTACTTATATTTTTTCTTTTGAGGAGAGATCAATATCAAGTGTAGGCTATTTGTATGATGAGAAAAACTCACCAGTACAATGTTGTAATTAAGTAGACTCTTCTTGTGTGTTATCCTGTTTAATATATTTTGGAAAAAAGAAGACTGGAAATCGAATCTTGTTGGCTGAAAATATTGTTTTTCTGAATCTTCTTGTGCACTATGATATGCTAAATATACATAATTATAAATCTTCTTGTTGGGTAAAAGACTAGTCTCAGCCAAAGATGCTCTTTGATTAGGAAAAAATCGTAGCTAATTATATATTAGTTGCTAAACAACGTTAAGTCCTAGCAAAATATATGCTAAAAACGCGTCTTATCTTTCGCGAGGAAAACAACTCTTGCTTAGATGTACAATTTTGGGTTTGGAAGTTTTCCATTTGGGGAAAATATTTTTAGGCGAGAAAGAATTCTTATAGGGATTCTTCCATATCATTTGTTGCTACACATGTTTTGGTGTTTTGATCTACTTTTCTCGGGTTCTCTAACAAAGAGAAGCAAGAACATCAGAACACGTGTTGTTTCTTTTCTTGAGTATTATTTTTTCTTTTAAAGCAAAGAAATAAATCGCGTTAACTATCAAAATTAGATGCCCTGCAAGGTTGATCCAAGCCAGGTTTAATTGTACAACTTGTCACTGACTCCTCCAATCTTGAGAGAACTTGGATCAAGTCGAGATGTTGACACAGATAAAGTAGGGTTGCTGAAAAGTATGATTTCTAATGTCGTTTTATCAGTTCTTCTCTGTTATTAAATATAGTACGCAGGTCGTGCAACTGGCACATAATGAGATCGAAGGAACCAATTAAATTTTATCTCATTGGAATTTACTGAAGGTAAGACACTAAATTCTTTTTTAATTTTTCACATGAAATGAAGATAAATCGGAATTTGTGATGCGATAAATATTACCCAAAGTATAGATCAACCAGTAGTCCCAAAACGAATAACATAAAATCAGCATACATATCAAAAATCAATAATACTCTTTAATTAATTTCAGAAGAGAAAACTAATTAGAAGACAATATCCACAACAGGAACAAGGAAAATGAACTAATTTAACTCTGAAAACAATGCTTGGGGCTCCTGAGACCATTCTGATAACAAGCAGTTACATAAATAATCTTGAGAGCAATCAAACCTCCATGATCCCGGAAAACTGCGCCATTTTCCATCCTGGTCTCAAATGCAGGTAGAATAGATGCCTCGTACAGTGTGGTGGCATTAGCTACTTCTATAACGTCTAGGTTTGACCATTCCCTTGTAAATGAGAATTTCAAGTTGAACTCTGTTTCAACTGAAGCATAATGTGAAGAATTGCGTTGCATTTATCTCATCTTCACTGTGGTTGCCCGTGATCTCCTATATGTTCTGGACCATCTTCCTTGCACTGCTTGGAATTGAAACCCTACCTCCACAGCTCTAGTTTACACAGCAATTGCCTAATATATATAATGTTCAGCTGACTGAAATTCTCGAGGTTTAATAAATGATGTTCGTTGTCTGGACCAATACAACAACCCCGCTGCAGGAATTCAGGGCTTTGATAGTCCAACATCTTCAACCATTGTCAGAGATGAAGTTTTCCAAGAGAATCAGAAAATTCTGAATCAAATTGGTTTGTATCTCTTCAATGTGGGAATCGACAACAACCCCGCTGCAGGAATTCAGGGCTTTGATAGTCCCAAATCTTCAACCATCGTCAGAGATGAAGTTTTCCAAGAGAATCAGAAAATTCTGAATCAAATTGGTACATATCTCTTCAATGTGGGAATCGTAAAGTTGAACGATCCCACACTGCCGGTATCAGAGGTGCGGTGGTGCTCCACATGCATGGCCAAGAGGCATAGGACATGATGCAATCCTGCTCTTCCTTCACACAAGCAATAGCAGCTCTGCAGCTGCAAAGAAAAAAAACTTTTAGAATTTCTTCTTATCCATTTACAAACATTTATCATAAACCCATAAGTTAATTTTTTTTTTCCCGAATTTGATAAGAAAATTGTGAAGAAAAAAAAATTAAAAGTAAATAAAACTGTTTCTTCTTATCCATTTACAAACATTTACAAACATTTATCATAAACCCATAAGTTAATTTCTTCTTATCCATTTCTTCTTATCCATTTACAAACATTTTTCACTCTTGTCAAGCAGGTACACAATCATAAGATTGATCTCAAATACTACCTCCATTCCAAAAAGAGTCTTGTTTGACTTCTTAAATTTGAGTCGTTTATTGCTGATGTACACTTTCTTAGTTAAAAGTAAATAAAACTGTAATTTAAACTGAAAGGACCATGGACTGAAAGTATTATAATTTTCAAAAAGTAACCTGACAACATTGCAAAACACTAGTAATTAAAGATAACTTGGCACAATAAACTTGTATCTAGTTAGCTCAAATTTAGATTTATTTAAAGCAATTTTTCTTTTTGGCAATGTGATCTAGTTTTATTTATCACGTTAAATATTCCTCCAACCAAAGTGATTTCGCTTCGAAATTTTGATTCTCTCCAGGTGACTTCTCATTGTACCAAAGAAAGAATTAAAACTTTGCACACTATGTACGACTAAATAATAGAGAGAGGGGGGTAGCTAAATCTATCAAAACGAGTAGGAAAGAAGATTGAAGCAATTAGATATGAGATCTAAAAAGTCTAGCCGTTTCTTTTCACCGAGATCGCAGTTACCCAAAATATGGCTCTATTTTAGCATATTAATGCATAACCTGAAAGATACACTTAAAGTAGTTGAAGGAGATGCCTGAATTATAGTTTTTTCTAAGTATCAATAGTCTAGCAGCATCGAATTTATTTCAACCTTCACTTGCTGATGAGTTAGTCTACATAGACAAAATAATTCGACTACCACCTTTACAGCTTACCTTTTCTTCACGGCGAGTGGGACCAGAAATACTGAAATGCCAAGAGCAACGATCGTGTTCTCAACCACCTTAGAATCGGCGTTGATTTGGGATGTGCTATGGGATGTGCTAGTACCAAGACACTACAGGAAAAAGAAAGGAAAGTAAAAGTCAAGTGCTGTCTCTGAACACCATTCACATTGAACTTCCAATGAAGTAGTTAAGTAACGAAGATCTCTGAGGTTTTATCGGTTACACTATCAGTAAAGAAGTTTTACCAAGTATCAGTCATACAGAGTATATAACTTGTTTGTCAAATTTGAAAATTCAGACAATTAAGCACTAACAAATTAGGTTGTCTCGTGGGGCAGATCACACTTACGTACCCACACTGCGCTAGGGTTAAGTACTTACCACTTAACATTAAATGGCCGATTTGTGACGTTTTATCTATGTAGTTGCACTCTCTAAGAAGGGTAAGAGATTTCCATAACATGACACAGTAAGTTAATGATTTAATGAGTGGATTAAAAACCTAGCACCATTCAGTGCTCTTATTTCAACCAATGCTGGAGGAAAAAGCACATCCCCACTAAATTCAAACATCTATAGATTGCATGCGCCGGGGCAAGACAACACCTAAGTGACACTTTATTTGCCAAAGCACTAATTTCTTATCTTTTTAACTTTCATCTTTGGGTACCCAAGTTGGAAGAATTAACAAATAAAAATTATACATCCAATTTCAGTTATGAAATCTAACTCAAAACAACAGAAAATGAATGAGAGATATAAGAAAACAAGTAATAAAAGGAACCAACAATGGTGAAAGTGATATCGGACTCCCAGAGTTTGAATCGCTTCATGTCTTCAGCTGTCTACACCTGAAAAATACATATGCCTTGCGAAATTAGCCCAAAATGGTAGATCTAAATTTAAGCAAAATTAATTAAATTAAAAAAAAGAAGGAAATTAGATATCAATTTTGTTATAGTCATCTATATATTACAATCATCTATGTATTACAAAGTTGATTCTTACACGATATCAAGTTAGGATTGGAGAAGGACGACGGTTCTAACTGACGCAACCATTTCACTCTGCGCTGCGCTGCGTGTTTGTGTGTGTGTGTGAGATGATGGCGAGTATTACAATGCTGGGAAGCCCTATCGTCCCTAGGAATGCTTTATATTTGGACATTTTACCCCATGACTATTTATAGGATTACCTCCATCCCAAATTTATTCTTGTACACACATTAAATAAGCTTTCAAAAAATTGATCTATACTCATTCAAGCTCAATTACTGTGAGAAAGTTGTAGAAATATTTTTTTTCTCACCAACCCTTTTTAATAAGAGTAGTAAATAAGGGCAGTTTGAACAAAATATGGACAAATATTTCTTAAAATTCTATAACGATAATTATTTTGGGACAATTTTTTTTTTAAAATGACAATTATTTTGGGACGGAGGTAGTATTTTATTTTAGGTATTGTTAACTTGTGCCCTAACGACATATGTTAAGGAGCATTTAATATAGTAATTTATGCTTACTTTCACATTAGTCAATCTAATTTGACATTAACCACCCTACCAACCACCCTAATTTCACATTAACCACCATAATTTCACATTAAACACCCTACCAATTACATTAACTACCCTACCAACAACCCTATTAAATGTTCCTTAACATGTGCCCTTAGGGCACACAGTTAACAATACTCTTTGGAGCCGTTTGGTAGCCAATATTAAAGCTGAATAGGATTAATAAGCCAAATTTTTGAATGTTTGGTATGCAATAAGCGATCGAGACTAATAATACAAGTTATCCGAATAAAGTTGTTATCTCCTCGCTAATAATACTAAAGGAGAGGGTAGTATTATTAGCGCCCTCACTAAAAAAATACGTGATTAATATATTTAATCTTAAAACTACCCCGATAAATAAGTAAGAAGTAATAGCGAGAGCACTAATAACATCGAGATTAATAATAAATCCCTACCCAACTACCAAACAAGCCCTTTTATTTTTAGGGATAAGTTTTACTTATCTACACATTAGTTATTATACTTCCTTTGTTAAGAGCAAAAAGTCCACTTTTCATTTTTAAGTCAACATAATTCTAAATTAAATCAAAATTTAACATACTTTAATTATGATTTTTAAAATAAAACTTCATTCACTAAGAACTACATTAAATATACTACTCCCTCCCTCCGTTCCGAGAGAATCCATTATTTTATTTTAGGATATTTCATATAAAGAGTTCACTTTCAAAAATTATGCCTACAATCTTCATAATTTTATAAATTTACCCTCCACATGTGGTATAAACATATTAACTATACTCAAGCATTGTATTTATGATCAATTCGATGGAACTTATATATCTCTTAATTATTAGACTTTTCAAATGTAAACTCTTTGGGTGGAACGGAGGGAGTATATATTACAACTTATATGACTTTGTAAAAATAAATAAATTTATATAAATCGTCGGTGAAATTTTAATTAATTTGACCCAAAAAGTGAAAGTAGACTCTTTGATTGGAGCAGTATTAAACAAATACATGTTTGGACAAAAGTACTTTAGTCGACTAATAAAGTTATTTTTTAAATTACCTTCTAACATTATTTTCTAGTTCAAAATATCAATGAACAATTTATTTATTCTCTTTTTTTACTAATTTTAAAATAATGCTTAATCAATTAAACTTATAACAAGTCATGTTGCATAATAAAAAATTAATATCATAAGGACATTTTTAGTCAATCAAACTTTGAAAAAATATGTTTATTGAAATAAATAATTAACAGTTAGATTTAAAAGATATAATTGTAAAAATTGATCATATAGTAAAACTATAATGTGATATAGTATCGTCGCCTACCTACGCAATTGATTTAAAATTTAAAATTTTGAATTGATTGAAACAAATAATTAATTTAATACCTACAATATTGCTATTATTCAATTTATATTTAAAATAATATTGTTTAAATTAAATTTTTTGTAATAAATTATCCAATAGTTTCTAAGGGCAATGATAACTTGAAACGGGCATTGTTTAAAAACTTAACTAGGCGGATGGACTAATAGCACAACTTACGAAAAAGTCATCATCCCTGGCTAATTATACCTAGGAGAGCGTCTAAAAATTTAGGAACTAACATTTTTAATCCCAAGACTATCTACGATATATAAGTGAGGATTAATAGTGAGGGTGCTAATAGTACCGAAATTAATAATACTTCTTATCCATGTCTGGTGCCAAACAAACTTTAATGGTCGAACCATCAAGTTCATGTCGGAATAAATGGCTCATTGATTCTCGTTGTTTGAGTTTGCTTTATCTTAAAGTCGTCAATAAATTATATTTTGATCTGAATCCAATCCAATCATTCTATTTTATTTGTAGGATATAGATTGAGTTTTTAAATTCGATTATCCGATTGTGATTTGAGTCTGATAACCCGACAGCTTAACAAAATAGATTTGGATTAAGTGATCCGATTTATTAACAACCCGATCCGATCTAATATAAAAAATATAGTAATATTATACATACAAAAGTTACTTATGTTGAGCTTTTTGTCATTAATAATTACTATTTCAACTAAATATAAAAAAAATTGTGCACTATAATATTTTACTAACATTGTCATTCATGTTTGTGTAAGCTAGGAACATAATGTTTCATGTTTGTTTAACATTTGATTAAGTAAAAGATACATTGATATTAGAGTTGAGCTATTCACACTCACCTCAAATATAATTACAAAAATGACATCATACCAAAAGACAAAATAGCCCTTTAATACTAAATACACCCTCAAAAATACTTTATACACCCACCAAATATAATTACAATGTTGGGTGCTATTGGGCATTCTCAACCCCAAAAGCTAGCTCAAAGGGTAAGGCTTTCCCTCACACTTATTAACCAAACACTCGCCCCTTTTACAACCGATGTGGGATAACCCAACAATCTCCCCTTCACGCATCGGGTCCAAGGTTGGGGCAACAGTAACCCGTATCTCCCAGAACATACAGGGCGAAGATGTTGTAACATGGACTCGATACCGGTGTTGGGTGCTATTGGGCCTTCTCAACCCAAAAGCTAGCTCAAAGAGTGAGGCTTTCCTCACACTTATTAACCAATCATTTGCACTGCCCTTCCACAACTTATGTGGGATAACCTAACATATAATCATGTCATCATATAAAACCCACTTAAATTTCAAAATACACCCACCTTATGTTGAACTCATCTCTCCTTTCTCTCTTTTCTTACTTTCTCTCCTCTACAAAATTTTCCAAAAAAAAATTCTCCTAAACCCTAACCTTTCCAACATCCACCTTGTGAAAAAAATCCATATATGGAGCTTAAAGAAGTGAAGAAGACAAATAATGTAAGTATTCCTTCTACTTTCTTCGATTAAAGTTTCGTTTTTTACATATTTTTTTCAAGTTTTTTGGACTGCTGCTCGTGGGTTTTCAGTTCGGCCTGGAAGCGTAGAATCAATCCTTGCATGGAAGCATTTTATTAAGTTGACTAGCTTATTTTTATTCGTTATGTCAAAGTAATTAATTTCCAACTTTTCTCAGAAAATGTTGTTAAATTTTCCAACATTTATTTACATAATGTTGTTAAATTTTATGGCACTTCATTATATGTCGAAAACTAGGGTTTTAAATTTGAACCGTCGAACCGTGAAACCAAACCGAACCAAACTGAACCAAACCGAGCTGTTTGGTTCGGTTTTAGACTAGGTGGTTCGGTCGAAGTTTGAAATTTTTATAAACCGGTCGGTTCAGTTTATGGTTTTAGGGGTCAAACCAAATCAAACCATTATATATATATATATATATATATATATATTGTATTCTTGTTATTAATCTTACTGTTATATATATATATATATATATATATATATATATATATTGTATTCTTGTTATTAATAGTCCCTCTTATCTTGTCGGCGCCTTCTCCCTTTCACCTCTCTAACATTCTTTCTCATACTTCATTGACCAAAATTTATTCTCAACCATCGTAAGGTTTCTCTCAGCCTTAACGAAATTAGTCACAAATTTCTTCATTTTTAAAAAAATTGGCATTGTCTTCTTATTTTTCAATATCTCTTTAGTGGTTCTGAAAAAATAATTAATCAAAAAATAAATTTCTTTGAACCATAAAACCGAACTGAACCAAACCAAACTGAATAGTTCGGTTCGGTTTCAAGCCTCAGATGGTTTTGTTCGGTTTGAAAAAAAACGGAACCAGGAAGAGGCAGTTCGGTTTGTGGTTTTGGAATAAACCAAACCGAATCATTTTTACACCCCTATCAGAAACTTTTCGATGGTTAGTTGAAAATGTCAAATATTTATCAACATATACAGTATGCATCGTTATATTACTGATACTTATAAGAAAACATCGAAAATGTATTCCAACACTTCCGTAAATTGTCATAAATTTCAGACACTTATAAAAAACAGTCATCGAATTTCTGACACATATTTTAATTGTCGATGGTTTTCGTCACATATAAGGAAGTGTACATGGGCAATTGCCGACACTTATTAAAAATGTCAAGAAATAAGTGTTGGCGAAAGTGGATTTATTTCTTGTAGTGTGTGGTGGTTTGTGTTCTGTTGGCACTTGTTGTTCACGCTCACGCTGTTTTTCTTTCCTATGCGATGATGTAGGTCTTCTCCTCTCATAAACGCCCCCTGCAGCTGACAAAGATAAAAATGAATAATAGAGATAACCACACAAAGAAAAAGTAAAAGTATATAGGATACTGATAGAGGATGGTATCTGCAAATCCACTATGAGCCTTGCTGAAAGGGCATGAGTTTGGTCTGTTCACCAACAGTTCTGCATATGAGATGACTCTTAGTGCTTCGATATGGGATACTGATAGAGGATGGAAACATGTTTGGAAGGTGAAAGGCCCAGCTCGTAACCACCACTGTCTGTCTAGACTCCTAAAAGGTGGTTTGAAAATGCAATGGAATTTGATGATAAGGGGCAACGTCTGCTGGTGCAACAATTACATGGAGTCAACAGTGCATGTATGATCGAATCGCTACCCGGCTCAACTAATTTGGCAAGGATTAGTGATGCTGGAGTACTATAGACAAAGTTCTCGTCTGGTAGTTTGTAGGAGTAGATCATTTAGAGCCTGGTAGAGGGTGATATGTCAACCATTTCATCGGCTCCTTGGGCTATAATATTTGCTGAGACAATTAAGTGCATTCTTCGGTATTCGCAAAATAAGTCAGTTCATCAAGAGTTTATCCCTCCAGTATGTCCAGTGAACAAGATTCTTAAAAAAAAAAAAAAATACAAGATTCTTAAAAGAGTTTGGGAGATTATATCCAAGATCTTGATCGAAGGTGGTGCATGAGTGATCACTTATGGATCTCATTAAATGGACACTCTTAAAGTGTGGGGGGCTTGTGAGAGTTTTGGCCCCATGATCTTTATTAATTGTGCAGTAGGCTTGTTTTTACTCGATGTGGGTTTAATGTCTCAACACACCCCCGCATGCATGTAGCTGGGATTGAGGCTTACAATGTGGACTCATTGATTTGGGTGGCACCGAGCAAGAACGTGGGTCGTTGGGCTGTACGTGTAGAGCATGCTCGATACCATCTTGAAGTCGGGGTCCATCTCAAAACCAATTGGCTTGTGAGAGGTGTGGCCCCGGGATCTTTATTAATTGTTTGCTAGCTAGGATTGTTTTTGGTGTGGGTTTAATATCTCAACATGACACACCCAAATGTCGGATGCGTAAATTAAAGATAAATGTGGATGGCGTAGTTAGAAGCTCGAATGGAGTGGCAGCAATTGTGCCGGGTTAACTAAAGAGATGACCTAGGCCAATGGTATTCGGCTTTTAATGATCAGGGCCGGCCCAAGGCAAGGGTAAGCTGGGCACTCGCCCTAGGCTCAAGCTGATAGAGGGCCCAAACATTTTTGGACTATTATAGTATTATTATATAGGTGAAACAAAAATGCTACCCTGTCTACCCAAACTGGCAAACCCAAAGCGTATTTTGTGTAGTTAAAAAAAATTGCATAAAAAAATAAAGGCGAGGCTAGAAGGAGTATTGGACGAGACGGAAAATTTTGTTGACACAAAAGAACGGTCATTTTCAGTCTCTTCAGCTTCTAAGTTCCAAATTTGAGTCTCGAATCTCGATCCATCTTTACCTCTAAAATCATTCATAGACTTCATTCAATCAAACATTCTAACTTATTTCAATCTCTCCTGCTCGCTAAAACTTGAAGATTGACGGTAGATATTGCCAAAAATCTTGGCGAATTCAACACAATAACTCACCTAAGAAAAAATCTTGGTAAACCATTGTAGATTAATGGTTCATTGGTTCTAAGTTTGAATCTTTCGCAATTATTGGTAAAATTTTACTACTTGTAAGAGTTTTTATTTTATTATTTTTGGGGAAAGTTTTGATTTTTATTGTGAGTTTTATCATTTTCAAATTTGATCTCTTGCAATTTTCAATTTTAGGTTTGATTCCCCACTAATTTTGTTGTTGTCGACATTTGCAATATGTTGTTAAATACTATTATGATAATTTGATCTTAGTATTTTCTTGAGTATGTTATGACTTGAGTCATTATGTATTGGATATTGAATTTCGTAATTAAATAAGAGCCCTTCCTTTAACTTTGCCTCGGCCCTATAAAATGCTAGGAACGGCCCTGCTAATTATATATGGGCACTACTTTAGTATGAAGGGTGGAGCTCTGGGTGATACGAAGAGGCTTAGTTTGGGCTTGGTTAGGAAGGCATCGCCAAGTTCTTGTTGAGCCAGACTCTGGGGTAGTTGTCCTGGCAAATGTAGACAAGAACAATCTTGATGTGGAAGCATTAATTATTATCGAGAAAACTAAGGAACTTTTGAGTAGGGACTGGAGCTGCCGTATCATTATGAATTTTTTGCGAGGCAAATTAATGGTTGTACCTATTTGATGGCGAATGACAGTTTGGGAAGAGCCGAATGTTTTTAAGTCTCAAGGATCCCCCAGCTATGCACATGCGAGCTTAATTAGCAGTTGATTCATTAGGTGTATTGAAGCAACAACGATGTGTTGTTATTTAATTTCTCTTTGCGCTTCGGTCCTCCCTTGCACCAAAAATAAATAAATAAATAAAAAGTAAAAAGGGAAAGAGAAAATAAAAGAGAAATAATCTCCTATCAAATATAAAAGTTAACGTTAAGGCAAAACGATAAAAGAACAATCGTACTTTAAGATTCCATTTGAATGTCGAAAAATTCATGTGGAAAAATATTTCTTGGGAAATTACGCTGACATGAAGTGAAGTGAAGTGAAGGAAAAGAAAATAATCTAAAGTCATTTCACTTGATACGCTGCAATTATATATCTTTCTTAGTTAAATTCTCATTTTAGTTATTTTGTACCATCCGATTTGATTATTTCCTTGTGTATAATTCTGAGATCTTGGACTTTTTATTGGCTTTTGAGACAGAATGTGAGGAAGAGAGAGAAACAGAGCAGAAAGAGAGAGGGAGAGAGAGAGAGATGATGATGAGTTTGGAGACAGGGTTACCTTCTAATGGAAATCATTTGAAAAATCATTGATAATGAACGGGCAAAATGGTCTTTTGATAGATTAAGGTTAAGAAATTCATACTGTCAACTTGGTGAAACCGTCAAGTTTTTTTAACGTTTGTTAATTTTTGAAAGGGAGGAGGGATTAGTATTTAAACATTTTCTCTTTGGCCAAACCTTGGAGGAGGGCATGAGAATTAAAGAAAAGATACTTCTTGTTTTAATTTGGGGAAATTAATTTGCTTTAGCATACCTAAAGCAACTAATTAATTAACTAAAGCAAGTTGAACTTGTAACGGCACAACGACGTGACAAGTTCAACATTATTTTAGTTTTGTTCAATAAGTTAAAGTGTACTTTTTGTTTTAAAACGATGAGAGTATTCAATACAATGTGCCATGTAATCACGTTTTTCCTTGTTGTACGATTTTCTATCAGCGTGTGTTTTCTTGAGTTCTCTTTTCTATATGTACTACTCATCTTGGGATGATTCCACTAGCCTAAAACCTGACTCTCCTGCAAGGTGCTTTATGTAGTAGAAATATTGGTGAAAGTCTGCACAAAAAAGGATTTTGCTTTACTTTCTATTAAGTTGCGATTTTCTTCCCTCTCCTATGGTATTATATATAGTCTTATTAGGTTTGCATTTGATTTGTTATATACTTGCTAAGTAAAGGGATGTTCGTTATTCCTTGCATTTTGCTTGAAGATAAGTGTCACCCTCTTATTGCAAGATAAAGAACGAATGTGTCCATTGGAAGTATGCATCTTTGTTTTGATTTGGATCTTGATTCTTGTGTGTGTATGTGTGTGTGTGTGTGTGTCTCTCTCTCTCTCAATGCAAAGGTGTTTGTTGGAGTGTAGTTTGTCCGCAGTTATTATGCAGCTTCTAGCAAATAGTTTTCTCTCGTCATGTTAGAAACCAGGAAACCTTCCTACTTTAGCACCCCCAGTGGAACCAGGACTTCCATCATTTCGTCAATCAAAAACGACGGGTAAATTCTTGCTAACCCCCCACCCACCCCACTGAAACTTGTTGGCTTTTGTGTGGTTTCTTCTTTCACCTTTACTATGAAATTTCCAAGCACTTCTACTAATCATTGTACTTCATGATATTAGCAAACCATGTGGTTCAAACAGAACCAAGTAGCTTCATGGTTTTTGACCAGTGTGTGTGTGTGTGTGTGCGGATAGAACTAAGTGACATGTGTGCATTTCCTGTGTTTATCCCTCACATATAAGTAAAGATTCAAATGGAATTGGAATGCTTTCCAACCTATGGCAGAACCAGGATTTCCTTGTTGCACTTGGTTAGCTCTTTGATTTAACCCATGAAAGAGTGCTGATGATTATATGGTATTAAAAGAGATGCATTGGTATTTGATGTTCTTGATGTGGTTTTTATTTGTTAAGGAGCACAGATTCACCAATTAGAAGGAAAAAAGCACAAGTTTTTTGCATGTATACGTTGACGCTGCTGTGGCGTATGAAAATAAGGAAATTCATTATTTCAAGATACATGCATTCAGTGATATATCCTTTCACAATCCCCCATTTCTATGTTTTCCTGGTTCACACCTTTGGTGATGCACAGATGTTTCTTCCATGGGCGAACTAAAATTATATTATGAAGGATGGACTCAATTTTTGGTTTTGTACCGGGCGCTGATAGCTAAGTTAGCTTTGGACTTGACATTATCAGCTTCATTTACGTATTTTTGTTAGTAGTGAAATTAAAAGATTTTAAGACTCTTTTAATCTTCTTTTTTCTTTGCTTCAGTTGCAGCAGAGTTCACACTTCAGGCTTGAAATTCTCATTTCCCAATGATAAAAAAAGGAAAGGCCACACAGTATAGAAAAGTAGCTAATGCTAGTGTGAAATAAACCGTGAACCACGCAGTCCTGGACATTTATTGCAACTAGATTCATTCAAAGTTGGCTTTTCTTATCATTAGATCAAGCTAAGAGAGCTCGTTGTGCACCAAACTAAATTGAGACCAGGATGGAAAATGCGGCAGCTTTCTGTGATCATGGATCAAGGTTTGATTGCTGGCAAGATAGTTAATTTGACTGCTTGTTATTCGTAAGTGATAAGAGTACTATAACAACAGCTGAGCAAACAACATCTTCTGGTGTGGAAATGCAACCAGCGGCCAGTGGCAAAAGTGTAGATATAAGTTAATAGCATCTTAGTTTGTTAAGTTGTTATGTTTTTTGATTAGCTGTATTAGTGCAACTTGTAGTTAGTTAGACTCAAGTTGATTGGCTAGTTAGTTACGTAAGCTAGGTGCTTTCCTTTACTTACAGAATGTATATATAGTCTTTGTAATAGCTTGTTCATAATCAATGAAACAGAGGAGATTCATCACTCTCTCTTTCTCCCTGTTTTTTAATCTTGGTCTTCAAAATTATCATGGTATCAGAGCATTCATAGGAATGAATTTCGATCTCTGGTAATCTTCTAAATCCCTTGAATTACAATACTGCTTCCGCATTACTTTTCTGATATTGTTATTCCGATTTGCGATCGATCCATTGGTTTTCTTCTTCATTAGCATTTGTTTTTCCCGTTATTTCTGTGGCAATTATGGTTGAAATCGAAAATCCTTCTCAATCAACTGCTGAAAATAACACTGATAAAGATCAAGGAACTCAAATTGATGTTTATGATCTGGAAGAGTCCACGATTTAATTAAACCCTAACCATCCACTCTATCTTCATCCAAATGATCACCCTGGCATGAAGATCATAACTCATATTCTCACAGGTTCTAATTATAGTCAATGGAGTCGAGCAATGACATTATCTCTTGAATCAAAACTGAAATTGGGAATGATAAATGGACAGTGTCCAAAGCCCAGGACTGATTCTAAGTACATAGGCCTTTGGAATAGGTGCAACAGTATGAAAATATCTTGGCTCTTGAATGTTGTTTCTCCTGACATAGCCTCCAGCGTGGTGTATCTTCCCACTGCTAAACAAGTTTGGGAAGACTTAAGAATTAGATATTCACAGACAAATGCTCCTAAAAATTTTCAAGTAAGAAAGGACTTGGCTTCTTTTACTCAAGGACATTTGTCAGTATCTATTTACTACACAAAATTTAGAAGTATGTGGGATGAGTATTATGAGCTTTCCCATCTATCAAAATGTGTATGTAATTCTCTGTGTGGAGCAACAAAACAGCAAGAGGAATTTGAATTGGTTCACAAACTTACTCAATTCTTGATGGGGCTGAATGATAGCTTTTGCCACTAGAGGTCAGATACTTATGATGAAACCCTTGCCTGATGTTAATGAAGCCCTAAACATGTTACTCCAAGAAGAACAACAGAGAGGATGTCCTTCTATTAATCTTAATGTCAATCCTAGTTCTATTGATGTAAGTACTGCACTAATGAGTAAAGAAGTAAGTACTTACAAGGGAAACAATTACAGAAATAAATAGAAGAACTTAATGTTTTGTGACTTCTGTCATGGTGACAGTCATACCAAAGACAAGTGTTTCTTTCTCCATGGATATCCAGACTGGCATCCTCTCTATGGATCTAAACCTAATATATCCAGAATGCCCAAGAATCACAAATCCAGAATTAATAAACCAGTAGCAGCTATGGCAACTAGCACTATGAATACTGGGAACTCTTGCATTAATGGGAATTCTAATGAGCAACTCAACAATTCTATCATTTCTATTACTCAACTCCAGCAACTGCTCAATATGCTCAATGTGGGACAAAGTACTGGAGCTACTCTTGAAAGTCCAGAGGCTCACTTAGCAGGTAATGTGTTGCTTCCTTCAAGTTTTGTTAATCCTATTTGTATGACCCAATTCACTGCAAATGCCACTGATTGGATACTTGACACTGGAGCTACTGATCATATCACTTCTTGCTTTCGTTTATTAGTTGATCCACTACCCATGAACTCTTTTATTCATTTACCCAATGGTAATAAGGCGATCATCACTCATAAAGGCACAATTTATTTAACAAATCACATTACCTTGTTCAATGTGTTGTATGTGCTGAATTTACTTTCAATTTGATATCGGTAGTAGGCTTGTAATACCCGGATCCTCTTATGCATGATTTACGTGTCTTTATGTGTGATTTATGAATTATTACATGATTATATGTTGTGATAGCACGTGCACAATGCCAGGATAGTATATGAGCTTTGGTTGCGTAGTTTGTAGAGTATTTTAGCTTAAAATTTCTTGTGATATTTACCAAAATGATTTGGGGTGACTTTGATGACTTATTATAGCTTTGTATCCAGTGATTTTCATCTGGAGACAAAGCGATCGCTTCTGTTTAGGAGGCGATCGCTTTGTTTCGAAACTTTGGCTTCAAAATCGGGGTACAAAGCGATCGCTGTTTGAGACGGGCGATCGCTTTGTTCCCAGAGGAAGGGCGATCGCTTTGATTCGAGGGAGGCGATCGCTTTGTCCCATTGTTTCAAAACTCGCTTTTCGGAAATGACAATTTCACCCTTAAACTTATAATTTGAGTGGCTCTCCTTGAGCCACGTCACTACCCTTCCCCAAGTCTGATTTTTGGTCTCTAAATGGGTGGAGAGACTTCATCTCTCCCCATTTCTTCCCTCCAAATCCCCCATTAGAGCTTCATAGAGTGTGTGTGTGAGAGCTTGGTGAGAATAGTGTGTGTGAGTGTGTTCCCAAAGATCTAACCATCCGATCTTCGATCCGAGACCACCATTGTGTTGCTACGGACTAGGAGATCATCTTAGAAGGTCTTGATTTCATTTTAGTTGCTTTGATTTTCGTCACAAGGTAAGTTACTAAACCCCCTTGAATGCTTTAAGCTTCCATGTATGTTAGATCATCAATGTTATGGTATGACTTGCTTTATATGTTATTTTTATGTACAAATCTCTAGGTTGAGATGGGTACATTGTGCTTATTATATGAGTATGTGTTGGATGATGTTAATGAATAAAGGTTGGCATATAAATGTTAGGATTTGAACAAATAAAGAACTTGAGACTTGAAAATGGGTGGTCTTGCACTTAGCATTGAAACCCTAATTTGGCAAACTTTAGTAGTGACCCCGAGAAGTAGATTTTAGGGAAGATTACGACTCCCCGAACAATATATTAGATTACTACGAGGTTTAGAGTCCGATTGATCGAGATTCTAGCCCTCCGTACTTTCGATACTGTTAAATTAGAGACATGTGTATAGCTCTAATGTGTTGAATCGAACGTTTACCTACTTGTTAAAATGATGATGAGTGATGGAATAGAATAATCTACTTGTCATTTGTCAAGTTCACTACTTTTGAACTTGATGGTTAATTGCATTTGATGAATGAGAATATATATTTATGCATTGTGTAAGTCCAGTGGCGTCGTGCATTGAGTAAGGTAGGACGACCTATGGTCTTCACAAATTAACGTTGTGATCGCCATAAGTCGCCGTCGGAGTTGCACACACCCCTCTTACATTGGCCCGGTTGAGAAGTAGCCCCATTGTTGTAGCAATACGCATGACTTTGGCTTGCTATGTTGAACTCGACGGGATTGTGTCGGGGACGTCGATACTACACACAGTATCGAGGCTTGTTGTTTGATTGTGTATTGCGGGAGCGACACAAGGTTAAAGGAGGTGATATGATACACTTTCCTAACATGGTCATTTATAAGCAAGTATTATGTGAGTTGAATAAATTGTGTATCGGTAAGATGACAAATGGCTTGGTTGTGGCATATAAACGTTAATACCATGTTATAGTTATTGCTTGAATATCATGTCATGCCATGTAGCTGCATTAGTAACTTCGTGTCATTACGACTCACTCCGTTATGTGTTTATTGTTTTCCTTAGATCCGAGCCGGGCGGGAAGTTCGCGGTGAGGCCGATTAGTCTATCGCGTAGCTCGCGGTGGACCATTGTTCGGGTTGGTCCTGGAACTCTTTTGTTGATAGTTAGACAATTCTTTTGGTGAGGACGATTGGTTAAGTAAAGTCATGTAGACTTTACTTGGGTAGTATGAATACTCGGTTTGTATCTCTTATTCTTTTGGTAGCCGACACGTGTATGTCGGGCTCGTATATTCAGTTTATGTTTAATGTGGCCATTTTCCGAGCATGTAGTAGCTCGTGGTTTTGTATATGTTGGTTCCGGCATGTTGTGGCGAGGTAGTTAATATTATTAAAGATGTCTCTTCAAACTTATAATCGTGTTTTATTAGTTGGGTTCGGTAACGTCGCCGATGATTGACTTATTATCAAAGTTTTTGTTAAATGGGTTTTGTGGTGCGTACGAAATGTTGCGCCACGTGCTTTTAAAAATTGTTGTCGTTAATTGCTTGTTGTTTTGGCGCGTCGACTTGGGATTTCGCATTGGGATCGGGTCGGGCGTCACGTTGGTATCGAGCAATAGTTTCTTTGTCGCCGGGATAGGTTCCTTGGCCTAGGTGGGTATGGTTTATTGTTGAGAATCTTAACGTCGAGTGATGTGTGTAGGTCATCATGGTGCGGACTAGGTTCGGAGCGAGTGCCGGTCGGGTCGGTACTAGTGCGGCGAGAATGATGAGAGAGATGATGGCGTGAATCGACCCCCGGCGTTCCCCACCGAATCAAGAGAACCCGAACGCAAACATAGCGGTTATGATGGGACGAATGATGGAACTTATGAACCAAATGATGAGCGCTTGGCGAGAGAGCACCACCTACAGGAGGTTGAAGCTCCACGGCCCAGTTGAAGTACCACAACACGAAGTGAGGCCTAGAAATTACGCTACGACATTGGAGCGTTTCTTGAAGATGAAACCACGTACTTTTCTTGGGGAGCCGGATGCAAAAGCTGAATTGTGGATTGAACATATCATCAAGATATTTGCGGCCTTGGGTTGCAACGATGACGAGAAAGTTAACTTAGCGGTGTTCAAGCTTGAAGGAGCGGGCGAGCCGGTGGCAAGTGTTGCGGGGAAGTTGGGAGTTGCGGGGAGAACCCCACAGTTGGCCGAACTTCTTGAGGGAATTCAAGGCACAGTATATTCGGAGGTGATTCGCGAAAAGAGAGAGAGAATTTTATGACCTGGAGCAAGGTGGCATGACGGTGGCACAATACTCGGCCAAGTTCACGGAATTGGCTCGGTATTGTAGTCACTTGGTTCCCACGGAAGCAAAGAAGGCCCGAGAAATTCATCAAAGGCACGAAGACGAATACGAAACAGCTGTTGTCCCTACGGCTTGCGACTATCGAAGTGCGGTGGATAGGGCTTATGGGATTGAGAATGACATAGAAGAGCATCGGGAAGAAACTTGAACAACCCTCCTCGGGCATCGCAGAACCAGGGTCGAGGGCAAGGTTCGGCGGCCGATACAGGGGAAACAATAACCGCCGGGGAAATCAGGGGAGGGGGCAATCTGATAGGCAACAGGGGCAACAATCAGGAGGGAGGAGTAATAGCACCGCATCTGTACAGAGTCCACGGGGTACTCCACAAACTTGTAGTATATGCTCGGCCGGGACACTCGGAAGATAGATGTTGGAACAAAGTAGCCGGGCAATGCTACAACTGTAAGGAAATGGGGCACATCAAGAGGCGTCCCAGGCGAAGGATAGTCAAGCGGGGAGCGCGAGTGTACGGACAAGTGGGACGAAGAGACAGTGATGGTAGGCCTAAGGTTCAAGGTCGTGTCTTTGCGCTCGATCAACAAGGAGTGCCAGAGTCTACGTCCGTGATAGGAGGTAGTCTTTCTGTTTTCGGTAGTAGAGCACGAGTTCTCATAGACCCTGGCTCATCGCATTCATATGTTGCATCTCATTTTGTGAAAAATTTGTGTGTATTGCCCCAATCATTACCTTTTGTGCTTGAGGTGTCTACCCGTTGGGAGCACATGTTGGCCAGTATACCGAGCTTGTGACATCGATAGGTGATCACACTTTGCATGCTGATTTGGTTGTCTTTGCCCATACGTGATTTTGATGTGATACTTGGCATGGATTGGTTGTGCGTTTATCATGCTTTAGTAGATTGCCATAGTAAGAAGGTTACTTTTGCTATGCGGGTGTTCCCGAGTTTGTATTTGTTGGTGATCTTTGTTAAGAGTAGTATACATGTTATTTACGCTTTGAGGGCTAGAAAGTTATTGTCACGTGGGTGTGCGGGTTATTTGGCGTGTGTAGTTGACAAGAGTATTTCCACACCGAAATTAGAGGAAGTTCGGTAGTTTGTGAATTCCCGATGTGTTTTCAACCGATTATGATATGCCCCCGATAGGGAAGTAGAGTTTTGTATTGAGCTATTACCGGGGACTACTCCTATTTCTAAGGCCCCTTATAGAATGGCACCCGCGGAATTGAAGGAGTTGAAAGAGCAGCTACAGGAACTTCTTGATAGGGAGTTCATTAGACCAAGTGTGTCACCTTGGGGTGCACCAGTTCTGTTTGTGAGGAAGAAGGATGGTACTTTGAGGTTGTGCATCGATTACAGACAGTTGAATCAGGTGACAATCAAGAACAAGTACCCTTTACCACACATCGATGATCTATTCGACCAGTTGCAAGGGTCGGTTGTGTATTCCAAGTTGGACTTGAGGAGTGGGTATCACCAGTTGAAGGTTCGAGCGGAAGACATTCCCAAAACTGCTTTTCGCACGAGGTATGGACATTATGAATTTGTAGTGATGCCGTTTGGGTTGACCAACGCACCGGCGGTATTTATGGATTTGATGAATCGTGTGTTTCATCAATACCTGGATTGTTTCGTGGTGGTCTTCATCGACGATATACTTGTGTACTCTAAGTCTCGGGAAGAACATGAGCAGCACTTGAGGGTAGTATTATCAGTCCTTCGGGAGAAACAGTTGTACGCTAAGTTTAGCAAGTGTGCCTTCTGGTTAGAGAAGGTATCATTTTTGGGTCATGTGGTTTCGAAAGATGGGATAGCGGTTGATCCATCTAAAGTGGAAGCAGTGACAAAGTGGAAAACACCGAGTACAGTTACCGAGGTTCGTAGTTTCTTGGGATTGGCGGGGTACTATCGGAGATTCATTGAGGGATTTTCCAAGATTGCTACGCCTCGACGAATTTGACGAAGAAAACGACACCGTTTGTGGAATGAAAAATGTGAGACTAGTTTTCAAGAGTTGAAGAGACGCTTGACGACATCTCCTATTTTGACGTTGCCTAGTGGGGTGACAACCGTGGTGTATAGTGACGCCTCGAAGGAAGGCTTGGGTTGTGTGCTTATGCGGAATGGAAGGGTTATTGCGTATGCTTCGAAGAAATTGACACCTCCGCAGAATTACCCCACTCATGATTTAGAGTTGGCGGCGATTATGTTTGCGTTGCATAAATGGAAACATTACTTATACGGAGCGAAGTTTGAAGTCTTTACGGATCACAAGAGTTTGAGGTACCTCTTCTCACAAAAGGAGTTGAACATGAGACAACGTAGGTGGATGGAAAATTGAAAGACCATGACTGTACAATCCTCTATCACCCGGAAGCGAATGTTGTAGCGGATGCATTGAGTAGAAAGACGTATGTCTCTTGCTTAATGGTCCGAGAATGGAAGATGTTGGAGGATTTGCGAGATTGGAATCCTTCCGAGACAAACGTGGAGTAATCTTTGCGAATATTCGAGCTACCGGTTTTGTTGCAACAGATCAAAGAGGCTCAAGTTGACGACCCGAAATTGTTAAGATGATTAGTAAGTTGGGCGAGGAAAA
Organism: Platycodon grandiflorus; assembly: GCA_016624345.1. Lineage (NCBI taxonomy): Eukaryota > Viridiplantae > Streptophyta > Magnoliopsida > Asterales > Campanulaceae > Platycodon > Platycodon grandiflorus. Next base: position 47,347,694 of record CM028366.1, on the reverse strand, counting down.
ACACCGACTTTGCGATGAACAGTGATGAAATCCTTACATTTCGGGAGAGTTTGTATTCCTTCGAATGAGGTGGTTAAACGACAAGTCCTTGATGAAGCTCACAAGGCAAAGTATACTATACATCCGGGGAGTACCAAGATGTATAGGGATTTGAAGAAGCAGTTTTGGTGGAGTGGAATGAAACGAGAAATTGCGGAGTATGTTTCGAGATGCTTGACTTGTCAACGGTGAAGGCCGAGCATCGAGGCCGGCGGGTTTGTTGCAACCACTCGAGATCCCGAGTGGAAGTGGGAACACATCACGATGGATTTTGTGACGGGTTACCCGTACTCGTCGAGGATTTGATGCCGTTTGGGTTATTGTGGATAGGTTGACAAAATCGGCACACTTTGTTCCTATTGCGATAACATATTCATTGAGCCAGTTGGCGGCCTTGTACATTCAAGAGATAGTGAGGTTGCACGGGGTTCCAGTGAGTATTGTGTCGGACCGAGATCCGAGGTTTACATCGAGGTTTTGGCGGGCCTTACGGGAGGCTATGGGGACGAGTTGAACTTTAGTACGGCCTTTCACCCTCAATCGGATGGACAATCGGAGAGGCTAATTCAAGTACTTGAAGATATGTTGCGTGCGTGCACGGTAGACTTTAAAGGGAGTTGGGATACTCATTTACCTTTAGCGGAGTTTGCCTACAACAATAGTTTCCAAGCGAGTATTGGGATGGCGCCGTACGAGGCTTTGTATGGGCGGAAGTGTAGATCGCCTATTTGTTGGGACGAGGTTGGCGAAGCTAAAATTTGGGGTTCGAGTTAGTACAACATCGGTAGAGAGTGTGAAAGTTATTCGGGATAGACTACTTACCGCACGAGTCGACGAAAAGCTATGCCGATAATCGGAGACGAGATCTCGAGTTTCGGGTAGGAGATTACGTGTTCCTTAAAGTATCGCCGCGTAGGGGTACTAAGAGGTTCGGCAAGAAGGGTAAGTTATCACCGAGATATATCGGCCCGTTTGAAATTCTCGAGAAAGTGGGGACATTAGCATATAGAATTGCGTTGCCGCCTTCGTTGTCGGAAATCCATAACGTGTTTCACGTGTCCATGCTTCGGAAGTACATGAAGGATGACTCGCATGTATTGGGGTATGAGGAGATCACTTTTGAACCCGACCTATCATACGTCGAGCAACCGGTAAAGATTTTGGACACCAAGGAACAAACCTTGCGAACCAAACGGATTCCCTAGTTAAAGTCCTTTGGAGGAATCACGACATCGAGGAAGCTACTTGGGAACCGAGGCCGATATGCGTGAGAGATACCCTCATCTTTTGATGAACATGGTAAGGAATTTAGGGACTAAATTCTTTTAAGGAGGAGGGTGTAATACCGGATCCTCTTATGCATGATTTACGTGTCTTTATGTGTGATTTATGAATTATTACATGATTATATGTTGTGATAGCACGTGCACAATGCCATGACAGTATATGAGCTTTGGTTGCGTAGTTTGTAGAGTATTTTAGCTTAAAAATACTTGTGATATTTACCAAAATGATTTGGGGTGACTTTGATGACTTATTATAGCTTTGTATCCGGTGATTTTCATCTGGAGACAAGGCGATCGCTGTTTAGGAGGCGATCGCTTTGTTTCCGAAACTTTGGCTTCAAAATCGGGGTACAAAGCGATCGCTTTGTTTGAGACAGGCGTCGCTTTGTTCCCGAAGGAAGAGCGATCGCTTTGATTCGAGGGAGGCGATCGCTTTGTCCCATTGTTTCAAAACTCGCTTTTCGGAAATGACAATTTCACCCTTAAACTTATAATTTGAGTGGCTCTCCTTGAGCCACGTCACTACCCTTCCCAAGTCTGATTTTTGGTCTCTAAATGGGTGGAGAGACTTCATCTCTCCCCATTTCTTCCCTCCAAATCCCCATTAGAGCTTCATAGAGTGTGTGTGTGAGAGCTTGGTGAGAATAGTGTGTGTGAGTGTGTTCCCAAAGATCTAACCATCCGATCTTCGATCCGAGACCACCATTGTGTTGCTACGGACTAGGAGATCATCTTAGAAGGTCTTGATTTCATTTTAGTTGCTTTGATTTTCGTCACAAGGTAAGTTACTAAACCCCTTGAATGCTTTAAGCTTCCATGTATGTTAGATCATCAATGTTATGGTATGACTTGCTTTATATGTTATTTTTATGTACAAATCTCTAGGTTGAGATGGGTACATTGTGCTTATTATATGAGTATGTGTTGGATGATGTTAATGAATAAAGGTTGGCATATAAATGTTAGGATTTGAACAAATAAAGAACTTGAGACTTGAAAATGGGTGGTCTTGCACTTAGCATTGAAACCCTAATTTGGCAAACTTTAGTAGTGACCCCGAGAAGTAGATTTTAGGGAAGATTACGACTCCCCGAACAATATATTAGATTACTACGAGGTTTAGAGTCCGATTGATCGAGATTCTAGCCCTCCGTACTTTCGATACTGTTAAATTAGAGACATGTGTATAGCTCTAATGTGTTGAATCGAACGTTTACCTACTTGTTAAAATGATGATGAGTGATGGAATAGAATAATCTACTTGTCATTTGTCAAGTTCACTACTTTTGAACTTGATGGTTAATTGCATTTGACGAATGAGAATATATATTTATGCATTGTGTAAGTCCAGTGGCGTCTGTTGAGTAAGGTAGGACGACCTATGGTCTTCACAAATTAACGTTGTGATCGCCATAAGTCGCCGTACCGGAGTTGCACACACCCCTCTTCTGTTGGCCACAGTTGAGAAGTAGCCCCATTGTTGTAGCAATACGCATGACTTTGGCTTGCTATGTTGAACTCGACGGGATTGTGTCGGGGACGTCGATACTACACACACGAGTATCGAGGCACTGTTGTTTGATTGTGTATTGCAGGAGCGACACAAGGTTAAAGGAGGTGATATGATACACTTCCCTAACATGGTCATTTATAAGCAAGTATTATGTGAGTTGAATAAATTGTGTATCGGTAAGATGACAAATGGCTTGGTTGTGGCATATAAACGTTAATACCATGTTATAGTTATTGCTTGAATATCATGTCGTGCCATGTAGCTGCATTAGTAACTTACTGTGTCATTACGACTCACTCCGTTATGTGTTTATTGTTTTCCTTAGATCCGAGCCAGGCAGGAAGTTCGCGGTGAGGCCGATTAGTCCTATCGCGTAGCTCGCAGGTGGACCATTGTTCGGGTTGGTCCTGGAACTCTTTTGTTGATAGTTAGACAATTCTTTTGGTGAGGACGATTGGTTAAGTAAAGTCATGTAGACTTTACTTGGGTAGTATGAATACTCGGTTTGTATCTCTTATTCTTTTGGTAGCCGACACGTGTATGTCGGGCTCGTATATTCTAGTTTATGTTTAATGTGGTCATTTTCCCGAGCATGTAGTAGCTCGTGGTTTTTGTATATGTTGGTTCCGGCATGTTGTGGCCGAGGTAGTTAATATTATTAAAGATGTCTCTTCAAACTTATAATCGTGTTTTATTAGTTGGGTTCCGGCTGTAACGTCGCCGATGATTGACTTATTATCAAAGTTTTTGTTAAATGGGTTTTGTGGTGCGTACGAAATGTTGCGCCACGTGCTTTTAAAAATTGTTGTCGTTAATTGCTTGTTGTTTTGGCGCGTCGACTTGGGATTTCGCATTGGGATCCGGGTCGGTAGGCTAACCTTGGATAGTAAATGTTCTCTATTATTTTTGTCCACTATGTGCATTTTACGGACCATCTACCGAAGAAGTCAAGGGTGATTGGTAGACAACAAAATGGTTTGTATAAGCCGGACTTTCGCAGAGACTTCTTCATTCGGTTTAGCAAATAACAAGTGTTTTAATTCTACTCCTGTTGTTGTTCCCACTTCTTCATCTGTTAACATGCAATATTGATACTTCTGTAAATCTATGGCATTCAAGATTAGGCCATGTTCCACTTTCCAAACTAAAGCTGATTGACCAACTTGCTTGTAAACCATCCAATGTTCAATGCACTACTTTTCTTTGTGACATTTGTCATTTTGCTAGACAAACAAGAATCCCTTTCCCTTTAAGCTCTTCAAAGAGTAGTTCATTCTTTGACCTTGTTCACTGTGATGTATAGGGGCCTTACGGCATGTTTCATATGATGGTTTCACTTCTTTTCTTACCATTGTAGATGATTTTTCCAGAACAACTTGGACCTATATATCTCATGAGATCCAAGGCCCAAGTTCCTTCTCTTCTATCTTCATTCATTAACATGGTTAAAAATCAATTTAAAGCTTCAATCAAAGTCATTAGATCTGATAATGGTACTGAGTTTTTTAATCACTCAGTTGCTAATATCCTCACTCCTCTTGGAATTCTTCAATCTAGTTCTTGTGTTGAAACTCCTCAACAAAATGGAAAAGCTGAAAGAAAGCATAGGTATTTGCTTGAGATTGCAAGAGCTTTGCGATTTTAGGCTCATCTTCCTTTAAAATTCTGGAGTGATTGCCTCTTGACTGCTACCCACATTATTAACAAACTACCTAGTTCTGTTCTGTCCAACCAAACCCCCTTTGAAGTCCTTACTAGCCATGTTCTTTCATACTCTTATCTCAAAGTCTTTGGTTGTCTATGCTTTGCTTCCACTTCATCCATTGGTAGAGATAAATTTTCTTCTAGGGCCATCAAGTGCGTCTTTGTTGGTTATCCCTTTGGCAAAAAGGGCTATAAACTCTATGATTTGCAATCTCATAGAGTCTTTTATAGCAGAGATGTGGTTTTCTATGAATCCATTTTTCCTTTTGCTACTTCCTCAGTGTCTTCTCCTTCTTTTTCATCTATTCTTCCTTTTGGTTCTGACACTGATTATGTTGCTAAAGATGTTCATCTTTTGTCTCTTCCCCCAGAACATTCTCCTGTCCATAATTCTTCATCTTCAGATACTTCTTCTATTGCTCATACCCCTGTTTCTCCCAGTACTCATACTCCTGCTTCTCCTGAGATTACTTCTTCTAATCTCAATCCTTCTTTGTCTTCATCTAATTTTTTTAATGCTAGGCCAGTTAGACATAGAATACTCCCTGCAAAGTACTCAGACTATACAGGCCTTCCTGCATCTTACAATAACTCTCAGACTTCTGCAGTAGCAAGGTACTCCACTCCTTATTCTTTGTCCAATTTCATTTCTTATGATAACTGCTCTTCTAGTTATACCTCTTTCTGTTCAAATTTGTCTTCTATTCCCTCTGCTCCCCTCACTTATCTCCAAGCTTCCAAGGATCCTAAGTGGTGTTTGGCTATGAATGAAGAGCTCACTGCTTTAGTGAATAACAATACTTGGATTTTGCAACCTTTACCATCTAACAAGCACACTGTTGGTTGTAAGTGGGTTTATAGAATCAAAACCAACCCTGATGGTTCTCTTGACAAGTATAAAGCAAGACTTGTGGCAAAAGGGTTTACTCAAGTTGAGGGTCAAGACTATTTTGACACATTTGCTCCTGTGGTAAAGATGACAACTGTCAGGGTTATTCTTGCACTTGCTGTTTCCAAGGGCTGGCCTTTGTTACAAATGGATGTCTCCAATGCATTCTTGCATGGAGATTTACAGGAGGAGGTCTATATAGATGTACCTCCTGGTCTTTCCATTCCATCCCATCTTCTTTCTACACCTGGTTCTCCTATTGTCTGCAAATTGGTAAAATCTCTTTATGGCCTCAAACAGGTTCCCAGGCAGTGGTTCCAAAAGTTTTCTACTGCTTTGTTGGAGTTTGGTTTTCTTCAAACCCATGCAGATCACTCCTTGTTTATTCTTCATCAACACTCTCACTATGTTGCTGTGTTGGTCTATGTTGATGACCTGGTTCTCACTGGTGATGATCTTGATCTTATTCATCTTGTTCAAGCCCATCTTCATACCAAATTTAAGGTCAAGGATCTGGGCATTCTTAAGTATTTCTTGGGCTTGGAAATTGCTAGGTCAACCAAGGGTCTTTATCTTTATCAAAAGAAATATACCTTAGATATTCTCAAGGATCTTGATGGAGAATGCTAGACCTTCTTCTATTCCTATGGAAACTCATCACGCTTTGGCCTCGATAAGGGTTCTATTTTGGATGATCTTTGGGGCTTATCGACGACTAATTGGTAGGCTTGTCTATCTTACCATTACTAGACCAGACATCTCTTATTCCGTGCATATTTTGAGTCAGTTTCTTTCTCAGCCTAGACACCCTCATATGGATGCTGCTCTTAAATTGGTCAAATATCTAAAAGGCTCCCCTGGTCAGGGTCTTTTGTTTGCGCCTTCTTCTCTTTCGCTTTCTGCCTTCATTGATTCTGATTGGGCAGCTTGTCCAACAACAAGAAAGTCTATTTTTGGTTTTTGTGTCATGCTTGGTGCTTCACTGATTTATTGGAAATGCAAGAAACAATCTACTGTTTCTCGATCCTCTGCAGAATCTGAGTATCGAGCCCTTGCCAACACCTGTTGTGAACTCACTTGGATTCTCAGTTTACTCTCCAACTTCAACATTCCCTCTCTTACTCCAGTCCCTTTGTTCTGTGACAACCAGTCTATTTGCATATTGCAGCCAATCCTGTCTTCCACGAACGTACTAAACATATCGAGATTGACTGTCATCTCATTCGTGAGAAGCTTTCTGCTGGTGTCATTCTTACTCATCACATTTCCACTCTTGATAATCCTGCTGACATGTTTACCAAGCCATTATCTGGAGACAGGATTATTCATTTCTTGGCCAAGTTGAATGTGTTCAATCTCTTCCACACCTTCACCTTGGGGGGGGGGGGTTGATAAGAGTACTATAACAACAGCTGAGCAAACAACATCTTCTGGTGTGGAAATGCAACCAGTGGCCAGTGGAAAAAAGTGTAGATATAAGTTAATAGCATCTTAGTTTGTTAAGTTGTTATGTTTTTTGATTAGCTGTATTAGTGCAACTTGTAGTTAGTTAGACTCAAGTTGATTGGCTAGTTAGTTACGTAAGCTAGGTGCTTTCCTTTACTTACAGAATGTATATATAGTCTTTGTAATAGCTTGTTCATAATCAATGAAACAGAGGAGATTCATCTCTCTCTCTTTCTCCCTGTTTTTTAATCTTGGTCTTCAAAATTATCAGTAAGGTCACCGGAGCCTTAGGTCTCAAACGTTGTTTACCAAGTTAAATTATTTCATTTTCCTTGTTTCTGTTGTGTATATGTCCTGCAAAAAGTGTTATCTTTAGACTTTAGAGTTTATTTCTTTTTAATATGTATGTTGATGTTATGTTGTTACTCGTCTCGGAACTTCTGATTGATATAAAGATCAGATTAGGTTATTATTGGATCACAGATTCTGATTTTTCTGTTTTTCATGTATAAAAATAGAAAGAATTCAGTGTCTAACCTTCTGTCAATTTTAATAAAGAAACGGAGAGTTTAACTGGTTCCTTCTATCAAATTGATCAAATGTCTTCCGGAAAGCTGCATTTGAGGTTCCATTTATGTCAAGCAAAATGAATTGTGGAACATCAATTTGACGATTAAGTTCAGGACAATGAAAATTATGTATGTATGTATGTACACAGACACTCACAAACATGTGTTAGTGTGTGTGTGTGTGTGTACATTTGAAAACTTTGAATCAGGAATAAACTATATATGATCAAATCTGTAACAGGGAAAAAAAAAATAGTGATTGTAAACAATTGCTAAAGATGGATTTTGATGGCTGAAGCAATTCCAAAGAATGAATTGGTTTAGGACTAATTGATACCCACAAAACCTAGCTTGGATCGACCACCAAAGTCGATGCAAAGTATTACCTTTATTGTGAAATAATTTGGTCACATACAAATTCTTCAAATTAAATGTTTAAAGGTGGAAATTTCGATTCTTCTTTGGTCCTAGTAGTTGCGGGTGCAAATTAAAGGTTGAAGGTTAAGAGTTTGAGTCCTCTTAACTACCAAAAGTTGGGGTTTGCACAATCAAAGTTCAGAATAAATAACCTGGCTTGAGAGATCAATCTCAGGTCGCTGAACGAGTAATTAACAACATAAAATCAGTGAACATACCAAAAAACAATGATGCTTCAAAGTTCAGATAAGATGTTCATTGCAGGACGATATACACGCAACAGAAACAAGAGGATGTAAACAACCATCTAAGTCTCCGGAGACATTTTCAATGACAAGAAGTCGAAGTAAGTCAATGAACTATCTGATGACCACTCAAACCTTCATCCTTGATCCCAGAAAGCGGCCCCATTTTTCACCCAGATGTTAGTTTTGGTTCTGGTGCACCTTGAACCGAGGCAGTTGAAATAAACGTGGATTGTTTTGGTCAAATTCAGGCAAGCAGTAGCTGCCGTAGTAAAATTTGGGCTTTCCCTTTTTTGGTTGAAAGTTTGATTCTGTTGCAAGTGAAGCCAAAAAAATGTTGGTTTAAAGGCGTGTACGAGCTTTTAGATATAATTTCACAAATAAGATCCTTTTAGATATAATTTATAACTTTTAGATATAAATAAATCTGAAAATGTCAGAGTACAAAGCTTACCTAGCTCCCGGCATCTGGTACAAAATCACAAATAGGATCCTTTTAGATATACTTTCAGTTTGCCGGCTGAAGAAACATCCGCACATTACCAAAGGTGTGAATCAGGGGAAAGAGAGTAAGAAAGATGAAGATCAAAACCAAAATCAAAACAAAGAAGCATAATTCTAATGAATGCATTCATCTCTTACTTGGCAATAAAGAGGGGTGACAGTTGTTAGCAAGCAAAATGCCATGAATAACGAATCTCCTCCTATACCTATAAAATATAACCAATCAATTATGAACCTCATAAGACAAAACCAAATATAAGTGAGGAAAAGGATTGCATCACATTTTTGTTCAACACTTTTACCAAGTTTACTACAATAAGGGAAGGTCGGATATGGTCGAGTGAAATATTTCAAGGTTAAGAATCATCTACATTATTAGTCTAAAAGACATGAGACTGTAACTGGCAGAAAAGCTTTCCAAAAGGGAGAATGTTATAGCTTTTTAAATGATATTGTGGTAATGCTATTTCCTATTACTATTATGATACCTAATACTGTCATTACTTTGGCCTATTAAAATGTTTTTGACCTCAATTTAACATAGAAGTATAAAAAAAAAATACAACCTAAAATATGGAAACGCATTCCTGGATTAAATCCTTTTATGCTGAAACAAACAGAGTGCTAGTCTAGCAGCTTGCAAAATGCAATTGCGGAGTCCTCTCCGATGGCAAAAAAATGTTTGGTTTCACATTGCGACAAATAGAAAATAAAGAAACATTACTTACATAAGAGGAGACTTCCACTGAATGAACCAAAACAGGAGAACATGCTTCGAAGTCATCAGATATACAAATCTTGCCCATGCCTCAAGTCTTCTTGTATTTTCTGTTTCACTATTGTCAAATCCTCAAATTGTCACGACAATATTACTAATGAAGACATGAAGTCTTCCTCAAGCTGATTGAGGCAATCGTGGATGCAGTTGCAAGAACTCGTACAGAATTTGGGTACGAAAGGTTTCATCTTTCTAACCAAATCACCAAGATAATCTCCACCCGAACCAACTTTGAGTTACATAATAAAAACAGACTACGGTAGGTCATTTTAAATCTTTAACACATAGCTATCTTTCCCTAATAAATCAATTCTCTCTACAAACCTCTCTTGATACACAAATTTTACTACTTGTACACCAACTTTCAACATAATTATTCACCATCTCAAAGAAATATATTAATCACAGGGGGCATTGGTTCCATACTCCATTACTGGGGCAAAATGATCAGCAATAATGGATCACCACAGGAAACTTGCTAACTATTCTAGAATAGCAGCCGTCAAATCAATGCCACAGCTTAGTACAGAAACCATTCTTAGGCCACTTGCTCTATACCATATCTAAAATGGAGTCAACTTACTATCCTGCCAAGCTACTTGGGTCATCAATTAGGGTTTGAATGAAGATGTTGACCACCCTACATTCTTGCTGTGTTGACATCAAACTGAACCATGTCAACCTGAATTCCTGTTTGATGTAACCCTGGCATTCCAGCTAGCGAATGATCTTCACACGGTACTCGAAGTTCTCATCCAAGTAACCTGACCCGTCATGGATACCTAACGGCAATCCGTTTATTAGGGTGCTATCTAAATCATGCCTCTGTTCGGTTGCACTAGCCAGCCTCTTTCAGGACAGTTCTGCTCGGGAATCAACAGCTGGCACTTTTATAATGGCCCCGTGGGTCCAGTTTTCTGATTCTCCACTACCATGTGACCTTGCTATTCCATCAGCCTCGACAGTGCACCCCAGGGAGCATCCATTATCTTCATCCCTAGGAGGGACTGCCGCTTCATTCAAGTCAGGCACGAAAGCAACATTGAAGTCAAGTTGACGTGATACGCAAATCTGCCACCTTCCTTTTAGTTGGAATCACTGTATAAGCCAAAATCGCCATAGAAACAACAACATGTTCATGGACACCATTTCTTTTGGAAGTTTGCCAGGGAGAAGACTTTAACCATCTCTCTATCCAGTTTCTGACCATCTCAGGGGTGGAAGGAATGACCAGATTCTCGACTTTGAGATAACGAAGTGCCTGAAAAATAATTTGAAACCAGGTCTTATTTCACAAGAATGGAAACCAAACTACTATAAAAGGAGGGTTTAGTTGCACAAATATTGAAATTTCCACCAATAGATGCAGATCGTTCTCAATCTTAAACTCACCAATTAGGTGGTGGAAAAACCACCATTCTACCGACAACTGATGCTGAAATGTCATAAACAACGACCTTGTCCTCTACCACGTGAGAAATTCCATCAATTGGGAGCGTGCTAGTACCAAGACACTATTGAAAAAGGAAAAAGGATATCATTAGTTAATTGTCATATCCCTCAGCCGCCAAATGCGTGGAACTTTCCATAAATTAAAGCAGTCATAAGTGAAAAGAAATTTTATACTTTTGTAGATTTTTCTGAAGTAAGAACCTAAGAGCCCCACTTGGAATCCTGTTCAGTACTAATGTTTTTTAAATCAAGAACTTTCAAGAAATTGAAAGTCAATTGGTTGGTGGAATTCTAGTTAGTCAGCTTTACTATCTCAAACTTCCATTGAAAGAAAAAGATAATACAATAGCCCCATGGCTGAAAAACCAAGCTACCTTTTACAAATATAAAGTATCCATGAGGTTTTATTGGTTTCAATATCATTTTACAAGTTTACTGAATATGAATCATTGCATGGTTTATTGTGCTATATATCTCAAAAGGAAAGGAATCTGTCATAACACGACAAGGTTGAATCTCGTAGCTAGGAAACCAGTACATTAATGAATTAATTAGTGAATTTGGAACCCCTAATCCTTTACTTGCCAAAGCACTAAATTTTGTCTTTTGAACGAAATTTCATTTTTTCCGACAGTCTTTAGATTTTAAAAAATTGGTTAATTCTCTACATCCAAATATTGTGTGCAATCTAACATCTAACTCAAACAAAAGAAGCGTAATGATATATGAAAGAGATAATCTAAAGCAAGTTATAAAAGTAACCAACAATGGTAAACGTGATATCAGACTCCCAGAGTCTGATTCCCTCCTCCATGGCTTCAGCTTGCATCATATATACGTCCAGACCTGAAACATGAGGTTGATCTATGGTAAGCAGATTGAGAAGAAAAAAAAACAAAGGAAGTTGGTGTATATATCAGTTATCTATGCATTCCGTGGAAACTAAAATAAATAAATCTCTTTGATCGGAACAGAGGGAGTATCTGAAATCTTGTGATCTACTCTTCGACTGAAGAAGTTGAAAGGAAAATGTACAGTAAAAATCAAAATTTGGTAAGGAGCTTCTCTACTTACTCGATTGGTTTTACGGCTAGAGAAGGAAAAAGGTTCCGACTGACGCAGGCCGCGCGTGACGAGTTCAATGAGGACTGCATGCGCGCGCTCACACAGAGAGAGAGAGAGAGGAGGGGAAGGGTGGCGGATGGAGGCAAGTAATAGTTTAGTGTTTTAGGGTTGCTTAGGTATTTAAAGCCCCACCACTTGACCGAATGCTCGCCCAATTTGGAAATGATGTATTTACAGAAGTTTTTCTACGGAAATGTAACAGAAAATGTTGTAGTGTTGTACAGTACAATACCTTTATACATCACATCGTTGTCACAAGAATCAGGTTTGAGGTTCTCACACTTGCACACAAACGAGATGGCTTAGTTCTTAGTTCTTACATTGTACATCTTATTATTCGAGATTGCTGAGATATTGGAAGTAAAAGAAGAAGCATCATCCACAGCCATAATTGGCTCTGATACCATTTAAGAATGAATAAAATAAAGGAGAAGGAAGAAGCACTGAAGAAAGGAAGAGAGAAAAGTACAGAATAATCAAGGAAAACTCTAACTAGCCTACCACTATTGACTGACTTTTCAAACACTAATAATTAGAATAAACAATGATTTACAAAGAAATACATGTAAACTAATTTACGTGCTAACACCCCCCACAAGAAGGGGAGTAGCGTCGGGGACTCAAAATCCTTTACTTTCTTAAGTTATTCAAATGAGTAAAACCTTGTCAATTAAATCCTCTATTCACCTCAATAAAAAGGGGGGGGGGGTTTCATCACCATCTATAGCTAAACAACTGAGAAAGGAGTGTGATTCGCTATTAGGCATCGCCCGAACAGTACTTTTTCCTAAAACAATGACCAGAAGCATGTCGTAACCAGCATGCACACCAGCACCAGCACCAGCAATAGCACGGAGGTAGTTATTATATTAAAAAAATGCATTAAATTATTATGAGATAGTTATTATTGTAGAATAAAGTAAGCTTAAAATATTATTATAAATTATGCATAAGTAATTATAGATATTTAATTAATTTAAAAAGAGACCTAATTAACCTCAGCCTAATATCATCATTAAAATAAAAATTGACAATTTAAGTATTTTTAAGAAACCCTAACATGAAATTCTTATCATAACACAACTTCCTATGTTTCTTCAACGCGCACACGACATCCATGGCCGTAACCGTCTTGTGCCGAGCGTGCTCTATGTAGGTCACCGCATCACTAATTTAAGTAAGGCCCAAGCCATTTCGACCTCACAAAAGTGCAAGTAGCGAAACGGTGAATCACTAATTTCTAAATTTATGGCCCACTGTGAAAGGTGTTAGGTCCGAGGGTTGCTCAGTGTATAGGCTAGAGGGGGGGGTGAATAGCCTATACTTGGTGTAATAAAAATTTCATCCAAATTTTACATTTAGATTGAAGAGTAGATGAAATGATTACTACACATAGATCATCTTCCTCATACTGAATGATAAGCTGAAGATAGAGTGATCGGACATCCTAGATCAGCAGATGTAGATCATGGACATCTAGGATCAGCAGATATGAAATATGCAGTTGGAAGATGTATGTTGAACTTAGCTGATGGAAATGAGTTTGAGCAATGAAGAATAAACGGCATAAGTTTAACAATTAAGATTAAAGTAATGTAAAGATTTGATTTGAAAGAGAGCTTGACAGTTGACTATAATCAGTATTAGATGCATCATTTACTTTCCTTAAACAGTTGCACATGATAAAGCAAATTATATACGAAAGAGAAATCAAGGTGAATGTAACAATTATATATTATATTAAAATTCACAGAGGTTTGCTCAAAGGCAAACATGCTTAGTACATCAACCTAGACTCTCTAACCTAGCAATCTTTCCGGGAAGAAGGAAAGTGAAATGGAATACCCGAAGACACATGTAAGAACTCTAACCCTAGCAGTTCCTAACAACCTTGGAGGTTAGGGAAGGAAAGTGTTAGTGTTAGAGTGATGTGAGAAGAGAATATTAGGAGTTGTTCAAATAGCATATATTTGAACAAGCGAGTGCTAAGCACTCGACCAACAATGATGACAACTTATTGCACAATCGGCACGACTTATAATGTAGTATAAGTCCGCCGATATGAATGCAATCTGGACATGTAAGTTACGGCTCTTCATCGGACATCTTCAAGCTTGATCGGCTTCAACGCGTAAGATACTTGGTCTCTTTTTGGATGATGGAGTTGAGGCCATCGAAGAGACCGAGTTCTTCGAAGGAAGAAGAACTCAAATCAACAACAAGGTTGTTGATCAGCGCAGCTTCTCGCCTTTTGGATTTTCTTCTCTCTCTCTCTCACAAAGTGTTTGTTCTTACACTTGTGATTTCTCACTCAAGGAGTGGTTCGGATTGAAGAAATGAAGATCAATACCACAACCTTTCTCAAGCATAAGCATACACGTGTGTGTTCTAGTGCTTGTGCTCTCTCCTTGTGCACTTGTGCTCTTATGAAATGAGAATAAGAGTCTTCTTATATTGGAGAAGAAGAGGTGACCGTTGGTGTATTGAATAGGTTTATGCCCGTTGGTGATCTGAATCTCGTGATGTAGGCAGTACATCTTCAAGCTTTGTTGGGCAAAGACCTTCGATTAGGTTTGAGTCTTGAAGATGATCCGTGACACGGTGGACATAGATGGACGTGTCGAGCTTAGCCTGGATGGTGATTGATGTGGACGTTTCATTGCTTTGGTAGTGCGGCGTCGTGCTTGGCCTTTTCGGAAATGACGCTTTGAAGACCGCGAGCACGCTCGAAGAGGAAATGTCTATTGGATAAAAGTGAAGGTGCGACATCGATGCGTATCTTGGATTTGTCGACGATCTTGTAACGGATCTATTTTGTCTTGAAGTGCATTGAGTAACGACCGATGTATCTCGTGATCTTACGCCGCCAGCTTGTTTTGATGAGGATTTGGCGATTCGAGATCCGCCGTTATAGAACTGCCGATGTAGAAACGATGGTCACGATGTTCCTCTTGAATAAATAGCTTCTCTGCAGGTTGTTACGATGAAGTGCTTTGGCGGATACTAGAGTCTCGATATAGAACTCGATGTAGAGATGGCTATTTAGGCGATCATAGGCGAAGGAAATGTGCGCTAGTGAGACATCTCGATAGTCACGTCGGTGGCAATTTGAAGAGCTTGATTCATATGAAGGTTTGTCATCATTCGGTAGGACAAAGACTCGGATATGTACAAAGACTTCCTAGTCTAATGACCTATGCATTGTTTCAACAAGCTGCCACACTAACCGACGCGACCCTTTTAGCCACTTGTGAAACATGCGTTGTAATGGGAACAAGCAAATCACTGTGTTGGAATATGCATACATATATCGGTGATTTACAGCATATTCCTAACAATCTCCTCCTATTTGCTTGGGACCATTACTACAATTGACTTATACATATAGCTCTATAAAGCGGTTGTTCAATCCTTAGTAATAACATGCCACTACTTGAATATTCGGTTTATATCAAGGCATGCCCTAGGTTGAACTTACAAGCGATAGCGTATGTATAGTCACCTATTGCTAAGTATTTAGACTCAATAATTGAAAGAACAAATACGAAGCAATAATTGAAATGATTGTTTAGGCAAATGATAGTATTGCCTTAAGAGTGTGTTTCTTGCATCGGATGATCTGAAGAATGTTGCTCCAGCAAGAAGTAGAAAGTATAGTTAACTTTTTATCTAGTTCTCAATCGAATTGATTAAGTATCTTCATATAGTCAGCGTATTATAATAGTCATATAGTATTTTGCTGTATGGGTAGATACACAACCTTACAACCGTCCTACAAGTTGTCTATCTCTCCTCCTTAATGTTTGTTTATCTCTCCTCCTTATAAGTTCACACTTTTCGGGAGGACATTGCAACTTCATAATTTCTCCTCCAGTGTTAGTCCTACTATAATTTCTTAAGGCCTGACTTCCTTTATAATTACTTGAGGCCATTATTTCTTCACGGTCTCTCCTCCTTAAGGGTTCGTTGATTGCTTGCAATTTTCACAATCTCTCCTATATTCAATTTTCTCCTTAATATTTGTTTCTCTCTTTATCTTACTAATTTTCCATCTCTCCTCCTTAATACTTCACACTTTGGGAGGCCCTCACAATTTCTTCCAATTTCTCCTCCTTAATGACTAGTGTTCTGAATAGTGTCAATCTTACTGTGATTATAATTATTAGGGGCCTACAATTACTTGTCTCCTTTCCTCCTTAATAGTTCTCTCCTTTTTACTAGTTGGGGTTATTACTACTTCACATATTACTACTTCACATTTACTACACTACTTCACAATTTCTTGGAGCCATTACTACTTCACATTTACTACACTACTTCACAATTTCTTGGGGCCATTACTACTTCACAATTTCTCCTCCTTAATGGCCACAAGTTAAAGATAGATAGAGAGTTATCAATTGAATTATGTAGTGTTAGAAGCTAAATATGAGAGAGAACAGGCTGATGATAATTCATAAGGTATGAATTTTGATAGGTAGAAGGAAGGAAGTTTGGTCTTGGTAAATCTTTGTCTTTTAGAAGCTGAAGTGATTTGCAGGATGTAATTCTCAGAGAATATAGGCCGTATAGAGTAAATACAGTTATTTGTCATATTGACAGATTCTTAGTGTGCAGATAGCTTATGATACACAACTTTTATGTATGAGACATACATAATAGGATATCGAGGTTAGAAATTGTGTTTCCATTGCTTGTAAGAAGGTTTTACAAGAATGTAGTGATACGCTTTATTTTGTAATAGGAGTACCAAATAGGGTAAGCAGTTTAATTAGTGATACCAATTGGTGAGTGGTAAAGTATTCAAAATAGTTTCTTTCTTAAAGTATATCAAGTCGAAATAGTCAAGTATGTTTGAGTCTTATATTGACTTTTGTTGGATGCATGAGATATACATCTAAAATATGAGATGTAAGGTCTGCCTATGAGGTATTGCTGAAGTTCATTAAGAAAGTAAACTGTAGGCATAGATGTGTATGTACCAGGACAAATTTTGGATATTTAACACAAAAGAGAATGTCAAATATAGACAGACAGAAGTAAGCATTACATATTAATTTGATAAAACAGAGACCTAGCTAGTCATTCTAATGAGGTAGAGTTAAAGGATGAAGGTCTGCTGATTCTGATCGAAGGAAACATTGACCGCTGGATTTGACGCGGAGTTGGCGTTTTTGGTGAAGCTCCTCCCGAGATGATGGTTGCTCAAGGTGAGCATTTGAGGCGATGGGAGCAGGAGCGATAGTAGCGGTATTGTTTCTTGTGGGAATCCAAGGGATGAAATTGGATACACTGTTCGGGGTCTCGAAGACGATTCCTTACACGACGAGAGATTCGACGAGGTCGTTGAATCACTGGTGGAGGAGGAGTGGCAAGAAGGACCATCATTCGATGACGCCATTCAGTGTGGGAGATGGGTCGATGAGGAGGACTAGGCAAATTTGGTGAATACATGATACCAATTTTTGAGGAAAGCAGAAGTCAGTTTGTTGTTTTTGGAAACTGATACCAATTTTATACAACTTTGAGAAGATGAAAGGGTTTCTTGATTAGAGGAATGGGAAAAAATATTTTGGGGGCTTAAAGAAGTGAGTGCATTTAATGACAGTAATGATAGTTTGATTTGGGATTATGTCATCATGCTTTAGTGTAATTATGGCTAGTATTTAGGCCGTCTAGAGGATATTAATATTATTTTCAAACAAGAAGTTTAAAATTAATACATAATTAGATTAATTTGATTGCCTTTATTGTGGTATTAATGGGTACAACTGCTTCCAGAGATAATATAAGCTGTTATTTTACTTCAAACGAGTTGTTTGAGTAAATTAATCAACAATAGAACAGCATTGGTTGTTTAAGAATGAATTGGGGACAAAATAACTTGTCCAAGCCATATGGCACAGTTGTACATGACACATATGTGGAAGTTTTTAGATGGATGTGTCTTAAGATTGTCTGATACCAGTTTTTGAAGTCTGATACCAATTTTGAGAGATTTGATGAGTCTTTTAATGAATGAAGACACTATCAGCAGGTTGTATTAGGTATTTGCTAAAGTAGGAACTGCTGATATCAATTGTTGTGTCTATCATTGGTAGTGTGATTAATATCAGCTAAGGTAAGGACAGCTGATACCGATTGAGTAGACTCTATTTATAATGGACATCAATCTATTTAAGATTAATAAAGCTTAGTAAGAATATTAAATAGATCAAGTGAGATATTACATGTGTACGAAGTGATGTCCGTTCTTCTTTCTATTCAGAGATCTAAGCATTCTACACCAAAGGAAGAGATCTGAGACTAGACTTGTCTCAAGAGAGTGAGATGTAGCCTATATACCGGGGGTCATATCGGTGTTCACTCCGAGGAAGGACTTAATATTTGAAAATATTAGTCTTCCCAAGATTTCTTGAATGTCGATTATCTTGAGGATAGGTCGAGTTACTAGAGATTTTTAACTACATCCTTTTTAGCAAAGAATCACATGATAAGGTGTAGCGAGTGTTTTTGAATTCAATCGTATACCAATTAGTTGTTGAGCCATTATAATGAGAACAACTAATTAAGCCTTTATAATCGCAATCTCATAAGGTACACAAGATTTTGTAGTTGTCGTAACTAAGAACACAAAGTCTTTGTTGAATTGTCTTGAAAGGTTCAATTTAGCGTACTGTTGTTCAAAGCGATTTACTAATAATCTTGACCTTTTAATCATGAAGGATAGAGATTGAGTAATAGCGATTCATTGATAGGTTGACATGAAGGTCATGAATACTGCGATCCGCCTATTTGTTAAGAGACTATAGATTTTAGAACTTGAATTTACTCTTTGTGAAAAGATTAAATTCGAAAGGCAATTATCATGGTGTCTAAGGATGAAAGTTAAGCGGTAGTAGAAGACCATAACTTGATGTAGCAGATTGTTCAAGAAAGGTTTTGATGGGATGTCGGCGAGTTTGTGTCTCGGTGGAGTGATCATTTCATTAAGAGCAATTTCTTTTAATCACCGAATAAAATGGAGATAATAAAGAATAATAAGTTTGATCAACACACTTAACACATTAGTTCATGCTATCAAAGGAATGCGACAAGTAGATGAGCATGAGAAAAGTTGAGAACTTGTATTCAATAATCCAAGTAGTTTTACACGGTATGATGCAAGGATCGGTGATTACAAGAACAATACAACTGGATTTTTGGTGAACGCCGATTACATGAGAAAGATACAATGATTCTATTTACAGAAAGAAATATATGTTACAAATTTGTGTCCTATAGATCCTAATCCTAGACATTAGATTGGGAGTCATTGGTCAAGGATTTAGAAGGAGTTGGATGATAAGAAGATGGCCGTGTTCCCTTTTTGATCTCCTCCAACTCTCGGGAGCGAGAACATCTTCACTTCTTCGGTCATTATGAGAGCACCGAAGGGTGATGGCCGTCAAAGATGTCTTGCTTGGCCCATGAATCCCCTTTGATAGATGAGGGAATTGGTGGCGACTATTAGCAGTTCATCATCCTCATCAATTCCATATTAGCTACTTAATTCAGGCGAATTATCCGCATCGGCCATCTTTGAGGTGATGGTCGGCATACCTATATATAACCGAAGACTTGTTGCACATGGCAATATGTTAAATGTTTTCTAAACATTTGACATTTCTTTACAGGATCTTTTACGTGAAGTTCAAGTATGCAAGCGACTTCCAAAAGTGGAATGAGTATGTGCTAATTGATTTTCCCAGTGATTCATCTGTAGACATTTTAGAGTATCAATGAGATTGATAGCTAAAAATTAGAAGAGAGAATGAAATCACTTTTACTGGCATTAATTTATGGTTTTCTATCTTTCTTTTAAAACTAATTGACTAAAAGAGTTCTTAAGTGTTCTGACAATCATATGTTGCAGCATATAAATTATGCTTGATGTCAACTTACTATGATTATCGGACGAGACAGAAGAAGATCTCTTTATCAATTGTTTTCTCAACAAGATTTTGAAACCATAATTAATGATTTCAGTACACGGACTTGAAACAATTTCTCTCATATTTGTAAACGTGTATTGAAAAGATTTTGGGAAATAATTTTCACTTTATAAATGCTTTTGGAAATACATTATTGAGAGAAATATAGATCAGCTCTTGTGAAGTAACAGATATAAAATCGAAACAACATTGAATGAATATGAAGGAATCATACCCGTTGTTAAGGAATTGTCTTGATCCAATCTTAGGACTTGGATTTTGTAACATTTGTGAGATTTTGAATCATCGATTTGTAACTAGTGTAATCTATAGGGGTTTGTGAGTTTTGACATGGTAGAGATTGGAATGAAGAAGGAGCTCTACTTATACTCACGGAGGTTAGGCGAAGGATACTCAATAATGAAGCATTATTGTTGTGTTGTCCTTCGATCACGCCATGGCGAGGGATAGGTGTGAAGTCTAGATATTTTCAAGATTCTTGGTAAGGATTGATGTTGGTGATTTGTCGTTTTCCAAGATTTTGAAAATAGTCTTAACTTTAATCGGTCAAACTTGAAAAGTGTGCCTCCACCTTTAATAGACTTGAGAGTAGGTCTTTAAAGGATTTTACTTCTATAAGTCGCACATAAAGCGAGCTTATGAAGTGTAGGTTGGCGATGTGGAAATTCACCAACCGGGGTTTTGAAAAACACTTGAAATCGGTGATAGAAAAGTCTGATTTGTTTTGAAAAACCATTTGCATAAAACAAATCATACAATCAATGTATATTAATGAAAGTGCGGTATGATAGGTTATTATGCATTATTGTCGATGATATGTATAAGCATATTAGTTCGGAGACATGAGCACGAGTCATTGGAAAGCAAATAGCTAACTTTGTTATGTGTAGGCATGAGAGAGGTCTTTATCAACTCCTTTGGACTTATCGCAGATTTTTCACTTCATTGTTGTAAAGTCCAGTGAAGATTTTGACCTTGAGTGAGTGAAGGACATGAGTGAATTCTCATGAGTGATCGGCGATCCTTCATATATCGCACCATGTTACTATCTGATGGAGAGAGGTGTTGCATGATTTACCTTTTCTTTCATATGAGTTCCTGCCCAAAGTACTCATAGAGAAAATTAGCAACATTTATGAGCTAAAGATAGCTCTAGTAATCCAATGATGCAAATGAGACTTAATAAGCATGACAAAAGAATAATTATTCAAAATACAGCTTATAAGTGTAACCCAAAGAGTTAAGAGA
Organism: Platycodon grandiflorus; assembly: GCA_016624345.1. NCBI lineage: Eukaryota > Viridiplantae > Streptophyta > Magnoliopsida > Asterales > Campanulaceae > Platycodon > Platycodon grandiflorus. The sequence goes on along the minus strand of CM028366.1, from coordinate 47,326,485 downwards.
TTAGGAGTTGGGGTTACTTCCTCATTGAACTCTTTGAACGCGTCTGCTCATAGTTGTTGAAGCACCAGTTCTAATACTGAGCATAGGTTCTTTGAGTGTATTCTTGATCGGCTGAGGCTCCTCATTGAAGGAAGATAAATTCATCATTGATGTCCTTAGGCCAAGAACTTACAGTTTCAGTGATTTTGAAGATGACATATCTTTGATTTCCTTTGAATTTCCTTTGAAACTCCACTTATTTCCTCTGCTCTAAACTTTTATAAAAAGTTTTCTTGAGAAGGTGTTGGATTGGAACAATCGTTAGCCTTATGTCAAGAGAGCAAGTTTTTGGAAGGGATTCTAAGTTATTCATCCATCAAATATGAGTTTAACCCATTTGCCAAAGAAGATGCCAAGAATTAAGAACAGATTTATTAAACATGCATAATCTTTAGCAAGTCATCTTTCACTATAATACTTCTTTTCACAATATCAATGTAATTCTGATATATGAAAAATTTTCTTATAGTGAACACATAGTCATCACAATATTCTTTCTCACATGTTTTTGAAAACAAAATTTATTTTTATTTGTAGATGGTTTTCAAAAGACTTTCAGGATTCTCAGTCAAAAGGTTTTTGTGGATAAAAGATTTTGAAAAGACTCCTTTTGACTATGCATCTAATCTGAGCAACAGGATCTAAACTCTCAGGTTATTAAGCTGAAATAAGGTTTCTGAGTACTAGCTCGATACCAATTGTTAGGTCGAGGGTTGCTCGGTGTATAGGCTAGAGGGGGGGGTGAATAGCCTATACTTGGTGTAATAAAAATTTCATCCAAATTTTACATTTAGATTGAAGAGTAGATGAAATGATTACTACACATAGATCATCTTCCTCATACTGAATGATAAGCTGAAGATAGAGTGATCGGACATCCTAGATCAGCAGATGTAGATCATGGACATCTAGGATCAGCAGATATGAAATATGCAGTTGGAAGATGTATGTTGAACTTAGCTGATGGAAATGAGTTTGAGCGGAAGAATAAACAGCATAAGTTTAACAATTAAGATTAAAGTAACTGTAAAGATTTGATTTGAAAGAGAGCTTGACAGTTGACTATAATCTGTATTAGATGCATCATTTACTTTCCTTAAACAGATTGCACATGATAAAGCAAATTATATACGAAAGAGAAATCAATTTGAATGTAACAATTATATATTATATTAAAATTCAGCGAGAGGTTTGCTCAAAGGCAAACATGCTTAGTACATCAACCTAGACTCTCTAACCTAGCAATCTTTCGGGAAGAAGGAAAGTGAAATGGAATACCCCGAAGACACATGTAAGAACTCTAACCCTAGCAGTTCCTAACAACCTTGGAGGTTAGGGAAGGAAAGTGTTAGTGTTAGAGTGATGTGAGAAGAGAATATTAGGAGTTGTTCAAATAGCATATATTTGAACAACTGAGTGCTAAGCACTCGACCAACAATGATGACAACTTATTGCACATCGGCACGACTTATAATGTAGTATAAGTGCCGATATGAATCAATCTGGACATGTAAGTTACGGCTCTTCATCGGACATCTTCAAGCTTGATGCGGCTTCAACGCGTAAGATACTTGGTCTCTTTCTTGGATGATGGAGTTGAGGCCACTGAAGAGACTGAGTTCTTCGAAGGAAGAAGAACTCAAATCAACAACAAGGTTGTTGATCAAGCAGAGCTTCTCAGCTTTTGGATTTTCTTCTCTCTCTCTCTCTCACAAAGTGTTTGTTCTTACACTTGTGATTTCTCACTCTGAAGGAGTGGTTCTGGATTGAAGAAATGAAGATCAATACCACAACCTTTCTCAAGCATAAGCATACACAGTGTGTGTTCTAGTGCTTGTGCTCTCTCCCTTGTGCACTTGTGCTCTTATGAAATGAGAATAAGAGTCTTCTTATATAGCTGGAGAAGAAGAGGTGACCGTTGGTGTATTGAATAGGTTTATGCCCGTTGGTGATCTGAATCTCGTGATGTAGACAGAGTACATCTTCAAGCTTGATCTGTTGGGCAAAGACCTTCAGTTAGGTTTGAGTCTTGAAGATGATCTGTGACACAGGCTGGACATAGATGGACGTGTCGAGCTTAGCCTGGATGCAGCTGATTGATGTGGACGTTTCATTGCTTTGTGTAGTGCGGCATCGTGCTTGGCCTTTTACGGAAATGACGCTTTGAAGACCGCGAACATTCGAAGAGGAAATGTCTATTGGATAAAAGTGAAGGTGCAGACATCGATGCGTATCTTGGATTTGTCAGACAGATCTTGTAACGGATCTATTTTGTCTTGAAGTGCATTGAGTAACGACCGATGTATCTCGTGATCTTACAGTTTCTCAGCAGTTGTTTTGATGAGGATTTGGCCGATTCGAGATCGCCGTTATAGAACTGCGATGTAGAAACGTGATGGTCACGATGTTCCTCTTGAATAAATAGCTTCTCGGTTGTTCGATGAAGTGCTTTGGCGGATACTAGAGTCTGCCGATATAGAAGCTGCTGTAGAGATGGCTATTTAGGCGATCATAGAAGGAAATGTCCGCTAGTGAGACATCTGCCGATAGTCACGTCGGTGGCAATTTGAAGAGCTTGATTCATATGAAGGTTTGTCATCATTACGGTAGGACAAAGACTCGGATATGTACAAAGACTTCTAGTCTAATGACCTATGCATTGTTTCAACAAGCTGCCACACTAATACGCAGCCCTTTTAGCCACTTGTGAAACATGCGTTGTAATGGGAACAAGCAAATCACTGTGTTGGAATATGCATACATATATCAGCTGATTTACAGGCATATTCCTAACAAAAGGAAAGCATCCGGATATCAAATCGAAAAAAGTGCTGCTACTAAGTTCAGGTGGAAGATAGAGGCGGGAAAGAATCACCGATATATATTGCTTATCTTGATCCAGGTGGGGCAGTTGAATCCTTCAATTCCCAAGAAAATGAAAGAGCGACTGATAGTCTTTCTTATTGATTGGAAAAATCGATTTCATCCATGTCCCGATCACTTTTCTTTTTCGATGGCGAAAAGCTCCTGCTCAACATGAGGAGGTCGGCAGACCCGGTTGGGCTTAAACATCTTTTTCTCTCCTATTTCATCTTTGTATTTCTTTCCTCGACCCCACTCTGGTATAAAGGGCGCTCAAATCTTTCTCTTTCTAACATGGAGGATACCCCATGTTGGACAGTCACGTGACTTAGCACGTGATTTCAGTAAGGGTATTTTTGGGTTTTACAAAAAAAAATTAAGCTTTCTAAGTAAAAAGCTGGACAAAGTGATGAACATAAGACAACATGCCAAGTATAGTGATGAAATTAAGAAGAAAAAAAAAAGTAGGGTTAGCTTAATGAACTTTCTGCCTAAGTAAGGTGACCAAATTGCGATTTAAGCCTTTATTTTTCCTTCGGTAAATTGTCCTTGCGACGTCCTCCGACAGCTCCTCAAAGACGAGTCCAAATTTGTACACCAATGTTAACCAACACTTAACGTTGGTGTACAACACTAACACGCCTTATTGGCAATTTAGCACAACAATTTCCTAATGAGTATGAACGAACCTACAATTCCAATCCCAAGTGGACCAATTCTAACATTTAGGTAAAAGACTCTGATACTAAAATCCCTTTCTCCATGTTATTTCCAGTCCAAACGACACATCTCACATCTCTGCTTCTTTTTAAGCTTCAAATCTTCTATCACACTCTCTGTCCCATTAAATCAGAGCCCTACACATTTTCTTATAAAAATTGTAAAAAGAAGACAAACTAAAATAACATGTATACGTGTAAGGCTAGAATTAAGTGGGACAGAGAGTGTGATAGGAAGTGAGATAGAAAATTTGAAGCCGTGAGTCAGAAATGGACATGTTGCTAGAAACACACCCCAACCATGATCCTTGCTTTTCCCTCAAGCCAACTTGAACGCATTTCCTATTTTTGTTGTCTCTCTACTCAGGCTGTCAGGCAACCAACGTTCTTGTTTGTTTGTTTTTTCTTTTTTTTCTGCACACAAACAATAGTAAATTTAGGCCTAGAGTAGGGTGAAAGTAATTAAGTTTGAAGGGCAAATTGCGTGAATCGTTCATGTACTTATACCTTTTTCATGCAAATCGTTCCAAAACTTGGATTTTGTTTGTACTTGGTTTAAAGTACACTATAGCTTCTCACCATTAATCCTTTGCTTGAATATCATTACAAAACATCCGTTAAATAATTGTGTGACACGTATAGGGGCATTAAATATAAATCTTCAGTTTTAATTGTTTAAATTTAGAAATTAGACTATTTAAATTTATTTGGGGCAAATTAAAAAAAGAAAGAAAGACTATTATTTTTTGGGGACGGAGGGAGTATTAAATTATGATAAATAATAACATCATTTAGTCTTGGAATCGGACATATTTTACAAAAAAGGTGTTATTATTTACTCCTTCCGTCTCGAAAATATAGTAACTCTTTCCTCTTTGATTTGTCCCAAGCACAAGCAAAGTCTAATGGATGATTTGTGGAAAAAGTGTAAGTGCAAGATTGATTCATGTAATTTTGCCAAGTTAGAATTACTCACCAATTTATCTAATTTGTGAATCAATAGAAAATCGCTAATCAATTCCTTAGAAAGGATGATCAATAAGATCTCGAAACATTATTGATTGCATGGAGTTCAAAAGTCAATTGATTGAACTAATCACACTAAATAAAAGAGAGAAATTTGGGAGAGTCCCATTTGGTGGATATTCAATCGCTTTAATACCCTATACTTTTTTTAAATCGGAAAAATATACTTTTGTATAAAAATGTCATTTATGCCCTTAAGAAACACGAACAAGCATGCGATGCATCGCGATTCCTAATTGATGCATGGTGATTTTTAAACAAGCAAAAGGCACTTGTGGTTAAATGTCGTATATGCCTTTAAGAATTCGAACAGGCACATGATACATCGGAATTCCAAATCGATGCATCGCAATTCTAAGTCGATACATCGCAATTCTAAATTGATGCATCGCGATTAAACTTTCGTGCATCGTCTTTAAAATAAGATGTATCATGAGCGGCAACGATGGCGGAACTACTAGAGGAGTACACGGAGTTAATAATTCTATACATATACTCGCATTATCAGAGTTGTGATGATGTATCAAGAATAAATATATACGTATAAATTTTCATCTTGATATTAGTATGAATCTGCTTAGAAGGTGAAGTTTCCATTGACGTGGAAGAGGAGGGATAATAGAGGGAGTTTGATGTGGCGATAGAGTTGCCATCGCCGGAGAAGACGATGAAGGTTAGAGTTTGTTGGCCTGCACGCAGTGAAAGAAGAGAGGAAACGAAAAGCGGGCTAGGGGTTAGGCGAGCATGGAACCGTTCTTTAGGTTGTTGAGGGACATTTTAGGAACAATTTACTTATTTATTTATGAAAGTGAACTTTAGCGGTTTAAAATAAATATAGGGTACTAAAGGGATTAAAAATTCATCAAAGTGCACCGGCCTACAATTTACTATAAATAAAAAGTAAGAGGACAATGTGCTAGGTAGGCAATATTAAGCACAACAATCAAGCATTCCGAGTTATCCGTGCAAATAGGCAATCTTGTGGCATCTAAGGGCTTTGTAAAGATATCTGCAATTATATCAATAGAATTATATTTCACGAATATATTCCCCTTTTTCAAATGATCTTTGAAGAAATGGTATGTGATGTCTGTGTGCTTTGTCTTAGAATGCATCACAAGATTCTGGGAAACATTAACGGTGATGTGTTGTCAGAAAAAAATAAATAAGAGAACTATGCATATTTAACTCATATTCCACCAAGTGTACGTTGTTTCATCCAAAGAATATGAGTACACCAGCTTCCAGTAACAATATATTCAGCTTCAATAAAAGAAGTTTAAATAGAAGCTTGCTCCTTTGCCCATGCAAACACATCGGTGTCGCAAGAATCGGGTTTGAGGTCCTGACACTAACACAAACGAGAATCCTGCATCTCCATAATTTCAACACCATGTAAATGCCCATTTTTCTCTGGAAAGTTTCTTAGTAGGAAGAAACATCATGATCACGACAACAATAACAAATGGTCTTAGCTTGAGTACTTGCCAAAATGAGAACATCCCAACAAAAAAGGATATTTACCTGAGACGTAAGTAGGGGTCAGTCCTCCAATTAAATTTAGAAAAAGTTCTTAGAATTGAGGGAGAAAGGAAGTCACGGGCTGTAAAGCCATTTTGGGGCAGTCCTCAAATTCAAGTTGAAGGAAAAGAAACGAAAATAATAACAACAAAAAACCAACCATTGTAGACCGAAGTTGACTAGCAAAAATCAAGGAGGGAATCAACGAGAGGTATGAACGAGCTAGGGCTGGAAAACTCATTGAATATCACACCAAAAAAATAAAATATATATATTTTATATATATATATATATATATATATAATTGAGAAGAAACCCCCAATGCCAACAGTAAATGTTGCAAAAGGAGATAAATTTTGGAGCGCTCCAGCACAAGCCACAAAGCATAAACACAGTTGCCTGAATATAGAGAACAGAAATAGGAAACGCGTGCAAGTTTATCTTGAGGGAAAACCCATATAGATTTGGGCCAAAGATGGTGGATAGCTAGAAGAATCGTCAAAACTGTAATATAGCTTACTACTACGGCCAACAGCTTCAAGTCGTCGGCTGGATACAAAGTTGCTCTAAGAGAGAGAAAGGAGCCCAACTATTTCTTCATATTGTTATAGTTTGTAAAATTCAGGTCATTGTTTTTGGGCACTTGTGAAGATTAGTTTTGGCATGAGAGAGATCTTTGTTAGGTTTATGATCTGTCGAGTAGTCAATAGATGATTGGTGTTTAGACAGAGTCTGCAGAGAGTACTACAAGAATGTCATCAACACTACTTTAGGTGATTCGGATGTTCTGACTGAATTCGAAACCTCTAAAATTAAGGTTTCCTCCATTTTACAAAAGGCTACCCCTAATTCATAAAAATAAAAAATGAAAAAAAAAAAAAAAATAGGAACATAACCATCCAAGATTTCACACAAGGGCACAGAGTGACACATGTATCAACAATTTAACTGTAATAATGTAAAAGCCCAAAAAGGTTTAGTAACTGAGCAGAAACTAAAGCTTAAGTGATCTTCCAAACCTAAAAATGAATTAAAACATAATAATGGTACTACAAAAAGATAGTATAATCGGTCGAGCATTGTCAACCCCTCCGGAATCAGACAACGAATTCTTATAGGAACAAAATACCCCCCGACGAGAAGGGGACGACTAGTGTTTGGGGCTCAAAATCCTCTAATTTTTTAAGTTATTCAAATGAGTAATAACCTGGTCAATCAGAAATCCTCAATATGATTTTCATCACCATCTATAGCTAAAAAACTGAGAAAGGAGTGCAGTTGCAAATTAGGCACCGCCTGAACCGTACTTCTTTCCGAAAACAATGACCTGAAGCTTGTCGTAACCAGCGAGCACACCGGCACCAGCAACAGCACGGAGGATGTTAGCACCAGCACCCTTGAACAAAGATTTGGCACCCTCATTCTTCAGGATTTGAGAGAATGCATCAAAGGAGCTCTTATACTTCACGGCCTCACCAGATGTCATCATCATTCTTCTACGGACTGTGTCAATAGGGTATGAGGCTAAGCCAGCACCATTTGTGATGAGCCAACCAAGAGCAAAGCTAGCAAAGAAACTATCCTGTATCCACATTAAATCAAGCTTGTCAGCAGTGCAAGGGGAGGAAGAAGTGAAAAACAAGTTACATCTCAAAGTTGGCTTACAGGGTAATGGTACAATCATTTCAAGTAAAACTTAAACTGGGACATCATTTTACTATAAATCAAAAAATAAAATGATGCAAGCCAGTGAGCTAAAGAAGCAGTAACAAATAAGATTGCTATTAAAAAACATGTACTTCACCTTAAGACAATCAATAGGAGAGATTAACCAATACAAAACAAACAAAACATTAAGAAACTTACTAACCTGCAAACTTCCAGTGAGGAGTACAGGCTTCAAAGAGTCGTACATTCCAAAGTACAAACCACGGTATACAATGATACCAACACATGAAATGTTGAATCCACGATATAGTCCAGCAACTCCGTCTGATGCCAGAGTTTTCTTGTAGACATCAACCAAACCATTGAATTGTCTCTCTCCTCCCTTCTTTGCAGCCTTCGCATCATTAGCAAGACGGGTTCGAGCATAATCCAAAGAGTACACAAAGAGTAGGGAGGAAGCACCAGCAGCACCACCAGAACCCAGGTTACCAGCAAACCATTTCCAGTAGCCATCACGGTCTTTCTTGAAGTTAAACAACCTCTTGAAGTAATCCTTGAAAGCAAAGTTCAAGGCCTGTAGAAAATTCAAGTCAATTAATATGCAAAAGTTGATGCAACTACAAGAAAATATGAGGTTACACAACTAATAAGAAGTGGAAAGAGAGTTGATGATGACACACCTGAGTGGGGAAGTAACGAATGACATTAGCAGTGTTTCCTCTCCAGAGAGACATAAATCCTTCTTCCTTAATTGTTCTGGAGAAACATTCTCCAATACCCTTGTAGGGTTGAGAAAGCCTACCAGACTTGATCATTTCATCTTGGTTTTGGATCAAAAGTTTCACACGCTCAATAGGAGCAGCAGCAGTTTTGGACACCGCAGCTGAAACTCCACCCATAAGAAAATCAATGGCAAAACCTGCCAATCCTTTCTCTGAGGGAGCTTGGACAAAAACCGGTGAAGCATTAGCAGCTAACAATGACTGCGACACTGGATACTGGAATCCAGCATTGCTATAGTTCCCATATGCATAATTCCTCTGACTTGTTGCCGGCCTTTGGAAGGCCCCATAGCGAGTTCGAACATCTTGGGAAAGAGTGGTACTGATGTGTAGCTGGCTAGCTACCTTATTAGCAACTGTTGGGTGCTGGTACTGATCAGCCATTGTGTTTCAATTGACCCCTGCAGACATACAAATAGGACAAGGTCAGCATAGGTATTAATCAATTCTGGTAGTAATCAGGCAGATCAACGTACAGAATGCTACCAAATCACCAATTTACAACTCCGGTTACTAGAGAACTCCACATATATTTCTTAATCAAAATTAAAAGGCCTGCTGAAGATTTCTTATTATATCAAAATTATAACAGAACTCTTAAATATAAACTGAAACTACTCATTCAAGCAAAGAGAAAAATGGTAGATGCGTAAAGGAGAAATATTATCAATCTATAAGCAAAACCAAAACCTAAAAGATGTCAGTAAAATAAGAACATAACAACTGAACATCTTATTCTTCATATGTTTGAGAGAAAAAACAAAAAAGATAAGAGAGATCATTATAGATAGCATAAAACATACAAGATAACTACTCCCTCCATACAGCTCAGAGAGTGCATGATAAAATGTCAAACATTTAAGAACTGAAATCAAAATCCAAATATACCCTCACTATCAAAAACTGAAATAATTTACATAGATACCCTTACTCTCATAGAGAATGATATGTACGAACTGTGTCAAATTTAAACTCCAGAACTCTTTGAGCGAAAGAGAGATAGTACTTGCTAATAGCTAGACACAGCAAAAGATCCATAGACACAAGGGAAACAACAATTGCATGTGTATATATACATATATGCATGCGTGCGTACCAAATGAATCACATATTTTTACTCTGTTTCCAGGATCTCCTAGATAAATTTACAAAATTTGACTCCAAAACTATCAAATCACATTCCTCAAAACTTTGCTTAGTAAATCACATTCGTCAGAGCTTTGTATCAGGAAACTCATACAAACACACTGCGGTCACTTCAAAACTTTGTTTAGTAAATGAAATAAGTAGACTAATTCTAAACGCGAGATCCTCAAGCTACAAATGTATAATAAAAAAACCAAAATAAAATTGCGGGCCAAAAGCACAAAATGGAAATGAATCAATGATAAGCACTCAAAATCAAATATTCTAAACAAGTAAGAATCACCGCATTTTCAACCAGATCTAAAGACGATTATTCGTGAAATGATAAATCAGAGCTCGCAAATCAAAATCAAACTAAATAACAAAAGATTAAAGCTAGTTAGATCTAAATAAAGCAGTAGCATATCAACAGATCTATCTACTCATGTAACAAACCTGAAGAACTACAGCAAAGGAAATGGAACAGATAATCTATACAGATCTAAAACCAGAAAACGAATATTTAAGCAAATTAATTTCTAAAGCTTGCAAAACAGAGGAATTTAAACAAAAACATTTAGTCCGGTGGATCAAAATTTTCGGACCCGCCGATTCGGTCGTTGGAGAGAGTGAATACCTGCGTTCAGGTCGCCAGGAAAGACGGTGTAGCAAAGGGAGGAGAGAAGAACGAGGAGATAGCACAGTAAATGGGAATGGGGCGAATGAGGGTTTTGAACGGCCTACTAAGTTGCTTCTATATAGCTGACCTGTGGTGAGATATTCTATACACTGGAATTGTTGTCCTACTTCGCGGTGTACTGTTTTAAGATTGTTTGTATGTTGTTTTCTACCGTTGATGTAAGTTAGGGTTAGAATTGGACGGTGGATTTGAGTAATTTGGAAATGTAACGGAAGTGGATGTTCCTCTAATACGGGATTCCGCTTGGCGAATTTTCTCCTTTAGTTGGGCTGCTAATAGGAAGAGAGAGACTTTTCACGAGTCCAAATGGACAATTACGTACTAAAATCAAACTTTTCACGAGGTTGTATTTGTTTAATCTTATCTTAGAAGATTCTATAAGGATTGGTTCAAAAAAAAAAAGATTCTAGAAGGATCAAATATTAATTAAATTAGTTTAAATCCAAACTTTTATATTTATACTAAAATATCATTAGAGTTTCTCCAATGCAATTATTTATTTAATAAAAAATGTTACACACATAAGAATGATAGATTTTTTCAAAAAAAAAATCTTTTCCAGTGCAAACTTATTACCATCTCCAATGCTATCATCTAATTTTTTATATATGTCATGTTTGTTTAAACAAGAAGACCTCTTTTATATGTGGCTAAAAATTTAAAAGATAGAGAGTCCTCTTTCTAAACTTGCTCCAATGCAAAAAAAGAATTTAGAACATTCTTTTAGACGTGGCATTATTTTATAATTAATTATAAAAAATAAAAATTACTCACACTGTAACTGATTCACGATAAAAAATAAAAATAAAAACCTCAGTATAAGAGGTTTGCATTGGAGAATATTTTTTTGGGAAAAATCTATCTTTCTTACATATATTGCATTTTCTACTAGATAGATGATTGTATTGGAGAAGCTCTTATGCAAAGGTGGAGATGAGGTGACATTTAGTTTGAAGATGAGGAGGCATTTAGTTGAGAAGACATTCTCTAGAAGGTCACCTAGAGAATGTGTTTTCATCCACATCATTTATTGTCAGTTTTTATTTTTATTTTTTTGTAAGTCAATCAGTTACAATAGGAATAATTTTTATTTTTTAATTTTTATAATTAATTATAAAACAATGATGCGTCTGAAAGAATGTTCTAAAAAAAGTTCGGTTACTGACCCCTTCTTAAAAAAAAGTCCGACAATTTCTCCGTTTGATCATGGTTGACCGAACAACACTAGGTTGTTCAATCAACCATGGCCGATTGGAGAAATCGCCGAATTTTTTTCCGGCGGGTTTGAGAAGAGAGCAAGGGAGGGAGGAGGGAAGGAAAGGTACAAAAAAATAATAATAATAAGGGAATAGAGGGAGGGGAAAAACTTTTTTTTTTCTTCCTTTCTTCTTCTTTCTTCCTGTAGGGGGTTGCGGGATTGGAGTGGTGGGGGTGGCGGGTTAGGGCGGAAGGTGGGGGTTGCGGGATTGGGGGTAGGGGTGGTGGGTTAGAGTGAAGGGTGGGGGTTGTCGTGCCTGTGTATGAGGGAAAGGGAGTGTATTGGGAGAGTTGAGGGAAAAAAAAGAGAGAATGGGTGTATAAAAAAGGGTAAAATAGGAAATATAAGGGGTGTATTAAGTAATTATGTTGGTGTAAAATGTAAAAGACGGGTGTATTGAGAAAATGAGTGTATAAAGAGAAAAAGAAGGTGTTAATAGTGCTCCCCCTAAAACCCCATAACTATTTTTGGTTACTAGTGTAAGGAGAAAGAATTATTTGATTGCCCAAGTTGATTAGGGCTGTTGTGATAACTTGATATAAATATACACACGTATTACACAATTGTCAATGATAGCCTATGATGTACACAATCAATCATCCCAGATTGTATGGGATTGTTCCTAAACTATTGACATTTACATATATAGGAAACGCTAATTTAGGAAGGAGATTGATGCTAATCTCCTTGTGATGTTGTTTGATAATTACGGCTATCACCCTTCCTCAAGCTAGACGGACGTAATCGAAGACGCATCTTGGAGCAAAGAGTATTGAAGCGTAGATGGCTGAGGCCTTTGGTAAATAAGTCCGCAAGTTAATCATTGGTAGGAACATATACTAGCTTGAGCGAACTTCGTTGAACAAGCTCCCGAACGAAGTGGTAGTCAATCTCGATGTGCCGAGTTCGAGCCTGAAAGACGGGTTTAGAGTCATTTTGAGGGCAGATAGATTGTCACAAAAAAGTAAGGGAGGTTGATGGAGTGGAATATTAAGTTCGCAAAACAAGTAAGCAAACCAACGAAACTCAGCCGCTGTGGTAGTAAGAGCTCGGTACTCGACTTCGCTGCTGGAGCGAGAGACAGTTGTTTATTTCTTAGCGGACCAAAAGACCAAGTTGGAACCAACGAACACGCAGGAGCCTGTAGTGGAGCGTCGATCATCCGGATCACCAGCCCAATCTGCGTCGGAATATGCCCAAATAGCAAGGTCGCGTGACTTGTGAAAGATCAATCCTTTGTCAATGGAACCTTTGACATAACGGAGGATTCGTTTGGCTGCTTGGAGATGGGTTGACCGGGGTTGATGCATGAATTGAGAGATTTGATTGACGGCAAAGGCGATATCGGGACGTGTGAACGTGAGATATTGGAAGCCGCCAACCATGCTTCAGTAGGATCGGGGAACGGGTCACCCGAGTGAAGAGAAAGGCGTGTGTGTAAAGCAATCGGTGTGGCACATGGCTTACAGTCCTTCATGTTTAACCGATTAAGAAGGTCTACGACATACCGAGACTGTAGGAGATGGAGATGATCATTAGTTCGAGTGGTTTCAATATCGAGGAAATAACCCAAATCACCAAGCTTACAGCTATCAAATGTAGCACATAGTTGATCAATGAATTCCGTGACAGCAGATTGACATGAGCCAGTGACGATTAAATCGTCAATATAAACCAGAATAACCAAGGTCGAAGAGGTATCGTGACGGTCGACTATTGAAGAACCCAAGTCGGGTTAAGAACTCAGAGAGACGATGAAACCAAGCCCTCGAAGATTGCTTCAAACCATATAAAGCTCGATGTAATGTGCACAAACGTGTAGGTTTATATGGATCAACAAACCCGGGTGTTTGAGCCATGTATACTTCTTCGAATAGAAAGCCATTTAGGAAAGCATTCCGTATATCAAGTTGTTTAATCGGCCAGTCCCGAGAGTAAGCTATGGAGAGAACAGTACGAATAGTCGCAAATTTGACAACCGGACTAAACGTTTCGTGTAGTCAAGGCCTTCTTGTTGGCTGAACCCCTTGGCAACAAGGCGTGCTTTGTATCTATCGATTAAGCCATCTGTTTTTCTTTTAATACGATAGACCCAGCGGAATCTAACAATGTTCATGGAGGGGGAGGGAGGCACAAGTAAACCAAGTGTTGTTCTTTTGTAAGGCGAAGAACTCTTCCCTCATAGCGGACTGCAGTAAGCAAACTGTGAAGCTTGTTTATAAGTAGTGGGTTTAAAGTCTTGTGAGAACTAGAGAAGACCGTAGAGTATGCGCTGGGAAGAGGGTGGCGAGAAGAGCCATAGACCAGTCTATTGATGTTGCCGTATCTTAGGGGCCGTGTTGTCTCAAGAGAAGAAGGTTCAAGGCTCATAAAAAAGGGGATCGGTGTTACTGGATCACTGCTTGGCCGATCCGGACGGCCCAAAAGGCGGGGCAGATGAGTGAGATTTATCAGTACGAAGAGATGGCGTGGTAGGACTCTGTTCGTTTAGGCCAGGAGAGCTCACAGGTGGAATGCCCAAGTCGCATTGAGATAATATGGGCCGAGTGTTTAGAGAACTAGTGGGGTTGGGAGCTGGACAATGCGCTTATGTTAAGAGGGCCAGTGGGGCTGGGAGCTGAACAGTGCGCTGGTGATTGAGAGAAAACATGAGTTGGGCCGGATGAACTTTGAGGTGATGGACTGCCGGTGGACTGGTGATGAGTGCTAGTAATCCTGTCATGTGCAAAAGGAAAGGAAAGCTCATTAAACAGTACATGGTATGAAATGTAGACTCTTCCTGTGGTTTTATTGTAGCAACGATATCCTTTGCGATGAACATCATATCCAAGGAACACACAATGTATTGACTTAGGTTATAGTTTATGCTTATTATACGGGACAATGTAGGGAAAGCAGCACAAGAACAACCGAAGGTTTTGAGAAACTTATAGTCGGGAGTGCGCTGAAAGAGTTTCTCTAAGGGAGAAATGTGATGTAACTGTTTCATTAGTAATCGATTGATTAAAAAAACGATGGTGGAGAACAAGGAGACACAAACCCATTTCTTCGATGTGTCGGTGCTTTCGTTCCACGACACCGTTTTGTTGTAGTGTATGAAGATATGTGAGTTGGTGTTTAATGCCATGTTGAGATAGGATTTGGTTAAAAACATGACTAGTGAATTCGCCACCACCATCAGTTTGCACTGCTTTAATTGTGTGAATTGCCTCAATTCGTCGAGAAAGTTGTTTCTTAATTTGGAGCTTAAAAGTGGCAAACACATCAAGAACATCAGATTTATGAGTGAGAGGAAAAAGCCATGTGTATCGGAAAAAATCATCAACAATGGAAAAGTAATAACGAAATTTATTTAATGATACAACGGGGGAAGGTCCCCAATATCCAAATGTAATAAAGCTACTGGTTCTTTTGAATTAAACGAGCGTGTTACAAAGGGTAATTTGCATGCTTTGCCTAATGAACATGTTTGGCAGAATTTATTGGGACTGAGCCGACCTTGAAGTGGTAAATTAAACCTCTTGTGTAGGACTTGAAGAATCTGGGAAGAGGGAATGCCCTAGTCGAGAATGTCAAACATCTTGGTTCGTACGTTCTCCAACGAGAGCAAGAGGACTGTGACAAGCAGAAGAGTCAAAAGCGAGGTGGTAGAGATTGCCGGAACTATAGAAGGATCTTCTTGGTGCGGAGGTCCTTAATACGAAAACCAAATGCATCAAGTTAAAAAAAGCAGTGATTATAGTATGAAAAACTGTGAATGGAAAGTAAAGATTTATGGGCATTACGAACACAAAGAATATTATTGAACTTAAAAGTTTTTGTTACCGGAGGAGAAATCAGAAGACCCAATGTGAGAGATTGGCGTTTGTGTGCCATCACCCATAGTGACAGAATCTGTGCCATAATAAGGAGTTGCTTGTTGAAGCATTGAGGGTTGAGACGTGATATGATGTTTTGCTCCTGAATCGAGACACCAATTTGGGTTATGTTGTGGGGAATATGTTGCGGTATACGTTGCATTGTTGCAATTGTAACAAACATCCGCAGTGTTGCCATAACGATGGCAAATCTGACATGTTTGATTTTGGTTCGCGTGTGAGGGATAGGTTGGTGGCTGATATGGTGAAGATTGGTGATCACCTCGGCCTCCATTTGATCGTCCACGACCCAGAACACACACACACACACTCTCTCTCTCTCTCTATCTAATGACACTAAGTTCCCATCGGCTTGACTTCTCATGTATTTCTTGATCAATGAATAAGAAAGGGATTACAATGTTGATTTTTTGATATGCAAAAAGGGAGGAGTCAAACTCGTCTATGGGTTACTGGATCTTAACTCAATTACGGGGATTGGAACATCATTATAGAGACAGAGGCTAAAATATGCTTAATTCTTTAATGTATCCATCAAATTTTAATTTGCACCCTTGATTGAAAATTAATTCTATTTGCGCGCTCCATGTTGAAATTTGTTACAGATAACACCCTCCCTAAGATGAACTTTAGAATTACTAACGGAACCGAACATATGCATGTCATGCAGAGTCGGGTTGCTGTTTGGATCAAGGTGTTGGTCGGTGCCAATCGGAGACTGCATGTCGACGATGCATGAGTTCTTGCCACGTGTTACGGTGATATACTGAAGGAGTGATTAGTGGTTTGTTCTAACAAACTTGAACCTGGGCTACAATATATGTATCAAATTGGGTCTGGCAAGAGTATTTTTGTTTTAGTTAAGCTTAGGATTAAGAGTCGGTAAGGTCTACCACACCAATGTAGATTGTGCATACAACTGAAAGGAGATGCACAACAGAAGCAAAGGTGAAACTCGAAATCACGTAACAGAAAGAAAATGAAAGGAAACGAGAACAGAGTGCTTAAACTAAAATTCTAAAACACAAGTAAACACATAATGGAACAGATGCAAACCATACTGCCATGCCATACCAAGCCAAGCCCCTTTCAACATATCAAATCTTAAGGAGTCTCGTGACTGATATGAGATCAAGTTAAACAAGTCTTAACAGAGTTGAGCAGTGTGAAATAAATGATTAGTTCTTTAAGAAACCCCAAAAGTTCACATCATGAATAACCAAGACAGACCAGTAGGCAGAATGCAGAATCATACAAGAGAATCCCTACTACAACAATTTCTTTCTCTTTCCATTTTTGAAGTCCTTCGAAGAGTCCTTTGAAGAAGCAAGATATCATTAAAAGCACCCAAAAGGGGCACTAACCATGTAAAAATGGAGCATCACAAGGTAAAGATTCTTGACCAAACAAACACAGGCTGTAGATTTTTCTCGAATAAAGTTAAGATGATATTTAAAAACAAAATGTTATACCAATTCATACCCTAAACGTCCAAAAAGCGCCCTAGACCACCACCTAAAAGCCTCTAGAGATACAACAAGCAAGGAAGTCGATGAAGACCCCTAAGAAGTGTTTTAAGTAACCAATACATATAAATGCTTAAGATGTAAGAGAGAGGACCTATGGATCTATATCATGCTATAAAACTCCCCTTCACCTGTGACCCCACTTGGATGTGAAGAGGAACCAATATGCATCACTAGGTGAAACACAATTGAATGCACTAAAAGTACTCGAGGAAACAAATGCAAGCACCGAGACTTGAACCTAAGACCTTGCGAAACAGCTCTGATAACATGTTAATGTAACTTGCTCATCCACAGAACAGAACAATATATATCATGTTTTAACAAGAAGAAAGCAAAGAAAAACAAACCCCAAAACAGAAGAAAGAAAGAGAGCTACATTGCTACTATGAAAGCTTAAGACTAACCCATGGAAAAGCATGAAAAGAAAAACAGAAGCAAAAACTATGCAGCAGCATGGCCACACTGCATCAAGTAAATGCAGGTCAGAAAAGGAAGCAAAAGCCTGACTGCAACACAACATGTCTTCAAAGAAAAGCATCCGAACAATCAGTCAATCATAAATGTCGAACGTTAGAACTAATCTCTCTCTTCATTCTCTTCCTGTTCCTTGACAGTACTCAAGTCACCTTAAATATTTCCTTAAATTTCTCAATATGTAGGCCTCATGTTCAGCATTACGCAATTTACCTGTATTCCAAGCGGCCATATGAATCATCTTTCTCCTGTGTTCCAAGCATTATGCAACTTCTGAAGACATGTTCCTATACCTTTATTGACATATTAATCATCTTTTTCCTCATCTTTTGTCTGGAATGTCCATAGCAGTTACGCCATCCACTGTCTATTTTAATCCCCTTTAGCATATTCATGATAATCACTCTTTCCTTCCCATGCCACTTGTCCTAAACGATTTGTGTCTTTCAACAATTATGGTTTCCATCCATATGAAAAGAAAACCAGGGTCGCCTAAAGATCAGGAAAGAAAGCCAAGCTACCTTAATTGCCAAGGAGAAATCTCAATTTAGTCTCAACTGATAATTCTTTAGTATTATATGTAAGCCTTCATGTAGGCAAACAAATACTTGGTACCAGGACAAATTTTGGTAAGCTGAAAAAAAGTATCTGCAGTGAGATTATAACAATAATATCCTACTATAACTACAATTACTGCACAAAGAATGTCTACAGCTCCAACACCCTGAATCCCCATCATTCATGCTATATGGCACCGTCTCCTAAATTTTTTTATAGATTTCATGTTGATGGACCAGCCAAGTACTAACCCAAGCCAAGCAAGAATAGAGGACACCACAAGAGATGTCAAGTGGAATATGCATATGCCTACAAGGCTACAACTGGGTTGGCAACCTATTGTTAGCAAAATAAGTGCTTGAGGCATGTAATAACACTGTGCTTGAGCAAATTTCTTACATACCTGCATATCAGATTGACTCACAAGTGGTGTACAATGTCCTTTGCAAGCTAGAGGTTGCCAGACGACACTCATGTTCCCTCCATTTCTGCAGCTACCCTTTTGCTACAGCAAGCTTTACATAGAATATACATATCAGATCATGCTTGGCTGAATTTCATCAAAACCATTGAATAGTTAAAAGAGATTGATATAGTCTCGCCGTTCAACCATTCTTGTTTAAATATTGGCCTAATAGACTTCTACATGGAGCAACAATTGATAATAACATCTATCATTTTTCAAAACTGTAAGTTTGTCATCCGTCATAATTCTTAGTTTATTATGGTTACTTGTCATCATGGCACGAATATGAAATACATAATTTTGTTATTATTTTTTTGGTAGGACGGCTACGACCCCATATAATATATAATCTTTATTCAAACTCCTTTATATCTACTTGTTTTCTTCAAACTATTATTTTTTCTCTCTCTTCAACTCAACTCAGCCTCTGTCCTTATCACTTGAGGACAGTTAGATGAATCATTTTTAGCCATTCGATTCGGCCCAAAGAATGGTCATCACACACAACACACTCATTCTTATCTTTCTTTATTATGGATCTTCATGTTAGTTTTGGTCTTCCCCTTCCCCTTCCCCAACTTCTGGTCTAGTAGATCTTGATACACTCACACTTCCTAGTGGGTGCACTAAGAAGTCTACTTTGTATGTATCCAAAAAATAATTTGGATTCATGTTCATATGTTAGTCTACCTTAAGCAACCGTCCTTTACCGGGCTTGGGACCGGCCGTGTAGGGATATATGACACTAAGCTCGATACATGTGGAGTTTATTACTTTTCCCATCTCTCTATAACTTTAATTTAAACACTTTTTATCTCCATTTTTATGATTCCTTAATCTCTTAATTATCTCCACTACCACACATTTAATTTCCCCTTTCCTTCTCTGTCTTTTATCTTGTACCACGTGTCATTCTTGTAGAAGGAATCTTGAGTACGAAAACAGTTAGTACACACAAGCCTTTTGCTTAATAGACAGAATAGATTAACCATAACACTCCATCCATTCATAAAAAAGAGTATCTTTCGTTTTTTTGGCAACATCCTAACACTTGTAATAAAATCAATTGACTTTTTTTAATATGTGTGCCGAGTAAAAAATGACTCTTTTTTAAGAACGGAAGGAGTAATAGTTTATAGTTTTATTCATTTTTTTCTATCAATGGTTATAGTTTCAATTCGTTTTTAAATTAAATATATCAAATATTAATCGGGAAAATACTTCCTTTAATCAAAAAAGCCAACAAGAACACATAATTTAGTTCAAAAAACCCATAGAAAAGCAGGAGTTGCAATGAACCAAGACCTTCAACTGTCCACTGCAGTGCCTGATAATATTTCACCAATGACAAACCCAACAAAGAAAAGAGCAAGCGCAAGAATTTCACTGGCAAGGTTGCAGCAAAAGAGAAAACAAAAGTTTCCACAGGCAACACATATTAAGGAATAAATGCCACGATCTCAGCAGGTTACCAATTAACCCTGATTTCCAATAAAAACATGGCATGCATATCCTTTTACAAGGAGTGGAACGACCATCACCTAGCATTTGGGTCACATGAAGAAAGTATGACCACAGCATTTGCCTATATAGTCCATCTCACCAAGTCCTCAACCCACAGCCAAGGCATACTCTCCTAGACCCTAGCGAAAGTACGACCACAGCTTCCCAATCAGAATTGGTAGTGTGAACTAAGCACCAGGACCGCAGACAACATGCCCCTTCTAAGCTAGTTAAGATAATCGGTAACCAGAGCCTCTTTAATGACAGCCAACCCAAACAGATCTAGAGAAACATTGGAGAACAATTGTAAGTTACAACGGGCCCAACTCTAATGTGATGCACCAACCAATTCCTAGCTAAAAAGTAACATTCTCTGAGTTCCCACCTACACACAGATATACTCTTCATATTTATGTTGCTTGCTTATACCCTTCTACTAAAAACTTACTTTCTATAGAAATGCTGCATGCCCCAAATTGTGTTCATAATTTTTGACCGATTTAGTGTACAGAGGAAACTGTACCATGAACTGAAAATTTAAATATACCACCCACATTTGATACGCGACAGCCCAACAGAGACCTCCAAAGTAAAGTAACCATCCTTTTTCCTCAATCTACTTGACATTCAAAGCCCACTACACTTTGAAATAGCCTGGTCTTTCTCCAGATGAAAGAGAGTAGTGCTTGAAGAACAATAATCATGGCTATGGCACTGACTTCAGCATTTAGGAACTCAATTACTGAAGTATTATCAGTGGACAGATAACTAAAACAAGAGATGATTACAGCAAACTATAACGCAATTGGCCCTACATTCATTATACTCAAAATGAAGCAGGGAAATGTACTTTCAGCATTACTTGTAGTTTTATGAGTAAAAATATGGGATTCAGCTCTTCGCGCTCTCTATTAAACGGAATGATATAGAGAAGCAAGGGAACTATCAAATCATGGAGTTCCTTTGTTCTTCGTTTCACTTGGCACATGTAAAAGAAGAAGTTGATACATTAGATAATTAGGGAAAAACAACAGACCACAGTTGATTTTCCCATGTTATGAAGCACGGTCAACCATTTTGAAAGATCCCAAAAACACATTAGACGTAAAGATCTTCATACTTGAGCCGAAAATGCGAAAGCACAATAAGCTCATCAGGTCCTTTCTCGATATTGATGGATCATCTAAAAATATCAGATTTGCTATGTATGTGGGAGATATATACAAGTTGACCCTTTTATTAAGACAAAACAAGAAAAAGCACAGTATAAAATCTCACATCCAACTAATAGTCTAAATTTAGTAAATTGCTAAACACTGTATAAAAGGATCATCTACAAAATATCAGATTTGCTAAACCTACACTTAAACAAACATCAACAATAACTATGATTTGTGCATACAGACAAGTATCGAGTGTCGACATAGAGACATGGTATCTGATGTGGCCTTCAAAATTCAAGACACCAGCACACGGTCATATATAACATCAAAGTAGATATGAAAAACATGGAAGAAAACAAGTACTTCTAAAAGCTCCAACAATTACTTTCACACTGTCATTTCTAAACATATCTTGATTTGGTATAGATAACCAAATTAGAGTGAATTGGGTAAGTTAGTTGGCTTCCATGAAGCAAAATCCTACTACCTGCCCAGAAACCTAATTTCGCAGGTCCACCATGTAGACACGTGTTTAACTCAGACACATATGTTTCATGACTATTTAAAGAAATTTGGACGTCCTCCAATCCATTGCATAATAATCATATCAACATCAAAAGCTGAACTTCTAATTTATTGGATTATACTTTTATCATTGTAGTTTTCTACATATACAAGTTCCTTTTGGTAATTCTACACTGGCAAGAGTCCTACAAAAGAAACGTTTGAAATTTACATTAGGCATTATTTTTGCTTGAAATAGACACATCTTGCATCAAACATAATAATAAGAATCTTGTTCTACACATCTTGCATCAAACATAATAATAAGAATCTTGTTCTATCTTTTACCTCTTAAGCATGCTGAACTCAAGCATATAGAAAATTACAAGAAATTGTACATAATCAAGACAACATCAGCTGTCTAGGGGGAATCAAATGCTATAGTACATCCTCAACTTTGGTGGAGAGAGCTCAGCAACATAGAAGGATTTCACACATTCCCAGGAAGGAGCAACATAAATAACTTCCATAATTGAGAGTACTTGATATGCTGCAAGACCATTCAAGGTTATTAACAGAGGAAGTGGCAGGATTTTGCATACCAAATAACTGAGGTACACAGAAGATCTCTTTGCCCACAAGCTATTGATGCCTGCCCAGATCAATATGCTCTCTTCCTTGTGGTCTGTCAATGCAAAGAGAAGCGGAATGTATGGATGGTCCCGAACCATTAAGCTCTATCTCATGCTCCTTTTGCTTCAATAACAATGCCATTCGCTCATTCTCCAATAGCAATCTCTCATGCTCCAACCTTGTTATCTCCAACTCCCTGTCTTTTTTGCTGCAAAATCTTTGCCACTTAAACCTTCGTTTCTCCATCTCAAAAGCTTCAGCTTGGATGCCAACTCGTTGTTCTTGCAGTTGCAGCATTCGCTTCTTGACCCACTCTGTCTTTTGCCTTTGCGAATGTTTTGGGTCTAGAAAGAATTCATCTATCTCAGCTTGAAAAACATCCTGCCCACCATGTTGGGACCAGAAATTTACATCATCTTCATCCCCCATTTTTCTCTCACCATGATCCCCTGGCCTTTCCAAATCTTCTCCACCATTGCCATTGTCTTCATGGTCTGATTCATCATCCTCGCTTTCATCATTTTCTTCAGCTTCTTCTGCCTCAGAAACATTATTCTCCTTTGAGCACTGCACAAGAGGCAAAGAATGAATTTGGAGATCAAGATCGCCGCAATTAGGTATCCTTTGTCCATTATGGTAAGCACACATTTCCGGGTAGAACAAATGTTTAGAGCTCAATATTTTCCTCACATCATCTTTCATTTTCGGTGATAGTTGGGGCATGGACTCCATAAGAGAGGGATTTTCTACCACTCTACAAGAAGTACCCCTTCCAAGAATATCATTCAACCTCTTGTACCTCTTGTTCAAATCATTAAATTTGTCCTCACACTGTTGAGGCGAAACAGAAGAACCTTTAGCAATCATTATCTTCGAGACCGTTTTCCACTTACCCTTCTTTTGTGAACTACCCGATCTCCTTTTCATTCCCTCCATCCCCTCTAGCGAACCATCATCCCCAACACAAGATACCACTTGTATCAGAAGTCTTACTATGTTGTCAGTCCATTTCATTCGCTGCCACGGGGATCCCTTCTTGCCCTTCCCCCCATTAAAGTTCTCGTCATTACCATCCTCTGTATAACTCGGCTCATCCTCCTCACTAGTATTGGTATTATTGTTATTACTAATCTTCATAGCATTTACAGGTGCAGCCGCTTTCCCTTTCCCAAAACTCATAGAAAAGCCCTTGGGATTCAAGCCCTTCACTTCCATAAACCCAATGGACTGATCGTCATCAAGACCAGTCATCATATTCAAAGATGACTGCAAATTATGATGATTATGGGTATTTGATGGATGACCCAGCTGGGTCTGTTGATGCCTAGGAATTGATGATTCAAGGTCTAAAAACCCACTATTTGGACCAGTCAAAAATCCACCTCCCACCCCCAAATTATTATTCATTTCCCAACTCTTTTAATACAATTACAATCTGTAATACATAAACCCACTATGTTGATCTCATTCAAACAATTGCTACTCAAAGTTCTTTATCATAAAAATTAGATCCTAACATTAAGGTTAATTTAACATTAAGACCCATGTAAAACCTAAAACTAGAGCTGAACCAGTAACAGCAAAGCCAAAAAACAAGAGTTGGGAAAACCAAAGAAAGATGTAGATGTTAGGTTTACCTCTTGAAACCTGCAACAGAGAATTCTTGATGTCAAAGACTAAACGACGAAGAGGACCAAGTGTCTTGAGTTTTAGCAAGTTATTAGGAGAGGAATCAATCGAATTAGAGTTATGATTGGGTCGTTGGGGTTGGGGGTGCCGAATGGCTTCTCTATCAATGTATCCCAAGGGGGGCTCCTCACACTTTTTTCGGATTGGGTAGGAGCACCGAAAAATTGAACATAATTTCTTAAAGCCCACGTGGCGTTAGTTGATTTCGTATGTCACATGTATGAGCTTATGTTAAATTTTTTACTTTGTATTATTATTCATATACATATTACACATGTAAATAATAAATATATTTATTATTATTTAAAAAATTAAGCTAATAAGGTCGGTTCCATGATAGAGTTGAGGTTTTTTTTTATAAAATGTGAGGTCTCAAGTCAATTCCTTTTCACAAACATCCTCTTTGTACATTCTTCTTCGTATAATACAAAATTGAAATTTATGTTATGGTTAAATAGCTTGTAACAAATTTGCGATAATCTTATATTTTGTTTATGTTTGCTAAATTCAATATTTATATCAAACATTTATCCAAAATTATAATAAAAAATTACATTTATTCCGATGTTACTAACAATTCAGTTGCCTATCAAATTTATTTATTTAGCAATTCAGAATATCACTGCAGGAAAATTATATTTATCATATATATATATATATATATATATATATACTAGTTATTTATACATTTTAAAAATATTTTTGAAATAATTATCATTATTCAATATCGGTATTTATTGACTTAATGTCTGACAAAAGTTAAGTATTGTCAATATATGAAAATTAGTAGTCATTTATTATAATATTTTTATTTTAGAATAAGTATTTTTTATTGGTGGTCAATATTATCGTTTCTAATTTTTTTTTATTTTTAAGTATCCTTTAATGATATCAAATTGTTTGGTTTTTTTTTTTTTTTCCATCTTGCACTTAATAAATATATTTTAGACATATATTTGAAGATTTTTAATAAAATAAAATAATTACTTTGGAACATATTGAAGAAATATAATTTTTTCTGAGCAAAGGAGAATTATTTAAGGATTTAATATAATTATATTTTTAAAATAATTTTTGAGGATCATTCAATGATTAGAAAATATTTAGTTGGATACTATATTTACATATTTTTGATACAATGTCAGTGTGAAAAAAGAAACTTACACAAATATCAGCAAAAAAATATCAATTTTGAATGAAATGATTTAAAATTATGTTTATGTATCACATATTATAGACAATATTTTATGACGTCTTAAATAAGAATATGAGACCCATAATTGACATGGAGAGAGTAACATTTATAAAAATAAAAATTAGTTGGTTTAAATTATAAAATGACTTATATAATAATGTAATTATTTTAAAATCATTACATATAGTATAATTGATTGAGTTGGTTTAAAGTGTATATTTATAATTAAAAGAGTGTGGGTTCAAATCTTATTGATAACATTATTTTGTTTTCTTTTAAGAGAATGTATTTTACCTAATAGTAATACTTATTGTTAAACATATTATTATTAGGTATAGTTATTATGTAATGACTTATAAATGAAAAGTCGTCTTAATTCAAATTTGAAGGCTTAAGAATTGAGAGAAATTCAAAAGTTGGTGAGGCGTCACAATCTAACGCATCCTCACCAACTTTAAATCTATATAAGTAATGAATTAAGATGACTTTTCATTACTCATAGTGAGTAATGCTATGTGCACCTAAACTATAACTATACCTACTAATAATAGGTTTTACAATATGTATTATTATTCTTCTAATTATAATATGAGAAGAACTTTGAACAAAATAATGTTGTCAACAAGATTTGAACTCACACCCTATTAAATATGAACATACACTTTAAATCTACTCAACCAATTATATTATATGTAAGGATTTTTAAAAAATATTAAATTATTCTATAATATAAATCAACCAATTTTTATTTTTATAAATGTTACTTTCTCCATGTCAAATTATGAGTCTCATATTCTTATTTAAGATGTTCTAAAATAATATCTATAATATGTGATACATATCAACAAAAATCTAAATCATTTCATCAAAAAAATTATATTTTTGTAAAAAATTTCACACGATAGTGTATCAAAATATGTAAATATAGTATCCAACTAAACATATTCTAATCATTAAATGATTTTCAAAAATTATTTTAAAAATATAATTATAATCAATTCTTATACAATTCTCCTTTGTTTATAAAAATGTTATCTTTCTTCAATATGTCCTAAAGTCATATTTTATTTTTAATTTTGTAAAAATTCTTCAAATATATATCTAAAATATCTTTATTAAGTGCAAGATGAAAAAATAAATAAACCCAACAATTTGATATCATTAAAAATACTCTCTTTTTTACAAAATCATTAAAGGATACTTAAAAATGTATAGAAACGAAAATACATATATTGATCACTAATAAAAACACTTATTCGAAATAAAAATATTATAATAAACGACCACCAATTTGCATATATTGACAATACTTAACTTTGGTCAAACATTAAGTCAACAAACGCATATATTCAATAACGACAATTGTTTTTCAAAATTATTTCTAAAATGTATCAAATCAAATTAAGCATGTGCGGAGCACACGGGCTCTATAACTAGTAAACTTATATGTTCAACACTTAAATATTCAGACAGTAGCTCTTTGAGGAGTTTCAGTATTCAGCATTAATAATCAGTTTTGAATGTTATTAAACAGTACACACCTTGATTGGCATTGTGTTGGAGAATTCAGAAATGGGGAGGCCGTGGATGGGAATGGGCTATGAAGCAACGTAACCAAAGCTAGACGATACGGTTTAAAATGCGGAATTACAGTAAGAGATTTCAATAAGTTAATATTTAAAAAGGAATAATTAGGTGATAGATATGGTTTAGACAGAGGGAGGGGAGGGAGAATAGATTAATTAATTATAGGCAATTAGTTAGGGGTTTAATTAGGGCAAGTGGTTTCATTTATTTATTGAAATACTCTAATATGCAAATATGTAATGAAATACTAATATGCAAACTCAGTTAACTAGACAATGATACTGAAATCTACTCTGAACTGGTTAATACAATTTTGATTTTTCAAAAAGAATAAGATATATAACACCCTTAAAAATTACTACTACAAACTTTTGGAAATGTAGCCATGATTATTGCATTCTGCCATGGAACTAGTGACAAATAGTTACTCAAACTATGCCATGGAAGTATGGAACTAACAATTAATTAAAGGCCAGAATGAATTCAATTCGTCGGTGAGGGGCAGTTGAGTTGACTTGACTTGACGGGTTTCTGTGGTGGTTTTAGTCTCATAGGTGAATTCAATGTGATCTTGTTGTGGTGACGTTTTCCAATCGATTATTAAAAAAAGGGGGAGGGGGGTTAGAATCCCACCTATATATGCTCCCCCATGTTGAAGTAGTTGCCATGCAACGCCACGCAACTTGGGAAGATTTAACGTGGTGGAGACATAATGAAAATGGAAGGAAGGTGTTTAAAATGGTAGAATGCTTGCTTGATTTAACAATATGGAAGTCCTTGAACTACTAGGAAATTAAGTAAATAAAGATACTCAAATCGTAACTGTGAACGCATTCACAAAACACATTCTTTGTAAGATCCAAGTACATTCATGGATTGGATTCCTTAGTTTAGTTGCCATAGTGAGAGAGATATTGAATGAAGAGGTTTGAGAAACGGTGTCTTGCAACTTGCAAGAAATTCCTGAGATATAGTTGGCCAGCCGAAACTTAGGATCGGGAGATAAACATGCAAATTAATGCCATTGTAAACGTGAACATTATCATGTTCAACTTAGTCGGACCCATGGCATGGATATGAATGATCGAGGTTTAGGATGATCATGCAAATTAATGCCATTGTAAACGTGAACATTATCATGTTCAACTTAGTCATGGCATGGATATGAATGATCGATCTGCAAGCAGTCGTATTTGCTGGAAATACGACGTTAAATAAATAGTCTCTTTGATGGGTTTCACTTTCAATTATGGTCCGTTTTGGGCAGATCCATTTAATGTTTAATCCTATTATTATTTAACATTTTAAAAAAATTAATTTTTTTTTTATATTTTTTAGTGTCAATCTTTTAATGTTAAGGTGATTGGCTTAGTCAAGGAATTGAATGCGGAGTCGGCCTTTGGGAAGAGATGCCGTCTCATCTCAGGGCAAGGAGGTCATAGAAGTCAAAAATAAAAAATAAAATTAAAAAATGGAGACAGACTTGTTGGCTCTTTCTCATTCTATGTGACAAAAGGTCTAGATAAAAGGACACCACTGTCTACGGATATGGATGGCTTCGGGTAGAATCCCCAGGGAATCAATAATCATGGGTTCGAATCAAGTTTTCTATATGCACCATCGTGTTCACAACAGCTCAATGTAATGCTGAGAAATTTGTCAGAATAAAACTCATCACTTCAATAAATTCTAAGGGCACGAGCGATGCCCTTAAAAATGCAACATAAGGTAACGTGCTAAACACCTTTGCACTTGCTTGCACTGTTAACTGTATACTAACTGATGCAAAGAATATTCAAGTTCTACCGTGGAAAAATACAATCAAGGTCAGACCCTAATCAGCTCATCGGCTAAACTAACCAGTACCCGAACAATCTCAGTCAGCTTGAGGATGCAAAGGCTTCTTATAAAATTGCAGCAGGAGTGAAGAACAAACCACACTTATTGAAGAAGCCGCCATGCAAGCTCCAGCAAGCCAGGGAGGTAAACGAATACCTGTGAAGGGGAATAGAACTCCAGCTGCAATTGGCATGCCAAGTATGTTGTAGCCAAGTGCCCAGACATAGTTGAGACGTATACGGGCGATTGTCTTTTTGGAAAGATCTATTGCGGTTATAACATCTTCCAAGTTGCTCTTGATGAGAACTATGTCAGCTGCTTCGATTGCTACATCAGTTCCTGCACCTATTGCCATTCCTACATCGGCTGCAACTAATGCAGGCGAGTCGTTTATTCCATCTCCCACCATTGCTACATTTGCACCTTTCAACTGCAAGCTCAAAATGAATAGGTGAAATAAATGTCAACTCCTGCAGACTTGAAAAACTTAACCAGAAGGAAAAAACCATCTAAACTTTGCAAACCATCTAAACTTTTAATGTCAACTCCAGCAGACTTGCAAGATAATTTTGCAAACCATCTAAACTTTTAATGTAAAGGTGGTGCCCATGCATCAGATACTAATTTAGTTGGTCAATTTACCATAAAGATGCTCTCAACTATCATAACCTTTTCAATGTCCAATTCTTCTGGTTTTCCACTGGTCTAGTTGTAACTTACTTGACATAATGCAACCTTAGTTTAACTAGAAAGTATATTTTGGGAGGTCCCAACAAACTTAACTATCGGGTTACCAGCAAACTGGAACTCAGCTCTGACTAGTTGCCAAGTGCTTCAGCAAGTCTCGGTGGACGTACATGTACAATAGTAAGACTTGGTAATCAATCAGCTAAAATAGAGTAAGCTTTTCAATGCTCCTTCCCCCCAAAAAAAATAAAAAGGATCAGATAAGCGTCACATCATCTTCCTCTTCTATTGATATTAAAGAAGTATATAACTGCCAACAAAAACAAGTATTGCTAAAGTTCACAGAAAATGAGTTGTAAAGTGAGGATTCAAGTGATTGATTGGTTGGGATATGGAATTATTATTTGGTTATATTAAAGGTCGTAGTATTAATCTTGTGTGAAATATTCTATTACTGAAACACCTGGTGTTACTTCTGCAGGGCTAAGTCCTCCTTGCTGCAAGAACTCAGGATTATTTTGCCCTATCTACATTCCACCTATTTCGTCAAGTGCCAATTGCGCACAACTGCATTCCACTAAGTAAGCATAACGCACTTTAAGTTATACAAATGTAATAGTATGTCAAAAGGGGTTTACCTGCAACTCCTTTATCCTATCAGCTTTTCCCAACGGATCTGTCTCAGCAAACACCGTTTCTATTCCAACCTCCTTTGCTATTGCAGTTGCAGTCGCCCAGTTATCACCAGTGACCATAATACTCTTAATGTTCATTGACTTGAGAAAAGATATGACTCGTGCAGCCTCTGGCTTCACCGGATCAGTGACTGCAAAAGCACCAGCAACTTTTCCATCAATGGCTACCAGAACGCAGGTACGGGCCAGCTGCTCATTATCAGAAATGTAATCCTCAACCTCAGAGCCAACTGGTACATTACAAGACCGCATTAGCCTCCTGTTCCCTACCAAGACCACCCTGTCCCTGACTTTCCCACCCACCCCAGCTCCTGGGTGGACCTCAAAGCCTTTGACCTCCGTTGCATATTCAGTTTCAGATGCATGATTGGGCCATAGCTTTTAGCATGCTCGACCACAGCTTTTGCTATTGGGTGTTCACTATTCACCTGAAATTTATATTCAAGAACATACTTAAGTTCATGTCAAGAAGCACCCTGTTATTCCACAAAATTTTAAGAGATGCCACACACGTTTTCTCTATATGGAGATGATTAAAACATATATATATTTGTAGCTGATTGCAAACCCAGAGGTCCTCTCTGCAATCTTCTTAAAATTTGGGAAAAGAGAAACACACCTCTGTAGCAATAGCCACATCACAGAACTCCTCCATAGAAAATCTGGAAAGAGCACAGCACTGACAACTGTTGGTTTTCCAACTGTCAGTGTTCCCGTTTATCGAAGACAACTGTCTTCACCTACATGTTTAAACATAAGGATCCATTAACTCAAGACAAAACCTGAGATACTATATATACAACATGACAATAATCAGAATAATGAGCCACCATTATTCACTATCAAGAAAAAGAAATAGACAGAGTTAAAGAAAAACTTTTATGCAGGACCAACATTCCTTGGCAGCAACATAAAATTATGATTTCTCCCGGTGCCCCCACCTGGTGAAAACATTAATCAGGTTTCAAAAGCTGTTCCATTCCAGGAGCAGTCCTAGTACTAGGAAAAGTCACTGTTGGTTCATATAGTTGAAATCACTCATCAGCTTGGTTGCAAGCGCATAATGCAAAAGTTTGGAAATTGTCCGTCCTACCTATCTCTATTCTTCAGTAATGAATCATATGTCATAAATGCTCATTACTTACCACCTAGTACTGAGCTCACCATTAAACACTGTTGAAGATAACTATTCTCAAGATTCAAAGAAAATGAACTGAGTTTCCCACAATTGTCAGTAGTTCAAACTGAGAACAGATCTTGAATCGAATCAATACCAATAAACTGACCAAGTAGTTCTCGGACATTAATATCTATAGGCTATGTTATTGAAGTGATTAGGAAATATAAGATGGATGAGATGCGGACTCAGCCAATTTGTTGAAGGAACCTCATAAAGGATACATATAGATTTAAACGGATTTCCCATCAACATAGTCCAAGCTATCTTTGAGCTGCATCCTTGGATTTGACCTTCCCAAGTAAATCCATGCTTCCAGCTTTGTTAATCCATATTCAAAAATTCCTAAGTACTTTACTCGTAAAGGGGTATCATATACCAGTCACAAATATATATTACTACCTGGTCCATGACTAAAAATTCTATGTACCTTGTGTGCCTTTTCAAGCGCATTTCCACCCTTGATGAGGACACCTTGTGAAGCACCCTTACCAGTGGAGACCATCACGGCAGTAGGAGTTGCAAGACCCAGAGCACAGGGGCATGCAACCACCAAGACCGATATACCAAACTGCAGGGCAAGTTCAAATTCATCCATCGCCTTCGGTATCCAACTTTTGGGATAGATTCCCGCTTCTCCAGGGATAAACCATCCCAACCACGTTAAAAATGCTGCTACGACTACCTGAAATTCAGTAAAAGAGCAATCAAAGAACTATAAACTCAAAAGAAATGAGTGTTATTTGATGGTCGCATTTCATGCCCATCATTACTAGAATGTGTTGGAAAAAGTCATTAATTGCATTGCATACATCCTAAGACTATACTTGATTCTATTGGCTTATTCAACTCAAAGTGACATGCAACTTGTGTGCTAACGTATGCCCACGTAATTCCTCATAATAAGGTACCCCACCCAAAAAAAATTAATAATAATAATAAAGAAAGAAAGAAGCAATGCTAGATAAGATGGTAGTTGATTGAAGCTTACGATCATAATGAATGTTTCAAACTTCTTCTACGATGTCATATCCATGAAACTTATAACCTCCATCTATCCTTTTCGATGAAATAAAAATTCCAAAATAGAATAAGCCAGCCTCTCAATTAGTTGCAGCACTTTAGTACAACTCAACACAACTCAGGCTTAGTCTTAATCACTTGTAGTCCGCTATATGAATCCTTTTCCGCCATTCAATTCGGTCCAACAACAGCATCACATACCCCACACTCATCATATCCTTCTTTATTACGGATGTTTATGTTAGCTTTTGTCTTCCCCTTCCCCTTCTTCAACTCAGCCTTAGTTGAAGCACTTTGTATTACCTAAAAATCTCCTTTCTATAGCAATTTACATAATCCCCATTTCTCCATACAATTCATTCACAAGTTCTATCTGGAAACTAGATATTTCTAACTACAATGAGCATTTTATTTCTTAATATTCCATGTTTTGGGTACTTAGAAGCAAATTAAAGTTCACGTCTCTTAATTCTCTTGGGGAAGTTTACAGAATAATTTTCTCAAGGATCTATGAAATCAGATTATCCATTCCTTGAGATCTGAAAACTTTGTAACATCATATTCAAAGTTTGTGCCAGTTGAATTGGCTTCATAGTAGTATGAACGAAGCAAATAACTTACGGCAGGCACGAAAAACAATGATATCTGGTCAGCTAGCTTCTGTACAGGTGCTCTCGCAAGCTGAGCAGCTTCAACTATTTGAACAATTTGTGAAAGTGCAGTCTGCGATCCAACATGAGTGGCCTTAACCAGCAAACATCCATTTTCATTCACAGTCCCACCAATTACCTGTTTGTGAGGTTAGGAAAAGCATGTCTTAAGCAACTTTGAGGGTGCTACAATGAAAGAAATAATCAAATAGCAACCAATAAAAAAAAAGGCAATTGTACCCTGTCACCAGGCCTTTTAGTGATTGGCCTTGCTTCCCCTGTGATCATACTCTCATTCACATAACTCTGTCCATTTATAACAGTCCCGTCAACAGGAACCTTTGTCCCTGGAACAATTTTTATAATGTCATCCCTCTGTATCAGTTGAGTGCTGATTTCTGTCTCTGAACTAACACTTCCATCAGCACTCAATGTTACCAGGCAAGCTGAATCAGGAGCAAGGTCTATCAACTTTGCTAAAGCATCAGATGTTTTCCCTTTAGCCATAACCTCCAGATATTTCCCCAAGAGGATAAAAGATATCAACATGGTACTAGTCTCAAAGAAATCTTGACCCTCAAATGTATCTGAAGTCAACCCTTTAATTAAAGTGTATACAGAATAAAAATAAGCTGCATTAGTGCCAAGAGCAACCAGAACATCCATATTGGCAGATCTTCGTCTGAGAGCATGATATGAACCCACATAAAACCTGAAAACATAAACAAGATAATCATAAGATATCACTAATTTATCAAGACTCTGTTACATGACGAAAGATAAAGCTATCAAGAGTACATGATTCTATATGGAGAAGAACCAATATAATACCTTCGACCAATAACAAACTGCACTGGAGTGCAAAGGATCCATCTTAATACCATCCCAAGAGTGAGCATGTTGTGAATCTTATAGTCCAACCAGTCCCCATATGGAGGAAGCATGGGAAGAACCATGGAGAATAAAAAAACTGGAACTGAAAATAGGCAACTCCACAAGAAATGGTTTCTGTACATCTTGATTTCATGGTGTCTCTCTGTTTCTCTTCGTCCTTCTGGAATATATAAGTTTGCCTGATAACAATTAGGGTCGTGACCAGCTTCCTGGATGCACCGTATAAGCGACCTTGGGCCGGTTAAGTCCGGGTCATAGCCCACAGACACCTTGTGTTCCTTTATGTCCATTTCAACATGATTCACGCCATCCATTGACTCAAGTGCGGACTGGATTACGGAAAAATCTTCTAGAGATTTTATTCCTTCTAGTTTCAAATGCACTTTGTTCACATCACTTCCAGAGCTTATAAGATCAGCTCCAAAGCCAGAATCTTCTACAGCTTCAATTATGCGATCAGTGTTAGTGACACTTGGATCATAATTAATCTTTGCTTCTTCAAGAGCCAAACCAACTACTGCTTTTTTCACTCCTTCAACCATCGAAAGAGCTCGTTCAACAGACTCAGAGCAGCTCGTGCATGCCATTCCTTTAATTCTGAGTCGGCATACTGCTATGTCTTGCTCAGGAAACTCAACAACTTGAAAACCTGTTTCTTC
The DNA here is from genome assembly GCA_016624345.1 of Platycodon grandiflorus. Lineage (NCBI taxonomy): Eukaryota > Viridiplantae > Streptophyta > Magnoliopsida > Asterales > Campanulaceae > Platycodon > Platycodon grandiflorus. The sequence continues at coordinate 47,291,982 of CM028366.1, read as the reverse complement.
GACAGTGTCTTTTATTGTTCTTTCCTGAAATAACATACAAAGAAAACTGCTATTGGTCAGTTATTACATCACTACTACAACTTTGGGTGTAAGAAGCTCAAGGGTGTAACAGTTATTAGTGCACAAATATAAGTTAATACTAGCTCAAGTTAATGCCACTATTTATCCCACGTACGGATGGAGAAGATAAATTAAACAGGTACTATCATTTTACATAGTAAAGATAGCTGCATTACCATCTCTCAAAGTTAGCATCAATATGTAAGCAATAAGAATAACTCAGAGAGAATTTGATACAAAAGGGTAACTCTAACTTACAGAAATGAGCTCTGGCAAGAATTTAACTACAGCCTGCCCCTGTAGTGGTGACACCACGACACTCTGCACACCATTCAGCTTTCCAAGCACTGATTCTATGGAAGTTGAACATGATGCGCAAGTGATGCCGCTTATTTTAAACATAATCGTCTTACTTCCTTTACCAACATCATGCACCGGCTTAGAAACCTTGACTTTAGAATTATCAAAATCCTTCAAAAGCGGGGAGCTCAAATCATCCTTTCCATTGACATCCATTCCTTTGCTGCAAGTTCTCAATTACCAACCCTGAACAGAAAGTGACCAGAAGATTACATTCTCATACACATTCCACAACTACTAATCAGTCCTGCAGATAATTCTCCCTACTTTCCTGTCATAAATGGCTCCAAATTCAAGCATGTGGGTTGACAATGGTAGTTTGGCCATGCAAAAAAAGATTTGACCCACAAACGAATTATAAATAACTGAACAAGAGATGGAATGATAATTTCCTAATTATTTATCTCTCTTTGGAATAAAAGCCAAGTAACCCCTTTTCTGGTTTCTTTTCTCATCTGGTGATTCCTCGCATCAACATTTGATATTGAAGGATTACAATATAGCAACCAAAAACAATAAAACTAATACTTTAATAATTAAGTAATCCCTTGAGCCTACGCAACCCACAAACTAATTCATCTACTTCAAATTTCATCATTCCACAACTAGACAACAACAAAAGTAACAGCTAAAATGATCCTATAATCGAGCGCCAGCTTTTAGTTTTTTAGCAAATACCAGGTACCTGCTGCCTGCAGTTGCCCCGTAAACATATCAAAATCTACATACTTCATACATACTAACTGAAGTAAAGAAAAAAAGAGTTAGACTAATCCGATCACACCCAAATGTAATCAGGAATTTAACAAGACGGCGAATCAGTTCAAAATTTTCCCTCTCACAACAAAAATTCAAAAATTAGATCATAATATAAGTTTGTAAAACCAATCAAAACCATTTATAACGCTAATTAGACATAAACTAAGTCAACAATCTTCTTTCTCTCATCAGCAACAACAATAAAAAAGACAATAATCTAAGCCTGTAAAGCTAATTAAAGGTAGGTATACTGAATAAATGGATGAGATAAAAGATTACCTTCGTTGACGGTGGCTGATTAGGGTTCTTCTGAGACCTATTAAACGGAGGCGCCGAGGATAAATTTAGGAACGACCATAGAGCAATAATAAGATTAGGGTTGACGACAAGTTATAGAACGAAAGAGAGAATACTGCAAAAGGGGGGGACGGGGAGGTTTTGTCAGCATACGGTGTTTTGCGGTTTTGGGTCGCCTGCCTCTTTCAAAATTTCGAACACAACGTCCTACCGGTTCCTTCCCACCAAGTTTAACTAACCGTCCACGATCTGTGGGCCCAACCCACTACTACCATGATAAATTGGTAACTTTCCTCTTTTTGACTTGGTATTTAGAGTATGGTTGGGTTTACGCTTTAGGGTTCTAATATAAAATTGATCAAAAACAGAATTTCTCCCTTTTTGGTGGTGGTGTACCTCGTGTTAGTATTTCAATGTTTATACTTTAGTTTCGAGAAATCAAATCGTTGTCCGATAATTACTGTTTCGTATTTTTCACGAAAAATAATCGAAAGTGGTAGATAAAAGTCAATTTCATGAAAAACTATTTTTATGTCAAACTCTAACCCCTTATATTAATTACTAACTCGGAGATCCAATTGCTTGTACTTCAACCAAATTTCACGAAGGTCATTCTCATGTCAAACTCTAACTTAACTCCTTACATTAATTACTTTTTTGAAAGCCTTCTTGCTCGTACTTCGTCTTCAGCCAACTATATATAATTGACAAGTGTTTGTCAAGGCAACATCCTTGTATGATAAGGTTCGGTCTCTAGCTAGAATTGAATGCTAGGCTCCTTGGCTACCTTGGGTTAATTATGCTCGCACAATCTTAGCTCTCACCAGAGGCCGTTGCAATCTTTTGTGTGTATGAGGGGTTTCGTCACAGTCTTTTTCCTCTCTACTCTTTGCATGAACTCGTCTTCTTTGATAACGCAACTAGCAGATTAGTATGAGATTCAAAAATGGCATCATTCGCATCATTTTTTGATATATATTCTCAATGGCACTAGAGCTCCATAATTGTCTTGTAAGTGATCAAATGAAGATCTCTTTGCAGCTAGCTTGCTTAACGACGATTTTTAATTTGCCGCTCATGCTCGGACAATGGTCTTTCATAAACTGCTCGGCATGGTTATTTAATCGTCTTATTGATCCAGTTGTTTCCTTGATTCCTATGTTGTTAGGTTTGCGTTGAGTGTGTTTCTTGCTGCTAATGTTGTACGTAATTTTCGTGTAAAATTACTCCATATACAGGAAAATTGGTCGATATACCTTACCCAAAACATTTATACAATCTACAAAAAGCATAAATCCAAATTCGTATAATTAGAAGTTTTCCTCCTCAAGCTTGGCTCAATAAGGAGATAGAGATCGAAAACATTTACAATGCATAGGAAAGAAAAAAAAAAAGAGAGAGAGAGAGAGAGGCTATGTATAGTAAAGAGAAGACATTAAGTGACAAAGAGAGAGAGAGAAAAAAAAAAAAAGATCTTTATCTTATATCCATCGGTCGCAAAATATAGTCTCATTTGATAAGTCACACTTTGTAAAATTGTGGTTATATTTGCTTGTACCTTCAATAAATTACATAAAAAAATGTTCTTTTTTTAGAAATGAGACTTTTTTTTTTTTTGGAAAAATCAAATGGAAAATAGGGACTATTTTTCTGGGATGGAGGGAGAACACTATAAAAAATCCATAATTTTAGTACAATTTAAAGAAAATATATAGGAGTAAGAGAATGATATTAAAAAGTTAATTTCAAATGAGACTATTTTGAGGGAACAGAGGGAGTATGGAGTACTATTTAGAGGTGTGCATGGTGTCGATTTCACCAATTTTTAGCTAAGAACTGTTACTAAACCGTTATGGGCCGGTTTCTTTAAAATCAAAAACCAAAACCAAATCGAACCGGCAGTTTTAGTTTTCCAGATTATGATTTTATAATGGTCTGGTTTCGGTTGCAATATCAGTTTCCGTTCACTTTTTACTACTCTATATATTTGCAAGTAAGCCGAATAAGTTCATTAAATTAAGCAACAAATAAATAAACACAAAGTGATAAAGTGTATATCTCTAAAAACTTACTTGCGACAATATAAGTATTTATTATTTAAAGACTATATTACTCCCTTCGTTCCAGACAAAGATCCCACTTTTAATTTTTTTTGGTCAACCTAATTAACATTTGACCAATAATTTACATAGATTTATTTGTTTTCATAATGTTATTAAAGTTGTAATCTATAGTATTTTTAGTGTATTTTTTAATGAATGAAATTTTATTTCCTAAAACATAAGTAAAATATGTAAAATTTTAATTTGATTTAGTCACATATTAATTTTTAAAAATGAAAAGTAGACTCTTTGTTTGGAACGGAGGGAGTATCTGACAATTTAAAACTAAGTACAAAAAAAAAAAAAAGGTTTCATTTTGAACATATTGACCAAGACTCTTAAGAGAATAATTAATTAGGTCATAAGAAATACTCGTTCCGTCCCAGATAAATATTCATCGTTGACAAAGTACAGAAATTAAGAAACGTAATTAATAATGGGCTGTAAAATATCTTCTGACAATAAAACTCATAGCATTAATTGATTTGGGCTTCATTATTCCAAAAAAGTGAGTTTCTCTAAGATTGTTATGTTGATATTAAATAAAGTTTGAAGGGTATATTGGAAGAATGATAAAGAATTTATATATTAAAAGTTTTTAAGAATATTAGTTAAAATATTTAAAATAAAGAGTAGAAATATTTATCTGAAATGGAGGGAGTAAGACCTAGACAAACGAACCACGTTAAGATATGGTCATGTAGATTCCAGTTTTGGGTCATATACAATCAGCCTCAGGAATTCACGTGGTACTCCACATCCTTAATATATGTAAGTGATGAATCTGTATGACAGCTTTGAGTCAATTATTTGTCATTCATTCATTCATCTATTTTAAGCTTTTGTCTTGTTTGTTTGTAATGTGTGTCATTGTGTGACTTTTTTTTTTTTTTTTTTTTGAGTAATGTTACGGTATTTAAAGAGTATTAAATTTTTACATTAAATAATGTGTCGGTGATGTAATACAAAAATAAAATTAAAAATCATAATTAATGCATCACATCAATCGCCACATCAATGACACATCATTTGTGCAAAAATTTAATATTCTTTAGATACACATATCATTACTCTTTTTTCTTTCATGGTATCCTCCTCATGCCATTCATCTATTTTAAGCTTTGTCCGTTTGTAATGTGTGTGACCTTTTTTTTTTTTTTTAGGTTTTAATTTTAAGGTATACTCATATACGAAAGTCCATGATTAATTTTCGAGTTAGATAGCATTATAAAGATGGTAAAAAATTTTATACCAAATTTTAACGCAACTATATTACCATTACTCGAATTCAAAACCTGTTGTTAAAGATTGTTTCAAATTTTTCCTAAAGATTTGGAACGTAATAAAAAAATTGTGAGTCGGTACACTTTTTTACATATTTAATCGCTAAAGTTCACTATATTTATTTTAAATTACTAAAGTCTATTTTAGTGGATAAATAAATAAATTATTCCTAAAATGCCCCCGACACTTTCGTCTCTTCTTCTTCTTCTTCTTCTTCTTTCTGAATTTCATCCATATGCTCTCTTCCACCTTGGCTTGGATAGAGTCTCTACAGGAATATGTTCCAGCCTATCCAAGGCTTTCAGCAGGATCTTTCTGTAGCAATTTTGCTCTCTTCTCTTAATTCTCTTCAATCTTTTCTGCAGCCGGGAGCTTGTCATTCTATCATGCTAACCCTCGCGCCTGTCCAGCATGAAATTGGGTGCTTCCGTAGGCTATAACAGTTCGCCCTTGAACTCATACTCCTTATACTAGAACCTTTCCATTTCCTGTAAGACTTTCATAGAGTGATAGCCGAGAAGGGCTTGAAGCTGCTTTTGCATGGAAAGGTGAGCACAAAAGCTAGCATAGGGAAGGCAAAGCCAGTACCAGTTTACTATTTTCTTTCTGGGTAAATGGGTTTAGGTTTGAGACCTCGCCTAAATCGATGGTGACCTGTGTGAATCGTGAAGCATCAATTTGTGCATTGTAATGCATCAATTTGTGTATCAAAGCATAAATTTTTGCATAACAATGCACGATGCATCAATTTGTGCATCGCGATGCACAACATGATATTCCGTGTTTTTTAAGGACATATACGACATTTCGCAATAAAGTGTCATTTTTCGGTTTGAAACAAGGGTGAATTACAGACCGGTCTTTTTTTGGACATTTGTAATCACTACAGTCCACCATACTTTTTTTAAAACCGAAAAAAGGTACTTATGGGGTAAAGAGACGCTTATGTCATTAATGAAAGAAAAACACGTGTGCATCAGTAACCCAAGGCATCTCGATGTTCAATTTAATGAAAAAAAAACCCCGCGTATCACTAACCCAAGGCATCTCGATGCCTGATATGTGCATCAAATTTGGCAAGACAATGCCTGATTTGTGCAACCTACAATTCAAAATTAATTTTATGCATTGCAATGCTTGATATGTGCATTGAATTCAATCATATTAGCATCCCGATGCTTAAGTAAAAGACATATCACAGGATGCATTTATCTTTTGTTTTTTGACAAAAATACTAATATGCCCTTAATATTCAGACATCGGTATGCATTATCAAAACATTGCGATGCCTAATTCCATCATTGCGATGCCCAAATATTAGATTGCAATTAGCAAAGCAGTTTAAGACCCTTATTAATTTCTGCATTGCGATGTATAATTTCTGCATAGGGATTACTAATTGTTGCATCGCGATGCCCGCCCGGCATCGATCGAATCAAAAGGTGGGATAAAGGAAAGAATCACCAAGTAACATCTTCTATTCAATCCGTAGCTTAAAGCATTTTGATTTTTAAAACGTCTACGATGTAATGCTAACTGATAAAATTTTGGCTAACAACACCATGTTTACACAATTATCATCATTCAAAGTATTTTAGATCGAGTGGAAAATAAAGGAGTTACAAGAGATATTACAAACTGAAGTATTGCGTTTTCCATTACAGAGACAAAGTGTTTTAAATAGAGTGAAATCATAGTATTTACAGGATAAAAGATTCACAGGGACATTTTAGGAACAATTTCATGAAACTGCATTTTAGTGATTAAAAAAAAAGTGAACTGGAGAGAAAAAAATATTATAAAAGTGAACTGACCATCAATTTTCCGTTGAAACAATTATAGGTGACTAAAGAAATTAAAAATTTATTATAAGGTACCGGTCTGAATTTTTACCTAAAAAATTGCAAAATAATCCAAATGTGTGGACCACTTGAGGACTGGACCAGTCCGAGGTGATTGGGCCATAATTCAAAAAGAATCCAAAAAAAGGGTGGCAGTCAATCATTTTCCAATCTAGCAAAGTAAATTGCACTTTCGTAATTTCAGCTTTACAGATTGGAATCACGTGTCAACATATCCCCAGATTGACAACAAAAACTCAAAAAGGGTTATGACACGCAGAGAGAGCACGCTGAATCCCACCAATTCTCAATTCTGGCCAGAAAATGACGTTTTTGACTTTCCCAAACACCTTTGCACCCGCACCCCCAAAGTCTTTAATAATCTGGTCTAAATCCCCAAGAATCATTCAGCATTTCATCAAATCCCTCGTGTTCAATTAAGCCATGCAGCTTCAAATCGAAAATCGGAGGAGCAGTACCTTCCAAGTCAATCGCAATTGGGTTCCCGGAAGCACTCTAACCCGAGTCTCAGGAAATAATATACGCCAATTTGAGTCACTAAACCCCTTACCCAAACGACTCATTGATACAGATTATCCTCGTCACAGGAAATAAAACACGTCAATCTGTCACTAAACGCCTTAATCAGACGCTAGTTGATACAGTTTTAACCCCGAACGCATATTGTACCAAGTATACTTAGGTCCGGCTGCTCCCAAATCCATCGGTTGTCAAGATCCAAAAAATTCTAGAACACCGCAAAATATCCCCTCTTAATTCGCCAAATTCATCGGTTGTCAAATCAACAACACAATTTTCCAACTCATTTAAACATTATCTCCAACATGTACATATCAAGTGACACGTTTTCAAGAGTAAAATGTGTCCCGAACATGCTTTCCAATTCACGCCCCTTCATCCCCAACTAGCTTTTCCCTTTCATTCCATCAAAACGGTTGTGGATTTTGCTTTTACATCAACAAAGTGGAGTATTAATTTGGTACGTTTTAATTCATTAGTGGTACCAATAATGTAATATCACGACTGTACTCTATATTTACGATTTAGATAACGTGAGGTGAAATGGGACAACGGCAAGGAGGAACAGTCATCCCTAGTGTCCCGCAGATATTTTCATCAAAAAACAGTCTAGCCTGAAGATGGACTTTCTTGCATTGGGCCGAAATTAATGGACCTTTTGTATCAGTCAAGTGTAAGGATATATAGTTCGCTAATATCACAAAATCACACTAATGATTTTTGGATTAACATATGTGATTGGAGAGAAGGAGCCGAAACCAACCTTGATACCATCACATACAATCAATGGGTAAAGGTTAATTAGCCTCACGCAAGAACAGTATGAACAACTCATGTCTTTGTTTCCATCCACTAGTCAGAATGTAACAAATTTTGTTGGTAAGGTCACTCAATCTCATGACATTTCACATTGAATCCTAGACATTGGTGCTAGCTCCTGAACATCTCACATGCGATGAACCCTCTCTTTTTAACATGAAATCTTCTTTCTACTCTTTACCTGTTAAACTGCCAACTGAAACAACTGTTCCGGTACACTCTATTGGTCAAGTTAGATTGTCAAATATGGTTCTAAATCATGTTCTTCATATTCCTTCTTTTAATTTTTGCAATCTTCTTTCAATAAGTAGATTGACAAAAGCTCTTCAATGTTCAGTCACATTATACTACTTTCGTGAGTTAAAATTGCCATTTGTTGCAGCTGCATCTTCTTCTCCACTTACCCTATGGTATGAACGTCGAGGTCATGTTTCTTCTGATCGTTTATCTTTAATTCCTGAACTATCTAATTCATCTTTTAAGAATTTGAATAAATGTTAAACAAACTTGAAATATATTTCCTTTGAGCAATAATAAGTTTGATTTCCCTTTTGATTTGGTTTATAGGGATGTTTGGTGAACTTATAAAACTCTATCTACTGGTTCACATTATTTTCTTACTATTGTTGAAGATTGCATGCACAATTAAGATGCACTAATTGGATTGACTATTGTTCCTTCTTTTGAAAAATGCCCAATTCCAGATAATATTACCACTTGAGTTGATTCTGAACATGAGGTTGTGTCTTCATCTCAAGATACTCCTACACAACCTGTCACCACTGAAATATCTGATCACACAAAATTATCCTCCGAAAAGAACTCACCGCATTCCTTCGCATCTTGATGATTTTGTGTACCAACTTTCTGGAGTAGATAAGTCCTCACAGCTTACATCCAATTCGCTTTCTTCAGGTAACACTTGTCATATTCACGTTTTGTTCCATCTCATCAAGCTTTTCTTGCTAATATTTCTATTTTGAGTGAGCCTAAATCCTTTTTCCAAGCTGCTAAAGACTCGAAATGACGTAAGGTTATAAAACAGGAAATTTCTGCATTGGAACTCAATCACATGGAGCTTAGTTCCATTACCCTCAGGGAAGAAACAGGTGGATCACGTTGGGTGTACAAAATAGAGTGTACGTCAGATGGTTCTATTGAGCACTATAAGGCGCGGTTGGTAACTCAAGGTTATACATAAGCTGAAGGCTTGGATTATACCAAAACCTTTGCTCATGTTGCAAATATTACTACTATCAGATGTTTATTGGCTGTGGTTGCTGCTAAAAAATGGGAACTAGATCAGTTAGATGTAAATAACGCTTTTCTTTATGGGGATTTAAATGAAGAAGTCTATATGTCTCCTCCTCCGGGATATCTTTCACCAAATGACACTCGTGTTTGTCAACTCCATAAGTCTCTTTATGGGTTGAAGCAGGCTCCGCATCAATAGTTTGAAAATTTCTGCTTGTCGATCATTAAGGAAATTTGGCTTCATTCAGTCTCACCATGATCATTCACTTTTTACTTTGACCAAATGTACTTCTTTTTCTTGCTCTCCTTAACTATGTAGATGAAATGTTTATTTCTGGGAATGATATGTTTCAAATTCAAAGGCTCAAGAATTATCTCAGCTCATGTTTCTCTATAAAGGATCTTGACACTCTTAAATATTTTCTTGGCTTAGAGCTTGCTAGATCTCCACAAGTGACTAATGAGATCTAGCTCAACTGGTACCACTCACTCCTCCTAACGGAGAGGTCGGGTGTTCAAGCCTCACCAGAGGCACCGTTGTTGTTTAAGTCTCACTAAAGACACAATTTAGTACGGATGTAGCCATTCAAAAGCATTAAATAAAAATAATGAAGGTTGGGGTAAGGTTTATGTTCCCTCCAACCTTTAAAAAAAAAAAGATCTCCACAAGGGAGGTCTCTTTGTCAACGAAAATACACACTTGACCCCTTGAAAGAAACTGGTATGTCTGGCAGTACTCCCAACATCTTTTCCTATTCCGAAACAACATCGGTTGACATCTGATTGTGGTGAACCATTAATGGACCCAAATCAATATCGTCGTTTAATTGGGCTTCTCATTTATCTTACTATATCTTGGCCCGATATCACATATGCGGTTCAACTTCTTAGTCAGTTCATGCAGAAACCTTGTCATCCACATCTTGATGTTGTCTACCATGCACTTCGTTATTTGAAGAGTTCCCCAGGTCAAGGTTTAATCTTCCCATCAAAAAGTGATTTTCAGATTAAAGCATATTGCGATGCTGACTAGGCAAGTTGTCTGATGACACGACGATCTATCACTGGTTATTATATATTTCATGGTGTTGCTCTTATTTCTTGGAAATCCAAGAAACAACCTACAGTCTCCCGTTCCTCTACCAAGTCAGAATATCGATCTATGGCCTCTACAGTTAGAGAGCTGGTATGGTTGCGTGGTCTTCTTGCCGATCTCTCTTTGTCTCATTGCCAACCAATGCTTTTATTATGTGACAATCAATCGACCTTACACATAGCTGTTAATCCCGTCTTTCATGAGCGAACTAAACATATTAAAATCGATTGTCATTTCGTTCGTGAACACTTGCAATCCTGTATTGTTGCTACAAAATATGTCTAAAACTCAATTTCAGTTGGCTGACATCTTAATCAAAGATTTGGGACGTGATCATTTCCATTCTCTTCTTCGCAAGAGAATGGAATTAGTGATCATTTTAGTTGGTTGACATCTTAACCAAAGCCCTGTAAATTAGCTAGTTGATTTGTAGGCTCCTAGTCGTGTATAAATATTCTCCCTTCATTTTTCAATGACAGTTATCAAGGAATTCAATATTCTTTTTGGCCATATTTTAGTTCTTATTTTTTCAGTACCCACTTGGTGGGAATTTTTGTTTGAGTAAGCTCTTTGAAAATTTATCTGTAACTAAGTACCCTCCCAAGAAGTTAATAAGTACTCCCTCTGTTCCACCCAAAGAGTCCAGGTTTAAAAAAAATTTAATTATTAAGGGATATATAAGTAGTCTTAAAGTTGGTTATAATTACAAAAATAGTACTTAAATACAATCAAGATGATTACATTACAAGTGAAGGGTAAAAATGAAAGATTCTAAAAATTGCAAACATAAGTTTTTGAAAGTGAACTCTTTAAGAAAATATTTTAAAATAATATAGTAGACTTTTTGTCTGGAACCGGAGGGAGTAAAATATAATTATACTTGCCCCCTAGTAGGAGGTTAAAGCAAAAATACTTTAAAAATGCTTTGAACAAACCCACATGCTTGAAGGGATTTAATTGTAAATAGTCAAAATACTTAATTTGAACATTCTCACCTCCTTGAAGAGGCCAGTTTCAATTGTAAGTTTCATGTTAAATATGCAAATTAACATTTGAACCCCTGAAGAAATTAACCAATGTGTGTATCAAATTAGAGCAATGAAATAGAGGGAGAGAGAGAGAGAGATGTTAAAAGTTAATTAGCACCATTTCATTCCAAATTAAGCCATCATATCTTTATTAATAATCAATTGATACAAAGATTTGTATCAATTGTTGGTAGATGGAAATACATCAATGCCAATTATATTTCTTCACCCATATATCGAAAGCGTGGTTGAAAAAACCAAAACCTTGCACGGCTACTATCCATAAGCATGCATCAGGTTTGCAATAAGGAATCAATTCATTACTAAATACGTCAAACACCCGTCTCTTATTCCTCCACTGAAAGCTGCAAAAGTAAAGGGTGGTATGAATTAAATTTTCACAAAATTGAAATTCATAATGATCAGCGCTGCTAATGGTATGATTTCCACGATCATCATCTCCCGACTTGCAGTGCACCGTGACATTTTCGTACGCAATAATATTTGTAATACTAACAGTGTATTTCTTGGTAAATAAACAGAAAGCATTTGTTGTGCTGAAAAAGTAGAAAACTAGGGCAAGAAACAAGTAGAGGCTTCTCATGGACAATCGCATGGTCATATATATCTATATATATATGATTTCAAGTTGGTTACAGTTTCGTTTATATATATATATATATAGATTAGAACATCTCGTTAGTCATACTATATATATATTCAAGTTCTATGATACACGCACGTACGTTCAAACTACTTATTCCTAGCTAGTCAATTTGACATTTTCATTTAAAGCTCATACTTGATGATTAGTTATTGAATTTCTTAAAACTACAACCCTTCATAAGAAATGACTTGATGATATTGTTTCATATGATAAGTTATTAGCACTTTAGTTTTGTATTAATTAAAGCATTCCAATTGTACAAGGCATTATGTAAAAGTTCAATAAACGTAGTTTGACTGCTGAGAAGAAAATTGGAATGTCAATATCCTAACCCGGGTAGCTTATTATGGTTATAGTTTTATTAGATACAAGAAAATAAGTTAATATAAGCTTGTTTTCTAGAAAAAGATCAATTTGATAATTAAAAAAAAAAAAAAGAGTAAAAGAAGATATTACAAATTGCATATTAATTAGGATAATATACAAATAACCCCCCTTAATTAGGGTTGGGTTCAAATTGCTCCCCTAAACTACCAATTGAAGCAATTTGATCCCTCAATTATAGCATTTTTTTTAATCGCAGCTTCTGTTTGGACACTATCATTTGAGTTGATGTAATATGCCCACCTACTCATATAACCATCTTTAGATATTTATTTTACCATAATGTCATTTTAGTGTTTCAATTGACTATTTTAGCTTTGTTGCTCTAACACCCTTTTTGTACCTAAAGATGGTAAAAAAATTGTTTATCTTTATTTTGAATATTATGATAAAGGCAATACATAAAGATGAACATTAGTCTTAGGTGCGCGAATTTCATCAATTTAAACGACAGTGCCTTAATAGAATGTGCAATTTAAGAAAATATTATAATTGAGTAGACACATTGCTTCAATTGGTAATTGAAGAGGACAATTGAAACCTAACCCATAGTTGAGGGGGTTATTTGTAATTTACCATACTAATTAAATATGATTATACTAATCATATCATATCATATATCATACTTACTACCTCCAATGAGGTAAAAAGTTCACTGTACTGATTTACGATGTTTCACTTAAAGAGTTCACTTAAAAAATTATGCCTACAATTTTCATAAAATTTTCAACTTTACCCTCCACATGTAAACAAACAAATTAACTATGCTAAAATATTTTTGTAATTATTGTCAACTCCAATATTATTTACATAATCTTTAATTATTAGACTTTTCAAACGTAGACTCTTAGGGTGAAACGGAAGGAATATTTATTATTGTTAAGGGGATTGTCTAACGCACAACCAAAATAGTATTTCTATTATATTTTACCCTAATTCTATTACTCCCTCCATCCCTTAATTATTGTCTTGTTTGACCCGGTACACGGATTAAGAAAAAATAATTGACTTGATTATTAATATTAATATAATAAGTAATTTCCTTTAATGCTCATGTGTATATAGTCCATAATTAAAGTAGGGAAAAAAAGTAAGGGTAAAATAGTAAAAGTGATGTCCTAAAAAGAAAAATTTTTAAACAAGACAATTATTCTAGGATAGCAAAAAAGAAAGAAAGACAATAATTTAAGGACGTGGGGAGTATAAAAATATACTCCCTCCGTCATAATTAGTCTCTTCTTGGTCAACTTATTAAACGTTGTCCTAAAATATACTCCCTCCGTCCCTAAATTATTATTTTCTTTTTCTTTTTTATCCATTCCAGAATAATTGTTTTGTTTGAAAAAATTTCTTTTTAGAATATCACTTTTACCATTTTACCCTTATTTTTTTCCAATTTTAATTATAGACCACATACACACGGGCATTAAAGAAAATTACATATTATACCAATATTAATAATCAAGTCAGTTGTTTTTTCTTAATCGGTGTACTGGGTCAAACAAGACAATAATTAAGGGACGGAGGGAGTATAAAAATTTAATAATCCGTAAAAAACTATAAAAACTGTTATTGATAGGTAGTATCTTTAATATTATATCAATTATTGAAATTTATCACCTAATACAAAATAAATGTATGGTAATTTAGTAATTTGATATTAACTTAGGTTGACTATCTGAAAGATTTTTGTTTCATAAAAACAAGATCACTAGATAATGTAATACTAAAATACACTCCCTAATATATGATAAATGTATGTTAACTAGTAATTTAATACTCCTATTATTTTTGATTGACTTTTAAATAAGTACTCTCTCAGTTTTACCAAAAAAAAATATACGTTTGAAAAGTCTAATAATTTAGGGATATTTAAGTATCATTAGAATTTATCATAATTACAACAATTCTTAAACATAGTCAATATATATGTTTATATAATTATACCACGTGTGGAGGGTAAATTTATAAAATTATGAAAATTATAGATATAATTTTTTAAAGCAAATTATTTATGTAAAATATCTTAAAATAAAATAATGAATTATTTACATAGAAGAGATGAGGCCAAATTACAATTTTCCTCCCAAAGTATCCACCAAATCTCAGTTTGCTACCCATATTCCATTTTGTCCTATTACCATATCTAATGTTGCCATTTATCCCAGTTTGACCCCCGGGACGGATGGACGTTAAAAAAATTAACGGAAGTTATGTGCATGTCATGTGAGGGTTACTTTGGTCATTTTAATCGGGGGTGCAAACTGGGATTTGACATTTAAGATATTTTGAATTATAAATTTTTTAAGAGAATTAAAACAAAAGAAAATAAAAATTGGTACCCATTTGATATTTAAGATAGTTTTAAGTTATAATTGTTTTTAAAAAATTTAAAACAAATTTTTAAAAAAAAAGTTCATTCATGCATTTTGTCAAACACTTGTGGTGCATCTTTTTTAAACCCACTTTCAATATACATTTTTTTTATTCAAACAACCCAACAATTGATTTTAAGCAAATACACAAACAATTGATTTCAAGCAAACTTCGCAATTTTGCATTCCTTTAGAATCAAAGTCTTCGATTTGATCGTGGACTGATCAACGAAGATCAATAACCATAATTTAAAAGATCTTTTTCACATGATTCGGTAATCAGATCCCCATTTCATTTATCACACAATTCGCAGATCAAATTAGAGCCCGTGTATGGTTTCAGTAGATTGCTTTGGACTAGGCTCAGGTGGGACTTCAAATTGAGACCTTGGAGGTCGTCGTCATCAACGATCACAGACGACAAAGTGTGTGTGAGTGAGTGAGTGTGAGAGAGAGAGAGAGAGAGAGAGAGAGAGAGAGAGAGCCGATCGAGGTCGTCGGCGCGGGATCGGATGCGGTTGTGGAGGCTGAGACGGGGGACGACTAGGGCGGAGGTGGTGTCGGGGGCGTTGTGGTCGCGGTGGATGGGGGGTTTGGTGCGCTGGTCGCGTTTTGGACGGAGGTGTTCCGCGGCGGAGAAGTAGGCGAAGGATCGAGTGTGAGTGAAGAGGTTAGGGTTTTAAGGTTGGAGGAGGTGATGGTTGGGGGAAGAGAGTGTGGATGCGACGGAGATGGCGGCGGTGGTGGGAGAGAAAGGGAGTGTGAGTGAGGAGGTTAGGGTTTTAAGGTTGGAGGAGGTGATGGTTGGGGGAAGAGAGTGTGGATGCGACGGAGATGGCGGCGGTGGTGGGAGAGAAAGGTGAGGGACGGCGGACCGAACGGAGGAGGAGGAGGAGGCGGCATAAAGTCATGGCTAATGACGGCAAGGTCGGGCATTTAAATTTTTCAAATTTAAATTTTTTTTTAATTTGAAAAGAAAGAAAGAAATCTTTAATTAAGAAATAATAATTTTTTTTTAACCAAATACAACTATTGGGGGCAATATAGTAACTTTCCGATTTTACTTATCATGTGACATGCACATGACCAACTTCCGTTAATTTTTTTAACGTCCGTCCGTCCCAGGGGTGAAATTGGGACAAATGGCAACATTGAATATGGTAATGGGACAAAATAGAATATGGGTAGCAAACTGAGATTTGGTGGATAATTTGGGGGGAAAATTGTAATTTGGCCAAGAGATGAAGTAACTAATATTTTAGTATTTTTATCTTTTGGGATGAAAGAGTATCAGTTATGGTGTGCCATGTTACTATTTGACATGCAATTGTACGGAAATTCACCCCAACTTTTCGCAAAGGGAGGGTCTAGAAAGTCAAGGTTATTAAATTGGTGACATATTTTGGGTGAAGATTTGGCTCCAAACAGTAATATTGGAAGGTGAACAGATTGTCCATAGTTAGCTTGGGAAAAAAGCTTTGAAAAAGCAGGTACGTGAAAATGTGTAGGATCTGTTTGGTACAAAAATTGATCTTTGATGTTTGCTCTTTAATTTTACCCTCCTTCCTTCCTTCCTTCTTATGACTGATCACTCAGAGAGTCAAGATAGATAGATAGATCTATATCAAACTGGTTGGAACTCTCAAGCATTCCCCAACTTTCAAGATAGGTAATATTAATACTACTCTCTTCCTCATGAGTTTCACTCTCGTCTATATATTCGAAAATATAGTCTTTTTCAAGTCAAATATTTCAGATTATAGCTTGCTTTATTTATTTGTACATCTTTTAAATTGTATTAAGATTATATTTTTCTTTTATAAACAAGACTATATATTTTCTTTGGACAAATAAAAAAGAAAGCTGAAATTATTATTTTGAGACGAAGAGAGTATTAATGAAGTTTTACGAAAGGGTTAAGTTTAAGGGAAAAGGAAAACTTTATTAATTTTTGGGGTTATAGCATAATTTGTTGAGGAAAAGAGTGACGTTCTTGTCGATACTGTGCTAATATATTTGGAATTGCTTGATTTTAATGTTCTGTAGTGGGAGGGAATCGAATTCAAGCTCGTTGACGACGAGTTGGTAAACCATTAAATACTTTTTCTCAAAACAAAAATGTCTAAAACGTGACCTTGTGGTTAAAAAGAGTGACCATGTGGCATATGATAATAACTCACTCCCGTTCTACCCAAAGAGTCCACATTTGAAAATTTTAATAATTTAAGGATATATAAGTAGTATTAGAGTTGGTCATAATTACAAAAAAATATTTTAGCATAGTTAATATGTTTGTACCCCATGTATAGGTAAAATTGAAATTTTTATGGAGATTGTAGGCATAAGTTTTTAAAGTGGAATCTTTGAGTGGAACATTCTAAAATAATATAATGGACTCTTTGCCTAGAACGGAGGGAGTAACATTTATTTTCAAGAACTTGAATTTGCAAGTTATTAAATAAAATTTAAGAAATAATTTAGCCTAAAAATGGAAAACAAAATCAAAACGCAAAATTGAAGCGGCACCCATTCCGTCTACCTCAATCCGGTAAATAAATCCTCTGCATTATTTTGTCCCAAAATAAGTGTTATTTCTAAACTAAAGTGACACATCCAACTTGATTTTCTAGTTTGAAAATTGACTTTAATTTCTTAGTTTTTATACAAAAATTAAGGTGAGATCCGTTAATTAACTCCGTAACTCGGATAAATGAGTGTAGCCAAACTGTCAATGTTGGGATGAATATGATATAAAACAAGGAAAGATAACGTTCGGAATAAATGAAAACTTATGAAATAGTAAAAAATGAGAGGCAATCACTTAAAATGGTGTATATATATATAATGTAAATCACTAATATTCAAACTTGTTAGGGAATGTGAATATATTAATATCGAAAACTAGCTGGTTAGAGATAGGAAAAAACAATAATAAAAAAGAATATGACTATATGAATGGGTGTTTATTGTTTAATGATCTTGCTTATTGTGGAATTGAAGGAGATCTAGTGACGAAGAAATCTTAATTTGTATAACATATTCCAAATAATTGAGACAAAATAAGTTGAGCTGAAATTGAATATTGGGTAAATTATAGATAACTCCTCTCAATTATAGGTTGGGTTTGAATCCCCCCCCCCTCCGGGCCACAAACTACTAATTGATGAAATATGATCACCTCAACTATAACGTTTTCTTTAATCGGAACTTTATTTTTTTTAGACGCTGTCATCTGAGTTGACAAAAAATACCCACTTCATGAGAGCTGAGACTCAAGTGACCTTCTTTACGTATTTTTTTCACAATACCCTTTTGGTGTCTCAATTAACTATTTTACCCTTATTGTTCTAAAACCTTCTTTGTACCTAAAGATGGTAAAAAAAAAAATCTTATTTTTATTATGCATATTATGGTAAAATAAATACGTAAAGATGGTCACGTAAGTCTAACGTGCGCAAATTCAGTCAACTCATACTATAGTACTTAAAAAGAAGGTACGATTTAAGAAAATATTATAGTTGAAGAGGGCACATTACTTGAATCGGTAGTTAAGGGGGGCAATTCAAACCCAACCTTAGTTGAGAGGGGTTATTTGTAATTTAACCTTGGATATTTGAACGTGCCTTAAAGTAGCTTACAAAATGCACCATATTTACCGGAGTAATGTTATGTGTATCTAAAAAGTACCAAATTTTTTACATTAAATGATGTGTCAGTTGATGTAGTACAAAAAAAACAAAATTAAAAATCATAATTAATGTATCACATCAGCTACCACATCAACTGACACATTAATTGGTGTAAAAAATTTATTACTATTTAGGTACCTATAATATTACTCTATTTAAGAGAAATTATCTATAATTTATCCATCACATCACATCACATTAGCTGTCATAAAGATAGTACTATTAAAAGGCTTCATTCAAAATTGTTCAATTTTCGTTCCTAAATTAGTGTCTATTTAAAAAAAAAAATTATATATGAGGGTTTATTTTGTATTTCCGTCATCTCTAAATTATTGTTTTGCTTTCTTTTTTTATATGTCTTAAAATATTTTGTTTGAAAGTTTTCTTTTTTGAGCAACACTTTTACCAGTTTACTCTTACTTTTTTTTCGTACTTTAATTATGAGCCACATGTACATGAACATTAAAGAAAACTACACGCTATTACAATATTAATAATCAAGTCAATTATTTTTTCTTCGTCCGTATGCCGAGTCAAATAAGACCAGAGAAAATATAAATTTACTAATTTCACCTTTAACGTTTATCATGTTCGAGTGTGAACGTCTACTATTGTACGTAAACATTAAAAATGTTAATGTGCATATATTATTAAAATGGCTCAAAAATGGGTACACTATTTGAGATCATATTTAAACAAGTAGTCTAAAGAATAAAGAAAGTGTTAATTAACATATTTTTTTGAGTTTAGAAGAGGGCAGGGCACACGTGATTTGGAGGTGAGAATGTGTTCACGTGCATGTCATGTGGGATTTGGTCTCGAAAAGATGTCGTCCATGTTCCCCCTATTCTTGTTCTACGTTGATTATTTTTGACTTTCCAATCGAACGGCTTTTTAAACGTCAATCCCCATGAATTTCTTTTACTTATTTATTTACATGTTTTCCGACCAATTAAAATACCACCTCCACTTGTTTAATGTTTATTGCTTAGTTTAGATTATCCAAACACTTTTTAATCTAGAATATCCAAGTCAGCAATGAAAGATCAGGGCACTATAGTTGCAATTAGCGAACAATTTTCTTAGTATATAGGACTGCGTTTGGCTTAGACGGCAATTAGAGGTGGCTATTTTTGCCCATATCCACGTGTCTGTTCAATTCGCCCACTAATTAATGAGTATAAATACATATAATATTATTAATGGATATAAATGAGTATGTCCATTAAAATCACTAATTTTGGTGAGCATATATAGACTTTAAGTGGGCGCTCATTTAATTACCCACTATAATCAGATCTTGCTAAGTAAGAATTGAGCTCCCCCTCTCGTTCTTGGGCCCCAACTTTCCGTGCATTAAGCGATTGCTAGCTAAAACAGAAGTGAGAAGCAGATTGCAGCTAAAGTAGGAAAATTGTTGGCTAATTTAATACAATATCCTGCCCTTAGACGACATGTCCAAACTATTTGAACCAGTGGTTTCAAAAATCGTTGGCAACAAACCGTAACTGAACCGGCAAATCACGGTTATGGTTATGGTTCCAAACCAGATAAGCCGGTTCCGGTTCCAAACCGCAATTTTTAATTGTTTTTTAAATATTTTTTAAAAAATTATTTCATCTTAAAACTTTGTACAAAGTATTTTTTTGAATTTTTTAAACTTTGTAAACTTTTCATCTTTGAAATTATAGAGTAAACAAGGCAATTTCAAATTTTAAAATTTAAATTTTGCCAATTTTTCACAGTTTGGAACCACAGTTCCGGTTCCAAACCGACAGTTCACGGTTTTGAGAAATTGAAAACCGAGACCGAACCGTATAACCGGCGGTTCTAGTTCCTTGCAGTTTCGGTTTATGCTATTTTTTAGGCGGTTCGATTCCAATTTCGAATCGTTTTGTGCATGTCTACCTGCCCTGTTCTGGCCAAGCTTATTTAAGGCTTGAGCCACTTATTTGTCTGGTAGTTTACTTTCCTTCCTTTGATCAAGCAATGGGCACAATAAAGAGAATGAAGAATGGGACCATTCATGGTGATACGGCCCATTATTACTAGTTTTTTTTTTTTTTTTTTTTTTTGAAAGATTTTGTTTGCTCAATGCTAGAGTTGTTGATAATAGGCTAACCATGGATTAGAAGGAGGCATATATATGAACAGCTCTAAAACTTTAACAAAGGACAACTACAAGTTTTTGCTCTGTTGAAGAAGTATAGACATGCTAGTAGTAGTTTTTTATTTTTAATTTTTTAATATATATACATATATATTTGTAAAAGACTGTTGAAATTAGAATTACAACGAAGTAGTGATCTTTTGGACAATTGTAAGAGTATGTTTATATATATACTCCTTCCGTGTCTAAACTATTATCTTCCTTTCATTTTTTTTCTATCTCTAAATAATTGTCTTGTTTAAAACTTTCCTTTTTAAGATATCACTTTTACCATTTTACCCTTACTTTTTCTTCCTACTTTAATTATGGGTCACATGCACATGGGCATTAATAAAAAAACAACACACTATACCAATATTAATAATCAAGTCAATTATTTTTTTTTAATCCGTGTGCCGGATCAAACAAGACAATAATTTAGGGACGGAGGGAGTATAGTTTAACTTTTAGCTATTAAGTGGTGAATTTTTGTAATGTTTATTATTACTTTAATGAGTAAATGGGCACCCATGTCCATTTGAGGCCGGCTCATTTATGCCCATGTAATTAATTGGGCATTCACTTGCCCGCCCATTTGAGCCTTTCGCCCACATGCATGGGTGCTGCCTATACCCGAGTTCACCCTTTTGCCACCTCTAACGGCAATATCCAATTGTGGTAGTTCACTTTCAAAAATTATGCCTACAATCTTTATAATTTTATAACCTTACCATTCACATCTGATATAAACATATTAACTATGCTTAAGTATTTTTGCTGTAATTATGACCAATTCTATACGATACTTATATATTTTTTAAACGTGAACTCTTTGAATGGAAAGGAACGAGTGTTGTTCTATGTCAAACTTAATGGTCTCTTTTATTTATATGAATTTTACCAAGTTGAATATAATTGTGCAGAGTGCAATGTCGGTAACTGAAATTAGACCATGCAGGGATCACATTTGCAGCCACTTTGGAGTTTGAATTTCACTTTGGTACAATGATTCATATGAAAGCGACCAAAAAGAGTTGTTTGGGGACTCAGAGAAAGTGGGCTGACTCTTTTCTAGAGTCAAAGAAAAGTGGCAAACGCTCAAGTTTGTGTTAATATTTTTTTTTGGATAATGTTAAAGATTATATTTAATTTTGTCTAATTTTTTAATTTTAATTTAAGTAGTAAGTATGTGATTGACATGTGGTTTTAGTCGGTCTACTCCGATAGCAATGCTGATGTACATGTTTTCATTTGTCTTTAAAACCAATGCTAACATATTTCATGTTACGCATGCATGCATGCTAGATATATAAACGTACGTACGACGATTCGTTTCATGTCAAGCTTCTATATATCAATTCAGAATCGCACTATACGTACGTATACAACACATAGCACATATGCATTGCATTGCATCTCATGTTTGGGAAATTTTGGCAACTCCAAATACACGACGCAGATCAGGTGATTTCACTCGTCGGGTATACAACAAATCAGTAACCTAATTGATATAAATAGCAAGGTACGTTCTTCTCCTTTCTACAAAACTCAAGAAGTATTATCCAATTAAAGGTGGATTCAATGAAGCTAATCAAGTGGTTATAGTCTTAATTGGAACAGACCGAATGGAGTATGGAGAGAGAGTGACAACAGTAAGTTTGATTTGTGCATGGGTAATAATGTAGCTAGCAAGGGCAAATGTTATGAAATGTGAACACAGAACACAGTTGGTAAAACAGTGGCCGCAGCCAGGGACATTATCTCTCTCTCTCTCTCTCTCTCTCTCTCTCTCTCTCTCTCTCTCTCTCTCTCAGCTTGTTCCAAAGCCAATCCGACCATAAACTATCTCATCAAAGCACTTGCCGGCCAAAATACATCATATTTCTTACTTCCCCAAGAAAAATATATAAATAAAAATTATCATAACTCTCTCTCTCTCTCTCTCTCTCTCTTCATGTTTGGGATAATGGGAGCAACAGCCAACCCTAATTTCCTGACCTTGTCTTTGGCTTATTATTCACTTGTTTATGTTTCTTAAATTTCTCTCTCTCCTGTGGTCATGGGTAATTTTATTTTTCACACTCTTTCAAATATGGAGCTTGTTCTTTCAAGTCCCAAGAAGCTTATTTTTAAGCATTTTTTTCATTTTACCTCTCTCTCTCTCTCTCTCTCTCTCTCTCTCTCTCTCTCTCTCTCTCTCTCTCTCTCTCTCTCTCTACTTTAGCATATTTTCTCCCTTGTTTAGTCACACCACACAAGCGACTTGTCTCTCCTCCTTCAACCAGTAGGCTTTATTTACTTTACCGACTTGATTATCTTTTGAAGTAATATTCGAGTGGCAATAAGGATACAAATATTTAGATACAAATTACATTTTATTATTAAAAATTTTGTAGTACTTCTTTAGTCTCCAAAAATAATCACATTCAACAACTTAATTTTTTTAATATTGTACTATTATTCCTTTATATTTCTTTAAAATTATATTAAAGTCATAATATTGTACTATTATTCCTTTATATTTTTAAAATTATATTTAAAGTCATAGGTTAATTTGTATAACATGTTAGATAAATAATATATTTTTAAATTAAAAATATATAAAAAGCGATGTAGATTTTTTTGAGACATAAGAAATATTCCAAATTCCTACTTACCTGGTGAGAATTTAATTGCTCCCTCAGTCTTATTTATTTTGATCAAGTTTTTTTCTTTTAGCAGTCTCGAAGTTTTTGACAAACTAAAAATTTATTGCATATTAGTTGTATAATTTTTTATTATATGTATAATTTCGTTGACTGTTTACAAGATACATAATGCACATCAATTAAGTAAATAAACATACAGACAAAAATTCAAATATTAGCCAATACTTGTTGAGGTATTTTTTTTAAAATTTCTAAAAAACTTAAGCTTTTATCCAATGATTACAGTACATGATATGATGGGATCAAGGGAATACTTTATAACCAACTGACAATCGGCAATTGAGATTTTATATTCAAACTTTTATACTAGTATTTCTTTTATCACTCTAACATTACTTATATTTTCCTGAAAAGTAATGCTATGAATATCTAAAGAGTATCAAATTTTTACACCAAATGATGTGTCAGTTGATGTGGCAGCTGATGTGATGCATTAATTATGATTTTTTATTTTATTTTTTATACCACATCAACTGACACATTATTTGGTACAAAAAAAATTTAATACTCTTTATGTACCCATAGCATTACTCTTTCCTTAATATTCCCCTACCCATTAACTCTTCACCCTTACACTTCTTTAGTGTGGTGGTCTTGTTCAGTCTCTTTACCTTTTAACCTTTTTATCTCTCTCTCTCTCTCTCTCTCTCTCTCTCTCTCTCTCTCTTCCATATAAGCTAGCTAGCAAGCTCCTACTTTCCAATCTTGCTTCCTATCTTTGAAACAACATGAGTAGTAGTGATCATCCATACTCAAGTTATAACTTCAATGGATGGTTCAACCTCAACCTCAACCCTCACTACAACAAGTACTCCAATTCCTCCACCTCTCTCACTCATCAATACTCTCAGTATCAACCCTCACCACCCTCTCCACCTCTCAAAGAAGCTCTTCCTCTCCTTAGCTTAAGTCCAACAAGACCCCACCATCATGAACAAGAAGAAAATTTCTACTCAACAAGTTTTACTTCTTCTACATCCATGAAAGTGGACAAGAATATTATTAGTAATACTAAGGATCTTGAAGATGGTGAAAGTAGTGTGACAGTAGCCCTTCATTTAGGGCTTCCAAGTCCTAGCTTTTCTGATCTTGATCTAACCACTCCAAGAGCTGATAAAGAAGATCAAGAAGATGAAGAAGGGTACCCTACAAGCACACTCAACAAGGGTCAATATTGGATCCCTACCCCTTCTCAGATTCTGATTGGTCCAACTCAGTTCTCATGCCCTCTTTGCTTCAAGACCTTCAATAGATACAACAACATGCAGGTATCCAAGATAAAAGCTTTGCCCTTTTCCCTTCTCCACTTTTCCTTTTTCATTTTGGTTGTTCCTTTTGATGAATCCAAAAGAGAAAACCCATCTTCTCCTTTGGTAGCAAACTTCTTATTTCTAGCTTTTAATTTCAACATTTCTCTTTTCATTTGAAATAATTATTAGGGTTCACTTTCATATGAAATAATTAGGTAGGGTTACTTTTTTTTTCTTTATTTCTTTCAACTTTAAATTAGTATATAACTAGATTTATTTTTAAATAATTAATCCAGTACCCTACTTTTGGAGTTGCATGATTTGTGGGTTTTTGGGGATTTGAATTAAAATCAACCTGGTCCAACTGATCAGGCAGGCAATGGTCAGTGCTTTCTTTATGTGATTGAACAAGACAAGCATTATGCTTTTTGTTCCTTGGAGTTTGTATTCAATTTCTTTCTTTCCTTCCTTCCTTCCTTCCTTCCTTCCTTCCTTCCTACCAACACCTTGGCAGGTGTCAAGACTGAACCTTTTTATTCCAGTTATTATTGAATTTCATCAAAGTGTTCAGATGATCTTCAACAAAGAACTGTAAAAAGTAAAAGAAAGTTTAGAATCAATTAGCTGACCACTCGTATCCTTATTATATACACCATCACCTAATCTACATGGAAATTCCCCCAAAATATACCTAGGAGTAAATAGGAAAAATAGAGTACTTTATTTGCTTTTGGGTAAACTACACCATTCTTTCCTATACTTTTAGTTGGAATTAACTTCTTGTTCTGTTCAAATCAAGTGCAATTGATATTTTCGTTCAATTTCATTTAATTTCAACAGTTAAGTGCCCTCGCATGCTCTGCAAATGATATTTTGCAAGGGCAAGATGGTCATTTCCATTATTTCTCTTGCTTCCACACTTCCCCTTCTGTTTCTCTTTCCTCCATCTTCTCCAACAAAACCCATTAAATTCCCCCCCCCCCCAACCCCCCAAGTCCATAAACATACCAATGTCCTCACACTCCCAGTTCTTCAATCATGACTCACAAGGAAGTCGACAATCTAGAATCCAAGAAACTCTCTACTTAACTACAAAATCACGTGAATTCACAGTGTAAGAGCTGTGTTAGTACTACACTAAGATTTATAGACATATATAGTTGTGTATGCATAGATTTTAGACACGGAGAGACTTTGTAATTAAGTATAGAAGGTCATTTTGCTAATGGGTTTGGATTTTTTGTAGTGATCCAAAAGAGGGAGATTATAGAGAGAGAGAGAGGGTTAAAAATCTTTGTTGATGTGTGAGATGGGGAAGGAGAAGTCTTCCATTAAAGACCATTCTTTCAAAACAAAAAAGTATTGGGACTAATAGTGTGTAGTTTGCCAATTTTCTTTCTTTGTGAGTAAGGAGAGATTAATGCTGCCAGTGCCAGAGACATTAACTACTTTTTCAACTGTTTCCTTAATTAAGGACAAGTTTGTCTGTAGACTTGCTAGCAAAACTATCATTATAAGAACCCTTCAAGAAAATTATTTGTACTCTTGTCAAGCAAATCCTTTTGTTTTTGTTTTTTTTTTAACTGAAAAAGAAAATTCTGATCTTAATTATGGTTTTCAGGCTCACGATTTTAAATTGTGTAGCAAGAGTTTGATTACCCTGCGGGATTATATATCGATCTCCATACCCATTTTTGCATGTTTTTCTTGCTAGTTATTCTTGTGGCTTATGTTGTACTTCCTCCATTCCTAAATTATCATCATGTTTGATTTTATTTTATTTTTGTCAAAGTACTAAAATTACATGTTTTAAGATTTTGAAAAAAAAATTAATTATACGTCAAATTTGCATTTCAAAAACACGATAAGTTAGGAACTCGGAGTATGCTTTTGTTGTTTAACAAATACAATACATATTCTTGTGGCTTATGTTTTTGTTGTTTGATATTAATACAGATGCATATGTGGGGACATGGATCTCAGTATAGAAAAGGCCCAGAATCACTAAGGGGAACACAACCAACAGCCATGCTTAGGCTACCATGCTATTGTTGTGCACCTGGTTGCAGGAACAACATCGATCACCCGAGGGCGAAACCCCTCAAAGATTTCAGAACCCTTCAAACACATTTCAAGAGGAAGCATGGAATCAAGCCATTCATGTGTCGTAAATGCGCTAAGGCGTTTGCCGTGAGGGGTGATTGGAGAACCCATGAGAAGAATTGTGGCAAGCTTTGGTATTGTACTTGTGGATCTGATTTTAAGCATAAGAGGTCTCTCAAAGATCACATCAAGGCATTTGGGAATGGGCATGCAGCTTATGGGATTGATTGTTGTTTTGAAGAAGAAGATGAACCTGCTTCTGAAGTTGAGCATGACAATGAATCCTTTCATTAATGTGATTTTAGTTTAGTGTCTTGTTTTGAATGGTCATGATGACTCTTTAAGTATGAGAGCAGTATCAAGCACTTTAATTAAGGGTTTTTTTTTTTCCCCTTTCTTTTTCATATGTTCCCTTCTTAAGGTTTAATGCCTTTTACTTCTCTAGATTCCATAATCTCCTGGAACAGAAGTTGTAAATCAATTAGTTTTAATTCCTTTGAGTAAAACACCTCTCTCTCTCTCTCTCTCTCTCTCTCTCTCTCTCTCTACAATGGAGTATATTGTAGGGATTTACTAGCTTAATTCTTTCGTGGTTTTAGAGATCAATGTTATATATGCAAGGATTATGATTCAAATCATTCCGTATAGCATGATATATATATATATATATATATATATATATATATATATACTCAAGCATAGCATAACGCAGTGATTATGGACATATAATTAACCTGAAAATGGCCGGTGAAACACTTTGAAAACTTTTTGTTGTCAAAAGTTTTTGAAACAATATGGCGGCCGTGGCAACAGTTTTTTGAAACATAATCGCTTCTTCGAATATTTGAGAACTCCACTTTACAGTGATTCTATTGCTAAGTTTGCAACAAAGAACTTGTACTCTTCGATCAGTCAGAATGGAGAATTCAAAACTACAAAGCAATAGAAAAAAGTTATGTTGTTGCTATTGTTAGTGGAAAGACATTAAGGGTCTATTTTCGCGTGATTTAGTGACTTCGTTTGTAATTTTGAATTTTTTCATTTTAACTATTACAAAATTTTCGTTGGTTATATATGACATTTTTCTCTTCGTGTGCATTGTTAAATCCAAAATTTTAAACACAATAAACGTTTTTTATTCTATTGTATTGGACGTTACAAAATTAGTACTGTAATTTTTTTCGAAATTATTTTAAAATTAATTGTCAATAATACTATTTTTAATTTGTGTGATAAAAAAAGATAGATTTTGTTGGTTTGACTCTATTAAAAGTAATTTCAAAATGTTTTAGAGAAAACACATAAATATTTTGATAGATCAACCTATTTAAAATGGGACAAGATAAGATTTAGACTAGAGTTGAAATATACTTATAAAGTTAAGAAGTTACGCGGATTATTAATTTAAGTTTAAAAGGAAAAAGAAAACAGTCTTTGAATTTGGAAACTGAAAACTCTATTAAAAGCAGTTCTTGAAGGAAAGACTCTATACAATTCATATTTTAATAATAATAGCTATATATATATAGAATATTAATTATTATAAATATAAATGTTGATACAGTACTAATTACTCATATATATGCTCAAAATTTCTTCATATATTGGCTTTAGAAATAATAAACATTAACTCATATTTAACACATTTTTTATTTATTTATACTTTTAACAAGTGATCATACCAAAACATATTTGGATCCTTTATTTATACGCAGAAATAAATACTCCCTTAGTTCGTATATTATCGTTTTGTTTGACTTTTTTTTAGTTAAATAATATATTTTTAAATATAAATTTAACATATATTTTTTAAAATTATAAAATATGTAATTTATATTACTTTTAAAATATTATAAATTATGTATTTTAAAAATATTTTATTTGACAAAAAGTTAAATAGAAGGATTATATAGGAAGGATCATATAATTAGGTGAGAGAGAGTAGAAAAGGAAGTCATAATAATTAATTTATTTATTTTAGTGGTATATGGAGTTAGAGCCGGCAAAATTAGCTGACCCAATGGGCCGGCCCAACCAACCCGATATTATGGGGGCTTGGGCTTTAATTTATAAGGCCCGAAAAATTTGGGCATTTTTGCCCGGTCCAATAGGCCCGTGGGCTAATTGGGCTCGGGCCAAAAACCGATTTTTCGGCCACCCGATACACTTTTATTAAGTTTTCAATCAAACAATTTTTTTGCTTTAAGTGAACTTTTTGTGTTGTACATGCGTGTACAAAACAAGTTTATGTGCAATGCTTTTAAAAATAAAGGAAACGGATAGGAGTGTAAATTATTTGGAACGGACGGAGTATATCTTCGAAGTCCAAGACTTGGTTATTTGAAGTCATGAAGTTTATGTTCAATGTTTCCAAGATTAATAAAGGGAACGGACAGGAGTGTAAATTATTTTTTTAATTAATATGAAAATATCTCTTATGTTTATGTGCAATGCTTTTAAAAATAATTAGAAAAATGTTTGATTGAGGTTAATGCAAATTTTCGGTCAATTGTTTCTTATGTTTTTCTTAATGTATTTTACACTCCTCCGTCTACAAACAATTTATATAGTTGTATTTTAATCATCAAGATACGACTTATTATTTAGAGATTTTATTTGATAAATTGTAGACTTGTAATGAGTTGTGAATTTTTTTTTTATGTGATAACTTGTAAATTTTGTAAAAAATATATTTTGGTATAAATTTGAGCCGATTTGGCCCGAAAGCCCGAAAGTCCAATAACTTATAACTGAGTTGGGGCTAGAGGTTTGAGGCCCGATGTAATTTGAATGAAATGGCGGCCCGATTTTGTTGGCGATGATGAACCCAACCCATTGCCAGCTCTAAATTGGAGTAATATTAAATTCCTTCCTACTAGGTTTGGTTTGGGGAGGGAGAAATAGAATTAAATGGATGTTGGTAATGGTGGCAGCTTTGTTAAAAGTTTTTGCGAGTTGTAAGATGAGCCCACACACACACACACTCAAAGTGTTTGATGAGACATCTTGTCTTGTCACACAATTAGGAATTGGGTATTACACTGTAGATTTTGGAAAAATATCAACTTATCAAAATGCAAAAAATAAGCAATTTCGAAATCTCTTTACATGGACACCGCCATATTGTTAATTTAATACTACATTTTAATTGATTTGTGATACGAACATCATCGTCCTAACATCACCCCTCCCCTCGGACGAATGCCCTTACAAACTCCCCCTCCACCTTCCCCTAATAATCACTTTCTCTCCCTCTCTCGTACTTGGTGGTGGTAAAGTGATGATAACTTTGTGTCTGTACCTCTGTTAATTTATTATGCTTATAATCTCCATAAAACTTTCAACTTAACCTTCCACATATGTTATAAACATCTTAACTATGTTAAAATATTTTAGTAATTATGATCAACTCCAATATTACTTATAATATACCTTAATTATTAGACTTTTTAAACGTAAACTCTTTAGATGAGAGTATTTATTTAATTCCTTTAGTCAGTTGAACTATCCCTCTCTGAATTCACTACACTTGAGGGTGTGTTTGGCATAAAGGTTTTGAGGTTGGTTTTTAGGTTTTAGTTTTTCTTTTTGTAATATTTGAAGAAAACATAAAAAAAAAGATGCGGATAGAGTTTGTTGAGCCCAAAGAGGACGAAAGTGAAAGCCAAAACATAAAGTTCTAAAACCTCGCTCAGAGAACATACCCCCGACAATGAACAAATTATATGTCAATGCCCTTCACATAACTGACATTTGCCTTTACCCCCACCCTTTCTCTTTGAAGTTAAACTGCACCCGTTTTACTTAACGATCATAATTAGAACTTTTTATTCTTACTATCACTATTCTTAAAAGTTGTACTAATAATGATGTTCACGTCACGTTCATAAACTCTCGTTAACAATTATCACTCATCATATCAAATGGGTTGGTGACACTTACGGTTCTAAGTATTAATTAACCCAGCTTCACCTACACTTCCAACAATCAAGTTAGACAGAGATATTAGTATTAATTAAGACTATATATTATGAGTACAAAGTCCTTGTGAATGATTTTGAGCTCCTTTTATTTCCTAAATATTGGTTCGAACGATGACATTAAGGAATTCTTTTCTGTTGGGTACAATTAAATACTTTTTCGTCACATGTTTTTCTAAGTTGTATTAGCCAAGGGTACGTAGAACTATTTACATTGAGTCTTGGGTATACGTGAAAAATAATTTAAAACCGTTTTCTTTACTTATGATGGTTATTTTACTTTAAGGTTGTCAAATACTAGTGATTATGCAGATAACGTATACTCATTTAACACACGCAAAACATTTAACATATGTTAATTGATTTTGTCTATACTCATTTCAAATTGATTTCTCGATGCAACGTGTTCCCGAGTCATAATCAAACCGCATCTTTTAGACATAATAATCTATATTCAAGGCCTATACTTTTCATTAATGAATAATGTCGACTCATGCTTTCTTTTGATTTTTCGCCAAGAATTAGGTGTTAACGAGAAGAGTAATGCTATGTGTACACCAAATGATGTGGCAGTTGATGTGGTACAAAAAATAAAATTAAAAATCATAATTAATGCATCACATCATCACATCGTGACACATCATTTGGTACAAAAACTAATACTCTTTAGATGCATAGCATTACTCTAACGAAAGGTAGACACTAAGACATATCCGAACCACAAAGGGATAGAATATTTCTTAGGGAAAGCTTCATCGACTCAGCTAACTTTTCGACCACTCCAATCATCTCCCTAGTTTATATCAATCACGAAAGCGTTGAAGTGGTCTAGGGGTACGCCATGAAATTGGACACAAACAAGAGTCTGTTCTACAATGGCACTGTTAATGTTCATGTTTGCCAGCCACCGGCTCCAGCGATGATTTAAAGGTGGAACTTACCTTGGTTTCATGAATAATTGTACCTCTCTAGGTTCCACAGCTAATCAACTCCACGTTGGATGAAGCATGGGTGAGAATGTCCTCACATCCACCATACATCAGGTTCGAACCATGAGACCTGATGTCACCAATTCATGATATTAGGGTTGCGGCTAGGGATTCGGATGATTGGGTTGGGATTTGGGTATACAGATGCTGCAATGAAATAAACAAGGATATAACTTCAACCATTTTCAGAAGAACTTAACAAGCACCATAAGAGGACCCATTAGCAATTTCTAAAGAAGAAAAGTGTGTTCAAATAGCAACATGTAGATGAATACCATCAATCTTTACACCACCTAAAGTACATTGTCCTATGTTGTATTACAATTTCTTTCTCTCTCTTTCCGTTTCGTTTCTATTCACCTTTTCCCTCTTCAGGGAGCCGGGTATCCCATTGAGTTACAAGAAAGAACATTGCTGCTTTATTAACAAATTTCAAGGAGCTCCAAGTTATCAACCCTTCTCGTCAAGATCACATGTCGATGCTAGCTTTATTGTACATTCTGTTCGAGAATGTACAATACTGATACAATGGCAATCACAGTAGTCACAGCTACAAGCTCATATCCTCGGGCAAGCTGATCTGCAGAAAATATAAGCTGAAAAAAAGAAAAAGAAGAATAGAGAATTAGGAAGGAGCCAATTAGACAGAAAGTACAAGGTATAACAACAAGAATTTCTTTCTTGGTTTTCTGGACGTGATGCTGGCCATGGGAAATAGGGAAGATTGATTTATGAAGAATAATTCTCCCTTCATGTCACGCAAAGAGTCCTTTTATAAAAATTAAGCTTACCATTACTACGAAGTTCTAACTTTGCCCCTCAAATATGAAAACCAGGTATTTTGTTACTATGACTACTTTCAAGATTATTCACATATCTCTCAAATGTGCAACTTTACAATAATGAGACTCTGAGTTGAATTGAGGGAGTACCTATATAGACAATGAAAACATACTACTCCATTCATCCCAAAAGGAGGGTCCTACTTTTTCCCTTTTACGTTGTCCCAGAAGAAAAGTTCCATTAGTAAATTTCACCTACAATTTACATTGTTTTAGCAAATTTTATCACTTTCTTGAGACATGACTATTCTCTTGCATGTCGTACAAAAGAAAGATATAACTTTAGTACAACTTAAAGGAAATATATGGAAGTAAAAGTTCAAAATTCAGAAGTTTGACTTTTCAAATGAGATTCTCTTTTGAGAAGGAGCGAGTATCTATTAAGATTGTCTTTTCTTTTACTTGTTTCTTTTTTCGCCCTGGATTAAGGTTTATTAAGTCATACCACAGCATATAAGCTTGTTAACTCTATTCAAATCTCAATCAGAAAGAGGTTATATAAAGTGTCTTAATGGAAACACCATTGTTCCAAATTAACTTTATTAAAAGTTATAATGGGTCGTAAAAGGATGTGTGTCCACATCAGAAGAGTCCTTCTATCTCATCTTGGATAATTTCCGTATCTTCCTGCTCTACTTCTTCCAAAAGTACCAAAACAGGGGTGAAAGAGGCCCCACCTATCATGCAGTTGATGCACATTTTCTAATATAACCCTCACTTCAACACTAAATGACATTGGCTACATTTTTCCCATTACTTTCCTATTTGCAGGTAATTTTCTATGCAAGAATTAACCTGTGTCTCCCTTCTGTATGCAAAGTCAATGAAGCCGCCTAAATTGGAACATATTACTAGGGTTTGAATTACCTCGCAGACATGAAGGCCATTCCAAAGAACACAGCCTTCACAGCTTGCTTCTGCCCAGCATAATCAAATGCCAGTGGCAGCATCTCATGTAGGGTTAGAAAAGCCATTACACCACCCACTGTACAAACAACAAAAGTTTCAGAAAGAACGATATAAAACCTATAATTTTCCCCATCACTCATAAAAGATCCATAACTTTATTACCTGATCCGAGCAAGCCCTCGAGAATTTCAGGATTTAGGCTGCTTGGGAAGAGATAAGCTGCAGTGCATCAAATGGAAAGTGCTCATCATAAAATACGAGGCATTTCAAAAATCTAATAATAAATAACTCTCTAAAAGCTCAAAACTGTACATTCAAAGTGGGTTAAGTAGGGTTCTTATTGCTCGCTTGCCAATGTAAAGGCTTGTGTAATTAGGAATTAGATAAGACAAGCAGCTTAGCAAAATCCATCGTCAGTTTCTTTTATAAATTAAAACGTCAACATTGCATTTCAAAACTTATCAATAAGAAGGTACGTACCCACAATGATTACACCCAGAGGCTCAGCAAGGCCAGAAATTGTTGCCAATTTGAATGCTTGCCATTTGCTGAGGCAAACACACACTATTAATGATCTACCAAATATATGTTCATGAATTTTTAGAATGGCGTTTATAATACAACCCAAACCTTGCCATACACTCAAAAGATAAATTCCTTATATCAACAAAATTGATAATATGAAGGTAACTGATCAATTTGACCTTTTCAATTAGCAACTAAGGAGGAAAAAACAGAAAAATATTAGTTTACAGGTGGTTAAAAGCACTAAAATGTTCCTCGGTAGAAAAAACTTGAATCTCAAATTTAGCATGAACACTTGCTGGAGAGTGGAGCCTGGAAATTGCAATCTAGCATAGATAAAAATCACCTCTATTTTGAATACAGAGGCACAGAGACAGATTGAGTACTATACCTTCAAAAAGGGATCAATTCCAATTCAACATCATTTTAAGTAGGGTTAATGACACTACAAGTCCCTCGACTATGGCCAATTCCACTAGTAATCCCTTAACAAATATTTTTTAAATTTAAGTCCCTAGAGTACCAAAATTAGACACGCTTAGTCCTTTTTGTAGATGCCGTTAGGATTTATCCGTTAAATCAGTCATGTGCCCAACATGTGACTTTGGTTTCGGGCTTATATGGAATTCCACTGGTTAATGCCATTAGCCCTATTTTCTTCTTCCCCACCCCCTTTCCCCCTCTTTCTCTCCAGCCGTATACACCGGCATAACACCAAAACGGCCCCTCCTTTCTCCCTCCGCCCTGCCCATCAAAATTGACCACACACACACTGAAGCACACACCAAAACTGCATTCTTGTTCACAGAAACCACCAAGTTAAAAAAAATAGAGTTTATTTTGATTATGAAGTAAATAAAATTCTATTTACTTCTTCACAGGTGGCATGTATTTGTGATGATTATAATGGGTATTCAACATATTTTCTATCATGTAGAGAAAATTGACAGTTTCTAGGAATAATCAGAAGAAGCCCAGATGCATATCTGGATGATGCCCAGTAATGCATCATCTGAATCTTGATGAAACACTGATCTCGTGGAGTCTGTTCTTTGAGCTGCAGTTATTGTACTCTATTGAGGTTTATACCTTGACAGTCTTGTTACTTGATCGCCACACCCTTCTCGTATTAATACTTTTCCTTGGGACCAACTCCGATTCCGGAGGCCTTGCGACCAATAGAGTATTAAGTTTCGAAGGGTCAAGATTTAGCTTTGTGCGGACGAAAGCATCTACATCGAACCCAGTCCCACTTTCTGTATCGTTTCTATTGACAGAATCTGAGTCTTCTTCAATTGCACAATCGTTAGTCCCTGTTTTGCTTGGTTTCATGTCGCCAGCGGTTTCGAATGCCGGAGCTGTCAGGGAGGGAGGAAGACAGAGATAGGAAAGTGATGATTCTGATTTTTAATTTTATTTGCCAATTAGAGTAATAATTACTAATCCTAATTTTTTTAAACGCTATTACTATACTAATTAAATTAACATTAATATTAAATATCATAATTACATTGAGATAAATAATTAATGTTTTTAATTAGAATAAGATAAAAATTTGTTTATTCAAATAAAAAAGATAAAAATTTGTTATAATTAAATTTCTCTAGGAATTTCCCATAATACTCTTGAAAATGACATGTGCAACACACATGATTGACTTAACGGATTTTTTAACGGCATCCATCAAAAGGACTAGCCGCGTGACTTTTTGGTACTCTAGGGACTTAAATTTGAAAAAAATTGTTAAGGGACTACTAGTCGGCCATAGTTAAGGGACTTGTAGTGTCATTAACCCTTTTAAGTCCAAGGGACTCGCCCAACTTAGGAATTTTTGCTACATGTTCCTAGTTGTCCCTGAGATTGCTTGTTTGTATAAAATGGTCCTTTTGTTCGGTACCATGATTGAGTATTTTCTATTTTTATTTTCGTTTACGTGACATTGGGGTATGCCCCTTTCAGCATAGTCTTTTGTTGTTTAATTTATTCCAACTACCCCACCCCACCCCCACCCCAAAAAAATATTAATAAAATAAAAGGCGAGGCTGCGGCATTTATGAGTTGTCAGCTAAACTCCCGAGATGTGTTGGTGTGGTTGTTGCCTAAGGCATACATTATGCTGTTCAACTCAGCGGGATGCCAATTGGTTTTGTAACTGCATTTTCTACAAAGAAGACAGGAGGGGTAACAAAAAGTTTAGAACTGTAAGAATGTGATGTTATTCTCAAAAAGAGAGTAGACATAGTAGAATCTGAGCGTCCCCTAGGGGTCCCTGACCACGCATACAAGGTAGGGTATGACAAAATTTTATGTACCTAGGGATTTGCCAACCTAAGAATGTTAGCTACTTCTTCCTAGTTGTCACTCAGGTTGCTTGTTTGTATAAATTGGTTCTTTTGTTCAGTAGCATATATATATATATATATATATATATATATATATATATATTTTTAGTTACGTGACATTGGGGTATGCCCCTCAGATTTCAGAGTACTCTTTTGTCGTTAAATTTATCCAACTAAACCCTCCCCCAAAAAAAAAGAAAAAGTCTCCGGTATTTAGGAGTTGTCGGCTAAAATCCTGAGTTGTGCAGGCGTAGTTGTTGCCAAAGGTGCAAATTCTGTTGTTGTACTCAGCGGCATGCCAATTGCTTTTTTAATTGTGCTTTCTACAAAAAAGAGGAGATGGGTAACAAAAAGCTACAAAACTATAAGAATGAGATGTAATTCTCAAAAATGGGTGCAGACATTGAAGGATTCCAGTGTCCCCTAGCCCCTAGGGGTCCCAGATCACGTATACAGGGTACATGATCAGCTCAATTCATGCCTATAATTTTCCCCAGGTTTTGTGTCCCGATTCTATGCAATTTATATAGGTTTTTCCGAGAAAGTTGTGCTTTTGGGTGTTATTTCCCTTATTTCAGGATCATGGGCAAGATGGTGATTGGTGATGAGATTGCATAGTTTTTGGGAGGATTTCAAGCCAATTCATGATCATTTGGAGTGATTTTGTAAAGTTCCATTAAGGACCGTCAAACAAAGGACTGAAATGAAAGGCCAAACATAACGGAATGCAATCCTTTGATGGATGGCTTGATTTCCAAGGGAAATCAGTAAGGAAGGTCGATGTCTCAAGTCAATTCATGTTCAATGAAGCTGAATCATATTGAAGAAAATCATTAAGAAGCTGAAAATGTCATTCCAGAACTGCAGGGGCTAAAGTGCAGAAAGTGGAAACTTCAATCGAGGGATGACATCATGATGATGTAGCCGCATGTATGGAAAGTTGGAGGCACAGGAATCATGTAGTTTAGTTTGAGGTTTTTAACTATTTTATTTTTTTAGTATTGTTGTCTTTTTCTTTTCCTAATTATAGTTGGTTTAACCTAGGCACTTCAGGGTATAAAAAGGTTCCCTATTGTATTCTTCGAGTTAGCCTCTTCACTTCCTCGTCAATTAGAATTATTTTCTATCTCCCTACACGTTCAAGTATTGTGAGTTTTACTTTTTTTACAATGAATTGCTTTAGTCCAATGATGATTTGCGTGTTTATTCTTTCGACTATGAGCTAAATTTGTCAAACCTCTCTCCAGAAAGCAAGCAAGCTAGGTTATGATGAAGCTTTAGCCAATAACTGATCATGTAGCAGCTTTCCGTCAGCGGAAGCCGTACGGCTTCTATTGCTGTTCTGTTCCAATTTATTTGTTCGTTTATTTTAGTCATGGACCGAGAGGAGATTGACCATAGATAGCATTTCAAGAATGATTCTTAATGCAATTTGTTATTCCAATCTATAAGTTAGCGAGAGCCCGTAGTAGAACTTTAATATTCTTGGCTACTAAAGTAGGATGAATATTATTGAAATAGAGTTAGTTGTTGCAAGTCAGTCGGCTAAAGTGAATTCATAGTCCTAGCGCCCATTAATCCTTGGTAATTTTCATATCAAGTCTCCTTTATTTTATTGTTTGTTAGTTTAGCGTTAGAGATTAATATCAATTTCTGTTGCTTAAACGAGAATTAGGATTTGTCAATTTCTGTTGCTTAAACAATAATTAGGAATTGTCAATTTCTGTTGCTTAAACAATAATTAGGAATTGTCAATGTCAATTTCAGTAATTAGGAGCATTAATCCTGTCCTCGTGGGATCGATACTTTTCTTATATTACTTGTTTGACCACGTTGTCTTGCGTGAGTGGAAAGTTAGTGATCCTAGTTTTCTTACAACAGTACACAAGGTAGAGTATGATAAGTGTCACTTCGACAGACTGCTGGCATTACACAGTATTATTCGACAGACATCATTATGGTAGGGAGTGGAGGGTTGACTGGGACAATGCTAGGTAAGTAAGAGAGAAAGTACTTTGACTTTCCCTAAACAAGATCCTCTAATAGAAAAAAATTCCGTTAAGGGTTGTTGGAGCTAGTGAAGACGAGGATCACAATTACAGTGAGCAGTAACTCCCTCCAATGTCATGGAATCTAATGTAAAGTTAATCCATGGTTTAAGCACCATTTGCCAACAAAGCCAAGCAAGCAGATCTACCTTGCCTCTAGTGAGTTCATCACTGGAAGCCTACGTCGAGCACTGTTGACAACTGAGCCAGGGTACTCATCCTGAGGCATTTCCAGAAGTAGTCCCCTTGTTGGGGTACCAACCCTGGATGGCTAGTGGACATTGCAGTCTAGCAACTCCTACGTATGTGTTTATCATAGACAGTGGCGCGGCTAATAAGGCAACTCGTCGTTTGGCCAAATATACAGCCACATTACCTTAAATTAAAGCTTCAATAAAAGAGAAAAAGGAAAATATTTGTTCACATAGTTTTTCTGGCTTCAAAAGATTCTTACCTCTGTGTTGCAAAATAGACAGGAAGTGCAACAGCAACGCCCTGTAAAGTAATTAATTGAAAAAGTTAACAAGGCCAAAAGACTAAGGAAAAAGACCAAGAAGGTGCATTTACCACTTACTAATTACCTCACTTGTTATCCAATATTTTGGTAAATATGGTAATCATTATTTTTTCTACAAGTTCATTGCCATCAATTCTCCTAACTGCGAAACTAAGATGTCAATAACTTTGTATCAAGATATATATGTCGATCACTATGCATAGCGTGTAGAGAAATCATTCTTTTGCACGTGCAGTGCAAGTGAGCCATGGCAAATGCTGAAGCCAGAAGAAGCACCAGTCTCTAAAACTGAATGGGAGACTATACTCGGAAGATACTGATACTCCGATAAAGAGGCAGGAATAACATATATAAACCTCCAAAAGATGTTCGATCTAGAAACGAAGGGTTTAATCATGGTAACTGCAATCAAAAGAGTCAAAGGAGAAGATGACTTTCTAGGTCCTTGGTGTTGCAAGTTGAGATGCTGCAAAGTTAAAAAGAAGAAAGATATGTACTCTTCAAATAATGACCCTAGTTTACAGTAGTTTATAGAGAGCTATTAGGCAAAAGGGTGAGGAATGCATATCAGAGGAAAGACCTGATTGCTAATGTTGGAAGCCAACTTGGTCAAAAGCTCTAGTTTTAAGTGCTGACATGTATTGGCAGGGGCTTTTAGAGAGTGGGCAGTCAGATGCAAGGGAAAGCCGAAGTGGATATAATATACTAACACACCAGGACAGGTTATAGAGATTAAAAGAAAGATTGAGCTATGTACCTAGCAGAACACTTGTTTGCCTGAGCTTTTTGCTCAAGTTTGCTTATACCATGTCTACCAAGCATAATGTCAACGGCTACTCTCCATCTCCCCCTTCCAATACAAATTGAGTATAGAGCCTCATTTGATGGTTTGTCATCGTAATTAGGAAGTCTATACAACCTCTTCCACTAATCTAATCTCTTCCCATGGTTTTTAATTGTAAAGATTTCCTTAAATCCGTAAACTATCATTTATAAGGAGTATATTTTGACCACTACTAAGACCCATAACCCATTTTAAGTTCTATTCTAAAATTGTAAATGGCTGATCTTATGACTCTGCTGATAGTAACCAAAGGAATCAAACACACAAGCAAGGTTATCAAACAAGAGAAAAGGAACACAGTGATTTTTGTGGTTCACTCCAGAGCAATGGGCTATATCTAGTAATCTCTCACCACTCCCAAATTCAGTCCTTAGATGAAACCAAGAACTTTACAAGTGTTCTGTGACTGGTTCAAGTCTCACCCTTGCAGTAAGAACCTAGACATTAAACTTAAGGTTGTACAGTACCAGGGCAGAAATTTTGCGAGACTGAACCATGTACTCTTCGAGATTGACATGAGTACTGATGTCTGATAGGTACTTAGACCTGTACGAATTGTTCAAAGATTAAAGGACTTTCTGCCCAAGCTGATCTCTAGAAGACATAATTTCAGACTAGTACTCCAACAAAGTGGATGCATGGGGCAGGTTGAGTACATCTACCAGTTCTTTGGGCAGGATGAGGGCTCATGTGAAAGATAATTAATACATTTAATTACGATAAATACAGTTAACAAAGCAAAAGTTTCGTAAGGTACTATGGTTATCACAACCTTATCCAGCATTCAGGAGATTCCGCAAGCATAAATGTGAGAAGAATACGGTAGAGGTTCTGACATATACCTCAGGTATATTGTGCAAAGCAATGGCCAAAGCCAAGTTAAGACCAACGCGAAGACCCTGCAAAAGAAGAATGAAAGAAACATAAATATTTTTGATGATGATGGATAAGTCATGTGTTTAACCAACGCTAAAGATTTTAAACAACACCCCATAATTTTCAAAGGCAAATCAAAATTAAATCTGCTTGATATTTTCTGTTTTGACATAATGTTCGTTGGAAAAAGTTCCAAAGGACTCTGGCACTTTTCACTTCAACTGCATAAGGAATCAAGTGATGTAAAAATCCAGTTATTTCAAAATGAAAGACTAATCTTAATTAAATATAAGCAATGCTGTAGTTCATGAACTACAACCGAGAAATTATTTCATTGAGCTTCTATATGAACTTACTGTTAGCAAGCCAGCTAGCAATGTACTACAAAAATGAAGCTCACGACATACTATCAGGTACAGATAGCCATGGTTCTTTAAGAATATTACAATGTTTATACATCGTATCAAATTATTTACAAGGGAGGATCATAGCATATAAGAGTCTCATTATGCATCTTACTGCACCCCTTGGTGTACTATCGGCTGGAGGCACAGTGCTATAAAAGTGGACATGTGTAGGAATTTACAGCGGATCCATCTACGTTACCCTTGTCAACCCTGCCACAAATTCAAATAATATTCCAATGTTTCACTCTTGGATGGAGTTCATGTAATTGCCAGCATATAAACCCTATCAATGAGGTCCAAATAATGGTAAACAGGTAATGGTAACTGGTAAGATCCACTAAGAAGTAACTCAATCTCATACACAGTCATCTCTGATACCATTTGAATTGGGAATTTGTTGCCAAAATAGATACGGTACAGGACAACTAGAAATCCAACACTGTAAGGTAGATCTAACACAATATAGATGGAAGAGACCGGCACAACTTAAAGGAAAAATCAATTTCTAATCCAAGAATCCTTTATACAGAAACGAAAACTTAACTTCAATCTAGAAAAGAATTGGACCAAATTACTAATGCAGCAGGATTAGGATCCTATTGTAGTCCTAGTTCTAGTAGAGTTAGGATTCCTTTTTGTCATATAAATATCGATGCAATCTCCCTTATAATCAGGGATTATCAATGAGCACTTCTCTTTCGCTTCTTTCATTCTTTCCCCACATCCTTCTTTATGTGTGCTTGGAGAACAATTCTCTCTCCGTACTTTGTCCTACATCAATAGCACCGTGCAGTGCCGGTGAACACCACTCTGAATGGTGCACGAAGAACAATTATTAGATCTCACTGGGGACCCCTTCTTTGCTCGATCTAGCCAACTCACTAGGATTGACTAACCATGAATCAATTTATGATTCCAAGCAAAAGAATCACACGGTATTGCTATTATCAATGCGGCGGCTTGATATAATGTTGAATGCACCGAAAAGAGTAAACATATAAAGACGCCTTAACTTCAATCAGGCTAGGTGAGATATATATGTATACAACCCAATTTATTTACAAAAGAAAGTATGCCCCTACACATTTATACAACAAAACACACGTGGTTGCACATTAAAAAAAATAGTTAGCTCTGTTCTCATGTCTCGCAAAGTCAATTAAAACAGTAGGGCCAGAAGTTCTGAACACTATGAAAACTACCTTGATCGATCCTAGGAAAACTGCCATCCCCTCGGGAAAATTATGCAAGCTTATTCCTGAAATGTACAAGCAAAATAAAGTTCTATGTCATAACAGAAAAATATAAACACAATCTTTATACAACTTAAGGGGCGAAAAGATTTGACTATCTCTCCTCTGCATATATAACATGGGTTCTGTTAGGGTCAAGAAAATATCAAGTCAAATAAATCTTGCTTGAATGTATTTCTCCAATGATTTTGCAGATGGGAGGGAAACGTTGTAATAGCATTACTGGAAGACAAAATCCAGTTGTCAAAAGCATTGGACTATTACTTGAGCATTTCGTTGAATATCCTCAGAAAAGTAACGAACTATAAAGACAAACTGTATCATATGTTTCAACAGTGAATGCTCACTACTTAAATGAATGGCATAGCGTAGAAAGCTTCTAGGATTTGTAAATTACGACATTTCTACTAAGAATATTTTTCAAGAACAATAATAGCAAGATGAGAATTATAGTAAGGACTTATAGGTGACCACGCTAATCTGGTGCTGAGAATAGTGGTTGTTGTTGACCAGTCTTTCAGCCAAAATTATAATCTGAAGAATTTCACCCCTCAATACACAGGTATTAAGTCGCAATGCATAAGCCTTTCAGGTTTTCAATTTTATATTACAAAAATGTAAAATAATATGCCCCCTCTCCTCCAAGAAGAAAAAAGAAAAAAAAAAAACTGAGTGAATCTGTTGGTTTGTTATGATAAATATATACTTCAGCGCAGAAGTAGTATTTATTTTTGAATGAATTTATTGGTTTGTTAATGGCTGTTTAGCTAACTTCAGTTATAATAAAAAATTGGATCATTCTTCTTGTTTTCTCTCTATACTGCAGCCTCTGCTCAAATATCTTCCATCCTAATCAAGAAGTAATAAGCATTAAAAATAAAAATAAAAACTGCTGCAAACACCCATTTCCCCACACCCAAAAGGAGGAATTTGCCTAGCCTAGAAGTGCATGAGTCAAATAATAAAG
The DNA here is from genome assembly GCA_016624345.1 of Platycodon grandiflorus. Classification (NCBI taxonomy): domain Eukaryota; kingdom Viridiplantae; phylum Streptophyta; class Magnoliopsida; order Asterales; family Campanulaceae; genus Platycodon; species Platycodon grandiflorus. The sequence continues at coordinate 47,248,718 of CM028366.1, read as the reverse complement.
ATGGAAAGCAATATACACTTCTTGTCAGACTTGGTGTTTCTTATTTTCTTAAAGAGTTCAAATCCATAGCTGCATCAAAGCATTGATTGAGTTTGACCAGGGAAACTATCTATCATCCCATGGATTTACCCAACAGGGTCTATAGAAAATTCAAAACTCGGTCCAGGAAGAGGGAAAGGACAAATGAAGAAAGTGATCTAACCTACTGCTGTTATGATTCCACTAAATAAAACTTGGCGCCGATGCTTTTTCATGCTGTCCTTGCCCCCTTCAACCCCACCTTTCTGTTCTCCAGCACAAATACAACTGTTTATATATCATTTATGCCAGATTAAGAAGTACGAATTATGCAGATTAAGCAATAATAGTACTACAATGTATCTTTTATTTGGAGACATCCGGATACCTTTTACTTTTTGCGTCTGAAAGGGGTGCAAGTGTTGGTTCTGGAATGAAATTGGCAATGATGGCAAAGAAAATGACACCTGAAAAAAACTGTAGCCAGTTGCGGGTGATTAGCTCATGAAATGATGGGAACATGGTTAAAAGGGGAATGCTTTAATTTACCACAATTCTGTAAAGAGAAATGGCTCACCCACAGATTTCCTTTTAAAAACCCAATGGAGTTGATAGCATTATGAGCCAAATCAAAGAAAGATATGCTCAGCATAAGACCTGCAGCGAAGCCCTGCACAAAAGAGAATCTAGGCTTAGACGACCTCGTCATTGATGAAATGAGAAGTTTTATTTCCTTATCCTTTTGTGGCCGAGAACTTTCACTTTAGAGGCAAGAACTATAAGTAGCACATTTGGCAGAATTGTATCTCTGAATAATGACTAATACAAGAAGTGCAAATATTGATGATACATAGAGAATCATAAACTATGTTTAAGAAGCAAATTGTACAGGAATCAACTTCTACTGAGGATTCAAAAGCCATGATAACTCAAGAGAAGTTCAATGCAAAATAATCTTTAGCAGATGAATCTAGCCCCATATGACCACCTTATAGTGCCAGAAAGGAACATAAAAACTCTACTAAATTAAAGATATAAAGCTTTGAGCATCACCTGTAGAAGCCCAAGCATCTTCAAATTTGGAGACTGATTAAGAATCACAAACAGTGCACCTATTCACCACAAGCCACAAGAATTAGTTTCTAGAGGCGGACCTGGTTGAGAAACTGTCAACTTGATCATCTACTCATTCAAGGCATGAATAAACCAGCACATCTAAGTTGGGACCAAGCCTCCTCAGACAAACAGCCAAAGGCAAGTAATTATAAGAGATTAAAAGAACAGAAATCTCATTCCATGATGCGCGGCATTTGTGAGAATTGAAAGAATATATTTCTGCATAACCAGCTGTCAAATTAAGTGCTACTTCCTACCACTAAGGTGCAGTTGGATAATATTTCATGACGTATGTCTTCAATTGCATAGACTTACAGTGAGGTGACCAGTTTCATGACCATGGATAACGCAAATAGAACAACCACATAAAAATCAGTTTTCATTGAAATAAACAAAGAGAAAAAAAAAGAGGAATACTTCTACAATTACAAATTGGTGAGGTTATGCTGTAGTGATTAATTTGATTGGACGGAGAATAGGCTTCACCAGCAAGTAGTAGGTCCTGCAAACTATCTAGCCATCAATTTGACCACCACATTATTATTATTATTTGGACAAAGCCATGTACCATTAACTCTAGAATGGTTAATACGGCTGTTGCCTAAAATCACGAATCCAGTAAACATGCGTATATAGTATACACGAGTTTTTGATACTATATTCATGTGTATATATGAACTATTTAACAAAAATCCACACACCCAAGGTGATTCACTCAGTGCCAACTATAAAGAAATTACTTAGAAGTAAAAACACACACACACACACACACACACACAGAGACTGAAAGATGAAGTTATAATCACATTACCATTTTTGTAAATGGGAACTAACATCTGTAAATGCAGACGATTAACTTTTCTGCTTAACATTTGGATTATACTTAACGTTTTGCCTGGAAGGAATAGAATTCCCCAGATATTTCACAAATCACAATACCAGAAACAGCCTGTTGAGAGATACAAGTGGCGCCCTCAACTATCGAGAAAGTACTGAATGACCTCCAACTTTAAAATTTAGACGCCACTGCAGTATGCAAAGAGTGCGGGAGTTTTAATACCCGAGATTACAAGAATTCGAGAGAAAGGAAAAGAAGGTAGATGATATTCCGATCTTCAAATAAATTGTTGTAGTTAATGGAACAAATTCGTATAACCCTTTTCTCTAGCACCAAGGTACTCCCTCTGTCGCGAAACAAAGTCACATTTGACAAGTCAAAGTTTTTAATATCGTAATTTTGCTGCTTTATATTTCCTCTATAATGCACTAAAGATATATATATATATATATATATATATATATATATAGAGAGAGAGAGAGAGAGAGTAGGTATATGTGAGACCGCCTTACAGATCCTAATTCGTAAGACGGAGCCCCACTCTCTCACAGTTCACCCCACCAACACACGGTGGATCGGGTGAAGGAGATCTGTCTTACAAAAAATACTCGTAAGACGGTCTATTCTAAGTTTTTGCCATATATATATATATATAGCACTAAATCAAAGATAAATATCATGTTTTTGAGGAAAAAGAAAAGGCTTGAAGAATAATAGAGATTTGTAGCCTGGGCGCCTCATTTTTGGGACAAACCAATGAGGAAAGTACGACTCTTTTTTGGGGATAGAGGGAGCAGTTCGTTCAAAATCCTGTGGAAGTTCATACAACATCTAAAGTTTAGCATATATGACAATGAACTTCCCTTAACTCCTCTTATCTTTGTATGTCTTTGTTTTCCCTTTTTCATCTCATTTGGAGGTGGGAAGGGCGGGGTAGGTATTTCTGAAATTTTTCCAATCTGAGGCTTAACCATACTTTGGTCACTGTACTTTGGGGGTATATTCAGTATTCACCTTGGTTAGGGTACTTCAAAAAGAAATTCAAAATGGTCAGTAAGCTTGACGCAAATTTGGCCACTAAAGCTAACACAATCAGATATCTTTGGATGGAAAACGGCTAAAAGATATTACCCTCAGTCACTCTCCCTTACAGGATAACTAAGTGGTTAATGATGCACAATGTTGGCTGATATTGAGGGGAATGTGTTTGGACAGAACAACAGCATTTATCCCTTTCCATATGACCTCTTTCCATGATAATAGCATTCAATCATTCAAAAGCAGAGAATTTGAAACCTTGATTAACAAACCTCAAGAATTTCAGGCGACCCTCTGGGTATCTTCCACAATAGATGGCCAGTGATCTTCTATAAGTATCTTAATTGAATCCTTAATAAATTGATGCTTAGTGCACTCGTTTCTGAACACTGAAAAGTCTACACTACTAACCACAATGTTCATGTGAAAATCCATCTTTTTGAAATCCCTTTATCTAGAAATCCCATCATTTTCAAATTTCATCTTTGGAAAGTGTTAATCTTATCTAGTGATTCATCCGTGTAATTATTGTTACTGGTGCATCAGAAGAAGGTATCAAGGGAGAAAGGCTCCACCATCATCTTTCTCAAAGAGAGGTGGACCACAATGGCACAAAGCCAACAAGGTCTTCTCAGACAAGGACTCTTCATTTCAACTTGGCATGACATGGACACAGCCAGGAACATGGACTCAAGGTCTCTCTAACCCAACAATATATTCTCCTTAAATACCAAGTAGAGATCCACATAACCCATCCATCCTCACATCTCTCGCAATAAATAAGACATGTCTCTCTCACAAAATTCATGGATAGCATCCTTGGGGAGACACCCCTTGGCACTCACATGGCACAAGGCACATTGTATATAGGAGCTTGGAAAAACAACACTTCACATAGAAACTGATGCTAGATTTCTCCATTCTCAATGACCTCTTCCACAACAACCAGCAATTGGAGTTTTACCAGCAAGTCATCTAACCCACCAAGGAATTTGCAGTAAAGAAGAACCCCGAACTTTAGATTCATTAGCCTTAAAACAACTGCCAAGTGGAACAGACAATCATGCAAAATTTCGTCACTTTGAAACCATTTTCATCTTGCCTGAAACATTCAAATGAAGCCATGCTTTCTATATCTTCGTTAAGAAGAAAGCTAACTATTTGAAATGTCCAAAGATGAAATGCAACTAATTTCAATATCAACACAAATGACCACATGCCCCCAAATTACAATTAATTTAGTCACAAACTTGCGGAAAATAATGTAATAGGTGGTTGACAGACATATACCAATTGAGTAAAATTGGATCATAGTAGAATTCAACAACCAAAACACTTCCCTCTTTATTTGATAATTCAGATTACTGACTAGGAAAACAAATTCGCAGCTATTAAACAGACGAAACTGAATAACCCAAGAAAAAATAAAAATGAGGCAGCCAAATTCTATATTTGTATTTGAGAAGAACCCACAACAGCTGAAAGAAACTTGCAGCAAAATTATGGTAATAGTCAAACCGCAATGAAGAAACAAGTACTGATTGATTAGGAGATTAAAAAGCGTGAACTTGAAAATCTAAGCAAAGCAAACAAAACCCATATGGTATATGGACTATACAAGTCAAAACAATCAGTCAAAAGCACTGAAAGACTTAGGGATGATCACTCACCAAGAGATGTACTTAGGCCACCCACAAGTGAGAGCGCAAGAGCAACAAGAACCTGAGAGTCCATTGCTCCAATTCCAAAATAATTAGAGAATACCCAGAAAAAACACAGGACTTTGTTCTATCTATGAAATTTTGAGTCAAAGGATTAGTGGGTAACTGGAAATAAAAATTGCTGAAATCAAATTGGGGGAGGAATAGGATTGTGAAAATCTTGAATAATATAGCAAAAACCCTTAATATAAGAGTATGGAATATATACTACTAGTACTATGTTTTTATCAAGAAAGAGAGAGAATATGTAGAGTTAAAGAAAGAGATGGTTTGGAGTTTGCATTCAGGTGAGGCCAGGGTTACTGCTGACAATTCTTTGCTTTATGTGCTGAATTTAGTCTCCTCGAGTGAGACTCGGCTCTCTTTCTCTCTGTCCCAAAGTATCATTTTTGTTTGGGAATCTTTTTTGATTAATCTCAGGTTCACATACGGCATAATTCATGCGCGGCCCATAGTTGTTTGGGTTCGTTTTGGCATTAAAATGAAAAATTAAATTGAAAACACATATAAAATGAGAGGGTTGGTTGGTGAATACACACTCGAGTTGTAATTGTGATTCTTTTCTTGATTGTTTTGGAATGGTGAGAGATTGTTGTTGCAAAAGAAAGCTGCCTTGGCTCTCAGCATTACTGTAATCACTTCTTAAATTATTGTCATTTGGTTGACTTTTTTTTAGTCAAATTTGATTGTTTTTTCAAATAAAAAATTTGACGTATGATTTTTAATTTTTTTAAATCTTAAAATACGTAATTTATAATACCAAACAAATATTACTAATTACATATTTTAAAATTTTAAAAATAAACATCAATTTTTTATTTAAAAACAGTCATAACACTAAAAGTAGACAATAATTTAAGAACGGAAATACAAAGTTTACTTATATCCTAAAAAAGAAATGTTCCATAACTTTTGTTTTCTTTTTACGTATACAAGTATTTTGAGTCATAAATAGATTTAATGTGTACGTACATGTGTTCATTTCAGTTATGAAAATAATAGAAATTCAAACTTTTACTTGAATTTTTCATCCTAATTTATATGTGGGGTGAGAAATTTGGACAAAAAATTTTGAATCCCTATCACTACTCTTTTAATTATAATTAAACTCGAACGATTCTTTCTCTTCTTTCATTTTGATTAAATTTTGTTATTCTTAATAATAAAAGTCTGGTAAATTTTCTACATTTTTTATGTTATATTTGAGACAAATTTGTAAGTTTTCTTCAGTTCTGATCCACTCCTTTCTTTAAGTAAGAAAATTTTAAGTTATCTGGCAACTTGAATGTAACATTGGCCTAAAGAAAGATGGATTCAAATAAGAATTGTTCAAGATATCCAATGGATAAGTAACTCATAAAACAAATATAAAAATAATAATAATTGAGAAGTTAAGTAACCAAAAAACCTTCTGTTGTAAACAATAATAATTTGATTTAAATTCGAAATTTGAATGAAGTAAGAACTTTATTAAAATAAATAAATTATTAATCTAAATAAGCACCTCTTGCATTTTCTTAAAGATTATTTCATTTAATAAATAACAAAACATCATAAAAACAATCTCAAAGGTATCTCTAATGCATTATCAAACGATATTTAAGCTTGACAATATCTTTACAACTTAATTTATGTAATATAATTATATTTATATTGAATCCACGGGCTATCACAAGCAGGGGCGGATCTAAATGCACCGTAAGTGGAGCTCAAGCCCACCTCAAAATTTGCCAATAAGAATCCAAACTCACACCCAAACCTTTTACTCACTTCACTCTCCACCCATTCTCTCTCCATCAATCACCAAGTTTTCAAGATATCCTACAGTATTCATCCGAAATCCCTCTCTCCCTCATTCACTCGATGCCATCTCCCAACCAAATTATCAAATGAAACAACAAACATATATATCTCTAATTTCTCATAGACTTAGATTTAATTAGCTTAAATTTTTTTATAATTATGAATGTAATGGGTAAGGCTCGTTAAGTCACCGATTATATGTAATTTTTTTCGATAAATGAAGTTATTATGCAAGGTTATTAACCATATCCTAAATCTGTAAAACCTTTTTATTTGTAATTTTTTTTTCTAAATATTGTTTTAACTTTAACCATTTACTAAATCAATAAAATCTTTTCTTCTTTATAATTTTTTTGTAATTACTATTTTGATTAGTTAAGATCATTGTATTTAAAGTGATCCGCATATATTTCTAAAAAAATAACAATTTTGTAATAATACAAATACGGGTTAATCTAAAAAAAATTTAGCGTGTTAAGGTATATATGAATTTATGTGACTATGCTAAAATATGAAATGCATAATTTTTAATTTTTTTCGTTGGATGGGTATTCAACTAGTATTTTCTAGGAAAAATTGATGGCCGGTCCACTTTTAATAATTTTCAACCGCTTAAGTCCATAATATTTGTTTCAAATTGTTTAAGTCACTTTTAAGTGATAAATTGGCTATTTGTTCCAAAACTGTCCTCGTATCAACATATAACATTTTTAAATGTATTTTGTGCATCGTCATTATTTTTGTGTAAGTATGACGACTTCAAAGATTTGTGTAAAATGTGAATCGTCAATGCAATTTGTGATTTTGTATTAAGAAATGTACATCGTGTTCATCGTCAAAATATAAAATGTGCATCGTCAATGTAATTTGTGATTTTCTGTTAAAAATATGCATCACAAAGTATAATGTTGTGCATCGTCAAGTATAATAGTACTGTTTTTCAGTATAATTTTTGTGTAAGAAATATGCATCGTAAATGTATTTTGTGATTGTGTGTTAAGAAATGTGCATCGTGTGCATCGTCAAGTATAAAATGTGCATCGTTAATGTAATTTTTGTGATTTTGTGCTAAGAAATTAGCATCGTCAAGTATAATTTTGTACATCGTCAAGTATAGCAGTATTATTTTAGTATTTTTGTGGTAAGAAATGTGAATCGTCAATGTATAACAGTACTATTTCAGTATAATTTTTGTACATCGTCAAGTATAATTTTGTGCATCGTCAATTAAAATAGTACTACTTAAATATAATTTTTGTGCATCTTGAAATATAATTTTGTGCATCGTCAACTATAATTTCAAAAAAGATAAAAATTACACAATATTTATCAGCACATATTCATAAAAAGAGAGGAATAACACGAAAAATGTAATGTTATTCATAAAAAAGTATTGTTTCTTAAACCTTTTTTCCGTATAAAATTATTGCATTAGTCATTTTGGCCCTGTACTTTGCACACTCACTAGCGTCAATTTTCGTCGGCAATTTCTTGTCTCGGAGCAATGCTTCCATCAACATGTACACGATCACCCCGTAGTCATCACTTCCAACTGCTTGTTGTGGTGATGTTTCACATGTACTTATTGGGCAAACATCTTGTAGTTAGCTTAATCGTTGATATCGCTTTAAGGCAATATAACGTCCAATGCCTTCATCTTTTCTTCAATATATGATGCATGTAGTGAAAATTATTCAAAAACAAGTATCGGTTGATTATTTGTTTTATTTTTAATAGAGACATGGTACATTACTCACCAGTATTTTTGCCTTTTCCAAATGTCAGTCTTTTTTTTTTATTATTGATGGAAGAGTTGTAGACTCATAAAACATCAGCAGGATCCAATGCAAGCAACTACCAGTTTGCACATGCATTTTAGCCATCTCTTTGAACATGCCGACGGTTACTGTCGTGCCACGTACAACTAAATAACTTAACGTATACAGACTTAGTTTACAATAATCAATTAAGAAACTTATATATTAAAAAATTAGGATTATAATAATATTACCCAAGAAGCAGAACTATTTTTTTTCTCTTTTTGAACTTTTTCCACAATCAATGTCCAAACATCTGTGCTGTAAACAAACAAGAAAAACAAGTTATATAGATGAGAAAAATAAAATAACATTACATATGAAACTGGTTTATTCATTGCATTTAATAAACAATACATTCAAATACAATATGATGCATTAAAAATAAAGGTTGGTTGTGCATCACAAGTGAAATAAAGGTTGAGTGTGCATCGCAAATGAAATAAAGGTTGATTGTGCATCGCAAGTGAAATAAAGATTGATTCTGTATCGCGATGCACAAAAAAAAAAACTTTTTAGTACAAACTTGTGCATCGTGATGCACACCTTTTAAGTGCATCGCAAGTGTAATGTTGATATATTTTTTTCATGTGAAAGCAATATCAATGTGTGGAAATTGGAATATATACGTTTTTTCCAGCATTTTGTGCTGCAACAAGAGTTGGATATCATAATAACGAACTATTGATTCAATATCCTCACCCATATAAACAATTGCGCTGCAAAAAATTGAGAACCATATTAATAAATAATTCAAACAATATAGATAATAATGTAATGTTATTGAAATTCGAGAATATTAAAATTTGACTTACTAGTCTCCATCGTCTTTTTTCATGAAGTTTGGCCAATTTCGATTTGGGTGGCATCCAGTTCAATAGGGTTGGGGAGATTTTTTTTTTTTTTTGTTCGTTTTCTTCTTTACAGGCTCTGCTGCATTGTCGGTACAAGAGTCATCTGGATTCTTCCTCTTCCAGTCTTTTCGTTTTTGTACTCTTTTGACCAGGGAAGAAGGAATCTTGGCCCCTTTTTTACGTTCCTACACTGCTTCATTTGCTACACCCTCCAATTTATTCACCTCATCCTCATTCCTTTTTCAGTTGCACTTGAAGAGGGCATGTTGTCTCTCATTTTTCATCATTGCATTTTCTTCAGTAATTTGTAATAGCAGCCCTTTGAGTTCTTCAATTTGAGCAATCTGTTCATTTAGTTTGACATTATGTTACTTTTGTATCTTTTTAAGTCAGATCTTAGGCTATCTATTACTTTGATCATGGTTTCAATTTTTGCATCGTTTTCAGCCAATTCTAACCTAAGGATCTCAATTTCGTCGTCCTTGACTTCGATTGTAGATAATTCCTCATCCACAACAGTTCTGACAAAGTTCATTGTAGCATCTTGGTCAACCATGTCAACTGTTCTTGCAGCTTCTGAAGCAGTCTGTTCAGGTTGTGGATTTGCATCCATAGCTTCAGTTGGATGAGGTGAATTGACTTCGTTTTGTTGGAGGGCGGCATCCATCATAGCAGCCTCTAGAAGGATATTCATCTCATTTCCCCCTTCTCCCCAGAGAAGAGCTTTTTCATCCTATGTTCTTTTCAAAACACCCCTAAACCTCTGCAAAAACTTTTAAAAATGTAATTTTAAAAACAATACCTCTTTTTAGTATAATTGCGTGCATCGCAAGTGTACTATTTTATACTTCAGTACAATATTGTGCATCGAAAATAAAAGTTGTGCATCGCGATGCACAATAACAGTACTTTTAAAGTACAACTTTATGCATCGTGATGCACACTTTTGTGCATCGCAAGTTTAATATTGTTATTTTTAATAGTAAACTAATGTGTCATTTTTTATATAACCACTCACCTGGTTGTTTATGACCGCCATGAAATTTGATTCATCGAGTTCTTTTGACAACCCAGACAAATACCATTTGACAAATCTTGAGATATATTTTTGACGTGTTGGGAGTACGATGTCATTTTGCTCGCACAATAAGTACTGCATACATAAATTGAACACTGTTAACATGACAAAATCGACATGCATCATACATAGAAATCACATATAATAATATCAAATGAACTTAAATTTTACCTCGAGCAGCAACACACATCTTTCAATGCCTTAATTAGTTGTTGTTTCCAAGCTATCCAACATCTAGGGGTGTAAGTCTGAACCGCCGAACCACCGAATCGAACCGAACCGAATCGGTCAGTTCGGTTCGGTTTGAGGTTAGGACGGTTCGGTTTAGGTTTGAAAATTTTATAAGCCGAGTGGTTCGGTTCGGTTTGCGATTTTTGGTGCCAAACCGAACCGAATCGAACCACCACCATTTAATTTTTATTTTTTTATTTTTATATATATATTATTTAGTAATTAGTAATTGAATTTAATAAGAAAATTATTGTTGTTTGCCTACATTTTGATTGAATTATTGTAATTTTAAAGTTAATTTTTTGACTTTTAATTATTTAGTTCGTGTTAAAAGTAGTTTTTTGATATTTAAAAGTTTTTTTTTTAGAATATTTAAATAATTAAACCGCGGAACCGAACCAAACCGATCGGTTTGGTTTGAAGTTTGTGGCGGTTCGGTTCGGTTTGAAATATGTGAAACCGTTAGGGGGTGGTTCGGTTTGCAGTTTTGGCTCAAACCGAACCATCTTCACCCTTACCAACATCATATCAACTACATGTGTTTGACCAATTGTAGTTTGATATTTTGTTAATGTCGGAGACAAGGTACGTGTACGCCCAAGGTATATATGAGGTCTTGGTCGCCACCAGCAACGTCGCGAGGACAAGCAGTGTCGTCAACAATGCCACGCAATTGACATCGATTTGTTGGACACTGTCTATCTTCTCATTGATTTTATCAAGGATCATTTTTAGCTTGAGTCTGATGTCTTTTGTTTATTTAAACATCTTCTCAAGGAAACACCTTTCAAAGAAATCGGTGTGCTCCAATTTGTAGAAGGAGATGTTGATTTCCTCCGCATCGTCCTTGATTCCGAATTAAGCTTGGCATATTTTGCCCTAAGCTTTAGTATTTGTCCAGTGATTTGGAAGGACCCAAGTCCTTTAACATAGCACTTGGCAATACACCTTATTATTGCGTCATCCTTCTTAGAATGATCGCGAAGTACGTTTTTACCCATGATGCTCTTTATTATGTACTAGAAGGGTGTCTTTTTCAACACTATTATATGGTCTTTCCTGAAACTAATATTTTTTATTTGGTCAATTAGGGACTGCATAATTGACCCGTATATTGTTCTATTCCTCAGACATGCATAACAAGTATATTTGTTAGATTCGATTGTGCATCGTCAAGTGTAAAATTGCATCGTCAATGTAATTTTGTGAATTTGTGTTAAGAAATATGCATCGTCAAGTATAATTTTATGCATTGTCAAGTATAATTATGTGCATCGTCAAGAATAATTTTGTGTATAGTCAAGTATAATTTTGTGTATTGTCAATTATAACAATACTAAAAAAATTTGTGCATCGTGATTGATAATATGTGCATCAGGACGCACAACATTTTTCATCGCGACGCACAAATTTTGAATCCAAAACAAAATGGTGTATTAATATTTTCAGTGAACGCGATTCATCAAATAATGCATTGTGATGCATCAAAAACAACAAAAGTTTGCAATACAATGAATAAAACTTGTGCATCGTTATGAAAAAAAAAATCCTTCAAACGGTGTTTTATACTAAGTCTTATATGAAAATTTATAACCATACAAACAATATTTAGGAACATTTATGCTCTGTTTTCGAAGCCCTAAAATGTATTCATCAATACTGACATGATACTTCGTTTTTGTTAGTTCTGGTAGTTGTTGCTTTCTTTCAGGTGTTCTTTTGTAGTTGAGAAGACATTTTTTTTCTTTATTTGATAGTAACTCACGATAATATTTTTAAAAATTTTTGCAAAATTTTCGAAGGATTTTAAGATTTTTTGCTCTGTTTGAAGTGAAGAGGGTTTTTTTTTACTGTGTGTTTTGAAGTGAAGATGGTTAGTTTGTTTTTCTTATGTGATGCACAGCTTTTGGTGCATCACAAGTGAAAAAGGTAATTTGTGCATCGTCTTTGTTTTGCGATGCACGGCATGGGCTTCCATATTTTTATGTGCATCGTGTTGTATTGTGATGCATCGTTTTTTATTTTTACGATGTATAGCGTGCACTTGTTCCGTGTTTTTATGTGCATCGTGTTGTGTTGCGATGTATCGTGTTGTGTTGTGTTGTGATGCATCGATTTTTATTTTTACGATGTATAACGTGCACTTGTTCCATGTTTTTAAAGGTTATATTTCGCAAAAAAAATATTCTTTTACGGTTGAAAACAAGTATATTGAACTATAATAATTAAAAATTGTCTAAAGAAAATCGCCCAAATTTTGCGCTATTTTCTAAATACCAAGCCCACGACCCCACGTGATACCAAAATCTTGAATCCTTCCCAGCCCACAAGCTGCCACGTCTCATCCTTCAAGAAAGATTGCATCACTTCTTCCATAAGAGCAACCAGTTTGCAAAATTTATGCATGACAGTTTCTTTTTAAGTAGTTGGATCATGCGCATCAATTGACTCGGGAGCAGAAAATAGAAAAGGATAAAAGATTGTGCTTGTTTCTTAGGCGGCCTTTTTCATGTTCGCGGTTTTTTTTTTAAACTTTTTTTCTCACTTTCTCTTACATTGATCCGACCATTTTTCTCTTTTTTTTTTGGCTTCAATTATCACAAAGTTAAAAAATAATAATAATAATAAATAAAAATATCATGCATCTTATTGCACCTAATTATCTTATTTTTATTTTTTGAAAGATGGAATAATATTATAGAACCAAGGAGAGCTGTTGCACCTACCATCAACCAGTCCATTTCAAACCCTTGACATGCCCGAATGAAAGAGAGTTATTAAATTATGAGGGATTGATCGAGTATACCCGAAGGAGAGGTGTTGCTTTTCAGCCAATTTATCCTGCAAGGGAGACTCGACTCTTTGGGTAACTCGATTCAAGCTTAGATTATGACGACGACGAGGAGGAGAAAAGGGCCAAAGTCTCTGCTATTGAATCAGACTTGATGGAAGTAAAAACTCGACAGTGGAAGAATCAAGACATATTGGGGATTTTCTATCTTTTGGTGGTGTTTTGAGTTGAGTTTTGGTAACTCATTAAGGCATTAAATCTTCAAAAGATAATAAGGAAGGAAACCAAACCAAATAGTCTGACTATAGTTGGGTCTTGGTACATATACGACTAATTGCAAAGCAAAAGCTGCTTTCGTTCCTCAGTATGAGGGCCGCCGGCTCATGTCACTCACTGTATGTCATGATTTATGAAGAATGACAGACAATGTGGTGGTTAGAAGTGAGTATTCCCATTTTTCCAACCGAATTTATTCACCACAGGCAACCAGAAATCAAGGAATCCTTCTGCAAAATTATTTTTATATTTTTTTAAGCATTAATAATAATATTGAGTAAAAACATATGGCTACTTTTCCTTGGAAACCGGACTCCAAGAAACACTTGAGCTTTGCAAGCACAACCAATTTCCAATTATTTGGGCAAGTAAAAACTTTCTCCATATGCAAAATTTGATAAACACCACGCCAAAATCAGAATTTATAAGTATTCCATCCCGAATTTCCCTTCTATTGAAGATGCTTGATGGATCCCTACACTACATATTTTTATGTATACTTTGGGTTAATACACATGCAAATACTAGTATTATGTATATGGAGTAAAAGGTTGTAACACATAATCTGTTCGCATAACATGGCAGGAAGGGAATGAACCGGAGCATGCTGATACCATAATAACCCTCCCCCCATGGCATTCCCCCACCTTCTTAAGTTGGGAAACAAACAAAATGAAATTTGTCTCCATCGATAGCTCAACGTAGAGAGCATTTGACCAAAATGAGCAAAGAGGCCATTGATTTCAACTCGGTTGGGCTCTTAATTTTTGATGTCATCATTTTAAGACACAGAAGAAAACAAGGAAGATATTTCATTGAAAACTTGATTTCAGAACTTGTCTTATGCAATTCTCACCTTTTTAAAACACATAATGGGCGGACGTGTAGAAAGGCTTCAAGTGATTCCCCATACTTAACTAACTCCTTATTGTTCAAATCAGCATTCCTTTATGCTTTCCTTTTGTATATTTTCTTTTCTTTACTATATCAATAAATGTGTTGATTTAAAATATTTTTACTTCTTTGTCATTTAAAGGCAAGGAAATGGTATATCAGGTAAGGGACTGTACCAAGGAGAAGAACTCTGTGTGTGTGTTTGTGTGTTTCATCTCCCAAGTTCCTTCTCTCTTATCTCAGTTCCTATTTCCTTCACATCTTAGGTCAATCAACGAAGTGTACACCTCTCTAACCATTCATGGAAAAAGAACCACAACCAATAACATGGATATCGTTTTCATTCCAATCAAAACTAAAAGTTTGGGACTTGAACTGTATTTTATCTGAAGCAAAAAAACTAAGATTCAAATAACATGGGTCTTTCCCATTTCCTTCAGCCCTAGTCCTACTAATATTAGGAGAAAAATATTCAGCTTATAAATATAGTTGTAATGCTTCAAAGATATTCAGAATTAATAACTGAATTGAGTTGAGCTTTAAGCTTTTTTTATTTTATTTTATTTTTTGATAGACAAGTATGGAAAAAGTTGACCTTAGCTTATATATAGTTATAATGCTTCAACATATTCTGAGTTGATTATTGAGTTGAGTTGAGCTTTAAGCTATTAGGGTAGCTCCTCCTTCTCTCTTATCTTCTTCTTCTTTTTAATCTTTCATAAACACAACCACATTCACGTAAATCACCATAAGGGATTTATCCCGTTTTACCTCCTGTTATAGCTACTTTTACCATCCCACAAATATGTTCATTTCAGATTTTACCTTTTCTAGCTTTAAGAATCATTGATCCATCCTCACTTTTGGAACAATATTTTTATGGAAGTTTTGTAACTTACTAGTCCGACATAAATTAGCATGAGTTAAACAATGTATAATAGTTTTCTTCCAGAACTTTCCAACTCTAAGTATAATTTGGTATGTAATACACCCTATATATAAGGGGATTGTTCGCATTCTCGTGGTCCTGATAACCTAACATTCTTTATACACTGCCCTGATTCTGGAGCTACTACCATTTAGCATTAACCCCATTCCCCTGGCCAACAAGGACAAAGCAACTAAAATATGTCATCCATCACAAAAGCAATATGTCAAACCTCAAGTCCTTCTTAATTATTGTTGTTGACATTGGTTTGGTCCTTCGCTCTGTTTAGCAACGTCGTTGATATTGATATTATAACACTAATTAACTGGTGCACTTAGTTGCCATCTGTTACAGCACAAAATGCCACCCAGTAATACACCAATATGTCAAACCAGACTGATTCATATTCTACACAATTATTGTTGTTGACATTGGTGTGGTCATCCAGCAATGTAGTTTATATATTATTGATATTACCACACTTCCTGACAAATTAGTGCCTTAGTGGCCATCAGTCCAAACCACCAAAATGGATTTTCTCTAGTTTCATCTCCTATTGGACCTATTATTGTCTCACGAACATGTTCATTTTGGATATCTCTTCTAGTTAAAACACTCGTCCATCTTAGAATTCTCATTTCCGGCACACTCATCTTTTTAACAAGTAAATGAAGTAAATGCCTTAGTTGGCCATCAGTCCAAACCACCAAAATGGATTTTCTCTAGTTTTATCACGTATTGGACCTATTATTGTCTCGTGATTCATTTTGGATATCTCTTCTAGTTTAACCACTTGTCCATCTTAGAATTCTCATTTCCGGCACACTCGTCTTTTTAACAAGGTTTCAATTAGCTCAAGATTCCAGTTCCACAAAGTACTGAAATCCATATATAATAAAGAAGGTCTAACAGATGTCCTTTGGAACTTTCTGTCCTATAGAATTTCCCCTACATTCATTCGCTCTCCCATTCATGCTCCTTTTAGATTTAACTCTGCCTGTGTTGCTCTTTCAAGAATTACACATTTACACAAGCCCGGATAAAGGTAAGTGTTGTCTTAGCCCTTAGGACACATGGCGGCCAACATAAACTTTGTCTGCGTCCCTATGACAAGAAACCTACAAATATTTGCGTAAAGAAATAGAAGTTCTATACTAAAAAAGGGGGTGAATAGCAAAACAAAGCAAAATTGTTTGCGGCAAGGCTGCTGAAAAAAGTGTAAATAAGATACCATGTGTTAGTAAAATGGCTAGGTCATGAGAGCAGCACATCTGAGAATATATTTGTTAAGTTGCCAACACATGCAAACCACAACTCTATAGAATTATAATATGATGAGATCAATGTCCAACTTATGAGAACCATAAAAGATGGAGACTCAAACCTAAATGAGTATAAGGAAGACACAATTGCTCAAGCTTCAGCCTACTTAAAAGGCTAAGAGGAGAAAATTGAATATATTCAAAAATAAGATTTACTACTTGCATTTTAAACATTCAGCCCTTCACAAAACATAAATGTTAAGCATATAAAATCAAATTGAGAACCCAAGATCGCATAGTCACTACCACTGCAGGAAGACATGAAATGACACAGGCGACACAAACATAAACACTACACAAACTTTACATATAACATCACAAGGCAACATCATCAACATTATTTCCTTATTCCTCTGTCAAAAATTTGAGTATGACATTTCCCGTGCCATAATGAATGTGCCAAATTGAAACAATGAATATGCTCTACAACAACAAAGTGAAACCTCACAATCCTCAATCAACTTCTCACTATCTCTCCTCTTTGGAATAAACTATTCATTAGCACAATAATCCAATTTTTGTATTTTATGAAACCATAATTCGTATTATACCAATAATTAATTTATGGGGTGGTACCTATGTCAAAACTATATTACCTCATTGCTCGACATAGAGCCATTGATCTATGAGCTGCTAACGGTCTCCTCCCGAGCCACATTCTCCTTTGCCGCGCCCTCGGCTATCATCTTCTTGTTCTTTTCAATAGCTGCCGCCACCTCCTTGGGCATATACTTCTCATCATGCTTGGCCAAAACCTCGGTAGCCGAGAAATAACAATCTCCACCCCTCGCCTTTCCAGAAACACTTTTTTCAGTACCCTGTTTTTTAATCTCCTCCGTAATGGGCTTCACAAACCCTTCCACAACAACCGAATGACCTTCCCGAAACAAATCAGGCAAAGAACCCTGGTACCTAACCAGAATATCGGTAATCAGATCCGTAATCACAAATTCCATTTCTGGAGAGGAAGCAGGCTGAGCCACGCTGCCTTCAAGAACCAAGCCGCCGAGGCGGAACTTGGTTTTGGAAGGGTTTTCGGTGTGTTGAACTAGGGCTTGGGTAGGGGTAACGTAGAAGACTAATTGATCTTGAAATTGGTTGAGGACGATGACTATAAAGCCGGCGACGCAACTGAAGGTTAGAGCGTAAGTCCAGAGGCGGCGGGTCTGGAGTTGGCGGGCGCGAGCGGCTATGTCGACTTTGTTGGATCGGGTCGGGTTACGGCGGGCGGTGGAGAGGAAACGGGTTGATATTAAGCTGATAGTGGAAGGGGTTGTGGGTTGAGGATTGAGGAGAGAGATTAGGGGGGAGGAATTGGGGAGGGTGAAAATGGTGCGGTGGTTTGGGTGGTGGAGGACGGTGGCGTTGTTTAAGAGACGGGATGCGAGTCGAGAGCTGAGCCTCGAAGCCATCGAATTGCGTGCGACAGAATGTCTATGAGGGAAAGAGTTCTGCGGGGGGTTTTAGAATGATAGGGAAGAAGAGATCTCGGGGAGGAAAAAAGAGTGCGCGAGAAGAAGAGCACGTGATCGTTGACAAATGGGTGTTTGCCGTTTGGCTGCTTTATTTTCCATTTCTTTTTATTTTTATTATTTTCTTCCATGCCAAATAAGTGACTTATGTCTTAATTTTACATAAGTTTTATGAAAATATTTAATTTTATATAAACTTTTTAAATTTATTCAAATTAATCAATATAAAAATATTATAAATTATTTACTTAAATAATTTTTCTAAAATATAAAAGAGAATAAGTATTTATTTTAAAACGTTCAAAAATAAAATAGCAGATAGTTATTACTCCCTCCGTTCCGAATAAATGTTCCTATTTTCTATTTTGGAATGTCCCAACTAATGTTTCTAAAACTTTTGATCTAACTATTCTCTACCATTCTTTCTAATATACCCTTAAAACTTCATTTATATAACACATCCCAAACAAACTCAATTAATATTCATAGGCTAATTTGTCAAAACATATTTTACAACACATTATTAATTATGTTTTTTAATTCCTGTATTTTGATACACTAGAAACATTTATACATAAGTAACTAAATAAATATATAAATAAAGGGATAATACCCTAAAAGGAATTGTTATTTATAATCGTCTATTTTCTTAAAACTAAGGACCTAATGACAAATATCCAAGTTCCTATAGAGTATTAATAGGGTTTGAAGGGGGTACCATATCAACTAGCCCAAGAGTTACTTGATAATCGTCTCTTAACCTCTTTAAACAACAAATTCAATAGAAGAATTACTCTTTTCACTAGGTCCGCATAATGCGGCGGCATTTTATAATACATTTAGCGATGTGTTTTTTTTCGTATTTTTTTTTATTTGTATTTGATGAAAATTAAATATAAAAAATCTCTCGTAATCGTACTTGATGAGAATATAAGAAGAACTCGACGACAATCGAGCCACCCTTTGGGATTAGTAGTTGTGGTGTTTCATAACTAAAAAAAAACATAAACCAGCCGCGGCATGTATATCTTTCTCAATTGACCACAATAAAAGATCCACTTGGGTTGTATTATGACACTTCTAATTGGTGAGAAAGCACCCTTGATTGAGATCAAAAAGGCAGTTAAAAGTTACAAACTCCTAAAATTTGAAATTGAATTCTAAGCTGTAAACGCGGGAAAATTATAATTGCCACTAGCCCAAAAATTAGTTACAGATTTGAATGCTGTATTTTCTTGGAATTTTCTTTTTACCCCTCAATTCCAGAATGAACTAACTAGGAGTTACAGACCATATCTTGGCTCATTGTCAACCACAAATTACACCAGCAATTGCACCGAGCAATTGAATTTAAGTATTGTCAATGACAAATCGAACCAAAAATTAGTTGCATTTCATTAGAGTTTTTCGTATAGTCGCTACCAGCTTCGCAATTTCAAAACGACTCAAAATAAAATAGAGAACATTGGAAATAGTAAGAACAAGTAATTGGCTGAGAAGAAAACTGAAACAAATAGAAAAAGGGCAGTAGAAACAAAAGAATAAAATCTGCTTCTCCAATTTCCAAATTGGCAAACAATGAGAACATAACTAATTAAACAAATAAATAAGTAAATAAATAAATTAATACAGTAAAACCCTAACAAAAAATTAGGGCAAAAACAGTAACATTTTTCACTCGTGTAACTCTCTCTCTCTCTCGCACCAACCAATTAATCAAGAATACAAACACACAAATCTCTCCCTCGCTCTCTCTCTCTCTCTTCATCGCTCAATTTTTGAAGACTTAGTGCCAGAGAAGCTTAATGAGAGATAACAACAGCGAAGACCAAACGAACGCATTGGAAACAGTCACCTGGAATCCAGCTCCGGCATCCATCGGAGCCGGCGCCGGCGCCATATCGGTATCTTGAGCCACCGCAGCACTCGAGGAGAGATAGACCACCGCCATAAAGACCAAGAAGATTGCAGATCTCAACATGCCAAACGACGCCATTTAAATGAATTGGAGAGATTATAGAGAAAAAAGCGTTAAAAGTAAAGAGAAATTGCTACTGAAATCTTGGTTTGAATAATAATTTCGTGGCAAGAGGCTCTGGTATTTATAGTGTTTGTTTAGACCTCTGAATTGGTTAAATACTGAACTAGTTAACGTTCAAAAACTTTTTCTAACAAAGGGAGTGGGACCACCTGGAGTCTGGAGACAGTCGAACGTTGGGCGAGATAATCGATGAATCCCTCCAACGGGCATTGGAAGTAAGTTTCACTGTGACCCCCGTGCTTCATTATTACCGAATTTGGACAACCTAAACTCACCATGAGCCAAAACTAAACTGAAATAAACCGTGCAATGTCCGTTCGGTTTGGTTCAAATCGACGACTTTTAAGTTCTGAAAAAGAATATTGAAGAAGAGCAAATCAATGAATTTACAAGGGGCGTATGCATTTCGGTCCTATTTAAATTCAAAGTCAAGTCTTGTAGTAGCAAAGAAGCTAACTACAAAACAAAAGCAATAAAAAACTAAAAAAATAATTGATGCACATTCTTTTCCATCAGCATGAAAAAGAAATAGATTTAATCTCATCTCCTTGAAGCAAGGCAACTGCAAATGAAAAAAAATGTAATTAATAAAACCAAAACAATGCTATTGCATCTCTCCCAAGTATTTCTAACTCGTAAGTGTTCTAACTCGTAGGTATTTCGATTTATTTATAACCTTGTTCTTCTTATGAAAATGATAATCAATTATTATTATGTGCTAGTTGTAAAAGTTATTCAGATTGGATTTATGAGCTTTATTAGTAAGAAACTGATACGACTTGAAAGAGATGAAGTATTAGAAGGACATTTTATTGATAAACTGGATTATTAAAGAGATACAATCATGGAGAGAAAAGCCAAGAAAAGAGAAAACAATTATTGATAACTTTCTTCTTAATTAACTAACATAACAACAACATTACACATAAAGGAAACTAATTAACAAACATAACACTTACTACCATTGAGTATCTAAAGTTTTACACCTGCTACCCTTACAGCTTTTGGCCTTATGGTGACTTTCCAGATTTACACACACAATCCCTGTACTTCTAAGAATACACTTGTTTGTTGGTTTCTGCCTTGATGATTGACTTAATTGATACATACAGATCACTGCTAGAGTTAAACAGCGGACCTGTCCAGACTTCCTTTTAGATACTTAACTAGTCTTAAGGCAGCATGTCAGTGGTCTTCAGTAGGATTGGACATAAATTGGCTGAGGACATGTACTGAGTATGTAATATCAGGCCTGGAGATAGTCAAGTAGATCAATCTCCCAACAAGTACTCTTCTATAAGAAGTTGGATCAGAATAGAGAGAATTGCAGCTGGTGTCTAATTTATGATGTTGCTCCATTGGAGTTCTTGCAAGCTTAGCATTGATCATCCCTGCGTCCTTTATAATGTCCATAGTGTACTTTCTTTGATGAAGACAGATCCCACTATCATTTCTGGCACTTTCAAGACCAAAGAAGTACTTTAAGGAGCCCAAATCCTTGATAGGGAACTTTGTATGTAAAAAGGATTTAACTGCAATGATCATAGATAAATTAGATCCAGTAATCAGCAAATCATCAACATATACCAGGATGGCAATAAAGCCATTTTTATCATTTAAAGTGAATAAGGTATAATCATTTTGAGATTTCTTAAAACCAAATTGAATAAGAGTTGAAGAAAAATTTTCAAACCATTGTCTGGGGGCTTGCTTGAGCCCATAGAGAGATCTAGACAATTTGCAAAGAATAGGACTGTTAGAAGGGGGTAAATTATTTGTGTATCGTGGAGGTAGGTCCATAAATACCTCTTCATTCAAATCACCATGTAAAAAGCCATTTGAAACATCCATTTGAGTTACGGGCCACTGTTTAATGACAGCAATAGCAAGGAATACTCTTACAGTAGTCATTTTAGTGACGGAGCAAAAGTTTTAAAATATCAGTACCTTCTGTTTGAGTGAAACCTTTTGCAACAAGTCTTGTTTTATACCTGTCCACAAATCCATCAAAATTATGCTTGATCCTATGTGTCCATCTGCATCCTACAGTGTTCTTATGAGCAGGTAGATATTGTAAAGACCAAGTTTTGTTACTTTCCAAAGCCTGCAATTCAGTGGCCATGGCTTTACACCATAAAGGATCCTGAATAGCTTGATTGTAAGACTTAGATTCAGTATTAGCTGAAATATTGCAGGAATAAGCCTTGTAGTGAGGAGACGCATTGCCATAGGAATCATACTTGGTATAGGATAGGGTGTGGTGCACATCTTGGTAAATCGATTGGTTTGAATGGAAGTAAGTAAATTAGTGTAGTATTTGAACTTAATAGGCATAGTTCGGTTCTTTTGGTTTGGTTAAAGGACCAACAACTTCTTGATCCTCTTGTCTATCTTGCAAATTTTGAGAAGGACGGATGATATTTTCAGTGGTGATATTTGCATTGGTGGCCAAATTAACCTCATCTTCACATAAGAGGTCATTCATTTGTTTAGAAAAAAGAATGTTATTACTAACTTCAAATGAAGAAGGCTCATTGGTTTTAAAAGGAAACACAGTCTCATAAAATTGAACATCCCTATTGTATATGACTTGGTTAGTGGTTAAATTGTAAACCTTGTAAGCCTTTTTGTTAAAAAGGTACCTAATGAAAACACACATTTGTGAGCTTTAGGGGAGAAATTTGTCTCTATTATGAGTAGGGGTTGATACAAGCATAAATAGCCAAGGGTCCTTAGGTGTATTTAGGGAGACGTCCAAAGAGAGTTTCATAAGGAGTTTTGTGATTTAGGACATAATTAGGGATTACGTAATAAGATAGGGCGATGTGAGACAATCTCCCAAAAATTTAATGGGTAAATTAGCCTGAAATCTAAGAGCCTTGGCCAATTCAAGAAGGTGCCTGTGTTTTCTCTTAGCTCTCCGATTTTGTTGAGGTGTGTCAACACAGGTGCTTTTATGCACAATCCCTTTGGAAGCTAATATGGATGAGATAGAGTTATTGAAGAACTCGTACCATTATCGGACCATACATATTTGTGAAGTTCTAAAATGGTTGTTGATCATGGCAAGGAAGTACTGTAGAATATTACAAAGCTTGGGCTTTGGATTTTAATAAAAAAGTCCAAGTGACTCTAGAGTAGTCATCAACTATGATAAGAAATGAAGTGTATCCATCATAAGTTTTACGCCTATATGGACCCCATACAACACGGTGTATAGGATCAAACATAGAAGTGTGAGAAGTAGATTACACTTTGTCTAATTTCGGGGTTAACGAATTAAGAAGCCAAGAAATGACCATGCTATTGCATCTCTCCCGACACTCATATATTTGGATTGATTGGAGGGTTTTTGTTAGTGCCATTAATTAATCCAATTTTGTTCTTGGCGATTAAAGCAATGAAAATTGAAATCTTCCATTATGAGAAATTTGAGTCATTAAGTACATCGATACAAGGGTCATCCTAGGTGATCATTGGCATGAAGGAACAAAGGGTGTCCAGAATGTAATTGAAGGGTTGATTCAGGTAAGTCATATTCATCCACAGAACTAGAACTAGAATCAGTGGTTTGATTAGCAGTGTGATTAGGTTCTTGATCAATTCCAGACATGATAAAACAAAAACCCTAAACGAGAACAATCAATGATTAATGAGGAGAAGACAAGAACTCACATTCACAGATTGTGTAATACCCCGACCCAACTTCATTCCGAGTTCACTCATAGTTTATCGATATTGACCTTAAAACCCTCGGAGAGTGAGGCGTCATGCTTGTTAAGCGTGACGTGTTAGATTGAAGACCACTTGACACGTGTTTAACTCATGGCGAGTTGCACCTTGTTCCTATATCCGTTCGAGATCATCCTCGACTTCGTTTAACATTTGTGTACATTTCATTTCCTCTCTAGTTGGTTATGCTAGCCTCGGCTTGGATTCGTTCGTAAACAACAAGCACGTTCGCTTTGTCATTAACCCGTATGTTGAGATAGTTTGAGATCCATTTCACGTGTTTAACTTATGATATGTGTGAGACTTATGTTCGTTATCATTCGTGCCTCGTCACGAGATGATTCGGTGTGTATTGGATGTGTTTTGATGTTGATTTGATGATAGGATCACACCTAATAGTGACCAAGTGATCAAACCTAGGATAAAGGGCAAAACAAGCGAGTTTGGGCACATAAACCTTGGCACGACCGTGCGGCCAAAATGGCACGGCCGTGCGAGAGTTCTGATAGGTCGGAGGCTGCCATAAGGTTTGGTACGACCGTGCGCCTATTTTTGGCACGGTCGTGCGAAGATGGACAGACCCGGTGCTGTTCGTCGGTTTTGACGTTTTCTCGTTTTTCGTGTTTTTAAGTGGTTTAAAATGCTCAAACGAGCCGGGATTGGACCAAATACTTACCCATGGTATTAATAATAAAACCCAACTCTATTTTCTCCCTCATTCTCACCCCCAAACCAGAAAATAGAGAGAGAGAGTCTAGAGAGAGAGAGAGAGAAGAGGAAGAATTCGCGATATCTCGTTCGTTCGGAGTCGAATTGCGAGCCATCTTCGCCGGAGCGTAGCTAGCGACGAGGGAACGTTCCAACCGAATGGATCGTCCGATCTGTTGAGAAATCACCACCTCATCTCATCTCCCACGTTTTAGAGAGAAAGTGAAGTTTTGAGAGAGAAAGTTCGATTCAAGCTTGGTTCGAGTTTGGGAACGTCGATTGGACTCCGTAGCGGCGTAGAGGTCGTAGGAGAGTACATTTCCACCCGAAGCCCTTGGATTCGTGGAGGATTTGCGTTGTGTAGTAAGTTACTAATCTCTTTCTTAGATTTTGAGCATCGTAGAGTAGTATCGCGATGTTTACGTGTTATTTATGTGCATATGAACTCCTACATGCTATACTTGTTCAATGTGATACTCTAGCATGTTAAATGACGTGTATAGATGAATTGTTGTTGATTTGTGGTCTCCGAATATTAGAGACTTGTGGAGTTCATTGTGCACCCGTTGTTGCTATTATTGTGACGATTGTTGTCTCCGAGTAATAGAGACCCTCGAGATCGTGTCGTGATTATTATTGTCGTTGTTGTTTCCCGAGTTATAGACTCGTGGGTTTACGTTATAGTTGGGTTCCGGCATTATAGTCGCCGATGACTTGTTTTAGTTCTACCGAGTATGTGTGGCCCTTTGTGATTTTTATCGTTAGAACTCTCGCGATGACTCGTGAGATTTATACGGGCGATATACCCCGAATGTTGATTATTCGGTTGACACTGTTTATTAAGGATAATATTATGGTTTGTCCGAGGTTTAGTTATTGGTGACCAACTCTAGCGGTGTTGTATAAGACGTAGAGATTATACGTCGTGTAATGTGGTAACGTGTAGTATAAACCTATATAGGTTGTATTGTGGTCTCCTACGGTGTGGGATGACGAATTGTTGACATCATGACTCGATAGGACTCGACTTGGGTTGACTTAGTCAAACATTACGACTATGGTGTGCGGTGAATTGTTGACTCAACCTTATGCCTTAGTAAGGGTTAATTATCCATTTTAGATCTCTCCATAAGTGTTATCGTGTAGTCATACCTTTAGTGCATGACATTCCATATGAGATGAATAGTCCCAATCGTCGGATGACGAGTTAGTTGTATTCTAGGTAGTATGACACATCTTGGGTATCGTTCCATTTCGGACGATGTGACTTGTAGGGAGTCGTAATATATTTCACATACGACAGAAATGGGGAGGATTATATATACATGAGATGGAGTGTATTGCGATCGTGGGATACCGTAGAGATCCTAGGTTTCACGTGTTAGTAGCGCGTTGAATTATGATTGTAAGTACGATTAGGCTTACATATGTTATGATGGTTAAGTCTAGCAATTGCGGACTTAAATGATGTGATGTACGTGTGGTTGTTCTAGTAAGCAATAGGACAATCATCCTACTTTGATGATTGATTGTGTGTTTAGTATTTACAAGCACATTGTGTTGATCTAGTTTGTGATTCAATAGAACACATTATGGTTTGATTTCATTGGGTTGTGATTCAATAGAACACATCATGATTTGGTTTATTAAGTTGTGATTCAATAGAACACACTTAGATTAGTTTGGCATGGGTAAACATCTACTTGTGCATTGCATAGAGTCCAGCTGGCATATGTGCATTGGAGGTGTATTGACGCTCGGTTATTGCGGGAGCAGGGCTTCATAATAGCCGAAGGCCAATACTGGGCCTCGCCTACCGTTGGCCACGGTAGGGGTTTTCTCTAGTCCCACGGTTGAACGGAATAAACGGCGGCGTGCATTGTCGACATTGTTTTGTATGCATTGGGATACGGACACCGGTCCCTTGTGATACCTATAAGTGGCTAGAGCCGTATTGTCTCGGGTCGTAGGGGATCGAGCGATACGTCGACATGGATACGGAAATGGTCCACAACGGGTACTTGTAGACCGTGCGTGACGCGGTCGGGTACATTATCGTTGGGTACTTGTAGATCGTGCTTGACGCGATCGGGTACCTATATTTGTTTGGGGATACGAGCACCGGTCCTCTCGTGATTTGTGTACGACAGCAGCGGACAATCATCTATCTCTATTTGATGTCGGTATTGAGAGATGTGTCCAGATCAACGGCACGATTATTTATTATGGTTCTGGAGCGTAGCGCAGAATCTATTATCATTCTTATCTTGTTGGATAACAGCAAAGGCATCCCTTATAGTTCTGTGGAGCGACAGTACGATCGTTTACTACGGCTTCATGGAGCGATAAGGTCGGAAGTGTTTCAAGGGATTTCGGAGGTGTACCTCGAATCCACCGTATCCACCTTTATGTGTTTACTTTGAGCTTTATGTGCTTCCTATATGAACGAATGTTGGTCGTGGTCTCCAACCGGTGCATGACGGTTGGCGGCTCGAGCCTCTCGTGAATATAGGGTTGGTTGTCTTATGTGCTACAACCTGTTTATTTTCTGCTATTCTTATGTGCATAATGCCATGCCATATTATTTCATTAGTAGCTTACTGGGTCATTCGACTCATCCCTTCCATATTTGTTTTCCTTAGTTGCAGGATACGTTTCGGCGCAGTGAGGCTCTAGTTCGAAGATCCTCTAGTTGTATCTAGTTAGTATTTTATATTTATTTCATGTACGTGTGAGGTCGTGGGTTAAACTGAGTTATGTAAACTTAGTATGTCGGGTAGAGATTCTTGTATTTTCTATTCTTGTATTTGGTGCCGACTCGTGGAGTCGTGCCGGTGGTACTATTGTTATAATTCCAGTTTTCTTAGTTGTTGTGGCCGTGTGCCCATTGGTATTTTACTATTGGTTTTCCCGAGCGTTGACTCGCGGTGTTGTAGCTGTTGTTGTTCTCCGGCGCTTGTTTAGCCGTGGAGGTTATTTTTATGTTGTTGGGGTTTTGTTATTCGAGCTTGGAGGCTCAAGTTCATTTGTTGTTCCGCTGCCTTATTTTTAGTATTCCGCTGCTTTGGTTTTGGTTTCGAGCTTTTGTGGCTCGCTTTATTTAGTCTTTACTCGGTTTGGCGCTCCGAGTTGGGGTTCAACATCGAATCTCGTACTCGGGTCGTCAGATTGAACCAACACAATTTTGAATCTTGTAGAATGAAGTCATGAAAAATGCCAAATTTGAATTTGTGGAAGAGGTCGATTGCGACTTGGCTCGATACCATGATACGACTTGAAAAGAGATGAAGTATTAAAAGGGCATGTTATTGATAAACTGGATTATCAAAGAGATATAATCTTGAGAGAAAACCCAAGAAAAGAGAAAACAATTATTGATAACTTTCTTCTTAATTAACTTACGTAACATCAACATTACATATAAAGGAAACTAATTAACAAACATAACACTTACTACCCTTGAGTATCTAAAGTTTTACACCAGCTACCCTCACAGCTTTTGGCCTTATGGCGACTTTCTAGATTTACACACGTAACCCCTATACTTATAAGAATACACTTGTTTGTTGGTTTCGCCTTAATGATTGACTTGATACATTTACAGGACCTTGTTGATCAATAGAAAGTTAGAAACCATTTAGGCAACCTTTGAGTATCTTGTATTGTTGTTATTGTTGATCGTGTCTTTACACTTTGCTTTTCTTAAATATTTAATTATTAATGTTGTCCAATTTGTTAAATTCGTAGGGCATGTTTGGTGCACGAGAATCTTACGGTGAAAGTGGATACCCGTACCCATTACATTAATTTTTGTATCCTATTTATTACTATGAATTTTGCATAGTAATTATGAATCCACATTATGCAGGCATCTAAAATTGAATGGAAAATTAGTAACAACAGATTCAATGGATGAGAAAGAAAGAAAAATTCTACAATAAAATATATATATTTTTGTTTTTAAAACCGAAAGTAAAGAGATACGAACTCATTTTTTAAGAAGGATGGGGATGGGGGAGTATTTAATTAAGGGGAGCGCTATTAACATCCACTTTTACTCTAAATACACCGCCTAAAATTAATTAAATAATGCCATCATTTAAAAATACGTTAATACCCTTTACCATTTTTTTTCCTTCTTCTTCCCTTCACTTCCCCCCTTATCTCTCTCTCTCTCCCTGAACCATGCTGAAGTGAGCCCCCGCCCCCCCTACCACCATAATTTTTTTCCTTTCCTTCTTCACAATTCTGTTCTTCACCGCCCTCTTTTTTTCAATCTTTCCTTCTTCCTCCCTCTCCCTTTTCTTTTTCTTCCCTCTTCCAAACCCACCATCATCTTTAAAAAATTCGGCGATTTCTCCGTTTGGCCATAGTTGACCAAACAACCGAGTGTTATTAAAAAAAATAAGGGAAGGGGAAGGGGAAGGGGAAGGGAAGTGAGGAGAAGAAAAAAAAAAGAAAAAAGGAAGGAGTAAGGGAGGGAGGGAGGTTGCTGTCGTTCCCTTTCTTTGCTTCTGTTGTTGCCTGCTGTTGTTGCCGTTGCCGTGAGGGGTGTTGGGGTTAGGGTTAGATTGGGAGAGTGGGGGGTGTATGGAGAAAAAAAATGATTTTTTAGATGGGGTAAAATAAAAAATGTGGGATGGTGTATTTAGAAATTAGGTTGGTGTGAAATTAGTGTAGGGGGTGTCTTAGAAGAAGGGTGTATTAATAAGAAAATGTGGTGTTAATAGCGCTCCCCTTTAACCGAACAACACTCGGTTGTTCGGTTCACCGAACGAGATATCTTTGACAAATTTGTCGACGGGTTTTCGAAGGGATGAGGGAAGGAAGGGATTAAAAAAATAAGGAAAGGAGGAGGGAGGTGAGGAAAAGAAAAGAAAAAAAGGGAAGGAGTAAGGGAAGGAGGGGAGTACAGATTGGGAGGGAGGGAGGTTGCTCTCGTTCCCTTTCTTTGTTGGCGTTACTGTGGGTGGGGTTGTGGTTAGGGTTAGATTGGGAGAGTGGGGGGTGTATGGACAAAAGAGGAATTTTTTAGATGGGGTAAAATAAAAATGTGGGTTGGTGTATTTAGAAATTAGGTTGGTGTAAAATTAGTGTATGGGGTGTATTAGGAGAAGAAATGTATTAATAGGAAAACAAAGTATTAATAGCACTCCCCTTTAATGAGTAATGCTAGTTACACCTAAAGTGTACACCAATATGCACCAAAATTACACTTGACATCTTCTGATTGGTTAAATGATTTGTGGGTCCCACCACTTAAAAGTCTCTGACTAACCAAAAGATGTCAAGTGTAATTTTGGTGCACACTTTAGGTGCGCATAGCATTACTCTTAATGACAAAACACATAATCGGGACACTGCACTTTGGGGAAGATTGCAATTTGATCACTGATTGTTTGAAAATATTATTTGGGCCACCGTACTTCAGTTATTTTGCAAGCGACCCACCAGCACATTAATTTTAAATGAAATTCTTATTTTACCTCTGTCTTCATTAAGAGAGATGAGGACGAAAACAGGGGTAAAATAAAAATTTTATTTAAAATTATCGTTTTGGTAGACATACAATGACTCAAATACTCCCCCCGTTCCTAAATTATTGTCTTCCTTTCCTTTTTCGTCCGTCTCTAAATAATTGTCCTGTTTAAAACTTTACTTTTTAGAACATCACTTTTACTATTTTACCCTTACTTTTTCTTCTTACTTTAATTATGAGCCACATACACATAGACATTAAAAGAAATAACACACTATTTTAATACTATTCTAATATTAATAATCAAATCAATTGAGTTTTTTAAATCTGTGTGCCGAATTAACCTAAAAAATACTCCCTCCGTCCCTAAATTATTGTCTTTCTTTCCTTTTTCGTCCATCCAAAAATAGTTGTCTTGTTTGAAACTTTCCTTTTTAGAACATCACTTTTATTATTTTACCCTTACTTTTTCTTCCTACTTTAATTATGGGCCACATACACATGGGCATTAAAGGAAACAACACACTTTTTCAATACTATTCCAATATTAATAATCAAGTCAATTCAGTTTTCTTAATCCGTGTGCCGGGTCAACCCAGACAATAATTTAGGGACGGAGGGAGTAATTTTTAATCTGTGTGCCGAATTAACCTAAAAAATAATTTAGGAACAGAAGGAGTAAGAGCAACCACAACAATACCTCCCTATATCACACTCTAAACACCTCGTTTTCTGTTTAAGTTTCACTTTTTCAACACTCTAAAAATAAATTCACTCCAACAAGCACTCTCTATATAACCCTCTAAAAATTAAATATCTCTCATCTTAACTAACAAACCGTTATATTTTTTTTTTATTTATATTTTTCACCACAATTAAAGTAAAATATTTTAAATTTTAAATTTTATATACTATGAAAAATATATTGTACTCTCTCCGTCCCTAAATTATTGTCTTGTTTGACTCGGCACACGGATTAACAAAAAATAATTGACTTGATTATTAATATTGGTATAATGTGTAGTTTTTTTAATGTCCATGTCTATATGGCGCATAATTAAAGTAGATAGAAAAGTAAGGGTAAAATGGTAAAAATAATCTCATAAAAAAAGTTTTAAATAAGACAATTATTTAGGAACGGAAAAAAAAATTTAAGGACGGAGAGAGTATATTTTAATAATTTTTATTCTAAAATATTAAATAAAAATATATTGTGCTCAAATAAAGTGAAGAAAATATAGAGGATTTGAATCACTATTTATGTTAAAACTCACTCTATATTTAGAGGATGATTTAATTAATTTTAGAGATAGAGGATCGTGGAATCAAAGAAATGAAAAATCTCAAAATAATCTCTAAAATTGTTACATTTCTCAAAATATAATGACCCATGTGTGTTTTGACACTCTTAGCCCGTTTGTTTCACGGAAAATGATTTTGAAAACGTTTTCCTTATTTTTCGGTGTTTGGTAACATTTGGAAAATGTAGTCAATGTAAGATGTTTTCCAAGTCAACGGAAAATGAAGCTTTCTTTCGAAAAATGACTTACGGATTCATTTTCCGTAAGTCATTTTCCAAAACTTGTTCATTCTAATTTTCTCCTAATATCACCTGCGCATATGTTTTCAGTAAAAATTTCATGAGTTTGCCAAACACCGGAAAATGTTTTCCGACATATTTTTAAAAGATTTACCAAACGCCTGAAAATAGAACATTTTCATTTTCCGAAAACCATTTTCCAGAAATCATTTTCTGGAAGTTATTTTCCTTAAAACAAACGAAGCCTTAATTAATTGTAGAATTAAAAGTGGGCAACAAAGACTGACAATTAGTGATTGGCCACGCGCACCTAATCAGTAAAGATCGTTCCTTGGTTGGCATTGAAACAAACACAACGACCACCGTCTCTCTCTAACACTGTCTCTTTAACATTTTTATTTCACAAATTGGGAAAGAGACGGAGGAACCCCCATCAATCTCTCTTCTCTCTCTCTCTCAATCTCTCTCTCCCTCCGTCTCTCTTTTTCTCTCTCGGACGATCTTCATCTCTCTCCTCGGTAAACTGTCACGACCATCCTTTTACTTTCCAAATACTTGTGTGTTATTGGATGAACGACGTGTTTCTTGTTTTTTCAGAGATTTGCTTGGATGAATTTCTCGTTTTGATTTTTTTAAAAATAAATTTTGGTATGGTTGATTGGATACAGGAGCTCATCTGGTGCGAGATCCAGCCAGAAGGGGTTGTTGTCCTGGCCAACAGGTTAGGGTTTTCTCTCTCTCTCTTTTTTTTTTAATTCACAAATTTCAACAATTTTATGTTAAGGCTTTGTATACTTTGTGGGTATGTAACTTATGAGTGTTTTGGATTCAAAAGGTTTGATTTTTATCCTTTATTTGATTGGATTTCGATTTGTTCTTTTTAAATTTTTTTTTATCTTGTTTGTTCAAATATAATTGTGCATAATTAGTAAAATTGCTCTCTTTGGGTTGGGAATTTTGCAAGTTATTAAGGATAAAGATGTTGCATTTGATTATAGATGCTAATTCACCTCTATATCTTTATATTTTGAAAGATTTATCCCAAACCCTCAAAAACTAATGTTATATGTCTTCTCTAGTATTCCTTTAATTAGGTCACGTTATCTTCAGTTACAAGTGCAAAAATTGCTTCTTTCATTATTATAATTTTTTTTCCCGGAAGTTACCTTTTCTTTTTTGAATGTTCGAGCCAAAGAGATCGTTAGGGACATTTTTCTCCTTGCTTTGGACCAAATCGAATGGCGGGTAAGGATTCATGTAGCTGACCCAAGTGATTGGGAAAAAAACTGAGCTGAGTTGTTAAACTTGTGTATGTCTATTTCCCTCAATCGCTTGGGAACGATTTACTTGACGAAATTAAAAGTGGCTGAAGGATGTTATGAGAGCTGAATATGATTATGCAAGCAATTGATGGTTGGAATATGTTTATACTCTTTATGTTCCACTCAAAGGGTCTTACTCTTTCTTTTGTCATGTTCCTATCGAAGTGTCTTGTCTCAAAGACTCACCATACAGTTCTCATGATTTACTGATGTTACCCCTCATGTATGAAATAAACAAGTTAGCTGAACTACAAGAGGTTCGTTAGACTACTTACATCCAAGGTAGTATATATGCCTTATATGTTCGATGTGAAACATAGAGTAAATATCATTTTTGGGAATGTATTGTTGTTTGGTTGAAAATTCACATCATTCACAAGGATGTTACTGTTTTGCATTCTTCATTTTCCCGGTCGTATTTCATATTAGTCCTCGTGTCCAAACTCGATGCGTGTTATAAGTCTTGCCAATGAGAGGTGCATGTCATTGACTGGTATCATGTTATCATAGAGAATTAAGTGGATAATTTTTTGAAGTAGCTTTCCTAGTTGCAGCGATCAATTGGCATGGTGGTCGTAAGTCTTGTTCTTGCTTAATAATATTTTGTGTAGAGGTTGGAAGACCTAACATGATATTTGTTTACGGTCGTTGTTGGCATAGTTATCAAATGCGCTTATGTGATATCCCACATTGGGTAGATGTGTGACTTGTGTGGACCTTATAAAGTGGCCACCCACTACCACTAGGCACCAACCTTCCATGGACTTTTGGGTGGGCTTGTGGTAGCCCTAGTTGACCAGTGCTTAGTGGGCCGGTGCATGGGTTATCGTGGCGGACCGGGCTTCGGGCTAGGATCGTTATAGCGCACTTGTGGCTACTTATGCGCCTTAGTAGGCCGAAAAGCCTAGAAGTTTACTGACTAGATGAGTGTGAGTTGGGGGTGGCAGGCTACGAAATTGAGCGGGCGCCTCAGCCGCCTAGGCGCTCAACTTGGAGCTGGAGCCTCCCACCTCTTATTACATAGTGTAAAAAATTTAAAATTTAAAATAAAATAGAAAAAGAAACACGTTGTCATATCCTCACCAGTTCATCTTCATTCCCCTCTATTTCATTGCAACAACCCTTTGATCTAGTGCTTGGAACTATCTAACAAGGAGACTCTAGATAATGGGGTAGTTGGCGTTTGCTTGTAATATCTGATGAACAATGTTTAGTACATTTTGTTTATTAGTTGACGTATTTCCTTTTTCAATGTGTATTTTTTTTTTGAATACCTTTATTCATCTGAATGTAATTTGAGTTGTTTAGAGGGTTTAGACCTTTATCGTTGGATTGTATCTTTTATGATATTATTAATGTAGAAGATAAATCAATGTGAAATGTTTGAATTTAGTTGTGCCTTACACAATTAAAGGAAACTAATCATACAAGTGAGATTAGAATCAAATAACTTTATAATAAAATATGAGCTTAAAGTTATTAAGATTTTAATTTGTCAATGTATTTTATATTACCTAGCCATGGTAGGTAAAAGTATTTCTTTATGTAACTAGATTGTTTGGGGGTGCTGGTGACTTTGACCATGTACTACTGCCTAGTAATTGTATTGAGTATGGTTGTTGGAACATTAAAGGATCATTCTACATACAATTGTTGTTGATGTGGATTGGGGCACCTGCTTACATTTTTCTAGCCCTTTTAGTGGGAAGGCTACCCTTTGAACCGACACATGAACATCTTGGCGAAAAAAAGACTCACTAGAAAATGTGTTGCGTGAAGAGGATATGACCTTAATGATCAAGTGTGTACCTTTTAGAGCTGGAACATAAAATCTGGCTTGTGAATCTTTATTAGGTAATTTGATGTAGGTAATGTAGCTAGAGAACAAAAACTCTCTCTCCACTCTGATCAAAGAGTCCAAGTTTGAAAATTTTACTAATTAATGCATATATATCCTTATAATTGGTCATAATTATTAATGCTTGAGCATACCCAAGATGCTAATATTACACGTGGAAGATAAGTTGAAAAGTTATGGAAATTGCAGGCATAATTTTTGAAGATGGACTCTTGAAGGGAACATACCATAATAGAATACTGGACTTTTTGATGGAGGGGGAGTACATGACATAAAGAGTATCATGTAACTCTGACATTATTACTTCTTCGTTCCTTGTCTCTTGATCAAAACATTCCTGCTTGTCTGAAACTCATTGGAATTTGTTTACACCTCAAACAGATTCTTCAGAACACTTCACTATGTTGTGCATTTATTAGTTGTAGTTAACATCGAAATGTGTTGGTTGTGTAGGCGGTTATTCAATAGTGAATGCTTGGTCTATTGAAATTCATGTTGCAAAATATGAGCACCTTCATGGGTAGCGAACGTGCATCTCTAATGTCTTTTTCTTTATGTGCCAAACAAACACATTCCACCTTCCTTGGAGTGTCCATTTGTCTTAGATATTGGATATTTGAGCTCATATGCTCCCCTTTCTATCATTTCTGACCTTTCTCTTGGTTGTTGGATTTTCTATTTTGTGATGAAAGTGATTTTGCTTTTTGTTCTAGTGTTTGAGGTTGCCTACTGAATTTGCTGCAGGAGAGCTGACACAATGGAGCATGATGAGACAGGATGCCAACCCCCTCCAGAAGGTCCAATTTTGTGCATTAACAACTGCGGTTTCTTTGGAAGTGCAGCTACCATGAATATGTGCTCAAAGTGCCACAAGGACTTGATGATGAAAGATCAACAGGCTAAACTTGCTGCCTCATCCATTGAGAATATTGTTAATGGATCAACAACTGCCAGCGAGAAGGAACCTGTTGTTGCAGTCACCTTGAATCTGCAGGTTGATGTAGTGCAAGAAAAGGCCATCTCTCTGCCACCTCCACCGCAAGCTTCTAGCTCTGAAGAGAGTATCGAAATAAAGCCCAAGCAGGGTCCCAGTCGTTGCAGCACTTGCAAAAACGTGTAGGCTTAACTGGGTTCAAATGTCGATGTGGTGATCTTTTCTGTGGATCACATCGTTACTCAGACAAGCATGACTGCCCCTTTGATTACCGCACCGCTGCTAGGGATGCTATTGCCAAGGCTAACCCTGTTGTGAAGGCAGAAAAGCTTGAGAAAATCTAGAATAAATGCAGTAAGTTCCATGAGCAAA
This sequence comes from Platycodon grandiflorus, assembly GCA_016624345.1. Lineage (NCBI taxonomy): Eukaryota > Viridiplantae > Streptophyta > Magnoliopsida > Asterales > Campanulaceae > Platycodon > Platycodon grandiflorus. The sequence continues at coordinate 47,212,535 of CM028366.1, read as the reverse complement.
TTGTGTTGCTTCTCTCCAAGTTGGCCAGCTGCATATCTCATTAGATGTCCTGTTACATCAGTAGCATATTTCCAGTGAGACGTGGACTGGACATCTCTGCAAGTTGATCTCTATAGATCTCGAGATGGGTGAGTATGCTGGCCCTGCAGTGTCTTTTTAAATCTTTCTATTTGCTGGTTTGGTGGATGTTAAGTCTTTGTTTTACTGGTTTGGTGGACATCGTTGGGTTGTTTTTCTAAGGTGTCATTGTGGTTTTATGGGAATTTCAGTCTGGTACTAAATTGTGGGATTCGTAGGACCGATTTCATATCTTGTAAAATATGGTTTCCAACTTCTTTATGTTAAGTTACCTACTTTCTAGGTTGCTCTGGAAATTTGCATATTAGCATTGTGATTGTCAAACGCCATAAAGGTCGTCTGTAATCCATCTGCATATTGTGGGTGCTAAGTTGTACTTCCCATGAGCAACTGGAATTTGCTTACTTGACGTTTACTCTTGTTATCATTGCATTCCGTTTTACAAGTGCACAAGAGTGAATATAGCATGAATCTGTTTGTAAGATGCTACGCCGTGTATGTTTGTTTGTGTTCAAGCCATTTTCTTGCTCGTGTGGTAGTATGAATGTGCTTATCAGATACTCTATCCGTTCCATCCAAAGAGTCCACGTTTGAAAAGTCTAATAATTGAGAATAAATAAGTAGTATTGAAGTTGGTCATAATTATAAAAATATATTAGCCTACTAAATAGTATAGTGGATTCTTTGCCTAGAACGGAGGGAGGGAGTATGTTGCAAGCGTGAAAATTATGGAGCTGGTTGGAGGTATATTACTTGCTTGATAACTGAATCATGAGATACTGTATTCATTAGGATAATACACCATTTAGTTATGGAGTTGACCATATTTTACATGATTATATGGTGTTATTATCTACTCCTTCCGTCCCAAAAAAATAGTTCCTCTTTTTATTTGATTTGTCCCCAAAATAATCTTATTTTTAAAGACTTTAAATAATTTTAGTACAACTTGAAAATGATATACGTACGCGAAGCTACAATCTACGCAATTTTAATGGAAAATTTGCAATGACATCTACGCAAAAGATTAATAGTGAGCAAAGATGGTATACTTTCAAACAAGCACGAGGGAAGTCAAAGTTGGGGGAAAATTCGTGAAAAAAAGGACTAGTATTGGGACAATCCATGTAGTTTGCTCCAACTTTTACATTTGTTTTGTAGAATTTGTAGGACTCAAGTTCTATAGTTTGCATCACCCGACCTCTATAAAAACAGCCCAAACTTTATGCCCCATGTTCTATGATTTGTATCACTCGACTTCCACGAAAACAGCCCAAAGTATAATTTGCATTGAACATTCCTGACTAGATTGCATCTTGGGAAGTGCTTGGAAATGGTCCGATTGCCAAGACCTCCATGAGGTCAAAGTGCTGTCAGTGCCGACCTACGTCTCTTCTGAGCTGACTCTTTGTTCTTCCACGTGACCCTTGTGCTGTCGTTAGATTCTATCAAATAAAACCCCTCCCATCATCTCTCTTATTTCGTTACATACAGTCCGACACAAAAATATTAGGTATATCGGTTATATCAATGACATGATATCACCAACTAGTATCACCTTAATACCCAACATTTACTATTTGACTCGCTAGTCTCTAACTTGGATAAGCTAGTATTGTCATATTGACTCACTCTTAAAACCGGACCGGGCACCACATAAATTATTCACCTTAGGGAACCGGTAACAGGCAGTAGATGGGGACGAAACAAAATCTTCAAATACGCAGTAGTTGGGGACAAAACAAAATCTTCAAATACGTCTTCCTCTTCCGATTAGTTTTGTGCTGTGAAAACTTTGCAAAACTAGAGCACAAGATGAATGATGGATCATCAATCCTTACCATCTTTACAAGAAAATAATACAAGTAAAAGGAGACAACACAAGAAAGAAAGCAAAAGGGTGAGTTGGAGCTGAAAAGCTTCCAATGACATACTACTGCACTGAAACTCATCAGTGAACAGGTTGGAAATCAACTACAGTCCCACCAAATCACAAGCTGAAATGAGCACTTATGCCCCACATTCAGGCACGGAGCGGCCTAAATTATTCTTGTTAATTCCTCTCTAGTATAACAAGCAAAGACTAGGAAAATCTAGAGTCAAAAAACGGAGCAGTCAAATCAGAGCGAGATACCGCTTCTTGATTCAGCTTCCCTATACTTGTTGCACATCCTCTCCATCACCTCTCTACCCTTGGCACTGTTCTGCTGAAACTTTTCAACACATTTCTGCTCTATCTTCTCCGCCATTGAAGCCAATGCTGCCAATGGCTTTATCCTGATGCTAGTCTCCTGCTTGCAAATTGTCCACTCTTTGGGATTGTCTGGATGAGGGTCATACCGGATCTTCTCCTCCACTTCAATGAACTTTTCGAGACTGATGTTGCGGGTGGCAAGTTGCATTGAACGAGACTGCGCATCAACAACCGTCGATTCAAGACAATGGCAGATCTCCTGACCAATGATCTTGCGAAGAAACCACGGTCCTGGAGCATGGATGGTGAGGAGACGAGTTGTCAGAAGATTTTTTGACTTGGGGTCGACTTTGTGGCTCATGGTGTCAACTTCAAGGATGTGGGACAGATGGCGCTTGTTCTCAGGATCAGCAAACTTGCGCCACGATGCAGAGGTAACTCGCTCCCATGGGTGTTTGTAAGTGTGCTCTTGAGAGTATGCCCTAACCATCACTTTGCTTTTGTAGTACTTAACCTAGAAGAAAAGATTTAAAGAGTTAAAAAGGAATGCAAGAAAAATATGTGTACCATCATTGCTCCTTGATCCTAAATTACTAGAAAGGAATTTGGCCATCATATAAAGCCAAATCCCAGTTCATTCAGAAATTAGTAAACAAAATCCTGTCTTTGAATGAATTTGACATTTGGGGTTGTTCATGCGAATTCCAAACTTGAAGCTAATGCCATTAGTATTAAAAGTGGGCACATCTGCTTATTCTTGGTTGGAATTTCAACATTTGGATGTTTGTCATTATTTTCCTAAGTTGAATGGAGGCATTACAATTAAAAGTGGGGGCCTCCGTTAGTTTCAATAGGCAGCATCTAAACTACTTCGGAAATTAAAAACTACTTCGAAAATATGCAACCTTTTTTGTCGGAAAAAAGGAAGTATGTCAACGTGAAAAAACCCTGAAAATACGGTACCCTTCTAGGTTTCCATTACAAAATGAAAAAGACCATCCGTGTCTATGGATATATTATTTCTCCCCACATCAACTTACCTGGCCTCAAAACTCATTTCTCAAGAAAAATAGGAGTTATCTTGATAGAATAGGGGAGAAACTCGTTTAGTAGAACCAGACGAAATATGAGAGAAAACCAACACCAAGTATCCCAAGGGTAATTAAACAGCTATGGCTTGTATCATCATGATTCATGAAGCCTAGCAGGACTTGAATTTGTCACTCTACATGTGCGACTCCTGAACTTAATTGAGGTTACTAAGGTCATACACAATGATCAAATGTCTAGGCCGTATGAAAATCGCACCGAGAAAGAAGGGGAAGCTTATACTCCCTCCATTCTACGCAAAGAGTCAACATTTGAAAAATCTAATAGTAAGGGTTATATTAGTATCATAGGAGTGGCTCATGATACAAAAATGCTTAAGCATAGCCAAGATGCTTATAGCATATGTAGAGGGTAAAGTTGAAAAGTTATGGAGATTGCCAACAAAAGTTTTGAAAGTGGATTCTTTACGTGAAATATCCCTAAATAGAATAGTGGACTCTTTGCATGGAACGGAGGGAGTAATAAACTGGCAAAGTTGAGCAAAGTACAAGTAGAGTGGAGGGAGTAATACACTGGCAAGGTTATGCTGGTTCTACAGTACAAGTAGATTCAGCAGCAAAGTTGGGCCCAAATTCCCAATGATGAGCAGAGTTGAGCACTCTGAGGTTATCCTCAACCCTCAGAATTTTGTTAACATCACTACTATTGTTTCAGGAAACTTTTGCAAGATTAAATTCCCATACTATCACTTCAGAAACGTCTTCCATTTAAGTTAATTGTTCCATTGCCAAATCTCTACCAGATAAATGACAATTCTGACAACACACTCAAAAAGGCAAAAAACCAGAAAGTTAAAAGGAGCTCAATTCTGTGGGGACAAGGGGTGCAGATATATAGCTAAATGGTAAATATATATAGGTATGATGATAAATTAATACAGCATATCCGCATAAGCTTTTCCCAAAACCATTTACTCATACTTACATCTTGTTTATACTCATACTTACATTGTTTATCATTGCCCCCAACACAATTACCATCATTGCTATATATTCTACCATTGTTTCCGCCCCCTATACAATTACTATCATTGCCATATATTCTTATCATTGTGACCTATAAAATTACTATCAAACTATACATTTATCTCATTGTGCCGTATATTTCCCGTAAACTTGTCCAAGATAAAAGAATCGAATTACAATTACAGCAAGTGAAGTTAGAACAGGAACAGAAGTCGTTCTTATCAACATCCAACAACAACATATACTCATCCATCTCTCTCTAAAAGGAGTAATCCTAGAAATCCCAAAAAAGTAGTCTAACTTGACTCCCAATTTGATTCCCTAACTGATGTATGATGAATATGATTGTTCGAGCTATGTTTCATGATCCCTTGCGTTATTCCTCTTAACAATACATCTAGCCATTCTAATAAAATCATTAAAAACAGTAAACAATTCAGTACAAGAACAACCCTCAATCGTATTTCACTCCAAAGACACATACACAAGTTAAAATAATTCATAAACTAAGGAATTCATCAAAAAAAAAAAAAACACAATGAAGTCGAACCGATTTCACAAATAACTTGTCAAATTAACCGACATAAAAATTCGAAATTTAAGCATCAATTGTGAATTGTCAAAAAAGAAAGGTTCAATTCACTAAGAAAATACATTCTCACATAAAATTCATAATCGGAATTAAACAGAGGGACTGAGATCGGGCGAACCTTTTGTTGCAGAGATCGAAGAACGGCTCTAATCTAAAATTCGTAGAGAGAAAAGGACGCGTCAAAGGGGAATGAATGATGGGATTTTGTACAAGGCGGTCTTTTGTCTGCTAATTTGCGCTGCACGTCGGTTCTATATAATGGGCTTCCATTAGTTTAGACTTTAGAGTTCGGCTCCAGGAAAGCCCATTCTTGTTCTGGAAAAACAAAACCTTTGTCCGATCTTTAACGGATGAGATTTAACTGGACTGACTGTCGATAAGCCCTAGATTTTATTTGGCCCAACACCGTATCGAAGTAAACAAGGTTATGTGACCCAACTCCCAAAGTATAATGAGCTGATTGAGTTAAACGGGCTGAGACAGGCTGGGTTGCGATGCATGCTACGGGCAAAATGAAGCTCAATTAAATTCGTGAAACCAATCAACTGCTTCCTTATCGATTCCAAAATAAATGTTTCCTATTTTATTTTCTCAAATAAGTATCTTAATTACCTTTTTCAAAACTTTTTGAAACTAGTTTCCTATATTATCCTTTCTAATGAGAGAGAGAAAAGTTTCCTATATTATCCTTTCTAATGAGAGAGAGAAAAAAGTAGTGGGTTTTATTGATTTGACACCACTAAAAAAAACTCAAAAGTATTGAATAAAAAGCTCAAATCGTCAAATACTTTGTTAAAACTAACAAAAAATTAATAAAAGAATCTTATTTTGGATCAGAAGTAGTAGTAAAAATGGCGAGTAGTTTTATGTAAGATACCCAGAGCTTTCTACCATCTTGGCGCAAAAGTGTTAACAAGAGGAAATTATTTGGCGAGACTGCCACATTACATCATTTTTGACATATGAACATGTCCTCAAATAATATCATAGATTTAGGACACTTATAAAACATACAATCACATCTAAATGTTGGTATTAAATTACTGTGCAGCTACACACCACATAACTCTGTAAAAATAAATTATTTAGAAAAATGACTACACTACTTTATTTTGTTAATATGTTGCAACTCTTTACATATTTCTTGACATACGCAAGTCTCCTCCAACTGAGGCAAAATGGTCGTCTTAATTCAGGTCAATTATAGGACACCTCACACTCATCGTCTGATTAATTAGTATGTACAATATTGTGTCACATTACTACACCATATCACCTTAATAATACTTTAAAGTATCCTTTAGCGCATATTTTACATCTTCCCCCCCCCTTTTTTTCATTATTCTTTTTGTGATTTGATTTCCAAATTTGTATAAAATAATTTATACAAATTAAATTTTGGTTGCAAATGTAGGATTCCACATCCAAGAAGGTGAGACTAGTTTGTATGATAGAGAAGGGTTGACCCCTAATATGTTTCTCCAATAAGTAATCTGTCAGATTTCATGTGAAAAAAAGGAACAAATTAAAGTTGCAGATTTAGAAGTTTCATACATGCTCTTTGTTGGGATTTAAATTATTTGGCTCACTTGTTTATATCATTACCTGGGTAGCATTAACTAATAATTAGATTCATCAATTAATTTTCCTAGTAAAGATCTATAACATTGGGGGTAACATAAGCAAAAATCCTATGAATTGAATCAATCAATGAACAGGTCAGTTTGACGAGATTTCTTTATTTCTATATCCCTCCTATCTAGGATCAACATAAAAATAAATAAAATTAATTTAATATTTTAATCACCATTATTATAATTATGAGAACCTTTTAATACTAATTTCGCCATTCGTAATTGTTCTAAGAAAAAAACTTGGATTGTTTAAAACAAGACAATGCCATGCACATGGATTGCAAATATTCTACAGTATTACTCTAAAAACTAAGTGTCGAGTGCATCGCTTTGTAATTTCACTATTACTATTATTATTACTATATTTTTTATTTCTTAAAGTATGCTCAGACTTGAAAACTCAAGATTAATCTTCGAACTGGGTAGAACTACAAAATCGGTAAAGTTTCCTTACCGAGTTCTTAACGCAACTGTATTCTATGACCCGAACCCTAGAGCTATAGTTAACCTAGAACAGTACTTTATTAGCTGATATACGCGCTTGATGATAATTCAATTATTGTTAGAGTAGTGATAGGGCTACTAATTTTTTATACAACTTTCTCATTCCAACCTAAGTGATAAACATGTAATTGATTAGCTATCATATGACTTAGAATGCAATATCACCATTTAACGCATTGCACGTTTAATGTCTAATTTGTATGATTTAAACTTGTATAAAAATATTTATATCCTTATCATTTGTTTTTAATTTTTAAGTGTACGAGTAATTTAAAAAAAGGGTTTTATAATTATAAAAAAAGAAGATTAATTTATGAAAAAAAATATTTTGATCTTAGCGATGAGGGGTGGGGCTACCACTGGACACAAACAGGCCACGTGGGCATATCTACATTGATTGCTATTTGGAATTGGGAAAGTTAGTATAAAATTTTAGTAGAGATGGGGATGTATACTTAGATCCCGAAATTGTCCCAATATAGATATGCTGATTTCTATCTAGTTTATATCAATACCTGTAAATTAATCAACACAGGAAGATAGAAGCAACTTTTGGGTCTCAGCACTTATTTTTTTGAAGTAGTCTTGAATCATAGTAAGACATACATATATAGGGCTATTACAAGTTGGAATATTTAATCATATCCTGACTAGGAAATTGATATGCCTTTCTGGATAAGGGAATTATTAATTAAAGTAATAATTAGTAAATCAAAGTTAAAATAACAGAAGTAACATCTAAAACAAATAAAATTAAAAAAAGTTAATATGTTCTTTTAAAATGATCTAACAGACTTCTTTTCAAGAACGGAATGAGCATTTGAGATGATAGATACTCCCTCCGTTCCACTCAAAGAATTTATGTTTGAAAAATCTAATAATTAATGGATATATAAGTAGTATTGGAGTTGGTCATAATTATACTCCTTCCATTCCAGGCAAAGAGTCCACACTATACTATTTTGGGATGTTTCACTTAAAGAGTCTACTTTCAAAAAAATTATACTTAAAATTTTTATATTTACCCTCCACTTGTGTTATAATCATTTTTGTTGTGTTTAAGTATTTTTGTAATTATGACCAAATCTAATGACACTAATATATTTTTTAATAATTAGACTTTTCAAACGTGGACTCTTTGCGTGGAACGGACGGAGTAAAAATGTTTGAGTATAGTTAAGTTGTTTATAGCATATGTGGAGAGTAAATTTGAAAAGTTTATGATAATTGTGGGCATACTTTCTTAAAGTAGACTATTTAAGTGAATATCTAAAATAAAATAGTGAACCCATAAAATTTGTAGGAAGTAATCATTATTTACACAACTTGAGAAATTTCTCGGAAAATCGTACTAATTTTAGTAGGTTTCAATTCATATGAACCCATAAAATTCCATGCATGCTTAACTCTTGTATATGATGATGATCAGTTACTTTGAATCCCACCACCCATATATGTTTCAATGTTAACTTGTGTGCTATAATAGCAATTATCTATATATTTCAAATTAAAAAGAACAATTTTTTTTTTACAAATACAAAATTAAAATAGATCAAATCAAGAGTAAACTCAAAGCTTTTGTTATTATTTTGAATTATGTTTGTTCAATTGTTTGTTGAGACTTTGTTTATTTGTTAAATTTTGTTACATTGTTAATTATTATTTTTCTTTTTAATGTTTTTGTGTGTTTAAAATTGAAAGTGACATTGACTTTGTTTATTTGTTAAATTTGAATTATGTTTGTTCAATTGTTTATTGTGACTTTTGAGTTTGATATTTATTTACATCTTACATAGTTACATTGAATTTTCAATTTAGTTAATTACTAATTTGAGGTCATAGTTCTAAGTGATTGATAAGAGGCATGAAATAGAAGACTCGCAACAAGAATCCCAAATTATTCTTACAATAATTGTTGATTGAGTAATTGAGTAATTTTTTTACTTTGGAGAAAATTCGCAAAATTTATTCTTTCTAGATAATAATGTTTCAAACTTAATTACCACCAGTGAAACCCGTTATTGAAATTGTCTAATCAAAATTATTTTTGTCTCTCAAAAATTAAATTTAAAAATACATGAGATTGATATTTGATAATTAAATTGTCACTCTAACTACTGCAATAAAATATAGAAGTGGTGCTATAATAGCAATTATCTATATATTTCAAATTAAAAAGAACAATATTAGGGATACAAAAAAAAAAAATCAACAACAGTCAATCGAGATTTTATGACTTTATTTGAGCTCTAACGATCAAAAATTAAAAAGCTTAAAATGGCTAATCAGACAACAACATTCATGAAACCCTAACCCTAACGTTAACCTTAAAGGCCGAACCAACCCTAGACTCAATTAGATTGGATTGGGCTTTGTTTGTACAAGGAAATGTATCAGAAATTAAAATACACTTAGTACTAGTACTACCTTGTTAGCCTTTTTGAGGATTAGATATTAAGCTTGGGGGTTAGATTTCGAGGCGACACGAGGACTCGCCCCCCGCCCGGCGTTTTCTCCCACCAGCTCTTGGAAACCCTCAAAGTTTTTTTCCTCTGGATTCTCGTACGCCCTCTTCCCCTTATTACCCTCACTTGTCAACCTTAAATTACCACCATGCCACCCAGTCTCTCTCTCTCTCTCTCTCTCTTTCCTCCAAGAAATTAAACATGTTCACCAATCCACATATGCACTGATTAAATGTCACTCTAACTACTGCAATACTCAATATATAGTGGAGTATATGCTAGTAGTAGCTGTTTTCTTGGGAATTAATGAACAGCCCCCATCTTCAAAATGGACGTAGTAGCTGCTAGGCTTAATTAGTTTGAATTTACATCCATTTACCGGATAACTTAACTAATACTCCTCCGTCTCAAATTAATTAAATGGATGTATACTACTAATATACTAATTTACAGCCCCCAAATGTAAATGAATCGGGTCGTTAATTAAGAACTTGACATGCGAGTTTAAGCAAAATTAATATATATATGAATCTATTCTCTTTCTTTCGTAATGTTGCAAGAAGTTTGTGCTCCTTGGCATCTCAATGCTTTTGGTGAAATGATATTGATTTTCATCAAGTTATTTGGATGGTATGTTGGAGTATAGCAAATATATGTTACTCCACTTCGTATCTAGATAATCATCTTGTTTGACTAGATACACAGATTTAAAAAAGTTAATTGATTTTATTATTAATATTTGTATAATATGTATTTTTTTAAAGCCTTTTATCATGTAACCATAATTAAAGTAAGAAAAAAAAAAAGGGTAAAGTGGTAAAAATATTTTCCGAAAAAGAAAAATTTAAAAACAGGATAATTTTTTGGAACGGATAAAAAGAAAACCAAGACAATTATTTTGGAACGGAGTAGAGTGAGTATAACATATGAGCTAGACTAGATGAGTTCCAAGACCCCAATCCTAATTTCTCAAAATTTGACTTATTTAACTGGCTAAAAATAGGTGGGAAAATCTCATTGGTTATTAATATGTTATTAATCCCAAAATTAATAAAAAAATATTTTCTCTTCTTATTTACCCTAATCACTCCATAATTTACTATTAGTCCAAATTCAAAAGTTGAGATGATAAGTTTGAAATATATTGAATTTTGCTTTATTTAAGAGTTAAAGAAAAAAAAGGTCATTTTGAAAACTGAGATAATAAGTTTGTATTTATAATTAAAAAGTGATCACTTCAATATATCTTATTTAAATAAAAATAAAAAAGGAAGATCACCTTAAAGCTTCCGTTAATCCGAGATACACATGGGAAAATGTTGAATCATTTGTTACTAAATAGTCTAAATTTACTTTCTTAACCGAATAATCAATTAAAACTAGAACTAGAAAATAGTCTAAATTTACAAAAGGCCAACCTTACTTTTAATCATCATGCAATCTGAAAATAGTTTGAGCAAGGATATCAAATAACAATTCATTAGCTTATTTCTCAAAGTAAATAATATAAATTAAAAAATTCAAAATATTGAGCACTTAAACTTATTGAACTATACGTTAAAGAATAGTCAATGTTATGTCATCAATTCAAAAGAAAAATGTAAATAAATCTTTCCATTCCTGTTTAACGTAATTGTTCCAAGATTTTCTCTTTAGTTATTGCTCATATTTATTAACGGTTATCTAATACAAAATTTAGATTTATTCACTATGCGTAAGTTTATCATATATTAAAGTTAAATATGATTAATCCCACGATTGATTGTCTTCTTCCAATATATAATCTTAATATCATAAGTATAATTCTTATATGTTTGACAAACTTAATGTTATTAGAATATCTCCATAAAAAAAGATTATTAAAATTAATTTTTATTGCTTGCTGGACATCTGAGATATTAATAATAGCTAAAAATTGTAAATTACTCAAACATTTAATGTTTAGTGTATAACATCAACGCCTCTGATTGGTGGATAACACTAACTTTCTTTCTTTCTCTCTCTCTATTATATATATATATATATATATATATATATATATATATATATCACTCATATAGTCATATTTAATTAGTTGTTAGCTATCCATCAATCAGGGCTATTGGAGTTGTACACCAACGTTAAGTGTTGATGTACAAATTTAGACTTGTATTATTAGTATCTCGATCTATATTTGGTGATATAATAACATTTTCATCGCGTAATTCAAATATTCATCCCTTTTACAACTTCTAAATAATATTCTCTTAAATCATATTAGTATAAAAAATCAAATTAGTAACGGAATCGTTGAGATGGTATTGTAATTGAAAGTCAAAATATTGGAAACCTTAAAATTTGATTTCTTTTCCGTACATATCTAACTTCTGCAATATTCCAAATTTCCTTCCACCTTAAAAAGTTATTTATTCTCCTTTTAAAAATTCCTCGCCAGAAGGAGCATCCAAAATTCCAAAGGGATCGAATGGCTTGGTGCCATCGAATGACTTCCGAGATAATAAATGATTCATGACAACAAAGAAGAGGCAAGGTCAAAAATCTGTTGTACTTCCTTCGTCCTAAATTATTGTTTTATTTGATCCGTCACATGAATTAAGAAAAAATAATTGACTTAATTATTAATATTGATATATTGTGTTGTTTTCTTTAATGTCCATGTGCATGTGACCCATAATTAAATTAGGAAAAAATGTAAGGGTAAAATTGTAAAAATGATGTTCTAAAAAGAAAAGTTTCAAACAAAACAATTATTTTGGAAAGGATAAAAAAAGAAATAAAAATAATAATTTAGGGACGGAGGGATTATTAGCGATGACAATGAGACGGGATAGGATATGAATTGTTTTTCTCATTTCCATTAGATTATGATTTTGTCACTCCCATTTTTGTGATGGAAAACTAAGGTGACGTTTGGTTTACTAAAAAAACTTAAGAGGAATGGAATGGTCAATGAAATTTGAAATAAGAACGAAAATGGTCAATGCGCACGTTTCGTTCAAAAGTAATGGAATCGAATTGTAATTTCTAGTTTGGTACGTAGAAACTTAAAAAGAATGAAAGGGAAATACCAGTAAATGACCAAATTACCCATATTTATTGAACATCAATTCTATCTATATTAAAATAGCCGTAAGTTTGTACATATACAATTGATAGAGACTAATTATTGGCTAAGATTTACCCATTTACTAAAATTCTACAATCACAATCTAATCACAGAGTCTACATGTGTGATGGTGCATCCATCATACTCAGACATTGCAGAACGACCTCTCAAGTCTTCCAATTTAGCTCGGATTGCCTTTATTTTGCACAACTGCTTCCCTAATCCCTGTAGTCTCAACAACAATACTAAAAACCCATATTAGCTAACAAAAACTCCAAGAATGAATATTAATTCACATGTTTATTATTAATTTTATTATATTTTTAAAAATTACTCGGGTTTCAATAACTATATCTCCGGTACGTTTATCTTTTAATAATTCTTGAAAATTTATGATACCTCACAAAAATCCTTTTCTTAATACTCTTTTAAATTTTTTGAGTTGTGCACACATATTAAGAAATTATTATAATACAAAATTTTACTTAAGTTTTGACAAATTATACCCTTGAAATAAAAATCTGGAGTTTAGTGTTGGAGTATTAAAAGAGATAAAAAGAAGGTCGGAATATGGGGAACTTGAGTAATTTAACTAAAGGAAGAAAAAAAAAAAAAACAAAAAACAATCTTTTTAAAACAAATTTTTAGAACTAAAACGACAAATATTTTGAAACAGAAGGAGTACTAGTTTTTTTTTGATCGGATTTAATTAATATTTTGAACACTAACCTCAGACAAAACCTCACTCGGTCCAGACACCGTGATTATATCACGAACCTAAATCACTAGTATCTATTGAATGCAAGAAACAGAAAATCTGAGTTTTTCTGTTAAGGCCAACTTAATGTCGTTTTGTCAACAAATTAATGGGCAGGCATGCATGCATGCATGCAAAATCTATCACGCGAAAAATCTGGAGCGGCTCCTGGTTTAGTGTTGGAATTATAAACACTAAAACTTAAAAGATGGATGCAACCAAAACACCGACACGTGTCGGTCGAATTCCATCGAATATGGCCGCAAAAACTGAACTTCCGGTTCACAGTAATTGCTCCCTTTTACACTAACTAGCCGCTGGCTAATTAATCCCCCTTTCTCTCTATTGGATCCCCACGTTTTTCATTTTAAATTCTATTCATTTGATCCGACTTTAAGTTGTATTTTCGTATGCCAATTCCCAGTGAGCACTGCAAGCTCGTGGAGCGGTAGAGAATTGGTTGTGGGTGACTTGTAAGACTTGGGGGTGTGGGGTGCGTAGCCCCCCACGGTACGGACTGTAGGTATTGTGCGAGAAGGATTCTGCATATGGCACGGTCGCTTCATGCCGGCGTGCAAGTGTGGCAGAAAGTTGGGCTCGCGAAGTGACCGCACCCTCGAGGCTATGCAGCAGAAACTTTCATCATAGATGCGATCGCGCCACTTGATTGGGGCAGTGCGGCCGCACCGTTTCCTGGGGTGCTAGTTTTTGTTTTCTATTTTGCATTTATGGCTAAGTCTTGTATTCTATATATAAATTGTAACCCTAAAACGAGTACAATGTTAACATATCAATAAACAACAGTTTTAAAACCCCAAATACTCTATTCTCTTTCAATTCACAAATGCTTTATTATTAATTGTTGTTAAATTTATTGTTTATTTACTTTTGCTGTCGCACAACACTATTAGATGTAAGGAGTAAATATTAAGTACAACGTTGATGGCAATGATGTGACATTACTAACTTTTTAAAAAGAGTAATGCCAAATATACATAATTTTTCTACAGATTTTATTTACATTACGCTTTAAGTATTTTACCAAGCGTACAACAATTTAAAACATATTGTAAATCTATTCTGTGGATAAATTTTGTATATGTAGCATTTTCCTATAAAAAAAAAAATTAGCAACTTTGTTGAGGTGATAATAATCATATTCAACACAATAATAACAAAAAAAAAAAAATCATATTTAACACAAAATTTGTCAAAAATATATACATTCGATTCAACATTTTTGCCTACTAAAGTAAACATCCGCATCAATATCGATCTATACCAAGAAGACAGAGGCATAATAGTCATTTCGCAAAGGAGAGTGGGGTTGCGTTTTAGCGTATATGGGGACTACGTTCAACATCAATGTATATAAACTTACTAGGTATATATATTACTCTCTCTGTTCCAGAGAAAGAGTCTACTTTTTGACTTTTTTTTGTTAACTAAATTAAAGTTTGACCAATAATATAATAAATCTAGTGGCTTTTACAAAGTTATTAAAGTTGTAATCTATAGTATTATTAAGTTAGTTTTTAATTAATAAAATTTTATTTTCTAAAACATAAGTAAAGTATGTAAATTTTTGATTTGATTTAGTTTTTTGTTGACTTAAAAAAAAAAAAAGTGGATTCTTTGCCTGAAACGGATGGGGTACATGTAAACTCTAAAATCTCATTCTTATATTCTCATTTCATTATAAAAGCCCGTTTGTTCGTGCTTTTTGGCTAAAACGCAGGGTTAAAACGCACCTTATTCCTTAACTTAGCGTTTTAATGCTGCGGTAGAAAAAGCTGCGTTTTCTAAACGCAACTGCGTTTTAAAACGCTGGAATTTCTAGTTTTTTCCCAAAACACAGTAGGGAATAAAAAGCTGTGTTTTGACATAATATCTCAAACGCATTTATAAATAAAAAAGTCGCATTTTAAATAATTTGCGTTTTAAACATTTTCGAAACACTCCAGCTCTAAGTGTCGACCGCCCACCACTCTTGTTCTCGATTGTGACTTGCATCTTTGATCCTCCGAAACTACCTTTCTGATCAATCTAGTTCTTATAACTTGTAGTGTTTGTGATATATACAACTTCCTACTCTTATGAAAAGTATACGCCGTGGTACACGCCACACGTGCGCGAGAACTTATATTTTGTATAATTTTTATTTAAATTATTTTAGAAAGAGACTATTTTCACTATAATTTTTACTAATCCACTATATTATTAATTATTACATTAAACAAGTACATATTTGAACAAAACTCCTTTAATTACCTGTCTACATTAAGTTGACTAACAAAGTTATTTTTCTAATTACTTTTCAATATTATTTTTAAATTCAAAACATATAAAATGATCATTGATTAGCGTTCACATGAATGACATAACTATTCTTTTTCTATTTTTATTTATTTTAAATGATTAATTAATTTAGCTCACGACTTAAGTCATGTTGCATAATAGAAAAACTAATATAATATTATAAGGATATTTTAAATAATTAATTAATTTAGCTCTTGATTAAATAACATTCTTTGGGGGGCCTCTTTATGATTATTTTTTTAAACGTTAAAATAGTTTATACTAAACTTTTCGTAGTTTGAAAAACTTAAGAAAAACGAGGATTATCCGGTGGGAAATGAAGCGGATACCAAAAATAAAATTGAATTGAAAAATGAGGATGATATTAGGTAAACTCGTCTCGAATTTCCCCTTTTTCGTTCCTGGTATCAAACCATCAAAATGTACAGAGTCAAATCACTCAAATATTCACAAGTAAAACGGATCGTAGATATTGGCTATAAACATTTTATTAGAATCGTTGAATGATCTTCGTTCATATACATATATTGATGTGAACGTGACCATAAACCAGATGAAATAAAAGACAAGTAACATAGAGAGGTCCCGATCCATATCCATTCATCTAACTTTCCACCTCTTTCTCTCTATATACAGTCTCCACACATTCCAACACTAATTCATACAATATAGACGCATAAAAGAATTGAAATAATCAAACAGTTAAGATTCTTCTTCCCTAGTTAATCTGTATTATTGTTGTATATATAGTAAGTTGATATCTTTCCTTCCAATTTTTTTTTCTTTCTTCTTCCTCTTTTGGGGGTTCTCAGTCAGTTTTTATTCTTCCTGTTTTCTGGCTTGTCAGTCTTTTTTATCTGTTTTCTTCTTCATTCTATTTATGTGGGTGAGAAATAGGGTTTTGATCAGAAAATAGTAGTAATATATGTTTACTGTTAGGGTTTATAGTTTATACTGAACCTTTTTATTTTATTTACTATTGTTTTTTAAGAAAAAGAGTTGAAAAGGGACGATTGATTAGAAGGTAAAGGAAGGAAACGAGAGACGTGGGTCCTGCCTCCTTGTTGTGGTGCACTTCAGTCAACTCAAAGCTCAAGCTTTCCACTCAGTCTGTCAGTAAATATATTTAATTATTTATTTATATATTTTTGACAAATTCACGCTTTTCTACAAGAATTTGGCCTGCTGGAAAATCTGTCTTTCTATTAAAAATAGCAGGTGATTTTCGTTTTTCTCCACTCCACAACCTTAATTTGAAATTCTTAGCAACTTTCTATTTATTAATGTCTTATTATATCTGTTACATGTATGTTTGATTAATCTTACAATTTGGCAGAAATTAGAATACACACACAAACAAAGAAAGAAACGATACTAATTCAGTACATTTATAATTTAGACAAAATAAACATGGCCTAGGGGTCTATGGCCTCTATTTATATGGGGATGCATAACAAATGTAGACTACTTGATCCCATGTTTTTGCACTGAATTCTCATTTCATGTCTTCTAGACCATGTTTGTGTGTGTGTGTGTGTTTCATGGCCTTAAAACATTTGAAGAGTTTGTGGGTGTGTGTGTGATGTGTGTTTGTGTGTGAGATGCAAGTTATTTTTGTCATAGTAATGTATAATATGTTACGATGTTGTTACTTACTCCTTCCGTTCCACCCAAAGAGTTCACGTTTGAAGAGTTTAATAATTAATAGATATGTCAGTATCATTATATTTGGTCATAATTATGAAAATGTTTGAGTATAATTAATATAGTTATACCACATGTTGAGGGTAAAGTTATGGAATTATGAATATTGTAGGCATAATTTTTAAAAATAATTTCTTTATATAAAATATCTCAAAATAAAATAGTTGAATTTTTGACTGTAACGAATGGAGAATTTCATAGCTATAGAAATGAGTTAAATTAAGCTTATAAGTGAACATTTTATTTTAGAGTCATTTGTTTATAAATTGAAATTTAATTCACTCTAACTGAGTGGAAGACAGTAGGGTTACAGTTATAATTTAACTTTATATAATATAGTCTAAGTAGAAGACATGCACTGTATAAAGTTAAATTGTTTTTTACCTTTTGACGAGTGCGGTTTCCAATTAGATGGTCAACAGATTTCTACTTGGAAAACCCACAACAAAATCGTCCTTCTTCTCTCTCTCTCTCTCTCTCTCTCTCTCTATATAGATCTCTTTCTTTTTTGAATTTAATTTATTTATATAAAAATAAATTAACTTGGCGTTATTTTGAGGTAATAGAGTAGATATTTTAGTGTATTCTAGTGCTTTTACTAGTTAATATGTCGGATATTATCCAATTAAAAACTGCATATCCGTACCCTTACTTCTAAAAACACATGCAGGGTTACTCGGGGATCCACATCCTGGTTTTTGACGGGAACTCTATTATTTTTTATCTCCCCCCTTTAATTTGCTAGGGTTTTGAGATGTATTTATTCTCCTCCTATGTATGGGCACATACCTATTTCCATGTGTATCCAAAATTTGAATGTTAAATATATACTAATTTGATTAATTTGTCTTAAATTGACTTTTTAATAAAAAAATGAGACTATTTTTTTGGGGATAAAAGGAATATTAGATATGGTTGTGGTTTTACTAGTTGTGTATGGATGATGATCTATTTGTTTTAAACCAATTAAGAGCTTTTGTTATGTTAGCCCCGTCTCATCGGCCTACTAATGATAGTATCGTACAATAATTTAGGGTATTATTATATTTTTATGTGGGGTGTAATTTCTTTCCTTAATTTTTTTTTTTTGCATATATAACAAACTCAAAGGAGTATATAACTTTTGTTTTCTATATATATTTCGAGAGAGGCTATCTTTACTACATTTTTTGCTTATCCACTATATCAATAAGAGTGATTAATAAGTCAAATTAATGTTATAATTAATGTTTAGGTTAATTATTTTCTTAGTACTAAAACAATCAATAATGCGCATATCTTTATTTTTATAAGCAAAATGAAAAGAAAGCAAAGTATGTTTTCATTTTTCCTTTTTATTTATAATAGTTATTGTTGTATCAAAAAATAAAATAAAAATCACATGATTGATTAAGTAAATTTATCAAATTACGTTGCAATACTTTTATTTTATATTTTTACGATCAAGTGATTAATGAAAAGATATTTTTCTTTTTGTTCCTATTTTCCCTTAATAATCATATTTAATCATGTGTGCTCATTGATGGTGTTGTATTTTACTTATGACCAACAAGAAAAAGATAAATGAATTGCATTATCTACAAAAATGGAAGAAACACGATCTAATTTTGAGATTTTATTAGTAAAATGAAAATTAAGATTGATATAACAATAAAATTCCCTTAAATATTTAATTCAGCTATTACATCCTTTTTTTTTTAAAGTGAAGCTAAAAAGAAGAATAATAGAGGAATGATGAATGACAATAACATAACAAGGATTTTTATTTTTGCATATTCTTTTTAATCAGTTTAATTGCATATGCTAGTTTTAATTTATATAATTTATTATATGTACTAAAAAAGGTTTATTTTGATATAAATTAGTATTATATTCTAAATATATATAGCGGGTAAATATAGTAACCCTTTTTTTTCTTTTACCAAAGTATAAGTAGTAGATAGGTTGGTAACTCTACGTAGAGGTGTCAAAGATTAGTCCAAACTGATCAAAGTTAAGTCCAATGAGATGATTTGCATAGTGTGGGAATGCTGGGCTTTGGGGGTTCAATTTTCACCAAGAACGAGGAAAGAGAGTTCCAATAAACCAAGTGGAGAGAGAGAGAGAGAGAGAGAGAGAGAGAGAGAGAGAGAGAGAGAGAGAGAGAGAGAATGAGAGAGAGAGAGTAATTAATTGTTAATTAAAATGGATTTTTCAAGTTGGAATTATGGGTTTGTCCTTGTACAATGACTGAAAGATTACAGCTTTTAGTATAGTAAGACACTCGTGGCCTTTGCTATTTTATGTTACTAGTTCCCATTATTATATCACAATATTTGAACTCACACGTTTGTTTAATCTTGGTCAGACCTCTTAAAATGACCATTGCTGAAGGGTTTGTTAGCTAGCAGAGAGAGAGAGAGAGAGAGAGAGAGAGAGAGAGGGGTTGAGGTTATAAATCTATTCATCTTTCTCATTTGTTCTCTTTTAACCTCTCCTCTCTCCTCCCTCTAATGCTTCATTGCCTTCCTTACCAAGAATAAGAAGAGAGAGAGAGAGAGAGAGAGAGTCTTGGAGGCAAAATCTCTTTAGGGTAAAGATATGGAAGTTCAAAAATATCTCTTTGCATAATACTAAAATCTTATGTTAAGTACCAATAATTTTCATATCATTATTGTCTATTTTTGTGCAGGAAAAATTCTGAGTAGCTGACACGAAAACCACTTCTTTTGGCTACTAAACCATGAATTCAAACAATTGGCTTTCTTTTCCTCTTTCTCCAACTCACCCTTCCTTACCTTCCCATCTCCATTCATCTCAATCTCATCACTTCTCTTTAGGGTTAGTCACCGATAACATCGATAACCCCTTTCCGAACCAAGGTTATACACTCTTCTCTCTTTTGGGTTTTCGTATGTATTTTTATTTTGAATTCCTTCATGTATTAGTTAAGATTGTTTTAATATATATATGTAGAGTGGAATTTGATTAATGGTCAAGGAAGCAATGAAGTTCCAAAGGTTGCGGATTTTCTCGGAGTGACCAAATCCGATAACCAGTCAGATCTCGTGGGGTATAACGAAATACAGGGAAATGATTCTTCAGATTACATGTTTTCGAACAATAATCTTATGCCGGTTCAAAATACGTTATCGGCTGCTGCACCGGGTAGCTTTGACCTACCAGAAAATGCGAGCACTTTGCAGTCATTGACATTGTCTATGGGGAGTGGTAAGCGTTCAACGTGTGAAACTAGTGGTGAAAATAGTACCAATAATAATAATAGTAATAGTACAGCTATTGTCGAAGCTAACCCTAGAAGGACTTTGGATACATTCGGGCAAAGAACATCCATCTATCGAGGTGTTACTAGGTAAGATTTAATCTCTCTCTCTCTCTCTTTTTTTCCTGTTCTATTTGTATCAAATTATCTTGAAATTAATTTTTGAGTTTCTCTTTGAGTTGGAATATAGGCATAGATGGACGGGAAGGTATGAAGCTCATTTATGGGATAATAGTTGTAGAAGGGAAGGACAATCAAGGAAAGGCCGCCAAGGTGAAGTCTTGTACTCTCACATTTAAACCTTTTTATGTTCTTGTGGCTTGAACGCATTAAATGATTGTACCATTTCACTACTTAACTTCTTGTTGTGCATACAGGTTTTTTTTTTTTGAAAATTTTGTTTATACGTGTTTCCTAATACGAACTAACTTAGTTTTTTCCTTGTGATCATTCGTTACCATGGCTTCGTGTTCATTACTTGCAGTATATTTGGGTGAGTAATTTTAATTTAATTTCTGGGTTTTAGCCTCAATCCACTCACTCACTCACTTGTTTTTTTTCTTCTTTTAATTTCCCTTAATTTTGTAATCTTTTTGTTTTTATTGGTTTTCATTTTTTCCCATTGTAAAATTGTTTCAGGAGGGTATGACAAAGAAGAGAAAGCAGCAAGGGCTTATGATATGGCTGCACTTAAGTACTGGGGAACATCTACGACTACCAATTTTCCGGTACTATGCTTCTCTTAATTTAGTTTCTACATTGATTTTTTTAAATTTATTTGTTATATGTTTTGATTATTGATTAATACATGCATGATGGAAAAATGGGTTCTTAAAGCAGATTGGGAACTATGAAAAGGAACTGGAGGATATGAAACACATGACTAGACAAGAATTTGTGGCCTCCATTCGAAGGTATTAAGGAACATGTTTATTGTGTGTCTAAATGTCTATATTTTATTTAAAAGCAATGCATGGAGTAATTATTGATTCCAGTACTCCATAAATCAAATATGAACTCAGGCAATTACATTATTATATCCCAAATGCGTGCTCTGCTGAGGAATTTTTTCAAGGATTTTGTTGTATATGACTAATCATTTGCACCATATTGTAATAAATTCTGCTACGACTGCCCTTCCGATGCATGTAAAAGGGAAAACACTTGATCAGTTTTAGAAACCTGCTGATTTTAGATCTGTAGAGTTTACCTATGCTTATCTGCAGTTATATCTGCTAAGCTTCAATATTAGCTATTAAATTAAGGTAAAACTTAGAAAAACCGTTTACGGGTATTTTCGTAAAATAGATCTCCCCGACCCGACTCATTGTATGTTGTTAGGCTGACCCGACTCATTGTATGTTGTTAGGCTGAGCTGTGAGAGAGTGGCCTCCATTTTACAAATTATGATTCGTAAGACGGTTTCACGGAAAACCTACTCATAAGTTAAATTATTCTAAACTAGTGATCCTAAAAATGGCTAGGTGGTGTTCGTCCTGTAAAACCGTCATATTTAATGTTTTGGGATGATAATTACAGGAAGAGTAGTGGATTTTCTAGAGGTGCATCCATGTATCGTGGTGTTACAAGGTGCGTCCTAACAAATCATCTCTCTCTCTCTCTCTCTCTCTATATATATATATATATATATATATATATATATATATATCTTGTAACGCAACTTCTATATATGTGCAGGCATCACCAGCATGGAAGATGGCAAGCAAGGATTGGGAGGGTTGCAGGGAACAAAGATCTCTACTTGGGAACTTTCAGTAAGTCTTTTTTGAATCTCATCCAAACATTTTGGATAATTTCTTACTAATAACCAATCGTAACCAAAAAATTTGAAGTCCAGAATTTAGAAAATTGCACACATTTTTCATTAGGCTTGAGACCAAGAAAGTGGTGAAGACATTTTGGTATAAATGGTTGGATACACGGTTAATAACTTTTTCATGCAGGTACTGAGGAGGAAGCTGCAGAAGCTTATGACATAGCAGCCATAAAGTTCCGAGGACTAAACGCCGTAACAAACTTTGACATGAGTCGTTACGACGTGAAGAGCATCCTTGAAAGCAACACTCTCCCTATCGGTGGTGGAGCTGCAAAACGCCTAAAAGAGGCACAAGCCATTGAATCGTCGAGGAAAAGAGAAGAGATGTTAGCCTTAGGATCCGGTTTTCCATTTGGGAGCTCTACCTCAGCAACTTTACAAGCATACCCTCTAATGCAACAACCCTTTGAGCAACAATCACAGCCTTTACTAACACTACAAAACCCTGCTGAAATGTCTCATTACACAAGCCAACAAGACCCTTCTTCTCATTTCCACCAAAGTTACCTCCAAACACACCCTTACTTGCACCAACAATCGAGCCAAAGCCCTCAGTTTTACAACAATTATCTCCAAAACAACCCGGTTTTGCTCCATGGGTTAATGAACATGGGTGGTGGATCATCTTCTTCTGTGATGGACACCAATAATAACGGGAGTTCGACTGGAAGTTACAGCGGAGGCTATTTAGGTAATTCTCTTGGGATGGGCTCGAATTCGACGTCAGGAAACGGAGTGGAGGAACTTGCTATGGTTAAAGTTGATTACGATAATTTGCCTTCTGGGAGCTACACTGGATGGTCAGGCGACTCTGCGGTTCAAGGATCGAATCCTGGTGTTTTCACAATGTGGAATGATTTATGAGAATTTTTTTTGTTTAATGGGGCGAAAATCGGGGTTTGCATCTCTAAATTCAGATAAAATTTTCTCCTTCAATGTTGTTGTTAATCGTATAATTTAATACCTCGAGGAAGTCTAGGATTCCCATGGCAAGTAACCTTTTTTGTTTTTTGTTTTTCACTTGGTATTTTCAATCAACTTCTTTTCCAAGCAATGCATTTGTATATCTATTTTGATCTGTTTTCCTGTTCTAAAACTGGCCCATAAGTTAAAATTTTGGAGTTATTTTTTTGTTTTAAAGTTAGTATTCTTTTCTTATTTTGTAGAATTAAATTAAGAGCATGTTTGTTCTTGCGTTTTGGCCAAAACGTAGGGTTAAAACGCAACTTATTCCTTAACATAGCGTTTTAATGCTGCGGTAGAAAAATTTGCGTTTTCAAAACGCAGTTGCGTTTTAAAACGTTGAAATTTCTAACTTTTTCTCAAAACGTTGATTTTAAAACGCAGAGGGAATAAAAACGCTTTGACATAATATTTCAAACGCATTTATAAAGAAAAAGCCGCATTTTAAATAATCTGCGTTTTAGAAACACCGCTTTCAAAACACCGTATTTTTAAAACGTTACACTAAACGGGCTTTAATTGTTAAAGTAAAACCGACACATAAGTGTCTCGTATTTACTTTTTAACTTCTAAATGAATCATTTATTTGGAATTTTATGACAAGACCAAAAATAGTATTATTTGTTTTAATTATAAATTTTAAAATGACAAGCGTTTATCTTATGCCCAATATAAACCAAACGAGACGGAGGAGTTGCATTTTGGTTTATTATTAAACTTGTACTAGTTATAGAACCCGTGCTCTGCACGGGTGCAATTTAACATTGAGATTAATTGATATATTTTAGGAGTATTTTTATAAAAATAAAATTATAATTGATATAGGCATTTGTTGACTTAATGTTTCACAAAAGTTAGGTTTTGTCAATATACGCAAATTGATGATCATTTTTAGTATAATACTTTCATTTTAGAATAAATATTTGTTATCGATTTGTATATGAGTATGAGTAAATCGTTATTTGTATATATTTTTTTTATTCCTAAAGTATCTTTCAATGATATCAAATTGTTGAATTATTTTTCATCTCGCCCTTAATAAAGATATTTTAGACATATACTTGAGAATTTTTACAAAATAGAAAATAAAATATTTACATTGTTATATATGCAGGATTTATAGTCTAGATTTCAATTAACATTTATGGAAGTAGAAATTGGTTGGTTTATTTTATAAACATAACCAAGAGAAAAAGTGATATACATCATTTAATCAAAAATCAAAACCAAATTTCCAAGGTAAAATCAATAAAATGAAAAATATCAAGAGCAGAAATAAAACAAAAATTTTAGTATAAATTATGTACCAAAATAAAAATAGAAATTGATACGTAAAACCATAAATCAAGAGCAATATCAACCCCAAAAACATCGCCTAACCAAAACCAAAAATACCAAAAAGTGAAAGATCGAGAAAAAAAAACAATAAAGATGTGCAAAATAAAAAGAAAAAATTTTAAAATTGAACTTGAACAATTCAACTACAACGAAACCCAAAAACATAAATCAGACCCAAATTTAAAATAGAAGTTAAAATAAAATATCATGAGCTATATAAGTAAAGTGAATCCAATACACCATGATCCGGAGGAGAGAGAGAAACCATAATTCCTTCAGACAGATGATGTTTCACCTTACTTATTGTCTACAAAAGGAAAAAATTATCTTGCAACCAGACGAAGGGAGTGATGGACACATACTTTATAAGTTTTACAGTACCAATGGAGATATCTCAAAAAATTGAAGGTCAAACCGTTTGGAATATAGAGTGGTAGGAACCATTGTGAAAAATAATTAATTTCATTACAAATATGTGGGAGTTACAAATAATGGAGCACTTAATGAAAAAGTAATTAGCAAGAAGGGAGTTACAAATCTCTCTCTCTCTCTTTATATATATATATATATATATATATATATATATTAGAAAACCAACTTACTGATTTTAGAGAGAAAATGAAATTAAATATGATGGTTACGAAGTAGATATAACTATGGTTCATTTGAAATGAAATTTTTTTTAAAAATAATTAAATGTATTTTTTTAGAAGAATTAAATGTGTTATTAATCACTTAAAAAAAAGGTTTTGAGCGAGTATTGTCATAGGGTAATAGTAATAGCTAATATTAATACTTATAAAATTAATATTATTGAATATATAATAGTAATACCTAATACTATTAATAGCTATTAATAATACTTATAAGATTAATATTATTGAATATCTAATAGTAATACCTAATACTATTATGTCGTAGTTATATACTACCTAATAATAATACCTATAAGATTAATATTATTAAATATCTAATAAGGTATAAATACTAGTATTAGGTATAGTTATTAGCTAATGATATACTATTAGTAATAATAATAGGGATTATCCTCAGTAATAATTTTAATAGGGATTATTATTCTCATATCATAACTATTATACTATTAGTAATTATAAAAGGGATTATAACTCTCGTATCATAGCTATTATACTATTAGTAATTATAATAGATATTATTACTTTGATATCATAGATATTATACTACTCCATTAGTAATTATAATAGAGATTATTATTATTTTGATATCAAAATGAAGATGATTTATATATAGATACACGAAGAGACAAGTATTTGAATGAATCTGGATATTTTTTAAGTAGCCAATATCGGTTATAAAACCTCTTCATGTGAGAATCTTCTTCCCCATGATATATGTAACATTTTAAATAAATACATAAAATATAAATGGTTGAGTTGGTCTAAGGTGCATGTTTTAATTCAAAAGGGTGTGGGTTCAAATCTCACTAACAACATTGTTTTATTTTCTAGCTTTTCATTTCCTTGCCAATAGCTAAAGTTCCTCTACTAATGTATTTGAAGAATGGTATATACCACAATATCATATCTATAGTACTTAGTTAAGACTATTAGCTAATGGTACCCTCCCTAGAATTCCAAAAGTCAAGCCATGAGAATGCATCTTTAACCAAAGGGGGTGAGGTGTTACATCCTTAGTAGGGGTGTAAATTTTAACCAAACCGAGCGGTTTGGTTTGGTTTTAGACTAGGGTGGTTCGGTCATGGTTTGCAAATTTTATAAACCGATCGGTTTGTGGTTTTAGGGGTGAAACCGAACCAAACCAAACCGTTAAATATATATATATATATAATATTCTTGTATATATATATATAATATTATTCTTGTTATTAATAGTCATTTGATTTGTTTTGAAAATTTTGAACCGTTTACTGAAATCTTAAAAACCTAAGAGTAAAGATGGTAATCTCACGCCTTTGTCTCTCACCTCTCTCTTTTTTTCTCACCTCAACGTAATGTCGTCCCTCACCATTAGTCTGTCATTGTCCCTGTCACCTTACTCTCTCCCTTCACCTCTCTAATATTCTTTCTCGCACTTCATAGAACCAAAATATACTCTTAACCATCGTAAGATCTCTCTCGACTTTAACGAATTTAGTCTCAAATTTCTTCTTCTTCTTTTTAAATATTTGAAAATTGACATTGACTTTTTCTTTTTCAATATCTCTTCAGTGGTTTTGAAAAAATAATTAATCAAAAAATAAATTTATTTGAACCATAAAATCGAACCGAACCAAACCAAACCGAATGGTTTGGTTCGGTTCGGTTTCGAGTCTCAGGCGGTTCGGTTCGGTTTGAAAAAAATGGAACCGATAGGAGGTAGTTCGATTTGTGGTTTTGGTATAAACCGAACCATTTACACCCCTAATCCTTAGGCATCCTCACCAATAGAGATGTTAAAAGGGCCGCGACCCGTAGGGTTGGCCCGTTTAAACCGAAAAAAATAGGGTTAGGGTTCAATATTTTTGACCCGTTTAAAATTAGGGCTTTTTAGGGTTGGCCCGTTTAACCCGCGGCCCGTTAGGGCTAGCCCGCTAAGTTTCAGGGTTGGCCCGCCAGCCCGCGTAATATTAATTAAGCCGTAAAAAGTTTAGGAGATACGTAAAATAACCACCATGAGAATAAAACAAACAACCTTTAATCCAAAGTCAAACACATTTATCCTTCGTACTACAGGTTTTCTTTGTGTACTTGTAAATAAATACTGAAATATAAACAAATTTTTTTGAAAAGAACTACTTAGTAGAGCTATTATATTATTTATTTTGAGAATAACAAGTTGGAAATTATAAGACATCGATATAAAAAAATGTCTAGTTTATATTTCTTTTGAAAAACATAAGAAACTATCAAAGTTATGAATGGTTTATCGATTTACTATTTTAAAATATTATTATATTATATGTTTAATCGTGGCCCGATAGTAGCCCGTTTAGCCCGAAACCCGCTAGGGTTAGGGTTAGGTTTGTAATATTAGTGGCCCGAAAATACTGGACCGTTTAGCCCGCCCTAGGGCTACAACTCGTTAGGGGGTCCGAAACCACTAGGCTAGCCCGTTTAACATCTCTACTCACCAACTTTAAATATATATATATATATATATATATATATATATATAGATTTCAAAAGTATTTCGACCCGAAACCATTGTAGTGATCGCATTGATACTTGTGAAAGGGTGATGATTTACTTTATCTAACTCATAAAGGGGGTGAGGTGTCACATCCTTAACTATCCTCACCAACTTTATATATATATATATATATATATATATATATATATAGATTTCGAAAGGATTTCGACCCGATACCATTGTAGTGATCGCATTGATACTTGTGAAAGGGTGATGATTTACCTTAATCTAACTCATAAATGAATGAGTTTCTCAATTATAGTATTTATTTAACAAAAGTGTTTTTATTTTAGGAACTACATATGACTAAGGGGCATTGCGAGCATGCCACCAAGTAGTTACTACTTTCTTTGATTTCAAATTAAATGTCGTTTCATAGTAATGCAGACTATCTTCGTCCCAATATATGTGTTGTTTTAGCAATTTACAAATAAATTAAGAAAGTTTTCAAAATGACTGATATATCTTTATTTAATTTCAATTATTGTAAATAAGTTGTATAGGTATTATTTTATCTTTCCTCTTAACAACACTCTTTAATGATAATAATATAAAGGTAGTTTTGATAGAATATTAGCAAATATTTCTTGAAATCCTATAACGATACTTATTAAAAAAATTTTTTTAATAAAACGACACTTATTTTGGGATGAAAGTAGTATTTATTAAGAAGTTTAGTTAATTGATGAAAATGTCCTTATTAAATAGCCCTATACACACACAACAGCCAAACACACTTAAAAAAGGAATCCCAAAAAAAAAAAAAGTTTAAGAGAAAATGAGAATGCATTGTGTATTTATAAAGAATAAGGAGGTAAGAGTTCAACCCACAAATTTTTCATAAATTGAAAGATTAAGCAATTAAAAAAAATCAAAAATATCTTAATAAATGAGTTATATTGAGAGCAATGGTAATGACTTGGAATCACCATCCAATAATAGTATTACAAATTAGCAATCTTGCTAATGTGAAGTTGATATACATCAGCAACATTGCTCTGCACATCAACAAAATTACTAATTTTTAATATTTTTATTGAATAGTGATACCGTCATTAGCAATGACATATATGGTATTACCATTATAGTCAATATTTTTTCCCATTAAAGATGGGCTCATGAATGGTTTCATTAGAAAATACTATCCTAATGAGTATTTTTGATGAAGTTTGATCTACACACGTAAATTATACTCTCTTCGTTCCAAAAAAAAGAGTCCACATATTCTTTTCTACACTCAAAGAAAATTGTTCACTTTTTAACTCTTTCTATTTGGAATGTTACATTTTTTTATTTTACATTTGATTTAATTTTTATTACAATATTTTAATATTTATTATAAAGTCAATTTATTTTTTCATAATCCAATTTGTGCGCCGAGTCAAACATGACTCTATTTTAGAAATGGATGGAGTATAATTTTTTCAATTACTCGTACCCATATGAAATACTTCTTCTGTTCCAGACAAAGAGTTAAATTTTGATCAACTTACTTATATTTATTTTTACAAAGTTATGAAAGTTGTAATATATAATAGTCTTAATATATTTATCAATTAATAAAATTTTATTTCCTAAAACACAAGTAAAATGTGTAAAATTTGAATTTGATTTAGTCATATGTTGACTTTTAAAATTGAAAAATAAACTCTTTACCTAAAACAACAAAGGGAGTATATATGTATTTTACAAGTATTACTAATTATGCCATAAAGTCTCAAATAAGATATGAATAAAATAATCTTCAAAAAAGGAGATATGAAAAAAATATCAAAAATCATGTTTAATGAACTGTTGAAACTAGATTGTTATTTAAAATATAATTTAGATGAAAATTTGTCACTTTTTTATGTACGCTAATTTAAAGAACAAATTTTCATATTTTTCTTGTGCATTAATTATTTTCATAAAATTGTTAACAATGAATTTTACGAGATCAAATGGATTTGACAATTTAGTTGCGTGAGAGGGAGATTACAATATGAAAAAGTAAGGGTAAATTAGTAAAAATGAGATGCTAAAAAAGAAAATTTTAAAATAATTATTTAAAAATGGACAAAAAAAAAATAATGAAACGATAATTTAGGGATGGAGAGAGTATTAAAAACTTTAGAGTAGCCAATATTGAACGTTAAGTGTGATTAGTCGACTAATTCATTGGCCAATGTGTAACATGTGCCAACTTGATTCTAGTACAACTACCCAAAAAGTAAGAAATACTACATATTTCCTTTTATACCCCCTATCTTTCAAGTGGGTGTGGCGGTTTTAGCACTTGAAAAAGTAATCCAACTCTTTCTTCAAGAGTATAAAGTTTTAGACAAAAACTCTAGTAAACGCCCTGTGGTTTCATGATTCTTTAGTCACCCCCTTGAACTATTTCATAAATCAAATACTCCACATATTTCCCAAAACTTGTACTAATAACTAAAATGCCCACTATTTTTTTCCATCACCTTCGTTGTCTTCAAGTAAACATTCACCCCTCAAATAAGATAAGCACACACACACACACATGCCATTAACTTCAACGTGCAAATATAAGTGCCTGTAAACTTAACGTTTCAACCTAATAACCATCACCACTTTCGAAATCAAACATGAATCAAACAATTGCATAATGTTACCTTGATTTTTAAAACCTAGCTTACTAAATGTTTGTATTTCGGCAATAACAAATACAATAATAGTGGTAAAGTAATTGTTAATGCATTGTAGGAACACATATTGGTTCAGTGCCAAAATTCTGTCACTCTTAGTTGGAGGATAGATTGCAAGCATTGTTGTTGATAACAACAAATGATTTTTGAAGTATATTTCTCATCCTAATCCCTTTAACTTTTTCAGAAGCTTAACAATTATGACTCACATAATAGTAATGCTAAGCTTACCATCGTCCTTACCATCTCTAGGGTGAAATAAGTTATGATCTTAGAGTAGACATAACAAAAAAATGGGTTCTGATGGTCATTTGTGATATGGGGTTGACTTAGGGGGGTTGGAAATTAAAGAGAGAGAGGGAGAGAGATAGAGAGAGAGAGAGAGAGAGAGAGAGAGAGAGAGAGTTAAGTCAATTGCATTATATACTCACGAAGATACTTGTAAGTTTGGACCTCTTTTTTACATTGTTAGCAAATTGCATTATATACTCACGAAGATACTTGTAGGTTTGGACCTCTTTTTTACACTGTTAGCAAAATTGCCATTTGTAGGGTGGTGAAGTTAATTGATTTTATACTAATAGGGATGGAGGCGGAATTGGAGGAGGACCCATTTACCCCGCACTCCTCCCCCTCACTCCCTTCCACCCCACGCCACCCCACCCCAACCCAACCCTCCCAAAAAAAAAAAAAAAAAAAAACTCCCACTAAAGTTTTTAGGAATTCATGTTGAGGCCCTTGCATTTTATGAAATTACAATTAGTGCCTATAAGTATATGCAATTTGAGCTCTTTAATAATTTTAAAACATAAGTTAAAAACACATTTATATTTTTTCTTTCATTAATACTCTATATATACCCACAAATAAATTTACATTGTCACATGGTCGTTTTTTTTCTTCTCATTGTTGACTATATTACAGGAACCAATCACTATATACAAAAAAATTTCTTAGTAAAAAATTAGTAAATATGATCATAAAATACAACCTTAATTTTAAGCTCCACATTGTTATTATTCTAAAATGGTGAACCTCACTAAAAGACTAAAATATATCTACCCGTATTAGTGCTTGCTCTTACGTACTTTGCTCCCTCCCCACCTGGTTGATAACGATCCACCCTTGCTCATGGGCACAGTTGTAGTTTTGGGCATTCTGTTACCGTCGTTGGCAAAATTGTGAAGTCTGCCAAAAATGAATATATATTATTTCCGTCTCAAAAAGGAGTCATATATTTTTTTTTTGTAGGTTTATCTGAAAAGAAAAGTTGATGACGTGACACAATCTTGACAAAATAATCAAAGAAATACTAATGAGTTTGTTTTCTTGGTTTGTGAATTTTAACTTTTTAGTTCAGTCAGTTTTTAATTTTATTTTTTTTCATACTTTTTCTTTCAATCGAAAAAATTAAAATTTAAAAACAAGTCACAAATTTTTATTTAAAATGAAAGGTCAAGATGGATTTTATTAATACTATGTGTTTGGTTCACGTAACCAACTAAGCTTAGCCGTAAAAGAAAAGGTTATAAAGTATACAATCCTTCCCCCACCCCCAAGTTGTGAATGTATTGTGTACCACGTCAGGGCTGATCTAAAACAACACCTCTACCCAGTCCCATGCACACAACAGTCATAACAAACGAGTCAAAGGGCAAAACCGTCATTCAGTATAAAAACTTCTGATACGCTTTCCAATGGTTTGTATCGTAGGTCCGTATTCCATCACCATTACCGACCTTTCAACCTTTAAAAATTCTTCTTTCTCTCTCCTCCCCCCTCCCTGACCTCTACGAAACTTTCTCTCTCTAAAAATACCAAATTTCTCATTTCATTTCATTTCATTTCTAATCTACAAACACAGACAAATTACTCATACACGTTTTTCTCTCTCCTGAATATGGCTCAGAAGAGGGAGATAGAGGAGACCGAGCTCAAGGTCCCGGAGACTCTTGCGTTGTGTACACCGCCGATCGTTACAGCTCCGTCGAAGCTGTCCGGTTCCGATGATCTGGCTTCCAGCTCGGTTAGATCCGATCCAAAAGCCTCCGGTGCCGTTGACTCCAGATCGAGCTCAGCTAGCTCGCCGGGGAGCTCAGATCTGTCTTTGCTGCGTCGATCGACCGGCGTGGAGAGTCGGATGAAGAGGCGAGAGGTGAATCGGTGCTCCGGTTGTCGGAAAAGGGTCGGATTGATGGGATTCCGGTGCCGGTGCGGGGAGATGTTCTGTTCGGAACACCGGTACTCGGATCGACACGACTG
Organism: Platycodon grandiflorus; assembly: GCA_016624345.1. NCBI lineage: Eukaryota > Viridiplantae > Streptophyta > Magnoliopsida > Asterales > Campanulaceae > Platycodon > Platycodon grandiflorus. The sequence continues at coordinate 47,179,617 of CM028366.1, read as the reverse complement.
TAGCTACGATTACAAGGCTGCCGGACGAGAGGCGATCGCTCGGGAAAACCCGGTGGTTAGGGCCGCGAAAATTCTGAAGGTTTGAGAAGAATCTAAAGACAAATTGTAAAATATTGGCGCCAAAACTATAGAGGGGAAGGGAGGAGGGGAGGAGGAATTGGTTGATTATGTTATTTCTCAATAGGATTGGTAAATCTTTCTCATATCTCCGGTGAAGGTTGGATGGGATATGGGAGATGTTGATCGATGGAGCCGCCGGGGAGGAGGGAGGTTATGTGAAATTCGATAGAGATTGAGGTTATTATTGTCATTTGATTTATTGTGGTAGTGAAACTTTTTGTTTTTCCTTTTTTTTTTTAAAAAAAAAAATGATGATTATTATTATTATTATTATTATACTTTTTCTTGCTTTTAATTATTTTCAATGGATGGCATTAGTTTAAGGCTTTCCTTTTTAGTGGATGGCATGCAAAAGAAGAAAATGGAAATGGGTGGCAATGACAATGAAAGTCCAACCTATGGTTGGTTCACAACCCGAAGACAAGATTATAATATCATCCTTTTGTTATTTGCACATAAAAGTAAGTCCAAGGCAAGGTATGGTCGAGGTTTAACACATCTCAATAATGGCTTCGCTTCATGTACGACCGGGCCAAAATACAGTACCCCATACGATTTTGTACAGAGTATCTTGCAGCTCAATTCTAAATGATCCAATCTTGCTCACGATCGTCTCGCACAATTTCAATCTCGATACAGTTTTGGACCTCATCAATTCAACAACACCCTGCTTGCTTGTTGGGCTATACAACTTTTCCGATGAAACATGCTTTTAATTTGATGGTTCGTCATTCCTCAAAAGCTATCACTACTAAATTGGTCGGAATCCCCTTTGAACGTCCAATGAGACAACTTTTGAAAGATAAACCTCCCCACAATCCTATTTCTTCTCGATCTACTAGGTCACAGTACTTGCTTATAAGGTGGGGGTCATTAGCCCCATAGACATCCCCCCCCTCCCTCCCCCGAAACTTGTTTCATGACGAATTATGATTCATTATAGGCCGGGGTACTCCCATATTTAGAGCTAGATGTTGTGCACAAGTGCTTCAAATTCAAACTCATTGTTCAATGCCTCAAACTTGAATTTGGAAACCTTTTCAAATTCGTCTTGCTCAGTTGGTGCGAGCAACAATAGACTGAGTCTGACTTTCAAATCTTTAAGGGTTTATTTGGTAGTTGAGCAGGGATATGCAGTATTATTAATCTGGGTGTTATCAGCGCCCTCGCTATTAATCCTCACTTATAAATCGGGGATAGTTTTAGAATTAAAAATATTAGAAATGTATTTTTTTAGTGAAGGCGCTAATAATACTACCCTCTCTCTTGGTATTATTAGTGATGAAATAAAGACTTTATTCGGATAACTCGTGCTATTAGTTCCGACCGCTTATTGTGTACTAAACATCCAATTATATGGCTTATTAATCCTATACAGCTTTAATCTTGACTACTAAACGACTCCTTAAAAGCCTTATCAACACATAAACCATCATTCAGTAGGTCTCTTGGTTAGTAGGGCTCTTGAAAGGACTGCTGAGGTGCCTCTCTTTTTTAGGGACAAGATCTTTGCCTATCTCTGGAGATTCATAAGTAAAGGATGTTTCTATTATTATATTTGCTAGGCTTGAGCGAGCGAAATGGCTCGTCTTGGTGAGTAAGTAAATTTTGAACTCAATTAATCAAAAAATTATAGACATTTCTCAGCTACCCGAGAGATGAAGTGACCCAGATGCTGCTACTTGTCCTTTGAGCCGCCCAAGGAGCCTTTGAAAATCCTACTCACCTTCAGGGACGGATCCAGGATTTTGGTACCACGCGGGCTTGGTACTACAGTGTTTTCTGGAGATTTGGTAAGAGATTAGAAATGATATCGAGTGAATGAGGGAGAGAGGGATTTTGAACAAGTAGTACAAGTTTTCTTGAAAATTTGGTAATTGATTGAGAGAAAGTGGATGGATAATGGAGTGAGTGAAAGAGTTGACCTGTTAGTTTAGATTACATTAAAATTTTTTTTTTTTTGGTAAATTTTGAGGTGGGCTTGAGCCCCCTTCATTGAACACTTAGATCCGCCCCTGCTCACCTCTTTTTATCCACCAAGGCCTTAATCTTTTTAGGGTTGACCTCAATCCACCATGCCATGAAGACTACGGACTTTCCAGCTGTTACCCTATCACACTATTGTTCAGATTAAGGTTCATCTCATGCTTGTTCAAGTTATAAAATCACTCAGATCTTGCAAGTGGTCATGGCCTAGATGAATATTTATCACCATATCATAAATATAGGCATTGGTGTTACAACCAAGCTGGTTGTTAACCGTGCTCTTCTAGTAAGTTGGCCTGGATCTTCAACTCAAAAAGCATCACATTGTAATAGTAATTAAATTCTCCTTGCTACTGGAAAATCCATTACCTCTTGGTCTTCAGGGTGGAGCTTGATACGGTGGTAGCCCAAGAGAGCATCCTCGATGCTCGATCAATAGTCTACATATATATAATTGCTGTGGCATCCAACAAAACATCAAAGTAGCTCGCTCTTACCAATTTTTCTTGTCAATAATCCTCGTCCATGGTTAGACTGGGGATATCCCAAGCAATCAAGGTTATCGATATTTTTATAGCAAAATTTATGAATGCATCACTAAAATTTGTCACATATCCGTGATAAGTTGTAGTCATCTAATGTATGACCAAATTTCAAATTTTAATCTTCATAAACTACTCTTGTAATTCACATGTGGATCTGTTTTATCTTATTTTCCAAGAAGAAAGCATTAAACGCTTAACCGTGGGCTTAAATGGTTAGGCCCATACTAATCGGGCCTTGTTTTGCTTTAGTTCAAATACTTGTTAGTAGTAGAATATAGACTCTTTTGGGAGCCCAGTATTTGTTCCGGACCTTGCGGTTTGTAAATTAATGTTCATCCCAAAATTAGTTGTGAATCAATACCTTTCTTTGGATGTGAAAGGACAAAATTGCAAAAACTTTAGGCATTTCTAAATTGAAATGGAGTTCCAAGTTTCAAGACAATGGGTCTCCATGGCCCAATAACAGTCCAGTCCATTCGTGATTATCAAAGATCAGCAAACACAAAATACTTGCATTAGATAAAATATCATAGTCTATTAGATAAAATATTAAATAAATTTGAGTTCTTGTCAGTGCATTAGACATTTATTGGATGATTTTAAGTAAGGATTAATAAAAAAATTATTAATTAATTGCATTAGATTTATAAGATGTCAAAAAACATAAAATTGATCAATATATATGAGACAAAGGTAATAATGCAAAAGACTAAAGAATTTCTTTTTGCTCTTTGTGAGTTAAAGCAGAGAGGGATACAAAAACTAATAAAATATCACCAAAAAGAATTTACTTCCTCTCTGGTTTTTTTTCTTCTGAATATTTAATTTAACTAGTTTCATTTTCAAGATTAAAGTTTCAGTTTTTAGAACATTTCAACTTTACCCATAATACATGTAGCTCACCAGTTAGATGATACCCCCCTCATTATGATCTAAAAATTGATGTTTGAAAGTCTAATATTTAACAAATATATAACTCCCTCCGTTACAGATAAAGAGTCCACTTTTCTTTTTTAAAAGTCAACATGTGACTAAATCAAATTAAAATTTTACATACTTTACTTATGTTTTAAGAAATAAAATTTCATTAATTAAAAATTACCTTAAGAATACTATGAATTACAACTTTTATAACTTTGTAAAAACCACTAAATTTATGTTAATTATCGGTCAAACTTTAACTAAATTGACAAAAAAAATTCAAAAGTAGACTCTTTACCTGTAAACGGAGGGAGTAGTATGCAAACGCTAACATATTTTCCTTGGGCACATGTTTAAAACCCATTCATAATTTATTATTTTTTTTTGTCTTGAAAACTATTTTTAGAGGTATTGAAACTTGTAAATGTGTGATTATAAAGACAAAAATTACTATATATAGGTTTTTAAAATGTATCGTTAGAATACATGTTAATTAAACTCGTATTAGTATATATCCATAAAATTGATCATAATTACCAAAATACTTAAACATCTATTTAGTAACTATTACTAAAATAAAATTCACTGCCATCCACCACCCAAAAAAATTACATTCATCATGGTAGTATTTTTACCAAATCAATTTCGCACGGAACTCATAATTATCATTGCAATCAAAACTCGATCTCATCATATAATATTGGTATAATAGTTGTAATAATGAAATAAATAGCTGTTGTACATTAATCAAAACTATAGAAAAAAAAAACTAAAATTAAAGGTACAGCTCAATTTTGATAGAAAGCTTAGATAGAAAAAGAGAAAAGGCAAAGTATTTTTTTATTTTTATTTTTATTACTATTATTTTCTTTTTTATCGTTTTGCAGCCTTAAACAGTGTCAGCATTAACTTTTCTTTTCAACCATCACATTAGTAAACGCACGCCCACACTTTTCCCCATAGTCATGTGTACTCCTTTCCTTTACGTGGTTTCTCAAAACTCAAATAATATTGGGTAAGTTGTCTTTTTCTTTTTTTTTTTGCCCTTTAACTAAACCACATATTTAGATTCCCTACCTAAACTATTAATTGTGATACTTTCCCACCTTCAACTGCCAATCGAGCTTAAATAATTGACGGTGTAAGCGAATGGCATACATTACCATTATCCACTTACATTCTAACTAGTGAGTTACATCTTTTTTGTTTCCAATAATCCACCATCCCAAATGATTGTTGCTACCATTGCGCTAGCTCAACAAACCATCAGATTTATAACAAGGATAAAAGTAGACTCAGGAATACAAGGGAACATCCTTGTCACCCTAAACCAAAATTTTGACTTAGAACCCATTTATTCAAGATATGGATCGAAAAAACCATTTCAAGATTTGGGTTAAAAGAAATCCTATAACTAACTTTTTGAATTTGGATTAAATGGATTGTGATCTTGAGTTGATTCGACATTTGCCCTTCATGAGTTGAATCACGCAGGAGTAGGATTGGTAGCAGATGGGTCGTTGGATGAGCAAGGTGCATGCATGGTTGTGATAGTGGACAAGAGTTTATGTGTGTGTGTACGAGAGAGAGAGAGAGAGAGAGAGAGAGAGAGAGAGAGAGAGAGAGAGATGCATAACGAAATCACACGGGGGTGGCGATGCATTTTACTCATATGGTTGCAATCTTTAAAATTTAAAGGTGTATATTGCAACCAATGGTTAGAGGAATGGCACCCAAAATTTAGATATAGTTGAAGGAGCCAAGAGATAATAAATATATCCTTTTAAAGACTATATTCCGTCAATTCCTCTTAACAAAGATTTTAGTGTACAAGATTATTTTTAGATGAATTATGTTAATATTGTGCACTATACATACATATATATATATATATATATATATATATATATATTCAAACTTAGGATATAAGACTTATCTTTTGAAACTTAGAAAAGAAAAAGAAAAACGAAATTGAGCCACAAAATGATGAATAATCAGAGAGCTTGGTCGGTCGGCAGATCCCTAGCTAATTGTCAAAGAGTTGCAATGATTTCACTTTCTCATATAAATTCAAATAGAAAATCATAATCCATGATATGATATGATATGATATGATAGCATCCTTTCTGAATTTTCTAATTACAAGTAGAATGAATATATGCACATATATACATGAAAAGTTATTTCCTCAGCTCTTTAAATTTTCCTTTTTCAGAATTTTAATTAGTGGGTCACTTCAATTTAGATGGCGTACGTATTCCAATATATTTAGTGTACAATAAAAGTAAGGCAATGCTTGTTTTCCACTTGAACCATTATCAAAGGATTCATCATACACGATCAAGTAAGCCAACAAAGAAAAAAAAAATAATAAAAACAACGCTACTTAGAGTCCGTTTGGTGCAGCGTTTTTAAAATTAATGCAGCATTTTTCTTATAAAAGCGTTTGGAATATCACTTTAAAACGCAGTTTTTCTTTCGTAGTAGCGTTTTAAAACCTGCATTTTAGGGAAAGGCTGAGTATTTCAGCGTTTTAATACGCAGCTACGTTTTCTTTAAAACACAATTTTTGCAAATAAATTCCGTTTTATCCCAGTATTTGGCCAAACGTACGACCAAACGTACTCTTATACTATTAGATTGGATGACTTGATTCTTTCATTTCTTTGTGTCTGTATTAATGTATGTAATACAATGGAGTGATGGGCTTTATTTGTTATTGAGCTTTTATTTAGGGTTTGGTAGATATATGTATTGTAACCCTAATTGGTGGAATAATGAATTGAACGTCGTTTTCCTCGAAGCAAAAATAATCTCTCCTCTCTTCCGTTTTTCTTTCTCTTTCTATACCATTGTTTGTTTTATATGCGTAAAATTCTTTAACAAAATAGTATATTAAGCATTTTCTGAAATATAGTTAATACCAAAATCGAATATATATTAGTTGGACAAAGTGTTCGTGTGTGTGCATCTAATTTGATGATCAGATCAATCTGTGACATTGCAAATCATAATACAATCTAATAAGAATAGTACATTTCTTTTAATTGGTGGAATCATACTCATATTCATGGCAGACCAGGGCATGATTAAAGTATACAATAGCTTTTTATCTTTATACATAAACAGTTCATAAGCTCTCCTAACTTTGACATGAGTGGGGTGGTGTTTAGAATTATAATTTGTACTACTAATGCTACTATATATAAATGTCTGTGTGTGTGTGTGTGTGTGTGTATTTCTTGCCTTTTACTTTCATCTTAGGTGGAAGCTTGTATTTTTCACCCACCAAAATGATGGCAGACAAGAACACATTTATGAAACTTGAAAAGTGCTTTTAAGGAGTTCCTTTAGTACATGGTAGGGCATTATGTCAAACTTAGGCTCAAAAGATGGCCAAAAAAGAATTGGTCTCCAAGATTTTATGCTACCTAAAGTAAGATAATTTGGGATTTTAAGTAGAATGATCCTTTTTCCAAAGAAACCATTTGACATGGTAGGAGCCAACATCTCTCAAAAGCTATATACATACATATACACACATTCTCTCTCTCTCTCTCTCTCAACACAGCACATGTACATGCATTTTCATGCAGCAACAAAATTCGTTTACAGATTTGGTTTATATCTAACATCATAGTGTTGTACAGTACAATTATTCAATGCATCAGTAGTTGTAGTGTATAACACTACGATGCTAGCTGTAAACCAATCTACAAACAGATTTTATTGCTGTAGCATTTTCCTAATCTTAATAGTAATTGAGTTTGTTCCTCAGATTATTTATAGGTAAATTGTGAAAAGTTTACCCTTCAATTCGGATGATTAAGCTAAGGTGCACAAAATCAGCTCATCATTCAAACCAACAACTTTGTGGTCCGGGTAAAAAAAATCTCTTTTTAGAGTAACAAATTTATTTGTTTATATACAGGATTTCATGTGTGGAATGTTACCGAAATGGGCTTAATATTTTGTTTAATCAAGTAGAGCGGGAGGGAATATACGAAACTTATAACCTCTTCAGGATTTTAAGCTTTTCACTTATTGGTTGATCTTGAGCAACCCCTTCAAAGATTTGATCCAAAGCCAAGCCAAATATATAGCTGATCATAGTAACTTGAACATTTGACACGATAAAGAAGCATTCTAAGATAACTATTATTGCATTCTTTTAATTATTGACTCAAGTAGAGCGGAGGGAATTTACGGAACTCATAACCTCTTCATTCCGAGTTCCTCTATTTCTTCCATTAAGAGTTCTCGGCATCGTTCTTTTGGGTCCAAACAACCATAGTATTTGGATCACTTCGTTAAATGACATGACGCAATCTCAACAAAGAATAAAAAGAAATGAGGTCCTCAAAATGGAGAGCGTCTAAATTGAATTTTTTCAAAATCGTAAAGACATGTAACATAAGATCCACAGTTGATGGTGGATATTAATTGATTACTAGATAGTATATTAAATATAAGAATATTAATTGATTATTAGATAAAACTTTTATGCGTGATCTATTATACAAAGTATGCAAATGGTTAATTATATCAGGACACATATGTAATTTTTTTGAAAATATTTATTGTACTTCTAATTTAATTGGAAAAAAATAGTATGTGTGTCGATAAATGATTGGATTTTTATACACTTTGTGCACTAAACCAAGCATATAAAATTTTTCATTCTAATAAAACTCATTGTGGTGATAAAAGGCTTCTCTTATTATACCAATAACATGTATTAGTGTATTCCATTACATAAAAATTATAATAAAGAATCCCATCAAGGGAAATTAAAGTGAGATTCATTAGCATTATGGGTACTCTCTCTAGTGCATAGATCTGATCAATTTGATTATGAAGAATTTCTTTCTTTTGTGGGCATACCACTCACGTGAGAGTTTTTTTTTTTTTTTTTTTTTTTTTTGTGTTTTTTTTACGACGTGTCCCCCCAAATTATATTAGGTCTAAGATTAATTCTTGTTTGCGGTGCATTCGGTTACTCTTCAATGCATTGGGTAATATTTAACTTTTCACTTATACCCTCCATATTTTTCTGGTATAGTAATTAGTATCTTTAATTGGTTTATCTTTTAAATACTTTATTTAATTGAGAGTATAAAAGGACATTTGTTAAATAATGTTTATTAGAATCCTAAGTGACTAAAACTTTGAAACTTTCAAAAATAAAAATAAAAAATTGGAGGGAATATAGATTTGTTGTTGCTTTTTTTTTTTTTTTGGGAAAAAGGCCTAGCCCATTAAGATTTTATTAGAGATACGATGAAAAACAGAACAAAATGGGCGAGAGGGGGGCCGCTAGGCCTGACCTTTTGAAATGCCAAAGGCTACAAATAAAGAGAAAGAGAAGAAAAAAAAAAAAAAATAGTAGTAACCAGTACTCCCTCCCTTCACCAAACGATCAATCAAATTCACAGAATCAAAATATAATTAGATGATCAAAAGTTAGTTGACGAGAAAAGTTTACATTATTGACAATTAGACACCTTTTAGGCTAAGACAACTCGAAAGTAATCCTCAAAGCCTCCCTTCCTTGTTGAAATAAAATGTACGTAACAAAGACAACTCGAAAGTAATCAAAGCCCCCTTCCTTATTGAAATAAAATGTACTTAACAAGTCCTTTGCTAACACAAATGTTCCCGAAATACATAAAAATGGTTATTATAAATTGAATTTTTATATTAAGGGATTGGGCCAACTTTGGATTAGCACTCAGACAGATAGATAGATATGTTAAATTTTATTCTATCTTTAGAATGTTTCTTATAAATAATAATGGAACCATGTTATGGAAAAGAGGGACAAATGGAAAGTTATTGGATAAAGATAATAGGTATAGGCATGGTTTAATTGGCATGACTCTGAAAATCAACAACATTAGCCTCTTTCTTCCTTGTAATTTAGTGGTTTTCATTTCGTAATTTTGGATTTCCTCTCTAGTTGATTCTATTGATTTTCTCTCTAATGTATTTTTTTATTTTTCTTTAATTAATACAAACAAAAATTTTTAATTTTAAAAATTGAGTCACTAAATTACGATCTCAAACACACCCTAAATCCAAACCTCGCCCCCACCCCGGCCCCACACACACAACCACCTATTTTTTTTTTTAAGGGAAGATGATACTCTCAAAATGGGTAGTGTTTTACATGAAATATTTTTCACTTTTCATTTTTCAAACCTGGCTGAGCTATATAATACAGTGCAGAAATATCATTTATAATTGAAATAAAGTATAACATAATTCTTCCGTCTAAAACTAATAGTCTTTCTTTCCTCTTTGATTTATTGTAATATGTAAAGCTATAATCTTAAAATATTTAACTTGTCGAATGTGATCATTTTTATGGGACGAAGTGAGTAGATTATATTGGGTTGAAAAGGGAATGGAAATTGTGTTGCCATGAAAGTACTGTTATCATTGGCTATATTATTCATAAGTTTAGAAAGCTCATTGTTAATTAAATTGATATATTTAATCATCTTCTAGAACTTTCTTTTTTTTTTTTTTTGGCATTTTTCTATAACCGAAAAAGTGTTGTGAATGTTAATGAAGCAATTGAATACTAAATATTCAAATATGCTCCCTCCATTTCGGCCTTTCGATCATAAATTCTGCGTTTAAAAATTTAAATAATTAGAAAAATTATAAGTAAAAATAATTATTAAATTATTTGAGCATTTAAAATAATTTATAAGTACCAAATATTATATAAAATCTATAGTTGAAAGAAAATGTCTACTGTAAATAAATTTTTTTAAAAATAATTTTTTATTAAAATAGTTCGAAATAATTTTTTTCGTAAAAGGTAGTTGACGTTTTGAGAGTTGGGGAAGAATTCAGTACGGATGCTAGTACCAATCGTGCCCTATCGAAACATTTGACGTGACCAATCGATCTTGTCCATCCATGCCGTTTTCATGCATGCACGTTTCATTACCACATATCTATATATCCCGCGAGACAAAAAAATAAAATAAAATAAAAGATATTCATATATTTTATATTTCCTAATAAAATTGATAAATTTATTTTTAGTATTTTGAGATTAATTTCTGAGTCGGGTAAGATCAGATATAAGGGCGATAGAGTTCTCTCTACTTTACCGAATTTTGATGCAATTGTATTTTCATAGCTTAAACTTAAAATCTACAATTATGTTAGAACAACTCCCTATCAGCCCATCTACGAACTTGGTGGTGTAAAATGAATAATTAAACATATTGAAATTTATGTATTGGAATCAATCAATGATAATATATTATTAATTATGAGGTGAAGTATTATTATTATTATTATTACCATTTAACTACACCTTTAGTTAGTGGGTGATATATTATACATCACGAAGGGTTTGATGTACCTGCACTACCTAAACATCAAACTGTATCACCAAATACTTAGATTTATCTACGTATTTAATTTGATATAATTTATACTATTAATTAAACAAAACTTGGAACTAATCACTCATAAATTTGCTATGCAACTAGTCATTAAATCATAGATTTGCTATGCAACTAGTCATTAATTTGGTCAAAAAAAAATATTTTCTCAAATGTAAATTTAACGTATAATTTTTTTTTTCTAAAATCATATTTTGGTATTCATAGTACTTTTAAAATATTATGAATTATATATTTTATAAGTTTTGAAAAAATAAATAAAATATACGTCATTGTTTTTGAAAAATATCATGTTTGACCAAAAATAGTCAAAGATAACGATAATTTAATAACGGATGAAGTATTATTTTTTTGTGAGTGTGGGGTGCTAAATGCTAATTCTGTAAACGTGGTTCGTTTAGTATAACGAGAAATACTCCAATATAAATGGTATACGCAATAGCTTAAAAAGAATAAAAGAGAAAAGTGAGGGGCTTTTCTGTTTATTAACTTAAAAAAGAAAGAGTGAATAAGAAAATGGCGTCTACAATGTATGGAGAATGACAAGCTAACAACATTCCAACAATCCCCCAAAATTAATCCCTATTGTTCTTCATGCTTATTGCTTACATGTGACTTGTCACTTCTTCGCCTTCTCTCTCTCTCTCTCACACACACACACACACACACGCACACACACGTGTGCTCGATTTTCTTTCCATGAAAAGCTTTATTTAACGTCCGTTCTTTACGTACGAGTGAAACAGATTTTTGATCGGAGGTACAAAGTAGAATATTACGACACATCGGGGGCCCAATCATCTAACTTTTCTTTTTCCTAATTGAAAATCAAAACAAAAGCAATCTAATTTATTCGTCAAATACAAAGTGAATATGTGATGATGCACAAAATGGCACGGTCAGGAACTCTCTGGAATCTTCGTGAAACTTGGATATCTGGGCTTGAGCTAAGAACCTGAAATGGATAGAAAACACGCTAGGGTGAATGCAGGGGCTTGCCCTGCTAAGACACTCCCGTGAGAATAAGAACTTGCTTATTAATTGGACGAGTCTTAGCTTGTGAATAGTGAACGTACCTTGGACCAAGTGCTTGGCTTTTATAATGAGAATGGAGTGATTCGTGGTGATTTTGAGGGATGTCAATCCCTATAATTAAGGAGGAGTAATTGCAGGGCATGATTGGAGGCAATTCTGATTTTTAGCCTGTGATCTCGAACGCGTAGATGTGGCCCGTGATTCTTGGAGACTTACTGGCCTGTTTGGGCGTGCTCGCGTTGTGTCCTGCTCGCGTGGATCATGCTCGTGTGTTCGCACGGTGCTCGCGCAGTGCTATGCTATTGGCCTGCCTTCTGGGCTAAAGTCCCTGCCCGGACATGTCCTGACCGGTGCATCCGGGCATCAAGATATTTTTGGGTGTCATCAATATGTAAAATTTTGATAATACGCTATCATACCAAGTCGGTAACCCTAAAAAGTAAGGCTAATCGCATGATAGGATCTAAATCTTACTTTTAGAAATTTTGGGTCCGAGTTTCAAATTTAGTAAAGAGTGATCCATTTTTCATTTCTATCCCAAAATGGGAAATAGAAAGATGGTTGCTTACTAGATAAAAATGTGTCTTATTCATGCCAATATTTTGAGTATTTTCATGGTTTTGATACTAGTTAGTGAATGATCAAAAATGGACTAAGTGCCTCATAATTGTTGCATAAATAGAAAAATAAAAAGACTAATATGCCCCTTAAAACTCCATATGCAAGGCATGCCAGCCACTATTTTTCATTCAAAAAGTTAGTTGCCATATATCAATGTGGATCCCGTTTTGAGACGAAAATGGAACAATGGATCTTGTTTGAAAATATACTCCTAATATATAAAGAAATTTCTTCAAAGTAGAAGTTCAAGATAATTTTATACTATCGTAAACATCATCTAAACCTTGTAGCATCATGCATTAACAAAGAAGAATAGCATGTAACATACTATATAATATACAAGAAAGAAATGTAATAAAGCCCAAGATATAAAAGAAAAAAATGCATTCGACCCTAGCCTATATGGATATATGAAGAAGAATGTACAACTACTTACGTGAAAAGAGCCGAAACAAAAATCTTAGATTTACAATTAGTATTACAACTTTTTTCTATAGCTAAACCTTCATATATAAAGGGTAAAGTTGTTTTGGGAAAAGATAACTTTGTCCTTTGTCAAGGATTAGTCGTTGCAAAAGTTATAAAGTTAGTTATAAAACTAGAAGTGTTGTATACTAAAACCTACTATACTGATGCATACTCATCAGAATCTCTAAATCTGTATTGGATGTGAGTGAGACATAATTTTCTAATGCATCAATACTCAATAGTTTCTCTTTATCAATCCATTGAAAAACGTTAGTACCGTGGAAATTAGAATTAAAGGGGTCTGTTGTAATTTTCAACATTTTATTTGGTTAGATTTGTAATTTTGAAAAAATGTATTTGTATTCAAGAATATACCCTCCAATGGCAAAAGTATAAGGGCATCACGTGCCCAATTGAAAAAAATATAAAGGCAGGTAACTGAACTAAGACCAAATTTTACGTAACAATAAGGCTACTTAAATTATATGGCAAACGAGTGAACGACGCCGGATCAAGAATTTTAACAATTCTAACACCTGCAATTCTTATAATCCCTTCTGTAGTAAAGTAGTTATTGTAGAACCAAGTTCAAAAATTATCTTCAAGTTCAAGAACTGATTAATATAGCTGTAAAAACTGGTTGGCGGGGTGGGTTATTCGCAACCCGTCGTAAGGTGGGACGGATTGGGGCGGGCCAATTTGCTAAAATAGCATAACTGCAAATATTCGATCCAACCCAATCCAATCCATCTTGGGTTATGGGTTGGGGTGGACTAATTCGCCAAAAAAGTGTGATTTTAAAAAATATTAATATTTAATTAATTAAAGAATTTTTTTTTCATAAGACTCACAACTATTCTTCATTTAACTAGTACAAAAACCAAGAAAGAATTTAACAAATTAAAATTAAACATAATATGATGAAATATAATTATATTTCTTAAGACTCAAACTAATTTCATATAACATAAACAGAAAGATTCAAAAAAGAAACAACATAAAAATGAACAAAATTAAATTGACGGGCTAGCCCGTGCCCAACCCGTGACACGTGCGGTCCCAACCCATTTGACACACTCCTAAACGGAATTGAATTTCATCAACCCAATCCGCCTCTTTTAGATGGCGGGACTGGCTGACCCGGCGGGTTGAGTCCATTTTAACAGCTCTACTAAATAAGTCATGTCAACACTTAGATAATTTCAATACATTCGTCCCAATTAAAGAGGTATAAATTAATTTTTTTAATAATTTGACCAATTTTTCCTTAGATATTTTGACGATGATTTTGTAGTTTTTTCAAAATTCTTAATTGAATCATGGATTGTTGTACTTTTAGTGTAGTTTCAAAAAGATAATATTTTTTCTAACACTAAATAAAAACATATTAATATACATCCAAACATCGGTCAAATTAATCAAAAACGTGAAAGTATATCTCTTGGGACAAAGGGAGTATAATTGGTTATTCTCTTTAGTGAATTTGTTTAAAAAGAAATTGAAATATTTTATTAGCTTTAGTAATACTCCCTCCGTTCCACCCATAGAGTTCATATTTAAAAATTTAATTATTAAGAAATATATAAGTATTTTTAGAGTTGATTATAATTACAAAAATATTAAAATATAGTTACGATGTTTATACCACGTATGTAGGGTAAAGTTAAAAATTAAGGAAATTGTAAACTTAATTTTTGAAAATAAATTGTTTAAATAAAATATTTCAAATTAAAATAGTGGACACTTTACGTAAAATGGAGGGAGTACTATAAACTTCACTATAACGAATAACATATTGGCGGGATTGTTAGAGATTAAAGTTGTTACACGCTTTTCATTTAAAGCTTAATCTACACTACGAATTGTAGGAATTATGCCAAAAATAAATCGTTGAAATTAAGACTGTTAGAACAACTAATCCATCATCTCGAGTCAATTCGCAAAGCTCAAGCTTAGCTCAAGCCGAGCATAACGAGCCAAGCTCAAGCTTCAAGACACATTCAGTAGTGTAATCAAGCTTGAGCTCGAGTAAGTGAAGCTCGGCTCATGACCTTGGGAGCCTGGCTCGAAGTTGACTCATTTAGTTCAGTTCAAGTAAATTTAGCTTGACTCGATTTATTTTTGAATAATTCATTTGAAATATTATTATTTATAAGAATTTGTTTGTGTTTTAGAAAAAATAAGATATTTTTTCATAAAAACTTTGTCTATTATTTATTCCTTTGCCATTAGGGTCGAACTCATAACTCACAAACTAGTCTGTGAGCTACTAATAGATTTGTGGCCAAGTGAATATTTTCTGACAATAGTATTAATAAACATTAATTAAATTTTATTATTTTTAAATAAATAATTTTTTTTAAGATGCTTAGATGCATTATATTAAATTAAGTTTTAAGAATATATTAAAAAAATAATAAAAAATATGTACATTAAAAATTATTAAGAATATTAGTTGAAAAATTCAAAAATAAAAAGTAGGAAGATTGAGTATTCCGTAAACTAATGAAAAATAATAATAATAATAATAATAATAAGCGCCCAAATTCTACACCACAAAGCAACAAAAATTAGTAAAGGGTATAAAATCCAAAATTCCAAACCATAAACATCAACTTCCCCTTTCTCTCTCCAACCAACCCTCTCTCTCTCTCTCTCTCTCCTCTGCATATATACACACACACACACTACTATACTATCATTGTCTCTCTCTTTCTCTGTCTTTCCAAATGGATACAATGGCGTTACCGGAGCTCGACCTCGACAACCTCAGAGCCATTAAAGTACTTGGCAAAGGAGCCATGGGAACCGTTTTCTCGTCTACAACAACTCCTCCGACCCTTCTGCCTGCTCTCCTTTGCCCTCAAGGTCGTCGAAAAATCCTGCCTCCATACCAAGCTCGATGCTGACCGTCGTGCCCGTTGGGAAGTCTCTGTCCTTACCTGTCTCCAACTCAAAGATCCGACCCACCCATTCCTCCCTTCCTTAATCGGTTCCTTCGAAACCCCCGACTTCCTCGCTTGGGCCGTCCCATTCTGCCCCGGCGGCGACCTCAACGTCCTCCGTTACCGTCAGACCGACCACTGTTTCTCCCCGTCCGTCATCCGCTTTTACCTGGCGGAAATCGTCTGCGCCCTTGAACACCTCCATAGCATGTGCATCGTTTACCGCGATTTGAAACCAGAAAACATTCTCATACAACAGTCGGGTCACGTGACTCTCACGGACTTCGACCTCTCTCGTACCCTCACCCCAAAATCATTGAAATCCCTCATTTTATCCTCCGAACCACCATTGGAACCGCCGCGGAAACACCGCCGGAACATAACACGGCTGTTCCCCACGATGGTTTCGAATAACAAAAAATACGGATTGAAGAAAGCAAAAGCGCGCGTGTCTCGCCTGTCAGTAGGCGGAACGTGAGCTTTTCCAACGGCGAACGGTCCAACTCATTTGTCGGAACGGAGGAGTATGTGGCACCGGAAATTGTACGGGGCGATGGTCACGAATTTGCTGTAGACTGGTGGGCGTTGGGAATCCTCTCGTACGAGATGTTGTACGGTAACACACCATTTCGTGGGCAACATCGCAAGGATACATTTCGAAGAATACTCATGATGCCGCCGGAGTTCGTCGGAAGACCGTCGGCATTGACGGACTTGATTGGGAAGTTGCTGGAGAAGGAACCCACGCGCCGGTTGGGGTACCGGAGGGGCGCGTCAGAGATCAAAGAGCATCCATTCTTTGAAGGATTAAGGTGGGACTTGTTAACGGAGGTTGTACGTCCTCCATTTTTGCCGTCAAAAGAAGACGTAGAGTTAACGGAAGGAATGAAAGCTAGTGGGATGCCTATACGGGAGTATTTTCAGAAGTTGCGGGCACCACCGTCACCGTCAGATTCGCCGTCAATGGATGATTGTCGATATAACGTCTCGTTGACGGAGTTCTGACACACGTGTAAGGTTTTAAATTAGTCTGATTTTGTAAATAAAATAACGGTAGGACGTGAAAGACGATGTTAGTTAAGTAGATTAGTTGTATTATTATACGTACAGTTTAGATGTGTTGTATAGAAATGGATTTGGCAACGCGCTGGTCGTGGC
The DNA here is from genome assembly GCA_016624345.1 of Platycodon grandiflorus. Taxonomy (NCBI): domain Eukaryota; kingdom Viridiplantae; phylum Streptophyta; class Magnoliopsida; order Asterales; family Campanulaceae; genus Platycodon; species Platycodon grandiflorus. The sequence goes on along the minus strand of CM028366.1, from coordinate 47,162,391 downwards.
GCGTGTAAAACGCATCATTTGTTATAAGAATAAAGATGCTTGAGATTAAGGCTAAGATTGGGGAAAAGAATTTTAGCTTTTCTTGTTGCTAATTGCAACATTCAATGTTCGGGTCCTCCGGCTCGAACAAAGATTTTCATTTTCATTTTATATATTTATTATAATACTCCATCTGTTTCAACTAAAAAATTTATTATTATTTTTTTGATGTTTTATTTAAAAAATTTATTTTAAAAAATTATATTTATAATTTTTATTAGCTTTTATCTTTATTTTTTATTTGTGTTGTAAACATGTTGGTTGTGTTTAAGTATTTTTGTAATTATAACAAATTTTAATGACATTAATACATCTCTTAATTATAAATTTTTTTAAACACATCTCTTAATTATAAGACTTTTTAAACGTAGATTTTTTATGGAGAGAATATCATTTATCTACAACGAGCGGTTTAAAATTTTATTTTGATTATCAACTTAATCTTTTACTGTATCAATTAACAAATTTTTACTTGAACCGAAAAAAAGAAAGTGATGATTAGATGCTTTCAAATATAAAGAAGAAAAGGGATATTTGAGAGAAAATTTAGGAATAAGTTCACCTTTCAATTATGGTTGACAAAAATGTTCTTACAAGACATTAGTGGGGCAACAAGGTTTTTCAATTTTTTTTTAAGGATGTTTAAGCCACAAAAAAAAAAAAAAAAAAGAGTACTGACCTTAGGCCAATTTCTTAAGAAATTGTTCGCATTAGTACTAAGAATAGTCAAAACCTACATTTTTTAGCTATGCCTAATCTTACTTTAAAAATTAACGAGATAAATGTAGTAGATAAAAACTTGTTTTATTCATCGCATGTGATCATAAGTTCAGTTATCATTCGAAAAAAATGGAAGGAAAACGGACAACTATCTTGAATCAATTAATACACTTCTTCTTTTTTTTTTTTTTTTGACATCAAATCAATACTATCTTAAATGTTGCATGTTAGTGTACGTTCAATTATCATCCAAAAAAATAAAAACAAACTGCCCCTTGTGCAATCTACTCAATTAATAATCGTACGAATTACGAAATTCTAGACTCGAAGCATTTTTTGTAAGAATATGAAACTTTTTTTTTTTTTCCCCACTTTTAGGTAAAAAGGCTTGTAGAACTAAATTGTCAAATAAAAAGGTTTTACAATCTTACTAGTGTTTTGTCAAGTAATATCAGGAAATTCTATGAATGCAGATTTTAGCTTTACGATGTGGTAAAAATGATGAATAGCATAGCATAGCCTAGTGTGTAGTGGTCCCAAAAGTCGCACCTTTTTGGGTGGGGTGGGGTGGGTGTTGTTGGCTTAGTAATTTTGCTTATTTCTTCCCTTAACCTCAAGTGGGCATCAAGTTATCTCGTTACTTAAAAGGTGTGCAGTTATATGATTACAAGACAAAATTTTCTGAAATTATTCGCCTAAATTTGACGGTATATATCAAATATTTTTCTTAAATATATGGCCTTAGGTCACGTGTTATATTTTTTTTTCTTAAACATATGTCCTTAAGTCACGTGTTAATTAAATACATTCATTCCAGCCGGATGGTTCTCAAACTTATTAGCCATCTGGTTGGCACACTGGTTTGCTTCCCATTGAACATGTCGCGAGCCACAAGCAACCATTCTTTATTGCACCACTTATGACATTTCTGAACTAAGTTACGGGGGCTGCAATGTCCGAGCGGCGAACACCAACTCTTGTTTTACAGAGCCTCTGCAACCACCGTCAATACTTTTCCGACACCACGTAGTGAAACCCCTCATTTCAAGCTATTTCTGAGCCATAATATACAGCAAAACTCTAGCACTAGGTAATTAATTACATACACCAAGATTACTTGAAATACCCAAAACCCATGCACCACGCCAGTCTCTATTAACGTCACCAGCCCCTCGAAATCCATAATTTAAATGCCTACTTAAACATCTAATTATAGCAAGTGTGTTAGTTTTTGCTAAATTAAAATCTTTTTTCAAACAAATTTTTTTCTAGGTTCAATGTTATGCTCGTAGAACATAGTTAATTAATAAATTTGATTACAAAAAAAAAAAAAAATCGAAAGAAAAATTCCTCATATTTCAAAGAAAATGTTATTTTGTGTTATTTTTTAATCAACACATTTCACATAGTAATACATGCATTAATTAATTCACTAGAACATGTAATATTTTTTTCACTGCACATGCATATTGGAGTAGGAATAGCTTTGTCCATATATATTTCTACTCTTTGATTCCTAACAAATGCCCCCCTGAGGCTAAAGAAGAAAAATAGTTGAGAGCAACAGTGATACTACTAACATAGTATCACTATCGAATTATAATATAGCAATTTAACAATCGTGTTGGCGTTGAGAGTAACATTACTTATCAAACATTAGCAACCAATTAACATCACCAACCTTGATCATCATCACATGAACAAGATTGCTAATATAATAGGAGTATATATATTTTAATTAGATTGAAGTGATATCACTATTAACACTATATATTTATATACCCTTTAACAAAATCTAAAAAATAAAATAAAATTCAAATCTAGAAATAGAACTTTCAACTCTATCAGAAAGAGAAAAGAAGATGGTCTTTTTAGAGGAGCATCATGATATCAAATCCCTTAATTTAATGCCAAATGTAGGGGAATGGAGACAATAATAGTTTGAATACTTATAGATTAATTGAACATATAATCAAAGTTAATAAAGGATAGAATAGAATGAATACCCCCACAAAGGTATTTTCCTTCCTAGCAATGAATAATGATGTATAGAACAACCCGTGTGCTTCCAGTTTCAGCCTTGGAGTCCATTGTACCGTACAACTATATATACAAGCTGGTGGCCGTAGAGATGTTAAAAGGGTCACGACTGTAGGTTGATCGTTTAAACCGAAAAATAGGATTTGGGCTCAATATTTTTGCCCGTTTAAAATCGAGTTTTTTGCCCGCCAGTTCGAGTTGGCCGCCTACCGCATAATATTAATTAGGTCGTAAAAAATTTCGGGGATATGTAAAACAACCGCTATGGGAATAAAACCAACAACCTTCTAATCCAATGTCATACTCATTTATCATTTGCACTACAGGTCTACTTTGTGTACTTGTGAATAAATACTGAAATAGAAAAAAAATTAGAAAGAACTGCTAAGTATAGCTATTATAATTTTTTTTTTGAGAAAAATAAGTTGAAAATTATAACAACGATGTAAAAAATGGTCTAGCTTATATTTCTAATGAAAAACATAAGAAACTATCTAAATTATAGGTGATTTATCGATTTACTGTTTTAAAATATTATTATATTATATCTTTAGTGATGATCCATTTAACCCCAAACTCGCTAGAATTAGAGTTAAATTTATAATATTAGTGACCCAAAAAAATTAAATTGTTTAACCCACAACCCGTTAAAATTAACCCAAAATTGCTAGTGATATAGTTCTTTTACTATTTTAAATCTACTAACTATTAACCAACTAAGCTACTACAGCTGTTTAGTGTCTTTACTACTAGTGGGTAACTTGGCTTTTACTTTAAAAAGTGATTGTTCAAAAGAGATGACAACTTTCGACATAGTCGTCCCCACGTTTGCTCAATTTCATTGGTTCATCTGCTCATCCTTTTTTAAGTCTAATCACTGAAATAGACCAACCAGCCTCCCTTTCCACCTCTTCTTGGTTTAAGAGTTTAAATGTTAAATTATGAGTCCATTTGATACCGTAGTTTTGTGGTTAATTTTTAATTTTAAAATTTTAATTTTGTAATAATGGAAGAAAAAAATAAGAATGAGATAGAGAAAAACTGGTGCGATCAAAACGAAATTAAAAAAGAAAATTATCTTACTTTTTTATTAATTATTACAAAATAAAAAATTCAAAACTAAAAAACCAATCTCAGAACTTACATGCCAAAACACACCCTTTATGGTTTGCTTTGCTGTTTAGCGTTTGGCTTTAGGGTAACGAGGTTTTCTTTTTTTATAATAATTGAAAAATAAATAATAGAGAGATTAAGGGAATTTTGGTGGTAGGACTAAAGAAAAATAAAGTCCACGAACACAAAGCAAGTCACTAAATAGGGAGTAGTAAGAGAAAACGGACCCAAACCAAAGTGTTCATTTTCCCCCTCTTTATTATGTTAATCATTACTTTGCACCCCTAAATTCTTGGTTAGTTGCACTTTGCTACTCTCCTTTATTTCAACGTGAAACATCTTCCACATTATGTTTTCAAGACTTGTTTAGTGTGTTTGGTAACATAGTTAGTGTTATATAAACAAGGATATTTTTAAATTAAGACTTTTTAAGTTTTTATCTTCAATGTGGGAGTGGATTGGTAACAAATAGTAGTACTAAGTATTTGAAAAAATAATTACAAGAAAATAGAAAATATAACGAAATAAATTAAACAAAAGAAAACACAAGTTTACGTGAGTTAATAATCCACTTCAAGGCGGGCAACAAACTCATTATAGACGATAAATGATTACAATAGAGAGTTTTCTATGTACTCACACTTCCTAAGTGGTGAAGAAAAGGGTTACAATGATTGACACTACCTCACAGTACCACATATTTCACAGCCCAAAATAGTCACGCATTATTTTGTCTAACACCAATAGACTTTGAGAATCTCGACCACCACCTGTATCTGTTGTCCGTCTCGCACTATTTGTATCTCTACTTTCTTTTACTATTTTTATCTCTCTCACTATGACACTTTCTTTTGTCTCAAGCGCATGACCTCTAACTAGGCCATGTTCACCCGGTTTAATCCTAAGCTAATTAATTAGGATTAAACCTATCCTAATCCAAGTGCAACTAGGAGACCGACTGCCAAGAAAGTCTTTGTCAACTAAGAATTACATTAATATTATGACCAACTTGCATGACCTTCTTTGATTACTATTTGAGTTTGAGACATATATTTTAACAAATCTTCACCTTGACAATTTCATCCACCGTCTATTTCTATTGTTGCTCGCATGTCATGCATCCTATCATGGGTTCCTAGAATTGATCTCGAACACAGAGTCCAAGCGGCCCTTGAACTCACTCCATAAAATTCTACCGAACCGAATGCTTCCAAAGTTTTCACAAATGACAACTTCATTTTGAAACATAGGGTGAGCTCCACCTTAAACGACACTCCCTTGCAGTAAATACAAGTTGTCCTTTTGTTTCCACCCATGAGAAAACGGCCATTGCAAAAGAATTTAATCTTTCCATCATGAACTTTGTAATATTGCATCCTTTTGAATCCAAGGAACCCAAAAAGTTTAAATTTCTTCTCAAGTTAGGAACATGACGAGCTTCAATTAGCATTTTCACTCCACCTTGAATCTTAATTTTAATTGTTCCAACATCTTCAACCTTACAAGAAGAATTATCGATAAAAGTACATTACCATTTGTACTTTTGTAAGTAAAAACATATTTCTATTGAAACACATATAAAAAGAACAACTTGAATCAAAAGACTTATTCGACCGCGGTAGATTATCACCACCCACGGTCACATTGACTACATTACCGCTATTCTCGTCATTGTTAATATCACCCTCATTAAAAGTGACAATATTAGCATTGAAATTCAATTCCTTCTTCACTTCATCATCCTTGAGATTTTGACAATTACAAACAATGTAACCTACAGTGTCAAAACTTTTCTTGGAAGTATTCTTATTTTTTCTCACTACTTGTTTATTATTCATATAATTTATATGTATGAATGTCATCTTATACTTTATTCATAAGATTATCAAGTTGTTAACCTAGCCAAGCCACTCAAGTTATTGCCTAATTAATCTCCTTCATCTCATGCATGCTGCATACTTCCCTACCAAGTTGTTCATCTCTTTGGCTTAATTTGATTCCAACTAACCATGGCTTCTCGAACAAAGAAAAATGCAGATGTAAAAATAGAAACTTCGAGATCAAAAATACTTGTCACAGATAACTCCAAATTGCTGCTAGACTATTCCATATTTCTGCAGCATCACTTAGGCATGTTTGTTAAGCCAACTAATAGTTTAATTATAAAAAAATTAATAAGATTAAAAATAAGATATTTTGATAATGTAATATTTTATCACTTAATGAATTAAATATCTTTTAAAATAGTTAAAATTTTAAGTCAAAGAGAATATCTTAATATTTTCAACTCTACTTTTCGGATATCGGTTGTTAGAAGATAATTATTGTTCTAAACAAACATGCCCAACTAGTACTATGATACAGTTGTAAAGTGTAGTATAAATATCTCAAATTTTTAGAAATTATTTTATTATTTACGTCTGAATTTAAGTAAAATATCACTTCATATCAAAAAGTTAGTAATACTATAACAATTTAACCGATTCTTTCCCCGATGAGGAAGAAGATAGCCTAAGCCAGGAGAGGGATATATATATATATATATATATATAGTGTGTGTGTGTGTGTTTGTCTATCTAGTGTTTTTAAACAAACAGGTGTCGAACCAACCACTAAAACTGGCTCCCCGACGGTGCAATTACGGGGTGGATCATTCCGTTTGTCGGCCCAAAGTTTAGGCTTACTAGTATTCTTTCTTCTTTTATTTCTCGTGACTGTCTGTGTTATGTACTTATATTAATTAGTGGTCCTTTACATATATACTGTTGATCATATAATAGCAGCCAAACGGCGCCTTTGTCATATACGCACAAACCTCCACTCTTTTGGCTGTTAGCATTTTATGAGATGTGGGGGCATTCAGCGGCTCGAGAAAATGCTTCGTTGTATGTGGCATATTTCGTGGTGAAGAGGTATTCTTTAACACCGTTTTATAAATTTTAATTTGATGAATCTTATTTCGTAAAATAGAGTCTCACCCTCTCATAATTCAGTTTTTCAATAAATTGTAGGTTGAGTTAGGGGGATTCGCCTTACGAAAAATACTCGTAAAACGGTTTTTTCTAAGCTTTTATTTTTCGTGTTATACCCCAATCAATAGCGAAACGTTATAATGTCAAAGTTAAATCAAAGTAGACCTCACATCTTAAGTTACTTTAGCACTACAAGTACACCACTAGCTATTGATTATGGTGAACCATCTAGACATGCTATGTGATACACCAAGACTATTGAATATTTTCTCGGCGGCCCCCACTCCTCTTTGTTAACGAAGAAAACAACAAATTATTTTGCCTTCGCCTATGAGTAGGGTTGGTTTGCAAGCAGACGATCAATGGCCCCTTCAGTTTTCCTTTCCCTTAGCAAACCCCCAAAATTTCCATCACTTGTTATTTACACACTCTCTTTTTCCCAAAGAAAACAAAAAGAAAACCCAATTATGTCAATTGGATTTGTCGAGAGATTGTTTCATTAAGGCATATCACCTGGTTCAATTCATACGAGTAACGACACGAACAAAACAATTTTTTTTAAATAAATGTAAGTGTGGTGCATGTGATTGGTTACGTATCACATTATTTAGCATGTGATGTCACCTTTTGACTCTTCACATACTTTGACACCTAAATTTTTATGAAAATTCTGTATAAAAATATTTATATCCCTATCATTTTTTTATTTATATTGACTATAGTTATTGTGGACTGTACCAACTAACGAGAGTCTCAACATAAGAGGTTTTGAATTGGAAGATAATCCTAGTGAACTGTTGGATAGGGTACATTGTTATTTGGGCAAATTACGTACATGACTCGTCCATTTACTTCACTTTTTTCATAAATTGTTTTTGAATTTAGATTTTGCTCGTGCTTGGTTCAAATTATACCATTTCTGTTCACCTTTTGTCCTTTGTGTAAATACCGTTACAAAGTATCCGCTAAATAGTTGAGTGATAAGTACTGCAATTTTAAATATAAAATTTAAAGTGTAATAGTTTAAATTTAGAAACTAAACTATTTATTTGGGATAAAAAGTGACTTTTTGTTTTGGTGGATGGAGAGAGTATCATATTATTATACTCCCTCCATCCAAAAAAAAAAAAAAATTTCAATTAACATGTCAAGCTTTTAACATTGTAGCTTTACTTACTTATAACTTCTTCAAATTACACTAAAATTATTACTCCCTCCGTTTCTAAATGAGTGTTTATTTTTAATATTAACCCAAATAAATATTCTCATTTCTAAATTCAAACCATTAAATTCGAAGATTTATATTTAATGTCATTATACTTATCAAATAATTATTTAACGGATATTTTGCAACGTCATCCATGTGAATGACTAATGGTGAACAGAAATGGTGTAAGCCAATAGATCTGAAATTGTTAATTAATGATTGGAATCAGCAAACTTAATTATCAATAAAATCAGCAAACTTAATTATCAATAACTAAGTATGTTATTATGAGCCAAAAACAAACTTTGCTAATCTCAGCCATTGAAGGAGCAAACTTTATATTGTGACCAAATTTTTGGCGTAAACTTAGTTTAGAAACTCAATTCTAAAAAATTCCTCATAAAGCTTACCCCAGCTTCATCCGCCTTAAGAAAGGGGATGAGGTCAAGAATGGGTTCAACAAGTAGACAAAGGGGGGGATCTTGGGTTGCTCCAAGTTTCGCGAGGAAGTCTGCAAATTGATTTCCTTCTCTAATGGAATGTTGAGCCGTCACGTTGAGCTCGTTGACCAGGTACTTCACTTCTTCAATTAAGGAAGCCATTAGATGACTATTTTTAGTTCGGTTCTTTATGAGACTGTAGGCCAGGCCAGTTGAGAGTCTGTTTCAATAATGAAATTTCAAATTGGTTAATTTTAGGGGTTGAGATCGTCTGGTAGGTCAAATTCTGGAACACCAGATAAAACCAGACATGTGGGAATCCTATTGAAAAGCATCAACAGTCGTTTTGTTCAAATAAAATCTGATTGAGAGTTATTAGGTGTATGTTTAACTTGAAGGCTGCACATGCAATGTTGGAGGCCATATCATCCAGTATACCATATGAATAATTCTAAAAAAGTCATGTACCCTAATCTAAACCAATTCTTTCTGATCCCCAGACCCCAGTCATTCACACCACTTCCTTGTCCATGAAAATGGTTTCATATAATAAACCAACTCTATGTGATTGTCTGTGTGTGTGTGTGTGTGTTTTAATTGGCAAAACAAATTATATGAATTAAACCAACTCTATGTGACAGCGACAAAAGTCGAGTTATGTTGGATTGAATAACTCGATTCTTTGTAGGAAAAATTGTGGGTCGATTTTTGTGGAATATTCAACCGCAGTTCACTAAATTTGTTTTCAATCGCTTAAGTCCTTTTAAGTGATAAATTGACTATTTGTTCCAAAATTGCCCCGTAACAACATATGACGTTTTTAAGTGTATTTTGTGCATCGTCATGTGTGTGAAATGTGCATCGTCAATGTATTTTGTGATTTTGTGTTAAGCAATGTGCATCGTCAATGTAATTTGTGAATTTGTGTTAAGAAATGTGCATCGTCAAGTGTAATTTTGTGCATCGTCAAGTATAACAATACTAATTCAGTATATTTTGTGTCAAGAAATGTGCATCGTCAAGTATAAAATGTGCATCATCAATGTATTTTGTGAATTTGTGTTAAAAAATGTGCATCGTCAATGTATTTTACTGTGCATCAGCTCAAGCTATTTGAAAAAAAGAGCTTCACTAGTCAACAAAAGAGAGCTACTATGAAAGGCTATTTGAAAAAAAAAAAAAAAACTGCTGTGTACCAAGTAAAGTGAAGGGCTATTTTAAAAAAAGAGAGCTATTGTGCATTAGTAAAGTGAAGGGCTATTTGAAAAAAAAAAAAAAAAGAGCTACTGTGTGCTTCAATAAAGTGAAGGGCTATTTGAAAAAAAGAGAGCTACTGTGCATTAGTAAAGTGAAGGGCTATTTGAAAAAAAAAAAAAAGAGCTACTGTGTTACTATTCAGTAGAAAATTGTGCATCGAATAAAAAATGTGTGCATCGCGATGTATAAAAATAGTACTATTTCAATACAAGTTTATGCATCGCGATGCACAAACCCTAATAATTTTTCAACACTTTGAAACTATAATAATTGTAATTTTTATTAATTTCTATTGCTATCACAAAAGTTAATAATTTTTATTAAGTTTAAAAGTCGTTCATCGGAAACAAAAGTTGTGCATCGGAATAAAAGTTTTGCATTGCGATGCACAAAAATAGTACATTTTTAATACAATTTTGTGCATCGCGATAATTAATAGCAAAAAAGAAAGTAATGTATTTTAGGAGAAATGAGTTTGGAAATGATTTTCTTTTGAAATGGATTTGGAAATGGTGAGAAATGGGGGTGGCTAATGGGGGGTGAGAAATGGGAGGGTGGCGTGGCTGACGAGGGCTGGGAAATGTTGGGGGGGCGGGGGTGTGTGACTAATGGGGAGTGAGAAATGGGGGGTAACTGATGGGGGTGGCTCATGCATCATTTTTTATTTGTGCGATGTACAGTATGTCGTTCTGTATTTTATATGCATCGTTATGTGTTGCGATGCATCGTTTTTTTGCTTTTGCGATGCACAGAGTGCACTGTTCCTTGTTTTTAAAGGGCATATATGACATTTTGCAACAAAAGTGTCCTTTTTCGGTTGAAAACAATTCTCGTGTCCTTAAGTAATTAAAAATTGTCTAAAATGGATCTGCCCGAATTTAGCCCTTCATTGTATCAGTGTAATGCATTGGGCCACGCTCACTGTTTCAGGGGTACGGGGCAGCACCACCCTGGTATGAATTGTACTTATTATTGGACTTTTAGTTAGGGTTTGGTATATAAAAGTATTATAACTCTAATTGGTAGAATAATGAATTGAACGCCGTTTTTCGCGAAGCAAAAACAATCTCTCTTTTCTTTTGTTTTTCTTACTGTTCTATACTATTGTTTATTTCTGCTACATAACAAGTTGAGTTAAGTCATCTCTGTCGTGCACGTCAAAATTAATAAGAAATGAATAACAAATGCAAACGAACTGTCATGCACGTCAAAATTGCGCAAGAACTGAGTAACTATCATTCTAAATGCAATCGAACCGGGTAAACTTGATTCTATGGTGCACGTCAAAACTTAGCAAGAAGAAGAATCGGGCAAAATTGTTTCTTTGACAAATGTGGTGGTGAGAAAACAACATAAGAAAGTGAATTGCTTCGACTAAATTGGACTGAACTCCATGAATTTCCAAATGTTAACGTCTAAAAGGCACCATACGTTATTTAAAGAGAATACCTTAGGGCATGAGGTTGAATATCGTTAATAGTTGTAATAAGGAAGTTAAATCATATCAACGTACATCCTAGAGTTGAATATCAGAAAACTCTTTACCAGTTCATAACTACAAACAGTTGGTTTGTAAACTCCTTTTCCCTGAAAATCATCTTTCAAGCTTATATATTACAAACAAGGATCAGTAGCAAGCAAGACTCTTAAAGAAACATATCCAAACAAGTTCAAGATATACAAAACTAAGCTATCCAATGATGAACGACAATTGGGTAAGTGCTGCCGCAAAAGAAAGCCAGACGTCGAGCCCGTTGCAAATGCATTTCCTTGATTGCTTACAAAATTGTTGTGAAGATCTTGTTGTGTCACGCAGATATCCAAAATGATGGGAATAATAGTATATGAAATCTAAGCCTGCGGATATGCGAGTTGCATCATGAAAGAAATTGAATTAGTAAATAAGACATGATACAAATATAAAGCTGATATGGCCTAGACGAGAGAACGATACAGTGTTGCAGCCTCAGTTAACAATGACAATTGTGCCAATTCAATAAGGACAAGGCATTCAACCTGAGTTAGATAATAGTAAATCCTAACAAGTAATAGTCACGGTGAGATTGTAGACCTCCAAACAAGGCTTAAATTATCGGATTAGCAAAGTGCACGTAGCATGAGAGCAAGAACTAGGTCCGGTATCAAATTTTCTACGTCTTCATCCTTACCACGACCGCGGGCATGGCATATTTAAGATGTACCATTATCACATATAACAGCCACTAGTCGTCAACAGAAACTACGTATATGTAGCTTAAAATTATAACGTCAGTGTTGTCTGCTATTTAAGATACTTATAGATGAGAATCAAAATGGATACCAGACATAAAAACCCAGAAAAATCTGACATAAGTAATCCATTGAATCAGCACAAAATCACCTGTTCTTCAGCAAATATACATGTATTGCATCAACATAACATTGCAGCTCCCACATCCTAAAATTAAGCAGTCAAACAATCCTTAACTAGCGCAACTTGGAAAATACAAACATTTAGCATATAATTTCAATCTAGAAAACCAGTTTATAGAACTGAATGTTGGGCAACTAAAAAAGAACATATTAACAAATTGAGTGTAGCTGAAATGTGAATCTTAAGGTGGATAATAAACTTGTGAAACCATAAAAGTCGCCCAATAGCAGACAAGATAAAATGAGGGAAAATTGAGTAATATGGTTTCGGCAATTAGTGTACGTTGTATGCCAATTAGTGTTTATGTTAGGAAATGCAATGTATCAACATCAACCAAACTATAAGTAATAGGAAGAGAAAGACCAAAACTAACATGAACCGAATAAGTGTTTATGTTAGGAAATGCAATGTATCAACATCAACCAGACTATAAGTAAGAGGAAGAGAAAGACCAAAACTAACATGAACCGAATTGATGGTAGAAAAGGATCCATGTAGTGATCCAAGTGATTGAAAAGAAAAGAAAAGAAAAAACTGAGTTGAGTAATTGAGTTATATATCAACTATAAATTTTGTCATAAACGGTACCTACTAATGAGAGTCTCAACAGAAGAGGTTCTGAATTCAGGTATAATCTTGAATAGAACATAATGTTAATTTGGGGGATTGAGATCTTCTGGTATGTCAAATTTCCTAACACCTAATAAAACTAGGCATGTGGGGGTGGGGGCATCCTACTGAAAAGCATCAACAGTGGTTTTGCTCAAATAGAATTCGATTGAGAGTTATTAGGGGTTTGTTTGGCATGGTAATTTTTGGGTTGAATTTTGAATTTTTGTTTTGTAATAATAATTTAAGAAAAAATAAGAGCGAAATATAAAAACGGTAGAACAAGAGAGAGAGAGAGAGAGAGAGAGAGAGAGAGAGAAACTAAGAACCAAACTCTTAAAACCTTGACGAGAAAATAGAGCCTAGGTGTTCTTTTAACTTGAAGGCTGCAAATGCAATGTTGGAGGGGATATATAATACAGTACACCACATGATATGAATAATTCTAAAAAAAGTCATGTCCCCGAATCTAAACCGATTCTTTCTGATCCCCTCAGTCATTCATCCCCTCAGTCATTCACACCTCTTCCTGTTCAATGAAAATGGTTTCATATAACCAAGACACTATCCCTCTGAATACGGGCTAATCGTTATGTGGTTTGTAATTTTATAATAACTGAATGAAAAAAGTGTGTGAAAGAGAGAGAGAAAGAGAGAAAAATATTGGATCAATGAGAGAAAAAGTGAAAACAACGAACCACAAAAAGAACCACAAAGGCAAATTGTGTGTGTGTGTTTTTTATTGTTAAATAAAATTATATGAATTAAACCAACTCTATGTGATTGCAGTAAAAGTTGAGTTGAGTCAAATCATCTCTGCTGTGCAAATGCAATCGAAGTGGGAACCATGATTCTATGGTGCACGTCAAAACCTATAAAGAAGAATCGGGCAAACTTGTTTCTTTCACAAACGCGGTGGTGAGAAAACAACATAAGAGAGTGAATTGCTTCGATTAAATTGGACTGAACTTCATGAATTTCCAAATGTTAACGTCTGAAAGGTACCATACGTTATTTAAAAAGAACAGATCATGGCACGAGGTTGAATATCGTTAATAGTTTTAGTAAGCTTGTGAGTCATAATGTTGAGCATTCTAATGTTGAATATCAGTAAACTTTGTAACAATTCATACTTTCAACAGTTGGTTTGTAAACTTCTTTTCCCTGAAAACATCTATCAAGCTTGTATATTTCATGCAAGGATCAGTAGCAAGTAAGATTCTTTAAGAAATAGAGCTAAACAAGTTCAATATATTCAAAACTAAGCTATCTAAGACAATCGTGCAAGCGTTGTCCCGCCGCAAAATGCAAATCCTTGATTGCTTACGAAATAGTTGCGAAGATCTTGTTCCATCAGGCAGAAAACAAAAATGATGGGTCCGCAGATAACAAAAATGATGGGAATAATAGTATCTGATATCTCAGCCCAATGGGCAAGTTGCGTCATGAAAAAGATCGAGTTAATTAAGACATGATACAAAGGCAAGGAGAAGCGAAACAATGTAACAAGTAATAACCATGGTGAGAATGCGACCACCAAATAAGGCTTAGCTTTACGATTAGCTAAGTGCACATAGCATGAGAATAAAAACTAGGTTTCAAGTTTTCTACATCTTTATCCTACCACAGCCATGGCATAGTTAAGGTGTTACCATTTTCACATATAACAGCCACTATTCGTCAACAGTAGAGCTTGCTAAGGAGATTGAAGAGCTCTACAGGGTCACACATTTAATTGAGAAAGTAAATCTCACCAACCATGGCTTCTTTAAATTACAGAGAAAGTTGGCTACCCACTCAATCTTGCAACCAGGGTTTCTTTAACGGCCAATAATAGGTATCTGTCCAAAAAAAAAAAAATTAAAAATCAGAAAATAATGGAAATTTATAGCCTATATTTAAAAATGAAACTCCTTTTCTGGGACAAAGTAAAATGAAAAGCAGGACTCTTATTTGGGACAAAAAGTCTCTAAGCCAACTAGACTGATTTTTGTTTCTGACCATCACAATTTGAATTTGCATTGCCAACAGTTTACTTTTTCAAATTTCAAAAAACGATACTTGTGATCCACCAATTTCAATGAAAATGTGGACTAACGCTAAACAGCAACAGGTCAACATTGAGTAGGAGTCAAAATAATTATTAGAGAATTTATATCAGGCAGAAGTGTTAGCAAGTTGAACTCAAGTCAAACCATGGGCTACAGAACATAAGCACTTTCCTAGATCAGTAACAAACAAGATGCAAAAGAATAACATGAATATCATATTCTAGTAAAAATAATAAAGCCTTATCCCAAAAGTAAAAGGTAAATAGCTATGATTTTCTTTTCTAATTCTTTTCTTCAGAAGGAGGGTATCACAGAATTGCTAAAAACATTCAACTAACAAGCACTAAAAGCACAATCAAGAGGGAAAATCCAGACTTACAAGGAAACCACAAACTTGTATTACTAGTATTATTGCAATGTTTGAAGGATCGTAGCCTAGGCAAACAGCTCTATGGAATTGGACCTGAGCTACCTGCAAACAAGAAGATGTGGCGGAAAATAAGCACGACCGGTTTAGAAGGCTAAAAGAAAGATCACTTGCAAGGTGCCTAATATATCATATGGCAAACCAATATTTCGTCCTCGGTGGTGGCCTATTATCTCGAACTATCCATACAATTAGTACATCATATTACAAGGTTACTTGTCATGTGAAGTAAGAATCCGAGATGCCACATCATTCGAAACACTTGAGGAAAGACCAAGGACTTGTCGGCAAGGCATTATATCACGTAAGCCTTGTTTTTGCAAAGATAACTCAAATCGGCATAACCGAGTACCCTATGGCACACTTTGCACACACGTTGGTAACATTTAGCCTTATTGCAATATCCTTGCAGAGTACATGCACTAAAAATGATTCTAATAGCCAACTTGTCCAATTAGGTTCGCAAATCTTCTCAACGTTGTGCGGGAACTCACCGATGTACATAATTACCATTTCAAGTGTGTGTACTCAACATTACATTGCAAACTAGGTTTCAAGCCAAACATGAGTGCAAAGTGAGCCAAGGGAACTCGGTTAGCTAACATAGTCGATGGTCCATGCCATAAAATGCCTTACTAACTAGCTCGGGCAATTCTCAAGTGTTTTAATGACACGTCATCCTAATTCTGCAGCTATATATTATGGCATCAACTTTGTAATAAGCTGTAGTGATTGTGGTCATGATGACTACTTCAACAAATCGCAATACACTGCAATATAGGCACCCTTCTCCACCATTCATTGGAAATGGTGGGGAGTGTTCACTAGACCACTTTCGACCTCATGGTCTTCATGAACTTGTTGGACCTGATTTCAGAGTATAGTCAAGTGAAAATCCATCAAAGTATATTTGTATTGATAAAGAAAAAATAATGCATCCTGCATTAATATGTTTCTATAAACTACTAACTATCAACCAAATTCTAAATCCATGACTCTTAAAACCAAATACAATTCACTACAAACCAGGCATCATAGATACCTCTTTAATCGTTCCTTGAAATATGCAATTTCATTTGAAAGACGTAATATACTTAACATATCATTTATATGTTCAATAAGAACATTCTAAGTTTGTCTCATAAATATATAAAGCAATATGTTAGACATGCCATACTTGAATACAACTCTGATCATTTCTTCAGTGTCATATAAATTCATTGCACGTGTTTCGAAACACACGGATTCAAAATAAAATTATAATAGACATTCTGTAAAATCAAAAATTAAAAAACTCAATAGCCCAAGAATCAAGATTCTTGTGTTTGGATCTGTTGTAAACTTACCTACAATACCAAATTCGATAAACAGGAAAAACCACTTAAAATAATCATTCTCCTGTTAAGTACCAGATCAATCGGAAAGTGAAGGGCTTTCATAAATTACTCCACAATCAAAAGCCTAGTTCTACGACTGGGATTATGTTGTTATCCTAAATTATAATTGCACACCAAGATCTTCATATGAAGACCAAGTGAAAGTTAGATTCTTAACAAAAATTCATCTGGTCATTGATACAAATCAACACTAAAAAAAAGATAGATTTTTGCACAAATATCATGAATCGAAAACTAAATTATAAACACATTATAAGCTTTACCTAATAAAATGTATGCAATATGATATCTACACATCCCAATCTGCTAATGATAATCGTCAAAAGATGCGAATTTTCAATTAATAACATAATCGAAATTGATTAGATCTATTAAAACAAAAAATACTGCAATGGAATCAAACCAAATATATTGTAACAGAGATCGATCAATAAACGGGATGTGAGAGATATCATCAGGACTCGTTGTGATAGTCATAGAGATGATATTTGGAATTGAGAAGAAAAGCCATTTTGCTCCAAATATAGAAAGGGTAAATTTCGATGCTACCCCCTCTGTTTTCGCCTAATTTTCAACCTACCCCTTAAGATTTGGTCTTGTCCCTTTGCCATTCATTGAATTTCTCTCAATAGATTTTTAAAAGTCCAAAAATTAGGTTTTGCATCTTTAGCACAATCATTTGAAATTGGAGTAGATTCAGAATTTAATTGAATAGATGTATCTAGGGAATATGCCCAGCCGTTATCATAACAATCATATGAACTATTTTTTGAAGTTGTCAATATATATAATTGGTTAAGTATACTTCAGTTTTTCACGATTTCAAATAAATTTTGGATTCATTATTCATATTCTTGACTCATACATTAGATTCTCCATACAAAATGAGCACCTAGGAAAAAAAGGCCATTTGCGGATAATGAAGAACCATAAGACCAGATGAATTGGGAATAACTGGGATGCCTGTGCCCTTGAGAAATTGCGAAGCCACCTGCTAATAGTAATGGAACTCTGGCCAAAGTTACCTCCCGTGATATGAGTGGCTACTCCTTGATCACTTATACTGCCCCAAACATCTTATTGCATTTTTCAACTAAAATGGAATATGACTACTGAAATAATGAAAAGGACCACGATACCTTCCAACCCTCGTCAAGTATCCATCCAAATATTGAAGGGGAAAAGAGAAAAAATGTGGCATATGGCAAATGTGGTTTACAAAATTGTAAACAAAGATGAATATGTAAATTTATTACCAGCATGAAATAAGCCAATGGAAGTAATAGCAGCACTACAAACTTCACAGGCTCTAGCGAACTAACGTTTATGGTTTTGCACTCAAGAAGAATTAGTGTGAACAATCTCTTTATTTGCTTTGTTACGTTGTGTTTGATCCACTACACTACTTTGGAGTCAATTTTCTTGTACATATAAACAAATTAAGAAAAGTCTTATTTTATTTTCAACGTGGTTTGGGGGTTATTAACTACTAACTTTGTAGTCAGTATTTTCATTCAAATCTCAATGAGTTTTAACGTATGAATATGCATATACGACAGTCTTCTTGCGGAAGAGAATATATATATATATATATATATATATTTTAACTTAATTAGTCCCACTTATTAACAAACACTATGTGGTAACATATATCCATTAATTTTAAGGTCCAAAGTCGGCCGAAACCATTATATTCAAAACCTGTTTCTAGCTATATATTGTTTATCATTATCACCATCTCATATGAATTTTTTCTCAATGTGACTTAACCTTCAATTCACTCGTACAATTTCCGTTATGCTTGAAAATTAACCCCATATTAATTGATTTCTCCTTTACCTACCTGACGTGTGATCAGGCCCAAAACAAGACTCAATTTCATAATGATCACAAATTAAATGTTTTTCTGCTTCCACCGAAATGCCAAATAACAGGCTTGCTTAGTTGATTTTTTTTTCTCTATTTTTATATGTTCAACTGAAGCATGTGAGTTTGGATGTTGTATACAAAATGCATGAATCTTTACACTATATATAATAAGTTATTTTCATAGTTGTTTTGAAATTGTTTATTGCAATAATTATCTCATGCAAAATATTTTAAGTTCGTTTTCCATATAACAATAGCCCCTTCGAACCATTATTTGATTAGTAGATGCATGCATGATTCACAAGTAAAAAATATGGGAGGGGAGAAAGAGGGGAATCAATTTGTCTACTATCTCATTTTTTAAAATTTTTTTTAAATTCTAACTTTTATTGATGTTATTGTTTTTATTTTTATATATTTGAGACAAGCATGAGTTATTGAGTATTTGTTGATAGTTGTATGTAAAGCTAATTTTTCAGTTAATTTAGGTTTTTTGGCTAGATGTTCAGTGGGCAAGGTTAGTTGACTAGATTCTAGGAATTCTTATACTATTTAAGGTGTCGATGTACTTATTTCATTGTAACAACACTCTATTTCTAATACGTATCAATACTATCAATCCTCTTCAGGATATTTTTACAATTTTATATTGAATACTAGCCTTACTTTAAAACATATCAAACCTCCCTACCTAAGTTCTTCTTCGTTCTTCAATCTAACCAACATCTCAAATTGATCACGAGCGAAGAATTATCGAGCCATGACCTAGATCAATTCTGACTCTTTATGTGACGCCCCGACCCGGATCCCAATGCGAAATCCCAAGTCGACGCGCCAAAACAACGACAACAATTTTTAAAAGCACGTGGCGCAACATTTCGTACGCACCACAAAACCCATTTAACAAAAACTTTGATAATAAGTCAATCATCGGCGTTAAGCGGAACCCAACTAATAAAACACGATTATAAGTTTGAAGAGACATCTTTAATAACATTAACTACCTCGGCCACAACATGCGGAACCAACATATACAAAAACCACGAGCTACTACATGCTCGGGAAAATAACCACATTAAACATAAACTAGAATATGCGAGCCCGACATACACGTGTCGGCTACCAAAAGAATAAGAGATACAAACCGAGTATTCATACTACCCAAGTAAAGTCTACATGACTTTACTTAACCAATCGTCCTCACCAAAAGAATTTACTAACTATCAACAAAAGAGTTCCATGACTTAGACAAAACGAGGGACCACCTGCGAGCTAAGTGACCGAACTAATCGTCCTCACCGCGAACTTCCCGCCTGGCTCGGATCTAAGGAAAACAATTAAACAACAAACGGGGTGAGTCGAAACTCAATAAGTTACTAAATGCAACTATATGACATGGCATAATGCTCAACGATAACTTTAACATTTCACTCATTTATATATATCACAACCAACGGATAACATCATATTGATATACACATGTAACATGTCTCAATGGCACCTTGATATTCACATAAGTGCTTGTAACAAACCACATTATAAAGGATATGATATTTCTTTGTCCATTCTTGCGTTGCTCCCGCAATACACAAAATAACCAAACGTGTCCTCGATACGTGTGTGTGGTATCGACGTCCCCGATAAACCTATCGAGTTCAAACTTAGCAAACCAAAGCCATGCGTATTGCTACAACAATGGGGCTACTTCTCAACCGTGGCCAATGAAGGGGTGTGTGAAACCTCTGACGGCGACTTATGGCGATCACAAACGTTAATTTGTGAAGACCATAGGTCGTCCTACCTTACTCAACTAACGACGCCAGCTGGACTTACACAATGCACACAAATAGATGTTCTTATTCATCTAATGCAAATAACCGTCAAGTTCAAAAGTAGTGAACTTGGCAAATGACAAGTAGATTATTCTATTGCATCACTCATCATCATTTAACAAACATGTAAACATTCGATTCGACACATTAGAGCTATACACAAATCTCTATTTTAACAAGATCAAGGTACGGAGGACTAGAATCTCGATCAATCGGACTCTAAACCTCGTAGTAATCTAATATGTTGTTCGGGAGTCATAATCTTCCCTAAAATCCACTTCTGAATCATTACTAGAGTTCACTAAATTAGGGTTTCAATGCTAAGTGCAAGGCTACCCATTTTCAAGTCTCATGTTCTCTATTTGTTCAAATCCTAACATTTATATGCCAACCTTTGTTCATTAACCTCATCCAACACATACTCATATAATAAGCACAATGTACCCATCTCAACCTAGAGATTTGTACATAAAAATAACATATAAAGCAAATCATACCATAATATTGATGATCTAACATACATGGAAGCTTAAAGCATTCAAAGGGGTTTAGTAACTTACCTTGTGACGAAAATCAAAGCAACTAAAATGAAATCAAGACCTTCTAAGATGATCTCCTAGTCCGTAGCAACACAATGGTGGTCTCGGATCGAAGATCGGACGGTTAGATCTTCGGAACCCAAACACACACACTAATCTCACTCTTTCTCCCACACACACACTCTCAAGCTTCAATGGAGGATTTGGAGGGAAGAATGGAGAGGAATTGAAGCCTCTCCACTCATAAATGGGTGTAAACTTCAGATTGGAAAAGGGTAGTGAGGTGGCTCAAGGAGAGCCACTCAAAAGATAAGTTTGGGGTGAAATTGTCATTTCCGGAAACGAGTTTTGAAACAGCGGGCCAAAGCGATCGCTCTCCCTCGCAAAGCGATCGCCTCCCCTCGGGAACAAAGCGATCGCCTGTCTCAAACAAAGCGATCGCTTTGTACCCGATTTTGAAGCCAAAGTTTCGGAAACAAAGCGATCGCCTTTCCCAACAGGCGATCGCTTTGTCTCCAGTATGAAAATCACTGGATACAAAGCTATTATAAATCATAAAAGTCGCCCCAAATCATTTTGGTAAAAATCACAAGTATTTTTAAACTAAAATACTCTACAAACTACGCAACCCAAGCTCATATACTATCATGGCATTGTACACGTGCTAACACAACATATAATCATGTAATAATTCATAAATTACACATAAAGACACGTAAATCATGCATAAGAGGATCCGGGGTATTACATCCTCTCCTCCTTAAAAGAATTTAGTCCCTAAATTCCTTACCAAGTTCCTCCAAAAAGATGAGGGTATTTCTCACGCATATCGGCCTCGGTCTCCCAAGTAGCTTCCTCGATGTCGTGATTCCTCCAAAGCACCTTAACTAGTGGGATCCGTTTAGTTCGCAAGGTTTGTTCTTTAGTGTCAAGAATCTTCACCGGTTGCTCAACGTATGATAGGTCGGGTTCAAAAGTAATCTCCTCATACTCTAACACATGCGAGTCGTCCTTCATGTACTTCCGAAGCATAGACACGTGAAACACGTTATGGATTTCTGATAACGAAGGCGGTAAGGCAACTCTATATGCCAAAGTCCCCACTTTATCGAGGATCTCAAACGGACCAATGTACCTCGGTGATAACTTCCCTTTCTTGCCGAACCTCTTAGTACCCCTACGTGGCGATACTTTAAGGAACACATAATCTCCTACGAAACTCGAGATCTCGTCTCCGATTATCGGCATAGCTCTTCGTCGACTCGTGCGGCGTAGTCTATCCCGAATAACCTTCACACTCTCAACCGATTGTTGCACTAACTCCGAACCCCAAATTTTTGCTTCGCCAACCTCATCCCAACAAATTGGCGACCTACACTTCCGACCATACAAAGCCTCGTACGGCGCCATCCCAATACTCGCTTGGAAACTATTGTTATAGGCAAACTCCGCTAAGGGTAAATGAGTATCCCAACTCCCTTTAAAGTCTACCGTGCACGCACGCAACATATCCTCAAGTACTTGAATTAACCTCTCCGATTGTCCATCCGATTGAGGGTGAAAGGCCGTACTAAAGTTCAATCTCGTCCCATAGCCTCTGTAATGCTTGCCAAAACCTCGATGTAAACCTCGGATCTCGGTCGACACAATACTCACGGAACTCCGTGCAACCTCACTATCTCCCGAATATACAACGCCGCCGACTCAAAGAATACGTTATCGCAATAGGAATAAAGTGCGCCGATTTTGTCAACCTATCCACAACAACCCAAACGGCATCAAATCCTCGACGAGTACGAGGTAATCCGTCACGAAATCCATCGTGATGTGCTCCCACTTCCACTCGGGAATCTCAAGGGTTGCAACAAACCCGCCGGCCTCGATGCTCGGCCTTTACATTGACAAGTCAAACATCTCGAAACATACTCCGCAATCTCTCGTTTCATCCCACTCCACCCTGTTTCTTCAAATCCCTATACATTTTGGTACTCCCGGATGTATAGTATACTTTGCCTTATGGGCCTCATCGAGAACTTGTCGTTTAACCACCTCATTTGAAGGAACGCAAACTCTTCCCGAAATGTAAGAATTCCATCACTGTTTATCGCAAAGTCGGGTGTCTTTCCTCGCCCAACTCACCAATTATCTTAACAATTTCGGGTCATCAACTTGAGCCTCTTTAATGTTGAGACAAAGCGGTGTAGCCCGAATATTCGCAAAGATTACTCCCGTTCCGTCTCGGAAGGATTCCAATCTCGCAAATCTTCCAACATCTTCCATTCTCGAACCATTAAGCAAGAGACATACGTCTTTCTACTCAATGCGTCCGCTACCACATTCGCTTTCCGGGATGATAAAGGATCGTACCATGGTCTTTCAATTTCTCCATCCACCTACGTTGTCTCATGTTCAATTCCTTTTGCGAGAAAAGATATTTCAAACTCTTGTGATCCGTGAAAACCTCAAACTTTGCTCCGTATAGGTAATGTTTCCACTTATGCAACGCAAACATGATCGCGACCAACTCCAAATCATGAGTAGGATAATTGTTCGGAAGTTGTCAATTTCGAAGCATAAGCAATAACTTTCCCATTCGCATGAGTACACAACCCAAGCCCTCCTTCGAGGCGTCACTATACACCACGAAGTTGTCACCTCCACTAGGCAACGTCAAAATAGGAGATGTCGTCAAACGTCTTTTCAACTCTTGAAAACTAGACTCACATTTCTCATTCCACGCAAACGGTGTCGTTTTCTTTGTTAAATTCGTCGAGGTGTAGCAATCTTGGAAAATCCCTCAATGAATCTCCGATAATACCGCCAAACCCAAGAAACTACGAACCTCGGTAGCGTACTCGGTGTCTTCCACTTTGTTCTACCTTGATGGATCAACTGCTATCCCATCCTTCGAAACCACATGGCCCAAAAATGATACCTTCTCTAACCAGAAAGCACACTTGCTAAACTTAGCATACAACTGCTTCTCCCGAAGAACCGATAATACTACCCTCAGGTGCTGCTCATGTTCTTCCCGTGACTTAGAGTAAACAAGTATGTCATCAATAAAGACCACCACGAAACAATCTAGGTATTGATGAAACACACGATTCATCAAATCCATAAACACCGGTGCGTTTGTCAACCCAAACGGCATAACCACGAACTCATAATGACCATATCTTGTGCGAAAGGCCGTTTTGGGAATGTCTTCCGCTCGAACCTTCAACTGATGATACCCACTCCTCAAGTCCAACTTGGAATATACAACCGACCCTTGCAATTGGTCGAATAGATCATCGATGTGTGGTAAAGGGTACTTGTTCTTGATTGTCACCTGATTCAACTGTCGGTAATCGATGCACAACCTCAAAGTACCATCCTTCTTCCTTACGAATAAAACTGGAGCACCCCAAGGTGATACGCTTGGTCTAATGAATTCCCTATCAAGAAGTTCCTGTAACTGCTCCTTCAATTCCTTCAACTCCGCGGGTGCCATTCTATAAGGGGCCTTAGAAATAGGAGTAGTCCCTGGTAATAGTTCAATACAAAACTCTACTTCCCTATCGGGAGGCATATCATAATCGGTCGAAAATACATCGGGGAATTCACAAACCACCGGAACTTCTTCTAACTTTGGTGTGGAAATGCTCTTGTCGACCACACACGCCAAATAACCCGCACACCCACGTGACAATAACTTTCTAGCCCTCAAAGCAGAAATAACATGTATACTACTTTTAACAAAGATCACCCACAAATACAAACTCGGAACACCGGCATAGTAAAAGTAACCTTCTTACTATGGCAATCTACTAAAGCATGATAAACACACAACCAATCCATGCCAAGTATCACATCAAAATCACGTATGGGCAAGACAACCAAATCAAGCATGCAAAGTGTGATCACCTATCAAGTATGTCACAAGCTCGGTATACCTCCGGCCAACATATGCTCCCCAACGGGTAGACACCTCAAGCACGAAAGGTAAAGGTTGGGGCAACACACACAAATTTTTCACAAAATGAGATGCAACATATGAATGTGATGAACCAGATCTATAAGAACTCGTGCTCTACTACCGAAAACAAAAGACTACCTCCTATCACGGACGTAGACTCGGCACTCCCCGTTGGTCGAGCGCAAAACACGACCCGAACCTTGGGCCTACCGTCGCTGTCCTCTTCGTACCGCTAGACGACTCACACTCCCGACCGACCACCCTTCGGTTTGGGGCAATCCTCTTCAAGTGGCCGCTTCCCACAATTAAAGCATTGCCCGGTTTATACCCCAACTTACTCAAGCAAATGTTCTCCGTATGTCCGGCCTCGAACAATAAGTACATATCACGGGCACCCGTTGCCCCGAGAAGAAGAAGAACTGTTTCCTCGTCCACCCGATGATTGTCTTGATTGCACATCGGAAGGTGCCCGTTTCGATTTCCCGCGGTTGTTGTTGTTGTTGTTGTAGTTACCCCGATTGCCCGAACCTTGTCCTCGCCCGTGGACCGCGAAGACTGTTGAGAACTCGCATTCATTCTTCCCTTATGCTCCTCAATGTCACTTTCAATCCCATATGCCCGGCCCACCGCACTACGGTAATCGGCTAGCCGCAGTGACAAGAATCTTTCGTACTCGGTCTTCAACCCCTTAATAAACTTCGTGTCTTCCTAGCCTCGTTCGGAACCAAGTGGGTACAATAGCGTGCCAACTCGGTGAACTTGGCCGAATCGAGCCACGTACATGCTACCCGCTCAAGATCATAAAATTCCCTCTCTCTCTTCTCCCGAACTACCGCTGGAACATACTGGGCCTTGAACTCCCTCAGGAAATTAGGCCAAGTGTGAGGTACCCTCTGCAAATCCCAGCTCTCCTGTAGCACTTGCCACCAGTGCTCTGCTGCTCCCTCTAGCTTGAACACCGCTAGAGTGACCTTCTCATCATCGGTGCAACCCAAAGTCAAATATTTTTACTATGTGCTCGATCCACAACTCGGCTTTTGTGGCATCGGCTCTCCCAAAAGTTCGGGTTTCATCTTCAAGAATTTCTCAAGTGTAGTTGTGTTGTTTCTCGGTCTTGCTTCCGGTTCCAATACTATTACTTCGGTTGTGGTGCCCCCACCTCCGGTTGTGGTGCCTCTACCTCAGGTTGCGGTCTTGCCCCCGTTCATCCGCCGAGTCATCTCATTCATCAACTCGAGCATCCTACGGTACATGTTTGCCATATCCTCATTTTGGTTTTCCTGGTTCGTGCGGGGATCGTCACGAGGACGGTTGACATTCCCCGCTCCTCATCGCCCCCTCGGCATTCGCACCAGCCCTACCGGTACTCGCTCCGTTCCTAGTTTCCACCATTATGACCTACACACATCACTCGACGTTAGGATTCTCAACAATAAACCATACCCACCTAGGCCAAGGAACCTATCTCGGCGACAAAAACCATTGCTCGATACCAACCGTGACGCCCGACCCGATCCCAATGCGAAATCCCAAGTCGACGCGCCAAAACAACGACAACAATTTTTAAAAGCACGTGGCGCAACATTTCGTACGCACCACAAAACCCATTTAACAAAAACTTTGATAATAAGTCAATCATCGCGACGTTACCGGAACCCAACTAATAAAACACGATTATAAGTTTGAAGAGACATCTTTAATAACATTAACTACCTCGCCACAACATGCGGAACCAACATATACAAAAACCACGAGCTACTACATGCTCGGAAAATAACCACATTAAACATAAACTAGAATATGCGAGCCCGACATACACGTGTCGGCTACCAAAAGAATAAGAGATACAAACCGAGTATTCATACTACCCAAGTAAAGTCTACATGACTTTACTTAACCAATCGTCCTCACCAAAAGAATTTACTAACTATCAACAAAAGAGTTCCATGACTTAGACAAAACGAGGGACCACCGCGAGCTAAGTGACCGAACTAATCGTCCTCACCGCGAACTTCCCGCTGGCTCGGATCTAAGGAAAACAATTAAACAACAAACGGGGTGAGTCGAAACTCAATAAGTTACTAAATGCAACTATATGACATGGCATAATGCTCAACGATAACTTTAACATTTCACTCATTTATATATATCACAACCAACGAGATAACATCATATTGATATACACATGTAACATGTCTCAATGGCACCTTGATATTCACATAAGTGCTTGTAACAAACCACATTATAAAGGATATGATATTTCTTTGTCCATTCTTGCGTTGCTCCCGCAATACACAAAATAACCAAACGTGTCCTCGATACCGTGTGTGTGGTATCGACGTCCCCGATAAACCTATCGAGTTCAAACTTAGCAAACCAAAGCCATGCGTATTGCTACAACAATGGGGCTACTTCTCCGTGGCCAATGAAGAGGGTGTGTGAAACCTCGGTACGGCGACTTATGGCGATCACAAACGTTAATTTGTGAAGACCATAGGTCGTCCTACCTTACTCAACTAACGACGCCACTGGACTTACACAATGCACACAAATAGATGTTCTTATTCATCTAATGCAAATAACCGTCAAGTTCAAAAGTAGTGAACTTGGCAAATGACAAGTAGATTATTCTATTGCATCACTCATCATCATTTAACAAACATGTAAACATTCGATTCGACACATTAGAGCTATACACAAATCTCTATTTTAACAGTATCAAGGTACGGAGGACTAGAATCTCGATCAATCGGACTCTAAACCTCGTAGTAATCTAATATGTTGTTCGGGGAGTCATAATCTTCCCTAAAATCCACTTCTCGGAATCATTACTAGAGTTCACTAAATTAGGGTTTCAATGCTAAGTGCAAGGCTACCCATTTTCAAGTCTCATGTTCTCTATTTGTTCAAATCCTAACATTTATATGCCAACCTTTGTTCATTAACCTCATCCAACACATACTCATATAATAAGCACAATGTACCCATCTCAACCTAGAGATTTGTACATAAAAATAACATATAAAGCAAATCATACCATAATATTGATGATCTAACATACATGGAAGCTTAAAGCATTCAAAGGGGGTTTAGTAACTTACCTTGTGACGAAAATCAAAGCAACTAAAATGAAATCAAGACCTTCTAAGATGATCTCCTAGTCCGTAGCAACACAATGGTGGTCTCGGATCGAAGATCGGACGGTTAGATCTTCGGGAACCCAAACACACACACTAATCTCACTCTTTCTCCCACACACACACTCTCAAGCTTCAATGGAGGATTTGGAGGGAAGAATGGAGAGGAATTGAAGCCTCTCCACTCATAAATGGGTGTAAACTTCAGATTGGAAAAAGGGTAGTGAGGTGGCTCAAGGAGAGCCACTCAAAAGATAAGTTTGGGGGTGAAATTGTCATTTCCGAAAACGAGTTTTGAAACAGGGCCAAAGCGATCGCTCTCCTCGCAACAAAGCGATCGCCCTCCCCTCGGGAACAAAGCGATCGCCTGTCTCAAACAAAGCGATCGCTTGTACCCGATTTTGAAGCCAAAGTTTCGGAAACAAAGCGATCGCCTTTCCCAAAAACAGGGCGATCGCTTTGTCTCCAGTATGAAAATCACTGGATACAAAGCTATTATAAATCATAAAAGTCGCCCCAAATCATTTTGGTAAAAATCACAAGTATTTTTAAACTAAAATACTCTACAAACTACGCAACCCAAGCTCATATACTATCATGGCATTGTACACGTGCTAACACAACATATAATCATGTAATAATTCATAAATTACACATAAAGACACGTAAATCATGCATAAGAGGATCCGGGGTATTACACTTTAGTCTAAACAACCTTCAACACTAACTACACCGTAAGTGTAAACAACTTCGTCTTGATCGCTTGTACATGCTTGCATGCATTTTGTTTGTTCTAGGTCCGTAAAACCTATCTATCAATACAAGTGTTAATCCACAACCTGGTTGTACCTATCTAAAATCCGTTTAGGTGTCTGATCTATATATATATTTGGTCAACTTAAATACCAAAAATAAAATAGTTGTTGACCTAGTGTCCAACTATCAACCAAGACTTGTTGATCGTTAGTTCAAGTATTGGGCTCCTATACTTAAATCCACAAATTCTAAGAATCAAGTGGTAGAACTCAAAGAGGGAGAACCCTTACCTTTTTTGTCAATTGCTTGAATACAAAACCCTTACTTAAAGGGAAATGTTGCTAGTAGAGAAGGTAATACTGTACCACTTTCTAGGTAAAAGATAGTATTTGTCCTTTCCTATTTCGTAGAAGACAAAAAAGGTTTTCGATGATTAAAGTCAAAGACTTTCACTCAAGCATAGGACAAAAAAATCGATCCTTAGAGGACTAGATCCCAGTAAGGTGCACATTCGAAAGGGTCGGAAACTGGCAGACGAGTCAACAAGTCAATGCTGTTCCATTCCCTCACAATATATAGAAAGTATAGCCCATGCAAGGAACTTTAGAAGTCAGAATTCACACACATAATGTCCAACCAAGCCATATATTTAGTCTGTCTACAATCTAAAATCCTTTGTTTGGAAGGAGCTCAGGGTCATGAGGTGACCTTGGAAGAATGTTCAAGAAATAGTGGCACACCCTATCTATAAAATTCACATTGCCAAGCCCGGTGGTGCTTTTCACACCAAAACTTACAAAGATAGTAATGATTTAGCTATTAACTTGAATGATGGTGCTGAAAATGCAAATAATACAAACTTGGATGTAGACATTGAAAATATACATATTATTGTACACTTGGATAACATAAGTGAGGTATATGTTTGGGGTTTCTTCACAAATGGCTCGGTTAAACACTCCAATATCTTATTTGGCCTAAATTATTCCAAAACAACTTATATGGCCTCTTTTTATTTGAAAACCCCAAAATACCCTCTTTTTTTGAATGACTCAAACATAGTTTAAACGATTCACGGAGTCGTTTAAACGATAAACATATTCGTTTAAACGATTAACGGATTCGTTTAAACGATTCTCGGATTCGTTTAAACGATTCATAGGATTGTTTAACCGATTCAAAGGGAGATGATGAGAGGAAGACGGAGGAAGACAAAGATAGGGTTTCATGGTAGTAGATGGGAGGAAGACGGATGAAGACTTACAAGATCCATGGCAGTATAGGGAGACGATGTGGTCGGAGACGGAGGAAGACGGCGACGATGTCGTTAGAGATGGGAGGGGGAGACGACGACGATGGGAGGAAGATGGCTGTAGTTTGGAGATTTGAGAGAGAGTGAGACTGAGTTAGGTTTTAAGGGCTTTGGGGTATTATAGGAAGTTTGTGTTAATTTTTAGTCAAAGGCCATATAAGTTATTTTATCGGGTCAAAAGACGTACTTGATATATACCACTATATTATATGTTTGGCCTCACCGGATCCCGCCACCACCGATGATGGATGAGGTTAGTTACAATTACAAATTGGCCTCATTAGTGTCCATGAAGTTAAAATGGTGATTTAGTGAAATATCTGTCTGGCCTCCAATAGTCATTGTAAGTTACAAATTGGTGGTTAAATATTAACTTTATAATATAGTATTCATATTATTATGAGGTGTTTTATTAAATGCAAGAAAATCAAAATATCTCATAATAAACGAAAATACAAAGAGCTTTATCTGCTTCAATATTTGTAAATAAATTGAACGAACAAATGGAATCCCTAAACTCTATCCGCTTAATGCAAGAAAATCAAAACATCTTGTAATAAACGAAAATACAAATATTTATAGAAAATTTAGGCAAAAGACTAAAGTAAGAGGCCAAGTCTAACTACAGGGGAGGCACTGGATTTTCCGAAACTACAAGGGCTATAGTGGAATTAACCAATCAATATCCGAAAACCCCAAATCAGGTTCCCTAATTTTGTTTGTATTTCAATGCTGTCCCGCTCTTGCTAATTACTAGGTTCTTTAACAAAATCTCTACTAGTAGTTCGTTCAATTGTATTCCCTGTTGCAAGAGAATTACATACATATATATTGCTTTTCAGTTTTTGTTTAATTAGGGTTTTTTATTTCCATATGGCTAGAAAACACACAGACGATTCTGACAGTAGTAGCTCAGATTCGAGTGGCAAAGATCGGCGGCACCGGCATAGGTCGCGAAAAGATAGCTCCCCAAGCGGCGGAGGCATGATTCCAGTAGTGAAGAGGAAGGACAAGTGGAGAGAGTGAAGGATAGAAGAGATCGGTCACGGCGAGAGGGTTCCGGTGGTGAAGACCGGAGGGACAGCCGGCTAGAGGGTTTCGGTGGTGAAGACCGTAGAGACAGGTCGACAGGTGACGAAGAAAAGGGTAGAAAAGACTTGGCGAATCGACAAGAGGAGGATATGCCAGTGGGGAGAGAAAAGGGAAAGAGAGATAGAGATTCTGATTATCGAGGTAGGGAACGTAAGGAGGATTCAGATGGGGAAGATGATAAGCCGATGGAGAGACAAAGGGGCAAGAGAGATAGAGAGGAGTACCGAGGTAGGGATCGTAATGTGGAGAGAATTAGGGTTCGGGATGATGATTATAAGGATAGGAAAGATGGGAGTAGAAGGAGGGACGACATTGATGATAGGTATAGAGGCAGCAAGGATCAGGATTCGGAGGATGACCGAGACAAGGATGGAGCTCGAAATTCAAGGCGAAAGAGTGGGCGTGAGGATGAAAATGGGGGCAATGGCAAGAGAAATGAAGACAAGAGTTATAAAGGCAGGGAGAGGAGACAGCATATGGAGGAAGATGACAATAGGGATGAGCGGAGGCAGGATAGGAATAGGGATCGCAGGGGCGATGACGAGGGTAAAGATAGGAGGAGAAGAGATGAGGATTCGAAATTTAGGAGAGAGAAGGATAATGGGAATGATGGCAAGGGGGAAAATGGGTCCAGGTTGCAAAAACTGGCTGAAATACAAGAAGGCATGACCAACTTGGGAAAGAGTGGAGGGGTGTATATCCCACCTTTTAAGCTGGCTCAGATGATGAAAGAAGTTCAAGATAAGACGAGTGTTGAGTATCAGAGGATGACATGGGATGCATTGAGGAAGAGTATAAATGGGTTAGTGAACAAAGTGAATGCCACAAATATTAAGAATATCATTCCAGAGTTGTTTGCTGAGAATTTGATACGAGGGAGGGGTCTATTCTGTCGGTCTTGTATGAAGTCGCAGATGGCATCTCCGGCATTTACAGATGTGTTTGCAGCATTAGTTGCCGTTGTGAACACAAAGTTTCCTGAAGTGGGCGATCTTCTACTGAGAAGAATTATTTTACAGCTTCAAAGGGCCTATAAAAGGAATGACAAGGTACAAATTTGATTTCCTTTTTCAGCTGTATTCTTTGTTTATTTTGTAAGTTTAACTAGTTATTTGCCTCAATTTGCTTCTGATTTTATATTGTGTCTTAATGGTGTTGTTTGGACAGCCTCAATTGCTTGCAGCTGTCAAGTTTATTGCTCATTTGGTAAATCAGCAAGTAGTACACGAGCTTATTGCGCTTGAGCTACTGACAACGTTGTTGGAAAATCCAACTGATGATAGTGTGGAGGTTGCGGTTGGCTTTGTCACAGAATGTGGATCTATACTTCAAGATCTATCTCCTCGAGGCTTGCTAGGTGAGTGCTAGAGTATATTACTGCTTTTCTATGTATTACTGTTTATTTATGCATTATGCTTTTCATTGCCTACTAAATTTATTTGGTGTTTTTTTTCTCCCCTTCTCGTGTTTTTGAGTTATTAACAAAGTGCCACAGGATCAACCTAAGCAGTTGCTTGCTAATTAAATTGTATACTTGCAATTGTCTGAATTCACTTCTGAGTATCCATCCTGGTTTATATAAGAAGTCTTTTGGGGTGAATTTGTGAAACATGTTTTTTGTCGATGTACCTCTGGATTAGTTATTTTTCAGATGTTTAAGAATGGTGGATGAAAATCACCTTGCTGCATCTTAGGTCACTTCTGAAATGTGGAGTATGCTGAAATCTGGTTTTATGTGCGAATTGACTTATGTACAAAGTTCCATGGAAAGTTAGAATCCAAAGTATCCTTCGCATGCTTTTATATTACACAGTGGAGATTGATAGAGTGATGAGGAGGAAAACCTTCTTAGCTTATGTGGATACTATCATCTTGCATAGAGATAGAAAAGAATATTACTGCCTCCGTCCCTCCATAAAAAAAAAAGAGAGTAGGTTAACATTATATTAATCAAAATCGCCATTAAAGGATTCTTTTCTATCAAAACAAAAAAATAAAATTTCTTCTCTTTTTTAATTTTGTGCTTTCTCTCTACCTTTTTTTTTCTCTCTGATGGACTCGTTCTCCTTGTCCATCCTCTTGTGTATCTTCCTTGGTCTATAAAATTTCTTCCTTTATCAAAAATAATATAAAAGCTAAGAAGGTTTTGAGCAGGAACTAGGAAGTAACTGCCTTAGCATGCTATCCATGTAGGGTTGTGATTCTGGAGTTCACGTAGTTCTTTGTGAATGAATGACTGATGCTTTTGAGATTCCTAGATTCTTCTATTGGTCTTGTCTTTTTGTTTCCTTAGACTTTTTCTTATTTATGTCTCTGCAATAATCTCCGCAATTCCTCCATCCAAACCACATTTGGTCTAAGATAATAAATCCTCTCCATTTTCCCGAGTCTGTCGTACATAAATGATAAAGTTTGGTGGTAATAGTCCCGCACCCTCCTGGGTGGATGCAATCCATGAAATGAAGAGGTATATTCATGCAATTTTTTTCTTGATAAGTTATATTCATGTAAACTTTACAAACAGTAATTAGAGCTCATATTTTAATATTCTTTGAGAAGGGAATGTTGAGGAAGTAGTATGCATCTAAAGCTGCATTGCTGGTAAAACTTGTAAAAGATTTTGCTGCTTCGCCTGATCTTCATTATAGGCTGAATGATATTCATTAGAAGTTTTCGAGTATTTTCTGTTAGCACTTTCATAATCGGTTTCACTTTTACTTTTAAAATTCACAAAAGTGATTTACTAATTTAAGATAGAAAAGAATCCTTTAATGGCGATTTTGATTATTATAATGTTAATCTACAATGTCCCAAAGAGATAATAAAGTCCCTGTTTCCAAATTTTAAAAGTTGAAATTTGTAATATGAAAATGCAAAAGAAAACAGAAAACACGTCTTAAAATGCCTAAGAAA
The DNA here is from genome assembly GCA_016624345.1 of Platycodon grandiflorus. Lineage (NCBI taxonomy): Eukaryota > Viridiplantae > Streptophyta > Magnoliopsida > Asterales > Campanulaceae > Platycodon > Platycodon grandiflorus. The sequence continues at coordinate 47,128,295 of CM028366.1, read as the reverse complement.
TTGGACATTCCTTGCGGAAACTCGTGTCACTTCTGTCAGAGAGATCTCTGCTCCTAAGAAATTTCCTCTTTCTGAATATCTTCCTCTCTGAGACCAAACTATGTGTCAGCAGGGAATGAAGCTAGAATAATGATTACTTGATTTATGAAATTCCCTCCTTTCTTTTCCTCGAAATGAAGCTAGAATATTGATCACTTGATTTATGAAATTCCCTCCTTTCTTTTCCTCTATTTTTCTTAATTAAATTTGTGCTTGGGATGTAAGTCTGCAGTAGACAAGTGCCTAATAGTATCATGAGTATGCTTCCTGCCACTTTTTAGAGACGTACACATTACATATATCATTTAACAATTCAATTTCCCAAAGTTTTCTTGATGATTTGTTGGAATTGTGGTCAGCTCTTGGATCTTGTAAATATCTGTTGCATGTGCAGGGCTATACGCATGTGGATATGGAAATGAATTGAATAATACATAGGTGCACCATACAACCGCTCATGGAAGAATTGATGGGACTCAAGTAGTCAAGTAGTTGAGTTGTAGAGCTTTGGGATGAGGGTTTGTTACAAAATAGCTTTCCTGTGTTGCTTGACGAAGTATTAATGTTGTATTGATCAGAACTAGGAGACTTAACACCAAAAGCTGATCCTCTGACTGGATATTCACTCCGTCCTAAATTTTGTCTTCTCTGTTCCCTCCATAAAGTTTACATCAAACAAAGAGGGGTAATACTCCTAAGATTGCGCTTCCCTTACTGAATTTTTAGGATAACTCTTGAACCCTCTTATAGCTTTTGCATAATCATTCAAATTTCTGTCTCAGTTTAACGCTGTTAAGAGAGCTCTTATGGTTGCCACCGTCATGAATCTAGCAACTTATGCAGGGCCTTTGACCCCCACATACCTTGCCAAGGAGTGGGGTGCTATTCCAAGTCTTTGAGATATGATCTGCTGTGTCTTGCTAAAAAATCTCTATCATATGGGTATTTACATTCTTGAATTTATTCATGGGCTGCTACTTAGTTATTACTTTCAATGTTATCTTTTCATAATAAATTGAGCAGCAATATGTGGATGTATTCGTTCATTCAATACCGCATTTTTTGGTTGAGCCACTTTAGACCTATTTTATATGCATTTGATTTTAGCTGTAATATATCTATACCACTTTTATTCTTGTCTTGGTTCAGATGCAATGTTTCTCTTATTTTCAATTAAGCTGATAAGATTCCCGTTTAACTAAAGAAAAGATACTATTATGTCTCTATATGCTTCTCAATACTATTGCTTTGCCATTACTTATTACAACAGAGTTTGACATTTTTCATATTTCCGGTGGCAAACGTTTGCAGAATGCTTCAGTGGCAACATTTTTTGGTTAACTTTTTTCTTGTGTTCCATTATATAACTTGACATAGAAAGTTGATCTTTTTAGCTTTCAATGTTGATGTAGCGTGTATAGTTTTCATAATCACTTTTCAGTACCACACTTCTTGAAATTTTTGACATGTTAATACACAATTACTTATACAAGTTTGCATGCATTTTGAGCTTACATGTCTATATTTTTTCTAATATAGGTATATTTGAGCGTTTTCGTGGAATTCTTCACGAGGGAGAGATAGACAAAAGGGTGCAATTTTTGATTGAAGGCCTCTTTGCTATAAGGAAAGCCAAGTTTCAGGTGCAGTATCATTAAAATATGTATATTGCGAAGTGGAGTAAATTAGCATTATAAAGTGATAGATACTTGACTCGCGTTATTGAATGCTTGCTTATGCAGGGTCACCCGGCTGTTCGTCCAGAGTTGGACCTGGTTGAGCAAGAAGATCAATTGACTCACGAGGTCTCTCTTCTGGATAAGATTGATCCAGAGATTGCTTTAGGTACCTAAGAATATGTTTGTTTCAATTGCATCTTGTTTTTTGAGTTTTGTTTATGATCCTAATGTTGGTTATTGTGCCCATTAGATATTTTCAAGCCGGATCCTCAGTTTGCTGAAAATGAGAAGAAATATGAAGACTTGAAGAAAAGTCTTCTAGGAGACGAGTCCGAGGATGGAGAAGAGGATGGTGAAGAATCAGATGAAGATGATGATGACTCATCAGATGAAGAGGATGAAGAGCAAATGAGAATAAGGGATGAGACAGAAACAAATCTTGTCAATTTGAGGAGGACAATCTACTTGACAATCATGTCTAGTGTTGATTTTGAGGAGGCTGGCCACAAGCTCTTGAAAATTAAATTGGAGCCAGGACAAGAGGTATGTATCTTAATGTCGATTTACTTCTCTCTTCATAGTTTCTCACACACAAATATCACACATTTATGGTCTTCACAGATGTGCAGAGACTACATGATTACTTTTTGAGGAATTATAAAATTATGCATGTGATATAATTTTTACCATGGTTTGAACAAGCTGTTAGCATTAGCGATACCGTTGAATTTCTAGTTTTTGCTATCCATATATTAGTTTGTCCCAAATGTTTAAATAGTGTAGTCTGACCTTTTCGTTCTTATACTCTGATGATTGATATATTAATGTACACTTGGTGACAGACAGATTCTATTGGTTCAAATTTGGTGACACCTTTTGATTGCGGATATCACAAATGTTACACTTTGAGAAAGTATAGTCTTGCACTTCTGTTTTTACTGTGGCAACCGTGTTTTATGTTGCTGCAAAGCCTTATGGCAACTAGTTGGACCATCTGCATAAATCCAGTTCAGACATACTCATTTTTATGTTTATAAGAGGTCACAAGTTTTTATGATGGGAGGCTGTAGCTAATGAAACTCTCTTCTTTATCTGACTTGGCCGGCTGCCTAAATGGGTATAAGCATGAACAAGGGGTTGTTTTTGCTGGTTCATATTAATCTTGTTTGTATGCATCCTAATGACAAGGCCTATGCTTTTGTTTATGTAACTTCTTGCATTTTCTTCTCTGTTCAAATTCGCCCTTACATGTAATTGCGCTATGGTCGCCCTTCCATGATTGATGATTTAAAATTATCTTGCTGCATTTATGGTTTTGTTTCCCCGAAGTGTTTACTTTTCTGTTGAAAAAGACCATGCTGTGAACTATTTGATAAATAATTGGAACATTTACAAAGTTTGATCTGGCTTATGCAGATGGAGTTGTGCATTATGTTGTTGGAATGCTGCAGTCAAGAGAGAACTTATCTGCGTTATTACGGTTTGTTGGGGCAGCGTTTCTGCATGATTAACAAGGTTTACCAAGAGAATTTTGATAAATGTTTTGTCCAGCAGTATTCCATGATCCATAGGCTTGAAACGAATAAGCTGCGGAATGTTGCGAAGTTTTTGCTCATTTACTCGGCACAGATGCTCTTCCCTGGCACGTGTTAGCCTATATACGGCTAACGGAGGAGGACACCACTTCCTCGTCCCGTATCTTCATTAAGATCCTCTTCCAGGTAACTGAACAAGTCGTCTTCAAATCTTCTGTTTCTCTCTCTATATGTGTGTGTGTGTGTGTGTGTGGGTAAAAGTAGCAAGCTATTCAGCTTACAGATGTATTATCTGGTGTGCAGGAGTTGTCTGAGCACCTTGGGATCAAGCTTTTGAATGAACGCCTCAGCGAACCCACGATGCAGGGCTCATTTGAATCTATTTTCCCAAGGGATAATCCCAAAAACACCCGGTTTTCTATCAACTTCTTCACATCTATAGGTCTTGGTGGCATTACTGAAAACTTGAGAGAGTACTTGAAGAATATGCCCCGTCTCATCATGCAACAGAAGCCAGCTTCTGACTCGGATGATTCAGGTTCTGATGATTCAGAGGCATCTAGTTCTAGTTCTGATTCGAAATCTGGGTCATCAAGCTCGGAGGAAAGTAGTGAAAGTGAAAGTGAAAGTGACAGAAGACGGAGGAAACGAGGGAGACGCTGAGAAACAATTTTGAACAATTGAGTCATGTAACATTTCATTTATGTTCTAGGAGACAGATATTTATTGCCAGTTTGTTCGGAACGGGTGAATCTGAGCCGAGTAATACTTTACAAGCCGTGTGTTTTTGTGCATTTTTATGTTTAGGGCGTTGTTACTTGTTTTGGCTTCACTTTTGCCCCTGTATCTTTTGTAATCCAGCATACTTGCAGTTAATTAGTAGTATCTGTAGCAGTGCATTTTCACCTTTGTTAGAAATCGAATTGTTTCTGATGATCCACAGCAGTTATTTTGGCATGCAGTGGTACTCTCTGTGCTTTCCCTACTTTGTGAAGTCCCAAACATGATTACTCTGCGATAGGTTGTCTGACGTCTTATTAAGCCTATCGATGAATTGGATATGTATCGGATATAGGTATATCTGAATTTAACTTGAAATTTTATTGTCAATTCAATCTAATAACCCGACATATCATATGTATGTCAATCCAAATTCAAATCTGAATCTGTTACTAGATGATATATTTGAAAAATATTCAATCCCATTCAAAATTCTCTTTAATGAAATTTTAAAAAAATTTTATATTACTACCAATATATATTCATGATTAGTGTATATATGCATGTGTATAATAATAAATTATATTTACTTTATTTTTTGATCGGATCAGGTTTTTAACGGATTGAATATAGGTAAATTCATATCCGATTCACTAAGTAAACTGATTATCGAATTCGGATTGAATTTGGGTTATTAGACCATTATACAAATTCATATCCGAAATTTTTCATCGGATTCGGGCCAAAATCCGATCCATTAATAGGCGTACGTCTGATGTGCCACACACCGTTCTCTGGGGTGCCGATGTTAAATGCCGTTGTGTTTAACATACGAGCCAAACTTGAACGATGCTCGATTCAGCTCATGAAGTCGTATCTTGAAGCTTAATATATACTCTTATATACGGTCTTGGCCAACAAATGCAAGAAGAAAAAGCTTGAACAGGCCATAGCCATCTTAAAGAGAAAAGCCCCAGCAGCTTGGACAGGCGGTTGAGGGAAATATTTAGGAGGCAAATATATCGTTGTAGTACATCTTTTTATTTGGAAAGAAAATTGTACTTCCTCTATCCCTAAATTATTGTCTTCATTTTCTTTTTTATCCATCCCTAAATAATTGTATTGAAATTTTCCTTTTTAAAATATCACTTTTACCATTTTACCCTTACTTTTTCTTCCAACTTTAATTATAAGCCAATGGCATACCAATATTAATAATCAAGTTTTTTTTTTTTAATCAGTGTACCGGGTCAAACAAGATAATAATTTAAGAACAGAGAGAGTATTTAATTGCAATGAATGGTCGAAAAGTGCACCTCTTCATATACGCACGTGAGGAGTATTAAAGCAAAGCATAGTTGGTTACAATCACCATCCCGTCCCATGAAAGAGTCTCCATTTTATTATTTTTTGTCAACTTAATTAAACTTTAGTTTCTTTATTGTACTTAGGGGTGTTCAGTATTTGGTTTCATCCGAAAACCGAACCGAAAAATCAATCATCCGAACCGAACAACCCGAAACCGAATTCAAATTTGGTTTTTGGTTTGGTTTGGTTGGCAAAACCGAATTCTAATATGGTTTTTGGTTTTGCCTTTTAAACCGAAAACCAAACCGAAAACCGAATTAAAAAAATATAATAAAATTAAATATATTATTATTAGTTATATAAATAATTATTAGTTATATAAAGTTTGAACAATGTAATTTATTGTTTCTTTTTCAATATATTTTTTGACATTTCTTGGTTTATTTAAATGTTCTTGTAATAAATCGTAGAAATAACACAAGTGACAACTCAAACAAATTTCGTGGATGTTTAGTGACAAGAGAGACAACTAATGTATGGAATCCAAGACTTCTTTCACGTTCGAGTGACTAAGTATATGTAATCTTACTTTTTTAGGGATATTATGTAATTTCATTAAAGTTTTAATATTTGTTTTGGATGTTTTTCAAATGATAAATATTTAAACTTTGAATTGAATTGTATTTTTAACATTTGTTTGGTTTAAACCGAAAATCGAACCGAACCAAACCGAAAACCGAATTCGAATTTGGTTTGGTTTCTTGGTTTTTTATTTGGTTTGGTTTGGTTTGGTTTTTGGTTTTAAGGTTGAAATAATAAAAACGGAACAAATCGAACCGAACAACCCGAAATCCGAACCGATGAACACACCTAATTGTACTCCCTTCGTTGAAAAAAAAAGTCACACTGCACTTTGGTTTCTCCAAAAACAAGAGTTGCATTCATAAAATTTAAGCTTCGAATGTTTATATTTTTTCATTGTTTTTCTTTTATTTCGAAAACATGGTATTCATCTTAGGTGTCATGCAAAAAAAATTTATAACATACACGTAATTTAAATGAAATATTAAGAAACAAAATATAATATTAGAAAGTTTGACTCTTGAAATTTGAGACAAGACTCTTTGAGTGAAACAGAGAGAGTATAAGATTTTGAGTAATGCTATGAGTATTTAAAGAATAACAAATTTTTTGCATCAAATGATGTGTCAGCTAATGTGGTACAAAAAACAAAATTAAAAATCATAATTAATGCATCATATCAGCTAACACATCATTTGGTGCAAAAAAAATTAGTACTCTTTAGATACATTTTACATATTATATTTTCCTTCATATAATATGACAATTTATTAATATTTTATTTTTAATCATGACACTATAATATCTGAATAATTTAGTACATATAAAATAAAATATCAATGAAATATTTTTAATTATAAGTCGAGTGCTAATAAAGTGTTCCTTAACGATTGACGATAATAAATTAACACTGGAAAATTCGTTAAATGTCCTTTGCTACAGCTAACAGGAAATGACTACGGTGCAGACATAGTTGTTACAGTACATTTCGAAAAAGAGTATATTTTACGATATTAATAATATTACTGTCTTGAAAGTTTTTTTTTTTAGTGCAATACTTTTATTAATTTATCATTTTTTTAATTTTAATTATGAATTATATGTGCATGGACATTAAAAGAAATTATATATTATATCAATATTAATAATCAAGTGAATTATTTTTTTTAATTCATGTACCTATCAAACAAAACAATAATTTAATAATGGAGAGAGCATATGGTAAAAAAAATTATCACAAGTGGCCACTGTTAATGGAAAAATTCATTAAACAGAGCTCACATAAAAAATGATCCGATCAAAGTTAAATCATCTCCAAACATATATATAGTACATCACGTGGGAAACATTGCTTCTTCACACACACACACTCTTATATGCACATGCAATGAGCATGTAAACTCCATTCTTCCTCTCTACATTTGATTTCTGCATGGGTATATATACACATACATAGTAGGAGTACAGTTATTGAGAAAGTGAGAGTTTCTGAGGGGAAAGAAAATGTACAAGTCGAAGCTACAAGAATTGTGTCACCGACGGCGGTGGGGATTGCCGGAGTATTCATGCCTGAAAGATGGAGTTGACCATTCCCCACAGTTTAGAGCTTCTGTATCGGTCAATGGCCTCACCTTTGTCAACCCAACTATCTGCAAATCCTCCAAAGCTGCCCACAATCGAGCAGCCCTTCTCGCCCTCCATCACCTCACTTCTGGTATATATTATGTATAGTATATATAAACCATTTAATCTCAATCAACACCCTTTTGTTTTGTTAGTTCAATTTGATAAATGCGAATATGAACTTATTTATATGACGTGAATTCAAATTTTGGTTCCTTGCTTGAATATTGTTGATTGCTGTTTGATTACTTGCTTTATCATTTATTTACAAGCACCCATTTTGTTGATTTAATCCGGTAAATGCCAAAATAGGAACCCTTTTGTTTTGTTTATTTGATTTGATGAATGTTAAAATTAAAACCCATTTTGAATATCAACTTTTTGTATGTCTGTGAATTCAAATTTTGGTTCCATCCTTGAATATTGTTGATTGTTGTTTGATTACTTGTTTTATCATTTGTTGAGAAATATCCTTTTGTTGATTTAATCTGGTAAATGCCAAAATAGAAACCCTTTTCTTGTGCTATTAACTTATTCGTTTACTCCAATTTCGGTTTGTACTTGGAAATTTGTTGATTGCTGTTTGGTTAATTGCCTTTTGCATTTCCTTTCTGGTATAATGTATGCAGCGTGTAATCACAAGCACCTTTTTGTTCATTAATCTGATAATTGTTAAATATGAAATCCCCTTGTATTAACTTTTTAATATGACTATGAATTTTAAATTTTCGGTTTCATACTCGAGTATTGTTGATTGCTGTTTGAGTGCTTGCTTTAGCATTTCCCGTTTTAATTTGTGGAAAATTTAGTCGCTGTAATTTGTTATAATGTTGTTTATTCATGTTCTTTTCGAGTTTGATTGTGGAGATGGAAATTTTTGAGGTGTGTTTGATTTTTGCTTAATATTACGAAGGGCCTGTGCCTTCGAGAAGAAAAGACTTTTGATTTTGTGGACAAGAATTTAGTGATGAACTCTCGAACTCTAACATGGGAAATGTGTGTCTTGAATTGGTGGTTACTCTAAGCAAGTTGTTTTAACAATCTGATTGTATATTGATCTTATTCTTTCATAGGGGATGATCTGCCATTTCTGCTTTCAGCTTCTTCAGTATCGGACAATCGGGTTAATCTTATCATAAATATGTAGAAACCGAGTGTGTTTCCCTATATATTGCTTTTAATTAGAATTTTGTGCTTCATGCTCTTAATGGTAGATTTGAAGGCAAATGAAACTTCAGTCTTCCATAGCTGCTCTGGGATTTGTATTGGTTGTCTGCATGAATGATGTCTTTGGGACACTCTTGTATTGTTTATTATCTTAGGGAAAATGGAAAATTGGTAGAAATGGTTGGATCATCACAGTCTTTAGTTTTTAGAGTTTTTCCTAAATTGTATAATCTAGACCATTATTAGTTTGTTCTATTCCCGGTATTTGTTAGGATGGACAAGTTGAGAAATAACTCAATCAAGATCTTACAAAGTCATAGCTCCCTTAATAATGAAAAGAAAGGAATATATATATGGTCCCAAAGTCTTTTATTTATCGATTTGGACTATATCTTCAATAATAACTTTTGATTTTTCTTTGCTTTCCATACTTCAAAATTTTTGAGATAAAAATGTAAATATGAAGGATATATGAATTGTAGGATAAGATTCAAAGATACCCCTGTACACTTTAGAAGTGCTACTTCATCATTGCAAATCTCTAATTATTTTCAAATACTTAATTTTAGGTCAAGAGCCCTCTGATGGAGAACAGAAGGTTGAGGAAACACATAAGATTGCTACGACGACTTCAAGCGCTCCAGATGTTACTGTTGGTAAGGATGTTTGACTCTCATGAGATTCATCATTATAAGTACGAAGTTGAGACCGACTTATCATTTGTTTCAGCTTTATTGTTGGTGGCATGCAAGTACATCATAAATATCCATAAAACTGATTTCAAGCTAATCTTTTTGCATATCGTTGGTAGTTAGTCCTGGTATAGTACAGAAGCACAAATCAATAAGCAATTTCTCGGATGTCTCATGACATTGGTCGTTTATTCTGGATTGCTAGCACATGTTACTGTAATATAAAAATTAACATTATAGTCCAGAATAGTAATAGAGTTGCAGGCAGCTTACTTTTAAATGGTTTCTCCCTGTGAAATGTCATCATATATATTATGGACTCGCTTATTATGATTCATGAGTTCCCTAGGAGGACATATCACTCACTAATTTTGTTACAGTTTGTTGGATGTTGCCTGCCGGAGAAGAGAATGCAAACATTTCTCATTTGGTTGTGAAGATGGCAAATTTTTATGACGTTCTAGATTCTTGCTTAATTATATGAAGGGGCTGTTGTTGCCGGGGATAAAAAAAGATCTTTGATTTAATTTCTGAAATTTAATTATGACTTGAAAAAATTTCAAGCTGTAATATAGAAATTTAATTTCCTGAATTGATGGTTTCATTACTCAAATTGAGTTGTCTGAACGACCTGATCATATGTCAAATTGATCTTATTGTTCCAAAATGAGGTTCGAATGAGGTTCGTCCCTCAGCGCTCACATGGGACGAGTTCGATCCTTTGAGTCGTAGTCTTCAAACCCACCACCCCCACCAAAAAAAAAAAAAAAAAAAGGAAAAAAAAAATCTTTAGCGGGCAAATTATTTAAAACTGGGGCTAATTTTATGATGAAACGCAGAATGGAGTACATTCCCTATATATCATTTAACAGAAATTTTTGTTTGTGCCCTTAATGATAGACTTAAATACAATGAAACTTCATTCTTCAACAGGTGGTTAGGGATTTGTATTACTTATCTGCATGAATTGTGTCTTATGGACAGTGTTTTCCTTAACTTTTTCACCCAAATCATGCAATTTTTATTATTTTAGGGAAAAATGAGAAACTGCAAGAGATGCATATGGAATTGGATGATTGTTTTATGCAGTTTTGTAAGGGATTTATACCTGCATTGAATGATCTAGAGCGTTATCAGTTAGTTTTGCTCCCCGTATTTGTTAGAGTGAAGTAGTTGAGAAAGAATTCAAGATCTTATAGCTTATATTGTCTGTTAGAGCCATGACTCCTTTACTTCTGAAATGAAAATGAGTACCACGGTCTGTAATAACAAATGGCTTTTATGTATTGGTCAATTTGGACTTCATCTTAGAGGATGAGATAAATCTTTTTGTGCTTTCCATACTTAAAAATTTATGAGATAAAAGTTTAAAGACGAGGGAAATATGATTTGTAGGTTGAGACTCAAAAGAACCTTGTCCTTGTTTATCTCTAATAACTATTTCATTACCTAATTGTAGGACAAGAACCCTCTGCAGGAGAACAGAAGGTTGAGGAAACACGTAAGATTGCTATGATTAATTCAAGCACTTCAGATGTTACTGTTGGTAAGGAGTTTTGACTCTCCTGAATATTCTTTGTTATTGACTTCTTGCCTTCTTTTATTTATATTTTGGTGCTGTTATACTACAGAAGTGATTCAATATGATATGCACAATATTAGTTTGTAGCTTTGGAACATATATTTGAAATTCTTACAGTGATATCACATTGTCACTTGTCATTTGATCTTGCACAGTTTGTTCACATGCAAGTGTAAAATCTGAAACTGAAGGACCAACAATTGGAAAAACACATCAGATTCCTAAGATTCAGTCAAATGCTGTGAATTTCAAGGATGGTAAGAAAGTTGACTCTAACTGATCTCTCTCTCTCTCTCTCTGTGCCTTTATTCTCTTGCGTGTGTCCACAAGTAGTTTAATCTCATTGAGTTGCTTTTTGTTCACAGATGTTCAACATCAGTACAAAATGAAGTTGCAGATTTATGCTAAAAGGAACAGCCTTGGTTTACCCTCCTATACTAGTACAAGAGAGGGCCCACCTCATGCTCTTTGCTTCAAGTCTACAGTTGCTATTAATGGCCATTCTTTCGATAGTCCTGGGTCCTATAAAACTTTAAAGGAAGCAGAGCACGCTGCCGCGCAGGTTGCTTTGATGTCATTCTCACTAGAAGCCTTCCAACAGGTAACTTCTTTGACCTACTTCTCATCATTTAACATAACTTTCCTGAATAGGTTGATTTGTTGCTAAGAGTACCAACTTACAGGATGACAACCCGTTTTACAAGAAACTTGTACAAGAATTGGCTCAGAATGAAGGCTTTATCTTACCAGCATACAAAACTATCAAATCTGGTGAACCTCATAGCCCAACATTCTTCTCCATTGTGGAAATAGAAGGAGAGAAATTCTACGGGAAAGCAGCAAAATCCAAGAAGCAAGCAGAGGTCCATGCTGCAAAGGCTGCCTACGTTGCTTTAATGAAGCGTAAGTTGGTGAATGTATCTTACACTTGTTTGAACTCCTTTGTAGCACTGTGAGTTAAATGTTCTTTTTATTTAGGTATGTCAAGTCAGGTTGGTGATTTTACTTCACCAGCCTCTTCAGAAGAAGATGAATCTATCAAAAGAGATCCCGCTTCAGAGTTTCTCAACTCTGTAGATCCACAAGGAAACCATGCATCTGGTTGTCCATTGGTTTCAGCTCCAACTATAGAAACCAAGGGGAAAGCTAAGGAACTAAAAGGTAAAAATATTTCTTGATACTTTCACATCCCTCAAATTTATTACTTAAAGAGTATTTTTCTTCCGAATATCCTTAATTGTTTGATTTACAACAATTCCATGTATGTACAGATGAATGTCAAGGAGTGGATTCCACCGGAGATCTGTCAATCAAGTCAAGTGTCATCTCTCAGGAGTTTGCTGTGACCCCCAAAGGTGGCCAATCATCTTCAGTGCCAATGACACCTCCTGACCTATCGGGCCTCTCTGTTGCAGATTGCAGTATGTTGAAGAAAGGAGGAACAAATTGTTACTTGCTCTGTAACAGGGTAAGAGTGTACACGTGCCTTCCGGATATCAAATTTCCCAAGGATACTGTAGTGCTATCCATTGGCGAGGACAAATGGGTCCCGGTGAGCTTGGAATTCCCTAATGAAATCAATGCATAATCTAGTGAAGATGTTTATACGTTTCTCAGTTAATAGTTCTACTCACTTATACTAAAACACTCTTAAACCAATATCTTATGCTTTCAGCTGGATGATGATTGGAAATATGCTGAAAGGAAGTATTAGGGTCATGACCTTAAGTCAGAACTTCGTTTGTTACTTCTGAGTTCAGATATGACTAGTTTGAAACTATAGTCTAATCTTACCTACTAAGCTATGATTTAACAAGTGTGGATGGTTTTTCTCATCCTCTTTTAGTTGTTATGATGCCCTTATAATGCATTCATGACTGGAACATGTTTAAGATTCGATATTTCTTTTCACGCAATCAATGATGAATATTCGTGGACTGTTGGTGACCATTTTCTCATGTTTCACGGCTTCTCTCTTAACTACTGCTACTACCACCAGCTCACACGAAGGCTTCAATTTCTTACTTAGTTCTGTTGTGTTTGTAGTCATTTGATTTCAATTTCCGACGCTGTTTAGCCTATCCAGTAGATTCTGAACAATACGACTAATATTTAGTCCGTTTAGAAGATTTCTAAGTTACTTATTTGTGATTCAAGCATTTTAACCAAGCTTTTGTAATGCAACCAAAGATATAAATTCAACTGCATTTTCATCATTTATTCGATAGAAGCCTCAAAGTCCGTAAGCACAATTATTCATTTGCCTTGAGTAGGCAATTACATGTCCTTGAACTGTGAAGACGATCTGTTTGTTGGTATATATAGCAATTACAACTCTGAAAGGAACTCTGGAATTTCTTCTGTCTTCCACGACTTAATAGAATTTGTGACATAGATGCCAAGTACAAGAGCAATTAGAACAACCACAAGGAAGTTCATCACTTTCCTCGATTTCTTCAGCTTTGTTGCCAGTCCACCTACAGATTGCCTGTAACTGTCTAGGGTCTTTTTGCCTCCGTCTTCATCTTCTCCGTCTGTTTTCGTGGCATTGTTGACAGAATCGCTTCCTTGTTTTTCACTCGCATTTCTTGCCATGTTTCCATCTTCATCTGTCAAGTCACTTTCCTCCCCTTTCGTAGAGCTCGCACTCTTCTCCTTCTCTGCAGCCTCTTCAGGGGCATTTTTGGAATCCTTATGGTTTAGCTGTTGATTGATTTCTTTGTCAGGAACTGCTTTTTTCGCACTTGTTTCTTGCTTAATCCTCTCATTCATCTGTTCAAGTGGGTGCGCCACTGGAGTGGCCCTTTTGTCTGCTTGTTCTTGAGCCTTCGTTTCAGGTTGTGGCTCATCCACGGGCGTTTGAGGCATTGCAGGTTCAACAGGTGGCTTTGGTATTATTTGTTGATTCCCTGCTGGAGTTATCAACTTCGGTTGTCTAATAAAAAGAATGCTGCCCTCGAATTTAGCAGTGATTCTGTTGGTTTCTACATTCGTTGAAACAGGAAATTCCTTGCGGAAGCGGCTCAATACGTTTTGTTGTTCAAGTCTGCGTACTCCACTGATAATCAGGTTCCTTGACCTTGTTAGTTGAACTCTCAGTTGCTCCTTTTTGAAACCTGCATGTAAGAGTTATTTAGGACAATGAGATAGATGGCTTGAATATATGTACTCATTTTTCGCCATTAAGATTAATTAAGATGATTACACGTATATATGTATCTACTAGCATTAGCATAGTTTCGAAACTTTCACACACACACACACACACACACAGAAAGGACCCAGGGAATAATGTTAAACGTTAACGGAGAAAGGATCAAGAAACAAACCGGGTAGATAGAGGAGGATAGTATCGCAATCTTCCTCCTGTACGGTTTCTACAGATGGTTCAAAATCTTGTACGGTTGGCGACATCGACTCCATCTTAGCTTTATTCCTTCTTTGCCTCGATTGATTGATTGATATTGTGATAAGTTCTGTATATTGTGAATGAGAAAGAAAGCTGAGATTTGCTGAATATATATACATTAGTATGTTTCATGTGGTTTTGGGTTTTCTTTTGGATTAGATATACCTTCATGTCCATGCCTTCCTTGTGTACGTTGGCATTGTAGAAATGCCTTTTTTGTTTCTCAGAATTTCTTCTACTGTGGTTTTAGCCCTTTTTGAGGTCACTTCCATGAATGAAAAAGGTGAAAATTCTTTGTTTCCATGATACTCTTTCAATTTTGGAAACTTTTTCTTTGGTATTCTTTTTCTTGCTAGGTTTGTTGTACTGATTTGGTTAACCCTTTCATCTCGGGATGGCAATTGGGCGGTTATTCATAATACCACCCTCATTTTTCTAATTCAATTTTATGCCTCATATCCACCCCATTTCCCACTGGGTAATCAATTTGTCCTCCCATATCCATTCTTCACAGGTAACGGTTAATTGGGGAATATCCACGGATAATTCGTCAAACTAACAATTTAGCTTAAAACAATTTAATGATTAGAAAAAATACTCAAAAAGAACTTTTAAATAACATATTGTATTATTTAATCAAATTCATAATACTTGATAAAGGATAATAATTATACTTAAAACTATATCATAATAATTATACTTAAAACTATATCATAATCATGCTCGTAAAAGCTAAAAAGTCAAGTTAAGTAGTTGTTCGCGCCAAAAATTCACCAAATATTAAATAATTAAGTGATAAATAGGAGTGAACGACTAAGCGCACTGAGCGGTAGATTCACATAAATTAGAAAGATGTTTGAATTTTAGTGCTTTAAATCTAACATATATATACTTAAGTTATATGGTAAATACTTGTATGAAAATACGGGTAAAATTATATTAGTACTAAGTAAATGTTTCGGGTAACGGTTCCGGTAATTGGACAGGTAATAGGGCTGGTACTGCTAATACCAAAATCAAACCGTTCCCTAATTTTTCATTTCGGTTATCCCCATTACCCACCCCATATCCAATCAAATCAATTAATAACAATCAACTTTGGTTCAGTTCAGTTCGAATATCCACGATTCGGTTCAAAATTGACATCCCTACTTTCATCTCTCTCTCTAGATCTCTCTCTCTCTTCTCTAGTAAAACTCTTGACTTTCCCCTTGGTATAACCAAGCTGTTGACTAAATAAATATGAGCTAAAAATGTTGTGTTTCTGCGCGTTTCAAGTTTCAAACAGTTCATATTTTTGTTCAAGCTTATAAGAACTCCAATTTGTGGAATTTTTTATTTTTTTTTATAATCAAGAAAATACATCACTATGACAAGGTTACACTGGACTCACACATGAGATCAAACAGTAACAGTAACTTTAGGGCATGTGAAATTAGGGGCGTAAATGGTTCGATTTAGGTTAAAACTACAAACTGAATTGCTTCACGTTGGTTTTACTTTTTAAAAATCGAACCGAACCACTTTAAACTTGGAACCGAACCGAATCAAACCAATCGGTTTGGTTCGGTTTTCCTGTTAAAATAAAAATCGTATTAATTAAACTAATCATTGATATGCTATAAAATAAATATTTTGTAATATTGATAAGTCAAACATTAAAAATAATATTAAAATCAAGGAAAATAAAATGTTTAATTGCCAAGTAACATCAAACATTAATAATAAGGTTTTAAAAGCAAAAGAACACAAATAAAGCAAGTGTAAATTTACTTACACTTGCTTTATTTAGAAAATTACTAAAATAAATTTAGAAAATTTTAAAGAAAACTCAAAATTACTAAAATAAATTTAGAGGAAAACCCAAAATTTAGAAAATTACTAAAATAAATTTACTCCTAGCATTAAAATAAACTAGTTTTACACCCGTGGGCTGAACGCACGACCATAGAACTTTTTTAATTAATTATATTCAAGCAAAACAAAGACAAATCATAAAATTAAAAAAATAAATTAAAGAAAAATAATGTTGAAGGCAACTACTTAAAAAAAATACATCTTTATATCGGTAATATTATAAAATTAAAAAAATTTCTTTATATTGTTATACACAACATTTGTTGGCTTTCCCTCTTTATCACATATTCGGACCAGAACAATTAGTTATCCTAGAAACTTACAATTGTCCATGGCAGAACACTACTTCTTCAGAAAGAGTCCTACACAGGCTATTGAAATGAAAATATATAAAAAATTACTTTAGTGTCAAATATCATTTGATTAATATGAAAATATCCAATCTCACCAATTAAAATTAAATTATTTAATTAAATATTTTCAACCATGAAATAAAATATAGGAATATAATCTTTTGATCAACTCATATCAAGTCATTATTCAAATATAAACTTTAGGATAAAATTACATCAATATAAATAAAATAATTAAAAAGTTACTATGCTAACAAATTAAACAAATAATTAGAATAAAAAGATTATAGGTTCAATTTATAAAAATTAAACAAATAATTAGATTGTAAGGATTATGAAAAAAAATAATAGAAATAACATATATAAAAAATTATACTACATATTCAACTGATATGGGTCAATGAAAAGTAGCACAAATAATTTAGATGATTTTACCAATAGCTATACTAGGATCCACTTGGGCCAAAGTAAATGTAGATTAAATAATTCGTAATTTTTAGTATCGAACTAAATCACGCGCGTGCGCACACACACACACATATATATATATATATATTTATTTATTTATTTATTTATTATGTACTATAGTAGTACTTATCCGTCGTAGGATTAGTCAAACAAATTTTGGGCCATCGATTGCAAATTGAACCCTAGAGTTACAAGCCTGACCTCATGTTTCACTTTCAACTTCCAAAACTCATGCATCTTTCTCTCTCTTTCTAGTCACTCATTCTCACTCTTTCTCCTCCGTCACCGTCGTTGCTCGGTCTCTCTATCCTCAATCATCGGGAGTCAGTCTCTCTCCTCTCACCATCACTCTCTCTTTCTCTTTACTCTCATCGGCGTTCATCTGTCCTTTCCTCGAACCCCTTTATCTCTTAAGATTAATTGAATCTCTTTTTAAATGCCTTCTATTCCATTACCATCTCGGCAAATTAAGTTTGTTTTCTTCCTTTTCGTCACCATGTCCGTTTGAATTTCTTTCAGATCTGCTATTATGGATTCACTTCGGGCTGACTCACTGAGTCATGTTCCCTTTCGCGTAAGTTCTCAATCGGTTGTTCAAGGATTCAGACTCACCAATTGTAAGTTTAACGCCCCTTTCGATTTTTAGCTTTATTCATTTTTTAAAGTTTTCTGCTTGTGTTAAATGGGACTGATTTTATTGCAAACTACGTATGAACTGCTAATTGTTTTGGTTTTAATACTTACACTTGCAATTTATATAATTTAATTTAAATATATATTTCGAGTATGAGAAATAGTTAATGTTCCATTTATTTTGATTTTTTTCATAAAGAAACGGTATATTGCATGTAAAGATTTGTATGCTAAAATAGAGAAAACTAAAAAAAATAATTCACTTTTCAAAAAAAATCCCAATGATCAAATGATGCAAACTTTTGATGTGTTTGATTCAAATGAATTTGATTTTTCTTGAAATGAAGAGCTTACGATTGAGCTGTAGAAAGACGCTTAGTGTAAAATTAATTGCAAAAATATACGCAAACATGGTGTTTTATTGAGAAATGTGGGTTTAAAACAATGTTTAGGAGAATAGGATCGAGCTTCTGAGTTGGAATTGGTACAACTGGAGTTCATGTTAGTTAATAAATGTAGGTAGTTTTTGTTCAAATAATATCATTCGCTCAATTCCACTCAATACTATCTTGAATTTAAACAATGTTGGGTGGACATGATTGAGTTTTGGGGTTGTCATTGGAGTTCATTTTATTTCAAAAGCAAATTGTTTTTACATTCAGTATACTCCTTCAGTTGTGTTCCACTCAAACCTCGCTTTAATTTTAAGCTCCCAAATTCCGTTGTAATGTTAATTTTTTATAATTTTTATAAAACACTGAATTTTTATTTCAGGATGCCAAACAGAAATATAAATATGATGGAAAAAGACACTCAAGGAGAAATGTTGAATAAGCAAGGTAAATTGGTTGCTTGAATTTTTATGAATTTTTTTTCATAACAAAATAGTATACTGCATATAAAGATTTGTATGTAATATAGATATTAGTTCATTAGTCAAACACAGACACTTGTGGCACGGGTGGATTTCTAGCATACTGTTCGAAAAAAATTCATAAATAATGTACAAATGTATTTCTTCAAAAAAGTTTCCAATGATGAAATGATGCTAAATTTCTATATTTTCTTGATTGAACTGGATTTGATTTTTCTTGAATTGAAAAGCATATGACTGAGCTGCACAAAGAAGCTTAGTGTGGGTTCATTGTTGAAATACACACAAACAGTGTTTTATTGAGAAATGTAGGGATTAAAACAGCTTGTCAGGGGCATAGGATCGAGTTTTCAAGTTGGAATCGGTAGAACTGGAGTTTATGTTAGTTAAAAAATGTTGGAATTTTTTGCTTAGAGTTATATCATTTGGCTCAATTCCTCTCTAACTATCACTGTTTGAGTATTATTTTTGAATTTAAACAATGTTGGGAGCACAGGATTGAATTTTCAAAAAGCTAGGTTTGAGTGGAACACAACTGAAGGAGCAATGTTGGTTAATGTAGCTCGCATGTTTAAATTAGATTCAAGATTGATACTCTCAGGAGTATCCAACCTGAGAGTGTTGTGCCTCTGTTTCAGTACATATATTTGTCTAAGGATCTTTCATAGTCCTTAGTTCATATTGATGCCTCCGTTAAGTTTCTAGATGTTATGTCTCATGTTATTGTTATTATAGAATATGCCTACGTCGTTATAAGTATATCCTAGGAGTATCCAACCTGAGAGTGTGGTGCCTCTGTTTCATTACAATTATTGTCATTAGTTTAGTTTAGTCCATTTCTACTCTATTTTTCATCTTTGATTGTAGATAAATGATGGCTTAGCCTCACTATATTTGTTTTAACTTGAATTCACCATTGCCAAAACTGAGTTTCACAGTTCTTTTTCTCAGTTCTAACTTCTAACTTACTGTAGATTTACTCGTGGAATGACTAAAGTTTTAATTTTATACCATTAAGATTTATGATTGTTTCTTTTACAAAAAGAAGGGCGAGAATTTTAAATTTTAAACGGTTAAATGTTAATTGTCTAGGCAATGTGCTTGTAAACAAAGTGTTTAATAATGTTGTTCTTCATAAAAAATTGATGCTAATACATGTATGGATGCCAGCTGGTCTAATATTGAATGGTGGTTCCTTTTTTTAAAAAAAAATAATTAATGTCATTTAGGTCTTAATAATCTTAGGGTATTTCTTATTTAGTTGAATTAACAAACATTTTAGGCTGAAAATTATTTTTTAAGTTCGTTTTTTTACTTTATATCTGTAAACTTGGTTAAACCTACACTAAGATTTGATTTTAGCTTAAGAGATTATTTGAGCAGCTAAACCAATTTATACTAAAGATTTGTCTAGAAGTAATTTACTCTTGTGAAAAATTGCAATGAAATTTAACCTCTTATTAAATTGTTAGTAATCTTTTTACATAGAATTTTTCGATCAAACATGTCTATTCAGTTGTGGAGTCTCTACAGTTAAGTTGAATAGTTTATGTTTTTATTTATCACTACTAATATAATTTAAAGATGCCTTAATTTTTTTTATGACTTTTGCTTGGGTAAAGCACTTAGTTGATCTTTCTTTGTGTTTGGATTATTAAATGTGGAAGCCCAATCCAGTGTTGTTATAATTGGGTATGGCGAAATTGATTTAGCAAAATTGGTTTAGTTGTAACCTTTTGTAATTTATTACCACTGATTGTGTTAGGTAATATGTTGCTGAGGGATCAAGGTTACATGGTTCTGAAAGAATTATCTGAGGTGATGTGAACCATGAAAAATTTAAAATATTTAGCTCTTATAGAAATATATGAATTTCATCTACTGTCCTTGAAAATTTGACAGGAATAATACTTGGTATTTCTGTTATTATTGACATTCTATGTGGTAATAATTCTATAAGACATGTAAAAATTATCTTTCACAATTCTTGTTCCGAGGCATGTTCAAAGATTTTTAGAATTATAAATAGAGCTAATTATTGACGAAGCGCTAATTAAATACAATCATAAATGAGGCTAACAAAACTTGAAAATAAATTTAGAAATCAAAGAGAAAAACTCAACTTTTGATGAATTATTGTTCAACTTACACTTGTTGGAGATTAACATGAATCTGCCTTTATCCTTTTGTGTACAACAATGAGTTTTCTTGAATCGTTGCAGGTAGCTGTTCATCAATTGTTCAATGGAAAATGTGGTGACATCCGCAAGCAGAATAAGTGTCTTCATGCACTCCATCTTTGATCTGATGTGGTGTGATTTCGATGCTCCCATCAACAGCTTAAAAGAGGACACTTTGATCTGGTGCACAGAGGCTCTGTCTGAAACCATATAAACATCAATGATGTGGGTAGAGAGGGGGAGGAAGGGAAATGGTGAGACATAGAGGTATATATACATAGATAAATTGAGGTGGTTTCTGCACAATAAATTCCTGATTCATTTCTCGTTCATTACAATGCAATAAATATTAGTACAACATTCAACTAATTTGATTCTTTAAGGAATAAAGAGTTTTTTCAAAAATTGGTACTTCCAAGGCACAGCTTGAGTACCATTTAATTAGGGGTTAATGACATTACAAGTCCCTCAACTATGGCCGATTTCACCAGTAGTCCCTTAACAATTTTTTTTTTAAATTTCAGTCCCAAGAGTATCAAAAAGTCACGCGGCTAGTCCTTTTGATGGATGCCGTTAGTAAAATTCCGTTAAGTGACCCATGTTCGTTGCACATGCCATTTTTAAGGGTTATTATGGGAAATTCATAATAAATAGTTAAACAATAAAAAAATTACAAACACACCCACACACACACACACACACACTCTCTCTCTCTCTCTCAGACACACACACACACATCCAAAGACACCACACACACCCACACACAAACTCTCTCTCTCTCTCACACAGACACACACACCCACACACACACACACTCTCTATCTCTCTCTCTCTCACAGACACACACATACACACATCCAAAGACACACCACACACACACACACATCCATTAGCCTCAAGTCCTGTTCTGTCTTCTCCCACTCTGATTCCGACTCCGACTCACACGGCGGCCGCATCCCTTCCGGATCCCTAGCCGTCTACGTCGGTCCCGAGCGCCGCCGCTTCGTCATCCCTACCCGAATTGGAACCCATTAGACCCAAACCCTTATAATTGGTCTTACATTTCTTGTTCAACTCAAAACTTTGTCACCCAAGTCAATATTCAGTCCATTCAACTTGCTGCCTCTTTCCCCTCCAATCTCTCCTCTCTCTATTTTCTTGAAAAGTTTACCATTTCCGGAGCTAATCTCACCGGAACAATCTCGGTTAAAGTTGGAGATTGTAGTTCTCTTAAGGTGTTTGATGTAAGTTCTAACACTCTTGTGGGTGGCATTCCGGCCACCATTGGCAAGATTTTAAACCTCCAAGACTTGATTTTGAACTCTAATGGGCTCACTGGAAGTATCCCAGTTGAGATTGGTGATTGCACAACCCTTAAAAATCTTCTAATTTTTGATAATCAGTTAAATGGGGAGCTTCCTGTTGAGTTGGGGAAGCTTTTGAATTTGGAAGTTGTTAGAGCTGGTGGGAACAAGGATGTTTCCGGGAAGATCCCAAATAAGATAGTAAACTGCAAGAACTCGGGTTCAATCCCATTAGAATTGGGGAAGCTTCAGAAGCTGGAGAAGATGTTATTGTGGCAAAACAATTTTGTAGGTCATATTCCATTTGAAATTGGGAACTGCAAAAGCTTGAAGATTTTTTATTTGTCTTTGAATTTGTTCTTTGGGAGAATACCTTTGTCATTTGGGAATCTCACAAACCTTGAAGAATTGATGCTTAGTAACAATAATATCACTGGCTCAATCCCAGGAGTTCTTTCCAACTGTAAAAAGCTGATATAGTTGCAGGTTGATAACAACGGGATTTCGGGCTCAATTCCACTGGAACTTGGTGGTGGTGGTGGTGGTGATGTGGGGTGGGGGAGGTCACCGGTGGTGTGGGGGGAGGGAGGTCGTAAGGAAGGGGATGAAGATGTGGGTGGGTGGTGGGGGGAGAAAAAAGTAAATTGTTTAAAGTATTTTGTGAAATTCCATTTTAGCCCTTACTCAAATGCACATGGGAGGCACATGACGGACTTAACGAAAAAAATACTAACGGCATCCAACAAAAGGACCAATTGTGTCTAATTTTCATAGGCAAGGGACTAAATTTGAAAAAAAATTGTTAAGGGACTACTGATGGAATCGACCATACTCGAGTGACTAGTGGTGTCATTAACCCTTTAATTAGAAACTGGTGCATTTTTCGAAAACATAAATATGTTCTTGTTTTTTTTTAAGTAATATTAAATGTGTAAATTGTTTCTTCTTCCCAATGCATGGCCAAATGTAAATATTAGATGGATAAGAGTTTTCGTTTTTGGCAAGAGGTTTTTGGCGGGAAATTGCCATAATTAGCTCAGTTGTTATTATATATATATATATATATATATATATATATATATATATAAATTTAGAGTTGGAAGGAAGGATGGAACAATATTAAAGAAAACCTACATTCAGTGACACTTGCAAATGCAACCTATTTTTCCATGCCTGGAATCTGCAACTAAAGATCCTTTAAATCAGTTCATTAGATATTCTTCGACTGTTTGGCTTGAACATAAGCTGTGGCATCTAGAGCTAAGCTAAGCTCATGCTCATCAAAAATTGTATTTTCTTCGTTTGTCCCCACCCCACCCCACCCCACCCCACCCAACCCAAAAAAAAAGCTTTCGGTTTAATCAGCCTTAGCTAAAATTTCGATACGATATAATACTTCTATAGATTAAGAGAATTTTCAATTTCGCATCTATGGATTTGGAGAAAATTCTTTAAAATGGATGAGATAGAAAAATGGTTATCAAGAAATTTTGAAGTTTCAATTAGTCTGGATCTTGTTCTGTAACTGTTGATGTTCTAAACGTAGTACTAATTCATAATTCAAGACTGAATTAAATTATTTAGGTCACTAAAACAAACTGAAGTCATAAGAGTAGTCATAAAGATACCAATTTTATTTTCAGCACGAGACAAAAGAGGCGCAACTGTTCACTCATTCACGTTACGAGATCATTGAAGATCACTTAATATTAAATTTTGCAATAATAGTCGTACGTTTACGTTATCGTTATTGAATAATAAATCACATATTTAAGTGTGACAAATTTTTATTTGTTCCTTCAATAGTTTCTAAGATATCTGTAACATAGGATACAAGTGTTAAGGAATTAGATATAAACTCCTAATTATTTTGTATATCCAGTTTCCTTATTCTATTGTATTTAGTTTCCTTATTGTACAAAGTAGAATATGAGTAGGATTCTCTTGCTTGGTTGGTCCCTAAGCAACTCTTGTATATAAACTCTATTGTGAATACAATAGAAACAGTTTTGAAAGGCATCAAATAATTTGTCTTCTATTATTGACAACAACTAAATACATCATGAAGATACATTTTGCATGCGGCCTTCTCTCCATGCTTTTGCTATGCATTTCCTTGCCCATTTCTTGTGGTATGACTCGATAAGGAACGACTCTGTACACGAAACTCCAACACTTTATAAATTTGTTTATGATAAGGAACGACTAATTAATTTTTAAGATATCTGTAACGTAGGATACAACTAATTAATTTGTTTATGTTAAGGAACTATACGAAAAAGTACTCTGACACTTTAAATTTATTGCACAGTGTAATATCTTAAGAGAATTTGGTCCAATCGACTTCGTTAATTACATCTTTCTCCATGAAACTGGCTAATAATATGAAGATTTCTCCTCATTGTTTACCATGTTATGATGTGCAGGGGAGGAGACTTGCTATGAGTACATATCATTCTGGACATGTCAACAAGAATTTTGCGCCAAGAGATGTAAGGTACAATTCCATGAAAGCTTTGAAGGAATATGTCTAGAATCGCATACGTGTCGATGCTCGCGTCCATGTGATCCCCGTCGTTGAACCTGCCTCCCAGTCTTCGTCTCCAACGATTCGATACTTGAATAAGAAATATATCATCCCTCTATCTATGTATTCAAATTTTGAAATATGAAAAGATGATTGAACTAATATCCAGGTTTGTTGCCTTTGGTGAATAAGGATTATTGTAGTTTGAATCTATGTTACGAAAATGAAAAGAAAAGGAACCAAAAAAAATTGTAATCTGACTTTAAAAAGGAATTTGATCATTTTAAGAACTGTTAGAAAAAATTAGAAGTTTGACTTTTCAGCGTGCGAAATATCGTATTAAGAAAGGCAATTTTGGGGCAATCATCCACAAAATTTTCTTCTGACTCCATTGAACGACAGATTAAGAAAGTATCATCCAATCAACTTTGTGGCAAAAGGGTTGATCGGAAGGAATTTTCTTCAGGCGCCATTGTTGAGCATGACAGATGAACATTATACTCTATATTTCGATTTTCATTCCTAAGTCATGTTCAGTGGGTGAGGTCATAGGAAGGGTTAGAATTTGTTCATGTGTATGACAACAAAAATTCACTACTCACTTTTCATTATGTTTATGCATTGTTTTTGTTAGAAGTTGATGGGATCGGTCTAAAATGGCCATGCCACGTCACTGCCATGTCAGCTTCAGGTGGGGCCTATGGTGCAAAGTCAAGGTTCGCAGTGGTCAAGATCGGTATCCTCGGAGCGATCTAACGAGTATCATGGAAAGAAGAGCAGAGTTAAGATTCTCCTCGTTTAAACCAGCCGCCGACCTGCAACATTATCATCCTCGCTGAGCTCGAGGTCCACCTCGTCAGCGATCAAGTCATCCTCGGCAGATGTCCACATCAACATTTAATGTCTCCTTAAATGCCCACAAGATGACTGAAGGAAGCAAAACATTCCTATTGGGCCCGACATCCATCACAGCTATCACGCCGCATTAAATGGCAACTTATCTCTTATCAGAGGAAGCTTCTATCATTAAAGAGCAGTCCCTTTCAGGAGTAACAGGTGGCAAGACATGTCTTCTTTCACACTTCATCTTCACCTATAAATACCAAGGTATCCCCTTCATTAAAAGGGTTAAGTGACATTAACTACCAATATACACAAAGACATAAATCCTCATTTATTTCCCTACTATTCAGAACTTTATAACATCTGTTCATCAAGGTCAGTTGAGACCAACTATTGTCAAGAACATTTATTCCAAACACTGATTCTAACACCGGAGGGTCAGAGTCGGGAAAACCCCCGACACACCTAACGGTGGTCTTTTTGTCAAGAACAGTAAGTGGAACAGCTCGTCATCTACATTCAAGTCCCCGACATCAAAGCCTTTTGAGAGCCGAGGCATTCTGACCGACGACTAGCTGCTGACGTGGACTAGACGCGATCATCAACAACTTTTTGGCGTGATCAGAAGTATAATTATTTACAGTTCATGATGTAATTAGTTTCAACCTATTTTGGGGATCACTTACACGAATGAAAAGGGGTGAAATTTCTTTGTTTTCACGTACTTCCTCCGTTCTAGGTAAAGAGTCAATTTTTCTTTTTTAGAAGTAAACATGTAACTAAATTAAATAAAAAATTTACATATTTTATTTATATTTTTGGAAATAAAATTTCATTAATTAAAAACTACCTTAAGAATACTATGGATTATAACTTTCATAATTTTGTAAAAATAACTAAATTTATGTAAATTATCAGTTAACTAAGTTAACTCAAAAAAATTAAAAGTTGACTATTTGCCTGAAACGGAAGAAGTATTAAACTTGTACATTATTATATTCGGTGCACCATATCCACCCCATGGTTTACAAACGATGTTTCCGTGTGGGTGGACGAAAGAAATGAGTGAGGTCCTCAAGGGGTGGTCTAATGATAGAGTTAGGGTTTCACTAAGGGCCTTTTTGTTAAAATTAAAAATTAAGCCCTGAAAATTTATGTCTGAAAAAGTAGAACTTAAAATAATAAGACATCACTTTTTGACTTAAAAATTTGGCTAACTATTTTTAAGAGATACTTAATACATTAAGTGATGCAGTATTACATTATCAAACAATCTTATTTATAAATTCAGTTATAATATGTATAATTCAACTCTTAATTAAGTTAACAAACAGACCCTAAGTTTGAGTTTTTAAGTTCGATCCCTTCTCATATTTCTTTAAAACACTATAAAAAAAAAGAATGAGGGAGTAAAGTAAATGGATAGACAGATGTTTCTTTGTTTGGTTAGATGATGGAGTAAATAAAAGAGAAATATTGATCGAAGAGATTTTCATCCTAAAGTAAAGTCTTGAGAATAGCATCATACATTTGTCTCATTCTAAGCATAACAGTAATACACCCTCCGTTTTATCCAAATAATCCATGTTTGAAAATTTTAATTATTAAGATATTTATTAGTGTTACTAGAGGTCAAAATTACAAAAATATGTAAACTCAAACAAAATGATTACAACACAAATAGAGGATAAAAATAAAATATTATAAAAATTATTTGCATAATTTTTTTAAAATTAACTCTTTAGTTGTTTGCCTGAAACGGAAAGAGTACGATAGTGAATACTTTGGTGTCATCATATCGTGGCATAATGGGGTGCATTATTGTATACAACAATTGAGCTGTTGTAATCGTTGTAATCGGGCGACTGGGGATATATAAGCCTGTTAGTCTACATGGGCTTCTTTTCTTTTTTTTTTTCTTTCATTTTCTTGGGTTTATTATTATTATTATTTATTATTTATTTACTTTTGTAGTTTTCAGTCTTTCTATTACAAAGTGTTTTTATGTAACACCTCATTCTCACATCAGGTAAATTATTCGTAAATTTTTGGGTGAGGTTAGAGTAAGCAGGTCTAACACTAATCTCCCTTCACGGTACTCCATGCCAGGGACGGATTTAGTAGTCACGTGAGGGGGGCTCAAGCTCACCTCAAACTTTGTCAAAAAAAAATAATAATAATAATTTTTGGATAACCCAAACCCACACGCAACCCCCAGACCCCCAGCCCCCCACTCCACTCTTGACTCTTCAATCTCCACCCACTCTCTCCATCAAGAGCTTCATCTCCTTCTCTTTTGCTGCTTCAATTCCCACTGGCCACTAACCCACCTTACCTATCAGCAGTCTCCCTCATTCACTCGGTGCGACGGACGGGACGACAGTGCCACGGTGGGTGCCATCTCTGATCTGAGTCTGACTTTTGAATTTTGATTATTTGATAGTTGTTTGATTATATGATAAAATCATAAAAATGTGATATATTTGCATGCTAAATTTGTAGTAATTATTTTTAGGTCTTTATATTTTGTACACATTTTAGTCCCAAAATGTAGACATTTAACTTAACTGTTTAGTTGTTATCTTTATAAATTATAATATTTCAAAATGTAGGTTTTTTGTGTTTAATGTAAATTGAATATATTTGTGTTTCCTTTTGATTTATTTTTTTTCATCTAAAATGTTTTGAATTTTAAATATTGGTTCTCTAAAAAAATGATGATTGTCCATATAATTGATCAAAATTTATAGGTGTATTAGAGCAACCACAACAATAACTCTCTAAACCACACTCTAAACACCTCGTTTTTCGTTCAAGTTTCACCTTTTAACACTCTAAAAATAAATTCACTCCAACAATAACTCTCTACATAACCCTTTTAAAAATTAAATTTCTTTCATCTCAACTAACAAACTTAACTATCATTCTATTTTTCCCTTTTTTGATTTATATTTTTCCACCGCAATCGGAATGTTTTATATCTTAAATTTATATTCTATGGAAAAAAATGTTTTATTTTTTCATAATTTCAATTACTTTTATTTAAAAATATATGTCAATCTAAGAGACAGTTTATGTTTAAAATTTTTTTGGTTGAAAATAATTTGCAGTTAATTCACAAATTTCATACATTAAAATAAATATCTTTTTATTTTGACTAATTGATAAAATTTATGATGATGATGTAACCAAAAAAATATGTATATTAGTTGTTTGTAACAAAATGAGAACTTAAAAAAAAAAAAGTAATATTATTAATTTTTAAAGCTTATGTTTTTTTTTTTTTGAAGTAACAAAAAATAAAAAATACCCAATGTGGAAGTCACTATTCCCTTTAAATCACTCTCTATATAATGAGAGTGATTTACAAAGTTTTGAAAATAGAGTGGTAAAGGGGCATCATTGTGGGCTTGAGGGAGGTTAAAAATCTCTAAAAATGGTTTTAGAGGGTTGGTAAAGGTGCCCATTGTGGATGCTCTTAGCAATGACGAGGTGATCAAAGAGTTTGAAGCTTTAGGGACCCGTAGAGTTAGATTTAGTTAGTTTAAGCTCTTTAATGATTATGTATGGAATGGGTAAAGCTTATTAAGTCATCGACTATATGTAACTTTTTTTTTTTTTTTTTTGATAAATGAAGTTATTTTGCACGGTTATTACTATTTACAATATTTTTAAATATCAAGCCCACATGGAACCAAAATCCTGAATCCTCTGTTGAGATTTGACGAGATTACGTCAATATCTCCTTAGCTTGTAGTTAGGATGTAATTATCTCATTTCCTTATTTCACTCATTGTAAGTTAGGAAGATTTATTTTGTAGCATAATTCTAGGAGGGATTGACTCCTTCTCCAAGTAATACTCTAGCTTGTATATAAATAGGGATGTACACTTTGTAAATCTCAAAGAAGTAAAATATATTTTCTCTCCTTCACATATATGTTTCTTAACTTGGTATCAGAGCAACCAAGATCCGGATTGAAGCACCATGTCTACGGGTGTTAGTGACGAGAAGAAGAAAGTGATGGATGAGAGACGTTCACCATACTTTCTGTCGACAAGTGATAGTCCAGGAATGATTCTCACCCATGTTCAATTGAAGGGGGAGAATTATGAGGAATGGGCACGAGTGTTCAAAGGTTCTCTTCGAGCCAAATCAAAGCTTGGTTTCGTTGATGGAACCATTGAATAGCCCGAGGAGGACGAGGAGATTGATCAATGGAGGACCGTGAACTCCATGGTAGTCTCATGGATTTTCAACACTATCGAGCCCGCTTTGCGATCTACGGACGTATACGGAGGAAGCAAAGACGCTTTGGGACGATCGAAGGAAAGGTTTTCGGTTGGGAATGGACCGAGGGTTCAACAATTGAAATCGATTTGGCGAATTGCAAGCAACAAAAGGTGAAAGTGTGGCGGCCTATTACGGGCGTGTGAAGAAGTTGTGGGATGATCTAAACGATTTTGATGCACTCCCAACCTGCTCTGTGCAGGTTGTAAGTGTCATGTTAACACAAAATTGGTACAAAGGCGTGAAGAAGAAAGGGTCCATGTGATGAATACCCGCTTTGTTAGTTTCTTTGTGCGACGTTGGCACAACCGGTCGACAACTATTGGCAATGGTCGACAACATATGGTTCCAAGGGGAAAAGACGAGCGAACAATTATGTTTGTTCTCACCGTAGAAGAAGGGTCACGAGTGGAGACATGTTACAGTGGTGGGTTATCCAATGGTGGGGCGGCGGTCTCCAAAGAACATGAAAGGAAAGAGTGGAGGACAATCTTCCACGGAACAAAGAAAGTTTTGCAAAGGCTAACACGGCGCGATCGATGATGGAATGACAGATCGGGCTCATATGCTGGGCCTTACAACGGAACAATGGAGTCACTTCAAACATCTTGTTCAGACACATGTGCAGCCATCTGATCGCACAACTGGCAGCACAACTGGCCGCACAACTGAACATATGAGTGGTAAGATAAATAATGCACCTTGGCTTGTTGATAGTGGAGCTAATCGACACATAACAGGGGATATTTCTCTACTGAAGTGTACTCGGAATATTGTGCCAAACCGTATAGGTTTACCTAACGGGAAATACATTGTGGCCACGAAAGAAGGGGATGAGATTGGGAGAGAATTGGTTCTAAAAATGTGTTATATGCTCCGTCTTTTAATTGCAATTTATTATCGTTTCTCGTACCTTCAGCTGCTTACTGATTCAAATACTCTAGTGCAATTTTCTGACAAACTTTGTGTAATACAGGACCGTGCATCGAAGACGTTGATTGGTGCGGGTGAACTAGATGAGGGGCTGTACTATCTGAGAAGATCAACAGGAACACGGGTTTGCAACATCAAGGATTCTGGGAACTATCATCTTTGGCATCAAAGGCTTGGACATCCCTCAAGTAAAGTCGCGTTTATTACCTTTTATTAGCCGTCGTAGTATCAATAAAGATGTGTGTGGAATTTGCTGTCAAGCAAAGCAGAGTAGAGATAAGTTTCTGTCTAGTGATAATAACTCTGCTGAGATTTTTGATTTAATTCATTGTGACATTTGGGGTGATTATCGAAAGCCTGCTATGTGTGGTGCCACATATTTTTTGACCATTGTAGATGACTGTTCTAGGGCCGTTTGGGTCTATCTCCTTTACCACAAAAGTGATGTTTCTCAGATTTTGACAAATTTCGTTGCTATGATTGAAAGACAGTTCAATAAGCATGTTAAGAAGATTAGGAGTGATAACGGCCGGGAGTTTATGTGTTTGACAAAATATTTTCTTGAACTTGGTATTGAACATCACACTACTTGTGTTCGCACGTCACAACAAAATGGGAGGGTTGAACGTAAACACCGTCATCTTTTGAATGTGTCCCGTGCTTTGATGTTTCAAGCCAAGTTACCTATAAAGTTTTGGGGGAGTGTGTGTTAGCCGGTTACTTAATAAACCGTACACCCTCTAAATTGTTACATGGGAAAACTCCTTATGAAATCATTTTTGGAAAACCACCTCCTTATGAAAACATTAAGGTTTTGGGTCTTTATGTTATGTGCATTATTCCGCACAAGACAATGATAAGTTTGCTAGTCGCAGTAGGAGATGTGTTTTCTTGGGGTATCCATATGGAAAGAAAGGATGGTTGGTCTATGATCTTGATGAGAACAAGATGCTTGTGTCAAGGGATATTGTTTTTGTTGAAAAGGAGTTTCCTTTTGCCAATATGAGAACTAGTACAGATCCGGATTATACGACTCGATATGTTCCTTTGTCCTACGGTGATATGGACATTGGGGATGAAATTGATATAGGTGCTCATGTGACGACCGGTTGATAGACCGTCGCGAACAAGTGGTTGCACAACCTGAACAAGTGGTTGAACAAGTGGTTGCACAACCGGTAGACGTGTTGAGACCGAACAATCACCGTTCGAGTTATTGCGAGATGATGTTCCGCTTGAAACGTTGAAACTCGGGTCGAGGACAGCGTGCTAAGGTGTCTTCAACGAGATATCCCTCAACAGATTATGTGCTAACCGCTCAAGTCGCCCCATCACGTTCATCCTCCCAACACAACTCTTGGTACTCGGTATCCTTTAGCACACTTTGTCAATTGCACTAAATTCTCGTCGCACATCGTTGTTTTTGGCGGCTATTGATTCGGTGTTGAGCCTAAGCACTATGGCGAGGTGTCCAATCTCCTCGATGGTGTGAGGCCATGAACAAAGAGCTTGCGGCTCTTGATCGAATGGCACGTGGGAACTTGTAGAAGCACCCATTAACAAGAAAGTCATCGGCAACAAATGGGTATATAAAATAAAATATAATGCCGACGGCTCCGTTGAAAGATACAAAGCCCGTTTGGTGATCTTGGGAAACCGTCGGGTTGAGGGTGTGGATTTTAAAGAGACCTTTGCACCAACAATCAAGATGGTTCTTGTGAGAGTATTTCTTTCTGTTGCTTCCATTCGCGGTGGGAACTACATCAAATGGACGTACACAATGCGTTCCTTCATGGTGATCTAAGTGAAGATGTATATATGAAAGTTCCTTTGGGACATCCGCATCTTCCTCAGTAAAGTTTGCAAACTCAAAAGTCTCTATACGGTCTCCGTCGGGCACCTCGATGTTGGTTTGCAAAACTTTCTCGGCCTTGAAAAAGTATGGTTTTCTCCGGTCATGTTCGGATTATTCTTTATTCTCCTATAAGGCTTCGTTGAAATACATGTGTTGGTATATGTTGACGATTTGGTTATTGGTGGCAATGACCCTAATGCTATTTCTTGTTTCAAGGCCTATCTTAGTAAATGTTTTCACATGAAGGACCTTGGCCGACTCAAATATTTTTGGGTCTTGAGGTGTCCGGCATCCGAGGGTATTTTTCTTTCTCGGCGTAAGTATACACTTGATATACTTTCAAACGGGGCTTCGTGGGGCTCGTCCGGCTCTTACTCCCATTGAGCAAAATCATCGGGGCTTTAACCGAAGATAAGGAATTGCGTGATCTGAGCCGTATAGGCGTCTCATAGGTCGCCTCATTTATCTCACTATCACACGGCCGGAACTTTCCTATAGTGTGCATACTCTTGCACAATTCATGACCAGCCCCAAGGTGGCTCATTGGACTGCTCTGCGGGTTGTGCGCTATCTTAAAGGGCATGGCCAAGGTATTCTTCTTCGAGCCGATTCGACCTTCGGCTACGGGCTTATGTGACTCGGATTGGGCTAGTTGTCCGATTACTCGTCGTTCCCTTGCCTATATTGTTTTCTGGGTGGGTCTCCGATATCTTGGAAGACTAAGAAGCAAACCACCATATCCCGTTCATCCGCGAGGCCGAATATCGTTCTATGGCCAATGCCACATGTGAGCTCAAATGGCTTCACGGCTTGCTTGGATCTTTCGGCGTTTCTCATACGGCTCCTATGACCGTCTTCGTGACGGTCAAGCGGCCTTGCATATGGCTCAAAATCCTGTTCATCACGAACGCACGAAGCACATTGAGGTTGGTGTCATCTTGTGCGCGATCTTTGTTCGGCAGTGTCATCACAACAAGGAAAGTTCATACTTCGGCACAATTGGCGGATGTACTCACTAAAGCTTTGGGGAGTCGTCAATTTCTCATTTTACTTGGCAAGTTGGGTGTGTGTGATCTACACTCTCCAACTTGAGGGGGGGTGTTGAGATTTGACGAGATTACGTCAATATCTCCTTAGCTTGTAGTTAGGATGTAATTATCTCATTTCCTTATTTCACTCATTGTAAGTTAGGAAGATTTATTTTGTAGCATAATTCTAGGAGGGATTGACTCCTTCTCCAAGTAATACTCTAGCTTGTATATAAATAGGGATGTACACTTTGTAAATCTCAAGGAAGTAAAATATATTTTCTCTCCTTCACATATATGTTTCTTAACTTCCTCCATGCCAAAACTCAGGGATGAACCAACTCTTTAAATTATGTTTTCGTAATTTTAAATTTTGCACTCGTCGATTTCATATTTTTCTCCTCTCTTACTTTTCATCTAAAAACACACACACACAAACTACTAAATGAAGGTTTATCCAAACAGGCCATAATTTTGAAAGAAGGTTGCTTTGCATCGTTATTGAATTATCAAGAACGACACATACTGCTAACAGCCCAAGAGGCCAAGATGGTATATTCCCTCAATTATCAACTACACTCCCAAAGTCCCATAAATAAATAAATAAATATATATATATATATATATATATATATATCATATTGCTTTCTCCATTAATTTCCATCATTAATTGATTGCCTTACATCATTCTCCAACAGACGAAAATGACACAGTTTTTGTGAGGCCATTAGACATGCCCATTTGGTTACGAAAATCGGATTGAACCGGAACCGAATCGATTTTGGAATCGCACAAACCGTAAATTGTCATGAACCAAAATTGAATTAGAATGGTTCGGTTCCAATTTGCATTTTTCAGGAACCGTAAACCGTCGGTCGTTCAAAAATCGTCAAATTCAAGTTTAAAAAATCTAATAATTATAGGATATATAAGAGTCCGTTTGGAGCTTCATCTTTAAAACGCAGTTTTTTTCTTATAAATGCATTTGAGATATCACTTCAAAGTGCAGCTTTTTTTTCTATCAGTGTTTTGAGAAAAAGCTGAGAATTTCAGCATTTTAAAACGTAATTTTTTCTGCCGCAACATTGAAATACAATTTTTGCAAATAAGTTGTGTTTTATCCTTGCGTTTTGGTCAAAATACACGACCAAACGGGCTCTAAGTATCATTGTTTTTTTTGGCGTACTAAGGGGACGTGGAAAAGGATCGAATATGAGACCTCACACTTTGTAAAACTTCAACTCTACTACTGAGTCACACTTATAGGCATATAAGTATCATTAAAATTTGTCATTATTACAAAAATGTGTGACATAGTTAATATGTTTATACTATCGGTTGAGGGTAAAGTTATAAAAATTATGAAGATTGAAGGCATAATTTCTGAAAGTTAACCCTTTATGTGAAATATCCCAAAATAAATATTTTTGACTCTTTGTCGGAATGGAGGGAGTACTTAATAAAATGTCTTGTTTGAAAACAGTGATGATAACAACTGGAAAATAATAGGGATACATTTTTTTTTTTGTACAAATTTCTCGATCTCAATCTAAATGTCAAGCATGTGATACGTTAAAAGTTGACTTCACATACTAAGTCATGTGATATCTAACCAATCACATACTTGTTGGTTAGGGTGGAATGAAAAGGTTGTATAAAAATAAGTTTTACACCCGTGCGTTTAACGCACGGACATATATCTTTTTCAACTAAATAACACTCAAGCAAAATAAAGAGGAAAATCAAAATAAAAAGAATAAATGGAGGTAAAGTAATGTTGGAGGCAACTAATTAAATAGAAATACAATGATATATTGGTAATATTATAGTTTCTGAAAAAATTTCTTATACACAAAA
Organism: Platycodon grandiflorus; assembly: GCA_016624345.1. Taxonomy (NCBI): domain Eukaryota; kingdom Viridiplantae; phylum Streptophyta; class Magnoliopsida; order Asterales; family Campanulaceae; genus Platycodon; species Platycodon grandiflorus. The sequence goes on along the minus strand of CM028366.1, from coordinate 47,092,957 downwards.
TTTGTTGTTTTATTTCTTGGTTTTCCCTCGTTATTACATATTTTTTAATTAAATTATTTATGAATAGTATAATTTACTTTTCCTTAAATTATATTACATAAATTGAAAAAAAGAAAGAAAAATAATTATAGTGAAATTTACAAAATAATTATAAGACTTGGTTGTCATTATATAATTTCATGTAATTACATAAATTGAAAAAAAAGAAAAAATGTTCTATTTTAAATACAATTTTTTTAAATTATAGAGTATTGCTTTTATTAATGTAAGACTCTGTAACATCTTTATAGAGTATAATTTAATTTTCCTTAGTTTATTCTTTGTATTTTGTTTTTCCTCTTTGTTTCAAAAATTAATGATTAATATTTCGTATATTCAAAATTTACATAATTAATAATTAATATTTCAATTAAAAATTACATAAATTGGAAAAAAATAATTAAAAAATATTATTTTCATTGACAGTGGTTCAATTGAAAATATTGTCAAATGAAAAACAATACGAAAGGGAAGGGAAGGGAAGGGAGAGAGAGAGAGAGAGAGAGAGAGAGAGAGAGAGATGACTAAAAATGTTAAAAGGTAAAGAGTCACGACATCAATTTCCTTAATACTATAAGCTTATCTCCAGCCTTGAATTTGGCCTTTCAGACAGAGATGACTAAAAAGGTTAAAAGGTAAAAAGTCACGACATCAATTTCCTTAATACTATAAGCTTATCTCCAGCCTTGAATTTGGCCTTTCAGACATCAACAAATAGAAGGTCACGACAACTGAAATTAAATGAAATGAAATGATAGATTTCCTAATAATAGTGAATGCTCACATAATTCGTAGCTACCACTATTATAGGAAAGGTTCCAAATTCTCTCCCTATTGTTAGAGAACACCAAATCAGCTTTTCTCATATAAAATATATATATATATATATATATATATATATATATATATTGAATGATTTCTCAAGAAGTGTTACAACAAATGTTTTAAATGATTTGAGTTTGGTTATATAAACATATATTTCACTTTCACATAGAAAATTTAACAATTTTATTGTCACAATATTTTCTAGTTGTAGGATGTTGCACATTATTAACTCATGTGTGGACCACATGACAAATAAGTGTGGAGTGTTACAATTGGGAATTATAGTTTGTCAGGACCAGTGGCGAATTTAGAAATCATTTTTAGTGGGTGCGTTTGACATTTTTCAAACCAATCATTTCCATCTGTTGCGCGAGTATAATTTTTCATTACATGACATGTAATACAATGATTTTATTTATTAAAAATGTTTTTATGAAAAATAAAATTGCATTGTGCTCAAAACTAGATCCGCAAGGAGTTAATTTTTAAAACTTTTGCTAACTTTATCTCTCTTACATCCATATATAAAGTAAACTTGGCCACTTGAAGGAGGTTTTAAGAAGCTGTTCCGATTGAGCCAGAACTATGTAGCTTAGAAAAACTTGCACAATTATTATACAGATCGACAATGCAATTTATTAATAAAAAAATTTGTGGGGCTCATGGCGCCCACTAGTACCAACATGGTTTCACTTGGGGTAGAGCCGACCCTAAACTTTTGGGAGCCCATTGAAAAAAAAAAATCTTTATAAAAATATAAAAATAAACAATTTCAAATAAATAATTTTTTACTTTTCATCATCCAATGTATTAAAAAATTACAACACCTACAAACATACAAGAAAAAATAAGTATCAAATAATTATTGCAAAAAAAATCTAGATCTTCTAATATTTTGATAAGCAAAATCATCTATGAGGTATTCAAAATTAATTTTTTCCAATATCTCATTTTTAATGCATAAAATTGTTAATGACCCAAGTAAATTTTTTTTATTGCCCAACTAATATTTTCTTTTTTACAAAAATTTACAAATATAATAAGGGGTCCCTCAATTTTGAGAGTCCATGAATATTGCCCTCCAAGACGTCCATCTGGGCCAGCCATGACCCTCTGGAATATGCTGTGCCCAAGGGAAAGATGGACCAAATTCTGTTTTTTTTTTTTTTTTCTTTCTTGTTCTTTTTCTTTTGTTTTATTCAAATATATCCCATTCTATTGATGCAACACCTTAACTACTTACAAGTGAGAATGATTAGGCTACAAGAAGCCCCCTCCTACAATTTAGGTGTAGTGATTGAGTTGCTTTCCTCAATAATGAGTTACTACATAGTAGGGGTTTGTTTGTTGAAATGCTATCTCTCTCTCTCTCTCTCTCTCTCTCTCTCTCTCTCTCTCTCTCTCTCTCTCTCTCTCTCTCTCTCTCTCTCTCTCTCTCTCACACACACACAGTATTGTGTGGCCTAGGGTAAGCATTACTCAATCATTTTGAGATAAGACCCTCCTCATGAAGGCAAAGCAACCGTTGGGAGGGAATTTTTGGAGGACATTGTTGCCACGAAAACAATTGTGTTATCATTCCTTTACCATGAACAGCAATATAAGATTAGTGGTTGTAATTTATATAATGTAAACCACGTTTTAAATTGTATAGATAAAAGACGTATGTAGTTTAATTGATTAAGAGAGATTTCAAAAAAATAGTTTTTCTTAGGACTAATCTACGACGAATACGCTAAACAAATATGGTATGAAAGAAAAAAATGAAATTTCAAGTCATCATTTAGGAATGCACCCTAGAGTGAAAGCAATGGGATGACTTATTAAGGGATTATTGCTTTTTAGTTACTTGTGTGAAGGGCCGGGCCCAGAGAAATTGGCCCTGGGTCCAAACCCAAGTCATAGCTTGGACCAAAGCCCACCTTAAACATGAACTGACACACATTGGCGAACATCACTAGAAGTCCATCAGGGGATATCCTGAGCATAGCCCATTCGCAGCAGGCAGGATGCAGCGGGCAAGATGCAACGAGCAGGATGGGTCTCCTCGTCGAGCCCTTAGGGTAATGTTAAGGACATGGTCAGTGGCATCATGTCAACAGCTGGACGTGCCCGACGGTTACGCCCCCCATGCCACCATTTATACCCACTACGCCTACATTTATGACGACGATCTGGCCGTTGAGCCTGTTGTCATTCCTACCATGATGAGCAATTAATAAGCACCCTATAAAGCCTTGGATAAATCCCAAACTAAGGTACGCACATTTTTAACAAGCAAATACACTCTGTCAACTTGAGATTTGAGTTAGATTCTTACTCTCACGCCTGAGTGCCTTTGCAAGGCTAGCCCCCTGCGTTCACCCAAACGTTTCACTTGTCTTGGCAGGTCAAAGAAAAGCCCAGATATCCATATTCATCCCGGTGCGACCCACGGCAATTCTGTGCAGCATCAGATTGGTTCCGTTGCCGGAAGCGAAATACTGTTCATTTTCAATCAATATCGCACTTAGCCGATTTAATGGCTAGAAACGAAATGAGACAGTGCTGGAGAACCCCGCGGGGATTGTAGGGGGTTCCTCTGTGCCACCTCTGACTCCGGGTCACAATGCCCGTGTAACACAGTCTAGGTCGGTACGAGTGACATCCTCGGCATCGACGCAGGGGGATGGGTCTCCCAATAACAATAATCAAACTGGCCGGTGGGTGGAGCTTCGTGACAAGCTCAACGCCAAGAAGGCGCAGACGAGCACTCTAAACATCACTCAGCTCACAGAAGCAGCCCGCTCAGCTGCTCTAGCTAACCAAGCTTTGTATCTTAGCCAGATGTATGCCCTTAATCAACAGCTGCCCGCTTTGGGTCATACCCCAATGCCGGTGGAGACTCAGCTCATTCCCGGGGTACAGTTGGCTGGAGCTCAGGGCGAGGTTTCTGCGCGTTCCCAGGGTAATCGCGGTATGAGGCCAGAAGAGGTCATTAACCTGGGCAGCACAGGGACTGTGAGAGCCCGCAAAGAGGCTGAGAAAGATGCCCAGAGAAAGGAGCTGGCGAGACCAGAACCGTCGCGAGCGAGAAGTGTTCACAGCCGCTTGGTGTTCTCCACTGGACAAGGACGAGGGCGTCCAAAGGGCTCGCAGCGAAGGGACAGAGCCCGGAGTGAGGAAGCAGAGTCAAGTCCTAGGCATGGCCGTAGGGAGGCGCGAGACAAGTCGCACCATGCCCGATACACACCCTCCCTGAGGCGCAGGTCACCTCGGCGAAGATCGGAGCATCATTCAGTCATGTCGGCACCTAGCTATCGACTAGCACAGTCCCCACCAGGTCCGGAGGCGGCCATGAAGAAAATACAGTTAAGGCTGGAAGCTCTGGAGGCTGGTCGGGTAAGGCCAGGATATGTGGTGACTGAAGAGGAGAAGGACCCATTAGCTGAATGGATTACGGCCTCCCCGACCAACCCTGACGTGCTGCTTTTGCAATTCGACAAGTATTCGGGGAAAACTAATGCCCGGGATCATCTACAAGGTTTCGAGAATCAAGCCAATATGGTGACCAAGGATCCTGCGGCCAAGTGCAAGGCCTTCGTTACTACTTTCCAAGGCAAGGCTGTGACCTGGTACAGAAAGCTCCCCAGGGCATCGATCACCGGTTGATCGGACTTGCGGAGTAAGTTTCTGGTGAAGTTTGCCATGGTCGAGGTGACGTCCAAGGCGAGGATGGACTTGTGCAACATCAGGCAAAAAGATGGTGAAACGGTGGGAAAGTATATGGACAGGTTCCAAAAAATGCTTGAGAAGGTAGATGACCTGACGGATCGTGAGGTTACAATGTGCTTTATGGGTGGCATGAACAAGAACGGGCTGAAGCCTGAGTTCGGTATGCGGAAACCTTTGAACCGAGCAGAAATGTTTACTCGCGCCCAGAGCTGGAGTGTGACCTAGGAAGAAGATGCTGAGGAGTCCAAGAAGATGGACAAAAGGAAGGACTCGAAAGAGGAGAAGAAGGACGACTCAGCGAGTAAGGCTGGACAGTCCTCGAGCAAGGTTTGGAGGAGAAATCGCTCCCGGGCCACCGATCGTATCGACTTTGATCCTTTCAATACGACCAGGGAGGCCATCATGAATGAAATTCGAGTAGAGCTGCCGCCCACACAACCTTTGGATCCTTTGTTCCACAAAACCAGGGATGTGTGTAAGCACTGCACGTACCATAATGATCGGGGGCATGGCACGGAGGAATGTGTGCAGCTGAAGAGAGAAATTCAAAGGCTACTCAACCTGGGGAAGCTTGATCGCTTCTGTTTGCGGGGAGATGATAGGGACCGCAAAGAGAACAGGGAGGCTAGAGAAGAGCCCCCTAAGAGAGGTCATCCTGACCGCAGAGGCAGAGTAAATATGATTTTGGAGGAAGAGCCCAGCCTGCACCAGCTGAAAACACAAATCTGTACGCTAAACAAGTTGCCGACAGTGCCCACAGTGATCAGTGCAAAGGAGGAAACAATCCAGTTCACCAAAAGCGAGCTGGCGATGACTAAGTTGGCAGCCGAGCTCTTTGGTTGTCGAGGCTTGCATTGATTAATGGGATGTAAATAGGGTGTTAGTTGATACTAACGCCTCACGAGATGTGTTGTATTACAAGTGCCTTAAGAAGCTCGGGTATGATGACGCCGACCTGAAACCGTGCAGGGACCATCTTGAGGGATTCACCAACCACAAGGTCGCAGTCAGAGGGACCATCGAGCTGGAGGTAATACTCGGCGAAGGGGATAGGTCGCGGCTGGAGATGGTCACTTTCCTTATGATCGACCTGAAGTCTCATTTCAATGTCATCCTGGGGTGCCTGCCATGGTAAAGTTCTAGATGGTAGCCTCAATTCCCCATCAGCGTGTGAAATTCCTGACCGCCGGGGGTGTTGGCAAGTTGAGAAGCCGGCCCCAGGAGGTCTTGAAATTTTTGGAGGAAACTCACAAATCAACTGGCAAACTTATCATTAGCACCCTTGACCGCGAGATTACTGTAAAGGAGAAAGAAAAATTTATTACCACCACCCCCATGAGCATGAATATGATCTTGGAAGTCGTAGGAGATCTGGAGGAGCCACTCGTAGAGCAACAACAGATTTTGCAGGAAAGTCAGGTTTACCCGTTGCCTGGACTGGTGGAGGTTGAAACCTTGTAGGTCAGGGAGATGCCAGATATCCAGCCTCATGGCGAGCTGGAGGAGGTGGTAATCAACCCTGCCTATCCCGAGCAAAAAGTTAAGGTAGGCATAGGCACAACTCCCGAGGAGAAGGAAAAACTGATTGCCTATCTTAGACAGAGCCTGGACGTGTTCGCATGGACTGTGGAGGACATGCGCGGGGTGAGCGAAAGGATATCACTGCATAAGTTGAATGTTAGCGGGGAATACAGGCCGGTACAGCAGCGGCCAAGACAGTTTTCACCCGAGAAAGAACAAACAATCAGGAATAAGGTAGAGAAATTGCTCGCAGCGTACATAATTGAGGAAATCCACTCTCTGACTTGGCTGGCCAATGTGGTCATGATCAAGAAAGCAAATGGCAAGTGGAGAATGTGTGTGGATTTCACCGACCTGAACAAAGCCTGCCCGAAGGATTGCTATCCGCTACCCAGAATTGACAGGTTGGTAGACGCTATAGTCGGTTTTGAGATGTTGAGTTTCATGGACACGTATTCAGGCTACCACCAGGTGAAGATGGATGAGAAGGACAAATCGCTGACCGCATTCCAAGCTGCGAGAGGATTGTATTGTTACAAAATGATTCCCTTTGGGCTAAAGAATGCTGGGGCTACTTATCAGAGAATGGTGAACAAGGTGTTTGCACCCCAGCTGGGCAGAAATGTGGAGGCCTACGTCAATGATAAGGGTCGTGACCACATTGCCGACCTGGAAGAAACATTTGCCAACCTTCGCAAACATGATATGAAGTTAAATCTGAGCAATTGTGTGTTCGGAGTCCAGGCTGGTAAGTTCCTCGGTTTCATGGTTAATGAAAGGGGTATAGAGGCCAACCCCGAGAAGATTAAGGCTCTGCTCGAGATGACGGAGCCAACATGTATCAAAGAGGTGCAATGGTTGAACGGAAGGATTATTGCACTTAGGCGTTTCATCTCCCGGTTAGCCGAGAAATGCCTACCCTTCTTCAAGGTGCTGCGAGGAAATAAGGGTTTTAAATGGACGTTAGAATGCTCGAAGGCCTTCAACCAGCTAAAGGATTATCTCGGAAAGCCTCCCCTCTTGAGCAGTCCAGTAGTGGGAGAAAGTTTGTATGTGTATCTGGCGGCCACCGACCAGGCTGTGGCCGTGGTACTTGTTAAGGATGAAGCTGGTAGCCAAAAGCCTGTGTATTATGTATCTAAGGCCTTAACTCCGGTTGAGGCACGTTATTTTAATGCAGAAAAGTTAGCTTGCTCGCTTGTTGTGTCAACTCGAAAATTACGAGCTTATTTTTCTGCTCATAAAATCTTTGTATACTCCAATTATCCCCTTCGTAAGATTCTGCACAAGCCAGACTCCTCGGGCAGGCTTCTCGCTTGGTCAATCGAGCTAACCGAGTTCCACATTGACTATCAGCCGTGACGGGCGATCAAGGCTCAGGCATTGGCAGATTTCTTGGTCGAGGCGAGTTTTACTGGCCAATATAAAGCACCAGTTGAGGATATACCCACTACTAGTGCTCCTCCTCCCACCAAGCGACCAGTTGATTGTTGGCAGTTGTTTGTTGATGGTGCCGCGAGTAAAGATGGCAGTGGCATAGGGATCTTGCACGTCTCGCCATTTACCGAGGAGGAGTTCAAGATGGCCCTTCGATTTAAGTTCCATGCTTCTAACAATCAGGCCGAGTATAAGGCTTTGGTCGCTGGGTTAGAGTTGGCTTTGGATATTGGGGTCTCAGCTCTAAGGGTACATAGTGATTCACAACTCGTTGCTAATCAGGTTCGGGGGGAGTATGGGGTGAATAACCCCACTTTGAGCAAATACTGCGAGCTGGTTAAAGGGTTGTTAGACCGATTGTCATTTTGGGAGCTTGTTCAGATAAGCCGAGCAGATAATATGCGGGCAGATTATTTGTCTAAGATGGCCACGGTGGACATCCAGGTGTTAAGCCCGGCGGTAATGGTTGAATATCTAGCTAGTCCGGCCATAGAAAAGTGAGCAGGTCATGGATATCGAAAGGGATTATTATAAAATTAACCAGCGTACTATTAGTTAGGAACCGATTTAACCCCGGACTCCCAATATCCCAAAATTGACCATTGTACTACCATTTTGAGTCAAATGTGGTCTCTACCGTTAACTTTTCATCCAATTTTTTAACGGAACAGTTAATTTGATTAACGGAGCTAATTTTTGAGGGGTATTTTTGTCCTTTCCTTTCAAATTCAACCATCCCAAAACATAACCTTTCTTCCCCCATTGATTCCGTCCCTCCTCCGGTCAGCCACCCAACAACCTCCATTAATTCCTTTAACTCCACCATCCCAAAGACACCATCACAATTCCAAACCCAAACAAAAGAGACCGAAACACCCATTCTCTTACTATATATATATGTACGTTCAAGCAGAGCTAGCAATTCAATGAGCAATCACTTTGGATAGAGCCAAAACTCAGAATTAGATAAGACACAGAAATTGACAGTTTTCAGCACCACAAATAGGGAAGGGGGTGGGGGGGTTTAGAGAGAGATTTCGTAACTTACTTGATTTTGTAAGATCTTTTTGATAATGGCGAATATTCCGGTGAGATTCAAGAGAATCATGGCGGCGTTCGACGACGTTGCTCGAGAACGGTTGTGCAAGAGCAGCGGCAGCGAGCACTCGGTGGCGGAGGAGGACTCCGTGACGGATCTTTCAGATCTAGTTGACTCGTTTTTGGAGAGAGGAGACGCCGATGGAGTGATAAGACACAGAAATTGACAGTTTTCAGCACCACAAATAGGGAAGGGGGTGGGGGGTTTAGAGAGAGATTTCGTAACTTACTTGATTTTGTAAGATCTTTTTGATAATGGCGAATATTCCGGTGAGATAAAAGAGAATCATGGCGGCGTTCGACGACGTTGCTCGAGAACGGTTGTGCAAGAGCAGCGGCAGCGAGCACTCGGTGGCGGAGGAGGACTCCGTGACGGATCTTTCAGATCTAGTTGACTCGTTTTTGGAGAGAGGAGACGCCGATGGAGTTGATCAACCGTACGAAGAGACGGAGAAGAAAATGAAGAAGAAGAAGAAGAGTAAGGAGGAGGGAAATTGTTCGGTCTCTTTTGTTTGGGTTTGGAATTGTGATGGTGTCTTTGGGATGGTGGAGGTAAAGGAATTAATGGAGGTTGTTGGGTGGCGGCCAGGAGGACGGAATCAATGGGGGAAGAAAGGTTATGTTTTGGGATGGTTGAATTTGAAAGGAAAGGACAAAAATACCCCTCAAAAATTAGCTCCGTTAATCAAATTAACTGTTCCGTTAAAAAATTGGATGAAAAGTTAACGGTAGGGACCACATTGGACTCAAAATGGTAGTACAATGGTCAATTTTGGGATATTGGGAGTCCGGGGTTAAATCGGTTCCTAACTAATAGTACGCTGGTTAATTTTATAATAATCCCATATCGAAATGACAGAAAGATGTTAGATTGATGAGATTCAAGAGTACATCGAGCAAGGACTACTGCCCGAGGACAAAGACAATGCTAGAGTCATTCAGAAACGCTCAGCTCGGTACACAGTAGTTGGTGGAGTCCTATATCGGAGGTCCTTCTCGAAGCCTCTGTTACGGTGCGTGAGGCCTGAAATGACGGAGAGGTTGCTGGCAGAGGTTCACGAGGGGGTGTGCGATGGCCACCGGGGGCAAGGACGTTGGCTGACAAAGTTCTGACCCTTGGTTACTACTTGGATGACGTTAAGAAAGGATGCTGACATTTATGTGAAGAAGTGTGATAAGTGTCAGCGGTTTGCAGACATCCCGCGGTTACCCTCAACCGAGCAAACTCCTGTGGTCGCATCCTGGCCATTTGATATGTGGGGAATAGACTTGATCGGGCCATTCCCGACAGCGAGAGGAAACTACAAATACGCAATTGTGGCCATTGATTACTTCACCAAGTAGGTGGAAGCGAAACCTTTAGCAAACATTACCAAGGAGAATGCCATTAACTTTGTTCACGACTACATATGGTGTCGTTTCGGAGTCCCCCGGGCCATTGTTTCGGATCATGGTACTTAGTTTTTTGATCGATTTACGGAGGCCTTCTCGAATCTACACATTAAACATTGGAAGTCTTCAATAGCGTACCTTCAGAGAAATGGGCAGACAGAGGCTGCGAACAAGCGAGTGTTGCATGCTCTCAAGAGAAACCTAGAGGGGCGAGCAGGAAGATAGCTAGATGAGCTGCAGGATGCATTGTGGGCGGTCAGAACGATGGTCAGGGGGCCGACTGGGAGACTCCGTTTGTTTTAACTTACAAGTCAGAGGCTATGGCTCCGGTAGAAATGGCTCTGCCTAGTTTACGAGTAGCATACTATGGCGAGCAGGCGAACGCTTCAGCTCGACAGGGTGATCTAGACTTGCTCGAGGAGAAACAAATTGAGGCAAGGATGAGAATGGTAAATTATAAGCAGCGAGCTAAAGTTCATCATGACAGAAAGGTGCATAAGCGGTCATTCCAAGTCGGTGATTGGGTCCTAAGAAAGGTTGAGGCAACTGGCCAACGGACAGACAGAGGAAAGTTATCACCAAATTGGGAGGGGCCTTACCTAGTGACCCAGGTGGTCAAGGAAGGAACGTGCAGATTGCGGACACGAGATGGAACCGCATTGAAGCATCCATGGCATTCAGACCACCTCAAAAAGTATTATCATTGGCGGATAGAGCCTTTCGGGTTTTCGTATGTAAAGAAGTAGATTTGTAATCAATAAAACTGAAAGATAATGTTAATAGTGCAAGCTCTGGGTGTGTGTGCAGATCATAAGATAAGCAAAATCACTACTAGAAAACACGTATTTACTGTCGGAGCATTCTAACAGTAATTAAGAAATTCCGACAGTAATGATGAATTTACTATCGGAAGCGCTCCGACAGTTTCCGACAGTAAACCTTCGACGGTAATTTCTCTCCGACAGTAATCCGACAGCAATTCGACAGTAATTATTGTCGGATATTTCGACAGTAATCACTGTCGGACGAATATCCGACAGTAATTACTGTCGGATATTCCGACAGTAATTACTGTCGGACTATTATCCGACAGTGATTACTGTCGGATATTACTGTCGGATCTTTCGACAGTACTTACTGTCGGAAGATCCGACAGTAATCTACTAATAGAATAGTGGTTTATATAATGTCGGAAGTTCTGACAGTAATTACTGTCGTTATTACTGTTGGATATTCCGACAGTAATTACTGTCGGAACTTCCGACAGTAATTTACTAGTAAAATAGTATTTTAATTACTGTCGGAAGTTCCGACAGTAATTTCTAATTAAAATAAAAAAAAATTTTAAAATTTTGAAATTTGTTTTTTTTCACCTGATATAACAATTATATATACACAAATCACACACACAACACTGCAACAAAACTAATTAACAACTAAAACATAAACTAAATTAAAATTAATATATATACAAATTAAAATATATTACATTACTAAAATAAATGTGTCTACTGTGGAGGGTCTACTGTGGAGGGGGGTCAACTAAATTACGCCTAGTAGGCTGCCCGCCCCATAACCGGTCGCGCGCACTTTAGCCGCTCGGCGCCGCATCTGCTGCTGCTGCGTCTGCTGCGCCTCCCGACTCTTCTGCGACTGCCGCGCCTCCTTGGCTCTCTTCGTATCTGCTCGGCTTTCTTCACTGCTGCTCGAGAGTCTGCGTCTTCTCGAGCAGGGCACGCTCGGTAGCTGACTGGTTCCGAGGACCAGAGGACGTGGTCGCCGAGGAAGAAATCGATCGGCCTGGTCTAAACGCAGCGGCGCCGTGGTCACCAAAGCCGTAGAGGCGATCTCCCCTCTTCTTCCTTGACTCCGCAGTGACCGAATGCCAAATGTCTCCGACAAATGGCGTCTGCACCTCAGGGGTCGTCTGGACAAGCCCCTCGGCGACCTGCGTGGACATATTCGCCTTATAGGCATTCTGTGTCACAAAAAACATAAAAACATTAATATTAACATTTACCATTAACTAATAAACAAAATAGAATTAAAATATTTTAAGTAATACTTACAAATGCTCTCTCTGCCGTCTCATCGACAAAGACAACTGGCGAATCAGCACCAGGAGGAGCAGGAGTGGTGTGGGTCGCAGCAAATAAATCAGTCATCGGTACCTCGGTACCGTAGTATCGATTCTACAAATATAATGAATTAAAATTAGCAGATAAAAGTATGAATATTTTTTTGATAAGTATGAATTTTGGAAGGAGTTTTAGCTTTATTAATAGAATTTTAGCTTTATTAATAAAATGGTAACAAATTAGCAATTACCTAGGGAGAGAGAGGGTGGCGGTGGCGGTGGCGCAAGGAGAGCGAGAGGGTGGCGGTGGCGCGGCGGAGGTGGCGCGGCGGACTCAAAAAAAAAAACATAAAAATATAAACAACAAATACCCAACATACACTTTTTATACAAAATTTAAAACAAAACATAAATTAAATACAAAAAATTAAAAATTAAAAATATATATATACCTAGGGTTTGAGAGAGGGGGGTGGCGGTGGCGCAGGGAGAGAGAGACGGAACGGAGGGACGGTGGCGCGGCGGGGTGGCTGGAGGGCGTGGCGAGAGTGAACCGAGAGAAACACGGGGAGGAGGCGGTGTCGACAGTGGAGGGCCGGTGGGCGGCGACTGGAGGGCGGTGGTGACGGTGGGGGACGGCGGAGGCGGAGATCGGAAGAAGAGAGAGAGTGTGGCGAGAGAGAGAGTGTGTAAACTGAGAAAGAGAGAGAGAGAGAGGAGTATGTCGATTTGGGGAGGGCTGTTCGATTTAGGGTTTTAATTTCAATTTACTGTTGGAGAACTCCGACAGAAATTCTCTGTCAGAAATACTGTCGAAATTTTACTGTCGTAATCCGACAGTAATGTTAATCTCCAAAATTCTGACGATGCAAAAAGGAATATTCGAAGAATATTCCCTTATTTACTGTCGAAATATTACTATCGGACTAGTCCGACAGTAATTACTGTCGGACGAAAAGGTATATTCTGAGAATATGCCTGTATTACTGTCGGATATTTACTGTCAGAAATAATCCGACAGTAATATTTATCCCGCCAAAAAATTAACATTACTGTCGGAAATCCCGACAGTAATTTCCCAATCTCCGACAGTAATTATTGTTGGAAAATTCCGACAGTAAATGTTCCGACAGTAATTAGCGTGTTTCTAGTAGTGAATCCTGACTAGCATCTTTGGTCGATTAAATGTTCGTTTGGGAGGCTGACGCCTTGATTGAACGCTTAACTCATGGATGCTCGCATGACGAGCTCGTGAGCTAGTCTGATCTTAAAGGTCTAATGCCCTTCTCCCACGTTGAGCGAATCCTCTAGTTAATGTTTAAGATCATTTGATTGCTCACAAATCGAGCTCATGGCTTAGTTAATTTTGGAGTTTCGATATTATGCTCCCAGGTCGAGTGGCTCCTTCAATTAACGTTTGAGGTCGATTGATTGCTCAAAAAATAAGCTCTCGACTTAGTTAATTACGGAGTTTTAGGAATCTGGTCTCAGAACGAACAGATGCTTTTATTAACGATCAAAGGACGGCTGATGGCCCGGGGACCGAGCTCATTACTTGGGTAATTTCTGGATTTAGGCAGTTATGATCTTGGCAGTCAAGTAGAGCACGCATCATAAACAACTAATTTTGCATTGGCAGATAAAAATTACAGGCAAAAACAAAAAGGGCTCGCAGGCCATAAAAAATGCTCGGCGCAGCGAGCTCAACCTAGTTGGCTAAGGTACAAAGCTTAGGGGCATTGCTGGCCAGCCTCTTCCGTAGTTACAGTATTTTCTCTTACACCAGGGGCCTCCAAAGAACCGGCCTCAGTGGTTTCCTCCTCAGGGCTTCCGGTGCCCTCTGCCCGCCGTTTCTCCTTGAGTGCGTCCATGAGGCTCTTAACATTGACATCCAGGGCCACCGGAGGAGACCATGCTTCCGAGCCTTGATCAAGGTCACCTTCTTTGATAAGTTCCAGCTCGTCAGCGGTGAAGAGCACCCAAGGGTGACCACGGCGAGCTTCAAGGCCATAGTGCTCGGCTGCCCCCCACTCAGCTAGTAGCTCAACCGAAAGGCCGGATGGCCGCTGCCTGCCGCCATGCGAAGAGTGTGCTCTAGACCTTGTACGTAGTACGGGCGTACCCCCTGGGCATATTCCACAGAGTCCAAGAAGTTTTGTATAATCTCTTCTCTCTGAGGATCACTTATTTGGGAACTCTTAGACTTAAGACGCTCAACCTCGCCCTTCAAGGCGGTCATCTCGGTCTCGGCCTCCCTCGCCAGCCCCTCCAACTATTCGATGCGAGATTTAAGTGACTCCTCGTTGACCTTGGCAGTATCAATTTTGCAAACGAAGGCCAGCTTCTCATATTCCAGCTTGGAGATGTCGCCGATTCGGTCGAGCACCTCTTTGTCCTTCACTGCAGCTCGGCCTCTTTTTCCTTGAGGAGCAGGTTGGCAGTCTTTAGGTCTTCGCCTAGGGAGGCCGTGGCTTTGGCCCCATCAGATGCCCGGTTGGCCATAGTGAAGTACTTGGTCGCAAGCTGCAAGGGAAAAAATGAGGGTTAAGGTATGCCAAGGCTTCGGAACGCAAGAAATAAGGGTGATCATGGAGGTACCTCGCAAAATGTCATGCCCCTATCTCCGAGCATGACACTTGTGGAATCACTACACTTCTTGTAAACCCCGGAGTACAAGATCCTCTTCAGGATTCCCTGCCCGACCATAGCAGAAGGGTGCCCCCTTGCACTCAAGTCGATACCGGAGATCCTGGGCACGTCAGCCAGCTCGTTCATCAACTTCTCGTAACCAGAGCGATCAGTGGGCACGGTGAAGCCCTCTTACCTCCACGAGGGCTGACGGGGAGCCGAGGAGGTGGAAACAGAGCGGCCTTGGCTTCCCCAGGCGTCCTGGCCCCGGGGGCGCACAGAGCAGTCAGGCTGATCCGCACTTCCAGCACCTTTCTTCCGGCTGGATAACGCGAGAGCGTCAGAGGAGGTGGCACAGTCAGAATGGGCAGACACCTCCCTAGGGGAGGGTTTATCGGTACCAACAGAGGGGCCGGCAGGACGCCTTGGCCGTGTCCTTAGCAGGGGTAGAGCTCCTTCCTTGTTGCTCGCTGGTGGCCACCTTGGGAAGATTGGTTGGAGCAAGTCGGTTAAGCTCGCGTTGGCGGTCGGCAGTGTCACTCTTGCGAGCAGCCTTAGCTCTCTCCAGGACATCAATGTTGATCATCTCTACAATGCAAAAAAGGAAGGGCAGTCAGTTAAACAAAACAACTACAGAGCAAGGGAAAAAAGGGGAACAACATTGAAAGTAAAAGAATCAAGGGTTGACCCAAGGGATGAATGGGGGCCGTGTAGGCACTTCCCGAACCTTTGCAGGCCCTGCACTCACTGGGGAAGCCACTACCTTGATGTCGGCCCCAAGCAGGGTGAGATCGCTCCTCGACCATAGTAACACGGGGCACGACTCCCTCTACTTCTGCTCTCAACACCCCGGCCAACCTCAGGAAGCGATCTTTGCTGACCAGTGGTTTCCAATCAAAATACCATTCTTGGTTGCGGTCACAGGCACCTAGGGCCATTTCAGCGCATTCATCAGTCGGCTCTCGCCGGAGGTAAATGCATCCCTATTGTATGTGGGCACTTTGATGTGGACGAAAGGAGGAGGAAAGGGCCAGCTCACCCGAGATTCGACCAGTAAAGGTTTGCAGTCCCATTTGTCGGTTTTATTTGGAAAGGGGGAGAACAACTTCAATGCACCCGGTTTGCTGCGGCCAGATATCCTACCCGAGCTCTTGTCGATAGAAAATTGGTAGAGCTTCTTCAGCAGTAATAAGCAGGGCTCCGAGCCGAGCAAGCGGTAAGCGACGGTAAAGGATACCAGGATCCTGACCGTATTGAGCATCAGGTCGCAGGGAACGGCCTGGGCCAGAGTTAGAAATTCAACGATGAAGGGGTCGAGAGGAAGGCGCAATCCAACTTTGAAAAAATCGTAAAAGAAAACCATTCTCTCCTCTTGGTGTCGGTAGTCAGAGGGGTCGATCTCAGGATCCATCACGGACACATGGTAGTTGTTGGCATTAATTCCCAAAGAGGTGAACCACCTTTGGACCTTATCGTCAGAGTTAAAAGTCTTCCAGTGGTCAGGGGAGGCTGCTCGGCGAGATGCTTGGTAACTAACACGGGCTGGGCGGACGGCGGCCGGCCTGGTTTGGATGGGCCTGGACGAGCTAGTTCCTACCTCCTCGTCCTGAATACAGGTGCCGACATTAGACACCACCTTAGTAATAATGAGCTAGTCACTGGGCTGGAGCCACTGCTAGCCGTTTGACCGCGGTCATATTCGTAGGCCTCCGCGGAGTTGGTGGCTTCAGAATCGGTAGGTTCGTCGTGCAACCTAAGAGAGGAGCTGGAACCTACATGGATCGAGTAAATGCAGGGGTCACTGTCAGGGACAAAGGGCATATAGAATAAGAAACCTTAGGTCTATGCTCGCTAAAAGAGGAGAGTCGCCCAAGCAAAGGGATCCTCAAGTTCCTCGATCCAGGCTAAAATTTGGGGTATATCTATGGCCAAAAACGCAAAAAAAAGAGCAGAACACACAACAATGGATGAAATCAAGATTGTACGAAAAGAATAACTTACTGCGAGGCATGGTAACGTGTAGATCGGAGGACTTGAGACATTAAAAAGGACTTCGGGAATGATAAGCAGTCTCGGCACGCAACACGACAGCAGAATGGATAGCACAATCGGCAAACAACGCGGTGTAGTGATTCTGGGAGGAGCGAAGCTTCGAAGGAGGGTTTTTGGCTTGGGAGCGTTTGAGAATTTGAAATGCGTAAAGAGGGGTGGAAAGAGGATGCCAGGTATTTATAGCTCCGGGGATGACATCAGCAGAGTCGCCACAGGTATAGGCCGTAGCCCTACTACGTAGCCTGTAGCTATCATGGTGCCTCGAGAAAGCGCGACGCCTCCGATAGGCGAAAGTCGAGGTGACGCGGGCACCTGTCTCCTTTGATTCCAACGCTTCCCCTTCAGCATAAAACTACGGCCACGAGCAGGGTGGTCAGCACAGCTCAGCATGTCAACGAAGGATTGTGTAGCATTGCTTCCTACCGCAAGCATGAATACTCTGCGAGCAAAAAGCAGGGGGCCACTGAAGGGCCAGGCCCAGAGAAATTGGCCCTGGGGTCCAAACCCAAGTCATAACTTGGGCCAAAGCCCACCTTAAACATGAACCGACACACATTGGCGAACATCACTAAAAGTCCATTAGGGGATATCCTGAGCGCAGCCCATTCGCAGCGAGCAGGATGCATCAGGCAAGATGCAGCGAGCAGGATAGGTCTCCTTGTCGAGCCCTTAGGGTAATGTTAGGGACGTTGCCACGTGGCATCATGTCAACAGCTGGACGTGCCCGATGGTTACGCCCCTCATGCCACCATTTATACCCACTACGCCTACATTCATGACGACGATCTGGCCATTGAGCCTGTTGTCATTCCTACCATAATGAGCAATTAGTAAGCACCCTATAAAGCCTTGGATAAATCCCAAGCTAAGGTACGCACATTTTTAACAAGCAAATACACTCCGCCAACTTGAGATTTGAGTTAGATTCTTACTCTCACGCCTGGGTGCCTTTGCAGGGCTAGCCCCCTGCGTTCACCCAAGCGTTTCACTTGTCTTGGCAGGTCAAAGAAAAGCCCAGATATCCATATTCATCCCGGTGCGACCTACAACAATTCTGTGCAGCATTATTGTGGTTAAAATAATTAAATATTATTTAGGTCAAAAATAAGTATTAAGATTAGGTAGGTCATCAGTATTGGTGTTTACTCATATATTAAAATTGGATTACTACATTAGCCACTCCTTCTTAACAATGTTTGGAGTACAAAAATGTAGTGTTACAAAATATTAATCTCAAAATTCTTGTTTGAAGTTTTTGATGTTAGAAATGGGTTTAGAATTCAATGATATTGGTAAACATGTTTAAACCGAATGAGACCCACTTATAGTATTAGTGAGTAGCTAGTGACGAACAATGATAATTGATAAGGTGTTTGGTTGCAAAAGGCATTTTTGGGATATCAATTTTTCATTAAAAATGTTAACTTTCAACTATGGACTCTTTGTTCGGAACGAAGGGAGTATAACGTATTATTTTATGTGACATTTTATGAGCTTAATTTATTGTTGATTAAAAGATAAAGTAAATAAAAAATGATACTCTGTTCCACCCCAAAAAATTCACGTTTAAAAACATAGACGAAATCAAGATTTGATTCATAGGGGAGCCGTATTAACTTAACTAAAATTGTATTATCTAAAACTCAAGGAGTCAAAATATAATAAGAATAATAATATTATATTTTAAAGAGCGTAAATAACATATTACTCAAATCCTAGGGGGCCTTGACCACCGTCGGCCCTCATGCGGTTTTACCACTATTTGAAAAGTCTTGTAATTAAATGGTATATAAGTATCATTAGTATTGTTAATATATTAATACCAAATATAAAGGGTAAAGGTATAAAATTATGAATGTGATAGACATAATTTTTAGAAGTGGATACTTTAAAATTTAAATGAAGCATCCTAAAATAGAATGAATATTGTTAACTTGTGATGAGCACATGTTAAGGAGCATTAAATAAGGTAGTTTGGTGGTGGAAATTTGTGAAAGTAGGTACTCTCTGTCCCGGATAACTGTTCCTACTTTCTATTTTGGGATGTCCCAACTAATGTTCCTAAAGATGTTTGATCTACCTATTCTCTATCGTTTTTCCTAGTATACCCTTATAGTTTCATTTAATATAACACATTCCAAAGAAACTCAATTATTTAAAATAGTTGAACTCAATTAATGTTTATGTGTATTATGGTCAGAACACATTTTACAGCACATCATTAATTATGTTTCTTAATTCTAGTGTTTTATCTACTAGGAACATTTTGATATAGAACACGTAGTTGAAGTGTATTTGCAAAAGATGGAAAGGACTAAGAACTTTGGTGGGAAGCGGATTGGAAAGTTAAGGGGTAAAGTGTTAATATGCAGAAATAGCTCTAGTTGAAATCACGACTTAGAGTAGTCTTCTGTCGATAGGGCATAACTTTTGATCCCGAATGAACCACAGGGACCCACAACATATCAAATCGAAGCTATCGATGAGATCTACAAGACTTACACCCCATGACATGTTTGTTTTAAGCCCAAAAAACACTGTTTAAGTACTATTTTGAGCCTTAAAAGCTTTCAAATTTCTTTTTCTTATTATTTTCTTTTTAGGGTTTAATTGTGTTAGGGTATAAATACCCTCAAAAACGTTTTGTTGGGCAGTTTTTTAATCAATATCAATCAGTTTCTTCTTTATACGATTGCGTGTGAAACCCTAAGCCGTCATAGGCTTGTTTCTTGGAGTTTCTCGTGGTAAGAGCTCCATAGTTGTTAGTTCCGCTGCGTCACATTTATCCGGGACGGATGGAGTACTAATTAAGATAGTTGGTAGGGTGGTTAGTGTGAAATTAGGGTGGTTAATGTAAATTTAAGGTAGTTAATGTGAAAGTAAGCATTACTACAAATAGAATAGTGGACTTTTAGAGCATCACCAATGCAAATGTGAATGTAAAAAATAGAGTGTCATTCAAGATTTACACATTTTTCAAAGAAAAAAAACTTTTCAATGATGTTGTGGAGGAGGGTTATGGATACGATGTATCAACTAAATTATTTTCCATTGGTTATAAGTCTTTTGATTTTTGACATTTTGTGTTGACATCCTCCTACACAATTTGCATTGAATGTCAAAAAATCAAGAGTCTAATAACCAATAAGAAACAATTTAGTTGACACATCATAACCGCAACCCTCTTTTACAATAGCATTGGAGAGTTTTCTTTCTTCAAAAGATGTGTAATCCTAGGTGGCAGGGTAATTTTCAATAAATCTTGATGGATCAATTTGATTCGGTTCAATGAGGGTATTTCTATAATATCCAAGAAAAGAAAAAAATGTTTTACCTAAAGTACATTTTATTGAAAATTGTACTATTTCCTATGAATAATAAATATGTAAGAGTGAAAATATATTTTTCAAATGATTTATGAAACAATAAATATATTTTTATGGAATTTAGGAAGTAATAAATGATTTTGAGTTGGATCAAATTCATCCATTTACCATTACTCCTCAATTTTTTTCACATTTACATTTGCATTGATGATACTCTTAGACGGGAACAAATGGAGTACTTCATAAAATATTAGTACATACTTTTATATACAAAATTTAGTGCACGTTTAATAACTCTAACATTACTATTTAAAAGTATTTGAAAACAATTTAGGTTCTAAGATTACAAGTTAAGGGATATTTAATAGGATAGTTTATACTTACTTTTACATTAATTATTCTAATTTTATATTAATCACCCCTAATTTCACATTAACTACCATACCAACTCCCTTAATTATTCAACAATTTACAGAAAAACAAAAAACAAAAACTAACGGCGCGCTTTTCCTGCCCCACCCGTGACCACTTGGTGGGAAATGGAAGAAACCTCAAACCCCACTTCCCTTCTCTTTCTCTCTCACACAATACACACACTGGAGGCAGCAAATAGCTTCCAAATTTCAAAACCCGATTCTGAATGGAAACGTTGGACTCGCTCTTTACTAACTCAGACTGGGTCAGTCAGTTCAAAGCAAAAACAAACCCTCCAAAGATAACGACACCCTATCCGTGATTTCATGTTTTTCTCCCTCTTTCTCTCTCTATATCTACATCCATATCTCTATGTATATATCTATCTACGTATCTCTTCACATTGCTTATGTAATTGTATAAAAACGCAATTCGTTTTTCTCAGTAATTCCTTCTTACTTTAAACGACATTTTTTTTACCTTTATGATTGATTGCTTTGCTTATTTATATATACATATGCCTGAGTCGTCTCTGTTATTGAATTTATTATGCTAAATTTGGATTTATTATAGCTTAATTTGAACTCATTTGATGTCAATATCACCTTTTTAAATCTGGGTTTTTTGTTTTGATTTGGTTAATCTTGGAATTTTTTCTCTCTCTTGGCCTTCCACTCCCTGTCAAAATTTCCATTTTGTGAAGAAATGATAACCATTCTTGCCTTTCAAGCATAATTTTCATTTTTTACACTCACTTGTCCCATTCATGATTGTGTGATAGCCATAAATTGGGTCTCTTTCTTGTGCTGTTGCAATTGCAAGACTCTTTCATTTTTTTATTTGATTGAATTTGAGCTATAAAAGAAAAAGTATTTTTCTTGATGTTCTTATCTTTTGTTCTAGCTAAACAGACTTGGGATTTGTGGGGGGTTTTTGAGCTCTTTTGAATTCGTTAGAGAAATGATGTCTTTTATGTTCTTCAATATGGTAGTAGTAGTTGTTGTTATGTTGTTTTGTCTCTTGAGTGGTTGTGCTTTGAGTAAGGAGTGTACTAATACCCCTACTCAGCTATCATCACACACTTTCCGACACGAATTACTATCTTCGAATAATGAAACTTGGAAAGAAGAGATGTTCTCGCATTATCATTTGACACCCACCGACGATTCTGCCTGGGCCAATTTGCTTCCAAGGAAGATTTTGAAGGAGGAAGATGAATTTAATTGGATGATGATGTATAGAAAGATGAAGCATACAAGTGACGGAGCCAGGGATGGATTGTCCGGTGAGTTTCTGAATGAAGTTCCCTTAAGTGATGTGAGATTGGACCCAGAATCTTTTCACGGGCAAGCTCAACAGACCAATTTGGAATACCTATTATTGTTGGATGTTGATAGCTTGGTTTGGAGCTTTAGGAGGACGGCTGGTTTGCCAACTGTTGGCCAGGCCTATGGAGGTTGGGAAGCTCCTTCTCAGGAGCTTCGCGGTCATTTTGTAGGTTGGTTTGTTTTCTTATTTTTTCACCATTCCTCCCTTTACACATTTACATTTTGAGTGTATATGTGATTCTTTTCTTTTGTTTCATTATTGTTTCCATTGTTAACTTACATATGGGTTTAATTTTTTTTATTTCTCTAATATTGAACTTCATGATTTCTGACTATGTAATGGATGGCTTTAAATTGAATAATCCTACATTAGGCTTGGAATGAATTGTTTCTTGATCCAGTCTTTATAGCACTTTTATGATGATATTTAGTTTCTCTTTTTCTCCAACCAAATGTCTAAACTTAAGTTACTTTTTGACATACTGAAGGGCACTACTTGAGTGCCTCAGCACGAATGTGGGCTAGCACTGGCAACGATACTCTCAAAGAGAAGATGAATGCAGTGATTTCCGTACTATCTGAATGTCAGGATACAATGGGAACTGGCTATCTCTCTGCTTTCCCAACCGAATTTTTTGACCGTTTTGAAGCTATAAAACCAGTGTGGGCGCCATATTACACCATTCACAAGGTAGTCTCTCCAATCTCATTTGTATAAATATGCATATATGTATTTATGCTTATATGTCGAAAGAGAGAATCTATGGACTGGCTTGTATGATTGTGGTTCATTTTGTTCCTTTGTTTTAATTAGCCTCATCATTGTCAATTTGACAGATCATGGCAGGTCTTGTGGATCAGTATATTTTCGCTGCTAATAGTCTTGCTCTAAAAATGGCTACAAGGATGGCCGATTATTTTTACAAGCGTGTGCAGAATGTGATATCACAGTACAGTATTGAAAGACACTGGCTGTCATTAAATGAAGAAACTGGTGGCATGAATGATGTTCTCTACAGGCTATACACCATAACAGTGAGTAAAACTCATCCATCAAACACAATTAGTATAGTAATGATTTTATTTGTGAAATATTCAAATACTGAACTTATGATTCATTTCTGTCCAGGGAGACACGAAACACTTATTACTGGCACACCTTTTTGACAAGCCCTGCTTTCTTGGAGTGCTTGCAATACAGGTGATTTTTAAAAAAAAATTATTTGCTTCTAAGAAAAAGTTGGTTAAGTAAATTCCTCTCTGAGTAAAGGATTTTGCTAACAAGGGCCACTATGGCACTGGTTAAGGTGTCCCGTAATGGACATAGGTGTACTAGGTATCATCCCAAATGCATTAGAAACATCCGACAAAGCATTGGCATTTGTTCCAATTTCCATTAAAGGAAAGCTTAACGAGTGTTATTGGGACACTTGTTAGCAACATCCTTTAGTAAATATTGTTTTAATACAAGACGATACCATAAAAGAAAAAAGACTCAACTAGAATGACTCAAAACCCTGGTATTGAAGGAAAATTTGCAATTCAAAAATATTGAAACTTAAACATACTGATGTTTAAACTTGAGGCTAAGGACTGACCCAGGATTTGAACCTGCAGGGGTGGGGGGTTGTCAAGATATAGTTTTTCTAGAGATGGCCATAGTCTAAAAGTTTTTAAAATGTACAAGTATGAAAACATGTTTTTCACTAAAATATCTAACATAAAAGGGAGGAGTCTTTTGATTTGCAAAAGTTTGGGATCCAATAATTGTACCAGATGGGAAAATGGCATAAAAATTCGAGAAGGGGCCATGTTGAAGAACGAGGGTACCAACGTGTGTTCTTTTTATTGAACAATTAGAATCAAGGAGATCACGTGGTCAACTGGTATAGCCTATTAGCCATGTTTGTTCATTTCTCTGTATTTTTACTTTTGCATTCTACCACACCCTTAACAAGAATCCCATACACATTTACCCTCGAGTTTTGAATTCTCTTCAAGGACCCTATGTTCACCTTTGTTGACTACCCATCTAAACACAGACAATTTTGAGAGGAGAAACAAAGAAGCAAACAAACTGAATAGGGATTTAGAGGACCAAGAAGTAGATAAAACGATGTGCTTCCTCATGATGACATGATCCTACTGAGGCCCTAGATCCAAACATTCAGTTAGTTGTGAAAATAGCTATTTTGTTTTTCTAAGTATGTGTTTACTTATGTGATAAGCTGCATATAATTTAATTTTTTCTGTTTGTTAAGTGTTCAATTTGCTCCTACGTTGCAAGTTGTTTATCTATATGATGCATTACCTATTTGAACTTTGAACCTTTGACAAACAAGAATAACTCCAAAACAACCTCTTATAGGATACCGCATGCTGTACGCATATACTTGCTACTCAGCACAGAACCCTTTCACTTCTCAACTGACTTATCCTTTTGCCCAAGTCTAAATTAAAATCTCACCTAATTCTGGAGGGGTTATATTGAGTCAAGGTGGTTGTTTTATCAAAATGGCTGGTTGTTTAAGGTAGTGATAGATTTGAATATAAGGAGGCATTGTCAATCTTTTTATGGTTAAATTTAGATAAAGGAGTCCCCAATTCCTCGAAAAGAGGGAAAAAGAAAATAAAAGAACGGCACTTCTTACGTAATTTTATGCATAACATGTAATACCAGGATTCAAACTACCTTCATTGTTGTACACTTGTACTTTCTTAACTGACATAATTTAAGCAAGACGTAAATAAAGAATACTTTTGAGAAATAACAAATAAAGAACACCGAAAAGAAATATTCAAACTACAAATGTAGGAAAATCTTTAAAGCACACACGCTCTTAAATCTCAGATTGTTTTCCTTTAATTGATTTTTTTTTTTTTGAGAGAAATCTTCAATTGAATATAATCGGCTTATATCATCAAGAAAATTTCCAGAAAAGAGTTGGCCTTTTTTTTTCCTTTTTCTTTTTTCATTTTTTATAGTAACTGGTAAATATTTATACTACTACAAAAATTTTTTGGAGAAGTTTAATGTAAGGCAATTTTCTTCATTTTTTATTTGACGTTCATCTCATTATTCACATTTATCTTCTGGTTTACATATTTATTCAAATTTTGGCAACTGCTTACAGTTAGCTATTTATTTTAATGTTGTTGTTGATCAGGGTGTTGTAGTTGTCACTGAGATTCTGTGTTGCATCTCATACCTAATTGCGTACTATTTACTTTACTTGTAGGCTGATGATATAGCTGGTTTTCATACCAATACGCATATTCCAGTCGTAATTGGAGCTCAAATGCGGTATGAAGTTACTGGTGATCCACTTTATAAGGTAAATGAGTGCAACCGTAAGTTGTTACCTCAGAAGGCAATGTGTAGAGTGGTGTATATACGTTGTTCTGAATAAATTAGAGATTTTCATCATGGTTTTCTTTTGGATTAGCTTAGAATCCCCCTCTCTCTCTCTCTATCTATCTATTTATCTCATTTGACCTTCCAGTTAGTAATTTTCTTAGTCTCTTTGCAGCAATCAAGGTGCCTAACCATTTGATTTTGAAATCTTGTAAGGTTACAAGAAATGATTCTATTCATTGAAGTCTTTAAAGTTTCTCCCATATTATCTGGTTTTTCAGGAAATGGGAACGTTCTTCATGGATATTGTGAACTCTTCTCATAGCTATGCAACCGGAGGGACATCCGTTAGTGAGTTCTGGTAAAAGGACTTAGTTTTATATGAGACATTATGTAAAAAGAAATTTTCATTGTTGATTTAGTTTTATATGAGACATTATGTAAAAAGAAATTTTCATTGTTGATTTCCGAAAGGTACAGCTACGGATGTCAAAACAGTGAAACCTGCCCAAACCCGAATTAGACCCCTCCAAATTGTCCGAGTTTGTAATTGTTTTAAAAAACCCTGTCAGATTTGGGATGGGTACAGAAAACTTTCCAACCCCACCTGAGCATGACCCTGATACTTTTATATTTTAATAACCATACCCCTAAACTTGTAGAGTATTATGATTATATATGTCTGTCTACATGTGTGTGAGTGTGGGGTGGTGGGGATACATATAAGTAGGGACTTTGATTGTGAAATTTCATTTATTACTTAAACCCAACACATTATATCCTTAAATACGGCTGATTAAGAACTTTTTTCTATCATTTGTTCCATGGATTGATGATTCTCCTTTACTGTTGTTATCGTCAGGACTGAGCCAAAGCGACTAGCAAGCACTCTAGGAACTGAGAATGAAGAATCTTGTACAACATATAACATGCTAAAGGTGTGGTTATATAAATGCGTGTATTTATACATGTGCACGTAAGAGAAGCTTTCTTTTTTCACATTTAGTGTTGTTAAATAGCAAGGTTGAGTGGAATGGGGGATTGGTGTTATATGTTTACAGGTGTCGCGCCACCTTTTTAGATGGACCAAAGAAATGGCTTATGCAGACTACTACGAGAGAGCGATGACGAATGGAGTTCTGGGCATTCAAAGACGAAATGAACCTGGAGTAATGATCTATATGCTACCACTTAGCCATGGAGTGTCAAAAGCGAGAAGCTACCATGGATGGGGAACTAAGTACGATTCTTTCTGGTGCTGCTACGGTACAGGGATCGAATCATTCTCAAAATTAGGAGATTCAATATACTTTGAAGAGGGGGCAAAAGGTCCAGCAGGGCTATACATAATCCAGTACATATCAAGCTCACTTGATTGGAAGTCTGGAAATATTACGCTAAATCAGAAAGTAGAGCCTGCTGTTTCCTGGGATCCTCGCCTTCAAGTAACGATCACAATTTCCTCAAAGGAGGTATGTGTTTGGCATTTAAACTATTTGGTTATTGTGTCATCAATAAGCCATTTTGAGTTTTTTTTTTTTTACTGGCCTGTAGGAAGGAGGAGCTCCAACATCTACCTTGAATTTTAGAATACCATCTTGGACAAATTCAAATGGTGCAAAGGCATTACTAAATGGACAATCTTTGCCTTTACCAGCTCCAGGTATTGTGGACTTCCCATTCTCTCGTACTTGCTATATTTTTCTTCCAATACTGTATTTTGGTCATTCTTTTACTTGAGCAATTGTGCTTTTATTGGATACAGAATAGAGGTTCACTCGAGAACGACCAGCTTCATTGTACCTTTTAGATGTTTGATGTAAACTCTGAAGGTTCACCATTTTCTTTTTCTTGATGTAGGTAATTTCCTGTCAGTCACAAGAAAATGGAGTTCCAGTGACAAAATCACTCTTGAACTGCCATTAACTCTTAGAAGCGAGGCAATTAAAGGTATTTTCTCACAAGCCTGATCAACAAACATCATATATATATATATATATATATATATATATATATATATATATATATATATAAATATTACAGTGCTCCAAAAGTATCCCAATTATATTTCCTATTATATATGGGTATTACGGTGCTCACCTATTGTTTTAATTAATTTTTCAGATGATCGAGCCGATTATGCTTCTCTTCACGCGATTTTATATGGTCCTTACCTGCTTGCGGGATTGACCACTGATGACTGGGACATCAAAGCAGATCAATTGGTTTCTCTTTCAGACTTGATAACTGCAATTCCAGCAGAATACAATTCCCATCTAATTTCTCTTTCCCAAAAATCAGGGAAATCCACCTTTGCCCTCGCACATTCAAACAATGCAATCATAATGGCGAAATTCCCTGAACCAGGCACTAACACTTCAGTCCATGCAACTTTTAGACTCTTATTTCCTGATGCCTCAAAATCAAAATTATCATCTGTGAAAGATGCCATTGGGAAGTCAGTCATGTTAGAACCTTTTGATCTTCCTGGTATGCTCTTGATGCAGCAAGGGGAAGATGAAAGCCTCGGGATTGGAGAAGCATCCCCTGATAGCACGGATTTTGCATTCCGTTTAGTTGCTGGACTGGATGGGAACAATGGAACAGTTTCCTTAGAGTCTGAGAAACAGAAAGGCTGTTATGTGTACAGTGATGCAAGCTCGTCTTCAGCTGGACGAGTGAAGCACTTGGGTAGAAAAGTCAAGCTCTCGGGTGGAGTTGTCAAGCTCAGCTGCAATTCTGGGGAATCAGATGTCGGTTTTAAAGAGGCAATCAGCTTTGTGTTTAGCGATGGCATAAGCAGTTATCATCCAATGAGCTTTGTGGCAAAAGGCTTGAGGAGAAATTTTCTTCTAGCACCATTGTTTAGCATGGCAGATGAACATTATACTGTGTATTTCAACTTCAGTTCCTAAAATGTTCAGTTGGGTAAATAATAGGAAGGGTTAGAGTTGTTTAGATATGTCAATAAAATTCAGTTTTTATAATGCTTGTGCAAAAAAAAATTATTAATAATATATATATATATATATATATATATATATTAAACAACTAGTTGGTTAAGAGTTTATTTTTGATATACTATTGGTGTAAATTATATAAGCACCCAAAAAAAAACTTCAATGTTAAATGAAATGATTTAAAAATTCAGTTGATATGTATAAAATTGTAGTCATTGACATTCTATGTATTCTTTTAGATTTTAGAAAAGTGTATTGATCTCTTCTAAGTCAACTTTGATAATCGACAAATCAAATGACTCTAAATAAAAACGTCATCAATTGAGCATCAAAAATCAAATTTTCTTTTTAAACATTAGTAAAATATATGTACTATGTGATAATAAAAAAAAGTGTAAGCCATTTCTGAGTATTGATATCAATTCATATAAAAATTTAAGATCGTTTGTGTAAAAAATAATAATAATAGAATTTACACTAATAATGTATCAAAATTTTACTCTTGTTGGGTTTAATACTAGTGTAAGGCTGGATCTTCATGTATATTAGGTTGATTACCTAATTCACCCTTGTACTCAATTTTGTCAAATTCTTACCTGTACTACAGTGTTGCTCGTTGGACTGATTCTGTGAGAATTTGGGCAGTCAAGTCGTGAGAAGGGTAAAATAGTCAAACAATTGAGCTTGTTGGAAGGGCAAACACGGAATTTCATAGATAAGTACTAAGTGAAATTCCAAAAAGAAAGAAGGAATAAATACCAAAATTGTAGTGTACGAACCAATATTTTACAATATGCACATTATATAGTATAGCGTATGTAAGTTCTTATTTTTAAATAGGGATTGAAATTTGATGTCTTTAGTAAAAATAATAGTGTTTTTATAGTCTCACCTCAAGTTTGGAATGTGAATTTTAGGAAAAATGGTTTATTTTGCTATTGTACTTTGACAAATTTTCAAATTTTGCTTCTTTATAAAATTTTGAGTGAAATTGTCTGCTTTCAAAGGGGATTGCATTATTGTCATTTTTCCTGACATCATCTAGTTCATAACTAATATAATGACAACGTCACCTCTTCCGTTTGACATATAGATTAAGGGACCGAAAAAGTATATGACTTTAGAAAATTTAAAAATATAATTAAATCTTAATTTTTTAATTGAATTTTTTGAAAAACTAATTATGATATCTACATGATATGATTGTGTGGACAGTTACAAATTACAATACATAGTAGAGATACTTTAATTATATATTATCTTGCAAAAAGATTAAATTCAATAGAAATGAACATGTAAGTTTCTTAATTTTAATATTTTTCTTTTGTTACTAAACTTTTTGAAATAATAATGCGTGCTTCTTTTATTTATTAAATTCTCTTCTAAATTGATTTCAAAATTTTTTTTTTACTACAAAATATATTTTTAAAATTATATTTCTGAATTTTCTATGGCGGGAAAGCTAGATACTTTTGGGGTCTTTTAATATAGAGTATTTGTCAAACCGAAGGGGCTATCGAATGATGTGTTACACACACACAAGTTGATTGGTAACTAACCACCAGAAAAGAATCCCGCGAAATCGATTGAAATTACCAGAAAACAAAAGAAAAACCTTTTCCAGGCTTCCTAGGTTGGCGCCATCCCGGGAAATGGTGGAAGGAAAAATGGTGGACTCAGACTTCGTCATTTTCAACCGAAAACAAACCCTCCAAATATCACGTATCATACCCCATTCTTTGATTCTATTCTGTATCTCTTTCTCTCTATATCTATCTGTATCTATCTACCTCTACACGTGTTATAATATCTATATCTTCACAATTTCTTATCTAATTGTACGTATACCCAATCCTTTCTTTATCTTTCTCACCTTAAACGACATTTCTTAGCTTTATGTTTGATTGCTTTATATATAGACTTGAGTTGTCTCTGTTATTGGAATAATCTATATTCTATATTTTGACTGATTTCAGTTGAATTTGAACTCAATTGATACTAATTTCACATTTTTGCTATAGGTTTTTGTTGTTTTGATATGGGTTGGTTGATGTTATAATTTCTCTGTTAACCTTTTCACTTCTTGTCAAAAAACTGATTTGGGTATTGTGGGTTTTCTAGCTTTTTCTTTTAATTCGATAAAAATGAAGCCTTTTATGTTCTTCAGTGTGGTAGTAGTTGTGTTTCTGTGTGTCTTGTGTGGTTGCGTTTTGGGTAAGGAATGTACTAATCAACCTAGTCAGCTATCATCACACACACTTCGATACGAGTTACTGTCGTCCAAGAATGAAACTTGGAAAGAAGAGGTGTTTTCGCATTACCATTTGACACCGACCGACGATTCTGCCTGGGCGAATTTGTTTCCTAGGAAGATGTTGAAGGAGGATGATCAATATAATTGGATGATGATGTATAGGAAGATGAAGCATACAGCGGGTGGTGGAGTTGGGGCTGGATTGTCCAGGGAGTTTCTGAATGAAGTTGCCTTAAGTGATGTAAGATTGGACCCCGAGTCGTTTCATGGGCAAGCTCAACAGACCAATTTGGAATACTTGTTATTGTTGGATGTTGATAGCTTGGTTTGGAGCTTTAGGAAGACAGCTGGTTTGCCAACTCCTGGCAAGGCCTATGGAGGTTGGGAGGATCCTATTCAGGAGCTTCGCGGTCATTTTGTAGGTTGGTTTGCTTTCTCATTTTCGCTTCATTCCTCCTTTCGTACATTTACATGCCTCTGTTTGTGGGTGCGTGCGTGTGTCTGTGTGATTATTTTTCATTATTTCCTTTATTAGCTTATAATGCTAGAGTAACATATTAAACTTCATGGATCCTAAATATGCAACGACGGGTTTAATTTGACTACTCTTACATCGGGTTTGGAATGAATGGTTTCTTCATCTAGTCTTTGTACCAAATTTCTGATATTTCAGTTTCCCTTTCTTTTCCCTACCAAATATCTGAATGATATGTTACCTTTTGACACACTGAAGGGCACTACTTGAGCGC
Organism: Platycodon grandiflorus; assembly: GCA_016624345.1. NCBI lineage: Eukaryota > Viridiplantae > Streptophyta > Magnoliopsida > Asterales > Campanulaceae > Platycodon > Platycodon grandiflorus. Next base: position 47,061,788 of record CM028366.1, on the reverse strand, counting down.
CTCCGCACGAATGTGGGCTAGCACTGACAACGATACTCTCAACGTGAAGATGAATGCAGTGATTTCCGTGCTATCTGAATGTCAGGATAAACTGGGCACCGGCTATCTCTCTGCTTTCCCTTCTGAATTTTTTGACCGTTTTGAAGCTATAAAACGAGTTTGGGCACCATACTACACTATTCACAAGGTAATATGTCCACTTTCATTTAGAAGGGTGGGGGTGGGGATATTATATCTAGTGTTATGTGATTGTCATTTTCATGATGTTCCTTCATTTTATTTAGCCTCATCCTTGTTCATTCACAGATAATGGCAGGTCTTGTGGATCAGTATATTTTTTCTGCTAACAGTCACGCACTAAAAATGGTAACAAGGATGGCCGATTACTTTTACAAGCGTGTGAAGAATGTGATATCGCAGTACAGTATTGAAAGACACTGGCGGTCATTAAACGAAGAAACCGGTGGCATGAATGATGTTCTCTACAGGCTATACACCTTAACAGTATGCAAAACCCATCCATCAAGCCTTCCTGCCTGTCCTTCTCAATCAATGGATTATGGAAACATTATCCGTGATTTATTCAAGTATAATACTGAATTTTATGTTTCATTTCTGTCCAGGGAGATGTGAAGCACTTATTCTTGGCTCACCTTTTCGATAAGCCCTGCTTTCTTGGATTGCTTGCAGTACAGGTGATTTTGCTTGAAACTAAAAAACTATTTACTTTCAAGAATCCTCTCAGTAATTTTAATGAAAGCAAAGCCAATGCCATAAAAGAAACAAGATTTCTTTCCTGTAAGAAATGTTGTTCCATGTAAGAAGCTGGTAGCCTACATTAAGGAGTCAAAATCCTCGTATAGAAGGAAAATCTGTTCTGCGTCTGAAATATTGAGACTTGAATGTAGTGATTTGGAATTGGGACCATGGACGGAACCTGGATACCCGGAAGTGTTTACTTTGTAGAGATAGCCGTAGTGAATATAATTTATGTCATCTGGACTTCTTTCCCTCAACAGGGTCGTATGCTTTTGGCCGCAAGTAGCTGCTAAGAGATTTATACTAGTTGATCTGTGGAGTAGTTCAGTGTGAGGCGATCTTCTTCATTTATAACCTGATGTTGATCTCATTACTTAACACTATCTTTTTGGTTTTCGATGTTTCTTTAAAATTTTAATATTGTTGTTATTGTTGATCCGGTGCTGTATTCATATTTAGTCTCATCCTTAACTGCAAATCATTCACTTTCCTTGTAGGCTGATGATATAGCTCATTTTCATGCCAATACGCATATTCCAGTTGTAATTGGATCTCAAATGCGCTACGAAGTTACTGGTGATCCACTCTATAAGGTAAACTGGTTCAAGTGCAAGTTGGTACCTCAAAGCCATTGTTTGGAGTAGCATTTGTTGTTTTCACCAAATATATAATTGTTTCTTTTGGGTTAGCTTAGATCCCCCTATATTTTGGTTTGCCAGGAAATTGGGAAGTTCTTCATGGATATTGTGAACTCGTCTCATACCTATGCAACAGGAGGGACATCAGTTCATGAGTTCTGGTAAAAGCACTAATAAACTTCTACGAGCAATATGCAAACAGAAAATTTTCTTTCTTGACTTGAAAGATACTGATTATGAATAACTTTTCATTTTCCATCATATGTTCCTCCCATTGATGGTTCTGTTGTTTATATCAGGAGAGATCCAAAGCGATTAGCAGACACCCTGCAATCTGAGAATGAAGAATCATGTACAACGTATAACATGTTAAAGGTGTGGTTATAATGTGTGTTCGCGCGCGTGCATGTGTGTATATTACCAAATATCAATGTCCAATTTTGGCTGCTATTAGACACTCAGTCGTGTATTGGGTTTTGTACAGGTGTCACGGCACCTATTTAGATGGACCAAAGAAATGGCTTACGCGGACTACTATGAGAGAGCTCTGACTAATGGTGTGCTGGGCCTTCAAAGAAGAAGGGAACCTGGAGTTATGATCTATACGCTACCACTTGGCCGTGGAGAGTCAAAAGCACGAAGCCACTGGGGATGGGGAACCAAGTTCAATGCTTTCTGGTGCTGCTACGGCACAGGTTAGTGCATTCATTCTGACCACCTTTCTAAAAGGAAAATTAATTAATAATTCATACAAGAAACCTGTCATTACAGATAGGCCTGCATTTGATAGTTGACCATTGTTTTTTTGTCCAAAATTGATCTCTAGGGATCGAATCATTCTCAAAATTAGGAGATTCAATTTACTTTGAAGAGGGACCGAAAGGTCCAGCAGGGCTTTACATAATCCAGTACATATCAAGCTCGCTTGATTGGAAGTCTGGAAAGATTTCGCTAAATCAGAAAGTAGAGCCCGCTGTTTCGTGGGATCCTCGCCTTCAAGTGACAACCACTATTTCCTCAAAAGAGGTATTAGTGCTTGATGGTATATACTAGTATTCAACATGTAACTCGTTAATTTTCCCCTACTTGATCTTTCTTTCTCTCTTCTCTCCAATGTTCCCCTTTTTTTTTTTTTTTTCTTCTTTTGATTTTGAGTTTTTGTGGCCTGTCTGGTTTATGCAGCAAGCAGAAGGTCTAACATCTAGCATGAATTTTAGAATACCATTTTGGATGAATTCAAATGGTGCTAAGGCATTACTTAATGGACAGCCTTTGCCTCTACCAACTCCAGGTGTGAACTTCCCATCCTCTCGTACTTACTATCTTTTCCTTCCTATGCTGTATTTCAGTTATTCTTTTTTGCTCGATCAATTGTGTTTTTATTGGATACAAAACAGAGGCTTGGTCGTGAATGACCAGCTTCATTGTACCTTTTAGCTGTTTGATGCAAATCATACTTTCTCTTTCTTGATGTAGGTAACTTCTTATCAATCACAAGAAAATGGAGTTCCGGTAACAAAATCACTCTTGAACTGCCCTTAACTCTTAGAAGCGAGGCAATTAGTGGTATTTTCTCACAACCTATTTAACAATACAGTGCTCCAAGAGTACCCCAATTGTATTTCTCATTGTATTGTTGTGCACAGCGGAAGACTAGCAAACAAATTAACAGAGTATAATAGGATCAAACACAAAGAAGAGAGAGAGATTGGGGCCAACGGACTGTCGAAATTTTATTAGAGGCTCACACCTTCAAACCGTTCTAGATATACAATTATTTATATGGATACAATAGAAAACCCTAAAACCCGTCGCTATGCGGACGCACAATGCGGCCGCATACGATTCGCAAGACTTCCATGCGGACGCACTATGCGGTCGCATGGTTTCCAGAACCTTACGCGGACGCCTTACGCGAACGCTTAATTTCCAGTGTTCCAAGTGCGTCCGCATGCTTTCCAAAATCCCGAATAGTCCGTACCGCGGGGGGCGGAGCCCCCCGCACCCCCTTTGAGGTCCAATCAAGTCCTACTTCCTGCCCTGGTCAGTTCCCTTTCTTACCTGGGTAATCGAGCCATCCCATTCTCAACATGCATATTACTATTTTGGTGCTTATGAATTGTTTTAATTGATTTTTCAGATGATCGAGCCACCTATGCTTCTCTTCATGCAATTTTATATGGTCCCTACCTACTTGCGGGATTGACCACAGATGACTGGGACATCAAAGGAGAGTCGGCCTCTCTTTTGGACTTGATCACTCCGATTCCAGCTGATTACAATTCCCATCTGATTTCTCTTTCTCAAAAATCAGGGAAATCAACCCTTGCCCTCACGCACTCAAACAATTCAATCATAATGGCGAACTTCCCTGAACCTGGCACAAACACTTCAGTCCATGCGACTTTTAGACTCATATTCCCTGGTGTCTCAGAGTCAAAATTTTCATCAGTGAAAGATGCTATTAGTGAATCAATCATGTTAGAACCGTTTGATCTTCCTGGTATGCTCCTGATGGCACAAGGGGAAGATGAGTGCCTTGGGATTGCAGCAGCAGCCTCAGATAACAATGGTTTCGCTTTCCGTTTGGTTGCTGGACTTGATGGGAAGGACGGAACAGTTTCATTAGAGTCTGAGAAACAGAAAGGCTGCTACATGAGCTCACATGGAGTCGTCAAGCTCAGCTGCAGTTCTGGGGAATTAGATTCTGGATTTAAAGAGGCTGCCAGCTTTGTGATGAACGACGGAGTAAGCAGGTATCATCCAATCAGCTTTGTGGCAAAAGGGCTGAGGAGGAATTTTCTTCTGTCACCATTGTTTAGCATGACAGATGAACATTATGCTGTATATTTCAACTTTACTTCCTAAGTCATGTTCAGAGGGCGAGGTCATTGGTAGGGTTTAGAGAGTTGTTTAGATCTTAGATATGAAAATAAAAACTCGCTGTTATTATTCTTTTGCATTGTGTGTTAGAAGTATAGTCCCACATTGTTCGTAATATTTTTTAGGTTGGAGACAACGACCCCAAGGATCGAACTCGTTCACTTTGCTTCCGTTTGACATATTCGGTTCAAGCCACTTTCAGAGGGGGAAGGGGGTACGACACTAGACAACACTTCCAAGTGTGATATCGTGCCGTTAAAATATTTGGCTTTTCAAATTTGAACTTTTTGAGGAAACGAAATGAACAAAGGAGCATATTGGAGTGAAAAGTGAAAGTGATTTGGGAATAGATCAAAGCTAGAAGGAGGGGCAATAGAAATCAATATCAATGGATAATGATTACACAATGTAATTTTCAAAAATCAATAGCATTTCGCCCCAAAACTTGAGTTTTGTCTCCAAATTAGGGGTGTAACGAAGTTGAATTCCTTGGAAGTTGGAGGATAAGTTGCTCAAACTCGATTTTTTAATGCATAGTCTAGTTCAATTTTTTTTGACATAGGTAATAGGTTTTTTGAATGGAGCTTTTATAATGTGAGCCCAGCCATGAAGGAGCTTTCATTAACAACAATATTACTGCTAATGACTTCCATGTATGAAACTCGTTTACATTCTTTTGTTTCTGCTACATTTCTATAGATATCTAAGATACAAAATAGGAAATCAAATCTGAATCTGGTGTGAAATTAATCCACTTCTGCTTATGACATGGTTTTAAGAACTATTGAGGATGGAAAAAGTCCCATTTGATTCCGCTACGGATAACAACATAGACCCCGGCTGCAATCAATATTCCACTCAATCCAATTCCCAGCAATCCTAGACCCCAGTTCACCAACCACATTGCGCTATACGTCTTGGGCTTCTTCAGCTTGAGCCACATGAAGCAGGGATATGCCAAGGTGACCGGCAAGGCTACTCCTCCTAGCAGTCCGGCCAGGCTTCCTAGAAACGTTATTGTAATTGCAACAAAGAAGCAACTGAATCCAACCATTGATCGCATGATCACCCGTAGCCACCATGTGCATGGCTTTTCATATCTAGTGGTGTATATAGACTCCATTAGATCAAACATTGGCATGCCATAAATTTGGAATGAGGTTAAAGCATTTACAATCAGGAATAAGCTCATGATTCCAATCACTGATTGTGACACGTCAAGGGAATGGAACGCGTAGAGTGCTGCGAGCATTCCTCCAGCTGGCGGTATCTGTCAAATAATGTAATATGGAGATGTTCTTAGCAATATAATCAAACGGTGCAATATTGTTTAAGGAAAATGCAGCAAATCAGAACTTACCATCCTGCCGTAAGCCCAATAGCCCCCTATCGTGAGGGGAAATATACAGATGGCAATGAGAAGATAAGCCATTTTTACTCCCCTCCACATTGGTACATGAGATGGGTGTTTCTCACTGGAAGGCATGGTGGCCTGCAACATAAAAAATGTGCACTGTGAGTCTGTGAAACTGAGAAGTGGAAAATGAAATCACATAAGAAAGTGGTCAAATTTTCTAACCAATTTTTTACGGGGCAACTCACAAGTGATTGTAAGTTGTACCTGAATTTCGAGAATACATTTGAGCAACTTATCCTATTACATTTGCTTACTGTCCCTGGATCGGCCCGGCCCGGCCCTTCAGTAGAATTTAAACTTCAAAATGTGAGCCCAGTGTCGGCCCAACTTAAAAGAGAAAACCCTACAAGCCTGTATGTATAATTATACTCGTGTTCATATCTAGGGTGTTCAGGGTTGGGATATCGCAAGCTAGGGTTTGTGTCTACTTAGAACTGCGAAGATGGTGGAAAGACAAAACAAAGGGCGAAAGGAAGAGGTCGTCACCAGAGAGTACACCATCAACCTTCACAAGCGCCTTCATGGCTGGTACTCTCTTTCTCTCTCTCTCTCTTTCTCCTGTCACCATTTTCACTTCATCAAATTCATTAGTTTGACATAGTTGGTTGATTTCCAATGCATATCTATTTTTTTCTACTGAAATACTTGGATTAAATTCCGCCTGTTAATGGGATTTTCTGATGTACTAATTAGGAACCAAGTGATTTTGTTTTTCGCTTTTTTCATGTCTCGAAATTATAAGATATTTCTAATGCTAAAGCTTGAATATGTTCCCCCACTGATTGATGCGAGGATCTTTTCTTCCATTTTGTTGTGTTTTAGTTTGAGTTTGGAATAACATAGTCCTTGCATTGATTGAGTTTTTAGTTTGTTTGAAATAACATCAGTACTTGTACGAGACTGATGTAGTATCATTTCAGCTCCTCTTTTTGGTTGTTCAATTAGATGAGGAGTTTCGGTATTTCTTTTGGATGTGCAAATTAATATAGTGACTTCAGAGTTCGAAGCAAGTTTCTGGTTAGAAAAAAAAAAAAAAAAAAAGCTGGTGGAGATCTGTTGTATGTTATCAATACGGTGAGATATGATCAGAAGACTAGTTAGAATGTTGATCATATGTTTGTTGTGGATTTTAAGGCACCTAGGATGTGTTCTAAAATGCACAAAATGTTTTCACCTCAGATTTTATTTGTAATACAGTAAGAAAGCAAAACTATTTAATTTTTTATCACTATGAAAACATGTGCCATTGAGATATGTATCAGTGTTGCATAAGAAAAGTGTTAGTGGTAATTGGGCTTATTCATCAGCTGATATGATCATAAGCATTGTTATTCTAAATGGTGCAAAAGTTCTCTTGGTCCTGTTAGGAATTTATTAAGTAAATTCTGAAAAATATGAGGAAGGGATTGATTTCAATTAAGAAATGCTGACAAGAAAAAGAAAGAAATGCACGTAGGAAATTAAGGCGGGGGAATTAAAGGTAAGAAGAACAATATTGAACAAATGAAACAGGAAATGAAGAAGAAAATAGTGGAACTGTGGAAAAACATAACTGCATGGGTTGTTGCACATTGTTGCAGGGGTTGCAGGCATTGTACTTGGGAATTGTTGAAGTAGTGAGAGGCCAATTGATGTTTGTACTCCAATTAGCAACTTGTGATTTGTTTTGTTTACTATTTCCCTTTGTCAAAAGTCAGAAATCATTAGATATGGGTGTTCGGTAATCATCTTGCCTAGAACCCTTAGGTGTGCACGGGTGATGCTGCCTCCCCTAGCAACCTTTAGACACATGCCTTTAGCAAAAATGTCCGTAAGACCTATCCTATCTTTGATCAGCCCGAATTTGCATAGCTAGTGAAAATGTAGGTTACAACAGGGATAATGCTGTCTCAAAAGAAAGGCGATTTAGATGTTAGGACTCTTCCTTGTAATAGCTTGGTCAGTGGTTGATGTGTCAATTCCTTCCGTTTATGGATTTTAATCACTTTCAGCTTAGTATATATTCTTTATGCCCATTTTCCTTTTTTGTATACAATTTTTTTGTTATGGAAATGCGTATGATCTTGAACCTCTGATACTTTTGAACTGGTCTAAGTTGTGTTTCATATCCTTGTATACAGTTCATTGTTTAAGTTCTATCAGTTCAACCCTCATATCATAAATGTGTGGATTTTTCCCCTGAAATTATTTTATACTTTGTGCTGATGTGATTACCCACCTTACAGCACCTTCAAGAAGAAGTCTCCGAAGGCCATAAAGGAGATCAGGAAGTTTGCCCAAAAGGCTATGGGGACTACGGATGTCAGAGTTGACGTGAAGCTGAACAAGCACATTTGGAGCAGAGGGATCAGAAGCGTACCAAGGAGGGTGCGAGTCCGTATTTCCCGTAAGAGGAATGATGATGAGGATGCAAAGGAAGAGCTCTACTCACTTGTCACAGTTGCTGAGATTCCACCAGAAGGATTGAAGGGATTAGGGACCAAGGTTATCGAGGATGAGGATTGATATAATTTGCTTGCATCTGGTAATTGGTAACGAGTTTTGTTTCAATTCTGTTTCAACCAAAATCAGCTATGTTTTTAGAATATTTAGACAATTTAAATTTTATGCGTCAGATTGAATGGACTCTTGAGAGTTTGCTTTTAATCTTGAACAATATTCAGTTCTATTTGATGCTTAATTCCAGTTTGACTCTCACTTTACTACATCATTGAATTGTTCATTTAACAATTGCAGCAGTTTTCCTTGACATTATAGCATGTGTATTCAGTAACAAAGTGTGTTGGGAGGGTGAGGGTCTGACTGCAGTAGTCAGTTTCTCTAATTTGTTGTTTTCTGCATAATGGTGAATGATTTTGAGAACTTTCCAGTTGAAGGACCCCTTGCACCGATTGTCATCAAGCAATTGTTAAGTGGCTGAGGGTTCTATGCTTAGTATTTTGACCGATTGTTTTTAATGTTTTTGTTTTTTTATTTTAGCCCTTGTTAATGTCTGCTAATAATAGCTTGTGATAAGGTTAATAAGGTTCCAAATTTAGTTTGAAATGATGGAAAACAAGGGAATCTCAGATTTTTGAAAAATACACTGGGCAATAATAACCCAATTGCTGAATGTCAAGTGACTTTGTGGAGCTTTGAATCCATTTGCAAGTGGGTGCTGCACCTTTGCAGCATGATTCCAGCTTCACTTCCAATCTCTCACTGAATCTTTGCAAGGATTGATCAAAGATCATCTTCCTTGGTTTGTTAATGCTGTAATATTCTATCTTCAGTTCAAGCAAATTTTCTTACAGCATGGATATGATCAGGAAAGCTAATCCCAACGCCTTTGAAAATTCTTGTTTGCGTTGGTAATCACAGCTTGGAGATGTTCAGGAAAGGAAATCCTGCTACACTAGAACGTTTTTGTTTTCTTCAGTGAACACAGCTTGAGTAGTATGTTCAGGGAAGAAAATCCTGCTAGGAACTTTTACCCGCCTTGATTTGGCCCCAATTTTTTTAAAACTATCTATTTAAGTACTTTTTATCTTTTGTTTTGTTATTAAGGTGCATCTGGTGGGGAACAAATATTAGAGACTGCACTGATAAGCAGTTCCTCTTGAATTTACTCTCGAATCGGGTTTTTGTGTGTGTGTGGGTGTGTGTGTGTGTATGAGCAAAGCTTTGGGGGGCTTTTTGCAGCTTAGTTTTTCCGGATCATTTAAGGGATTGGAGAGCTACTGTGGTTACAATCATTCTTTTTCTTTCTCTGTGTGAAATGGCTCTTGTAATCCACTGTCTTTGGAAGGTGATCACCCTTTTTATTATTGTGATTATTAATAAAATCCACAGTAACAGACAGACTAATTTCCTCACCTGGCTGTGGGCATCTGCCTTCTGAGGGTTGAGCTGGGACAGGCACTCTAAAGCTGCTCATAACTGATTTTGCTGTTCTTCCATGTTCTCTCTTCTCCTGTTTCTGTTAGTCTTTTCTTTTTCCTTTTTCCATGTTGGCTATTTGTTTTGGTTATTTTCTATTAAAAAGAAAAGAGGCTTTTTACTGGCATTAGTAGCTCTGCAATATCAACTTGCATGCTGTAACCGACAAGAAACATGTTAACAAATAGGTTCTTTTGATCTATCATGCTGTCTGTCTTGTAGTGTTAATCTGACACCAAGTCGACTTGGATGTTAATGCTGTAATATTTTACCAAGTATGCGCTTGCTCAATTGAGCCTCACAGGGCATCGCAGGGAGGGCACACTAACCAAGTATGTTAAAATTCTATGACATTCTTCACAGAAGAATAAACAAATTATATTGAAATTTTACGACAGTTTTTTGTATCTTCTACCTGAAAAGTATGAACTTGTTTCTTGTAAATCTAGTTGTTCGTTCAGAATGAATGTAACTGTGGCTACTTTTCCTTGGGAGTTGAGTGGTTGAAATATACAAGTGGGTCCAAAGTTGTGATATCTTGGGCAAATTCAAGTTGTAAGGATCAGGTTGTAAGATTGTACTGTTACTCTATGTTGGTGTTGATCTTGAGTAGCATAATATATAGACTTAAATATAGTTTGTGCAAGTTGTGTAATATGCAACCTAATTTTCGTTATCTGTGGTGTGTGATTTCACCATAAAATTAAGGGTTTGTTTACAACAGTCAACTGGCCCCAGGCCCCATATTGGTATGAGATATTGAGTTCTGAAAGTAAGTTTCTGGACACAAATGTTGTGTGCAGCTCTCAGTGTTCTGGTGGTTATATAGAGGGTATAGTTCTTGAGCTTAATAAGATCTGGGATTTTGTTTCCTTGTTTGCGGAGCGCTATTGGGTCTATTTACTAACAAAATGTTTTGTTATTAAGGTGCCCTTCCATCCTATTGGCTAACGGATTTCATTCAAAAAAAAAAAAAAAAGGCATATGAGTGTTAAATGCCATTTTCTTAATGGTAAAATAGGCTGTTACAACCAACCCAATTGGGGGATAAAAGAAGATCAAGCTTTCTCTTCATAACATTCTTTTGAAGAATAGCTTCCTCTATTTTAGGTTTTTCTCATTTGGTCAACAAGATCAAGACTTGCCAAACCCAATTCACCAAAACCAAAATCAAGAACACCACAATTCAACTGTGCTAAAAAAATAAAACAAGATTCCGAAACAAAATTTGCCAATGTTATTATATAGGGTCTCTCTCCTCTTGGTTCCATCTGTAGCTAATAAACCAAAGAATGGAATTAGAGCCCATATTTGTCAACTCTTAATCAAGAGATGAGCCCAAAATCAGCAAAGTAACAACTTACTCAAATTGCATATATTCATATTAGGTCTTAATAATTTGAATAAAATAATATATATATACATATATATATATATACATATATATATATAGCAAAATAAATGCTAACCCAGATCTGGTTAAAAAGAAATTAACTAGAAAACAGAATTAAATGCAAAAAGAAGAAGAAACAAAACAGAAACAGAAAAAGAAGGAATTCAGAACACAATTAGGAAGAAGTAAGGGGCATTATGTACACAATTCAATAAAGTCACGTAAGTAAAATAATTTCAAACTTTATTACCTTGGACATAGTTAATGTATACTCCCTCCGTTCTAGGCAAAGAGTCCACTTTTCATTTTTAAAAATTAACATGTGACTAAATCAAATCAAAATATTACATACTTTACTTATGTTTTAGGAAATAAAATTACATTAGTTAAAAACTACATTAAGAATACTATTAATTACAACTTTCATAACTTTGTAAAAACAAATAAATTTATGTAAATTATTGGTCAAATTTTACTTAAGTTGACTCAAAAAAGTCAAAAGTGGACTCTTTGGCCGGAACGAAGGGAGTATTAAATAATAATTTAATATTATTTAGGTTAATATTTTAATTAGAAAATTGTACTATTTTATTTTTCGGGAAAGGGAGGGGTGGAAGTATTATATGTTCATATTGAACTTTCAATATTGCTTATCTGGGAGGAGAAGAGCAGGCAAAGTAAAAGTGTGAAACAGTGAAGGTAGTACTTCCAACAAAGAAGATTGAAAAGTGAGTATTATGAAATTGCCTAAGAAGAAATTAACGTAATGGGTTGGTTTAGTTGGTTTAGTGGTTTGATTATAGATAAGTTTTTGTGTGGAGCGATCAATTTAGTGCGATGTCCCGTATTCAACTTTTAGCATATACAAATTCCTTTGGACCAATGACAAGCTCAAGTACCGTTAATTAGAATTAGTCTCAGCCCCAATGTGATTTAGAAACACCTCATAAAAATAAATAAATAAATAAATAATAATTTAATAATAGCAAGAAGAAGGAGCTGGAGAAAGGTATACAAATGTGTAGTGTATAGAAATGTTAAAAAGGTCACGGCCGTAGGGTTGACCCGTTTTAAACCGAAAAAAATAGGTTTAGGACTCAATATTTTTGACCCGTTTAAAATCAGGGCCTTTTGGCCCAGACAACCCGCGGTCTGTTAAGGCTAGCCCGCCGGCTCGCGTAATATTAATTAGGCCATAAAAAGTTTCGGACACACGTAAAACAACCACCATAAGAATAAAATCAATCTTCTAGTCCAAAGTCAAACAGGTCTTTTTTGTGTATTTGTGAATAAATACTGAAATATAAACAATTTTTTTGGAAAGAACTGCTAAGTAGATCTATTACAATATTTTTTTTGAGAAAAATAAGTTAAAAATTATAGCACACCAATATAAAAAAATGTCTAATTTATACTATTTATTATAAAAAAACATACTAAGCTATCTAAGTTATGAGTGATTTATCGATTCACTATTTCAAAATTTTGTTATATTATATCTTCAATCGTGGCTCGATAGCAGCCCGTTTAGCCCGAAGCTCGCTAGGGTTAGATCAGCAATATTAGTGGTCCAAAAAATTTGGATGGTTTAGCCCGCGGTCCGTTAAGGCTGACCCGAAACAGCAAGGGCTAATCCGTTTAGCATCTCTAAGGGGTCGTTTGGTATCCAGACAAGGATAAGCATTCTTATTAATCCTGATGTTTGGTAGCACCAGGATTAGATGCTCTAATAATGTGCTTAATCAAATATGACGTTTGGTAACAATAGGATATAACTAAATATTATTATTTATTTTCAATAATAACCTTAAGATACTATTGCAGTAGTACAGTAGTGTAGTAGTGAATGTGCATTAGGATATGACATTTGGTAGCAATAGTGTAAACTGTGCAGTTGGGTAATGTAGTGAATGTGCTTTCAATATATGGCTCTCACTTGGTAACAAAAAGAAAAAGTAGTCTGACTCTTGTAAGCCTCTGAAGAGAAACTGCAGTGGCTAGTCCTCGATACAAATCCAGCAGCAAACATAATCAAGGAACCATTGCAACTCTTGATCATCTCGACCGTAGGGCCATGAAAAGCTTCATGTTACAACACCGCATAAACAACTTTGCAGGTTATAATAAAAGGAAGCTGATAAGAGAACATTGCATCTACAACAGAATATGACAAATCTCTCTTTTTCGGCTTTTTTTTTTTCTTTGACCATTTCTTAAATCCAGCTAAGCAGCTCTATTGTTCTTTCTTAACAGAATGAAAAAATATGTTATGTACATAGATTTATCCTATATAATAATATATACAAGAATAACTAATTTTCATCTATTGCCTAAACAAAGGTGGGCACAAGCGTAGGTCTTCTCCCTCCTCCAATCGTGCTAGCAGCAGGCTTTGTGCCTGTGCTTGAAACAGAAAGACCACTGTCATACATACGTTGAATCTCTTCCCTGCAATATGTTAGTGACTTGTCTGATATCGCTGGAGTTAGTTCCACCATGTCTCCCATTTTCAGCTTGCAAGTTGGATCTCTTACTGACACATAATTCACCCTTGGTCGCAACTCTTCCTTAGTAGGAAACTTATATGGAGTCCATCTAGAGCTTCCTCGGTCAGCTCCTTCCAGCAGATCCATGATTGTCGAGTTCACTGGAAACTCTTGAACAGACACTGAAACAATAAACCACGACTCTGACTTGTTATCCAGTGAAAAAAATGACCAGAAGCAAAGTAGAGACCATTTATAATATCAGCCTCATTATGCAACACTTTACAGCAATCTTCCTCATTATCAACAATCAACCGTAGCCCATGAATATCATGGACTTCATCCATAGTCAGCTTCTTTCTACAGAAAACATTATATACCATCATTTTCATTAATCAAATTAAAATAAAACGTAAGATGAAACGAATATGTTTCTGGTATTAGCCATAACTCATGAAAATTTCAGTCAGATTCTAGATGACCACGCGCAATCGCCCTATTTTCATGTATGCTACTCATACAAAATAAATTATACATATGTTGTTTAGCACCAAAATTACTGTTGCTTCTATAACTAAACGAGATAATCTGAGTAATCCCACTGGATTTCTTCCATAATAATTAAGAACTCCTACGAACCTATGAGGTTAATCACGTGATTTGTTCGCGCCCATGTGCATATGTGTGTGTGTGGGTAAAAAAATTGTTGTACTTATGGGTGCTATTAACTTAATTTTTGTAAGATCTCAAAAATTATATATTTTTATTTTTAAAAATATAAACAAATTTGAATATTAATTTTAATTTATTTGACTTGGTAATATTTTATTGACTTTTTATTTATTTATATTATTTTAGATGATAAAATAATAGTGATTTTAATTTATTTGACCAAGTAAAAGTTGATAATTAGTGAGACAAAGTTTTCAATACTTTAGTATAATTATTAAATAATAAAATAGTAGTACTATTATTAACATGTGAGGTGTATGGATAAAGAAAGAAATTGTTTTGTTTCAACAGGTCTTAGCTAGTAAGACATATGGGACCACATTAAAATTTCATCCAAATCTGGTTCCTTGCCTTGGCCGACTTGGAGGGAGTATAAATTGAATACGAGAGAAACTTTTACTCTCGTATCAACACACACACAATGACACAAACACATTTTCATCTGTTCTCTCTCCCTCCGTTCTCTATTCTGCGTCTGTGAATTACATCTCGGGTACGCAGCTCGTTTGGCTTCTGTTTCTTTGAGTATTCGACAAAATAAATTGTAGGATTGACGTGTTCGACTAGTAAATCATTTCTACCGGTAACTCTCGAAGTTTAATCGGTGATATTTTTGCGAGTTAGTAAGTTACTAACCCCTTTATTGTTGTAATTGTTATTGCATGATTAAATAGATAAATATCATGCTAGAATTGCTGATAATGAGTAGAAATAATACTACTTGTTAAATAGTTGATGTGATATTTATGTTAACTTGTTTGGGTGGATAATTATATCAAATAGGTGATATTAAAAGTAGTGCTAAAAATAGTACTAAAAATATAGGGTGGTACTACGAGTCGCCGTGATAACCTGAAAATTAGTAACGACTCGAACAGAGTCAAATTGGATATAATAAAAATTATATCATGTTGGTGGAAAGTTAACTAGAAATGTTAATTGACTCAAACGGAGTCATGTTGGACGTAATGAAAATTACATCGAACTATTAAACTAGTTAATTTGTAATTTTAATTAACTCGAACGAAGTTGAGTAAGACATAATAAAATTATGTTGGATAAAATAATGAATTAAATAAAGTTATAATTGACCCCATGAGGTCGAGTAGTGTGTAATACAAATTATTACGAGCTATATGTTAGCTTCCTATAATGTTAAGGAAATAGTTAAATTTAATAAAGACATAGTTAAATTAGTAATATTAATTTGCTATATCAAGGATGGTTGACTATGTGTTGAGTTAAATGGTTATGTTATTCCCTACAGTTAAATGAGGGATTGATTAAACTATAGTTAGCTTGTCGCAGAAGTGATAACAGCTATTACTGAATAACTCTTAAACAGTTGCGTACCATAATACGTGACGTAAGATACAAGATGACAATAATCATTAATAAATGATATACGACTTAATCTTGTGGTGGGAGTTAACAACTTATCATACTATCACTCTATTATAGGTGATATAACAGGTATATAATAGTTCATGCACAGTACATGATAAAAGCGAGATACGTATAAACTTGCAGAGATTATGTAGTAAATGATTATATGACTAACCTTGGTGGCTGGTCATTGGATAACTTACAATACGTAAGACATCAAACATATTGTGTTGTTATATGTGACTCACTAAGAACATATACATTGTTAGCATGGTTTACATGTGATTTCGTAGAACACATCGTGGTTAATGTGAATATATGTGATTCAGTAGAACACATAGTGGTTAATGTGATTGTATGTGATTCGGTAGAACACTTCATGGTTTAATGTGACTTTATGTGATTTAATAAGGACACATCATGATTAAGTTTAGCATGACAAGTAAACATCTATTTGTGCATTGCATCGAGTCCAGCTGGCATTTGTTAATGAGTTAAGGTGGGACGACATATAGCCTTGACAAATCAATGTTTGGAATCGCTATAAGTCACCGTGCCAGAGTCCACACACACCTCACCTGTGGCCGCAGGTGGGAGGTAGCCCCACTGTTATTGCAATACACGTAACTTTGGTTGCTAAGACCCGATAGATTTTTGGGGAGACCCGACAGGTTCGGGGACGTCGATACATCACACACGAGTATCGATACACGTTGGTTATTTTGTGTATTGCAGGAGCAACGCAAAGACGAATAAAAAGAAATGATATCCTTTATTATGTGAATTATTTACAAGTACTTATGTGAACATCAAGGTGCTATGTGTTTAATGTGAGTTGTATATCAAAGATGATATTTCATGTTGGTTGTGATGTATAGAAATGCTATCACATTGTTACGATTATAGTTGAGCATTATGCCATGTCATATAGTTGCATTTAGTAACTTACTGAGATTCGTCTCATCCCGTTCCTTTTATTTGTTTTTCCTTAGACCCTAGCAGGCAAGGGGATCCAGCACAGTAGACAGTTTAGCTGAAAGTTGATAGCAGGTTGTATATTTTATTAGAACTTATATATAGTTCATTTGTGAGGACCATGGGTTGATACTGAGTTATATAAGGTAGTATTGTATTGTAATTTGTAACCTTATTCTTTTGATATCGACCTGTAAGGTCGAGGTTGTATAAGTACAGTATAACTTCCGCTGGTTTTGTTTTGTATCAGTTGTGGCTTTGAGCCCTGATTATTACAAGTTGTTTTCTCGAGCTGTTAGCTCGTAATTGTACTATTATGTTGTTCTCCAGCTTGTGTTATAGCCGTTGAGGTAATTGTTGTTGTGATTCTGAGCTAGTAAGGCTCACATGTAATATGTGTTTATCGTTAATTATTGTTGTTTAGTGCACCAACACGAGGTACCAAATCGGGGGTCTCAGGTTTGGGGCGCTACAATTTTACTATTACATGAAACTCTTGTCCCAAGTAATCGTACATTATTAGAATGGAAAAAGTATAAAGAACAAAGTATGAACGTCCAAGAAGTTGCAAAGGGATTTTCGAACAATCAAAAAGTGATTGATTAGCAATTACTCGATCAATACTACTATGTTTATGTATATATCCTTGGTATACTCTGTTTTATCAACCCAAAACTAATTGATTAACAAGAAATTCATAGAACTCATCAGTGAATATCTGTCATTAACAAGAAATTGATTGAATGAGAGAAGAAGAAGAAGAAGAAGAGAGAGAGAGAGAGAGAGAGAGAGAGAGAGAAATTACTAACCTGATTGATCCTCCCACCGACGATTGTTAAGTCGTAGTCTTCGCCTTCCTTTGCGAGAGAGAGAAACAGTCATAGTCGTCGCCTTCTTTCGTGAGAGAGATAGTCGTATTGTCTTTGCCAAGGAGAAACAAATTGATTGCCCTAGTTCAGCGTGTTTTTAAGTATATATACAAGGATATTTTTTTGTATTAAAAAATTAGTGTCATGCTTTGCTAATCCGGTCTATAATAATACCACCCTCATCCCCAAGTTAAATAACGAGGGAAAAAGAGGCTTATTCGGACCCCTCCTCTTATTAAGATGATTGTCTAAAAGTGTACCAAACATCGTTATTAATTATTATTAGTCTTATTCGGCCTCTTATATGGTTACCAAACGGCCCCTAAGTGTATTATTAGCTTGGATCCAAAATAAGTGTTACTTTAGCAAAACTAAAAATTAATCTAAAATAAGTGTCATTTTAGATTTTTAATACATAATTTTTCTAAATTACCATTTTTCTCTAAATCTCAACTATTAATTATCTTATTTTTATTTTTACTTATTTTCTCATAATTTATCTGTTTAATTACTTTAACATAAAAAATAAAAATGTTTAATAAGAATATAGTGTAGTCGATATAATTTCTTGATATTACGTTCATCTGAAAGAACATTTATTATGAATGAGAGGTGGAACGTAAGTGAAGTAACAGAGCACAAGTTTCACATGTGTGGTCGTTATATAGGGTGGGAATTCATTCGTGATCCCCTCCCTCCCTCCCGTTCCAGCTCCTTTGTGCCATAAGCCTATTTCACTTTTCTGTTTCACTTTCTGTATTACAAGGTAAATTTAATTTTCTCTTTGTCTTTAAATTATTGTCTGAGTTGACCTGATATACGAATTAAGAAAACTCAATTGACTTGATTATTAATATTGGAATAGTATTGAAATAGTGTATTATTTTCTTTAATTTCCATGTGTATGTGGCCCATAATTAAAATAGAAAGAAAAAGTAAAGATAAAATAGTAAAAGTGATAATATAAAAGGAAAGTTTCAAACAAGACAATTATTTAATAACAGATAAAAAAAGAAAAAAAGACAATAATTTAAGCACGAAGGGAGTATTAAATTTAGGTTAAATTTCTAAATTTAAGTATTAAATTTGTTTTGTGGTACAAAAATTAAAACAAATTTATGACACAGAAAATCTGGTCTACCACCCTCCCTCATCTTCGAATTTAATGAAAATCTAAAAAACAACTGTCATACAAAGTACCATTGATTCTGCTCTTTCATCCATACATTTGATTTTAATTGATTGATTAGTCTGCCTGACCTGACCTCTATTATGTGACATCATTAGTCCAACCCAAATCTTAATTAGCACTCCCTTCGTTTGTTCGTAAATTATTGTAGTGTTTTTTTTTATATATATATTCATCCTAAAAAAAATTATTGTAGTGTTTTTTTTTATATATATATTCATCCTAAAATAAAATTTTTTAAAAAAAAAATTTTATGATATATTTTTATTATTTTATTTTTATTTTAATTATAAATTATATATAATATTAAAAAATATTACATATTATATTAATATTAATAATTAAATTAATTATTTTTTTTATTTATCTACTAAATTAAATAAAACAATAATTTAAAAACAAATGGAAGAAGTAGCATTTTATGCCCAATCTCATCAGGCGCCTCAACAGCACGTACATGTTCTTCTTTAATTCTTGGGCCCCAGGCACCCTAACAAGAGGATAAGTAATGGCCCACCCCTACTTTAGCTTTCTATTCTAGGTTGGGCTATTAGCCTTGTTTTTTCTCCACCAAATAGTGTTCCACTTTGGTGTACTTGTATTAATGATTTGGCTGGCGTCACAACGATGATTTGTTTGTGCGGAGCGATTTGCCTTACGTAGGATACTTGATCTCTTTTTAAAAAGCGTAGTTTTGGCTTAAAAAATTTTAAAAAAAATTAAAATTGTTTTAAAATAAGTATTGCTTTAAATTTATAATGTACATTTTAATTTAAATTATCATTCTCTTCTTCTAAGTCTTAATAATTAATTATATTTTTATTTAATATTTTATTTTCTCCTTTTAATTTATCTTTTCAACTATTTTTAGCACAAAAATTAAAGATATTTAATGGGATAATTTGTTACAAATTTTTTTAATATATGTGCACAACTCTAAAATGACATTTATTTTAAAACGGTGAGAGAACAAATTTTTGTGGAACAATGATAAACCCAATACCATATGCGAAGATGAGTCACAAATCCAATGTAATTTTAAAATACCTCAAAAATTATATTATAGATTATGTTAAGCGTATCTTGTCCAAATGTTGCAAAATTTTGGTTAATAAGAAGAGATTTGAGCCTTATTATAGCCCCTCTAACTCTAATTCGAGTACTCCCTTCGTTTCCAAATAAGTGTTACTCTTATATTTTAACTTTTAAAGTTAAATTAATTATTTTAATTTTAAAAAAATTATAAAACACATAATTTAACATATTTTTATATATTATAAATCACGTATTTTATGATTTTTACAAATAAATAAACAAATATACGTAAATTTTTTATATAAAAATATTTAATTTAATATTAAAAAGATAATATTAGACATTTATTTTAGGAACTAAGGAGTAATGGGTATTTAAAAGTGGAGTATAAAATTGGTTTCATATATTCTCAGCTATAGATATAGTAGGGATTTAGTGTCAGATTCTATTAATAAAAGCCAGCTCGTAAGAGCATGTCCAACGAATTAACTCACCTTTTTTATCAGTTTAATTACAAAAATATTATTAAATTATTTATTTAAGTTATTTAACAAAAATACTTTTTCAACGATGCACAAATTTCAACAAATTGACATATCCCACCATCTTTATCTCCATTTAATATAATATATTTATATAAAAATAGATAAACACGTGAAAAATTCATAAAAAAATTAAGTTGACGTTCAAATGAAGCAAACCAACTTTCTATTTATAGAGAAAAATGTATATTTTAATAAAAAATAAAAAAAATATTTTTTAGTGGTTAAAAAATAGTCGAAAAATGAAAATAATCAAATTTGAAGAGAGAAGAGATGAAAATGGAGGAAAATTTGAAAAATTTGTAATAAAATTGATATGATATCCAAATGAAGTAAACTAAGTTTCTATTTATAGATAAAAATGTGTACTTTAATACAAAAAAAATTTTTGTTGTCAAAAATGACCAAAAACAGGGAAAAAAAAAAAAAACCAAAGCTACAGTACATGTCAGATGCTACAGTATTGTTGCCAGAGAATCTTTTTTTCAAAATTGGAAGAAAAATGGCATCGTTTTGAGCTCTTTTGACTCTAAACTACGTCGTTTTGGATGTTTTTTTGTAAGCTACTTGCTAAGCTCGGGAGCAAAATTTGAATCCCAATCCAAATTTAAGCTCCCAAGCTACCGTGATGATACTTTGTTGGATTGTAAACTCCCCTTATGCGATCTTTAAGATACTTTGTTGAACATGCTCTAATAGTATGTATAACTATCGACTCAACTTTGTTGGACATGCTCTAATAGTATGTATAACTATCGACTCGTCTTCCTTCTGGATCTTGCCTTTATTTAGCATTTTATTGGTTGAACTTTTCGAACCATTTGACATAATTGTAGTTTTAACTTTCCCTCTCCTTAAATTGTCCCACCATCTTTTTCTTATTTTTCTTACTTTTTTTTAACTAAATAAATACTTAAAACATTTTTCCATAAAATTGATACATCCAATTCAATTTTCAAATATATATATATATATATATTTCCCTGCAAAAATAAATTATCATTTTAAAATATAAATGAAATTAGAATTGTTTTTGACATGTAATAAAGAATAAATTTTCAAGATTCTCCTTCTTAATTAATGTACACAAAAATCAATCTACATAGGGAATGTTTATGCAATATTTCATTATAAAAATGAACAACCACAATATATATAATAGTAACACAAATTGCTACATTAACTTATTTACTAGTAAAATTGCTACATTAACTTATTTACTAGTAATATTACATAGTAATTAAGAGGGACAAAAAAAAAACATCATATCCATGTTCTTTGGAATTTAATTTTGCCAAAACACCTTTTATGTTTGAAAGGGCGAGTAAGGTACAAGTTTCCAGACCTATAATACAACTATTTTCTCTGACAACAGCAAAAGGAGCTTTGGCAAAATGAAAAA
Source organism: Platycodon grandiflorus (assembly GCA_016624345.1). Lineage (NCBI taxonomy): Eukaryota > Viridiplantae > Streptophyta > Magnoliopsida > Asterales > Campanulaceae > Platycodon > Platycodon grandiflorus. The sequence continues at coordinate 47,040,164 of CM028366.1, read as the reverse complement.
AGCTTATATATATATTCTTTGGGTCAAAGCCAGTCCTCTGGCCTCTGGGAGAGGAACTAGCTCTAATATTAACTTATCTAACAAGCTTTAAGCGGCTTCCCGCAGAGACAATCATTGTACTGAAACGACGACGCTTCAAGATGGTCAAACCACGGCGCTGCCGGAATAGCCCCACACAGGTGATTATGACTTATATCAAGGTGCCCGATATACGAAGCTGACCCAATCGATTTCGGAATCGGACCCTTCAAACGGTTGTACGATAGATCCATCACCATGAAATACGATTTTGGCCCGAATAAATCGGGTATGTTCCCCTCGATGGCGTTTCTACTCAAATTCAAAATGCTAATACTAGAATTAATCAAAGTGGGCGGTATTGTACCCGTGACCCGGTTGCCGTCAAGGTTTAAAGTGGCCAGAACCGCCATTTTGCCTAGCGAAGCGGGTATGGGACCCGAAATCATGTTTAAGGAAAGATCCAAATCCGAGAGGCGGTAAATGTACGAAATTGAGTTTGGGATGGGTCCAAACAACCGGTTCCCACTCAGCAGAGCCCGACTCATCATTCGGAGCTTACCGATTGTTCTGGGTATGGTACCCGTGATTCGGTTATTACGGAGATCCAAATGCATCAACGAAGATAGATTCGCCAGCGACCGTGGGATCCGACCGGAAATATTATTGTCGGCGAAGTTAAGCACCGTGAGCCGACTCAGTTTTCCAATGTCCTCCGGGATGTGGCCGGTGATTTGGTTTCCGATCAAATCGAGGATCCGGAGGAACGGCAACGACGTAATGCACGCCGGTATAGGACCCGAAATGCCCTTCCAGTCGGCGATGATGATGCTGGAGAGCTTATCCAGCTTGCAAATAGCCGGAGAGATAGTACCGGTCATGTGACCGGTCCGGTGGGCTTTTTCGAAAAGCGGGTCTTCCGACTCACCTCGGAGCGTGATGTCAGCGACCCGACGGGTTTCGGGGTCACAGCTAATGCCGTACCATTTGTTGCAACAGTCGGTTCCCGTCCATGAGTTGAAAATGCCCAAGTAAGGCTCGTGCAAAGCTGCTTTGAAGGCTAATAAAGCTTCCCTATCAGACGGCGGGCAGGACTTGACGATGGAACTAACGGCTAATAGTATAGTTGCTATGCAAAAGAGGGTATGCATTCTCTCTCTCTCTCTCTCTCTCTCTCTCACTCAGTACTTTCTCTCTCTAGAACTTGATAGTTTCTCTCTCTTCAATCAGTAAGACAGCATATGCATGTGGAAGAGTGTAAGTATGGGGATGACAGTGTTCTAAGTTACAGTGTAGTGTCATGCACAGAAGACAGAAGGGAAAGGGAAGGGTGGTTTGTTTATATAGGAGAGAGGATATACATTTGATGACATTTTTGCCCTTCACGTGTGCTCTGACAGCGGTTATAATTTTTAGTTGTACTCCCTTTTTCAAAATTATTGTTAGTCTTTAATTTGATATATGGACGAAGAAAATTTTTTAATTTAATTATTAATATTAGTATAGTGTGTAATTTTTTTAATGTTCATATATATATATGATCCATATTTAAAGTATGAAAAAAATAAGGATAAAATGGTAAAAGTATTATCTTAAAAAGGAAATTTTTAAACAAAATTATTATTTTAGAACGAACAAAAAAGAAAAATAAAACAATAATTTAAAGACGGAGTAATAGTTTTACTAAGTTTACAACTCCTTCTACGATTATTATTATATTTAAACTTTAATAAAAAATAAAATTATCTTTCTCTAATATACATTTATATTTCATCCAACATTTAATTATAAAAAAATTATAAACTTAGCACTTTTCAGGGATAATTGCTTAAGGGGCAAAAAAAAAAAATGGATAGTAGAAAAAAAAAAGTTAGTTAGAAAGTTTGTAGGTCCAATCATTCAATGATGGGACTTATAATTTTTGGATAAAAGTTCTTTTCCCCTTTGTATCGGTGACGGGACTTATAAATCGAATACATGGGCGCTAAACGACGCCGATAGTCTTAGCAACGCACCCTTTTTAATAAATTTTTAAAATATGACAAAAACGCCTTGATTAGTATAAAAGATAAAAATATTAGAGTTCTTAATTAATATATATTATTGCAGTTAGATTTTATTTGTTCGGACAAATTTAATAAACTATTTATCTAATGTCTTTTTAATGTATTTAAAACAAACTAAGGTAAAAAAATATAAATAGCTTTTCTCACCTTTCACTCTCACTTTCACTTTAACTCTCACACTCTCACTCTCACTCTCACTTTATCTCTCACTTTATCTCTCACTTTCTCCCTCTTTTCAATCTAAATTTTGATATACGGAGATATGAATTACAACAATAATGTCAATTTTACCGAAGATAGCTATTTTACGGTACGTTTTCAATTTAATCTAATATTTTTCATTTAAATTAGGGTTTTTTCGAATTCATAGCGGACGACCCTATTTAAAAATGGCCGGGCGGCCCTCATAAAACAACCGGTCCGGCCCTTATCCAATATAGCGGCCGGCTATATAACAAAAAGCCGGCCGGCCCATTTGTTATATAGCCGGTCCGCCATATGGAATAAAGCCGCCCGGCCCTCCTTTTCTATTTTTTTTTTTTTAAATAAAATTGTGTTGTTTTGTTTTGTATTTTTATGTTTTATATGTTAAATATAACTATAAATATAATTACACTATATATACAAATAAAATAACATACTTTAATTAAAGTGTATTGGTTTTTTTATTATTTATAAATTAAATAGTCTTTGGTTATTAATATTTTATTATATAATGTTTGTTTTTTATGTTAAATATGTTAAATATAACTATAAATATAATTACACTATATATACAAATAATATAACATACTTTAATTAAAGTGTGATGGCTTGATTTTTTTGTTTTTTTGTAAATTAAAGTCTTGGTTATTTTTATTTTATTTTATGTTTATTTTTATGTTTTATATAATTACAAATGAAGTAACATACTTTAATTCAATACATGGATAATTAAATTTTTTTAATGCTACATTATGTTTATTTGCGGGGTATTCACATCGTTAATGATGATACGGAAGATTTCCCGACGTGTCACATTTTTTGCGGCGATGATGTGTTTGCCGGTCGAGAAGAAGTTGAAGCTTGGATTAGAGCGGTAGGAAAAGAACATAATATGTACCTAAAGAATTCAAGGCGAAAACAAGGCGAACGGATGTAAAAGGTTGTGGTTTGGATGTGAGAGGGTGGGGTTTACAAATATGACGGAGAGTTGGACGAAGCGGATCGAAATTTGAGAGGCACAAAGAAAATAGAATGCCCGTTCAAGTAATAGCCGTGGAAAATACCCATGGTAAGTGGAAGGTGATCATTAAGAAAGAGAAGGGCAAACACAACCATCAACCGTCGGATTATCACCGGTGGCATAGATCGAAACGGCGTTTACCGAGAAGGAATTCGGTATGATCAAAGAATTAAGTCATGCAAACATAAAGGGGAAACAGATACTCAACGCCATAAAGAAAGAAAATCCGAAAATTGCGGCAGTTTGAGGCAGTGCAAATCAATGTGTTAAGTGAGAAATCGTTTAAAATAATTGGTAACATTTTTTAGATTCACTATTGACGTAAATTTTATTTAATGCTCGCAGTGCAAAATGCCCAACGAAGATAAGAATGAATAAAATGGGCAACATGACAAAGATGCAATATTTTTTTCCTTGTTAAAGAATTTGGGATACCGGACGTGGTTTAGGCATATGGAGGGACAAACGTTCGGGCGATGTCATGTTTGCTCACCCGAAGGCGCAGGAGCCGACGTTATATCCGTATGTTTTGTGTATGGATTGTACGTATCGGACAAACAAATACGATATGCCTATGTTGGAGATCATTGGGATTACATCGACGGGCAAAAACTATCATGTAGCATTCGCCTTCTTAAAAATGAGAGGAAAGCAAGCTTCTTTTGGGCAATGACTCAGTGCGGATGATGTTTTATAGTCTTTGCGGCTCGATGTGATAGTTCGATCGAGAACGGCTTTGATGAGTCTTTGTTGAGCATCATTTTCCCGAGTCAAAACATCTTTTATGTAGGCGACACATATCCAAGAACGTGGAAAAATATTTGGTACGGTGATGAAGAATAAAAAATTTACCAAAGCATTTAGTTCACGATGGCAAAGGATAGTGCACGCCGATCGAGGATGAATATCAACTTATGTTGGCTCGATGGAAGAAAAATGGAAATGGATACCGGCTCGGATCGTTACGTGAAGAAGGAATGGTTGGAGCCGTCAGAGATCGATTTGTCCATGCTTGGACAAAAAATTATGTGCATTTTGGAACTACTACTACCAACAGTACTAGTTTTAAATTTATCTTTAATTTAATGATTTAAATTTGTCCAATTTTACATTGATCTAATTTATTTTTATGTCATATCGTACAACGAGTTGAGAGTGCACATGGGATGTTAAAGAGTTGGTTAAAAACATCGTCAAACGGTTTGGATAGTTTAGTCTTGCGGATCCATGACTTGATCGAGCTCCAATTCAACGAGATCAAGACTACATTTGAACGGGCAAGGAACTTTGATTTGAAAGTAACGAGATAGGTTATTGTTTTTAACTTGAGAGGTAAAGTATCGCACCATTGTATTGAACTGCTCATCGAAGAGGTTGACGTACGGGGTCGAAAAAGAAAATTGGTACCGATTCGAAAAATGCGGTTGTTCGTTCGACTAACACATGGCTTACCGTGTGCACATGAAATGAATGTGTTGGAGGCCGCTAATCTACCAATTGATCCCCACGGTATCCATGTCTTTTGGAGGACTTTACATATGGAGGGAGAAAAATTTGATGAACCGGATGGATGGAGCTACTCGTGGCGGATGAAGTGCTCAACAACGATGTATGACATAAAAATGTGCTGAAGACGAAGCGACATTATGCCGGCCGATTTCACGCCTACTTTCATTCTCATGCGACAACAGTACATCTAAATATAATATGTAATTATGAACTTTTCTATATTGTGTAATGTTAAAATGATTAATTATGAACTTTTCTATATTGTGTAATGTTACAATGTTTAGGTACACCTATACATGAGCATCACAAAGGACGTCCGAAACTCGACCAAAGGGAGTTGTCCGACCGGGAGCACGTAGATCGGACATACTCCATGATTAGTGACCCAATGTCCATCTCCGGTCGAGGTCGAGGTAGAGGTCGAGGTCGAGGTCGATCTTCATCGATGCATAGTACGGGTAATTCATTTCCATTCGCAGATCAAGTACCATCCTTCATTCATGACTTCATTGATGATTATGTAAATGTAAAGGGAGATGGAAATTGTGGGTTCAGAGTCATTGCCCTATTTCAGTATGGTTCTGAGGAGCGGTGGCTTGATGTGAGACTCGAATTGCTACATGAGCTCAGGGAAAACTGGAATTTTTATGTACGAGTTTTGCGGGAGCATGTAGTAAATGCAGGAAAATATAGACTTGAATGGTATCACTCTCCGACCGAAGAGCATTATTTGGATCTCATGGACTTAGGACTTGTGATTGCGACCAAGTACCAAAAGATAGTCACATGTTGGTCACTTGAGTACGACATACTTACCACTAAAGTCTCGGGCCGAAGAAGGTGCACCGCCAAATGAACAGATAGACTTCGGTTTGGTTAATGGAAACCACTTCATTGCATTATATATGCCGGGTTCTCTCAATGCCAAAGATTATACCCGGTTGGGAACTAATTTGTGATCCCAACATTGCACACTGGGCGAATTTTCCTTTTTGGAGGCAACGACTGCAGCAATTTGAACAACATGCGTGTAAAAAGAAAACATTTGTGTAATGTTATTAATTATGAACTTTTCTATATTGTGTAATGTTAAAGTAATTAGGCACTTTTCTATCAATTTGAAATGTCCAACAATTATAGAATGCAAAGTCGGAAAATGTTTATCATACATAAAGATCGAAACCAAAATATCGTATCAAACATAAGTAAATAATACATATATTCGTCTGGTTAAAGTAAAATTAAACACCCTACATGTTCATCTACATCCATTCTCTAACTTTATTACACAAGTCATCAAGTGTCTCCCAAAAGACAACTTCGTCCGTTTCATCCCGCCTCTCGGGACTCGAAGCTCCGGTTGGTGTCCAACCCAGAGCACGCAAGTGTTAATATTTAATAGTTACTCAAAATCAAATATAATATGTAATGATTGATAAAAATGTCGATATAAAAATTAATAGTTACTCACCGTAGATGCTTCGGGTATCTCGTGGGGATCAACTTCCCAGCCATCGGCACTCCTAGCTCGCGGCGAGACTCGAGGATGCGAATGCTCCAGATACCAAGCCATGTAACCGTCGACCGCCTCATGTGGGTAACTCGCTACCGAGGACCCAATGGCGCTCAAATTGAGCAGAAGAAGTCGCCATTCTTGCCATGCCCTCTTCATAAGCTCGTGCTTGCATTTGTACTTATGGGCATTCCGACCTCTATACACCACGGATGGGACGTATATCCGAGACGGTATGACTTGTGTATACCCAAACCGTCGTAGGCATCGATCGGGCATGTACGGCTCGGTAATATCCTTGGAATGAATTATGCCCAGAAAAGACTAATTGGGACTTCAGCGGTCGGATTCACATGGAATGGGGTCCACGTCACCGTATTATAAAATAATTAAACATCATTAATAAAATATTCTATTAAATGCTTACGAAAATAAATAAAATACGTACCAAGTCGGCAGATAATCGATCTAGTGCACGTCTATACTCTAGCAGTAGCCGCGGACGTCCTTGGTGTCGCGGTGGGGCCCATCTCAACGAACACGGTAAGTTCGGCGTCCATCCTTGCCTCGCTCGGTCTAAATGCGGGAAAGTACTCGTAGATCCAAGTCGAAAAAGTGCCAATTAAATGTGTTAAAAACAAGTGCCAATTAAATATGTTACCAAAAAATTACATAATTAAATTTCAATAATTAATTATACACACTGCAAACAACGTCAAACACCGCAATTTGGGCGGTATTCGCCTAGAAGCAATTCAGTGGCGGTATAAATATGCCAAGGTAGCTGCACCCCACGCATAACCGAACGCGCCTAAGCTCGCCAACAAGGGCAAATAATGCACGATCAATCGATTGGGTCTTGTCCAAAAATAATGTTGCACCCAAAGAACCACATGATATAACCCATCGCCCTATTTCTTGGACTAACTACTTACGGGCTTAGACGTTCCATCAACAAGTTGAACTTAACGCCGCTCGACTTCACGGTGATCTCGGACATTGTCATTCCTAATAGGGCCGACGGTGACCCTTGATTCCCGAGATTGATGTGTTCGGGATGACAATATTCCCCCACGGGAATCAGTAGAATGTAATGCACATCGTGCGAGTGATAGACATCTCACCAAATGGCGGATGGAAACTGTTTGTTTCCGGTGCCATCGCCGACAAACGCAGAAATCAAAGGCATGTTTAGGTCTTTGAAACATGCACGCCTCAAGTGTCCTAGCCGGACTGTTAAGGTCGTTCGTGCTGTCGGCACAATATCACCCATTTAGTAAGGCGATCGGCGGCATTATGACAAATCAACACTTGCCGCTCTGTTAAAAAAAAATATCACCCATTTAATAATTATCATTACCAATCTCATACAAAATATATTGATAACAATAATCAAAATTATGCGTGAAAATAATTTATTTTACCTCGCCATTCCATATTGCATGCGCAATATGGCCAAGAAAACCGAAGCACGGTCGGCGTGGCGGGCCCCCGGATGTGAATCGAATAACATCCACTCATCATCATCGGTATCAACTCCTCGTCCCGTCCACGACCACGCCCACGCCCACGCCCACGACCTCGACCTCCTCGACCAATAGCAACATCCTCGTCGTCATCGTCGTCGTCGTCATCGTCGTCATCATCATCATCATCGAGTCATCGTCGGTGTCTCCCATCTGCATCGATAGGTGCGATGCAACCGCGAAAATGCGAAGCACTCATCACACCCTTTCCCCTTCCGGGCCTCATGCTCGACCCGTCGCCGACTACTAGCGAAGGACCCGCGCAGTTGAGGTCCATTACCTCTAATTCACGTTCACCGCCAAATCACTCTCGGCCATTGGCGAAGGACCACCGGCATGAAAGGATCCATGACCGGTCGAAAAGGCCGGTGGAGTCCGCTCACGAGTGACACTAGGATGATGAACTATCGGTGGAGGCCGCCGACTAGGCCGACTATCCCGCCTCGCCTCTTACTTGCTTTGGCTCGGGCGGATGCGGCTACTATGCGATCCTTGACCTCCGCTATAAGCTCTCGTCCGATTGGTCACCATCGCCATTGCCACCAACTCGACATCTAAAATTAACAATAACAAGTTAATAAGCTAACAAAATTTAATTAAAACAAAATTATAAAATACATAAATGACAATAACAATTAGCGAATTATAAAATTTACGTAAAACAAAAATTTAATCAAACAACAAACATATATCAATTTATGTTTTATATAATCGATAAAAAAATTATGTTTTTATTTATATTTAAATATAGCAATTTATGTTCTTATTTATGTTTAAATATAGCTAACAATTTAAAAGTTTAAATTTATGTTTAAATAATCAATAATGTAATATAGCAATATATGTTTTTTTATGTTTTAAATTTATGTTTTATAAAGTTTAATCTAACAAAAATATAGCAATTTTAAAAGTTAAAATAATAAAGCAATTTAATCTAACAAAAATATAGGAACATCATTATTATTTCAAAAAAAAAAAAAAAAAAAGCCCGGTTATATTTAAATATAGCCGGCCCGGTTATATTTAAATATAGCCGGTCCGGCCTTATTCAAATATAGCCGCCCGGCCCAAATGCATTATAGCCCGGTTGTCCTTGTATATAGCCGGCCGGTTGTTTGTTGGCATAGCCGGTCCGGCCCTCTAAAAATGCGTTTTTTTTTTTCAGTTCATTTAGTTCAACATTAACATTTAATAAAAGATTACAAAAATTATAAAGAAACGTACCTTTTTTCTTTGAGTAAATGTTGAAGGAATATAGGCTTTTGTTAGAAAAGTGGAGAGAATGAGAGAAAGTGAGAAAGTGAGAGAAAAAGTGAAGAGAGAATGAATTTAAGTTAAAATGAGAAGTGGGGGAGGGGGTGTTTGTTAGTTTTTGTTTTTAAAATTTTTTTAGTTTAAGGGTAACTTGGTAATTTTAACATGAAGGGTGCGTCGTTTAGCACAAATGGGTGCGTTGTTTAGCATTCCCCATCGAATAAGGTATAAATAAATAAAGGTACTTCTTCCCCCATGCAAAGAATTTAAATTTTTTTGGTCAATTTAATTAAAGTTTGATTAATAATTTATATAAATTTAATTAATTTTATAAAATTATAAATATTATAATTCATAGTAATTTTAAGATAATTTTTAATTAATAAAATTTGTTTTTTAAAATATATAAAATTTTAATTTAATTTAGTCATATATTAATTTCTAAAAAAAAATAGACTCTTTGTCTAAACGGAGGGAATATTTTTTAAAAGGTTTGTCTAGTTAAATGAGGTAATTTTTTTTAAAATAAGGTAGTCGTCAATTACAACATGCGTCTTACAAATAGTGGTTCCCATTTGTGACTCATACCCAAAATCTATCATTTGTAAGTGAGGTGTCTTACCAACTAAGCTGCACTTACTTTGTCCTTACTGTTATAACAAATATTTATTGGTTAAAAAATCTTATTAGAAAAAATAAAGTGCATGCTGTGTTGTAATTGGTTGTTTGTAGGCTTAATACGACCAAACATATAATTTTTTTCCTAATCTTTAACTAACTAATAGTAATCTATTACTTTTATATTGATATTTTGTGATCCTAATATTACTCGTTATATTATTCTGAAAAGAAGGTAACACTTTGCTCTTTATGTATAGACTGAGCCCGTAAAACTAGTAATATTAGGTATTATAGTGATACCAAGTCATTCATATTACAAACGAATCGAATCATGTCGTATGACTCATCTTATTGCTTGATTGATTATAAGAACAATGTAATTAAAATGTTTTGAACCTTTTTGAAATTTGAACCTTTTAACCATTACAATTTTCAATACATAATATTCCATTCGTTTTAAAATTTTTGTCCTATTTGATTTTTTTAGTATTATTTTTAAATAAAAAATTGACGTTTATTTTTTGTTTTTTTAAATCATAAAACACGTGATTTGTTGAACCAAAAAAGTATTACAAATACGTATTTATGATTTTAAAAAAGATTAAAAAATATTTACATCAAATTTTTATTTAAAAACGGTCTATTTGACTGGAAAATAAAAAACATAACAATAATTTAAGAACAGCCAGAATATTATGTAATTGACTGAAGATAATACTCCCTGCGTTGCGAAGAGTACTCTATTCTATTTTGAAACGTTTTACTTGAAGAGTCCACTTTCCAAAAGTTATACTTACAATTTTTTTTTTTAAAATACATCCTTAACTTGTATTATAAGCATCTTTTTTGTGCTTAAGTATTTTTGTAATTATGACAAAATTCAATTACATTAATATATTATTTAATTATTAGACTTTTCAAACGTAAATTATTTGGGTGGAACAAATGAAGTAATAACATACTAAGTATTAGCGTGATACTCAATATTTTCCCACGTAAACGAAGGGTGATAGAGGAGATTAGAGATGATAATTTTATGTTAATTTTACCCTTCGTCTGTAGTGTATAAAGAAGGTTGAGCAAGTTAACATGGGCAGGGAATTCTAGGGATAAGATGGAGATGGGAAAATAATGAGGAAAGGTGGGAAGGAGGGGGGACGCGGGGGGGGTTGTGTACCCGCGTGGCACATGTTCGTCCAGGTTCGAGGTATGAATGTTAGGGGCGGATATGGTGTTTAAAAATTAATAGTGTTGCAGTAGTATTTAATTTCAGAATCTTTTAAAATCAATGTTATCATATGACATGTTGGACCACATTTTACAATTTTCTTTTTTTTTACTCCTAAAGTTCAGTTTAAGTATTATCAAAAGTTGGTACGTCATACGTGATTATAAGTTACCATAGTAATTACTACTCTAGCCGTTTTTTCAAATATTAACGTTGGAGTATAATTATTGTGGATTCCCTTTGAGAATGTAAAGTATGTAGCGATTTTAAAATGTAGTGTTTTAAAAAATATAGTATTTTTAAAAAGTAATTTTTATAAATACTTTTGGAATATTACTTTAAAAGGCTTTTTTTTTTCTAACAGCGTTTTAAAACCTGCGTTTTGGGAAAAAAATGGAGATTCCAGCGTTTTAAAATGCAGCTGTATTTTGAAAACACGTTTTTCGCACATTGAAACACAATTTTTACAAATAAACTACGTTTTAGCCAAAACGCATGACCAACTTAACGGGCTCTAACTTGAGACCTTTTTTTTTGGATGTTCCTAAGTCGTGGTTTAGTTAGGCCAAACTACATTCAAGTTAAATTTGCAAACTTGATTCCATTTCAATAAGTCAACAATGTTAATTTTACCTAAGTCTTGGTGTAGTTATGCCAAACTAGATTCAAGTTAAATTCGCAAACTTACAGACTCCATCCCAAGAAGTCGAGATCCACAAGAATTACATAAGTCAGATGGTGAAGTAGCATGGGTTCGGGTCGATCAAATTGAGTGACTCCGAGTGTGATGAACTTCCAACAAGAGGTCCGTCTCACTCACCCACGTGTAAAATCTTTTGGCATAGCAAAATATAAGACCCAAAACCTTTGATTAGATAACAATAATTGAAAATGCACAACAAACATGCGTATCGATGCAGATAATTCAGATCTCAACTAAAACTAAGGATAGATATCAATTATTCACATTTTACTACCGTGTAGAGCATTACAGCTCTTCTTACCAAGTTTTAATACAGCTGATTCTCTTAAACACGTGACTTATAGTTAAATTAAAATAATTCTTTTTTATTTCTCTAATTAAGCGTTTAATGGTAATTATGAAGTCGTTCATGCTGATACATCTGTCCAATTAACAAATAGAACCATTTTTACAGAGCCTCTTTGCTACAACCAAATGCTCTTACATTATAACTTATTGCCATTTTCATATTACAGCGGCAAAAATGGAATCTTGCGGAGGGAACCCCACAGACTGACTGATTTCACATTTTTTTTAAAAATAAAAATAAATTGATGCAGGAAATTGGGCCACAATAATTGAAGGAAACCAAACCATTGAAAATGGGCAATTAGATTTTTGTGGGAGTGAAATCAATGTAAGGACAAATAATGATGACTCTTTTGTAGTCAGGATACCAAACATAACTATATAGTCACCCAATGTATACCGTCCACATTATTGAACAAATAATAGTCCATCCCTCCTACTAGTTTAAAATAAATAAAGTAGGTCAATTGTGAGATCGTTCTACCGTACGACAAAATTATTTTGATCAATTCACTATATTAGTCATGAGATCGTCTTACCGTAAAATAATTTTATCTAAGTTTTTGCCAAATAAAATATTTCTTGTTAAATTTATACTAATATGTATTTTAAGAAAGACAAAATACACAAGAGTGTGACTATTAACACCCTCACCCTCTCTTAATACACTCATTCTCATAATACACTCAGTATAAAAATTTCACACCAACCTAATTTCATAATACAACACATATATATTTCCTACTTAACCCTTTTCTAATTTACTCATATTTCTTTCTTTTTCTTCTAACCCTAATCCCCCCACCCACCCAAAGCACGACAGCGCTCTGGGTCTCTCCCTTACCTCCGTCAATGTAAGTCTTCCCTTTCTCTCGCCTTCCTTCTTTTTTTTTCTCCTTCTCAAACCTACCCTCTCTCTCTAGATCTCCATCAATTTGTGCTCCCCTCCCTCATTTCCTCTTTTTTTTTCCCCTCTCCTCCCTCCTCTATGAAAATTTTCAAAAATATCTCGTTCGGCCATGGTCGACCAAACAACACTTGTTTGTTCAGTCAATCATGGTCGAACGAGAGATTTTTGAATTTTTTTTTTATAGGAAGATGATGGATTTGGTGGTGAGATCTCGGAGGGAAGAAGAAGGAGAGGAGAGGGGAGGGGAAGAAGAAAAAATAGTGGTGAGGAGAGAAGGAAGAAGGTGATGGCCGGAGAAAAGAGGGTGACGGCCGGAGAGGGAGAGAAAAAAGAAGTGAATGAATTAGGGTTTTGGAAGGGATAAGGATATCATACTCTTTTTACTAAATGTCATTTTTGTAAATAAATTTAGAGAAGTGTATTTAGAGAGATTGGGGGTTTTAATAGCCCCACTCAATAAGACATAATTCATTTCTATATTTATGATTTTTTGAGAGGTTATTTCTAAGTTTCCTTATACGGGGGTTGGGGCCTGGGGTACGCTCTTTTTTTTTTTTTTTTTTATAAGCGCTAAATGCAGTTCCCCCAATTATACGATAAATGCAGCCCCAGACGAAATTACTAACTTGCCCTCATCTTTTATATATAGAAAATTTTCAACTTAAAACTCTCACTTTCATTTACTTCGAATGTGTATGTTTTTGATATATTTTGTGTTAAATTTGATTTTTTTGTTTAGTTATTTGTTTCTATTGTGTATGCTTTTGACATATTTTGTGTTAAATATATTTTTTTGCTTTATTAATATGTTATAATATACATTTTTACAAAAATGAAAATCAGATGGACATGCGCCTGGCCATGCGCATGTACCATTGTTCTTCATTTTTTAATTATTGCACTTTTAGCCCTTGAATTTGTAAATTTTTAAAAAATTGCACTTTTCCCCCCTAAATTTGTTAATTTTGTTAAATTTTTTATTTTTGTATAGTGCAAATTTCTATTAAGTTAAACAATTTAACGAAATTAACAAATTCAAGGATGTATAGTGCAATTTTTTCAATTTTTACAAATTCAGGGTGTAAAAGTGCAACAATTAAAAAATGAAGAACAAGGGGGACATGCGTCTGACGAGGCGCATGAACAATTTGTTTTTTGTTTGTTTTGTTTTTTTTTTGCAAAAATGTACATTATAACAGACGAGGACAAGTTAGTAATTTTGCTAGGGGGGCTGCGTTTAGCGCCTCCACTTTTTTTCATTGTTACTCCGTAGCATAGATGCGGTTAAAATCTTACTGTTAAATCATTATGTGCTAAACAAGGGCAAATTGGAAAATGACATATAAATGCTCAATTTTGAAGGAGTTAAAATTGTTTTTCGTTTATTCCTCTTTTAGTACTATGAGTATTCTTTCGCTTTTCGACCCAACCATATACTAGCTTTTTCTTTTTTTACAAACTTTATTGTTATTGTTGTTGGATCAAATATATTTAAACCTATACACCGTTCGATTAAATTTATTACATTGAAGGAAAATTTGATCCAACGGTGTGGAGCTGAGATCTAAGTAGATTTGATCCAACGACTAATAATAAAGCTTGTAGTAACATTACATGCTCGAGCTCACAATATCATTCATCATTCTTTTTTCCCTCTATTGTCAAAGTTGTTAATTTGCTTCTATATCCTCTTTCCACCCAAACCCTAGATATTCTCCCTCTCATTAACTGATCCCAAAATCTCTTTCCTCTCTTTCCTCTACCAAGTAAATATTGTCTAGATATGATTTAAATAGTTACTCTACCTAACACTAATTGGTTTTAAGATGGAACATTCATATCTAGTCCGGGCCACATAGTATAGAGCGGGTCGATCTAAGTTCACCCGCCATCCTCTTCTTTTACATGTGCTTCTATCTTCGTCAGCTAGTTACACGTGAGGAGTTTCCTTCCTACGTCCTTTTAGGACCCCCTCAAAAAGAAAAGTAAAAAAAAGAAAAGAAAAAGAAAAGTTACGCGTAAGTGGGCACATTGACTAATATATGACTCGAGAAATTCCTCTACTTTTCACTAATTTTGGGATAGAACCTCCAATATATTCCATACCTAGTTCAAGTATCGCTAGTCCTAGTCATATATATTAAACATAGGCACTAAACGCAGCCGCCCCTATACGGTAAACGCAACCCCTCATCCCCTACGAAATTATTAACTTGTCCTCGTCTCTTATATATAGAAAATATTCAAATTAAAACTCTCACTTTCATTTGTTTCGAATGTGTATGTTTTTGACATATTTTGTGTTAAATATATATATATATTATTTTATTATTGTGTTATAATGTACATTTTTACAAAAAAAAAATCAGATGGACATGCGCTGGCTTGTTCATCGTTTTTCAATTGTTGCACTTTTAGAGCTTGAATTTGTAAATTTTTGAAAATTTGCACCTTACCCCCTTGAATTTGTTAATTTTATTAAATTTTTTATTGACATAGTGCAAATTTCTATTAAGTTAAATAATTTAACAAATTAACAAATTCAAGGGGGTATAGTACAATTTTTTCAATTTTTTATAAATTCAGGGTGTGAAAGTGCAATAATTGAAAAAGACAAAAAATTTGGACATACACATGGCCAAGCGTGTGTCCATTTTTAATTTTTTTTTTTTTGCAAAAATGTACATTATAACAGACGAGAACAAGTTAGTAATTTCGCTTAAGCTGCATTTAGCATATAAGGACTGCGTTTAATTGAGATTTTGTAAAAAGAGAAGTTGGTCAAAGGTCGGGCAAGAAGTTGACACACTTTGACCAGTTAATAGCTATACTACTACCATGCCATAAGCAAGTAAAGAAGTAGTATATGATTGTGGGGGAACCCGGGGGAAGAAGGAAAATGCCAATTAATTTCCTTTTCGTAGTTATCCTGTCCTACTTATTATCCATTTCATCATAATGGATAGCTGGTAGCACATGGACTCTAACAAGAAGTCGGCATTCATGTGACATATATTCATCAGAACTACTTATTTAATACTCTTTACAGTTTTTTTTTTAAATAAAATAAAAGTTATTTTTGATAAGAACCCATTTGATACATCATTTTTAAAACAGTATTTTAAAAATATAGTTTTTTTCTTATAAATGTGTTTTGATATATTAATTAAAATTATTTTTTTCTCTAACAGCGTTTTAAAACCTGAATTTTGAAAAAAAACTGGAAATTTTAGTGTTTTTAAATGCAGTTTTTTCTGCCGCAGCATTGAAGCGCATTTTTTTTGCAAATAAGCTACATTTTATCCATGCATTTTGGTTAAAACGCACGACCAAACAGGCTCTAAGTATACAAACCTTGAGAAATCTAACTTTTACTTTGGTAGAGGTAACTTTTTCTCAAGACAAACTGATAATTTCTTTGTATAATTAAAGTACATGAGAAATACTACATTTATAGAATTTATTTAAAAAGATACATTTACTTTATGCTTTGAAGTGTTGCCGTTTATCGAAATATACAGCAGTTCAAGCATAATGTGAATGATGTAATAGAAAAATCAAATAAAGTGGTGGGAATTAGGTTTTTTTTTGACCAAGTGGTGGGAATTAGTTGCTTAAGAGAAAATGCTACATTCACATAATTTATTCACAGGATGCATGTGCAACATATTGTAAAGTGTTATACGCTTATAGTTATATAAATAAAATATTTAAATGAATTTTGTATACGTAGCTTTTTCAAGTAAAATAGGTCTTCTCAAGTATACGAAAATTTTGTATACGTAGCATTATTACGAGCTCGAGTTTGTGATATTCTTACGAGCTTTAGTGTTAGTGTTGTTAGATCAAATTTGTCATTTTCTAAGTAATGACATGAACAAAAGATCTGACGGAGTAGAGATCTAAGCAAATTTGATCTGACGATACTAACACTAATTAAAGTTTGTAGAAATACCACAAACTCGAGCTCATAATATCATACATCGTAGTATAAACATGGACACTTTGATGTATATATGCTTAAGTCTTTTTTTTTTCTTTATAAAATCTAAAAATAACGCTCAATTTTAAGAACGAATTAATAGTCTTGAGTAGATGGAGGTAGTCAGCATAGGAAAAAAGGGCAGAAAAGGCGCCGTATTACCGGCGAGTCCAATGGGAAATGCTTTAAAGTTGTTGTTGTGGAATTTTTCAGATTTTCAGGTGTGATTCAGAGGAGTTGATACCCAAAGATTTGGGAGTTGACTGAGAAGAGAAGGGAGTGACTTGCGAAAAGTGGGGGAGGGATATGTTATTCAATGAGTTTGTTCACTCGCTTGCTTAACCACCATTAAATTTATTTTATAGAGTAATTCATTTTAGCCGTTTGTATCGTGTTCGACTTTTACTAAGTCAAATAAAGGAAGTCTTGTATTCGATTTTTACTAAGTACAAATTTATTTGAGTCAACAACAGACTAAGTACCACGAAACGAAGATTAATTTTGAAAACAAAGCAATTATTGTGAAAGATTAAAAAAAAAAAAATAAAAAAAGGAGGAGGGATACGTTGTCAATGAATTATGAATAAAGAACCGCCATTGTCACATGTTAATGCAGGTTTTTAGGAGATACGTCACATGTGCAACTATCCATCAAACATGGTCCCTTCTTATCTTACCTGTTCTTTCCTGCTCTTACCTCCCCCACCCCACACATTCATACGTGATACTCTCCTTCCTTTTTAAAATCTTCGATTTTCAAGAAAATGAACAAAATTGATGATGATTAATTAGTTTTAGTATCACCGAAATAACTCTATTTCTATCTCGTTCAGAGTCGTACTTGTGTTTATAGTGGCGGATCAGGATATTTTTTTGAGTTTTCAGTTATTTCTTCGTTAACGTTTTCTATTCAAAATCTTTGACGGAGGTGAATGAAGTGACTAATATGACTATGAAATTGACAAAAAAATATAGTAGTGTGCCCTTAATAAAAAAAGGTTTAAAGTAGACGAGTTTACTATTTAAGTACTCTTTCAATTATGTATCTCGGAAAAAAAAATGGAAGAAGAAGAAGAAGAAAACACGTAGTGATCTTTTTTAGAAAACTTTTTGATTCAAAAGACTGTAATGAGTAAATATAAATTTCAAGAAAGTTGAAAATACAATGATTGCGGGGGCACGTCGGTGTTGTATCGAAATAAATGTATTTAATTTTAAAAAATGTATAATTTACATTTATTTATTTATTTATATATATGTTGATGTAATTATGTGTGAGCATGAGAGAATATGATGATTGTCCTAAATATAAGATGTGGGGTGACGAAGTCGGAAGAAGTTAAGGAACAAAATCATGCAGCTTTTAGTGTAAGCTGTTTTTTTGTCTTTGTCCATTTGTTAATTAATTCAAAAATCGAGATTTAGTATTAAGAATTGTTTTAAAGGATAGTATCATGTGATGTGAGCAGCAATGACTAATGAGTAATCTCACACTCTCGAGCAATTTAGGGGTGTAAATGGTTCGGTTTGATTTGGTTTATACCAAAACCACAAATCGAACCGCCTCCTATCGGTTCCATTTTTTTCAAACCAAACCGAACCGCCTGAGATTCGAAACCGAACTAAACCGAACCATTCGGTTTGGTTTGGTTCGG
This sequence comes from Platycodon grandiflorus, assembly GCA_016624345.1. Taxonomy (NCBI): domain Eukaryota; kingdom Viridiplantae; phylum Streptophyta; class Magnoliopsida; order Asterales; family Campanulaceae; genus Platycodon; species Platycodon grandiflorus. The sequence goes on along the minus strand of CM028366.1, from coordinate 47,021,606 downwards.
TTCGGTTTTATGGTTCAAAGAAATTTATTTTTTGATTAATTATTTTTTCAAAACCACTGAAGAGATATTGAAAAAGAAAAAGTCAATGTCAATTTTTAAATATTTAAAAAAATAAAGAAGAAATTTGAGACTAATTTCGTTAAAGTCGAGAGATATCTTACGATGGTTAAGAGTATATTTTGGTTCTATGAAGTGTGAGAAAGAATATTAGAGAGGTGAAGGGAAAGAACTAGAGGAGAGGGACAATGACAGACTAATGGTGAAGGACGATATTGCGTTGAGGTGAGAAAAAAAGCCTGAGGTGAGAGACAAAAGCGTGAGATTACCATCTTTACTCTTAAGTTTTTAAGATTTCAGTAAACAATTCAAAATTTTCAAGACAAATCAAATGACTATTAATAACAAGAATAAGATTATATATATACAAGAATATTTTATATATATATATATATATATATATTTAACGGTTTGGTTTGGTTCGGTTTCACCCCTAAAACCACAAACCAAACCAAACCGATTGGTTTATAAAATTTGCAAACCATGACCGAACCACCCTAGTCTAAAACCAAACCAAACTGCTCAATTTGGTTTGATTTGGTTCAGTTTCGCGGTTCGGCGGTTTAAATTTACACCCCTATCGAGCATCATCTCGTTTTCTTTAGTCCTTTTTTTGATTTAGTTAGTTCCAAGTTGAGAAAATTCCGGCGGTTCCTGAATTTTAACAATTAAACTTGGGGGGTGGGTGAAATGTAGTGCCATGCCACCCCCTATGGTTTGACCCAATTTCAACGACCACCCTTCCACCCCCTTTGGAATGAAAGTAACAACAATTGACTAAATTCCCCCAAATTTCCAAACCAAAACAAACTTTCCCGATTCAATGTGGCGATCTTTTCTTGTCACTGCGTGTGAGAGAGAGAGAGAGAGAGAAATTATGTCATGTTCAAACCCCAAATGCAAAGCAAGAAAAAAATAATCCTCCATCCTAGAATAAGTGTTCCCCTTTCCTTTTTGGAAAAAAATTTCAAATTAATTGTCAATTGCGCCCTTCTTGTTTGTAAGATAGAAAAATAACTAGACTCCAATGATTTGATTCCACTAGTGAGAAATTGAGGGGTATTAAAGGAAAATAACATAAAGTCAAACACTTCTTACAACCCGTGTATATTCAATAGAGAACACTTATTTTTGGACGAAAAAGTAGCAAGCAACACTTCCTTTGAAATTCCTCTCCCTTCTCCTTAGTTGTTCAGAATGCCCAACTCTTTCAAACCCTAGCCCTAGCGCCAATTTCTCCAACACATGACTCCCCTCCTTCGCCGCTTTTCTCGCCGGCGAGTTACTGCCTTCCTTCGCAGCATCAACTAGGGTTACATATTCCTTTCATCAATCTCACTGAATCTCTCGTTTCAGAAATTCCACAAAAGAAATCAATGACTGTGTCTATCTATTATGGCTACTGGAACAAAGGATTGGAGACTGTATGGAGATTTTTACAAACCATATATTTCATGGCGGTGGCCGGTGATGGTATATTTCATGGCCGTGATGGTAGCATCGCTTCTAGTACACTACACTGGTGGCATTTAGGCAAACGCAGAGGATGGTGGCGTCTGGGCAACCACATCCACAGCCACGGCCAAGACGTCGATGAAGGAGTGAAATAACGAAAGGTTTTGGATGAGCGATGAGGGAGGAGAAATTCTTAGGTTTTAAATAATGGGAAAGGGTAGTTTAGGGTTTACATGAAATGGGTGAGGATATTTTTGTCCTAAAATTACATTCACAAGGAATGATTTTGGCTGGATTTCGAAATCCCAACCCCCTCCCTTCCAAATGGTATTTCAAGATTGAGGGATTTGGTCATTCCCACATAATGAGATTCCGGCCCAAACTTTGGTTTGCCCACAGAATTCGTCAAAGGGGATTCGCCATTCCATTCCCTCTGAATTCGTGAACCAAACGCCATCTAAGATGATCCGAATGATGCTGACTGCAACCAATAGCTCCAAAAGGAACTTATCAACCGGAAATAAAACATACTCTTTGTATCTGGATAAGGAAAGAGCTCTTACCTTCAGCCATGAGATTATGCAAGGCTTGCGCTCCTTATTCTTGTATTCCAGGCTCACATCAAATGTTTAGTGCACTTCTTTGTGGAAAGTATACAAATATTTTGCATTGTTGTCACAAGTAAAACAAGGTAGGATTTGCAGGAAAATACTATGGAACGGAACCTGACTATGACTATGGAAGCAAAAGGGGTACATGTTAGGAACATCTTCCTGATTCAACAATTTCCAATTATAGCAGAAGAAACTTATGCTGCTATATTACAGTTAATAATCTCTACAGGAAAAAATTATCAAGTTCAAGCTAATGTGGAAGGCGGGTATCCTGCAACTGCGCTGAAGCAACATTGTGAAACTGTGTGGATGCCACGTTATGGAACATTGTTGGTACAACGGAGTTTAAGTGCGGAGGCATCACATTATGCAACTGCAACGGCCTCATGTTGGGCAGTTCCTGTGACAAACATGGCAATAGAATTGGCATAAAGAAACGGATGACACTACAGACACCTTACTCGCATATCACATCTTATTATTCATTCAAGACACCAAGAAGCTAGACTAGTCCATGACCAATGTTAAACAGCCATCTTTCATAATTGTTATTTGATTTGTTTGAATGGCTCCCAAGAATCAGGATCCAAAACAGCAGCTTGTAATCCTATAACATCATTATGGTCACAATTAATTTTGGGTCATTACTGAAGTTCCTCACCCATGGATATTATAAATTTTTATATATTTAAGCTTTACTAAATTCCTCATAAAATTAAATCCTCCACTCTCACCTCCTCCCCACTCCCTGATGTAAACAAAATGTAACTATGTTGAAAACAACTTCTTGAACTACTTTAAACTAATATCAACAATCAGGCTAGAGGTAGGGGAAGGGGAAAACCAAAACCAAAACCAAAATGTACATCTACAATAAAGAAGGATATGAATGAATGTGGCTTGTGTGATGACCTTGCATTGGACTAAACTAAATGGCGAAAAAGAATTTTATATAGCCAACCCCAAGTAATTAGGACAAAGGCTGAATTGTGTTGCACTTTAAACTCATCTTCAAGTGGCTGAAATCGCAAAGTATAAAACCTTGTTCGTGGTCTTATGCATGTGTGGCTACCTTCACCTACTCTTGACCGACTTTTTACTCTGATGACAAGTCATAACATCATTAGAACTCAAACAGACATGCTAAATATTTGATTTGGTGACTTTATCTTATATACTTTAAGTTTGAGCAGTAGCTTTATTTTTCAACAAATTCTAACATGTTGGCATACAAACAATGGCAACCATAAAATATGTAACAAAGGGATTACAATAATCGTTAGTGCAACCTACCATTTGGTGAAAGGTACCCTGTATCCCAATATTTACAACTTCCGGCGCTGCAGGTACCTGATTCACGTATTTAAGCATATTAACAGTCAAATCACTGAGTGAAGCCAAAAAAGGATCAACAAGTCAATGTTACAACATGTATTAACTAATCAAATTCACTAACCTTCCCTTTCTTATTTGCATTACTTTCATAGCTAACCTTTTCTTTCCCACACTCTGCTCTCTTAGAGCCTTTGCTTGTCTTATTCACTTTGAGATTGGACACAAGCTCTTTGGATACTGGTGTTCTACCTTGGTTTTCTTCCTCATTACTGTGAATGCCAACAGGTGCCAAAGTTTCAGGTCTCAATTCATTTTGAACCTTATTAACAGTTGAACACTTCATCAAAGCTTCTTTAATAGCACCCAGAGCAATATTGTAACTATCTTGAGAGCGTGAACCTTCTTCACCCAATATTATAGCTCGACGACACAAATCATTAAGGCGACGCACCTTAGTCTGTACATCATCTAATCTTTCCCTAACGGGATAACTACTCGTAGCAGCATTAGTCCATCTTTGCAATATATATTTGGAAGGGATAGTGAAGACACCAGACATTTGGAGAACCACAATAGCATGTCTACAAAGATAACCTTTAAATTCAAATGAACGGCATGAACAACAGATTTCTGACTTCAATTCGTTCCACTCCACCATGAAGTCTTGATTATTTTCAAAGTCTTTGACAGCATATGTTATTGAACACTCATCTTCATTTTCTTTCTTAAGATGACAAGCAGCGGCTCCCAAAACCTCAAGCTGGAACCTCTTAAAGATTTCATGAGTATATACAAAAGACAACTGTTTTTCAAAAGGTGAGGGAGACTTTAACTCAGGCGTCTCATGCCATGCATCAAAATCTGCTTTCGCTTGCTCTTCATACCTTTCCTCAAGGACCAACTTGTATTGCTCTAAAAAGTCTCTCAAGGAAGTTTCTCCTTGAACATATTTGTCAAAGAAAGCGTTCAGACTTTCGGATCGAGAAGCTGCAGACAAGCCAGCAAGAGATATATCTCTCATAAATGTAGGCACCCACAGTTTGCGATCCTCATACAACGATTGAATCCATGCATCCTCCCTAAGATTAAATTTGTCAACTATTTTCCACCATCTCCTTTCATACTGTTCTTCAGTCCAAGACCTATATATACATTTATAAAATTTGGCAATGAAAGTATCGTGCCATGGGTTCAAATAATCAATTTGCCTAGGAATCTTTTCAAGCACATGCCACATAGAGTAATGGTGCCGTGTGTCTGGAAAGACTGCTGCAACAGCTGCTTTAACGGTACTGCTTTGGTCAGTAAGTATAACTTGTGGAGCTTGTCCACCCATTGACAAACACCATGTCTGCATCAACCAAACAAATGTGTATACTGTCTCATCTGCAATCAATGCACAACCAAGCAATGTGGGCTGAATATGGTGGTTGGATCCAATAAAAAGAACTAAGGGTATTTTATACTTGCTCCTGAAGTATGTAGTGTCAAAAGAAACTACATCACCAAAGTTAGTATAATCCTCCATGCCCTTGGGATCAACCCAAAACACATTTCTCAATCGATGCTCTTCATTCAGGTCGACAGCGTAGAAGAATTTTGGATTCTCTTCCTGCATGTTGACAAAGAGGTCAAGCAGAACTTGAGCATCTCCCTCCTCTAAGGTCAAATTGCGGCCTCTATCATGCTGATTCCGGATATAATTATCTAAAGAACCTGAATAGTGATATGCACCATATTGTTTGGACACTGCAGCTAAGATGTTCTTTCTTCGTACTTTAGCATCATTTTTAAGCGGATCAGCATTCCTGTGGCTACGGAAGAGATGCGCTTGTGAGGGAGAAAGCTCGTGATTGTGCTCCTTTATAAAACTATGGATGTACCATTTGCCATTTTGTCTTCTCTTCACATGCATGCTTGCTTTACAGCCTATCTTTGGTGACGGTCGTGGGTTAATGGCATCATCAGACTGCTGCTTGCTTCCATATCTTTCACATGAAAATTTCGCATCAATGAATTCCTTTGTTGCCCTAGAACGCCGGCTGCTCAATTTAGCAATTCCAAACCCAGCAGATTCGGCATATTCTCTATAATAATTAAATGCTGCCTCATTTGAATCGAATTCAATATCATCTTGAGGTTCTACTTTGGTATTGCTGGCAACAGCATTAATATCCATCGCCGAGGCAACAAAATCCGGACTTAACTGAAGACCAACCTTCAAAATGTTTTCACATTTGGTCTACCACATAGCACATGATGCTAGGAACATTCACAGCCTGCACCAGTGCAAAGACCATAAGTTTGTCTCTCATTGATCATTTGACTAAACAACTCGAAAACTAGAAAATGACAAGCGTGAATTATAATCAATTGCACAGTCTGCTTGTGTTTATATATTGCTATTTTCCAATTAGGTATCCTATTTAGTCGTATTCACATTGATTACAACTGCAGCCAAGAAAACTGCAGGAACGGGACAATGTAGAGCAGCAACATGTTCCTTTGAATTTAAACCACATACCAATTAAGTGCAGATTCCAAAAGCATTCAATTTACAGTTCTTTATCGAGTAAATTTAACACGTTTTTCCTTCCAAATTTAGAATTATTAGTTTTTCCTTTTCCATTCAAAAATATGATTCTACAGAGCTCAATATAGAATTTATATAGTACAGTGGTATATACAACAATTATATGTATGTTAGTGGTATATACAACAAATGATACCTTCGAGAAAGAAAATCAATTATATGTATGTTAGTGGTATATACAACAAATGATACCTTTGGAGAAATAAAATTGCTCTCTCCGTCCCAAAACGAATGTCCCCTTTTTACAAAAAGTTATCCCAAAATGAATGTCAATTTTCTAATGAAGTTACTAAATTCACCCTTGTCAACCATCATGTCTTAATGTAGACATGCAATGTTATAATGTGGAATCCTTTTTCCAAAAAATAAAAATAAAAATGTCCCACAATGAATGTCAATTTTATAACGGATATACTAAAATCACCCCTATCGACTATCAAGTCTTAATGTAAACTTACAACCAATAGGGGTTGACCTGAGTGGAAGGGACTCTGGTCATTTAAGCTAGAGGTCTCGGGTTCGAGCCCTTGCGTATGCAGAAAACTTCCTTAGAAGAGGTCCGGCTTCTAGTGCCCAACACTAACTCAGGAGTTAGTCGTGAGCCTTCAGGTTTGATAATACCTTGAGAAAAAAAAATTACAATTGGAAAGTAAGGGTGCTTCATATCTGCGCTACTAAAATGACTTAAAAGAGTAAACACACATGAAAATGGGACAGGTATTTTGGGACGGAGGGGTTAACTTTCGGTGTTTAATTAGTTTGGTACGCAACAATCTTGATTCCCTTCGAGCTATATGAACTATCATGAAAGTGAAATTTGTAGTAAGTATATAAAATCATCAAGGATTAAACTGCCTCGACGAAGCTCAAATAGCTCCAAATGAATTGAAATCAGTGGAGATTAATAAGCTGATTGAGTGAATATATAGTTAATTACCTGTAAATTGAGGAGATGTATTTCGAGAAATTCCATGAGAACTTGTGATAGGTTCATGAAGAACGCCTCGGGACGATTGAATGTGTGAAAAAGAGAGCGAAGACGTCCAAACTGAACTGGAGAATGATAGATGATGAGAGAGAGAGAGTTGAAGTGTGGAATGTTCGCCGGGGATCAGTCTGTAGGGTTTCTCTGTGATATGAAAATTGGGGAAGAAGAAGATGGTAAAATCGTTTCTATTCGCTACTCGCTTAATTTCGTTCAAGCAGGCACATAGCACGTTTGCCCAGCCACAACTGTTGGGGGTTGGCAATGCGACGAGTCAGCGCTGTACAATTATAAACATGAATTACAAAGAGAAATCACAATAAAATATAGCATAACCCTGAAACACAACACAAAAGTCTAAAATTATAAATTTAATTAAAATTATATTTATAATAAAATAAAATAAATAACACAAAAATACGATAGTACTACATAAACACGATACGATAACACGAATTGTCACCCAAATTCCTTAGATGAGCATTGTTCTTGTGGAGAATATAATTTAGGGGTATCATGGACCTCATGGTTTCATTTGAGAAATATACGAGTCGAATTGCAGGTTATCAAAATTTTAAAAATTATAAAAATTTATAAAAAATTGTCTAAAGATTATTTTTTGTAAGATGGGATCTCCATGATCCAATTCATCCTGTGTTGGTAAGCTGAGTTGTGAGAAGGTAAGGCTCCGTATTACGAATTAAGATCCGTAAGACATCTTACAAAAGACCTACTTTTTAAAAATTGAGTTAAATTATTTGAGTAATTTTGAATAGTCAAATGGCTCTACTTGAAACTGCAATTTTGTTACGTAATCTTATATTTCAGGTTAGGTTTGTGACTCAAGTCGAAATAAAAACTAGCTATCAAATAATAGGAAAAAAAAAATTAATAAACAATTTCCAAACAAAAGATCATACGAGTCTTAAATATTGATAGCACTAGGCATAAAAAATTTATCCAGCCTCATGTTCTTAAATGGACCTTGCCAGAGAAATTATTTCGAGTACCTTAAAACATCATACCCAACAAATTACAAACAAATCAAAATAAGAACTTAGAGTACTTAATTGTGAGATAGTACATTTTCACTAATCCAATGATTGAAATGAAATGTATATATTTGTTTGATAATAAAGGAGGATTGTATTGAAGATAAGAATAGACATAAAAGACTGGCGTTACAAGAAAATTTAAAATAAAATAAAAAGTTACTCCACCCTTAGACATGCCCATCCGGTTACGGTTCAAACGGTTCGAACCGTGAATCGTTCGAACCTTGAACCACCACGTCACCAAACCGTTGATTCTGAACCGTTTATGAACCGTAACCGGCAGTTCAACGGTTCAGTTCCGGTTCAGACAAACCTGAACCTTTGAACCTCCAATTTGAACCGTGAGCCGCGAACCGTTGAACCGTGAACCGTTGAACTGCCGGTTCAAACGGTCAAAATTCAAAAAAAAAAAAAAAAATTACGGTAAGATGATCTTGGCAGCTTGGCTTAAAAAAATACCCTTTGATGCAACGGTCATTGGGCCAATTGGCTTAAAAAAATTAAAAAAAAAAATCATCTTTTCTCAACCTATAAATACCCTCTTCATCTCTTCAATTTTTTCCACTCCATCTCTCTAATTCTCTCAAGTTCTATACTCTCAAGTCTTAAGTCTCAAATTTCTTCATCTCTCAAATCTCAAATCTCAAATCTCTCAACTCTCAAGTGATCAAAAGCTTCAAATTTCCAATTTTACAAGTAAGTATTTATTAATTATTATTAAATATGTTTTTATTTTTTAATAATATTATTTACTCCTCTATTTTTTATTAAAAACGTTTTTTTATTTATTTTTCTATACTAATTCTCTCAATTCTATAAATTATTTTAGGTGAATGTATTGATCGTATGAGAGAAAAATGACTAAAGTATTTTTTGAACATTCCACAATTATTTTTAGTAGCTAAACTATTAGATCCTAGGATAAGACAAGATGGTTTAGAAGACATAGTTACATATTATTATCAAATTTTATTTCCCGATGGCATTGACTTATTTTTAACCGAACCTATCTCAAAAGCAAGTGACGTTGTAAATGAAGCTAAAAATTGTTTATATGATATTTTAAAGAATATAACGCAATTTATGGTCCAAATAATGATAATGTAGGTACTAATAGTACTAGTCAAATGAGTGATGACCCATTTAATTGGGTACTAGTAGTACTAGTCAAATGTAAGTACTAGTAGTACTAGTTTATTAAAGCCAAAAATATATTATACATTTTGTAGTTGCTAGACAGAAACACATGGGTCCTATTAATGTAAGGGCATTGAAGAAAAAACACACAAAAATCAAATATTTTTTTAAAACTCGTATAAAGTCAATAAGAGATACTTATTTTGGGATGAAAAGAGTAATAAAATGAAAGAAATAGCAAAATAATAATAACTTATGAAAAGAATAGCATATTATCAATGAATGGTCAGATGATAAATATGGTCCGACGATTCAATTTGACAATTCGGAACTGCGGTACATGATACAAAACCCTGAACCGATTGACCTACTGGATTTGAAAAAATTCAAGCCAACTCAAACGACACAGCGCAAAAAATAGAACCAAATAACCCAATTCAGTTCAGAATCACTATTTGACGTTTTGGATTGATACCCCTAGTGGTCATAGTCGACCACTTCATTTGCTAACATAGTAGTCTAGAACTAAGAAGAAGCCACCAAATCGATGTCAAGGTCATATGTTTCAAATTTTGAACCTCTGAAATATTGTACTTTTGATTTTTAACCTTAGAAGAAGGTATCCAAATCGACATTTTTTTATTCTTCCATTGGTTCCGAACCATCACACCACTTGAATTAGTGATGTCAATGGGACAGAATGGGATGAAATTTGCCTTGACCATTTCCAACTCATTATGTTTTTTTCATTTCTATCTCATATCATCCCATGATGGAAATTAAAGGTAATTTCTGTTACGATTTTTTAATTCTCATTTTCATCTAACTTAACCCCATTCCTAGTTACTTCAAAAATTCTTAGAGTGAAGAAGAAAGATGAAAATATTTTGCAATTAGCTGATTTTTTATAGCACTGAATTACTATACCATGTCAATCTAAGACTTCGTTTGTTTCAAGGAAAATAACTTCTGAAAAATGATTTCTGGAAAATAGCTTTTAGAAAATGAAAAGATTATATTTTCAAGCGTTTGGTAAATCTTTTGAAAATATGCCGAAAAATATTTTCGGGTATTTGGCGAACACATGAATTTTTTTACAGAAAACATATCATGAATATGTATAAAATGTTATATTCCCTTCGTCCTAAAATTAGTGTCCCTCAACTATAACTAGTGGTATCAAATCAATGAGGGTTCATCTACTTTTCAATCTCACAAATAACAATAACATGATTGAAAATTGACTTGAAAACACGTTTCAAAAATAAAGGAAAAAGAAAAGAAAGAGATAATTGTTGTGGGATGTCCTGAAATAAAATAATGGACAGTTATTTTAGGACGAATGGAGTATTTATTAAAATTGAATAGTACAAAGGTGATATTAGGCTCCAATTTCAGCCCCAAATTAAAAATTATATGATCTCAAACATTATATCATAAGCTTCATGTACTCTTCAATCAAATATTTTATTCCGTGTAGTACTATCTTTAAAAATTAAAGTATAAGAAAATAATTTAAATTTTTTAATCAACTCACTAAAGAATTTCAAACAAGATATATAGAACGTGTTCACTCTATCTTAGTATTTCTAATTGAAATATCAAGTTAAAATATTTTTAAAAATTCAACTATTTGAATATGTAATATTATTGTTATTTTCTCGTCTCAAAATAAATATTTACTTTTATTTGTGATCGTGAATAAAAGTGAATATTTATTTTGGGACGAATATGAATATATTTTTCAATGTTATAAAAGTTTCCATAAATCTTGACAATATCAACAAAATGTTATATAAATAAAACTTTGTTCACAGAATCACTTCAAAATATTACGGTAAAATATTACGATTATTTTCTTGAAAGAAAAGTTATAAATGAATATATCATATCCAAATGTGCAAAGGTGATATTAGAAGAAAATAGGAATGAACAAATTTTGAAAAATGACTTGCGAAAATTGAATCCGTAAGTCATTTTCCTGAAAAGAAAGCTTCATTTTTCGTTGAGTTGTAAAAGATTTTATATTGACTACATTTTTCAAATGTTACCAAACACAGAAAAATAAAAAAAATACTTTCCAAAAATCATTTTCCGTGAAACAAACAGAGTCTTCTTTTATTGTAGAAACGTCTATATGAATGTAAATTTAAAGAGGCATTTTATTGTTGATGATAATATGAAATATATATATATATATATATAACTTAATAATTATACTTCTAACCATTAATAATTTTCCCATTTCCCCAAGCTATTAATTATGTATAGTACTTTCTACGTTCCTAAATTATTGTCATGCTTAACTTCTTCTTTTTTTATACAAATTACGTATTTTATGATATTAAAAAAAATAAAATAATATGTCAAATTTTATTTGAACAACATCTTGACCAAAAAAAATTAAACAAGACGATAATTTAGAAACAGATGGAGTACGTTTCTATTAGTTGTGGACTGTGGAGCAACATGTAGTGCTCTTGGACTACTAAATATTTTCTCGAAAAGTACAGAGGCTTTTTCTGGTGGCTTTAGCCCAATGTTTCACAGATTGACCTAGCCATACGATTCAAAAGACCCCATATGAAATCCAGCCCAAACATCCAAAATTTGATGCCCCTAACCATAGCCCAAGCACAATGCCTTAAATACTTTGGGCTAATGCCTGGGCCGGACCGTCTGAGTTCAGTTCGGCTCACAACTTGATTAACCCGTGCCATTCACATTTTTTATCTCATATATTTTTCAACTTGACTCAAATCTTATATCCCATTAAAAATTAATTATAATTTAGTTTTGCAGACTTTATATCCCATATATTTTTCAACTTGTACTTAAATCTCATTTATTAAGTGTTTGAAAAGTAACTATTGCGATGTATATATTTACCTTGGTGACGTAGCATAATAAAAGTTGGGTTAATTACATCATTAGTCCCTCAACTATAGACTTTTTCACCACTAGTCCCTTAACAAATTTTTTTCAAATTTCAGTCTCTTGAGTACCAAAATTAGACACGCTTAGTCCTTTTGTTGGATGCCGTTAGTATTTTTTCGTTAAGTCTGTCATGTGCCTAACACGTGACATTGGTTAAGGGCAATTATGAAATTTCAAGTGCAAGATTTTTTGTAATACTTAAATAATTTATTATTTTTCTCTTTCTCTCCTCCCCTTCCTACATCTTTACTAACCTCCCCCCTCCCCACCCCTCACCCAACATCTTTATCCCCTTTTACCATCTCAGCCCCAATTTCTAAATATCAGTTTTATGCGCCGCCCCAATTTCGTTGCTTGAAAAACGTGAAGAAACTGCTTGTTTTAGTTTCGGCGCCTCCAGCTACCCTTCTCTATCCATCCCCGATCGCAAATTCTACCACCAGTACAAATTTCAACTCCCAATTGGTCGTTGCCGCCGTTACAGAGCCACCAGCTAAACAGAAGACCCCAGTGAAGAGAACTTCTACGAAAGATTGCCACACCAAAGTTGATGGTCGCGGCCGCACGGATCCATATGCATGCATGCCCCTTCATTCTGGCATCTTCCTTCCCTATTCCCCCGGCCACCTCATTCAGGCCTTCTCACCACCGTCACAGTCACTCCGAGATGAACTTGAAGATTTGGTCAAGAAGGGATCTAGAACTTTCGTCTTCAGGACGACTTAGATCTGGTCTCCGACCCCTACGATACGCCCTCGAGAAGTTTTGGAGAGATCGGATCCGAGGACGATCTCTTTTGTACTTACATGAACATTAAAGATTCGCGCGAGTGATGCACTGAGGAAGAACTCACTGGATGGCTGTTGCAAAAGAGGGTGATTCGAACGGCTGCTGAAGGTGAGATGAGAAAGAGGAAATTGTTCGATCTCACTCTGTTTCTGCACTTGCCCAGTTCAAAATTTTTATTTGAAAATTTTAATTTTATTTGGTATTTTGTTTGAGTTTTGTTAGTTGAAGTATGAATTTGGTATGATTTTTTAGTGGAGATTTATGAGTTTTTTTCTGAGGTTGAGAATAGAGAGGTTGTAGATGAGTTAGTAAAGAGGGGCTTGTGAAATTTTAATTTTGCCCTTACTCAAATGCACGTGGGAGACACATGGGCCACTTAACGAAATTCTTCTAATGGCATCCATCAAAAGGACTAGCAGCGTGACTTTTTGGTACTCAATGGACTGAAATTTAAAAAAAAAAAAATTGTTAAGAAACTAGTGATGAAAAAGTCCATAGTCAAAGGACTAATGATCTAATTAACCCTAGAAAGTTGATGTAACTCTTTAGAAGCTTTTTGACGGCGCACGTTACCATTACGCTGTAGGTTTCGTGTGCAAAGTTATCTCTCTTCTTTATAATTTTACCATTACGTCATATACTCGTTTCTGATTCTTTCTATTGACATGTAGTTTATTGACATGTAGTAAAGGTATACGGAACGGCACAATCATAAAGCTTTATACTTTGATTGTAACTTTATACACAAAAATATAACTAGAATCATATCAAGGTCCCAAATAAATAATCATGAAAGTTGTTAAGCACATTTAAAGTTTCATAACAAAAAAATATGAACATATTATTAACCAGCTTTTAAGTTTAATTACTAAAACCAAATTAATAATTGGTTCAAAGAATTAAAGATTGTATTAATTATTTTAGTTATTTTGCACTCACACCAAACTCTCATACACTATTTAAATAATACTCCCTCCATCCCTAAAATATTGTCTTTTTTTTTTTTTTTTTTGTCGGTGTCAAAATAATTGTCTTGTTTAAAAATTTTCTTTTTGGGACAATACTTTTACTATTTTCCCCCTACTTTTACTATACTAATATTAATAATTAAGTCAATTATTTTTCTTACTCTGTGTATCGGGTCAAACAAGACAATAATTTAAGGACGGATGGAGTAATAATAATAATGAATTTGGTTGGAAAAGTTAAAAATTACAAACAATCTCTTATAGCCTAAAGGGTTAGGAGGTTGCAAGAAAGTCCATTCTTTTTTGTCAAAACTATTAAGTGATTTTATTTATACCATAAAATTTGAAGTAATTACTTTAGCTGTGTAGAGTTTCCTATCACACCCTATGTTTCATGAAATTATAGCCTAACACATGTCCTTATTATTTTATTCGATCTTCTTTTTACAATAACATATAAGGACAAGTGTAGGGTTAAAATTCAATAACACATAGAGTGTGACAAAGGGTGAGATAGAAGTTTTAAAACCGAATTTCACCATTTATCTATATATTTGGCATGATGCGAACCTCTCCAAACAGAAGTCATGGCGTTTTATATTGGATGAGTTAAAAAAGAAAAGCACTTCGTTTGAGGGAAGGGAATGTCTTTCTAGTACACTTAGTGTAAAAATGGAGGTTGTGCTCAAACTGAATCATGAGCAGCACTATAAGATTTGATACTATATATAGAAAGAATGAGGGTAATGTTGGTTAGCATATTTTTGGAAAGAATCAGTTCCCTTTTGGTGAATAATATCTTATCCTGAGCCTAAGGCATTATGGAATTGGCCTCCACATCAGCCACCCGACATTGTTTTAGTTGCTGGGAATCTTTCCCCAAGGACATGGTTTTTCATTAGCAAAGTACTAGGTACACGTAGATGCCATCTTATTACAGCAAAGGAAAGGAAAATGAGTGGTTAAAGCACCTTTATTTATTTAGTTCTTTGTACTACCCAAAGAGTTCACGTTTGAAAATACTACGTCATCTATTCTTAAGTTATTGTCTTACTTTTCTTTTTTGTCTGCTCCAAAATAATTATTTTGTTTGAAAGTAATCACGCTAAAAAGTATTCTGGTGATTTGGTGAAGTCCATGTATTGAGCTAGCTAGTATATCGGTAGGATGCCCCGACTCTCAATATACACAAGTGTCAGTGGAACTTGTCATCCGGTAGATACCTGATATTGAAATAAAGCACCGTTAGGGAGCTGGACGTTGGTCCAGTTAAAGCCCTCCAGTGAGAAAATCAGTATATAGGTGAGAATTATGGTCTCCGGTAAGGATTCAGACTGTTCTCTGGGAGTGAATGCTCTGAATGCTTTAGAGACTTGGTAGCTGTGTGTATTTAATTGAACTTAGGTCATAAATAAAGACAATTACCTTGTATTTATACTGAAATAATGTTGGTTTGAGACAGGTGGGCCTGCCAGATGTCAACCTGGGACAGGTAGTCACATATCCATATATGGCAGCCACTATTTGCATTGATGAGCCTTTAAGGGAAAGTGACCAGCATTAATGTAGAAGATAGACCTCCTTTGGGACTGTGCAAACCTTCTAGAAGTAGCTTTACTTAGGAAGCAAGTTACTGGTTCATCTAATAAGGAGCCTAGTGATGGCCCCGGAATGACGTAATAACAGGTAGGTTTTAAATGCGGCAGTTTTCATTGACTATAATCAACTCCCCGGGGTGAAGATCTCGGGATCTTAGCTCGCAACCCGGGTCTAGACTTTGTGGGCTCTCAGACCCGGTGTGGATGACAAACTGTTAGCTGTACTGAGCTCCGCGGGGAGACCGGGATAAGATGAGGGAAAGACATGCTCGGGGTCCGAGCTGTTGGCGAAGCCTGGGCACTGGGTGAGCTGTCTCCTTGTTCCAGATCAGCATGGCCACGTGTTCCGCTTAATGCCACGTGGAGGCAAGATATTTTGGTATATTCAGAAAGTTTCTTTTTTAGGACAACACTTTTACCATTTTTTTTCTTACTTTTTCTTCATACTTTAATTATGGTCCACATGCACAACAGCATTAAAAAAACTACACATTATACCAATATTAATAATCAAGTTAATTTTTTTTCTTTATACGTATACCGGGTCAAATAAAACAATAATTTGAGGATGGAAGGAGTAATAATTAAGAGATATATAATTAATATTGGAGTTGATCATAATTATAAAATATTTGAGCATAACCAAGATGTTTATAATATATATGTATTGTAAAGTGTAAAGGTTTATGGAGATTGTAAACATAATTTTTTAAAGTGGACACTTTAAGTGGAACATTCTAAAATAGAATAGTAGACTATTTGTCTGGAATGGAGAGAGCATTTTCTTACTGAAAATCCTTAAGTCCCTAAATGTCTTGTCATTCAATGTCAGATTTAAGGCATGATTTTTGTAGTGTTTTATAGACTTTTATTTTTTTAGCCCCACGGCTTTCTCTCTATCTTTTTTTTTCAATATTTACAAAAAAATCAAAACCCAAAATCAAATGAACATGTTAAATCACGAAAGCGAACGCACCTCACACCCTTGATTGTACTGCCGTCAATGTTTACCCAAACATGAAAAATTTATCCAACATCATCTATCACTGTTATAAATCGAGATGATTCAAAACAAAATTACCATCGTGCTTTTAAATATTACCCAAATACCAACCTTAATCAACATTTACTAATTGTAAAATAACTACTCACTCCTAAAATTAAGCCACCATTTACTTCTTTCACTCCTTTAAAACAATATTCAAAATAATCATTAATTATCAAATAAAAATAAAACTATGATATAAAACTTATGAATAGAATAAAATAAATATTTATTTGTACAAAGTGTGACTAGTTTTTTTTTTTAAAGCATTGTCTTGTTGATACTATCAAAAGAGAAGGAAAAAAACAAGGGTGAATATCTAAGTGGGGTGAATTGCTAATAGATGACTAAACTGGAAATTAATATTTGAGTGAAAGAGACTTTGAATACTTAATCAAACAATTTCGATTTTGAACTTTTATGCATATATAAAACTTATTTCAAAGATGTTTTTGCTTTCTAGTGTGTGTTCGACAATATCTCAAATTAGTCACAAGCATTTACCCACCACGAAGATCAATGGTAAAAAATTGCGAATAAATGCAGCTTTGACGGTGTGGCGACGTCATCTAGTCTAGAAACTACTCTACTTCATTTAAAAGTAAAAGCAGCCCCCTCAGTCAGAAGGTCCTCGTTGTGGAGGCAGAAATTCAGAAAAATGACAAAAGTCCAACAATACCCTTATTTCCTGATGCCCCACGGCATTAACTAACGACTTAGTTAATGGAATTGATTCACATGTATTATTGTTTTGCTTTTTTTTTTTCTTTTTAATTTCTCATATATATTTTTGCTCATTTTATCTACTTTTTCCGTTCCACTAAAAAAATTTATATTTAAAAAGTCTAATAATTAAGTGATATATAAATATTATTGCAATAAGTCATAATTACAAAAATATTTTAGTATAGTTAATATGTTTGTACCACATGTGAACGGTAAAGTTAAAAGTTTTAAGGAGATTGTAGGCATAATTTTGGTAAGTGACTCTTTAAGTGAAACATCTCAAAATAATATAGTAGACTATTTGCCTGGAAAGGAGGAGGTATTTTCTACTCCCTCCATTTTAGGTAAAGAGTCTACTTTTAACTTTTTTCAATCAACTTAATTAAAGTTTGACTGATAATTAATATAAATTTAATAATTTTTACAAAGTTATGAAAGTTGTAATCTTTAGTATTCTTAAGATAATTTTTAATTAATAAAATTTTATTTTTTAAAAATTAAGTAAAGTATGTAAAATTTTGATTTGATTTGATTTAGTCATGTGTTAATTTTTTTTTTTTTAAAAAAGTGAACTCTATGTCTGATACGGACTAAATGTTTAATATAAAACCTCTAAATAAAAATGATACTCCCTCTGTTTCAAAATATTTGTCGTTTTAGCTCTAAAAATTTGTTTCAAAAAAATTGTCGTTTTAGGTTTTCAATGCATGTTTTGCCTAATTTACTCTTGTCTTCTCACAAGTTCCAATAATTGATCATCTATTTATTAAATACTTTATCTTCTCTCAATGGCTATCTCCTTCTAATTTATCTTTTCAACTACTCTTAGCACAAAAATTAAAGATATTTAATAAGGATATATTTGTCAATTTATAAAATTTCTTAATATACGTGCACAACTTTAAATCGTCAATCTTTTTAAAACGGAGGGAGTACTATCTAAATGTCAACGCCAAGAAAGAAATTTTGTAGCAATACTTTTCTTAACGGATGTCCGGTGAAATTGGAATAGGAAGGAACACGTGTTAAAGATGACTTGGACTATCGGCTTGAAAAAGTACATTTTCACGTTAAGGGCCTCAATGTTTCACAGTGGTCCAAACGGACCCATCTCTTTCTTTCTTATCTTTTGGCACGTACGCAAACCATTTATAATAATATACATACGTATAAATAATGGTAAAATTTGAATCAGTCCCTTTTATATAATTTTTATTTGCTAAAATTTATTATAATTATTTTCAATTCAATCTCTAAAAGATAATTTTTTTGCAAAATTTTATCTATGCTCTTTAAAAATACTAAATAGTGCACGATATGCATTGCAAAAATAAAAAATAATGCATCGCAACACAATACGATCACATAAAAACATGAAAGCCCACACTCTGCATCGCAAAACACGGAACGACAAACTGTGCATCGCAAAACAAAAAAATGATGCATCGCAATACAAGACGATGCACGAATTACTTTTTTCCACTTGTGATGTACAACTTTCTAATACGTATGATGCGATACACGTACGCATTACATCGGCTGTCAGACTACAAAAACAAACTAATCCTCTTCACTTTAAAAACACAACAATCTTCACTTCAAACTGAGCAAACAATCTTAAAACCCTTCGAAAATTTTGCAAAAACTTTTGAAAACATTATGATATTATATTGGTTATATTCCAAATAGTTGCTGCATCGTCATTCAGAGACGTCCTCAACCTCCAACAAGTTTGTACGATATTTTACGATGCGTGAATATCATGTTAGTATTGCTGAATTCATTTTAGCAATACTAACTAACCATCGGCTTTCAGACAACAAAAACAAACTAACCTTCTTCACTTCAAAAACACAACAATCTTCACTTCAAACGAAGCAAAAAATCTTAAAATTCTTAGAAAATTTTGTAAAAACTCTTGAAAACATTATGAGATTTTGTTGGTTATATTCCAAATGATTGTTGCATCCTCATTCAGAGACGTCCTCATCTCCAACAAGTTTGTAAAATGTTTTACAATGTCTGAATATCATGTTAGTATTGCTGAATATATTTTAGGGTTTCAAAAACAGAACAAAAATGTCCTGAATAGCAGTAGTACCAACAGCATCCATCTGCTGCATAAATATTTTTTCAACAAATCAATAGGTTGTATAACATCTACTTCTACTTACGGTTGGTTAGTGAAGTCAGATCTGAGTTCCAAGAAGCACTCACACATATTTTTTAGCAAAATCTTCACGGAAAAGTTTGAATCCAGGATTTTATATGATTTCAAGTACGTAATACATTTTATAAATGTACTTTTTGTTTGAATAGAGTGAAATATATATACAAACATTACATTTTTCGTATTATTCCTCACTTTTTATGAATCTGTGCTGATAAACATTGTGTAATTTCTATTTTTTTTGAAATTACGTTTACGATGCACACGTTTTGTACATCACGATGCACAAAGTTGTACTATAAAGGTACTATTTTTTGATACACAATTTTTATTCTTTTTAGATTTAACAAAGTTTTGTGCATCGTTTAAAAACTCTTTCAGGTACAAAACTCTTTCAGTGTAAAAGTGATACTTTTAAGACCAAAAGTGATACCATCTTGTACAAGTTTATGTTGGATTCATATTCAAATCCTCTGTTATAATCTCAATAATATTTTTTCAGGTACGCGAGGTGCACTTGATCTGTTTCAATTGGTTTGTAAACAAATTAATTTTCATTCTTCTTGTTTTGTGGCGTTGTTTACGCCAACTTTAATTTCATATTTGTGCTGATGACTTTTGTAGTTCCGCCTGCTTACTATGCGTATTTGGCTGCATTTAAGGATCAGGAATAATGTAAAGGATGTCATGTTCTATTCCTAAGTAGAAAGCTTGATTCGACTTTGGTGTTGGTTTTATATTAAGATAGTTTTGCAAAACTAATCGTTAGCTCTGTGGATGGTGAAAGTAGTGTTAAATCTTTTTCCATGACCCATGTTGAGGGAATACACTCCTTTGAGTAGTATTAGAGAGCTCATTTGACAAAATCGAGTTTTTTTGTATAATAGGATAGGGCCACACCCCATGTACATAGACAAGATTTTCTTATTCTATACCACCAAATGCATACCATAGAATGTCAATTATGTGCTATGGATTGCATGTAATAACAATAAAAATTAATAAAAATTACAATTATTATAGTTGACGATGCATAAAAAATACTTCATGATGTACATATTATACTGAAATAATACTGTTATAATTGATGATGAACATTTCTTAACACAAATTATACTGAAAAAGTACTGTTATAATTGACGATGCACAATTGACACTTAAAAACATTTCACAATGCACATATTATACTGAAATAATACTGTTATAATTGACGATGCACAAAATTAGAATTGAGGATGCATAAAATTATACTTGATGATGCACATTTCTTAACACAAATTATACTGAAATAGTACTGTTATAATTGACAATGCACAAAGTTACATTGACGATGCAATTTCTTAACACAAATCATACTGAAATAGTACTGTTATAATGACGATGCACAAAATTATACTTGACGATGCATATTTCTTAACACAAATTCACAAAAACTACATTGACGATGCATATTTTATACTGACGATGCACATTTCTTAACACAAAAATCACAAATATATCGACGATGCATAAATCGCACACATGACGATGCACAATTTACACTTAAAAATGTCATTTGTTGTTAAGTGGGCAGTTTTGGAACAAATAGTCAATTTATCGCTTAAAATGAATTTAAGCAGTTGTAAATTGTTTAAAGGGGACCGACCCGCAATTTTTCCTTTAAATAATTCATGTTTACCGTACTTAAACCAAATTTAATACAAAACACTCGTACTTTGGAGTTGAATCATATAGTAG
The DNA here is from genome assembly GCA_016624345.1 of Platycodon grandiflorus. NCBI lineage: Eukaryota > Viridiplantae > Streptophyta > Magnoliopsida > Asterales > Campanulaceae > Platycodon > Platycodon grandiflorus. Next base: position 47,000,405 of record CM028366.1, on the reverse strand, counting down.
ACGTAAGAAACTTTTAAAATATTGCACTTCTTGTATAAAACTTCGGTATATACAAAATTTTGAGATAACATCATTCTTTCAATTCTTCAATTTATATTATCAATCTCTTGCAAATCCACGAAACAAGGAGTATTTAACATGAAATTATCAATTATTAAGTCTTTCCCTCGAACTTATTATTCAAAGAGTATGTGCAATAACAAATGTTTTATTATTAATAAAAAAAAATTGACATAAAGATACTCATACAAAATATGGTGTATTTTTGTCCTATATATTTCAATCATATTTGTATTATACTCGTACAAACAAATAGAAGTGGTTTTCTTATTCACGTATTTTTTTGGCGTAACTTTGAAAAAATAAATTTATTAAACTTGTATGTTTTTTCCAACGCACTATACCCGTCTCATATTTTAATAATTATGCCGCAAATACATGTATTTGTAGTACTCCTTCTATTCCAGGAAAAGAGTCGTTTACTTGGACTTTTTTTCAAAGAAAATTTTGATGCAAAATTTGTATTATCTATAATGTACTTCATAACTGTTATGAGTTATCATTTTAGTCTCTGCAACTGCAAGTAAGTAAAAATATGTTAAATGTCGATTCCAAAAAAGATCAAATTAACTTTAAAAAATTAAAATATGATTTACTCCTTATTTATTTATTCTTTTAGTGAGTATCATAAATGTCCAAAATAGGAATGAATGACTTCTTTTTTCCTTCCTTCTCTTTGAAATTACCTTAACATAATTCACCATTTTAGGCATTTAAAATTACCTTTTATTTTGAATTTTGACTTCTTGACATTGCTTTTAGCTCGTTAATTTATACTACAAGTAATCTTGATTTGAGAGCTTGAACTTGCTGATATTATTTTCAAGTTGAACTCATATAATTTGATCATTTATTCCAAGATTGAGGTAATTTGAACTTCGCTCAAACTTATCAATTAAGAGCTCATATAATTTGAACTTCGCTCAAACTTATCAAGTTGAACTCATATAATTTGATCATTTATGTCATAAATATAATGACTATTGATTATTGCGTTTTTACGAACTCTGTTTGTTAACCTAATTAAGAGCTTAATTAGGAAAATTTTAAATGATATTAAAAATAAAATTATTTGATAATGCAATATTATATCACTTAATAAATTATTGCTTAAAAATAGCCAAAATTTTAAATAAAAAAGGATGTCTTAATGTTTTAAACTCTACTTTTTCAAACATCATGTTTTTAGAGCTTAATTTTCAGATTTAACAAACAGGTCTTTACAAAGAAGCCGAAAATTCATATTTGCTTGGCATCCTATGAATCAAAATTTAAGCAAATGCAATGAGGTGTTAACTTCTTAAAATGTTTTATCAACTTTAATATATATTAGAGCGATTTGAGACATAACTAAAAAAGGATATACAATATGAAGAGGAGTACCTTTCAAAGCAAGATAACATTATGACAACAAATGAAAAAAAAAAGTTAAGAGAAGTACTCACTTAACATGATTATGCCTGCAATAATAATTTTGTTTCTTTCCATATTTGGAGCAATTCAATGAGAATGCAATTGCCCAATTTTTGTAACCTAACATGATTATGCTTGCAATAATAATTTGGAGGCTTGGAGCAATTCAATGAGAATGTAATTGCCTAATTTTTGTAACCTAACACTATCTCATGGCAAAGGAACAATAGAGTGCGTGAAGATGTGGGTAGGATCAATCCCGGCCATAAAGACTGGTACATCATGTTATAGTGACAGTGATTATTCATTTGAAAGGCACTTTTGAATAGAATATGATTACTTTTTAGAGTTTTTTTTGGAATTCCAATGTCATAATTTGAAATTGAAATTTGAAGCACAATTTGAATACTGTGAAGCTCAAATTGTTCATCTAATTCTAAAGTATGATATTGAGTAGCCAAACATTAGACTATGTTTGCATGCTTAATTCCAGAGCTCGGAATTAGAATTGGAAGAACAAATTAAATTTTATGGAGCTCAAATTGTTCATTAAATTCTAATTTTAAAGCTTCACATTGAGTAGACAAATATAACCTTAATGAAATCAATATTTGTTATTCTTTTGTTTCGATTAATTATACCGGTCAACTTTCTTTTTTCGGAAATATCAAAGTTTTTGGCCGCTTATATTAATTATTTAATTTTTTATTATACCTTTAATAAGTTTAGTATTTACAAAATAAATAATGTAGATCAATCAACTAAATAAAGGGTACAAATAAAAATTAATTTAAATACTAAACATTTGTTGTTGAGGTATTAATTAAAAATCCTAAACATGAGAGATTTGGTCTAGTGAGTATAGTTAAGAGATCAAACTTGCAAATTGATTTGAACTGAAAGTAGTATCTATTACTCCCTCCATTCTACCTAAAAAGTCCACGTTTAAAAAATTTAATAATTAAGAGATATATAAATAGTATTAAAGTTGGTCATAATTACAAAAATATTGTAGCATTGTCAAAATGATTATAGCATATGTGAAGGATAAAGTTGAAAGGTTTATGAGATTGTATGCATAACTGTTTAAAGTTGACTATCTTTAAGTGGACTATTTACCTAAAACAGTTAGATGATTTCTAAAATAATGTACAACTTCTTTTTTTGGTACAGAAAGAGTGTACAGCTTTACAATTCCCGATTTATTGGATTATTGTTTGAATGTATTTAACTAGTTTAAGAGATTTCAAAACCACAAAATAGAGTAAACTACGTGAGTTAAAGTTTGACATGAAGAATTTTAACGCTTTTGTGGGCGTACCTCAACTTGGGATTAGTCTTGGGCCTTCAAATTTAAGATACCTTAGAGAAATTTAAATAAAACAAACTACATAAAGAACATTACCCACCACCAACTAATTTATTGAACTCTTCATACGAGAGAGATATATAGTGAGTCTTCACAACATGATTTTAGTTTTATAAGTGAGTACAATGTGATTTCAATGGATAGTGCGAGTTTATTTTTTATTAAAATTTTTTTTTAAGGAAGAAGAAGGAGAGAGAGAGAAGCATGGTGGAGTTGAAGTTGGACCAATGAGACAAACATAGTTGTGAAAGTCTGTCAAAGGGAGACAATACGTATAGATAATGGAAACAATGAGATTTGGTTAATCAAAGCAAGATCTTAAACAGATTAAACTAGTGGAGTACTTACAAGATGCATATCTAGAGAAATTGATTGGATGATAACAAACGAGATTAATGGATCGAGTACTATAATAAGGCGATTCAAATCTTCTATCCCACCTATGTCATATTATGTGTTCCATTAAATCTCAACCCTACACATTTTCTTGTAAAAAGAAGACCGATTAAAATAACAAGGGCACGTGTAAGAATAGAATTAAGTGGGACACGGGATGTGATAAGAAGCGATCTGAAACCATAATCAGGTTGTCATTTATACTATTCATGGTTAATTTGCAGCCATTCTTAATTAACAACCACATGCATTAAGCCCGAACACCCAGGAGGAAGAGAGCAATAGATTCGTTAATTAACTTACATTACAATTTATAAAATCAAAGTTCAAAATATGGGTTTTGCTAAAAATATCACTATCAAATTTCATAAAATATGTCAACCGGTTTGACCGAGTGAAAAGGGATTTGATCGTTTAAGCAATAAATCTCAATTTCAAACCCTTGTTTATACAAAAAAAACTTCCTAAAAATAGGCGATCGATCTAATACCTCTAGGACATTAGTCTTGTCTTTCAAATTTAGAAATACCTTGAAAATTTATTTATTTTTTTAAAATCATAAGAAATTATGTTAAGAAATCGAGCATATGTTATCTACACTGTTATTTAATAAATGCACGCCATGTAGAATTTTTAAGTTTATTTCTGTATAAAGTTTCATAGACTTTATTGTAAATTGTCTTGGTTAAAAAAAGAAATTGAGAATAATAAATCAAATTCAATGCATTGTAAAACTCTCTAATGTATGGCGTTGATACAATGCAACTAATTTCTTAATATAAACTAGCTATTGAGCCCTTACTCCGCACGAATTTAATTTAATTTTAAAATTAACTGATACATTTTAAAAATATTTTTTAAAAAGTTATCATTATTAAATATCGGCAATTGTTGACTTAATTTCTGATAAAAGTTAAATGTTGTCAATATATGCAAATTAGTGGTCGTTTATTATAATATTTTCATTTCAGAATAAGTATTTTTTATTGATGGTCAATATATGTATTTTCGTTTCTAATCATTTTTTTATTTTTTAAGTATCTTTTAATGAGATCAAATTGTTGGGTTTCTTTTTTTTTTTTTTTTTCCATCTTGCACTTAATAAAGATATTTTAGATATATATTTGAAGATTTTTAATAAAATAAAAAAAATAATTACTTTGGGACATATTGAAGAAAGATAAATTTTTTTTAAGCAAAGGAGAATTGTTTAATGATTGAATATAATTATGTTTTTAAAATAATTTTTGAAAATCATTCAATGATTAGAAAATATAACTTTTTTCTAAGCAAAGGAAAATTGTTTAATGATTGAATATAATTATATTTTTAAAATGATTTTTGAAGATCATTCAATGATTAGAAAATATTTAGTTGGATGCTATATTTATATATTTTTTATACAATGTCAGTGTGAAAAAAGAAACTTACATAAATATCAACAACAACAAAAAAACATCAATTTTGAATGAAATGATTTAAAATTTTGTTTATGTATCACATATTTTAGACATTATTTTAGGACGTCATAAATAATAATATGAGACTCATAATTTGACATGGAGAGAGTAACATTTATAAAAAAAAATTAGTTAGTTTAAATTATAAAATGACTTATATAATAATATAATATTTTCTTAAAATCATTACATATAGTATAATTGGTTGAGTTGGTGTAAGATTTATATTTATAATTAAAAGAGTGTGGGTTCAAATTTCAGTGACAACATTATTTTATTTTCTTTTAGGGGAAGATATTACCTAATAGTAATAGTTAAGCTTATTTGTAGGCTTGAGAATTGAGAGAAATCTAAAGGATTTTAGAAGAAGAAGGTATTACCTAATAGTAATAGTCAAGCTTACTTGGAGGCTTGAGAATTGAGAGAAATCCAATGGATAGTGAGGTGTCACTATGTAAGGCATCCTCACAAACTTTATTATATATATATATATATATAATTATAATATAAGTTTAATCAAAAATTTGTTAGTAAGACCTTAAACAAATTTAGTTAAGGAAAAAAAGTTTTTTTAGACCTTACTCAAATGGCACAAGGGCCGCACCAATTTTTGTCAATTAGGTAGGAATTTACTATGATTAATTCTTCCTAGATATATGGATCACTTAGACTAAATAAAATCATATATTTTTCTCGGCCATGTTCGATACAGATACTACGGTATGACCGAACAACTAATCTTTTATATACAAGAAAATTTATTTCTTTCATAAATAGAAAAATACATGAAAGCCTTTGACTATTTTCAACATTTCCCTATAAGCTCTCTCGATTTACATAAGTTTATTTATTTTTACAAAGTTATATAAGTTTGTAATTCATAGAATTCTTAATGTAGTTTTCAGTGAATGAAATTTTATTTTTGAAAATAAAATTAAAGTATGTTAAATTTTGATTTAATTTGGTCACATGTTGACTTTAAGAAATAAAAAATGAACTTTTTTGGTCGGGACGAAGGGAGTACGTCAATCAGGTAAATGTTTTAGTGGCATTGAACTTATATTGAAGATGTGGAATATTTTTGATCATATTAATAATGTGTGAGGAAAAATAAATAAATAAAAGACGTTTGACCAAAATCATTTTATTAAAATGAAATCTATACTTTAATAACAAGCTATTTCTTGAGGGAAGAAAAAGAATAAAATGACGAAGTTACGATTTAATATTTTCTCCGTTTCAGGCAAAGAGTCACCTATATTATTTTGTAATATTTTATTTAAAAAATCTACTTTCAAAAAATATGCCTTCAATTTTAATAACTTTTCAAATTTACCCTCTATATGTTATATAAGCATCTTGATTATATTCAAATATTTTTGTAATTATAATTAACTCTAAAAATATGTATATATTTCTTAGTAATTAGATTTTTCAAACGCGAATTTTTTAAGTTAAACTGAGAGAATAATTGATTGGAGATAATCAATCGTCAATATAAAAGGTTCGTGATTGTCTTTGTCTTGTCAAGAAATAAAAGTGCAAAATATTAATTAGTAACGATATAAATATTTTCTATGAACCACTCATAAACCCTACAAAAAAAAATTCTCCAGTCCGTACCTAACTCTTTCATATTCACATTCCTTCTCCACAATTGCATTAAATAATTTTTTTTCTTTAAAAAATGTGTAAATCTTAGGTGGCACCCAGTTTTTTCACATTCACATTTGCATTGGTAATGCTCTTAATTACCGACCTTTTGTTTTCTTTTCATGTTTACTTTTGTTGACTTGAAATTTACCCATTACATTTCTCCCTCCATCTTAAAAAAATAGTCTTATTTTAATTTTTTGCCAATTAAAATGAAATGTTAACAAAAAATTTATAAGAATTTAATCATTTTTTTCAAAATTATGAAAATTATTATCGATAGTATTCTTAATATTGCATTCATGATTAAAATTTTACTCCCTCTCTCTAAACATGAGTGTTTATTTTTTCAAAAAAAATTATCATTAAATAAGTATAAATTATTTGTATAAATTTAGTAATTTTACCATTTATACATATCATGTCTTAATGTGAACTTCTAATGTTATATGTGGATATAAAGGAGGGGTTTGGTAGTCAGGATTAAGGTCGGATAGGATTAATAAGTTAAATTGTCGGATGTTTGGTACGCAATAGGTGGTCGAGACTATTAGCACGAGTTATCCGGATAATATTCTTATCCCCTCACTAATAATACCAAGAAAAAGGGTGGTATTATTAGCACCCTCACTAAAAAAAACACATGATTAATATTTTTAATTTTAAAATTACCTCCTATATATAAGCAGGGATTAATAGCGATGACGCTAATAACACCGAAATTAATAATAATGGTTATCACTGCCTAACTACCAAACAATTCCAAAGGAAATGAATGTACATGGGCTACTTATAAAAAGTCTAAAATAACCCAAAAGTCAAGTTCGATAATTTTAGTAAAAAATTAAAAATTAACACTTATTTAGAGATGGAGGGAATATTATTTAAAACATATCAAATATACATTAACTAATAATAATATTTAACTTAATTTTTAAAATGAGACTTGTTTTTTTTTTTTTGAGAACGAGGAAGTAAGTCATTAGTAGCGTCATTAAGGGGTGGCAGTGGTTGGGACTTCACATGAGGTCTCGTTCGATCCCGCCCCTTTCGACATCAAAAAAAAAAAAAAAAAAAAGTCATTAGTAGCAGAAATTAGGGCAACAGTACTGATAGCAACAAAAACCCCCATAATACCAAAGAAAAATAGCCCTAACATTTAATATATAGGATATGTTGACTCTGAGCCTGATGCCTCCAAATATAATGGAGATGACTTAATGATAACGAAAGCTAATCCTTTGTTTACACTTAATTACTGTAATACTTTATTAAATCCTTACTTTGGGGTATAAACTAATTAGTTAATTTCATGATTCCAATGTTGTCCCGCAGGTATTATGTCTTAGACAGGTGTTCGACTTTATTTAATTAGATTTTGACATACAGCTGTTCACTTTACGCTTATGTTCAATTTTCTTAAACGAATAGTGACAAATTTTCAAGGACTTCATGCTAAGAATATTTTTTCCAAAAATAATGTTTTACTTTTTATAATTAAGTATCTTGTTTTTTATTTTATTTTAATGGAAATTAAGTATATTGTTTGAAAATCTAATACATTATTGAGTGTATTTAATCTAGAACATTTCCAAATATATAAATTTAAATAGTGCTTCACATAAATGTGGAGCTTGCCCTAATATTTTTATTCCAGTTTCCTACTACTAACAACCTAAATTCCAATTTTAGAGGAGATGATCACTTTATCGAGAAAATTACCTAAATTTCAATTTGGATATTATATATATATATATATATATATATATATATATATATATATATATAAGGAGACATGTCCAATTCTTAGTTTCGTTTTATTTTAGAGATAATGAGACAATAACGGCAAGTAGACAACAAGTTGCACCTCTAATGTATAACTAGTTTCTATAACTCAAACTTGCAAATATCTACATTACTAATTAATCATTTATTTCGTTGTTCATAACTCTTATATCATTAATAATCGTTTTGGATAATTGTTTGTCCAAAATAACTAACCTGTTTGACATAACAATTACGCTACTTATTGCAACTCCAACCGGATCCTCAAATCTCCAATTTGATGTTTGTTCCTTCTCCATCAGGATACCCAAACCTATACCAAATTTGGTATTGGTGGAATCTATGGCATATTTTGATTTTTAATAAATTATTAAATGCTCAAAATTATTAATTTAAATATATTTTAAACTAATAAATATCTAATTTTAGATAATATAAATATGATTTTTTATGGTATTTTCAAGTACTTGTAAATTTATTAAAAAATTACTAATTTTTAAATATTATTAATGGCATAAATAATATTATAAACATAAAATTATTAAATATACTATTATAATTAATTGTGCAATCTTAATAATTATTATTTAAAAGATTAATAGAAAATTAATATACATGTTGATAAATAAATAAAAAGAAATAAAAATAAAATATACTAAGAAATATTCTATTTTGGGGTAAGATTTTGGGTTGTGCGCTGGAGTTAAAATAGTATTTAGTATTGAAATTGACCAAATTTGAGGGTTTTTTTTGACTAAATTTGGGACTTTGGGTTGGAGATGGCCTTACTAACTTGTCTTATATATATATATATATATATGTATATATATATATATATATATTATTTAAAATTTATAATCAACATAAAAAGGGAACTCAACAACTTAATAGTTATTGGGACCCTTATTAAAAATTGAAAAAAATAAAATGTAAACTTTTGTCCGACGACAATATATTTATAAAATTGGGAGAATAATTGATCCTAAATAAGTAATATCTATTTTTTTTGTGTAATTACTAAAGAGACCATTAAAATAATACCGGCCAAAGGAAAAGGAAAAATAAAACGTTCCTGATAAATATTTCTAATTTTTATTTTAGGATATCTCAATTAATGTTATTAAAAAATTTTGATGTACTAATTTTCTATTATTATTTTTAATATATTCTTAAAGTTTTATTAAATATAATATATTACAGAGAAACTCACTTATTTAAAATAATATAATTTAATTAAGTATTATGATCAAAATATATTTTATAAAACATCGTTAATTATATTTTTTAAATTTTATATTTTGTATAATAAGAACATTTTTTTTAATCCAAGGGTAGTTTTAAAAGTTTTCTGTTCATAATTTCTCCACTTATCAATCGCCCATTGGCTTCAACGCACTGACAGAAGTAGAAGTGAATAAACAATAGCCTTGTTTTTCCACCTGACCTTTCCCTTCCCTACCCTACCTTCACACTTTCTCTCTCTCTCTCCTCCCTCACTACTGCCATCCACTTCCACCGCCCACCTCCCACCTCCCACCTCCACCACCTTTTTCCTCCCCACAGTTGCAATTTGCTGCAGCTTTTCCTAACCCAAAAGTCTTTTCAGCAAATTAATCCACAATCAATTGCTACTAGAGAAAGAAACTTTGTCGATTGTTTGTTTTTGTGCAAAATCTTTCATCGTATATTCTCTGTTTTAGTGGTCAGTATTGTTAATGTTATCCCTTTTTCAGTTTAGTGATTGGCCTATCGCATCTCCACACCACTCCCTTTTCTGCTTTTGCTTAACTTCAATTAATTGTTTTTTTTGGACTTCTTCTTTCTATATGATTTGGTTTGAGAGAGATCTGTATGAACAACCATTGAAAAATTTAGCATTTTTTTCAGGGTGGGTTTTGTTGTTTTTGGTTAAAGCACAAAAAATAATTTAATGGATTCAGATCTTCATCATGGTCAGCAACATTATCAGCAGCAGCAGCAGCAACAACAAATGAACTCGGGATTGACTCGGTATCGGTCTGCTCCGAGTTCATACTTTGCTAATTTGTTGAACAGTGTAAATTTTGGAGGGGAAGATTTTGATGAGGTTTTTAATCCTCGGGTTTCGAGCCCCGAAACTGACCGGATTCTACAGAGGTTTATGTCTAGTGTTGGTGGCAGCTCTGATCAAAATTCAAACGCGCAGAACCCACAACAGAGTTTATGTCAAGTAAGAGCAAATGAGGAGTCGTCGGTCCAGCCGCAGTTTTTGGGTTCAATGAAGCATGAACAAGAAGATCTCCAAACTCATCATCATCATCATCATCAACTGCCACAACAACAGCAGCAGCAGATGGTTTATCAGACTCAATCTCAACCGGGTCATAACTCGGTTGTGACGTCTACTTCAGCTGTGGATGACTCGTTTTTGGCAGCGAGTTCGATGGCAATGGATCGTTTGCCTCCAATGAAGATGGGTGGCAATCTCATTCGTCAAAGTAGCTCGCCTGCTGGATTTTTCTCCCACATTAATGCTGATAGTGGTACCCTTTTCGTATTTCTCTCATCTCTTCTTCCAACTGTTTGATGTCTTTACTAACTGAAACTGTTTTTTGAAAAGGAAATTTGACTTTTTTTTTTTTTTTGCATACTATGACGATCAAATTCAAATGACTCTCAAAAGCTTTTTCCTGGTCAGCACAGTTAAATTATTGGATCACCCAAGTAAATTGATTGAAAAGGGTACTGATTGATCCTTCTTATGATGTAACCAAATTTTGCCATGAATTTTATTTGCTTGAAGACCTATTATGATGCAACTTGAGTCTTGAGATCGGAAAGTATGTTGCTGCAAGCAATTATATATGGATTGACCAAAAGTATCGTTTTGCTTAGTTTTAGACTTGATCCAATTGCCTTTATTATTGTGTGATCCAAATGAGGGTATTGCTTAATTCTTAAATGAATTTTCAGGGTATTCTGTGATGAGAGGAATGGGAAATTTTGGAACTGGTAGTGGAGGAACTAGAGCAGAATCGTCATTTCCATCAGCAAAGCGGTTGAAAAATCAAATTGATTTCTCATCAGGGCCACCTTCTTCATCAGGTCTACTGGCCCGTATCCCGGAAATTGATGGCAAAACCATGGGAATTAATAATCCAGAGGAAGGGACTTTTGATGAAACTCAAAGAAAGGATGAAGTTTATGCTTCTGGTTTTGCAAGTGGATCTTGGGATGATTCTTCAATTTTGTCTGACAATTTCCTCAAAGGACTTGGAGATAGTGATAGACATACATTTCCAAATTTGGATTTATCAGAAAGTCAGGTATAAATATATAATGCTTGCTGTTCTACTGTTATTGCAAAACTTTTGCAATTTTTAACCTAACCATCTTCCATTTGATGAGCAGAATGATAAAGGGAGAAGTTGTCCTCCTACTACATTGACTCATCACTTGAGTATGCCTACAAGTTCGGCGGAGTTGTCTGCCATGGAAAAATTAATGCAATTTCAAGATGCTGTACCTTTAAGGATCAGAGCCAAAAGGGGTTGTGCCACTCACCCTCGAAGCATTGCTGAGAGAGTAAATATTTCTAAATACCAAATAATTGATTTGTACCATATGCTGTATTTGCTGATCATAAAACTATGCATCATTTATTTAAGTCGAATCATATCACAATCTTTAAGGAAGATGATCGAATACATTTTTGAGTTGTTTAGGTTACCGTGATTGCATATGTTAATCTAATTGGATAATTTTCAGGTAAGAAGGACCCGAATTAGCGAAAGGATGAGGAAGCTACAAGAGCTTGTCCCTAATATGGACAAGGTAGGATTCACTTGCACTTCTTTCTAGTATTAGAAATAGACGGCGTACTCGCCAGCCTCCCACATGATGTTTTCTGTGGAAAGTCTACCTCCTTTTAGGCGTCCCTTTTTCTGAAGGGGCCGTTTCATTTTCCAAACCCGTGACCTCTAGGTTATAATGTAACCCCTTGCCATTGCGTCAAGCCTTTCCCTTCCATTTTTCGTAAGATTAATCTTAACAAAGGCCTTCATTTTTATCTTTGCAGCAAACAAACACTGCAGACATGTTGGATTTGGCTGTTGATTACATTAAAGACCTTCAGAAACAAGCCGAGGTATATCCTACATGGGGAATTTGAGTCTAAACATGCAAAGTTCTGCTAATAATACGATTTATTATTATTTTTTTAATTAACCCTTTCCATCTTTTGTGGTAATTTTTCAGACACTTTCAGACCAACACTCAAAGTGTACGTGCTCAAATAAGCAGAAGTCCTAGCACAAATTAAGGCCTAGGTATGATTTGCTTCTGTACATGAATAATAGAGGGGAAAAGTAGTTAGCTAGAAAGTGAAGCTGGACTAGTTTTGGTACTGAAAATGAGAAACCCCATTGATGCTGTAATTAAAGCTAATTGGAGTATTGCATAGTAATCCTTCTAGTACATTAGCATTTGCTGTAGATTGTTGTTGAGAGGAATCAAAAGACATTTAAACAAGTCTAAGCTATCTCATCCCCCCTATCCCTCTTTTTTCTTTTTAATAACGTCAACACAACAGGGTCATATTAGAGGCATGTATGGGACAATCTCATTCCTCTACCTGAGAAAATTGTCAAAGGAGGTTCGAAACCAAAAGGTTTATTTGGGTTCAACAATTACAAGTGATTTGCCATGTCAGTAGTTTTAAGGGTCGTGATTCCATGTCAACTGATAACATGATGCTCTAGAATCACTAAATATTTTCTCGTTATTTGGGTTCAACAATTACAAGTGATTTGCCATGTCAGTAGTTTTAAGGGTCGTGATTCCATGTCAACTGATAACATGATGCTCTAGAATCACTAAATATTTTCTCGTTGCTACCTTACAATGTCATTTCAGTAGAAGAAGTTGTCAAAGTCCTCTCCTAGTTGCCTCTGAGAGACCGTTGCACCTTTTAGTGGCAATTGCAATTTGTTGGGAATGATAACGGTTTTCTGTGATTTTGGTCAAGTCCAAGATTTGCATTCCCATTTTAGAGAAAGAACTCAATAGTGTTTGTATCAATCGAAAGTGCTAGATTTCATTGGCCACCTAATGTGATCAGATTAGATCAATTTTAGCATGTTGATTATTTTACTTGTTTTGGGGGTAATTTTCAACATAAGTGAGCTATAGTACGTGGTTTTCTTCTTGTTTTAAAAGCAGGATATTCCGTTTGGCTTTTAGCTTTCTTCTTTTTCTGTTTTCAATTTGAAAATAGGGCTCCGTTTGTTTCACGGAAAATGATTTCCGGAAAACGTTTTCCTTATTTTCCGGTGTTTGGTAACATTTGGAAAATGAAGTCAATGTAAGATGTTTTACAAGTCAACGGAAAATGAAGCCTTCTTTTCACTTCCGTAAGTCATTTTCCAAAATTTGTTCATTCTAATTTTCTCCTAATATCACCTTCGCACATTTGGACGTGCTATATTCATTTTTAACTTTTCGTTCAAGAAAAATAATCATAATATTTTACCGTAATATTTTGAAGTAATTCTATGAACAAAGTTTTATTTATATACTTTTATTTGTTGATATTGTCAAGATTTATGGAAACTTTTATAACATTGAAAAATATATTCATGTTCGTCCCAAAATAAATGTTCACTTTTATTTACGGTCACAAATAAAAGTAAATATTCATTTTGAGATGAGAAAATAACAATAATATTATAGATTCAAGTAGTTGAATTCCGAAAATATTTTAACTTAATATTTTAATTAGAAATACTAAGATAGAGTTCATGTTATATATATCCTGTTTGAAATTCTTTAGTGCGTTGATCTAAAATTTTAAATTATTTTCTTAATACTTTAATTTTTAAAGATTAAAGATACTATTACACTTAATAAAATATTTGGTTGAAGAGTACATGAAGCTTCTAGTATAATGTTTAAGATCATAAAATTTTTAATTTGAGGCTAGAATTGCAGCCTAATATCACATTTGCACTACTCAATTTTAATAAATATCATCCTCGTCCTAAAATAAGTGTCTATTATTTTATTTCGGAACGTCCCACAACAATTATCTCTTTCTTTTGTTTTTGAAATGTGTTTTCAAGTCAATTATCAATTATGTTATTGATATTTGTGATACTGAAAAGTAGATAAACCCCCATTGATTTAATACCACTAGTGATAATTTGGGGTTACTAAAGAAATTATTTAAAGTAAAAATTTTTTTAAAATGAGTGTATATTCAATAGGAGACATTAATTTTAGAACGAAGAGAATATAACTGTTTATATGTATTCATGATATGTTTTCTGTAAAAATTTCATATGTTTGCCAAACACCTGAAAATATTTTCCGACATATTTTCAAAAGATTTATCAAACGCCTGAAAATAGAACATTTTCATTTTCCAAAAGCTATTTTCCAGAAATTATTTTCCGAAAGTTATTTTCCTTGAAACAAACGGAGCCTAAAAAGAACATTTTTGAGAAATTTATGCGCGTACACACGTGTCTTAAGATTGTTCTCTTGTTCCCGGGCCATTAGAGCATCTCCAATTGTTTGGAATTTTTACCCAATTCTTAGCTACGTCGCACTACCACATCTACATTTTAAAAAAATTTCTCTCTAAGAGCATCCACAACGGTGTGGGGGGAAATTTGAGCTTTTTTGTGCCCCTACGTGCCACACTATCTCCACCTCAAAAATTCAAAATCTCAAACCTCTATCTACTATCAAAAACCTCCAAACAGCTTTTTTATGGGTCCCACTTTATCTATACCACTTTACTTTTCATATATATATATATATATATATATATATATATACACACACACATAATATCTATTTAATATATTATATACATAATATCTATTTCATATATAATGTGTAGTAAATATTTTTTTCTTATTTATATTTTTATATTAATGAATATATATATATATATATTATTTATAAATATATTTATATTTTTTATTTATTGAGAAATATTATTGAAATTTTATAAATTTAAAAAGGAGTACAACATTAAGCAATTAATTACTACAAATAATTCATAAAATACATAAAAAAGTGAAATGCTTCGTAATTAATAAATAGTAAGATTTTCACTCATCGTGATCGTAACGCGCCCAAATATGCTCAACTAAATCGGCTCGAAGTTGATGATGCATATCGTTAGAACGTATCTCAGAATTCTTTCGAAGATATTCTTGAAACTCTTGGGTGGAACCTTGAAATACTTGTGTTGAATTATCGACTTCGTCATCGGTCCAATTGACTACTGCATCGCCCTCATCTTCAACAATCATATTGTGCAAAATTATGCAAGTATGCATAATATCCCTCAGTTGTTTCTTGTACCAAAATCGTGTCGGTCCTTTAATTATTGCCCAACGAGATTGGAGCACCCCAAATGCTCGCTCGACATCCTTTCTCGCACCCTCTTGTCGTTCCTTGAACATCTTTGCATCCCGTGGGAAAAGAAAGCTCTTGACGAAAGTAGCCCATTCGGATAGATCCCATCGTTAGATAGTATCCTTTTGTATAATTCGTGCCATTGATCGTAAAATTAACCTCTGGTGCATCCCCTCATAAGACATTGTTAAATAAATTTGATTCATTAAGCACGTTGATATCATTACGCGATCCTGCGATCCCAAAAAAGGCATGCCATATCCACAAGTCTACAGACGCAACCGTTTCAAGTATAATTGTCGGGACCCCATGGTCGCCTCGCGTATATTGACCTTTCCAAGCGACGGGACAATTCTTCCATTCCCAATGCATACAATCAAGGCTGCCCAACATACCAGGAAAGTCATGTCTCTGTTCATGCATTTCAAGCAGGCGTTGGATGTTGGTAGCATTCGGCCTTCTCAAGTATTGTTCACCAAAAATTTCCTTCACACCCTGGCAGAATTTGTTCAAGCACTCGATAGCAGTTGTTTCAGCGACCCGTAGATACTCATCGTAATGATCGCAGGGCTCCATACGCTAGTTGACGAATAGCCGCCGTGCACTGCGTGGCGACAGACCTTTTCTCCCTGTTGCATCGACTCTTTGTTGGAAATATCGATAACGATTTTCCAATGCGTTAACTATACGAAGAAATAAATCTCTTCGCATACGAAAACGCCGTCGGAATATGTCATTGTGATATACTGGCGCATCAGAGAAATAATCATTGAAAAGCCGAATGTGTCCTGCTTCACGATCTCGATTGAAATGCCTTCTACTTTCAAATGGCTACTTTCAAACGGCTACTTTCCAACGGCTACTTTCAAACGGCTACTTTCCAACGGCTAATTTTAAAGGACATCAATTTTATTCATTAATTAAGAAGTTGATTACATAAATTCAACAATACATAAAATGCAAACACTACGATCACAACAACATAAAAATGGAAACACTACGATTACAACAACATACCATGTCTACATCATACCAAGTCGCTCTCTAATCTTTTCACATATCTTCTCATGCATGGAAAGTTGGGCAGATGTCATCTCACTGGTATCCTTCATAAGAATGTCATAATCCTTATGAAGGACCTCTTCTTTCAAAGCCTTTTGCTTATGAAATTCTTTCATGTCTTGCCAATCTTTGTCTTCATCAATTTCGCTCTCTTTGGCTTTGGATTTTCCTTTCTTCTTGCTTGCCTTTTGCCCCATTGGACGGCACGAACTTAGTCATCAAGATCAACACTCGTATCCGGGTTAGATGAAGATGTGTATGCCCCGATTCCGATGTCCTTGTCTTTTTGCGGACGATGATCGGTGGTTGTGGAACAAATTTCTCACAATCTCTTAAGATTTTCCACACATGTTCGTACTTGAAGATATTGAGTTTTTTGGAATTATTGTTCCTCCATTGTTCATGTGCCTTCTCAAGTATCATCTCGTCACTCCAACCACTTGGACGATTGCTGTAAAAATTATTATAGTATGCTGAAAACTCATTTACCTGCGAATAAAATTGATAAAAATGTGACTTAACTCTACTTGTGATTCTCTCCACAGATCCAGCGGGCCTATGCTTATTGTAGTACTCCGTGATACGTTTCCAGAAAGCTTGATTTTTTTGATCATTGCCAATCACTGGATCGTTGCTAATAGTAACCCATGCTATAGCAAGCATCTTTTCTTCTTCCACTAACCAATTTGTACGATCAACTTTTTGTTTCTTGCCACTTGAACCAACTTCATTGCTCACATCGACATCTCTATCAAGGGTAATATGCTCGAGCCCTATTTGTGTGGAATATGGTGAAAATTGAGACTCTTGAACTGAAGACGGTGTTACAGACTCTTTATCGCTACTCGAGGTATCAATACTAATCCTCCTTGACTCATTTGAAGGCATAAAGATTGGTTGTGTTGGTGGATTAGTATAAAAATTGGTTGGCATCCTAAATGGATTTGTTGTGTCTGACCAATATTCGGGTGGGCAAGGATAAAATGGAGCTCAAGGAACATTTTGAAAACTTTGAATATTTGACAAATTTTGAGGATATTGTGGAATATAAGGAAAATTTTGAAAATTCGATTGTGTAGGAGGAAAAAATTGAAAATGTTGAGGATTGGGATGGATGTTAGAATTTTGAGAACTTGCATTTTTATCAATATTTTGAGAAGCAAAAAAATTTCTAGAGAGATTCAGTTTATTTTCATCCATTTTTTGTAGTTTTGAAGAGAAGAATATTGGGGAAGAGAAGAATATTGAATGAAATAAAAATTTGAAGATGTATTTATAGTTGAAAGAAAAAAAAAAAGAACCGTTGTAAAACGGCTAAAAAACGAAAAGTTGGTCGACACAATTAAAAGAGCAACCATTTTTTTCAACGGAGTGGGACCCATTACTGGCTAAAAAACGACTCTCTTCTGCATAACCTGCACTGCCACAATGACCTCTTTTAAATTGTCTACAGTGGTGAAAAACCACATGTAGCGTTTTGGAGAGAGAAAAGTGGGGGGAAAAACCCCCCACTGCTGATGCTCTAAGAGCATTCACAATTGTGGAGCTCTTTTCTTGAGCTTTTTTGTGGCCCCCACATGCCACACCATCTTCACCTACAAAAATCAAAACTTCAAACCTTAGAGCGTCCACAATGGTACTCTCTTCACCTCCTTCTAAAATTATTTATAGAGATTTTTAACTCCTCTACTCCTACAATGGCTCCCTTTATTAACTCTCTATCACTAAAATCAATTAAATCACTCTCTCAATATAGAGAGTGATTTAGAAGGAATAGTAATTGAATTATTGTCTTTTTTTTTGTCCATTTTAAAATAATTATCTTGTTTGAAACTTTTTTTTTAGGATATCACTTTTACTATTTTACCCTTACTTTTCCTCTCTACTTTAATTATAGACCACATACACATGGACATTAAAGAAAATTATACACTATACCAATATTAATAATCAAATCAATTATTTTTTCTTAATTCATGTGTCGAATCAAATAAGACTAATTTAGAGACAGAGAGTATTTTTTATAGAATATATATTTAATATATAAAATATTTTATTTTAATTGTGGTGAGAAAATAGAAATAAAAAAGAGGAAAAATAGAATAGTTGTTATGTTTGTTAGTTGAGAGGATAGATATTTAATTTTTAGAGGGTTATATAGAGAGTGCTTGTTGGAGTGAATTTATTTTTAGAGTGTTGAAAAAGTGAAACTAAAAGGTGTTTAGAGTGTGATATTGAGAATTATCATTGTGGATGCTCTCAATCCACTATAAAAAACCTCTAACAACTTTTTTATGGGTTCCACTTTATCTATACCACTTTATTTTTTCCATACATATATATATGTATTTTATATATTATATTCATAATATCTATTATATATATATATATATAATGTGTAGTAAATATATTTTTCTTATTTACATTTTTATTTATTAGGACCGGTGTAAGAATTTTGAAAATTTGCATTTTTTTTCAATATTTTAAGAAGTAAAGAAATTTCTTGAGAGATGAAGATTATTTTCATCCATTTTTTTTTTATAGTTTGGAAGAGAGAAAAAAAAATGAAATGAAATGAAAATTTGAAGATGTATTTATAGTTGAAAAAAATTAACCGTTGTAAGCAACAACTAAAAAAAAATGGGCATATTTTTCATGGGAAAGAGAGTAAATCTTGAGGATGGGAGGCTCACAGCACATGGGGAGGGACACTTTTCTTCAAGTTTTGGGTCATGCACGGAGACAAAAACCGGCTCTCGGAAGAGAGAGCTGCTCCCGTGCACAAACCTCCTCTCAAAATTCCACTATAGTAAAAAACATCTACCAAGCTTTTTGGGTTGAGAAAAAGTGGGGAAAAAACCCCGCTGCTTAGAGCATCCACAGCCATGTAGCTCTTTTCTTGAACTTTTTTTGGCCCCCACATACCACATCCTCTCAACCTAAAAAACTTAAAACTTCGAACCTCTATCCACTGTTAAAAACCTCCAACAACTTTTTTATGGGTCCTACTTTATCTATACAACTTTACTTTTCATACATATATATATATATATATGTATTTTATATATTATATTCATAATAATTATTTTATATACAATTGTAGTAAATATATTTTTCTTATTTACATTTTTATTTATTGGGACAGGTGTGAAAATTTCAAAAATTTACATTATTTTAAAATATTTTGAGAAGTAAAAAAATTTCTTGAAAATTAGGATTATTATCATCTTTTTTTTTTTTTTTTTGTAGTTTGGAAGAGAAGAAGAATGAAATAAAATGAAAAATTAAAGATGTATTTATAGTTGAAAAAAAATTAAAATTAACCGTTGCAAGCAACAACTGAAAAAAAAAAGAGCAAAATACACAAATAGTCCCTGTGCTCTACCCCTTTTTTGGGATTGGTCCTTACCCCACGCCAGTGATCCCTGTAGTAGGGTGACTTACACCATTGGTCCTTCCGTCAAATTTTTACCGTTAAGTATAGACATGTGCAACTCACGTGTTTTCTGATAGGGGTAAAATAGGCATTTCATAATAAAGAGTACAGGGACCAGTTACCAAATTTTTTCTTTCTCTCTCCTCTTTCAAACTTTTTTTTTCTCTTCTTCTCTCTCCTTTTTCTTCACAGTTCACACATACACACACACACGCACACTTCTCAGTTCATCACACACACACTTCTCAGTTCACACACAAACACATACACACACAAACACATACACACACACACTTCTCAGTTCACCATCGTTCATACCCACCTCAGCATCTTCTCTTTCCTCTCACTTTGTCGTGACCACCAAACCCAATATTTCATTGTCGGATCTGGGCCCCTCTCTTATAATTGTGAATTCAAATCAAATTGACGAACGACATCAACAACGATTGGAGCATGCATGATTGCTAAATGATCTGGGCACCAATATGGGCGTCTCTCTCTCCTCAATTAGGAACGGCTAGACATCTAGGGTTCTCTCTTCTCCCTCTATTTCTTTTTTCTAGATTGTAATTGCAAATACGAATCGGATTGACGGTAGAATCAACGACGACCGGAGCATGTTTGACGAAAGTCCTTTCAGATCCCGATGACCCGCAGTTAGATCTACACCACAAATCGCCCCTACTGCAAGTGTGTTATTCAGTCGATTGAAAATCGTGCTTTCATACAGGGTTATAACTTCGATGGGCAGTTAAATCAGGAACTCTTATTTCTTGTAATTACTTTTCATTTTTTGAATTAGATTTGGCACCAGCGATGGCTTGGTAGGGGATTCAGCACCGACAATGACTTGGTGGGGATGATGAAGACACCGGAACTGAACAATAGGGAAGGGGTGCGATGTTATTTTGGGTTTTTTTTATTTTGAGTTTTGTGCTCGCCGACAATGGTGGTTGTCCAGCGAACGGCGGTGGTGGCAGCCAAGGAAATGGGTGTAATGTAATTTGTGAACTTACATTAATACCCTCGTATCAAGTTTTAACAAATAAATAAATTATGGGTATTTTTGTCTATTCAAAACAAAAGAATACATGGACAATTTTACCCCTGAGCAAAGTCATGTGAGAGGCACGTGAACGCATTTAACGGAAAAAAACTAACAAAGTTGGACGGAAGGACCAATTGTGTAAAAAGTTTCAGTACAAGGACTTAATTTTTTCGAATTTTAGTTCAAGGATCAATCCCAAAAAAGGAGTATAGCACAGGGACTATTTGTGTAGTTTGCTCAAAAAAAAAAAAAGGCATATTTTTCATGGAAAAGTGGGGAAAAAAAAGGATATATTTTTCACGGGGATGGAGGCGCACAGCACAGCAGCACATGGGGGGAGGGACACTTTTCTTCCAAGTTTTGGGTCCCACACCGAGAGAAAAATTAGCTCTTGGCAGAGAGAGCTGCTCCCATGCACAAACCTCTTCTTAAAATCTCACTATAGTAAAAAACCTCTACCAAGCTTTTTGGGTTGAGAAAAAGTGGGGGGAAAAACCCCAACTGCTGATGCTCAATGCTATAAGAATTTATCTTCCCAATAATTTTCATTCTTCATGCATTTTTATATGGGTTTCACTACCAAATAATCCACTTTATTTACACAACTTTTTTATTTTTACACTTTTTAAACAAATTAATTTATACAAATATTTTCAAATGTTTATAAATAAATTAATTCATTTATAATTTTAATTAATATTTTAAAATAAATTAATTCGTTTATCATTTTAATTAATATATTACACAAATATTTTATTTTAAACAAAGAAATTAATTTATAATTTTCATTAAAATATTATATATTACACAAATACTTCATACAAACAACAAATATTTCTAACAAATAAACACTTCTTAAAATACCAAATAAAATAAATTAGCCAAAAAAATCAGATTTTTTTTAAAGTAGCAGTGCCTCAATGGTCACCACAATTAAAAAAAAAAAAAACTTTTAAAAGTGGCTGACATGATAGTATTGATGACAGAGTCTCTTCACGCTCTCTCCATTGCGTGTGAAGGGCACGCGCCTTTCTTGGCCAGTTCGTGCGTCCCACTTTTCTTCCTAGCGTCTCCCCTCCTTCTTTCTCTCTCCAATTTTTAAAATACCTTTTGCAAGAATTTTGGGATAAATTTTTTACAAGAATTGCTCTCAATGGTTAGCAATTCTTATCCCAAATAAAAATTGGGTAAGAATGCATTGTACTTGGGGATGCTCCTACTATTTTGAATTGCGCAAACTATTTTGAATGACCTTCCTATTATAGTTGTTGTACCGACCTTACAGGCTTCACACCACTTGTTATATTTTTGGAATTTGGATAGAGTTGGACACGAGAAGAGTTGGTTAATTTCTTGGCCAAGATTTGGCTGAACCACAAAATTTGTTGGTTCAATAGTAGGGATCGGTAGACTTTATTTTTAACTCAAAATCACCTAAGTTTTTTTTTTTTTTTTATAACCTAAATCTATCGTAAATCTACTCTAAACCCTTAAAGACCTTCAACGAGATTCAACCCTGGGACCAACAGCAGGAAGAGTGAAGTTCTAACCAATAGAGCAATCACTGAATCTCTATTAGATCAACAAATTCCAACTATCAAAATTACGTAGTTTTAAAGTCTGTTAATTCCAACTATTAGGTCAACAAATTTTGTGATATTGACTAAATCTCAAAAAATAAATAAAAATTAGAAACCTCAACTCTAAAGCTTGTCTAGTAAGTCCATTAAAATGAAAGATTGGAATGTCACAAAGATCACCATATTTGTTGATATTCCTTGGAGGCGAGGCCAGGCCAGGCCAGGCGACACCTTTTTTGCATTTTTGGGTGGCTATTGTCGTGGGCCTCGTCTCGTGGCCACTTTCGGTGCATGAAAACTTTTACTTTCATTACTATCAACAAGTCTTACAAACAAAAAACCATACACCAGCTGATCTCTATTACTGTGATAAGATAAAATAATTTAATACAGTAATTAATATGTATTCTCTCCATTTCGTATATATAGTTCAAATTGTATTTTTTTTTATATATTTCAATGTAAATAGCAGGGTGCTCTAAGTGAGACAAAACTTAGCCTAGCGATCTCACATGAACCAACACTGTTGTCTGATTCATGTGTGGCGACGCTCACACAACGCCAACAGAGATGTCACTCTCTTCCTCTAACGCTTTTCTTGGACCAAAATAAAATAAAAAAAATAATTTCAATGAATATTAATTAACAAATGTTCTACGCTATTATGCCTCCAACTATATTAGTATTCACAAAATATTAAACTCAATGCAGCCGTTTTCCCAATCACTTGAAGAGAGTATTCACAAAATAAACTAATTAATGTAAGGAGAATAAATTACTACCAATTAATTATATAAAACGATCTGAGTGAAAAATAAAATGTTAAATAATGCATTTAAAATGACTCTTAAATAGTATATTACAGCATATTTTTGTCTATAGAACAATATATATATATATATATATATATATATATATATAATGAATGGAGTAATAAATGAGGAAGAGATTGAAGGACAGCAGTCACAGCTAAATGACTCTTAAATATATTACAGCATATTTTAGCCTCAATTTCTTGGAAAAAAATATCTTTAAGAGATGGCCAAATGACACAAAAATATGGGTCCGTTTGGTAAATGAACTAAAATGATTTTAGGAATACAATTCATTTTATTTTTGGAAAATGAACTAAAATGCATATAGGAATTACGTAACACGTGATTCTAAAAATATGGCTCCGTTTGGTAAATGAACTAAAATGCTTTTAGGAATACAATTCTTTTTATTTTATTTTTGGAAAATGAACTAAAATGCTTATAGGAATTACGTAACACGTGATTCTATTATCGAATTAATATTTTAACACTAATATTTTTTAAATTTAGTCTTAATTTTTGTTTAGCTATAAAAGTCACAATTATAACATATTTTTTTTATGATTTTTGCAGACAATTAAATGTCAATCAATTTTTTATTCTTAATCACTGAATACATCTCATTTTACAAGCAGAGATTATTAAACAAAAAAATTTCTACGAAATATGAATGGAGAAAAACTAATGGCTACCTATTTAAATTTTTTATATTAAGAAATAAAAAGATAACTTAGAAATTAACTGTAATATTGTAATAAAAAATATAGTGCATAAGTAATTTTTGTAATAAAAATAATTACCATCCAAAATAAAATAATATACTTTAAATGGGTCTTACCACATTTTTTTCATACTCAGATTTATATTATTTACTTTTCAAATCCAACTAGAAGCAAAAATCCAAATTTTAAATTTTGAAAACCCAACGGCTATCAATAATCCAAAACACAGCTATTAATTCATAATGCAGACGTGTCGCAATCTCAACGGTCTTCAGACGTTCACCTTCCAAATCCGTCCTTTCCCTCTCAACAGAAGAAATTTGAAAATATAGAAGGAATTACACTAATCCCCCATGCGATATGATCAGATTTCGTGGTCGCCCCCTTATACTACTTTACCCGACAAAAACTTTATTAATCTTTTACTACTTGACACTACAGTCCATATTTCATCAAAATATTAACTGGAACTGTTCAAATGACTGATTTAACCTCAGGTCTGATTTTGGCTTCATTGTATGCAGGGCAGGCAGGCAAGCAGCTGAATCAAATCTCCGCCGGCGAACGACGCCGTGGACCGTACCTCAATCTGGGTTTCGTGCATCACCCGAGGGAAGCGAAATTCCTCGGAACTCCGGTGCATATGTTTGGATTTCCATCGAAATTTCCGCCATCTGTGTGATTGCACCGGTGCTTAGGTAGTTGCGCCTCCGACGAAATCATCGACGATCAGGAGAGTGTGGCGGGGTTTGATTATTCCACCAACGTCCGATCACTACGAAGAGCTTGAGGCATTAAATCAAGATGGGGTAGACCTGCAATTAAAGCTTGCCGGCATCATATTGATTTTGAAGCAATTAGAGTACTATTCATAGATTTTGTTTGGTATTTATAAAGAAAGGCGATTGGGGGGTAGGGAAGACGAATAGAATGTAGGAGGAAGAAAAGGCGTGTCTGGGTTTTGTTTGGAGAAGATGTAGAGATAATGATGAACAAGGCTATTATTGTCTTTTAAGAGATAAGGGTATTATTGTCTTCAACATCCGTCAGAATTCCGGGTTTCATGAATAAAGGGGGTTTTATGTCGGATAAAATTGTTAAAGGGTGTGATCTTTAATTTGCTCAAATATATTTATATACAGCGACAATCGATACAGTGGGCTACAATCACGCTCTTTCTTCGGGTCAGTTATTGCCATGGAAGCCGACCAGGAAACCGACTTCGGCTTAACGACGACATTTCCGCCGCCTGCTTTGGTCTCACTCTCCCCATTCCCCTCCTCAATTTCCCCCTCCCCACGCCGTCTTTCCAGCCACTTTACCCCGCCGACTCGGCCAATACGAGCAGCGAGACAGCTGGCTTGGGTGTCTCTCCAGGGTCGGCTAGTTGGTGCTGAAGAGGCCAGCTCGACTAGAGCTATAGGCGGTGGTTTGAGCCCCGAAGAAGCCGTTGCTTGGGAGCTCTTTACCCCCATTCATCGGATTCTTATCGTTGCCGTGATTGCAGTTGCCGCCGCGAATTCCAAGAAGAATAAGCAGATTTATCAGCTTACAAAATCTGTTCAAATTAGGGTTAGTAAATTATTTAGTTACTTATCTTTATTTTTGTCTAGGTCTCATTTTAAATGCTGAACTTTGTTATTAATTAGGCAAAAGCTAGGGTTTAATTGTAACGGTCCCACTATGGGGTTTGTTTAATTTGTCTTCAATTATGGCTTGAAATGGTTTCGGTATTGGATTTTTGCTTTAATGCGATGATTTATTTCATTCTCGTTAATTATTAGGATTTAATTAGTTTTCATTGAGTTATAAACCCTGATAATCTTAATTGTCGTGAAAAAAGTGAAAATGTTTATAAAGCAAGGACTATTAAACTGGGATTGGACTCCTCTCTTTACACTTTTCCCCAATTCCCTGGATGATTCTTTGGATGATTGCCAAATGGTTATGTGATTTTCGCTTACAAATGTATGGTTTAGTGTAGATTTATGGTTTAGTCATCTGAATATTTTAACTAGACTAGCAATTACAGGTCAGAATCAGATGATAAACAAAATTTTAATCTTTCTTCTCAAATTTCCAGGATGAGGTGCTCTCTGGCATGCAACAAAAGCTTGATAAACTATGCGAGCAGGTAAATTATTTCAAGGATCAGCCTGAGGTGGGCACTTACGATTTCAAATTCTCTGGCTGTGGATGTCAGCGATGTGATCATCACTTATCTCCATCAAGTCATTTAGGGGTAAGAATATGTCTTAATCACTCCACTCCTTTTGAGTGTTCATGTGGCATCATAGTTATGTTGTGTTGCTTGTTCTTATTGTTGTGAATCTCAGTTTGGTTTGTTATACATTTTGTATTGTTCTCAGGGGGATTATGCTATGAAATCAACTGACGAAGGCGAGATGATTGACTATAAACCTCCTCTCACAAATGATGTGGAACCAGAGGAGCGTCGCATGTCTAGTTTGTCGGATTGGGCTCCGAGTGTCAGCTCCTCTGTAGATATTCAGGTATTCATTCTGAAGCAGCCTATTCTATTTTGACGTCTAGCAATGCTGCATGTTACTGATCAGCGTCAGATTGATGTTAGAGTTGACCTTTCTTTCTTACGACTCTTTTCTTCATAGTTTCCTGCACGTTGAAACAATTCACGTGTCAAAATTTCAGTAAGCCAAATCATGCAATAGAAAACAAACAAGGAGGTTTACATGACTTTATCTCAACCAAAGGGATCAAATTGAACTCTTGCTTAGCTGATTTTATTTCTATCAACTAATCATCCTTATTGGAATTGTTGGCAATACATGTTAATTTTATGATGAGTGATATGGTTTAGATCAGCAGTATCTTGTTTGAAGTTGACGATCTTCAGTGTTTATAACGCTCGATATATATCATAGCAAACTCTTTTATTAGGTACTCTCATTAGAACTATTCTCCACAACTTCAGGTCAGGCCAAAAAGAAAACAAACAAACACCCCTTAAAATATAGGTCACAAAGTTTTTCAACTGTTTATCCCCATGCCGAAGACTGTTATCCCCACGCCAGCCAAAGTATCATGGTTTTCGTAGGCACCAAGTTGATGATTTTGTCAACCCTGCAGCTGAATCCCCTAACTACTGCATATTGCTTAGAACTCCAACCAGGATCATCCAATGTTGCCATGACAAATCAAGACTTAAGAGAGGGCCTTCCTAAATATTCCACCTTTTGGATGCGAGTCACACTCGGAAAACACCATCATTTGTTAGTGGTAGATATTTTGGAAGTTCTTGAGTTTTCCACATAAACCTGATGCCAATTGTAGCTGCTGATTTCCTTTTCTCTTTTTAAATTTTTGTATAATTCTTCATCATGGTTAGCACAGTTATCATTTGAGCCTCTTGTCGCCTTCCAGTTGACACAAGGAGTCTCCAACAAAAGCAGAGTTGCCCATTGTTTGTGTACGCATGCATATATACTCGATGTTTATCTATTTTCTAAATAAGAGTTAAATCCCGAACCCACCATCTCCTCTTAAGTTCGATGCCGGCAGTTTCACTGCTGTCACGCAATGTACTCCTATGCACCTATTCCCAAGCAATGAGCAGCTAATGGATGCACATGTATAATGTCCAGCAGCTGAACTTGCTCTGGTACAAAACCACAAGTGCGTTTTTAAGGACCAGCGCTAACTTAAGGCTTAAGTGGATCTATGTAATAGGTACTTATTTTGTGCGGTTGTCCTTTCAATACAGAATAATATTGTTAATCTATGCAGGTTTCCTCTCAATGGGGAATGATATTTTCATTCTATAATAAGAACTAAAGGGAAATGATATAATCTCGTTGAGCATTTGTCATGTCCCTTCATTCGAACACATTAGAGTAACATTTAAATTGATTATGGATTTAATGACCTTTCAAGACACTGAAAGCGAGTCGCTGAATTTGTGAAGAATGCGGATTAGTTTTTATATCATAAAATTTTCCTTAGACTACAGTTTCTGATCTTTGCTTTTGTTATTATCGCATGTTTATGAAATCTGAGAATATTTACCAAAACTTTTAGAGTGCCTGCATTTTTGTTTCAAATTATGAGATACGTCGTACGGGGTAAATTGCTGTTGAAGGATACTTGTTTTTGAACCCTCTAACTTACAAATTACTATCCAAACAACTTGCCCGGAAGTAGAGACGTTTAAGTACACATTGTATGTCAATCACGCTTGAATTTGAAGAACCTTTTGGAGGTTATTGAAGCGGTAACTTGTTGAACTTGAGTGTGATATTAATATGGCAGTTTGATTTTCAAACATTATCTTGGGTTTTTTTGTGCAGTGGAACACTTCAGATATTGACCAAGATATGGACAGCCTCCGCAAGGAATGTGAAGATAAGGATGCCACAATAAAAGAGCTGTCAACTTTGCTTCGCTCATCTGATGTTATTGGTTCAAAGGTATAACCTATTAATTATGTTTCTTTTCCTCTGTAAAAGTTCTCCTGCGAAAGTTCGCTGTTCAATCTTAAATCATCGTTGTTTTGTTCTTATTGTCAAACAGCGAATTGCAGAGCTGGAAGACATTATCCGTAGGAAAAATACGATGATTACAAGGCTTAAGAAGGACATTATGGTTCTAGAAGAGAAGGTGAGCATGCTTATATCCAATCGCTTGTTTTTTTATAGGAAAAAAAGTTTAAGCCTTGGATAAGTTTGAGAAAAGGTTGATCCCAAGATATAAGAAAGCTGGAATATTATGCAATCTTCCTTTTATCTGATATTTTGATGTACTATTTATGTTATTATCCGTAAATACACCAATTTTTAATTGTAAGACTCAAATATTTGAAGGTATGATCATGGTCTCAGTTCAGATTTGCAAATCAATTTATGCCTGAATCTGGCCCCAAATTTTAGCTCTGTAGATTTTGTCTGGTTTGACTGATTTTCGCCTAATTTACCAGAAATTTGGTGAATCTTCGCCAAAATAGCAAATCTATGCAATTTTTTCCTAATTCAAAATGGGCATCAATTGTGTATTAATGTGCCGAAAATTTATGTATGTTCCAAAAGGTACCTATGAATTGTCATTCCCCAAGAATTGCAGTCATTGAGAATAAAATGTATTCAGATTTTGGTGATATATTGCAGATACATACCGTATAGTAGGTATCAAAAATTCACCGAGCTTGACTGTTTCTTTATATAATTATTAACAGGTGATGGACCTCACAAGAGTTAAGAGACCTTCTTTGTCTACATCAAGCTCTCGTACGAGGAAGCTTCCTCTCATGACAGATAACCTTGTCTATGATATGGATAGCACAACTAGCCCTTCATCTTCTGATTCAGATTGTCCTTCCAAAACCCAGCATCAAAGTCCTGTTGTAAAGGAAAATCCTGTTTCGAATTTTGTGTCTGCTTCAAGGGGAAACCAGAAATCAGGACAATCCAAAAACTCTAGATTTCCAATTAAATCCTCTGAACGGCCTCCAAGATCACGACCAGTAAGTCCTCTCAAAGAGAACTCAATGAATCAACAACTCAGTTCCGTCCCCTTGTCGAGGTCAAAGTTGTCGTCATTATCTGCTTCTAGAGATTTCACAAGTAAACGACGCAATGCAGCCAACTCCACCAGAGTTGCAGCAGCATCACCAAAGAAATGGGTTTAGTGTAAGTATCTTTTTAAGTTCTTTCTCTTAATTCACTACTACAAAAATTTATGTACTCTTTCTAATCATCCTCTCCAAATTGAAACTTATCTATATCTCTCGTAATTCTTCGATTGGTGTGTGATGATGGACCAAATTCGTGTTTCTGTCATAGGTTGTTGAGGGATGTTCAGGATGCAAAAGGCTTGAGACAGAGGAGCTGTTTGAAGCTCCAAGGTACTAGCATTTTAGAGTCTTGTTAGAAAAACTAGATTACAACAGAAGTTGCCAATGCCGTGTCTGAAGAAAAGATTCAGAACTAGGTGTAGTAGTACATAAATTTAGGAGTAAGCATATTTATAGAATCATGTCTTATTGATGAAAAACCTCCTTATATTTGGTGAGAACTATTCACTAATTAAGTAATCATAGTTAGATTTTGCAGAAAAAAAATTCCGTTTTTGGTAGGCAACATATTTGGATGTTTTCATATGAGTGCCTAAACATGCTCATTAGCCATGTGTTGGAAAATGTATTTATCTTTTCTTTTTTCTTTTTTGGTGTGTATGGTGTGATGGGGAGAGAAAATATTCGGTGGTTCTTAATTATCACATAAGCATTTGATGCAGTAGTCAAGTATCAATTAAATTAGCATCTTAAGATGCTATTTGTTTGTTAACCATTTCAATTTCACATTTTTTGTTTCAGTTTCTAATTTTTGGTGAAAAATAGAAATAGAAATGCGTTTGACAACCATTTCTATTTCTGAGAAACTAAAAACGTTTCTCATTTTTCCCCAAATCCTAGAAATAAATTTTTTGTTTCTCGCAGAAGAGAAACATTTTTCATCCCAAATACAGAAGGGCCAAGATCAATTAGGTTAGGTCTTTGAACTTTGACACGAGAAATTCTCAACCTTAACTTTTTTCCTCCACATATATACATATATACATATATACATACATATATGTATATATACATATACATATATATATATATATACATACATATATACATATAGAATTGGGTTTTCAAAAGAAAAATAAATAAAAAGTTTATTACTGAAATTAAATAATCAGAAACTAGAAACAGTAATTGAAAGATGATGGGTACTTGAACAATAATAAAATAGAGTTAGACAAATAGAAAATATAGACCCAAAGAAGTGAGGGATATCATGGCAAAGGGTCTCGAACAGTGGTGTCCATGACATCAAACAGTAGCACCGGCAGCCGCCTACAGTGGTTGTTTTTGTTGGTGGTGGGTACTGCGCACGATGGAAATATTACACTCACAGTAATAAGAGATGATTTTGAAGACGATGATGATGATGATGATGATGAATTTATGATAGGCAAGCAGCTAATAGTTGTGGGTCTCCATTTCAAAGTCAATACAAGAGTCATGAAATCAATTAACGGTTAACCTATAATTCCTCCTTTAAATATTGTTGTTATGAATTAATTAATTTACTCTTTGGAAATCAAATCAATTCCTGAGTCTATGTATGTATGTATGTATATATGAATGTTAATTTTTAATTTTTATTTTTTATTCACAATTTTTTTAATAATAGATGAAATGTGAATTATTATTCTATACCTTTTAAGTTGGATATAATATATGATGAAGTTGTAATGTGTTAATAGTTTTGGGAAAAGAGTTTAATGAAAGAAAATAGAAATGTTTGTCAAACACGACATGTTTCAAGAAACAGAAACAAATGAAACAGAAACATGTAAAATAGAATAAAAAAAACATAAATATTACCAAACACTACCTAATTTTGTGCTACTTCGCTTTATAAAGTGAATCTTTATGGGTGTTTGACTACTACATGAGTTGTTGATGTAGTGATGTACAACCATTAATTTTTCTTCTGCTTGCAAAATTTAGGGACTTAAGTTTATGGTTTTTGGCTTTCTCTCTCTATAGCCTTATCAGCTTCTCCCTTATTTTTTTCAATTATTACAAAACGAAGAAGTAACTTTAAAATTATCATGTCAAACGCACCCTAAATGTTTTCTCCCGGTGGTGGTTAGGGGCAAACATGATCCTCTATTCCAAAAAGGTATTCCATCTCATATTCCAATCATCGGATCTTCGTCACATGTCCACCAAAAATCACGGAGTAATTAATGTTATTTATTCTCATGCACACGTGGCGAAGATTCGACGGTTGAAATAGGAAATGGAACACCTTTTTGGAATAGAGGATTCTATCTGGGTTAGGGGGAGGGGGTGGGTCACGCTGGCTCTGGCAAACTGCCATAAAAAATTGAACGGGCTGCTGGACTTCAGAGAGGTCAATCAGCTGGTCCTGAGCCTGTGGGCCTGCCAGCCCTTGAGTTTAGAAAGATAATACAAAGTTGATAGACTGGGTGAAAAGCCCTAATGACAATAGTAATGCTAGTAACAATATAAAATAAATTAAGAAAAATTGTGGGCCGGTACACTTTTTTGAATATTCAACGGCTAAAATCAATTATATTTATTTCAAATTTCTAAAATTAATTTTGGTAGATAAATGAATAAATTATTTCTAAAATGTCCCTCCAACAACTTAAAAACGTTCCCTCTCAATGCTTAAAGGCCTGCAACTTCTTAGCCGATATACCATTTAGCCTGTCTAGCTCATGACTCGAAACTACAGCTCTAACTGGAACTCGAATTCGTGCGAAGGCAGGCAGAAGAAATTGCACTCCAACTTCAACAATGGATTTTTCTTGCTTTGGCTAATCTGATCAGAAGAAAAAAAAGGCTCTTCCTGATGTGATAGCTGGGGAAGGAAGAGAGCAGTAAAGGCTATCACGGGATTAGTTCAAAGAAAAAGATTGGATATCTTTTAAGGAGAGTTGGCTACGAGAGGATCCTTGAACCTGAGCAAATTGGATATGTTCCCCTTTATCTGGTAGAAATTTAGAAAACCAACTCAAAATACCACGACCGAAAGTCAACAAGAATTCGGTAAACAAAGTCAAAAGATCAATCAATTTGTGTATTACGATCCTTTGAACATCGCAATGCAAGTGTAATATGTGTATCACGATGCAAGTATAATTTGTGCATCGCGATGCAAGTATAATTTTGTGTATCGCGATGCATCAATTTGGAAAGCTGATGGGGGGTGGCTAATGCATCGCGATACACAAATTGTTGCATCGCGATGCATAGCGTGCTTGTCCTGTTCCGTGTTTTTTAAGGGCATAGATGACATTTCGTAACAAAAGTACTTTTTTTCAGTTTGAAGCAATTATAGTGGACTAAAGTGGTTGAAAATTGTCTAATAGGTACCGGCTCGAATTTCACCCAATAAATTATATAGTGGAATAGTATATAATACCATAACTAGTTAATACCCGTCCTACGGACAAAAAAAAAAATACAAAAATAATGTATTTCATAATTTAACATAATCACATAAATTCAAATATGCCTAAAAATGTGAAGAAAAAAATTAGGTTAATACGTATTTGTTTCAAATTGAGATATATTCAATCCATTGTACATATTGTATGTTCAAAAAAATACATACATTATATTTACATTACTACTCTTTTTTTAGAAATCTATACCAATCACTTTAAATACAATGATTTAACTAATCAAAATAATAATTACAAAAAAATATAAATAATAAAATAATTTGACAAATTAGGATACGGTTAAAGTCTAAATATATATTTTTTTTTTACAGATTTAGGACACGGTTAAAGTCAAAACAGTAATTAGAAAAAAGTTACATGTAAAAAAAAGATCTTAAAGATTAGGATAAGGTTAAAGTTAATTAAAAAAGTTACACAGGTAAATGTGGCTTTTGTAATTGGAAAAAAGTTACAAATAAAAAAAGTTTTAGAGATTTAGAAAATAGTTAAAGTTAAAACAGTAATTAAAAAAAATTACAAGTAAAAATTTTTTTTAAACAGATTTAGAATAAGATTAAAGTTAATTAGAAAAATTATAGAGGTAAACCTAGTTGTTGGACGAGAAAGTTTTTTTTTTTTTTTACGTTAAAGTAGCCACGTAAACAGTGGAGGGAACAGTAATTTTTGTTTTAGTTATTATTAATAAATATTTTATGTATACCGTAAATGAATTCTATTGTTCTACCATTCTCTTATGGCAATTGCCTTCTAGAAGTATTCTTCAGTAGTCAAATGAAAAAGATTATATACTGCAACTGGAAGGACAAAGAATGTTTCTCCAGTTTGGTTGACACTAAAATAATGTGTACCAACCAAATACCGTGGCTTAATATGCTAAAGTGCAAAATACCGGTATTTTATTTTAAGAAGGACAATGCTACATTTTCCTAAAAAATATTAAAAATATTGCATCTAATAACATAACACCTAAATTTAATGTTGATTTCGTTTAAATTTTTTGTGAGATCCTCTGTACCATACGGTAGCAAATGTTTGATTTAAAAATTTAATCGAAATTTAATATTAAATTTGGATATCATATTATTAAATGTAATATTTTTAGTACTTTTTAGATGAACGTAGCATTATTGTTTTAAGAAAATTTCTAAAGTAATAAAGTTTATTTAAGACAGCTTTATACTTTTTGACTAGAAAAACAACTTGGTACTAGTCTCTCTCTCTCTCTCTCTCTTTTGAAGTTCAGATCAACCTTGACCCTGCTCCTATGGTGTCGGTTACACACTAATCAATAATCATAGCCATAGGGTGTGTTTTGTACAGGTTTTGAGGTTAGTTTTTGGGATTTTTATTTTTGTTTTTGTAACGACGTAAATAAATGTAAGAGAGAGTTAAAGAAAAGTTAAGTGGGTCAAAGAGAAAAAAATCAGAATGCAAATTTTAAAACTTTACACGAAAACAGACCCATAAGATTAATAGATTTAGTCAATGTTCACAATGTCGTTTCATTTTTTAGAGAAAAAATTATTCCTTCCATAAGATGTGTTTAACTTTAAGATTTCAATGAATTTGATTTTGAGATTTTAAGTGTTTTTTTGTAGGCCCTATTTGAAAAAAAAAAAAAATTTGCAATACACACAATCGGATCACTGCACTTTGGGAAAGGTTGCAATTCGGCCACTAATTGTTTGAAAATATTATTTGGATCACCGTACTCAGTTATCTTGCAAGCGAGCCTACCAAAACGTTAATTTTAAATAAAATTTCTATTTTACCCATATTTTTGTCCTCATCTCCTTTAATGAAGATATGAGTAAAATAAAGATTTTATTTAAAATTAACGTACTGGTGGGCTTGTTTGTAAGATAACTGAAGTACAGTTGTCCACATAATATTTTCAAATAATCATTGACCGAATTGCAACATTTTTCAAAATACAGTGACCCTATTATGTATTTTGCTAAAAAAAAAAAAATTGGGGAATTTTGGGGATTGCCTATCCAAGAAGGAAGGACCCACCTTTCCTTTGCTACAGCTCTTTGGTTTTTTTCGTCAGAAGGTATGGAGGCTTCGTGGGTTGTACGTTAAATAGTACTCCGTAATTCGATATTGTCTTAGATAAATTTTTTAATAAAAAATGAACTATTTTTTGGGGTTGCAGAGAATATTTTAATTTTACAAGAAAATCAGGATAAAAAGGTGTGAACTTACAAAGAATATTACTACTAGCATTTAATAATTAATTACGGTTAAGTATGAACTTGCGAAGAATGTTAGTATAGTTTAATTGTCGGTTTACTTGAACATGCGATTCATTTTCAAAAAGTCTCCACCAAGTTAATTATTCTCTCAGTTTCAAAACGAACGTTCGTTTTTAATTTTTTATTAAAATTTTAAAAATATATATTTTAATTTATTTTAATAGCATATATACATTAATATTTCCGGTATCTGCTTTAACATTGTACAAATAATAAGAGATAATAATTAGCAAAAGTAAATTTAATAAATATATACAAAAAAATAAATACTCGTTTTGGAATAGAAGGAATAAAATTTAATTGTTTTCTTGATCTAAAATTAAGAATGATTGGTTACTAAATCAAAATCTTCAAATATGTCCCACTTAGAATGAAACTGGTAGATCTTTTCTTCTATCCACACACATCCAAGGAATAAGATAAGAAAACATTGGGTTAATTTTTACTTTCTCCATTGAAGTATTCAGCTGTTCGTTTCTGTCCTTGATGATTGATTTCCGACATTTAGCTCCCTAATTTGCACAAGTTAGCAAATAAACTCTCTCTTAATCTGCGTTAAGTATTCATAAGTCTGTTAATGGACTGAATTTGGATTCAAATCTGATTTGAAATTGATGTCATTTTTAGGATGTGGATTGAGATTTTCAATTCAATTACTCAATTACAATCTGAATTCGTAAAATTCAGTGAGTTAACAAATTTGATTTAGATCAAGGTTAGTTCAATCTATTAACAACATGATAGAGATAAATTTATTTATGTTAAGTTGTCAGTCATTTAAAATATCTCATTTCAATTGATACAAATCCATTCGAGCATTAAAATTTTATAGCACAGTTTTTTTTTTTTTTTTTTTAGATGACAACAGAGTTAACATTCATGCTTGTGTTAGTATGAACACGATATTTTTCATATATGTTCGATATTTAATCGAGTAAAAAGTAGTTTGATATATCTTTCTACAATATATACTTTAATAAGAGTCGAATAAAAATCATTTTGATCCAAATCTGAAAGTATTAGGATATATTGTAATATCTGAGAATTAATCTGATTCAATCTATATTAGCTGATTTCTTAACAAATTAAATTTGAAACGAACCGGTTCAATTCTTAACAAATTAAACATTAGAGTAGTTAAGCTCTAGCTCAACTGGTAATGCCACTTCTCTTAACGAAAAGGTAGGGCGTTCAAGTCTCACTAGAGACACCCTGATACTTAACTACTATAATGTTCAAGCCACATCAAAGGCACTATTTATTATTATTCACTTCTCTTAACGGAGAGGTAGAGTATTCAAGCCCCACTTGAGGTAACCTGATACTAGAGACACAATTTCTTCTAGGCATATTAATAACATCATATATAATCTTAATTGTAATCTTTCAAAGATTAAATAATACTAATAAGGATTTATGTCCCGTTCAACCTTTAATGTAACAAAAAAAGTCTATGATTATAAATAAATTATTTTATATGATTGTGAATTACTCATTGCATATACTCACACTGCTAGCGTTGTTCCTAATTATGATTTTGTTCATAATTATGGCTTCAGATTTTTTTGGTTCGTTACAACGTTAGAAGAAGAGAAGGGCATCCCCGTTAACATTGTATAAGCGCCTCTACATGTGGGCCAAACACAAGTGCTACTACTACTTTGAAAATTTAACAAAATAATAATAATAATGGCATTTCAATCATTTGACATTACTAAGAGGGATATTTGGTTCGGATGTCAAAGAAGAAAAATCTCACCATCAACAACAACCCACTAATCTATTGACATTTGCATTTTATAGTTAGCAACATCATCATTTCTCTTATAGTAAAGAATAATGCTGTAGGTACCTAAAAATTACTAAATTTTTTATATTAAATGATGTGTCAGTTGATGTGGCAGCTGATGTGATATAAAAAATTAAATTAAAAATTATAATTAATGCATCACATCAACTACCACATCAGCTCACACATTATTTTATACAAAAAAATTTGGTACTCTTTAGATACGCATATCATTACACTATGATAAAACTCTATTTGTGAGAACTTTGCTATCATTTTCATATATGAGAGAGTTCTTGTAAATTAAAAAGCTCCATGCCCCCATTACCAAACTATCCATCATTTTTTCCTCCATTAATCCCCTAGCTAGCACCACCTTGATCCTTCTCATGGTCGTCGCTTCTATAATTGCGATTAGTGACGGTCATTAATTGATTAAAAACATATTAGTATTATAATTTTCAATCTATGCACTCTAAATACTGTTTTACTTTAGTTTTTTTGCATATTGGAGTGAATTAGTCGAAATTAAAATGCTCCTAAAGATGTCTTCATACATTCTCTTCGAAACAAAAAAAAAAAAAAGTCAGCAACTTTTTATTTTCATCTTTAAAATGAATATAATTGCTCTATGTGTCATATGAAAATCATATAGCTTCACTCTCTGCTACATGGACTCTTTATTTTCTCTAAAGTATTTGTGTCGACATGACATGACAGGGTGTGGTGTGATACTTAGACATATTTAGTGTAAAATTTTGAAATATCATAGACCCAAATCCACACCCGTCTCTAATCCTCGTCCTCGAGTCCATGTCACATAGGGTTCCACTGCAAGTTAAATGTTTTATAGAAAGCTACAAAATTGATTTTTTGTACATATTTCCATTGTTTTGGTTTGATTACATATTTATTATACAGCACAGCCGGTCTTGACTTTTTAGGGGTCTTGGGCAAACAAAAATGAGGCTCCCAATAAAAAGGAAGACAAGATTTAAACATTTGTGTGTTATATATATACATATGTACCTATAAAGCTAGAATATAATTTAAACTTATATTGTAAATAGACAATAATAAAGTACTTAGCCAAAATTAAGTTTGTTCAAAGAGTAATAAAACCTGATTTTTTTCTTTTAATTTGCGAAGCATCCCACTATCAACTTGTTCCTCGAGTCGAGAAATGAGATCTCCTTCCCCACTCTAGCCCTCCTTGGCTCCTTATGGCGTATCAGCTATTGCTAGAATTACTAATTAGGCGCCATAAGTAGCAATATTATTTGGTGGATGACTAGATGACATTGATAAGACAAATTACGAAATTAACAATATTCTTTTTGATTCCTATTGTGATCAGAGAGATCAGAGAAAGCAAACTCAAGCAGCGAAATGGAAACTTGAAAAAAAAATTGAAAGATACCGTTAGAATTCTAATGTTAAGAATGAGAGGATTATAGAGAAGAGGAACTGAAAAAATTCAATGTTACGAAACTTTACATATTTATTTTCTTTTTTTCTTTTTTCTAAAGCCTTTTTTTTAGACCTAAATAAGTTGAGTTTAATATTTGAGTCTTATTTTCTTAATGATAAAAATAGGGACCCATATTAGATTAATATTACAAATATGAATGTTTTTCTTATTTCTTAAAAGTGGCTCAATTCTTCTCCTCAAAAATAAAAAAGAAGCTCAAAAAATAAAAAATACGCTCCAAAAATAAAAAAAGAAGCTCAAAAAATTTATATTAGTATATACAAATATTTCAAATTATATATATATATATATATATATGAATATATGTATTGTGGAGCCCCCATATTTAGGGGGCCCTGGTTATGGCAAAAACTATTTTAACTTTATATTTATGACTAAAAATGTTTAGGCTTCATTCTCTTTGTAGGAGTTACGCTCTATTTGTCTTGTGATTCAAGGTTTAATGTTAAATTTTACTTTTGTTTTTGTAATGATTGAAGAAAAAAAAAAAGAGTGAAAGGCTGCGAAACTAAAGAGAAAGAAAATTTAAAACCATCAGAATCAGGCCTTAAACTACAAGGCAAACAAGACCTAAGTGACTTAATTTGTGATTTTAGACAATTTATATCATTGATCCTACCAACTTTCTCTTTATCTCTTACATTTTCTTCAATCATTACAAATTAGAAATCTAAAACTAAAAATCAAACCAATAAATCACGAAGGCAAATGCGCCCTTAGTGGCCTTAGAGCACCACATCACGAAATGATCAATTAAATGAATTGGACAATTTTTTAGCCAAAATCAACAAATTTAAAGATGAATAATAGATTCTTAAACACCACAAATTGCTCATCTATTAATAATTGTCAACCACCAAAAATTGATACTTCACCGCAATTACGGAATATTTTCTCCTTATATAACATTACCCCTAGCACATAATTCTAAAAAGTAGTATTCCTTTCCTAGAAACGAAAGAAAGAAAAAAAA
Source organism: Platycodon grandiflorus (assembly GCA_016624345.1). Classification (NCBI taxonomy): domain Eukaryota; kingdom Viridiplantae; phylum Streptophyta; class Magnoliopsida; order Asterales; family Campanulaceae; genus Platycodon; species Platycodon grandiflorus. The sequence goes on along the minus strand of CM028366.1, from coordinate 46,960,663 downwards.
AGAGTAATGTATAGGTACCTAAAAAGTATTAAATTTTTACACTAAATGACTACGTATGAGTTGATGTGATGCATTAATTATAATTATTTTTTATTTTTTGTATCACATCAACTGATACATTATTTGGTATAAAAAATTTAATACTCTTTAAATATCCATTGTATTACTAAAAATAAAAAATACTATAAATAATTCTCAAAGTACATAAACAAACCTCAACTTGAGGGAAGGAAAGTTTCTAAATTTCATGTGAACAAACCTCAACTGAAACTATATTAAATTTCATGTCCCAGCATTATGTACCAGTCCCTATCCCAAATTATATTAAATTGACACCTGTCCTCTCTTAAAAGTGGGTTAACGCCACCCTTTGTGTCGAAATTGAAAATAAGAAATACTCCTATTAATAAACTAATGTCAGAAGATGCTCATGTCATCTTCTCTCCACCGTAGATCAATAGTTACTAGGGTGTAAATTTAAACCGTCAAATCGCGAAATCGAATCAGATTAAACCAAGTCGAGCGGTTTGGTTTGGTTTTAGACTAGGGTGATTCGGTCACGATTTATAAATTTTATAAACTGGTTGGTTCGGTTCGGTTTGTGGTTTTAGGGGTAAAACCTGAAGATACTAAAATGTCCAGCCTCCACGTGTCACTAGCAGGACACGTGGGCAAACTTATCTGGAGCTCGAAAGAAAGGAACTCTCCACCCCGGGCTTGGACTATAGCCCGGAGCCCGGGTACGTATACCCTCCGTCTAGTCCCGACCTCCCCGAGGAGCTCGGGATAGCCAGAGACGCCTTCCACTTCGAACATAAAGAGCTCGCGAGGTCCATGTCCCGAGCTACAACATTGAGATCCCAAGGTATACACCCCGGGAAGTAAAGATAGTCAACAAAAGCTGCCGCATTCAACGCCCACGTGCTACTACGTCATCCCGGGGCCACCAACCAGCACCTCATTGGATGAAAGAGTGTCTTGCTCTCTAAGTAAAGCTGCATCTAGAAGATCAACGTCACTTCAAGAGAAGCTCTATCTTCTACATCTTTGCAGGTCACTTCCTCATTAAAGCTCATCAATGCAGATTGCGGCTGCCATAAATGGGCACATGGTCGCCACCCCAGGTCGACACTGGCAGTCCCACTTGTCTCAAACCAGCATTCCCCCAATATAAATACAAGGTGATGGCCTTCATTTAAGACCTAAATTCAAATTAACACACACAATTACCAAATCTTCAAAGCATTCAGTGCATTCACTCTCAAAGAGCAGCCTGAATCCTCACCGGAGACCATTAACCTCACCATATACTGATTCTCTCACCGGAGGGCTTTAGCTGGACCAACGTCCAGCTCCCTAACGGTGCTTCCTTTCATCTCAGGTATCTACCGGATGACAAGTCCCACCAACACTTGTGCCTGTTGAAAGCCGGAGCATCCTACCTACAGACTAACTGCGTACGTGGACATCGATAGATCACGAGAGCACCTTTTGGCATGATCAAAACCGAACCGAACCGAACCAAACCGTTATCTATATAATATTATTCTTATTATTAATAGTCATTTGATTTGATTTGCCTTGAAAATTTTGAACCGTTTACTGAAATTTTAAAAATTTAAGAGTAAAGATGGTAATCTCACGCTTTTGTCTCTTACCTCTCTCTTTTTCTCTCACCTCAACACAATTTCATACCTCACTATTAATCTGTCACTGTCCCTCTCACCTTGCTCTCTCCCTTTCACCTCTCTGAGATTCTTTCTCACACTTCATAGAACCAAAATATACTCTTAACCATCGTGAGATCTCTTTCGACCTTAACAAAATTAGTCTCAAATTTCTTCTTCTTCTTTTTAAATATTTGAAAATTGACATTGTTTTCTTCTTTTTCAATATCTCTTCAGTTGTTTTGGAAAAATAATTAATCAAAAATTAATTTCTTTGAATCATAAAACCGAACAAAACCAAACCAAACCGAATGGTTCGGTTCGGTTTAGTTTCGAGCCTCAGGCGGTTCGGTTCGGTTTGAAAAAAATGGAACCGATAGGAGGTGGTTCGATTCGTGATTTTGGTATAAACCGAACCAAGCCGAACTATTTACACCCTTAATAGTTACCATATGTTACTTCTCTTTCTCTCTTCCTTTTATCATTTTATTTAACGGAAAAATACATGATGTAGAAGAATTGGCGAAGAAAATGTTGGTGAAATTTCCTTTTTGTCTTTGGTTAAACGCATGTGAGAGACAAATGGGCAAATTAACGAAAAAATACTAACGGCATCCAACAAAAGGACCAACCGTGTCTAATTTTCATAGTCAAAAGACTAAAATTTAAAATTTTTTTATTAAAGAACTACGGGTGAAATCGGCCATAGTCAAGAGACTTATATTGTCATTAACCATTATTCTTTTATAAAAACTATCGTTTGCTACAGATAGATTACAAAATTGAACTATGACCCTTTTTTTTCCTTTTTAATCAATTAATTGCAATTAAATCAGAGGATGCAAGCTACTTCAATAGTTTAGAAATGCAAATTAACCCAATTTTGTGATGTTGTCCCTCGTACACATCACGTTTTCTTTCGCAAAAAATTGGTTATACAAATTGAATTTTTCTAATTTTCATAATCAATCGAACAGCTTGAATATGGTAAACGAACTCTTTCTTGCCTCTTTTTGCGAGCTCGAGGCATCCTTGCTGCCTGCCATCCAACCCATCCAACTGAGAACCGGACTTTTCCATGAGAAGGGGCGACTGTATACAAACGGGAGTGATGGCTGATGGGAGGATTTTGTATTTTTGTTGAAGGGGATACAGCAGAAAAACGGTCAATTACCCTTTTTCCGATCATAACGGCGTTAGAGCAACCACAATGGTCACCTTGATCCAACCCTCTAAAACATAGTTTAGAGAAATATAGAGGCCGGAGCTCACGGTGGCGTCCCAAGCGAGCTCTCTATCTCCAAAGCCGCCAAATCACTCTCTTAGATAGAGAGTAATTTAGTGGAATAGTAAAGTTTTTGGGGGAAATTGTCTACGTTCTCTCATTTTGTACAAGTCTTCTTCCCCTTCTCCTTCATTTCATCGACGCAATGCTTCTTCCTCTTCTCCTCCATTTCATCGCGCCCGGCGCAGGGGTGCAACCGAAAATAAACAAGCGTTGCGCGCTTTGCGCGAGAAGTCGACGCACGCCCTAGCAGAAGGGTTCAATTGAAAATACACAGGCCGCCGCGCCTTAGCGGGGGAGAGGCGCGCCTAGCGCGAGGAAAAAAAAACGAAAAAACGAGAAAAAGGAAAAAAAAAAAACAAAAAAAAAAATAAGGTGCTCGCCTAGCGCCTCTTCCAAGTTCATCTTCCAAGCTGCCGCTATCTCTCTCTCATCCAAATCTCACCACTCTATCTCTCCCCAAATACAACACCTTCCATAATACTCCTCTTATTCCATTTCACAAACTCAACCAAGAAAAGGGGAATTTCGCCATTGCGCAAGTGGGAGCAATTTTGGAGTTTGAAATTTCCAAATTCAAGGTGTTATCTCAAAAGAACTCCGGTGAGTCCTCCATTAAAGTACCAAAAGCTTCTGGAACATCCCAAAGCTGCAGAATCGGACTCCCAACCATATTGCAACTTTTCCCCATTGCTCGATTGTCTAAACTTGTTTGATTCTCCACAGTCAAATGGCTTCAAAGTCATCAATTCCGGCCTTGTTCATAATCCCGATCACTTCTACTTTGACTCGTTGCCAATCGTCACTCATGCCTTACCGTTTGTTGTCTTCCATGGTAATAATTTCTTCTCGTTTTGCTTGATTATGTTTTACTTTTTTTTTTTTTTTTTTGAGTTTTTAGCAAATACTCCTCCATTAACTTATTTAGCTTCAACTTTGAGTTCATCATCATAGTTAATTTAAGTTGTTTGATTTATCATGAACCTAGTCTATATGATGTTCATGTGTTCTTAGTTTTCTCTTTCTAAATCCAGCTAGCTAGTTCGAGTTCGACAGATTGATCTTGAACCTTGTTCACAAAGTCATTTTGAGTATTTAATTAATACCCATTCATAATAATCATATTTAGCTTTCACCTTGTGATTATTGATCATTAATTGGTATATTCATATTTCTTATTTTATTTTGATTGAATAATTTCTTTTGTATATGATGCATTTCTAAATTTGTTTCGATAAATTTGCAATTCATCTTTGTTGATGTCTTGATCATGTGGATTTTAGTCTTTGTTCGATTGTTACTCCGATAACCCGCCGAAACTTGTTTTCATATTGTAAGAAAGGCTTTTGACATTTGATTTGTCGGAAAAGAATGTTCTTCGTATTCGGTTTGTGGGCTTTACATATATATATATATATATATATATGTGGTACATTATTTCATGTAATTATAAGCGATATGATTTGGAGAAACAGGTATGTCTCTATTTTAATCGGCGTAGCCCACATGTACATCTATTTTACGGTCTCTACAGTCTATTTTACATCTCGTGGAGCCATTTTTTTCTAAAATCTGCGGCTAAATGTAAGAAACAAGTCTGCATTGGAGAATGCTATAAACGAACGGAACGTGCCGGAAGGTTAGTCTAAACTTGAGGACATAGTACAGGTTAAGCGTATGTGGCTTGCATTTTGTTCTAATTTCTGTTTAGAAGTACTTTTTACTTCCTTGCCTTCATGAAGTGCATGATGGCGTGACGAAATGTCGATTTTGCAAATGGCGGACCTTTAATAATAAGCAAAGAGCAAGTTCCTACTTGGAATTTCCCTTCTAGATAGATTTAATTTTTCTAGCTAATCGAAAGGAGCAGTTTAACATCACCATTTAGTTGAAACCTCTGAGTATTTAAGGTTTGGAAGCAAGTGTCACAACCATGCTGTTTGGCCATCATTCTCATGATTTAAAAATTAGAATCTTTGACATTCATTTGAATGTATAGATGATTTTATTTATTTCACTTGCAACTCCTCGTATAGCAAAACTTTACAGATGCTAGCAAGTATGTTCTTGAACATTCCTTAAAATACTTAAATAACACATATTTAGCATAGATTTTCATTCTTACAAAAATCTTGAACATTTCACGATTTGTGCCGTTTTGTAATAAAGAAATTTAATACAACATTACATGATAAGAAGTCCTGCTTAAACCTTTAATTAGGTTGTTTACTTGTATATGTAGTCTTAATTCTTGAATGTCAAGTTATGTTTGTGCCATTTATACCATAAAATAGAGATGTAAAGAAAAGAATATTATATACACTGCATGCTTCGTTGTCTCATTATCTTCTATTCTTTGCCCATAACTTTACCAAATATGAAAGACTGTGAAATCAGCCTAATCTTATGTAATCAATACCCTGTTTATTTGGTGGAAATCTTTTTACATTAAGTTTTCTTTTCTTCAATTCTTGCTTTAATTGCAGCACTTATGGACGCCATTCGGGAGGATGTGTCGTACTAACCCTTCTTGCCGAGGTCTTATGCCTATTAGATATGCTCGTAAATTCATTTGCTCATATGATATCCACCAAGCCTGTTGATCGCTACATCGGACCCCAATTTACAGCGAGTATTTTGACTATTTCTCTTGATAATAGTCCATGACTTTAATTTGCGCTAAGTTCGGGATTTTCGATATTCTTGTTAGATAATGGCCCATTGGCAATTGATTTGGAAGACACCCTATCCTAGAAAGTGTACACAATGACTTCATTGTATGTTGGACTTCTTTGATCTCACTAACGCAATATGGTCAAAAGATTCCTCAAGACCTTTTTAATTAAAATCTTGAACTAGTAATGTATTGAGAAATTAGTGGCTTAACTTTTCTTTTGCGGCCCAACAATCTCTTTCTTTTCAAGCTTCAAACATGGTAATTATCATGGGTCCTAACATGTAAGAAAATTTTTTTATTGTTTATTCCGCTAACCGATTCTTTGTGGTTGAAGTTTAATTAAGCAACTCATCAAGTTGCTAAACTCGTTTCAAGGCTTTGGTATTGGGAAGATAATTATTCGATTCCTCTTGTTTCAAAGTTGTCTACATTAGGTGAACAAATCTAAGTCTACATCTTTGAGTGTTCATCTTAGCATGTTTACACGTAACTAAGTCCCATTGGAGTCTTGGTACCTTGCATATATGACTTATAACATTCATCTTGATCATAGTATGCTTGGTTGAAAGATTAGAAGCTTTGTTGCTTCGTTTGAGTCTTGGTGTTTGCCTTCGTTGCTTGTGTTGCTTGTGTTTCGTCTTGCGAGATGTTCATTTGAGTTCTAGACCATGTGTACTAGTATTTCTCATGCTTGCACAATCATTATTCATAGACTTGTTGCATTTGGAAATAAGATGATGTTCGTCGGTTGGTTTAACCTAACCGTCTTGTTTAATATCCGCAAGTGCACGGGCTATTGCAATATAGCGAGTGTAAGTACGAGTCGATCCCACAGAGACAGGGTTTACTTTGGATTTTGCTTTTGTCTTTAGATTTAGAGAATAGATTGGGAGAGATTTAGATTGGTTTTAAAAATGGGAAGAAACATATGCAACAAATATTTTAAACGAAACTTAATACGACAAAACATTCTCGGGATTGGAAATCATACACATAATTTGTTCATCAAATAGTCGTTGTCTTTGAAAATAAAGGTTTTCATAAAAATCAAGGATGGTATGTTAGGCCTACACTACTTCGGGTTAAGACAATAGCGTTTGTATTCTTCACTAATTATGTCCTAACCGTTTGAGATTTCCGTTTATGGTACTCCCGCCTGTCACAAACGGGCATTCCGGCTTATCTCTAGCTGACCATAATTAGTAAGAATCCATTAAGGACAAAAGTCAACATACTTTCCATTCAAGGAACATCCCTAGGCCGTTGAACTACTTTCGTGATCAATGGAACCTAGTTTCTTTATATGGTTCCGTCAATCGAGATTCACCGCTAGGTCCTTCTCTCAATTGATGAATCATACAAGTTGGACGTCTCCAAAATGTAAGTCATTTAGAGATCGATATAAAGAAATTGTTTTAGATGAAGTTAAAGGACAAGACTTTCATATTCCAAGATGAACATTCTATGTATCGAGTTTCCAACCCCAAGAACAAGGGGATTACTCACTAGCCATGTAAAATTAATAAACAATAATATAAAGGATAGAGTAAGAAAGACTTATTGTGAAAGATAGAAGATGAAATGGCTGGAATAATACTTCGCTTTTATTTCTTTCAAGTCGATCTTCAAGAATGAGAGTGAACTTCGATCCTCAAAGACTTTTGGAATTCAATACAATGGGTGTTTGTGTATAATTTCTAGTGATTTCGATGAAAATCTTGCATACATTTCGTGTCCTAAACCGAGTATAGGGAGTCCTATTTATAATGGGGAGGAATCTCTTCAAGAAGGTGCCTCCAAAGGGTGCCTTTAAATCTGCAGTGCAATTTGCACGGCCGAGTCAAGTAAGTTGCACGGCCGTGCTCTTCGGCGCCAAATTTGAATTTTGATTTTTGACATCGTGCACGGCCGCTCCACCATATGCCGCACGGCCGCTCCGGGGACACGGCCACTCTTCCTTCAAGACACGGCCACTCTAAGCTTTGAGACCAAAAATTGCCAAAAATGGCTTTGTGCACGGCCGCTCCCTTTTGGCACGGCCGTGCTCACCGATTTTTGGTTTTGTGAGTTTGATTTGTTTGTTGCTCTGCCATGCCTTTGCATCAAAATTTGTCTAGGCATTCTTTGATCATAAAAGGCTCAAAACCTGTCTAAAATGTGTAAAACATACCAAGAGCGTAAAATCTAATAAATATGAAAAATGAACTAAAATGTATTTAAAATGAGATAAAAATGGCGGTTGAACGTGTAAAAGCATATAAAAGTAGGGATAAATGACTATATAATAGTCACTTATCAAACTCCCCCACACTTAAGCTCTTGCTTGTCCCCAAGCAAGTTTAGGATAAAAAGAGGAAGAAAGAAGGAAAGATTCCGGAATGATCCCTCAGAAAATAGTAGCAAGCCCTGATTGCCCCTTTTTTTGGATATTTGCCTTTTTATTTTTCCAGTCATATTTTGTATACCCTTAGAATAGATTAAAAAGAAACATTTAGGGGATATTTTGAAGAAATAACTTTTAGGACAATAACCTAATATAGCATAAATAGAATTTGATCAAGTAAAAGCATGCTTAGAAGGATAAATTTTAGGTCAAACATTTGGTTAAAAGAGAAGCTTTCACTTTTTAGAGTGATTTTTAGAAAAATGAATCTATCACTTTAAAATGTACAAAGGGAAGTATAAATACTTATTCACAAACTAGAAATTTCCATGGGATTGTACTGCATTTTTGAATCACAAGGGCGAATAAATGGAGGGTGATAGTGGAAAAATCTCATCAAGGTATTAGCAATTTTATCTTATTATTGTACGTGTTATAAAAAGGCCTTTGTAATTTTTGATCCTTTCAAGTAGAAAGCATAGTGGCTGCGAACCCCATGTTCCTAATACTCAGATCAAAAATACTTATTGGATATTACTCCGTTTGGCAAGGAAGCATCGTCGCAGCGAACGCCGTGCCCCGAGTTACTTAGGAAGTAATAAATTTTTCTTTTTGCCTTTAAGATTTTGGTGACTGAGTCACTCTTTTAGCAATAAGATAAAATGCTTAACCTTGATTCGATTTAGTGGAAATGGAAGGATGGGATTTTGATGAAGGGGTGTGATTCAAAGGGTGCATAACAAAATGGATGCTTCTAATAAGGGAATAAATATTTAATAAAATTTAGCATGTACAATTTTAAAGAAATATTTTCAAGAGTTTTACACAAGAATAACCAAATGTATAAGAAGGTTAATAAGGATTTCTTCTAATCAAATGCTTTTTCTTTGATAAAATCCTATATTTTGCTATATTAACTTATGAGGCCTTTTAATTTATTTCCTAAAAATATCCCTATATTTTTCTTTTTATTAATTTCTAAGTTTATAGAAAATATGAGAGGAAAGACAAAGGCATTCTTTTTGGGCAAATAGCAAGCATATGGATCATCATAGGGATTTTTTTTTTTTTTTTTTTATATACTATACATGCATAAAAGTGAAAATGCAATTAAGGAAAAATTATACTAGAAAGCAGTAAATCTACACTAGAAAGCAATGTAAATCTAAACTAAGAAAACATAAAAAAAAAAAATCTAATCTAAGAAAGCAATAAAAAGATAGATATAAAATCTAAGAAAGCAATAAAAAGATAGATATACCCCCCCACACTTGAAATGAACATTGTCCTCAATGTTTCAAGGAACAATGTCAATCTTGGGGGAGTTGAGAGAAACTTACTAGAATGGTGGTGGTGTTGGAAAGTTGTCCCAATGGCTTGTCCCATAATTGTAAATGTCGTCAATTCTTCCTTGGACATTTGAATACGGCCATCCATTTGGCCGAGTTGTTGAAGAATTTGAGCGTTTTGCTCAATCAATTGACCTTGTTGGACAAACAACCGATCAAACCTTTGGTAGAAGTCGGGCGGCATTGGGGCTTGCACATCTTCTTCTTCTTCTTCTTCTTCTTGGGCTTCTCCTTGGATAGCATTTGGAAATATCCAAGTCTCGGGTTCTCTTATTCGGATGGTGGGAAGATTGTTGTTTGGGAGTACAATGTAGGGCTCTTTTCCCGCCCCTACTAACCAATTGTACTCATTATGCCCCTATCCGAAATCAATTGCATAGTCCGGAGAGTTGGAATATCCAATTTTGTTGACCCTCTCACCTCAACCCAATCATTTGGAATCTCAAAGTTGAAGTGTTTGGCAAACAAAGTGATAAGTCCTCCAATGTGAATTTCCCGTTAAAGGTTGGGGATACAATGTCACCAATCAATTCAAGAGAAAATTGCAAAGGTTCATCCTCCAACGTTCCCAAGCAAAACACCACAACAAAAGCAACTCTTTTCTATTCACCGTTCCCTTATCTTCCCTAGCAAAGATGGTGCAAGCATAAATCCTATGCATGAGGCGAAGGGTTGGGTGGATAATAGAGGAGGCTTTGGCGCGGGATTTATAAGATGGAAGGCCGGTTATTTGGTTCCAAAAGGCATTCTCATTGTATTCGTGGGCAAGTCGGGAAATGTTTCGGTTCGGAAAGATAGCCCCGAATTTTACTAATTTCAGTCCCGGTTAAATGAAGCTCTTCCGCCAAGGCGAAAGTCAATATGGTGCGATTAAAAGTTCTTCTTGTTACCCTACAAGTTTCCTCCACAATTTTCATTTTTATTGTGCTTAGAAATTCCAAAGTGAGGATTTCATAGGTTTTCTCATGCTTTTGGAGGATTCCTTCGGATCTCAACCCCATATGAAGAGTTAAAACATCTCCATAGATTCCTAATGTTCTTAGAGCAGATCTATCAGGAAATTGGGTAGGCCTAATCCTTTTAGAACTTAAGGCAATGAAACGTGCCGTTTCCTTGGGCTTCTAAAATTAATTCCTAAGGTATTGAGGGTTGGATTAAAGCTAGAGGAAGAGGCTTGCTCTTTCCGGGATCGTTTTGCTACCCGTTCGCAGCCTTTTCTTTCCCCTTGGAAGACATTGTATTCAAAAACCCAAGAAAATTGAAAGACAAGAGAAGTGAGAGAACTTTTTACCCGAAGAGACTGATGAATTGAACTTGAAATCCTTGTTGCTCAGCCAAGAAATGTCCAAAAGCTTCCTCCTTGCACCTAAATTCGGAGTAATCCCTTCAAATTCTTGAAATGGGGAGGATAATTTTGGGATTTTCGGATTGGGGTTTTAAGGGGGGGGTTTTGGTTGTGGAGAGGTGTTTGGTTGAGGGATTTTGGAGGATTTAGGATGAATTTGTGGTGTATGATGGTAGAGGATTGGGTATTTATGGTGATTGGGGCGGAGGTATAGAGAGAAGATTGAGGAAGATGAAGTGAATGAGGGAGGAGAGAGAGAGGCACGTCTTTATGACTGGAACGACGCATCTCCCCAGGCGATATGCACGGCCGTGTCAAGTAATGTGCACGGTCGCTCCTTCTTGCTGAGTTGACTCATTCTGACTCGATATGAACTGCACGGCCGTTCCATGTGATAGAGCACGGCCGTGCTAACCAACGTTCACCATTTTTTTTTTTTTTTTTTTTATTTTGAATACCTACAAAACAAAGTTAGCACAACAGTGGTAATGATAATAAATGAAATGAGGTAAAGTAATCCATCGGTTTTACCATTCCGATGATGCTTGTTTTAGGTCCTTAGCTCGACCCCTTTTGGAGTAATCAATATCTTCTCGGTAGGCCTTTCTTCCATATTGAATTTTTGATGGAACAAGTGACCTATTGTTTTTGCATTTGTGAAGATTCAAGTGACCTTCTTCGTCCCTTTTGATTTTTCTCTGCATTGTTAGTTTCAGACAAGCGAAATATTTATTGCATCAATATCATCTTTTGAGATCAAAGGTACAATATTTATGGGATCGTTGCCTATTTCTTCTTTTGATAACAATCCTTCACTCATCTCATATTCTTCACTTGGGGTGTAGGTTTCAAAATAGGGATCCTCGAGATCGATCTAGGTATATTGAATTCGACTTTCTTTCCCCACATTTAGGAAAAGGTACCATTTTTCACATCTATGATCACTCCCGCAGTGGCAAGAAACGGCCTTCCTAAAATAACAGGAGTTTGATGATCTTCCTCCATATCTAAGATCACGAAGTCGACGGGGATGATCAAATTCCCTACACGACATGGCATATTTTCCATAATACCGAGGGTATTGAACGGAACGGTCCGCCATTTGGAGAGTTATGGTTGTGGGTTTAAGTTCCCTATTCCAAGTTTCTCACTAACCGATAATGGCATTATACTTACGCCGCTCCTAGGTCAAGGACGGCGTTATCAATGTTGATTCCGCCAACACAACAAGGAATTGTAAATGCACTGGATCTTTTAATTTTGGAGGAATTTTATTTTGCAAGACAGCGCTTATTTCCTCGCCAACATAACATTTTCATATTCTCTTAGCCTTTCTTTTTCAAAGATTAATTTTTTAAAGGTTTAAGGGCTAAAGGCATATTTTCAAATTTTTCGAAATGTGGAATGTTGACATTAATGGCATCTAGGTTTTCAAGGAGTTCGTCATAATCCTTGTCTTCTTTCTTGGGGATTCCCCCGAACTAGTCTCAATCATCGGCGGAATTGGACTAAAGTTAGTATTTCTAGGGTATTCATTTATCTTTTCTCTCTTATCCCTAGTTTTTACCATGTTTACATGCTCATTTGGCCTTTGAGGTTGGCCGGAAGACTCCTTGTGGCCTACTCGTTGGGATAGCCTGTTGAGCCCGTTGATTTTCTAGCATCTTATTATGCGCCGCTAAGTTATCAAACCTAGCATTTAGAAGTTTAAAGCTTTCCCTAAATTCATTATTGACCTTTTCTTGAGAATTCTTATTTTCTATCACGAAATCCATTATAAGATCTAATTTTGATTTAGGGGAAGGTACTTGCATTGTTATTGAAATTCTTAGGCCCAAATCCCGGAGGTTGTGTTGATGGTTGCGGGTTTAGAACGTTGCTATTCTTATAGGAGAAGTTGGGGTGATTCCTCCATTCAGATTGTATGTATTAGAATACACCCCTCCTTTTGTCCAAAAGAATTTACAAAGTTCACTTGATCATTAGAAGTAATGTCAAGTAACTCGCAATTTTCCGTACTATGTGAGTTAGACCCACATAGTTCACATAACACATTTATATTAGCCACGGGATTGACATTAAGATTTTCAAATTTTTCGAATCATGTCAACTTTAGAAGAGAGAAGAGTAATCGCATCAACATTGTATTTACCGGGCGTACCTTGTTGTTGCTCCCTCTCGTTTGACCATTGGTAATGGTTCAATGCAATATTCTCGATAAGGTCGTATGCCTCATCGACTCCCTTGTTCATCAATGCTCCTCCTGCAGCGGCATCAATGGTCTCTCTTGTCTTGAATATGAGACCGTTGTAGAAGGTGTGAACAATCAACCACTTTTCGAGCCCGTGGTGGGGGCACATCCTGAGAAGCTCCTTGAATCGCTCCCATGCATCATACAAAGTCTCACTATTCGTTTGGCAGAAATTTGTGATCTTTGTGCGGATTTGGGCTGTTTTGCTTGGTGGGAAAAAACGCCCAAGGAAAGCTTCTTGAATTTGGTCCCATGTCGTCAATGAATTTTGGGGGACCGAATTTAACCATTGCTTCGCCTTATCCTTGAGAGAGAAAGGAAAAGGCGCATCCGTATTGCTTCGGGTAACATTCGAATACGTGTGGTATCACAAGTATTCCAAGAATGTTTGGATGTGGAGATGGGGATCTTCGAAAGTGCCGCCATATTGGTTATTCATAACCATATGCAAGAGTTGCGGCTTTATCTCAAAGTGTGCCGCTCCGGCATTCGGCACAACTATAGGTGATCTAGTTCCCGGGGTACTTGGATTCACAAAGTCCCGTAGGGTCCTAGTTTGCGCTTGTGGCTCTTCTTCCGCCATACGTTTGCTTAGTGTCTCTTTGAATTTTCTTAGTCTTTGGTGAAGGCTTCGTTCGGGTTCTGGATCAAAGTTGTCAAGGAACGTCGAGCCCGTTTCATACACTATAAGAGAGAAGAATACTCAAAAAGAGATTAAACGTCGCAAATTATCGGAAGTAAAAACAAAACAAAAAATAAAAACAAAATAAAACAAAAAGAAATTTATGTAGTAAAGACAAAAACTTAAAAGAGTAAACCGTTGTCCCCGGCAACGGCGCCAAAAACTTGTTCGTCGGTTGGTTTAACCTAACCGTCTTGTTTAATATCCGCAAGTGCACGGGCTATTGCAATATAGCGAGTGCAAGTACGAGTCGATCCCACAGAGACAGGGTTTACTTTGGATTTTTGCTTTTGTCTTTAGATTTAGAGAATAGATTGGGAGAGATTTAGATTGGTTTTAAAAATGGGAAGAAACATATGCAACAAATATTTTAAACGAAACTTAATACGACAAAACATTCTCGGGATTGGAAATCATACACATAATTTGTTCATCAAATAGTCGTTGTCTTTGAAAATAAAGGTTTTCATAAAAATCAAGGATGGTATGTTAGGCCTACACTACTTCGGGTTAAGACAATAGCGTTTGTATTCTTCACTAATTATGTCCTAACTGTTTGAGATTTCCGTTTATGGTACTCCCGCCCTGTCACAAACGGGCATTCCGGCTTATCTCTAGCTGACCATAATTAGTAAGAATCCATTAAGGACAAAAGTCAACATACTTTCCATTCAAGGAACATCCCTAGGCCGTTGAACTACTTTCGTGATCAATGGAACCTAGTTTCTTTATATGGTTCCGTCAATCGAGATTCACCGCTAGGTCCTTCTCTCAATTGATGAATCATACAAGTTGGACGTCTCCAAAATGTAAGTCATTTAGAGATCGATATAAAGAAATTGTTTTAGATGAAGTTAAAGGACAAGACTTTCATATTCCAAGATGAACATTCTATGTATCGAGTTTCCAACCCCAAGAACAAGGGGGATTACTCACTAGCCATGTAAAATTAATAAACAATAATATAAAGGATAGAGTAAGAAAGACTTATTGTGAAAGATAGAAGATGAAATGGCTGGAATAATACTTCGCTTTTATTTCTTTCAAGTCGATCTTCAAGAATGAGAGTGAACTTCGATCCTCAAAGACTTTTGGAATTCAATACAATGGGTGTTTGTGTATAATTTCTAGTGATTTCTGATGAAAATCTTGCATACATTTCGTGTCCTAAACTGAGTATAGGGAGTCCTATTTATAATGGGGAGGAATCTCTTCAAGAAGGTGCCTCCAAAGGGTGCCTTTTAAATCTGCAGGTGCAATTTGCACGGCCGAGTCAAGTAAGTTGCACGGCCGTGCTCTTCTGGCGCCAAATTTGAATTTTGATTTTTGACATCGTGCACGGCCGCTCCACCATATGCTGCACGGCCGCTCCGAGGGGACACGGCCACTCTTCCTTCAAGACACGGCCACTCTAAGCTTTGAGACCAAAAATTGCCCAAAAATGGCTTTGTGCACGGCCGCTCCTTTTGGCCGCACGGCCGTGCTCACGATTTTTGGTTTTGTGAGTTTGATTTGTTTGTTGCTCGCCATGCCTTTGCATCAAAATTTGTCTAGGCATTCTTTGATCATAAAAAGGCTCAAAAACCTGTCTAAAATGTGTAAAACATACCAAGAGCGTAAAATCTAATAAATATGAAAAATGAACTAAAATGTATTTAAAATGAGATAAAAATGGCAGTTGAACTGTGTAAAAGCATATAAAAAGTAGGGATAAATGACTATATAATAGTCACTTATCAGATGACCAACTTATTACTTCTCAGATTCAGTCCTGTTTTTGGGCGAACTTCGGAAAATTCTGGTACCAATCTACTTAAGTGATGGAGATTCCCTTTGGTTGTGTTTTACCTACATATGTTAGGATACTCCCTGAAAATTTTGGTAATTTTCCAAGGTGTCTAAGTACCTCATTTAGGTCTTGACTTACGGCTGTGCCAGAATTCTGTTTTCAGGAAATCAGCTTCTGTACTTGATTTTGTAGTAACCTTATTTTGATGAATATAAGTCCAAATGGAGTAATTTAAAAAGCTAAAATATAGTTTAATGAGTCTAGTTTCAGAAAAATCAATAATCACCTCATTTGGAGTTGTGAGCTATTTATAGTCGATTTTACAAGATCGACTGTCCAGTAACAACAAAATGGAATTTTGTCATTTTTGGTTGTTGTCTTCAATACCCTTGCCCCTTGGCCGACCTTAGTGACTTAGTACACCATTGTTGACTCTAGTCTAAGCCCTCTAAGCCCTTGGATGAGTTGTCTATCAAAGGCTTTCAAGCCTTGACCAATAGGAAGCCATTTAACACCATTTCACTTGGATTATGGTTTAGTTAGACCATATAAAGTCTTAGACAACCTTGGTTGTCTTCAACGTCCACACTTACCGAATATTTTTCACCATTGTTGACCTTGGGAAGCTTTCTTGCTTTTGTGATCGATTGCCGGAGTTCCGGTGACCCGATTGGCGAACCGAGACCGCCTAATTGAAGGCCTTGCCCTCCTCTTCCATAATCCTTGATTTGTTATTGTTTCCTTCCATTATTCTTAGGATTAATGTGAGTTTTCAATTCCTAGTTTTGTATGTTCAATAAAATAACATGCTTCCTTCATTATAGTTGTTCTAAACATGCCTAGGAAGACTTCTAGTAAAGTAGAATTCTTCAATTCATCATGTGAAAAGTATGTAAGTTTTTATGGTTTCCATGTCAAGTTATGATTTTGACTTTGTGTAAAGCATGAATGATGTTCTAAATGTGCTTAGGAACAACTCTTGTGAAAGAATAAATTTCAATTGTATGTTTAGCAAAATCGACTATTCTAGGGTTTCAAACTCGAGAATTGGATTATGGCTAGTTTAAGGTCATGAATGGCTTGGTTATTGTGTTCTAAATGAACGGAGAACATAGAAAAGAGTAATGGGATGCATATAGTATCTATGCTCTACTTGGTTGCACTTTTAGCAATAACTCATCGGAGTTGAGTTCAGGGAGTTATTGAACAATACCGACTCCACATTCAATCCCTACGACGTTTGTAGTTCGTTAGACTAATGTATTAGCTTACGTTACTTTGGAATGGATTGAGTCCGGCGCTTGTACGCCGAGCCTTGTATAGTTGTAGTTGGTTCATATGTTTAAAGTCTTTCGCTGAGCATCACATTAGCTCTTAATTACTTTTGTTGTTTCTCCGGCATGTTTAGCCGTCGAGGTGTTATAGCATGAACTGTTTAGTGTTGGGTTCCGGTTGTAAAGTCGCCGATGAATTGGTATACTTGTCTTTAACTGTTATATCATGTTTTAAAAGTTTTAAAATATTCCGGCCTCTTGGTGCCGAGTTGCATCACGTCTACAATGTTGCGTCACGTCGTTTTCTTTAATTGAGTCCTTGCATGAATTGTAGTCCTATTTGGATGGCTTGACTCACGATTCCTCCTCGGGGTCCGGGTCGGGTCGTCACACTGATACTGCCCATTTTGTCTTGCAGGATCACTATTTAGTTTCAAATATTACTGGAGTGTGATTTAAACAATTATAAAGGTCGATCCAATTCTTTTAGATATATTCTTAGTTATTGTAAATGGCAATAGCTTGTTAAAGTTTCCTTCTTCACTTAGCACGTGTCATTTGTAAATGGCAATAGCTTGTTACTATACATGTTTTCTGAAGCAATTTTGCATCTTTCTTCTCGTGTTTAAATTATGAATTTGATTTGGCGTCAATTGACGTCGCAGTGCACTTTAATTAATTTCAATGTTATGTGTTTGGTTTGATGTTGTGATAGGTTTTAGATTGTCCAGTTTAAAAGTAAGAAGGCTTGAATGTTGGGAAGTGTTGGGCTCAAGGAAGGGGTTTTGCTTTTTGGGTGGGCTGCTAGTGCTCTTTGAAGCTATTGGACATGAGTCGTGGAATTAACATTTTGGTGCATTACAACTTTTCTTTCAGCTTCATCAAGCTAGATGGGTGCATGCTTGGTGCATTGAATTTATGCTATTTTGGATGTTACTTTGTTTTGTATCAACTTGATCCTGTCAATTGTCAAATACACTTTCTTGTAAATTATATTCCTTAATAAAATTTAACTTATTTATGCATACTTCTTGATGGATGAACTGGTAGTTGTACGGGGTTCGTTGACGAACGTTTGGTGATGTTGACGAACAGTTTGGTGAAAGGACGCATACATTTTAAAGCACCTCTTTTTAGTCGATTTTTATTCGTTGAGGTGATTTTCTTTATGCATTCTTCTTGTTGGATGATACTTGGTAGTAATTTTGATAATTGATAAAGTTTTCTTGACTTTTCTTGGTTTAAATTTTTAAAATTTGCGATTTGGCTTAAGATAATAAGCTTGTTAATAGTTCTCTCGAAGATTTTTATGAATTATCTACGTATGCAAAAAAAAAAAAAAATTCTTTTTGGTGCATATTGAACTATAGTTGTCGAAAAAAATAAGCTTTGAAAATGAATCATATCACATCTTTTTATATAAATTCTCATGCCGTTGCAAACAACGATATAAATATTTTTTTGTTACATTACCATCATAAATTTTATCAATCAATCAAATAAAAAGATACATATTTTATTATATGACATTTGTGAATTAACTGCGAATTCTTTTCAACTAAAAAAATCGTTTGTCTTGTGCCCTTAAAATATGAGAGGATAAGAAAAAATAGTTTTTTTTTAAATATAAATTGCCTCTTAGATTGACATACATTTTTAGATAAAAATAATTGAAATTATTAAAAAGTATAATATATTTTTCATAGAATATAAATTTAAAATATAAAATATTTCATTCCGATTGTGTGGGAAAATAGAAATTAAAAAGAGGAAAAATAGAATGGTAGTTATGTTTGTTAGTTTAAAAGAGTTGTTTAGAGAGTGCTTGTTGGAGTTGATTATTTTTTAGAGTGTTGAAAAAGTGAAACTGGAACGAAAAACGAGATGTTTAGAGTGCAATATAGAGAGTGATCATTGTGGATGCTCTTAACTCCAATTTTAGTTCCCATCTACAGTAGGACACGTGTTGTGTTACTGGAGGTTGTAACAAGAAAGTGGTACATAAGGGCGTCCACAATGGCTTCCGGATACCACCCTCTAAAATTGATTTTTGAGATTTTTAGAGATTTTTACCCTCCTTTGATCCTACAGTGGTTTCTCTACTCCACCCTCTATCTCTAAAATCAATTAAATCACCCTCTAAATATAGAGTGAGTTTTAACATGAATAGTGACTCAAATCCTCTATATTTTTCTCACTTTATTTGAGCACAATATACTTTTGTTTAATATTTTGAAATGGAAATTATTAAAATATACTCTCTCTGTCATTAAATTATTGTTTTATTTTTTTTATCTGTTCCAAAATAATTGTCTTATTTTTTTTTATCCGTCCTTAAATAATTGTCTTATTTGAAAATTTCATAGTTTAGGAGATTATTTTTATTATTTTACCTTTATTTTTTTCCCTACTTTAATTATGAACCATATATACATGGACATTAAAAGAAACTACATATTATATCAATATTAATAATCAAGTCAATTATTTTTTTTTAATCTATGTGCCGAATCAAACAAGACAATAATTTAGGGACGGAGAGAGTACAATATATTTTTCATAGTATATAAAATTTAAAATTTAAAATATTTTATTTTAATTGTGGTGGAAAAATATAAATAAAAGAGAAAAAATATAATGATAGTTTAGGTTTGTTAGTTGAGATGAGAGAGATTAAATTTTTAGAGGGTCGTATAGAGGTCTTGTTGGAGTAATTTTTTTAGAGTGTTGAAAAGTAAAACCGAAAAAACGAGGTGTTTAGAATGTGATTTAGGGAGCCACTACTGTGGATGCTCTAATGCTGGGACGGGTGATCCGGAGCCTTCCTTTCCTAGTAAAAAAACAAAATAAAATAATACTATAAATAATTCTCAAAGTACATAAACAAACCTCAACTTGAGGAAAGGAAAGTTTCTAAATTTCATGTGAACAAACCTCAACTACCTCTCTCAAATTCTCCTCGTTTTCTTCTCTATATGTAGTCAGTATCTACAGTCGAAAGAATCGACGGAATCTAGATAGATAGAGAGAGAGAAATAAATGTAGATTCTACGGCCGTAGACTTTTGGTTGACTTGGATTCCTCTCTCAATTTGTTTGTTTGTTGAAATATTAATTCAACCTCTTGTAGCCTTAATTTCCACACTATATTTCTCTAACATTCTCTCTCTGAAAATGCCCGTTGACCGTTCAAATTCATCCGTTAGAACGACGACAGTACTGTCGGTCGAGTGCTTGAAAGGCAGTTCTAAAGCCGACGAATGGACCGGTGACATGTTACAGACGGGAGACATAGTCGAAGAGATAACGATCGGAATCCTACACATGCGATCGCCGTTCAAGAACGGGAGAGCCGGTATCCAGAAGGTTCTGCACAATTCGTTCAAGTCCAATGAGACCTCGATACGTGTCCGTGTCCGACGCCGATCGTCGAGCGAATTGGTGGAGCTGGCGGCGTGTATCGTGCCGAATAACGAGTACTCTTCGTCGTCGTCTTCCGGTGGGAAGAAGCAGTATATGTTGAGGTCGATCGATGATCCGAATTACGCCGTCGGGTTTGTTGATCGGACGGAGGCTGAGTGCTTGGATTTGCAAGGTAAACGGTTTTTTGAGTTGACTTTTATTTTTATTTTTTTTTTGTTTGGTTTGATTTGGTTTGGCTTTTGACTTTTGTTTGGTTGCTTTCGCATTGTTTTCGCCCCAAATGTGGGAGCATGTTTGAGTTCATTGCTTGGGCGATTTGAATAATACAGCTCTTCCCGCCCCCATTTTTTCGCTTTTGCTTTTAAGAATCTCCTTTTCCTTTTTTTTTTTTTTTTTTTTTTTGTATTTGGAATTTAGTTTTTAGCTATATCTAGATCAGGTTTCACTCTTAATTTAAAGATTATTTCAAATTATGTGCTAATATAAAATACTAAAACATATTTTTCCAGGGTTATCTCAATTTTTATTATGCTAAAAGCCTAAAAGAGTATGTTCTATAATAATAACAACGAAGCATGTACCAGTATCTATTATTGAAATTTAAAAATCTAAACAAAAACCAATAACAAAGCAAGTATCTGTTAGTATTAAATTTTATAATAAAAACAAAAATCAATCTAAAAACATAAAACAAACAGCAAGTAATCATCACATGCCACTTTTATTCATGTGTTTTATGCATGGTGGAATTCAATACATCCCAATAAATTATATTAATACATCATGTCTCCAAAAGTTAACTAAAATATCCTACTTACAAGTTACTTGTTACAATTATAAATCGTTTAACAATTCTTAATTACTAGCAAAAGAATAGCTAATTATGCAATAGGTGCTTCATGCTTGTATAGCAAATGTTCCATATTGGTAACTAATTTTGTTCTTATCTAGGGTTGTGAATAAAGTCTTCGCCTCGAGCTTGGCTCTAGTTTGACTCTTCAGTAGTTATGTTTAACTTGAGCTCATGAAGTTTACGAGTTGAGCTTAATTGTTTAAACACAATTCCGACTTGATGAAATGAATGAAGCAGTTGGGAGAAACTCAAAAAGGCTAGATTACCGCAAAGTATATACACAATTTATAAATATTTTATCTTGTCTAATACCATTTTGTTAAATGGCTCACTTGCTTGTCATAGATAATTCATAAAAGAGTTTGGTTCATTTTACAAACATGATGCCGATAACCTGCCAGCCTGGAAATTCATTTTGAACATTTGGCTTGAGCTCTGCTCAAGTTCAGCTCTATTAGTAAAGTAAATAAGCAGACCTTGAGCTAAATCACTCAGCTCAAGTGAAGTTTGAGCTTGGCTCAAGCTCATACAAGATATTGTCGAGTCAAGCTTGAAATCTCAAAGCACTTCTCAACTGGTGTACAACCTTATTATTATCTCGCACCAAAAAAGGAAATATAAAAGCCAAAACTTGTTTTCCATAGACACATGCATGCTAAAGACAATTTGGTGGAAGGAGAATTGTCCAATCTGACTGGTGTGTGCTGTGTGGATGGGGAAAAGGAAACACTTGATCAGCAACTTTTTAAATGCTCTTTTTCTGCTAAATTTGGATCCACTATTTGATGAGATGTATGGTGGACTGGAGGCATGGGCAATGGCAGGCAGAGATTCATCAAGCCATGCTCTCTTGCAAGGGGCAAAGCTTTAAAGCCAAATTGAGAAGAATGGCCCTTGCAGCTGCAGTATACCATCCTTAGAGAGAAACAAACCAGAGGATTTTTATTTATTTTTTAGCAAGAAGCTAGTCCTAGTGAGTCTGTCTTTTGCCTTGTAATAAACTTTGTTTGTAATAGGCCTTTTTTCATGGCAGACAGTTAAAATAAACTATGAGAACTGGTTGATTTGTTACCATAGGGGGTATTGATGATGATGGTGCTTGTTTAAGTTACCTCTATAGGTTTCCAAGGGGATGTGATCTTGAGTAGAATGTATCCTTGCGATTTTAGCAATCCAAACTCGGTTACCCAAAGAAACCTCGTATACTTAATCCAAACTTTTGGTCAGGCCAGTAATTATTGACTAGGGCTTGTGCTAAAATATGTGGACACGGACACGATTGTCCACATGTCACACGTGGTGTCGGACATAGGAACCTTCAACATCGAAGACGCTAGGACACTGCTCTATTTATATGAAAGGCAAAAGCTAACTTGTGCCTTCAAGGCACATGTTAAACATCCTTGTTTTAGAAACTTTTCATTATTTCATAACTTCTACAATTTCCAAAGCCACTAACATGAATACCAATGCAAAAACTTTCTAAAAACAGATACTAAAATGTGCCCTTAGGGCACATGTTACCCAAACCCTAAATGAAATGTAAAAGATATATAAAACATTGATGGATAAAAGTACTTTTACAGAAAAACCCAGAAGTACTTTCATTCTAGATTGATATAATTGACCAAACCTTTGAGAGAATTCGGTAAGTTAGCTGGCCTTCCAAGAAACATATTCCTACCATCTTTCTGGAAACACTAATTTTGTGTGTCTAGCACTACTATTTATGTATTTTCCATGTTCCCCGATCATAAGGCTTCGACAATATTTTAGAGCCCTAATTAATTTCACCTGGTTTTAATCAAAACAAACAATCATCTTATAAGTATAAAATGGTAAATGAGTGGTACATTTCTCTACTGTGCTACTCAATGTCATAAGTAGAACTTTTAATTTCAACCCTCCTAAGGTCAGTGATGGTAATATAGGGTGCCTAAAGTACCCAGAAACTGTAACATTCTTTGATTTCCTCTCTTGTACTTGGCTCACACGAGACCTGACCTTGCTTATGCATTGAGTATTGTTAGTCAATTCATGCATAATCCTGGTGAACAAGATATGAATACAGTGATGAGAATCTTGAGATAGTTGAAATATGCTCCTGGGAAAGGAATTCTGTTTACTAAAAATAAAAATTGGCAAGATATTCTTTCTTACACTTACTGACGCTGATTGGGCTGGAGCAATTGATGATTCTTGCTCCTACTGGTAATATGCAGCTATTTAGTTGCATTTGTTTAAGTACAAAAGGAGACTCTGACATAGGGCAGTTTTATGAACTAATTTGATACTTACCAGTATGAAAATCTGGACTGATTTAGAGGATCAGCAAAATATATTCCAATTGTGCGAGTAATGGGCCCCTACTGTTATGTTTCAAGGTCCCATTTTCAAGATGGAGTTGTATACTCAAATATGATAATACACGTGGCATCTTCTTTTCTGTAAGAATCTGTCAATCTGATTTTTAATCCATGTCTTACCTTGCCATACCAACTGCATGCAGCTTCAAGGACTTCCAGGATGGTGAGTGCATTGGCCACGACTCAACTTCATGATGGATACGTCTCATATCCATGGGAGAGGAGAATGCAGGAGTTACTATCAATTCCCAATTCAAGCTGCTTTCTTTCCATTCTCCTGCTTCCAAAAGCCTCCGGTAGAGATGCTTCTCGGTACAACGATCTGGAGGACACCCTTGCTAGAGCAAATGCATGGCTTAATGCCTCTCAGGCATCAGGGGTCCCTATTGTCTTCATGAACATTCAGACTGAATCCTTACTTACCAAGGTAAATGCCAAACAAAGTACTCCCTCCGTTACTCCCTCCGTTCCTAAATAACTAACTTGTTTGACCCGACACACAGATTAAGAAAAACTAATTGACTCTATTATAAATATAGGTATGTTATGTATTTTACTTTAAAGCCCATGTGAAAGTGGAACCCGTTGTTAAAGTAACAAGGAAAGTAAGGGTAAAAAAGTAAAAGTCTTTTCTTACAAAAAATGTTTAAAAACTCGACAATTATTTTGGAACGAATGAAAAAGGAAAACAAGACAGTTATTTAGAAACGGAGGGAATACTATTTTCAAATGCCTCCAAAGAGCCAAACTGATTGGCCTCTTACAGGGTCATAGGTCGTGTTCACATAAACCGTTTTTGTGGTTCGTGATTTTCACTCTCTGTCCATGATACTCTCACGATTTTTCTCTTTATCTTTCTCTTACTTTTTGATTAAATTGTTACAAAACCACGAAAAAGACCACAAACCACAACGAACCATCTATCCAAACAAGGCATATAAGTCTTTCATGTAGACGTGTCAAGCTAAAAATGCTCATTCATTACTATGCTCGACTTTGAATAGTTGTTAGCCCTTGTTACCCTTGTACTTTCTGGCATTTGCACTATTTTTATTCCTTGTTTCTTTCTGAGCCAGATATCTGGAGATACAGCTTCTTCTACAGTAAATACTGGGTCATTGTCTGACTTATCAGATGTTGCAAACGTAAGCCTATATGGTTTTGAGGATTACCATGGGGTCGACATTGGTGTGGTTCGAGCAGTTCGTCTCTGGTATTGTCCTTTTGGAGGAGAGGTTCCAGTTGAAATAAAGCTTAGAGAGGGTGACATGAAGCTCGGATTCGCCATTAGTCGCACACAAGAGGTTAATAACTCATTCTTCTAGTTGTTACAGATACACTATTATACATACATACGCATTCTTCTAGTTGCTGTCGCTAAGATTTCCTTGAACTTGGCAGGGATTCATCTATATCTCCTCAGTTACTGAAGGTGATGATAATGCACCTTCAACAAGGTCAGGACTGAGCAGTCTTTATGAAGAGGCAACAAGAGCGAGCAAACTCCTGATTGTCTCAAGAGTATCCAATCAGAAAGTCCTACCGTGGATGGTTTCGACTACAGGAGCTGTACGATGCTTTGATACTGTTTCCCTAAGCCAGAAGCTCTCATTGCACCGACATGCACATGTGCCTATTTGCCTTCACGTGTTCTCGTGGGACCGAGATTTATCTTACTTTAGCAGCGGAAGCAGCAGCGCAACTCCTAGCACCACCACCCCAACCGCGATGTCACTACCTCCTGAAACTCAATTGGCTCAGTTTGCAAATGCAAATCAGGTAGTCCCCTTGGCATCTGATATACCAGATGAGAACAGGGTCTTAGCAAGAGATACAGCAGGAGATTCCTCCTTTAGATTTCATGATTTTTCACTTCCGAACAACTGGGTTTAATTTTTTCTTCTTTCATCCTTTTCTGTGCACCATATGTACACAGTAACTAGTAGTAGTGCTAGTACATTTTTCATACACAAGAAATAGCTTTATCAATTGATTCCTCAGAAATAAAAGAAAGTGTTGTGATTGTAAAGCCAATATGAATGATAGTCTCCATGGTCATATAGGCAATTATGACCCGAGAGAAGTTCATACTATTTCCAACATTAATTAAATTGATTCAGCTCTCGTGTGTTTTTAACACCTATGTGTTTCCATCCCACATAGCTGTGATGGTTAGCTTGATGCAGCAGTTGCAGCTTTGCTAAAGAACAGCTACCAATTATTCAATCAGATTTCTGATTTGCAGTAGAAAAGGTCTACTTTCACAACTACTCCATTGTGGATGGGCTTCAAATGGAGTTTTGGATTCAGAATAGCAGCCACTGTAAGAGTTGTTTGAACACAAACATGGTAAGAAACAAGACATTCCCAAATCAATTATTTAAGTCAAATCATATTGAAATTTGAACAAAAATCCCAGCTCATCATCATATCTATAAAAAAAGAAAGTTAGAACCAAAATTCACCAGAGAAAAATCAACAATGATCATACGATTAATCCCAAGTATCAAAGATTAAATTGTATTTAGTCACAAATATTCCATAAATTAAATGTCAAATCCACACATAGAGCTTATCACAAACATATAAAGTGCACTAATTCAAACACACACTGAGGAAATCGGATCTATCAAAATAAACAATTTTCATTCAACTTGCACTGATTTACATCATAGGATTCTAAACAGAGACACCAACTGAGATCTAGAGGAGAAAAACACTAAAGCCTAGAGATTGAAACTTTTAACAACACGTGAACCCATATAATCCTAGCGTTAAATCAAACTCCTAAGCCCTCTCACCACGAATTCTGCGAGCCAGTTGGATATCCTTGGGCATAATAGTAACCCTCTTGGCGTGAATTGCGCAAAGGTTGGTATCTTCGAACAGACCCACCAAGTAAGCCTCAGCAGCCTCCTGAAGAGCAGCAACAGCAGAGCTCTGAAACCTCAGATCTGTTTTGAAATCTTGAGCAATTTCTCTAACCAGCCTCTGGAATGGCAGCTTGCGGATCAAGAGCTCAGTGCTCTTCTGGTACTTCCTGATCTCCCTCAGTGCCACCGTTCCAGGCCTGAACCTGTGTGGCTTCTTCACTCCTCCGGTCGCGGGAGCCGATTTCCTTGCGGCCTTGGTTGCCAATTGTTTCCTTGGGGCCTTGCCGCCGGTGGATTTTCTTGCTGTCTGCTTGGTACGAGCCATTTTTTCTAGAGAGAGATAGAGCGCAGAGAGTTTTAGAGAGACAAAAGTGATTGAAATTTGAGAGATGAGTGAATTGGGAGGGTGGGGTTTGGGAGGTATTTATTCATTGGAGAGGGTTTGGAGATGGCGGGAAGTTTTGAAAATTTTAAGGGGGTTCTGAAAATTTGGGAGGGTGAGTCAAAAGCCTTTAGATTGGGGTGGTCGGCGTGGTACGCGAAGTCGCGAAGGGACCAATGAGATAAGAGCTTCTAACGTTTGCGGAGAGTGAATTTTGGCCGTTGGATGGTCGGATTTGTACCGTATATTTTCGAAGTCCCCGGTCTGAAAACGTATTAGATGATACTCTAATCCTGATCCTAATTCGATCCATTTAAGTTAATTTAGTATTAAAATTTTGTTCCATTGATTTGAGATCAATGGTTCACTAAATTTAAGCGAATCAGATCATGATCTAGATCAGACATACTCAATCCATTAATAATTCATTAACAAAAAATTAAATTAAATTCATATGCATGACCTCCAAATTCTTATACATATATATATATATATATACATATATATATATATACACTCCATTTGTAGATCGTTTAAAAATAAATCAATATTGATTTGAATCACATTAATAGGACAAATGAACTAAAAGTTATGCTCAAAAAGTTATCAGGATGACGAGTAAAATTACACCCACAGACGGCCACTAGCACACGAAGGTAGCAGTCGCTGGAAGTTACTAATGACTATTGGATAGTGTCATTTTACTCGCTACTCTAAAGATTTTTTGGTATACCTATTCGCTTATTTGTCTAAGTAACGTGATTTAAAGTGTTATAGATTTTATTTTAAATTATTTGTGATAAACTATATAACTTCATAAACATATCTGTCCCTACTTCTTTACCTCTTTAATGCATCTTAAATAAAGGCCTAAAGGGTACATGATATGTTAATAATACATTCTACCAAGTTCTGTAGTAAGCAAATCAAAATTTTGTTATAAGTGGGTTAACAAAAAAGAAAAAATAATTAGTTTTTATTTAAGAAATATTATTTAGGCAAAAAAAAAATATTGATGTGATTGAGTCATGATCTTAATTAAATTCGGTTTGCTACATTTTTAAAATTTAAATAAAGATCTAATCTAGTACTAGTATTTAATATTTAGATTTTATCCAATCGATTTAATAAACTAATTAAATCATATTAAGATCCGATCCAATCTGCTTTAATGTGACGCCTACCCCAAGGGTTTGTGTGTAATCAAAATGTGTTTTTTTTTTGGTACTATCGAAATGTGTGGGCTCTAAATGGGGATTATTTCATCTTCTAAAATTGTTTTAGATGGTATTTTATGTAGAAAGTTTACATTTTGATTTGTATATTATTTGATAAAATATTTGACAGACGTAATAATAAGTTTATAAATGTGACTACGTATACTTAATTTTGCTATAAATTAAATAGTAAAATTTGATACACTTTCAGTTTTTTTTTTTATAAGCAGCTTTAAATCTATTTAATTTGATATCAAATATTAAGAAAGAACTTACACATTTTTTCATTATCATATACTACATATATCTTAAAGTTTTTAAAGAAAATTTATGACTTTAAATGCTCAATTAATAAAGTTTTTATTTCGAGTCATTTGATTGACGATAATCGACGTTGATCTAAAAGAGGTCAATGTCGTATAACTTAAATGCCCTTATATGGAGATAAGGGGGAGGGGATGGTGCTGGGGGCGGGCCATTGCTGGGAGGGAGAGGGAAGTGAAGGTAGTAAATTAAGTTTGAGTGATATTGATTTTGGGAAAAATGTATTTGGGGTAAAACAAAAAAAATAGGCGTGTGTAATTAGATTTTTGGGGGATTAGACATATTGGAGGGGAATGTTTTTAATAAAGGGGTGTACTAGTTGGTTTTGTATATATTAGTAAGACTCATTAATATATTCATCCCCTTCATTTCACACCAACATAATTACTTAATACAAACTCCTTATATTTTATATTTTACCCTTCTTAAATAATTTATTTTTTTCTCAATACATAATTCATTTTTTTCTCAATACACCTGCACTCTCCAAAGTGAAAGAAGAAGGAAAAAAAAAAAAAAAGTCTTTCCCTCACTCTCCCTCTCAATTTATCTTCCCCTCCCTCCTTCCTTTTTTTTTCTTCTCCTCTCTTCCTTCTTACCTAATTTTTTTTTGTCTTCTCCTCTCTCCCTCCTTCCCTTATTTTTTTCTTCCTTCCCTCCTCCCTCCGTAATTCCTTTCGCAAACCCATCGACAAATCCACCGAAAATTTCTCGTTCGTCTATAGTTGACCGAACAACCGAGTGTTGTTTGGTCAATCATGATTGAACGATGAATTTTTGATTTTTTTTTATAGGAAGATGGTGGGTTTGGCGGTGAGATCTCGGAGAAGAAGAAAAGGAGAGGGGAGGGGAAGAAGGAAAAACAATGGCGAGGAGAGAAAGGAGAGGGTAACGGCCGGAGAGGGAGAGAAAAAAGGAAGGAAGAAATTAGGGTTTTGGAAGGGATAAGGGTATTATAGTATTTTTACTAAATGATATTTTTGTAAATAAAATTAGAAAGGTGTATTTAGAGAGAGAGAGTGATTAAAAAAGGTAATTTTTAAAGTTTTGGGAGAATTTATTTCCACTACAAAATTTACTTATCCACTACATTATGATTTATCTAAATTAAAGCTTGTGAGGATGAAAATACCCTTGATTCTATCCAAATAAAAAAATTAATGAATATAGAATTTTAATTATGATATTTTCATATTAATCTTGGATTTTATTTTAGGAATAAAATTGCATACTTTGCAAAAATGTCTCCTTCAAATCTTGTAGAAAATGCCATGTCCGGTTTAGATTTTATTTTTTTATTAGTGTAAATAATTAAGTATGATTATTCAATGAAGTAGAAAAAATATAAAAATGCATTCTTTGTTGATATGCAAAATAAAAAATAATTTTTTTTGTTGAGTTGTAACTTGATAAATATAAATAACATTCAAGTGCATGAAAATATGAAAATAAAAATCGTAGGCATATCTTATTACGTTATCAAAAAATAAATAAAATTCAGATTTATTGATGTGTTAATTTTATATAAAAATATGAAAAAAAATAATTGTTCGATTTTAAAAAGAAGTAATAGTGATTTGAAGGATGTATCCTATAATTTAAGTGGGTGACTTATTAAAGGAATTTTTTGTCCTAACATAAACTTACTTAAAATAATTATCGATCAATGTAGTGAATAAGTAATTTTTATTGTGAAAATAGTCTCGTGCTAAATATATGCTACTTTTAGATAATGTGATTCATGGTATAAATTAAAGAATAGGGTATTTTTGTCTATATATCCACCCTAAAGTTTTTTCAAAATGTAATAAGGAACGGAGGAATAACGTTAAACTCAGAGGGCTAATAATGCGCGGGAAGCAGATCTCCCGAAACCAGAAGGCGGGAAAATCCCCCTAGCGCAGTGCTGGTTCTCAATTTCCCCATTTCCTACTTCCAAAACGTTCAATCAACGCCATCAACGCCATCAACGCCTTCACTCTCTCTCTCTCCATAATTTAATTATCAGAAGAGAAGAAATATAGGAAATCTATCTTCCCATGGAAAAATACGTTGTTCCTCTCACTACGCCCACCGAAAACCCTAAACCTGTCAAAAGGTAATCCTTCAATTTCCATGCCTACACCGCTCTTTTCTAACTATTAATCTTTAATAAAACTGTTGTCAATGATTCTTTCAAATTGAAGGCCGCGATGGAAAAGAAGTCTAATTGAATTGAAGGGAAAATTTGAACCCAAGTACCGCCATCACTTGTCTGGTCTATTGATGCAATCTTATTCCCAGGTATATATTTAAATCACTTTTTCTCCCCTGTTTATTTCGTCAATTCTTTAGTTAATTCAACCTCTAGACCCAAATGAATGTGTCGACCTCCTGAGTGAATTACTAGGCTAAAGTTTTATTTTTGTTAAATTCCGTGCATCAATTCAATTTAGGGATAAGTATTCAAATTTTCATTTCATACAACTTGAATCACTAGTCTAAAGTTTGAATTTGATTTTCTTAATTTTCCGTTTGTTAATACTAAAAGTGGCTCTCTTTATAGGGTTGGAGGTTTATTTTATTATGGGTTTTGCTATGGCACTAGTTAGGCTTACCTTTAATGGAAGGAAAATGAATAAATGATAGGGCTACCATTTTTTTTTTTTGAAAATTTTCATCCAATTTAGGTGACAAGCGGTTAAAGGGTGATCACTTGTTAAGTGATGTTATATCTAACCAATCACATCTTACCACCTATATTGAGATAAAAATTTTGTAACAAAAACTTCTATCCCTATCACTACTTTTAATGGAAATAGGCGCATTGAAAACACCCACAATGTTTGAAAACAACCCCCTGTGTATTGGTATTGGTTCCAATTTATATCAATGAAAACTTTAACAAGCGCCTTAGGGGCACCTGTTAGCAAGATCTTTTGATTATTACCTTGTATGTTCTTTCTTTAGTATCATTGATTTCTAATAGTGTAGGAAGATGCTAAAGCTAATTCTTTTTTTTTCTTTCTATTGTTGATAGATTGGTGCATTTCCTCATTCATATCATGTTGGTGGAATACCATGTCCTACACATGTATGTAAAATCCTTATGGTTATTGTTTTTTAGTTCAACTAAAGAAAAATGAGAAATGTGATCAGGTTCTTTGTTAATGGTGGTATAAATTCATTTCATTCTATGAATTTTTGTGGGGACATTTTGCAGGTGAATTGGATTAGTAATGTAGGATCTATGGACGATTTATCTTCATGCAGACGGTGATTGTTTCTTCTCTGCTTCTATCTTAATTTTGCTAGTTTTTCTTGAATCTCCTGATCTCTATATATTCTCTTCAGTTCATACGGCAAAGATGATTATGTGCCGACTATTTGGGTTTTCTGCAATTTTTGTACAAAAAAATAAAAATAAATTATGTATAATTAGTTTTATGTATAATACCTTCTTATTTGAAAGCAGGATAAGATAGCATGGCATTTATGGTATTTGTGTTCCTTGTACGCTCTAGACACTTAGGGTTTTTCTGTATGTTTTTGGCAACTGTTTTATGACATTTCTGTAAGATTTGTTACCAACATCGTGTTTAGAAATGATTTTGTATCTACTGGAATCTAATTCCAAAGATGATGTCACTACGCTATCTAGGATGTTGTTAGATAAAGCTCATATACTCAACAATTAGTAGTTTTGCAAGAAATCCAGATACATTGTAGCTTTATTTGACTATTAGCACATATACTCCCTCAGTTTCTAAATTATTGTCCTGTTTGACTTTATTGAGTCAAACTAACAATTTTTCAAATGAAAAATTGACGTTCCAAAATTTTTTTTTCTCAAAATCATAAAACATGTAATTCATAGTACTTTTTTGGTAACACAAATTGCTTATTTTATGATTTCGAAAAAAATATAAAAATATACGTCAAATTTCCATTTGGAAAACAATGAGTTTGACTAAAAAAAGTCAAACATGACAATAATTTAGGAACTGAGGGATTATTTTGTAGTAGATATCAAATTAAACATTCATTGTATAACTCTCATTACTTCTGATTATAGAAGAATTAAAAAAAAATGAGTGAACATGATTTGCAATAGATTAAATGGTGGCGGGCAACTTTATGTATAGGAAGGATAATAATTTCCTAAACACAACTGTCATCGTGTTTTCTGTGTACAGCTCCTTAATATTGAATTTATATACCAGGATTAGCAAGAAATCATTATTCACAGACCTGGAGTCCTAGATAGCTAATAGTTTACGCGCTCAGACAACTTGTATACTTGACCTTGCACATGCAATAGTCGTTATGTGAAGTCAAACGAATTACATACTTTTGAATATCATCACACCACAAATAATGTCATAGATAACCTGAGAAACTTTAATGTTTGCTGTGTATGTCAATTTCAAACTCTTACATGACACATGTTTCAAACCATTATTTCCCTTAAAACACTCGACTCCTAAAAGCTTTGTAATACCCTATATTCCAAAAATCCGAGCAAGAATATTGGTCTTTAATCACAACCTAGGATGGCTTGATTCCCAGACCTAGAAAACTCTAGTTAGTTAGGCACACACTGATTAATGCGAGAACATAGAAATAAGTAGGATTGTAGAAATTCGGTGCATCGTCTTTCCATATGCTCGCCAGTCTGGCACAGAATGTGCCTTGTAAGGCCTTGGGGCATGCAACTGTTCGTCGCTAACTCTACTCTGCAATGAATATCAGGAAAAGCTTTGATTGTGGGATGATATGGATTTTTGAGTACGGTCAACCCAAGGAAATGAAATGGTGTTTCTGGAGCTAACTAAATAAGCAGAGGATGGATGAGTTTATTGTCCATTAGTGCATATCAGTATTCATTTGGTCATAGAGCCTATCAGAGGAATATAAGAAATATATTTAAGATAGGTTAGAGGTAATAAATGGGCGTAGAGCACCAACGAGCTCTAGCTCAACTTGTACCGCTCATTTCTCCTAACGAAGAGGTTTGGTGTTATAGTCTCACCATAGACACTATGGTATGTAATTACTCTCAAGAGAGAGGTCAAGTGCTCAAGCCTCAACATAGTTGAGTGTTCAAGTCCCACCGGAGGCAGAGGCACCCTCGTACTTCACTAGTCTCAATGGAGAGGTCGGGTGTTCAAAGCCTCACCCGAGACACCATTTGTTCTAGCTACACCAAAGGCACCGTATAGTCTTAATTGTAGTTTTTCAAGGCATTAAATATTGATAATAAGGTTTAGGGTAAAGTCTATGTCTCCTCCAACCTTTAAAAAAAAATGAGCGTAGAGCACCTCCTTGATATTCATTAGCACTAAAATTCTGAAGTAAACCAAGAGGTGGAAGGTTACTCCTCAATTTACTCAAGCTTGAAATAAGAGTACCACGATGAAATGGGAAAAATTGGATCAAATCATGATTATGCACATTAGCTTAGGTAAATTGTATTGCTCCTTTCTTCAATTCTTTTTCTAACATAACAGAGCTATGCCTGGGCAAGTCTTACTTAACAAAAGGAAGTAAGCCTGGACGTGTCCAATTTTTAAAAGTTAAACCCGTGGAACAAGTATTTATACATTAACACGTTCTAAGTAATTCTTGGTTCATTTCAGAAAATTGCTAACATTAATTCATTAATTTCATGTTTCAGGCCAGGTGTATCTGCTTTGGAATTTGACTCCAAGGTGAGGCTGCACCAGTATTCAAATATACATATGTATTGCTATATTCTAGCAATTTGTTATGCTAGATGTGCCTAGGATACTTTTATGTGAATGTGGCACTAGAGAAATTGCTGTATAGTTTATTTATTCGTTTTACATGAGTATAGCTAAGTTGCTCACACATTTGTTCTCTACTTTAGTTTTAAATTCAAATTAGCATAGTTGAGTGGGCATGATTTGGGAGAAACTAGCTCAATAGTAAACTGGCTTCTAAAATTTCTAATATGCAAACAGTAACCAACGTAATTACGTAAATCTAAGTGAGAGGTATAAAACACCAAAGAAGTAAAACGGACCGGAGAGAATTTAATAAACATGAATATGTGTAAGGATGACATGAATAAGGTTAGCAAGCACTACTGAAGTGGTTGTTTCTATGCAACATAGTGCAAGGTTCTGTTGAACCCTGGCATATCTATTTTTTAGGATGTGGTATGTAAAGTCTTTAGTTATGTATTCCTCAAGTTCTGATTTAATTAATTCTTGGTAGAGGACCTAATTTTATTAATTGTTTTCGTATTGTTCGCTTGATTGTAATTCAATTTATCAAAGGTAATCTACTGATCTGGAAATAAGGTTCTAGCGACTAGTGAGATATACTCTCTATCACTATTTTTCATCCTAATTACGATTTTGTTAAAAAAAATTAAATTGGTAATATTGCATTTACAAGTTTTTGGCATTTTGGTTTCTTCATGTACCAAAATCTACGATCAACAAGAATTAAGAAAGAACGGCATAAGACTTGCACTTTTGGCAATGACAATTTAACATGAAGTTTTTAGGATAACGGGTCAGGTTTATAGAGCGAACAGTATTTGGATAAGGGGTTTAAACATGAATGTATTGCTGCTTGAGGAAGTACTGCTCCACTGATTGGTTACACGGGATACATATGCCTGGTCAGCACTGTGGTGAAAGGTTAACCCCCTCTATATGGGTGCCAATCATGTCGGGCAGGTGGGTTGTTTTCTAACTGGTGTTGATAGTGAAATATCTCATGTATTAACCAACATTATCAAGAACTAACTTATTCCAAAAGCAATTAAATTGTGACAATGGGTCAGGCTGGTTCACATCGTGTTTCTCTTTTGAGTCGGGTTCAAGTCATGTTAGTAAGTCAGATTGCGCATTGCCACCTCTAGTTCTCTTTTGAGTAAGATTTACCTTCGATAGCAAATTCTGCATTTTATACTACTACAGGAGATTCTTTTTGCCTCCAAGATAAGGAATTCTGAGCAAACTAAGACTAACAAAAAATGAAAAGAATCAACTTGTGTTATGCTAGGAATCCAATGCCTATCATTGTTTGCGTATTACTTCAAATTATATTTCTCCCCAAACTATGAAATTTATGTCTAGTTCCCCTTTTAGTTTAATGTTTGCATGGGCTTCATTGATATGTACGTATGCATGTACTCTTGAGAGTTGTATCTGCTGTCTCCACGCATACCTCAGATTTACAGCTTAGCCAAACTTCACCCCAACAGATATTTACTGGATTGATGAATTACAAATGTCAATTGTTTTAATTACTTTTATGCCCATTTAGATCACGTCTTAACTTCTACACCAGAAGGGCGTCAATGGTTTTGGAGCGTCCATTTGTCGAAGCCTACTAACCCTCCTTGGCCGCCTGATTTAAAGGATTCACAGGATCTCATGCATGTTGGCCTGCTTAAGCTGTCCTCTTATTCTTTCCTTGTAATTCAAGATGGCACTGACAATTTCCTCCAAACTGGATTTCAGTTTAATAATTGAGAATCTGATCCATCTTTATTTTTTTATTATTATTTATTTCTGTTAGGGAATTTACTTGGCATCAGTGACTAAATTAGGGTGCTTAACTGTGCACGACTTTGAATCTCTCTATTGCCAGGCTAATGGATCACTGCCATGTAAGTTGATGACATTACCTTGCCTCATTATTCTTTTGATATTTCCTTGTTCCTTGGTTGTGAACAGTTGTTCATAGTTTCACAAACTTCATGTTAGGTATTTTATCATTCCTTCCATTTCAGCACAATATTATACTTGTTCTTTTTGGAACTGGTAGTCCTGAAAGCTTTTGCATGCGAAAAATGGTTCTATTCAGTAGTCTTTTGCCTATTCTTTCCCATTATGCAAAAGTGAAATCAAAGATATCATGGTCACAGAAAGTCTCATAATTAGATGGTTCATGCTATTGCTTTTGCAATCATCTTGTGTTTTTGCATTGACACGAGGTTTAACATTGTGGGATAAAAAACATACTGATTCTTTGGTGGGATAAAAAACATACTGATTCTTTGACTTCCCTGTAAGGAACTTGTATCTGATTATCTCAATATTTTATTTTTCATGTTTGATGCTTTGTATATAAAAGAGTTAAGGAATGTATAGAATGTACTCTTTCTCACTGTAAAAATAATATTAAAACATTTGTATGCTTAGTCAACTATAAATAATGCAAAATTATTTTTCACATGAGCAAAGAACTATTGCCTACTGGTTTAAATTCTACTAGTCTATAAATATTTATTCTTAAATCTTAGATGAAATGGAAGGCTTATGTAATATAAATCTGTAATAGGTGCTAGGCTTAGCTACCCTTTTTCTTATAACAGTACATGTTTAGCTTCTTCTTCTTCTTCTTCTTCTTCTTCTTTATTATTATTATTATTATTATTATTTTTGTTACTATATTATTATTAGTCTATAAAAGTCATTTGTCATTCATTTTCCTTTTTTAAATATTCTTGGCTATTCAATAATATATTGATCTATAACCACCCAGTAAATTCATGACCTGTATAGGCTCAAATGAAGATGAAGCAACACATGTGCTGCACATTTCTACGCCTCTACAAATTGATGTTGTTCGGTGGAATCCTGCTAACCAGGATGAGGTGTGCTGTGGATTTCAGTTGTAACTTATCTAACAAATATGCCATTCCAAATTGCAATTCTTCTTGTCACTGAAGATGATGGTCTTAACAGTTTACTGTGCCAGGTTAAGTTTCTATGTATATTGTTCAATGTAATAGCAAGAAGAAGAAAAAATTATAGTGTTGTCAATTATTTAATTTCCATCGCTACTTCTAGGGCCTTGAGTGCATTCCCTACTTGTTTGCTGTTGTTGCGGCCATGTGGATGTTGTCATACCACCGCACTTAAATCCTAAAAAGAAGGTCCACTTCCATGATTTCTTATAGCAAAGATAAGGGCTGGCAGTTATATTTGTCTTGAAGGCCTCTGAGTC
This sequence comes from Platycodon grandiflorus, assembly GCA_016624345.1. Classification (NCBI taxonomy): domain Eukaryota; kingdom Viridiplantae; phylum Streptophyta; class Magnoliopsida; order Asterales; family Campanulaceae; genus Platycodon; species Platycodon grandiflorus. The sequence continues at coordinate 46,923,554 of CM028366.1, read as the reverse complement.
TGAGTGGAGTTTCAGCAAGCTTGTCTGCATTTTGCTTGATTTCTTCATTGTAGCTTTCTGCTGAAAAAGAACCCTTCTTGAAAGCTTGAAGAAAATTTGACTGGCTTGATACTATTGAAAGAAATTGTCTCGGGATTAACAAAACTGACCAGAGTTGTGCTTAAGAAGAACGTCTGCTGGTTTACTTGGTGAGCGAACTGTTTCAGACAGTAATCCTACATCTATTTCTATTATAAAGCGGGAGGAATGTAAAATGATTACCAACATTTAAATGACATGTCATTTGCAAATTGCAATTTTTATGTGCAACAGCGGACAGCCCAACTTCTCCATTATCCGAAAAAATGACTACCCAAAACTACCTAGTCTCAAAAAGTAACTATTCCCTGAGCTTATCTTATTGCCCGTGCAAGTTTGTTGTATTTGTTGCAAATCATGGAAGTCAAGTACAGAGCCTTGTGCACCGGCCTGTCCATTTTTACGTATTTGTGGGTATTGTACTATATATGTACATTTATCTTATTCTTGGTATCTATTTAATTTTACCGCTTAGAATGTGTTGGTCACAATTCTATAGCCAGTCCTTATATTTTAATTGCTCTTTTTCATTGAGATTAGGGAAATCTGTTTTTTCTTTTGTTGGTTGTTGAGTGTCTGTTTCGTGATTCTAGTTTGGAGAGTGGAAATCTCTTCTTGCTCTTTTGGCAAATGCATTAGCTCGTGTTTCTCTCTGATTTTGATGTACTTGTTTCTAGTGTAAAGCATGAGTCTAGTTTGGAGAGTGGATTTCTCTTTCTCTTTTGGCAATTGCGTCAGTTTGTTTTGTTCTCAGATTTTGATTTTCTTGTTTCTAATGTATGGGTTTACAATGTACTAGCTAAAGCTTCAAACTGTTATGCTCATCTATTCAGGTTGCTTGCACATCCATGAGGAGCAGTGAAGTTCATATATTTGACATTGGGTATATCTCTTCTGAACCAGTTGAAGTAAGTTTTTCATTTCAATTCTCATACAGTGTAGACCTCTGTAATGCTTATGGAGTCAAATTATATCCTAAAAAAAGCGTAGATCATTCTCTACTTCCCAATTTGTTTTCTGAATTGGTTGCAGAATACTCATATATAACTGAAGTACAAGATTGATTAGTTTTTTTTTTTTTTGGAACTACAAGCTTTAAAAGGTGTGTGAACTAATCCAGGTAGTTTGAATCAAATTAAAGGTCTCCCAAGTCAGTAGCCCTTTTTCTTAACGTTTGGAGGAAGAGTTTAGTATGTTCAGGTCAATTTAAGTAATCAAGTTCACCTGTGACCTGACTAGCTCGGTAGATTCGATTCACTAATTCACCAAGTTAACTCGACTTGTACAAGTTCAAATGATTCTACGTATTTGTACATTATATATATTGTATTTATGTATCTTTATACTGTTTCAAAACACTCGACTCAGCCTTAGATCAAACAATACTTATACATAAAATCATCAAAATAGTTCTTTATGCGAGAATGGAATTAGAAAATTAGTCATGAGTTTTAGAAGAATTAATGCCTTTATATTAAAGACAGAAAATATGGGATTTCCATTTGTTGAGACATTAAACCCACATCGGGTAGAAACAAGCCTGACAAACAATTAATAAAGATCCTGGGACCACACCTCTCACAAGTCAATTGATTTTGAGATGGACCCCCATACTTTAACACGGTATCAGAGGAGGCTCTCTAACACGTGCAGGCCCAACGACCCACGTTCTTGCTTCGCACCACCCTCCGATCTATGAGTCCACGTTGTAAGCCTCAATCCCGGCTACACGTGAGGGGGCGTGTTGAGACATTAAACCCACATCGGGTAAAAACAAGCCTAGCAAACAATTAATAAAGACACCTCTGACAAGCCAATTGGTTTTGAGATGACGCCCAGACTTTAACACAAATAAAGACACCTCTCACAAGCCAATTGCTTTTGAGATGACGCCCAGACTTTAACACCATTCATAATCCAATACTATAAAAATTAACTAGAAAAAAGTAAAGGACTTAATAAACCTGACATACTTAAAATATTTGGGTACGTGCTCCGCCACTGGACTGCAAATATTTTACTTGAGTTGAGTTCGGCAATTGGTTTGGTATGCAACTCCACTCAAATGACTTTTATCAAAATTTAGTCTAGATTTTGTTAGAACTCGAATGGCTTGGCTGGCTTACTGCTCTAGTATGGCCATTGTAATAAGTTTTAATTTCATTATCTTGGAAATATTGAGTCAATGCTTTAGAATACTGTGCTACTGTTTTACTTTCTGCTAAAAAAAAGGAAAAGAAAAGATTCCAATGTAATTATGTAAAACTCTCCTGAAAATTAGGCCATTGCAGTTAAATACTTAAATGTTTACTTAATTTAAGCCTTAACAAAAGATTAGTTGCATTTAATGCTTCAAGCTTGGTAAGATTAAGCAGATATGTAAGAATACATGTATAAGATTTCAAATGTCATTAACCTTAAAGCAGGCTCATTTATCAAATTGTTAGTTAACAGTGATCATTAAGTAATATGACATTGATTATAAGAAGTTTCTCGCAGACAATTTTGCTAAGGTTCGGGCCTCTTTTTTAGTTTTTTTAATAATAAGAAAAGAGGGCAGCACCCTATTAGTAACATAAATATAGAGAATGGGGGCTTAATTCCTGACCAATTAGGGTGCCCATGGGCTGTAAGGAGGACATAAGGCCATGCCTCAATAAAAGTAAAATACACTTTACTTGAACCTACATAAGGAGTACTAATGCTATCTAGATTAATACTACAGCTTTCCGGCATTGCTTGTTTCTTAGTTATATATCAAAAGTAAAGGTATAGTGTTGTTTAGTTGCGTAGACCTAAAAGTGTATAAGCCAAGAAAATGCCACTGAAATGTTAAAATTAGGTTGCAATGAACCGAGCTTCTCTTGAACAAAGCTGGACTTTAATTAGTATTGAACGGAGCTTGAGCAGAAAAAATCCAGCTTGTTTACTAAACAAGCTGAGCAAACTTCAAAATTTGGTTCGTGAGCTGGCTCGTCAACTGATCGTGTAATTTATTTTAATACAATTTCGTATCTATGTAATGACATATGCATTTTAGATAATACATTATCATATATTCTTAGCATAATGTATAAAGTCGCTACATCTTTCACATGCTATCGATATTATACAATTATAATAAGTTCAAAATTATTCAATGAAATGTTTTTAGTTGTATGGTTTGGGGTGTTATTACTTCTTTAAAGGCTACTGCTCAAATCTTCTTACATTTTGCGTATATTATGCACACAACAGTTCACGCTTGCGTACGAGCTCTAGTAGCATTGCATAAGTATATCTGAACTAGTCTGAGCCTAGATTATGCAAAGCCTAAACCTGAAGTTTATTCTCAGTTAAATTGGTTTCTTAAACAAAATGGTTTGTAATTTTCATCACGCCTTACTCTCCTTTAAATTTGGTGTCAAGCTTTCCCTTTGAATAACTCGGCTATAAAACTTTTATTACTTGATAATTATAAAAATTATTCTTGTTCATCGCTCATACAGGTGCTGAGAAAGAGGCCTACCGTCAGTGTTCATGGCTGTAATGTTCACAGAGGTTTATCGGATGTAGCTTTTCCTTCAAATGATCCTTCAAGGTTTGTAAAGACTAAAGAGAGACTAATCTCAAGTAAGATCAATCTTTTCCTGATTGGATGATGTATGTTTGGGACCAGAAGGAAGAAAATAAAAAAGATCTTTAGATAAGTAGATTAATCTCAAGTAAGATCTACTGCATATGCTTAACGTGAGACTAATTAGACCAAACGGCAATTTTTTACTTAAAGAAAAAAAACTTCTTTTACTTTCTCACATCAAAGGAAATGTAATTCTCGATAGTCCCAATGTTCCTCAGAGTAGAGTGTCTTAATTTGTTATCTTATTTTCATTGCTCTTTTCCCTCGTTTGTAGCCTTTGGGAATTCTAAATGGTCAGGCCTAAAGCCCCCCATTATGATTGTTTATTTATCCTTTTTCTAATAAAATATTAATAGGCTAAGCCCTTTATCCAAAAAAAAAAAAGAAAAAGAAAAAAAAAGAAAAGAAAAGGTGAACGGGCTGCTAACATTCATTTTATCAGTTTTGCTTTAACTTATTATAGTGACCTTCAAGTGTATATGGTACTAGACAATGTATAATAATTTTCTATTCTGGCATTTAGTCAACTAGATGACTTTTAAATGAATTTTTTGCTTCACTTTCTTTTCCATTTCTCTTTGTATTATACTTATCAGAATCATTGTAGCACCTATATTGTTTGAAGCCAAGCAACTTTGTTACCTTAATAGAGAACCTTGTTTTGTTGTTTTTTGCTTCCAAATGTTTAAAGTTACCTTTTGACCTCTACCCTCACCCCCTTCTTTCGTTAAGATTTTGGCCGTCCCAAACTGGTGTTTTGTTGTGGCTGTATTAACAAACTTTCATTCTATGATCTGCTTCAACAGGGTACTTGCTTCTGACACATACGGTGCAATAAATATTTGGGATAGAAGAGCGAGCGATTTTCCAAATCTATGGCTTACAACTAATAGCAATGGCACCCTTAACAGTATCCATCTAAACATAGAAAATCAGGTAAGTAGACAACAAAAACTAATTATCACTTTATATAGTATGAATGAATGTTTCTGATTTCATTTATTGGTAGGATGAACTTGAGCTTTATTGTATATTGTATTTTGTGAACCACTTATTTTTGCTGTATCTTTGCATGAATTCTATTCGAGGCCGCCCTTGATTTACATTTGTTTGTTATAGATTGTATTTGGAGCTAGCAAGAGTGGGATCATATACATGTGGGATCTTCGTGGAGGAAGATCATCTGCTGCTTTTCAAAGCCATAAAGAGGTACTGGCTGATTTCATATATGATGTTTGTTCTTGCTCTTCTTATAAAGCAAGTTAGGGCCAGTTTATTAGCAATCCATATAGGCTTTTTTAGTTGCTGCTTCTACAAATAAGAGTGTAGCATAAGACCTAAGCTGACTCCCATGCAGGCAGCAAGGGCATAGCATATACAAGCAAAGATTGCCTCCCAACAAGCCACAACACCGTGGCTAATTGTGTTGGCTTCTCTCTCTCTCAACTCAAATTGCTTTTTTATCTTGTGCACAAAATATATTGCTCTTTGAGATTTCAAGGGTCAATATCTGAACACAAACCACAGAAGATAGTTTTAAGTTCCAAGAGCGACAATCTTATGAATGGATTAAGAAAGATTTGAATGCAAGGAAAGTTGGGTTCCAGAAAATAGCAACATAGCATCTATTTAGGGACGGATGGACTGATGGAGTAAAATACATGGGGTCTCTGTCCAACTTTCACACTCGTGAATGAGAGGGCGGTTATCTCAAAAGTTATACCACGCACAGGCTAGAACGGGTCGGGTTAGTGGAGCTACTAGTAGCCTTGACAGTCCAATAACTCCAATGATCCAACAGCATATACCTCAACCTGTTTTCATTGAACATTTTACACAACATTGACTTATTTTACCATCTTAAATAGTATTATGAGTTAGATATACAACATAATTCAGTTAAACTTTTCCTTGATGATGTTTACGAGGTCTTATTGCAATGATTTCAAGTTCTCAGTTAACTGTCATCAGGTTTCTTCATACAGGTACACTATTCTCCTATAAAATCAGTGAAGTTAGAGTCAGCAATGAATAAAATTGAGCCTTTGAAGGTACGTAGTCATTTTCACTGTCTTGGTTTTTCTACATGCACTTGTTCTGCAGTCTGAGAAAAGAAAAGAAACCTAACATAAATAGCATGTGCACCAGTCACAACGTTTCAGATGATTCCAAAGAACTTTCAGTGTGAATGCAGCCTTCTAAACATTTTGGGTTTAGACTTGAACTTTTCATTGTTTTGCAGGCGCAGTCAAATATTGTTTCGAAAGAAATTCACTCAATCGATATCAACCCGTCTTGCCCGTATCAATTGGCATTCCATCTCGATGATGGTTGGTAGGTTAGGAAATAAATTTGTTCTTTTGCAAATTTTTTTTTGTTGAAATCTCTAGCATTTTCAGGTCACTTATGAGTCATATTTTGAGTTTATAAGAAATCTATAATCTGTCTGTTATTGTGTTTATAAGAACTTTAATCTCGCATTCTGTTAGATTGGATGACTCGATTCTAGGCAAGGGACCAGTTCCCGAAGTGCAACGAGCGGAGTGTAGTGGAGGGAGTGGAGCGTAGGGAACTGGTCGTGGCAGGCATGTAGGACTTGGGGGCTGCAGCCTACCCCCGCGGTACAGATTGTGGGTATTGCAGCAGCGCGATCGCGCAGTATGCGGCAGTAAGTTCTGTAATTGGCTTGGTCGCGCCACTTGGAGCGGAGCGGCCGCGTCGCGCTGACTTCAGCTATACGAGTTTTCCTTATTTGTTTTGTTGTTAGAGCTAGGTCTTCTATCCCATATATATGTTGTAACCCTAAAACGTGTACAAGGTTGATATATCAATATACAACATTCTTAAAAACCCCAAATTCTCTCTTCTCTTCCAATTCCCAATTGCTTGATAATTGTAATTTTCTCAATTGTTTGTTCGCTTGCTTCCGCTTTCCGCTGTCGCATAACACATTCCATGTTCCCAAATTGTTTTTGTATGAAGCCAACCTATATTCCCATGATGGAATGCTTTGGTTAATTAGGATTCTATAGACTTGGTAGGTGAAGAGTGTTAAAGCATGACATACATTGTTGGGCCCTCTATCTAGCAGCTCAAGCTTTTATTGTGTTGGTAATTTAACATGGTACCTGAGCTTTGATTACACAAGGTCTTGCGCTCGAGTCAACCACTTGCCTTTGTCTCCCCCAGTTTTTTAGTGCACAAGGTGTTACTTTGTTTGGTTGGTTTGTTGTACACCTAGTGATGCATTTTGGTTTATCTCTCACGTAGGGGGGGGGTGCTAAAGCAAGATATACATTGTTGAGCCCTCTCTCTAGCATCTTAAGCTTTTAGATGAGTTGGTAATATAACATAGAGAAAAGGCTTTCTATACTTTGTTGTAGGTAACCATCGGTGGTTATTCTTAGACATTGCTCATATCAGGTATTACTTGTTAGTATAGTTTTATTATGTTTATCACAGATTCCGGACCAGTCATCCAGTTAATAAATTGTATGGTCTGTGATGGCAGTAATGAGAATAACAGGATAAGACTTGTTCAGTTAATTTTTACTATTGACTTGATCCTTGTTGATATTACTCTTCCAAACTGTTCTAACTTTTTTTTGCTTGTTTTTCGATTTCCAGGTCAGGTGTTTTTGATATCCATGATTTCCAAGTGACACATATTCATTGTCCTCCCCCACCTTGGCTGTGAGTATTTAAAAGTTCTATATCACCATGTCATGGTATAAATATCAATAGCAATATGTTCATTTGTAAACATTACTTTTTTTGTGAGATCAGGGATGGTTCATGTGATTCAGCAAGCCTGTCATACTTGAGGAAACCATCATGGCTGCCTACGTATTCGGTAAGATGGTTCTCTTTATTTGTACTTATTAATAATCAATCAAAACGAAATAAACAATGGCAATTCATTCTTTTTTTTCTCTTCAATAACATGAGTACCTGTTCTGTATGATCTTATTAATATAGCTTCTAGATTTTAGATTTGTGATAATGAAGAAGTTGCTGGTGCTCACGTTAAAGCTAGTACTGCTGTGAGAAAACAATGTAGTGTCTTGCTAGGGTTTGAAAACAGATCTGGAAGCAAGCCCTCGACCTAGTTTGACCTCGAAGAGGCCAGGTTGACAGCTCCAGTCAGGGACGGAAACGGAGATGTTGAGGGACCAACCCCTTGCTTACGTTGATGGCAATTGAACATTGACTGGAATATACTGTGCTCAAGCTCAGGTCCAATAACTGATAGTGCCTCTTCATTGAAAAGACTTGTGGAATCTCTTTTTCCATTTGCTTTCTAATTTGCACCAACACAGACATACCTAGAATAGGCATCGCTATTCGATTACCTAAGGTAATTTTTACATGGACATTGGTGCCACCTGATGGTCCTCTCCATGGATCATCCGAGTAAGTAGAGATTATTTTCATGAAAAAAAGATGATATCTGAAATCTGGGTAAATGGAGAAATTGGCCAAATACTTACAAAAATAATAAATAAATAAATGAAATGCTAAAGAACTTGGAGCTTCCAGTAGGATTGTAATCCTAGAGGCTGCAGGGCATGTGTATGTTCGTCAGAAAAAACAAATTGAACCAATTCTTAAGCAATTGAATACTGAGAAGGATAAGAACTTCCTTTTGAAAGAGAAACATGATTACTGAATGAAGTTTATATCAACCTTTTTTCTTGTTTTATGGTTCAAGGATTCATCTCTGCTAGGCAATTGTTTTCGTAGGAGTAATGCCTATGAGCATTTACTCTGCCTTGGCTAATAATGTTTATTTTATGTCATGAATTTGAGTGCAGATCTATGCTGTTGGATCATGCTCTAGTAATGGGATTCATCTTTTAGACTTTTATCCGGATCCCAGCTCCCCTTGCCATGTCGATTATGAGTAAGAAACTGCGTTGCTCTTTGCAGATGTATCTGCAACTTATGATCTCAAGGAAGTGATTTATTTTTCTGTTCTTCTGACAAGATATATATTTGCTTCTCATCTCCTACTGCAAGTCTATAACGCTGTTCTTGGTTGTGCTTTCACCACTTCCATGGAAATGATTTCTCTTCTCTGTTCTGGTTCTTAAACTTTCTAATGTCACATTGTCGATTACCAATGACATGCTGTGTCCGTTAATTTCTTTTGAAGTTCTTTTCCTGCTGAAGGAAAATACAAATCTTCCTCATATATGTTTGCTTCTCATCTTCTACTGCAGTGATAACTTAAATAGCAATGCACCGGAAACTATACTGCATAAGCAAAATAGGTTTCTACCACTGTCTGAAAGTGTTACTGCCTGTGCCTCTCATCCTCTTAATGGCACCATCGTCGCTGGAACAAAGGTTTGTTCATTATGGGGAGTGACTTTGGTGATTTATTCAGTATCCATAATGTTGCTTCAGCTACCAGCTTTCCTGATCTGCATTTGCTTTCAATCGTCATAAACAAAACTTTCAATGAACCAACATTTTTAAAGGTAGCAGTTTCCGCTATCTACTTACTATTAGTTGATGGAGTACTTACTATTACCTAACTTCCTGTTTTTGCCTATGAGTTGATGGAGGTCATTCTAGTTTACTCCCTCCATCCGAAATAAAGAGTTGCGCTTTCTATTTGGGTTTGTCCCAGAAAAAGAGTCACATTTTTTAAATTTCAGTATCAAATCTTCATGTTTTTTCAATTTTTTTCTTTCTTTTCAAAAACATCACTTTATTGCAATTTAATGGAAATATAAAAAAGCAAAAGTATGATATTAAAAAAGTTTGACTTATCAAATGCGACTCTTTTTCTCGGGGCAGAGGGAGTATGAAATAGTCCTTCACGGAGTATGGAATAGTTATTCAGTCCAATGAGGATCACAGGCGAGCATGTATTTACTGTTTAGTCATTCAGTTGTCCAATCCCTTCTGTATATGCTACATAATGCATTCAAGTTATAGTGAAATGTTAGGAATTGAAGTTTGAATGGCAGAAAGTCTCTTGAAAATTTATTCTTAAAATTAATAGGGTACATTACCAATTTCCTCCTCAACTATATCCTTAGATTTGAATTACCATGTAGGTAAGCCATAAGCAGGCTAACCGTTATGTCTGGAAAGAACAATAGTTTAGTGGCATTTGTTCAGATTCCTTTCCGGATTCCATGAATTCTATTTCTTATGATACTATTAGTTTTTCGTTTTGAAAGCCTAAGGAGAAGTTTGTTGTTTGTCTAGAAATAATTGCTACCTCTCATTATTGTTGATTAAGTTATACTCCCTCCATACCAAATTGAGCGTCACTTTTTATTTTTTGCAAATATTAAGGAAGTTGACTTTTAGGCCATTTGATAGTACATGTACATGAATGTCCTTAATGTTCACACTATCGTATTGGAAGTGCACATTGGGATATGATTAGATAGCAAAACTGAATTTAGTAACAACAAAAGGGAAACTGTTTGATGGAAACCCTTGTGATCCCTTGTATTGTGCTCTCGTTTTTGTATCAGGAATCGTCCTTGCTGATGATCTCTCAAAGGAGCCAATCATGCCAAGCAGGAGATAATTGTTGAGCACTGAACGAGACTGCAGAAGCATTTTTCTGACAGGATACCATCAAAGTCTAAAAAGGAGTGGTGCATCTATGGAAGTGTGTTTCCTATTTGATACGCCATAAAGAATCCATCTGTGAATTGCAAGTTCATGGAGTTCTTGATCACGCAACACGTTCAGTTGGGAAAATCTGCATATAGCCATAGGATAGAAGCCAGTGTAAGTGGCTTTCCCCTTTTAATTTCGCAGAAATTTGGGAGGGAAGGAGCTGCCATCTGTATAAATCAAGGACAAGTTAACACAAAGACATGTTAAATCTTTGTCTTCGTTAAGGTTTGTATGATTTACGTGGTTCGCAGGGAAAGTTAAATTATATAAATCTTAATGAACTCATTCATCTTTAACAAGAAATTTTTTTAAAAAAATTGAACTTATGATAGTCTTTACATGCTTTCTTTTTTCATCTTCAAAATGACACCTTTGTGGAAATGTTTCGATCGTGTTTTCAGTACGTTGCTGGCTCCTCTTCGACCATTTGTAAAAGCTTTGATACAAGATGGCTAGGTTTGTCCGGGCATTTGATTGGATTTTACTACTCTTTTCGTCCCAAAACGAGTATTTGTTTTTAATTTTTTTTAAAGTAGTTGACTTTTAAGTTATTTTGATATACACATATATAAATATCTTTGTGTATATATTATACAATTGTAAGTGAACACTAGTACACGTAACAAGTGAAGTGCTGGACACAATATATGAATTAATTTATACTTCAATCGACTAACAGACTTGCGTGCGCCAGAATTACTACTTGTATATGGTTTGGTCCCAAATAAGTGCAACTTATTTTAATGATGTGTTTTGAACATTTTTCATCAACCCTACTACTACATTTGTTTCAAAATAAAGGAAAAATTATCAAAATGAGCAATGTACTATCATTTAGTAATCGATTTTACCCTATACTCTAATATTTTAAATTTGACCAGTGTACTCATTAATTGAGTACAATGTGGTTCCTCCCGTTAATTTTTCATTCAATTTTTTAAGGGACTGCTAACATGGTTAACGGAGCTAATATATGAAGGTATTTTTGTCCTTTCCTTTCAAATTTCACCACCCCACCCACACCCACATACATTGGAGCGGTGAGATTTGGAAAGAAAGGACAAAAATACCCCTAATAAATTAGCTCCGTTAACCACGTTAGCAGCTCTGTTAGAAAATTTGATGGAAAGTTAATGGGAGGGATCACATTTGTAACACCCGAGAGTTTTAAACTCTTATCATGTGCATGACATAGCATTTTGCATGTTATGTGTTTGCTTTAAGCTTGAGTATGTGTTATTTACTCATGTTTACTTGCTCGTGCTTTAGTATTAACGTGGGCATGAATTAGTGTGCGTGTTATGCATGTTTTAACTTTGAGATAGAAAAGATTACACACAAAAACATAGAAATATGTTAAAACTCAGATTTTTGGCCTGTATGAACACCTTATAGTAAATTGACCATAACTTTGTGTAGAAAACTCGGAATTCATATCCGTTTGATGTTGTGTAAACTAGCATCTAGGACTTTCCAACCATACTTTATTTGTTAAATTTGGACTTATATATTGTTCCAGACAAGCTGTTAAAGTTGACCCAAATTCTGCGAAATTGTAATGTGCATTATCACTTATTTGTTTGAATAATCAAAATTGATATTTTTAACTTTATTAATTAATTATGATTAGTATTAATAAAATATAATTAGACTTAATTAAGTTTAGTTAGTATTGAGGGTGATTAATTAGGCCAAAATTAGATAGGTTAGTACTAAGTATGTTATTAAGGGTCAACCAATAAAAGAATAACACTTCATAAATGGTGGTGTCAATATATGACACCTCATGCTTGGACTTTTAAACAAGTTGGGCTGATTTGCTGCAGGAGACTTGGTCTCATTGTTTTATAATGTAGATAATATCATTATCTCTCCTCATTTCAAAAGGCAAACCGTCTCCTTCCTCCTTCTCTTCCGTTCCGTACCAAACCCTTTTACGAGCTTTGTGCTCAAACTCAATTTGGCGTTTATTTCTTTGATTATTTTACAGAATAACTCCGTAGGGTCGACGTGCTTGGTGAGTAGAACGTTATTATCGAAAAATCTTGAGTTTTTATCGGTATTAATTTTATAGCACTGTAAGTTACTAAACCCCTTTATATGCTTTAAGCTTTAAATCATGCTAGCTACTCAATTGACATGCTAGACTTGTTAGAATTATTATTTCCATGTTCAAATGTTATATGAATATGTGAAAGCCATGGTTGTGTTAATTGCTTGGTAGCAAGTGGTTTGGTTGGAGTAATTACTTCATTATTGAACTTAGAGTTGAACTAAAAAGAGGATAAAAACCTTAAATGAAAATAGTTGCATGTAGCAATTATACCCAAATTGAATAAATTGTAGTATTGAACTCTTGGAGTTGAGTTTAGGGAAGTTCCATATAAACCAAACAATACGTTGAATTCCTACGAAAAATATAGTTCGTTTAAATATGATTCTTAACTTGTGAACATTTGGTTAAGTGTATGTATTCGTAATTGTGTATTAGAGACTTGTAAAATAGCTCTATTTGTGAATATGTAAATCTTGACAAATATCTGTTTGATGTTAACATGTTATAGAGTAATATTAATTACTTGACATTTACCAAGTTCACTACTTTTGAACTTGGGGTTAAATTGCATAAGATGAGTTAGATACCATTTTGTGCATCACATTGAGTCCAGCTGGCATTGTTGATAAGTCAAGGTGGGACGACATATAGCCTTGACAAATCAATGTTTGGAATCGCTATAAGTCGCCGTACCGGAGTTTACACACACACCTCACCTGTGGCCACAGGTGGGAGGTAGCCTCACTGTTGTTGCAATACGCGTAACTTTGATGGCTAAGATCCGATAGGTTTTTGGGAAGACCCGACAGGTTCGGAGATGTCGATACATAACACACGAGTATCGATACACGTTGGTTATTTTGTGTATTGCAGGAGCAACGCAAAGACGGTTAAAGAGAAATGATATCCTTTATTATGTGTTTTAATTACAAGCACTTATGTGAACATCAAAGTGCTATGTGTTTAATGTGAGTTGTATATCAAAGATGATATTACATGTTTAGTTGTGATGTATAGAAATGCTATCACCTTATTACGATTATAGTTGAGCATTATGCCATGTCATGTAGTTGCATTTAGTAACTTATTGAGTTTCGACTCACCCCGTTTTTGTTTATATGTTTTTCCTTAGATCCGAACTAGCCAGGAAGCTCTCGGTGAGGTCGATGAGGACGTGACTAGTTAGCAGGTTGTCCTCGTGGTTGTACTTTTGGGTTTTGTACAGTTATTATAGTACTTTCTTTTGGTGAGGTCCGATGGTTATGTAAAGTTATATAGACTTTACTTTGGGGAAGTGTTATGCTTGGTGACTTGTTTCATACTTTTGGTAGCCGACATATGTATGTCGTGCTTGTGTATATATTTGTTTAGTAGTTTCAGTTGTTTTTCCCGAGTTGTAGACTCGTGGTTGTTATTAGTTGGGTTCTGGCAGTAACGTCGCCGATGACTTATTTATTATACTATTAAACCAGGTGTTTATAAGTTGTGTTAGTCTTATTGTTTTGTTTTGGCAACCCGACCTTGGAATTTTATATGGAGATCCGGGTCGGGGTGCTACAGTTGGTATCAGAGCAATGATTTTGTTGTCGCCGGGATAGGTTCCTTGGCCTAGGTGAGTATGGTTATTGTTGAGATATTAACGTCGAGTGTTATGTGTAGGTTGTTAAGATGGTTGAGACTAATCGAGTTGAGACAAGTGCTGGGGGAAATGAACAAGGTGATGAGAATGTTAATCGCCCGCAGAATGTGCCTCCTGAATAGAATTAGAATAATCAGAATGAGATGATGATGAACATGTACAATAAAATAATGGAAATGATGAACCAAATGACTCAGCAAGTTAATGCGGGAGCGATACCACAACCTGAAGTGGCAGCACCACAGCCAGAGGTTGAAGTACCACAGCCGGAGGTACGACAGAGAAATAACACCACAGTACTCGAGAAATTTTTGAAGATGAAACCACATACTTTTATTGAGGAGCCTGATGCTGTAAAGGCGGAGTTATGGATTGAACATATAGTGAAAATCTTCACATCTCTGGGGTGTAATGATGATGAAAAGGTAGTACTAGCAGTGTTTAAGTTAGAGGGGGCAGCTGAGCACTGGTGGCAAGTGTTGCAGGAAAGTTGGAATTAGCAGGGAATACCTTCTAGTTGGCCTAACTTCCGGAAAGAGTTTAAGGCTCAATATATTCCAGCTGTGGTTCGTGATAAAAGAGAACGTGAGTTCTATGACCTGGAGCAGGGAAATATGTCTATGGCACAATACTCCGCAAAGTTCACAAAGTTGGCTCGCTATTGTGGTCACTTGATCCCTGATGAGATAAGAAAGACACATAAGTTTGTAAAGGGCTTGAAGACTGAATACAGAAAGCAGTTACTGTCGTTACAACTTGCTGATTATCGCAGCGCGGTGGATCGTGCTTATGCGATAGAGGGAGATATAGAAGAGCATAAAGGAAGGGTGAACATGCGTAATTTTCAGCAGTCTTCGCAAACGTTCGGGAGAAGACAGAGTGGAGGTAATAGAGGTAGTAACTATAATAATTTCAACAACCATAATCATAGAGGTAATCAGAATAGATCTCAGTTTGAAGGGCAATCAAGGCAACAAACTGGTGGGGCGAGGTTCTAATGTTCTTGTTACTCAAGGGCATCAGAGTACTCCTGTGACATGTGGTTATTGCTCAAGGCCGGGACATTCTGAAGATAATTGTCGATTCAAGTTGGGGTATAAGCCTGGGCAATGTTTTCAGTGTGGAGAAACGGGTCACATGAAAGGAGATTGTCCGAAATTGAAGGGTGGTCAGTCTGGGGTTTCCAGTCAACAGTCGAGTGGTACCAAGAGGGATAGTGATGGTAGACCTAAGGTGCAGGGTCGTGTGTTTGCACTTGATCAGCGCGGAGTGCCCGAGTCTACGTCTATAATAGGAAGTAGTCTCTCTATTTTTGGTAATATGGCACAGTTCGGGGATGTCGATACATAACACACGAGTATCGATACACGTTGGTTATTTTGTGTATTGCAGGAGCAACGCAAAGACGGTTAAAGAGAAATGATATCCTTTATTATGTGTTTTAATTACAAGCACTTATGTGAACATCAAAGTGCTATGTGTTTAATGTGAGTTGTATATCAAAGATGATATTACATGTTTAGTTGTGATGTATAGAAATGCTATCACCTTATTACGATTATAGTTGAGCATTATGCCATGTCATGTAGTTGCGTTTAGTTACTTATTGAGTTTCGACTCACCTCGATTGTTGTTTATATGTTTTTCCTTAGATCCGAACCAACCAGGCAGCTCTCGGTGAGGTCGGTGAGGACGTGACTAGTTAGCAGGTTGTCCTCGTGGTTGTACTTTTGGGTTTTGTACAGTTATTATAGTATTTTCTTTTGGTGAGGTCCGATGGTTATGTAAAGTTATATAGACTTTACTTTGGGGAAATGTTATACTTGGTGACTTGTTTCATATTTTTGGTAGCCGACATATGTATGTCGTGCTTGTGTATATAGTTGTTTAGTAGTTTCAGTTGTTTTTTCCGAGTTGTAGACTTGTGGTTGTTATTAGTTGGGTTCCGACAGTAACGTCGTCGATGACTTGTTTATTATACTATTAAACCAGGTGTTTATAAGTTGTGTTATTCTTGTTGTTTTGTTTTGGCAACCCGACCTTGGGATTTTGTATGGAGATCCGGGTCGGGGCGCTACAACATTGGACTCAATTAGTGGATGGTACACTGGTCAATTTTAGGATATTGGGAGTACGGGGTGAAATCGGTTACTAAATGACAATACGTTGGTCATTTTGATAATTTTCCCCAAAATAAATTTCTCTTATTAATTTCTTAAAATTCATTTAAACAATTTTAGATTGATATTTAATATATTTTTAATTAATTATTGATAGTAAAACTATAATCATTTGAAAGTACACAAAAATACTACCAAATAAGTATTTGATGATTTCATGTTTCAAAAAAAAAAGAAGAAAGTATTTGATGATTTCAAAAAATAAAAATACCTGTTAAATTTTTATTTGAAAATAATTAATTTATAAGAAATAAAACAAACATTTATTCTGGAACGAAAAAATAATACTCCCATAATCATGAACCTTACTGATATCAAGCATTTCATTAGGGCATCTACATTGGTTTTGTTCCTCCAAGGCATTCCTAGGTGGATTCCATAGACACATATACATTTAAAAACAAAACCCATTTAAGAACACATCTTCCCAATGAATTTTTTTTTTCTCAAACTCATTCCTAATGACTAATTAGTTTTGTATTGCGAATACGTAAAGATGGTTGCATAATTCTTAGGTGGTCATGTAAAGATGGTCATTAGGAATGAAATTTTTTTATTAATTCAAATGAATTTTTTTCTCAAACTCATTCCTAATGACTAATCTTAAAAATAATACGTAAAGATGTCACGTAAGTTTTAGGTGGGCGATTTTCGTTAAATCAAACGGCAGTGCCTAAACAGAAGATGCGATTTAAGAAAATATTATAACTGTATATTGTTTCAACTAGTAGTTTAGGGGTGCAATTCAAACCTGAACTAATTGAGGGGACTGGGGAGTTATTTATAATTCACTTTTTTTACTTGCAGACTTGCAAAAGAGAGTAATTTTCACAATAAAACCAAATGCCGTGTTGGACGGTTCGGATGTTGTGCCGGTAAAGAAAAGTCAGGGTCATTTGTGAAATAAAGCTCACAAACATGTAGTACCAACAAAAAAAAAAAAAACTTTGAAGAGAAGGACTTTCTTTCTTCTTTCTTTTTTTAATGAAACCAAGAAAAGGACTTAAATATTAAAAATAAAAAAAAACTCAAAAAACAGTTATAGTTTTGAAGAAAAGGACTTTCTTTCTTCTTCTTCTTGTTGTTTTTAACGAAACCAAGAAAAGGACTTGAATATTTATGAATATTACTCACTCCCTTTTACTCAAAGAATCTACGATTGTAAAGTCTAATATTTAAAGGATATATAACAGTCATTAGAGTTAATTATAGTTACGAAAATGCTTGGCCATAGTCTAGATTTTATATCATATGTGGATGGGTAAAGTTAAAAATGTATTGAGATTGTAAGCATAATTTTTGTAAATGAACTCTTTAAGTAAAATATTTCAAAATAGAATAACTCTTTGCCTGAAATTAACGGAGTAATAAATAAGGACCCAACTCTTAAAGGATATGTAGAAAAATACCCCATTCTTTTGTTCATATCATGAATTATATAAATTAAAACTAGTATATATTTCATTATATAATATGACGAAAATAAAGTTTAACAAAAATGGAAATCTTAGAAAATTTTCTCCACTTCTTGTAGACAATGCAATTTTTTTTTTTTTTATGAGTATAATGCTTAAATATGATTCTTCAAGTAAGTAGGAAAACAATAAAAATACATCATTTATTGGATATTGATCACGCCAAAAGTGAGCGGTGACCACGTCTGTTCCACGTAAGAGCCGCGTATGTAGTCTAGCTGGATACTGGCCAAGTGTTGCTGGGATCCTTTCTGGTGATCTTAAGAGAAATGGATGAAACAGTGACCTGTGAACAAGAGGGAAGCACCGTTAGGGGAGCTGGGGGTGTCCCAGCTAAAACCCTCCGGCATAAGAATCAGTATTCTGGTTTGTAAGTAACCTGATTCACAGAGCGTGGTCTGTGAATGAAGTCAAGGAATTGTTGGAGTTATGAGAATGAGAACTAAGAGGTGCAAAGGTGTGTGCTGGTGATTAAGTTCCGTCCCCCTGAGTGTGAGTCCATACCTCGTATTTATAGGCTGGCGGAAGGTGATTTCTGATCATGGAGAGGAGACAGCGGAGAGACCAAAACTGTCCAACTCTTTGTCTCTTAGCGTCTGTAAGCGGCGGCAGCAGGCTCAGGAGATCGTGGCCATTTACCCGTACGGTGGTCCTTGTACTTTCCTGTCAGGAAGTGGGAGAGTGGAGTAGACTTCTGACATGACAGAACTGTGCCTTCTTCATATCCAATAAGGACAAGCCATGTGTGAGGGCCGGACAGAGCGGGGTTGCGTTGAGGTCGATCTTGTATGTGGTCAGGTTGTCCTTGTGCCGAGGCAGTCGACCTGGCATGCTTACAGGTCGCACGGAGGATCTCTCAGGTCGGTGCGCGGGGAGAATATGCTGGGAATCTGGCAACCTGACCTGGTGCAATTACCAGGCCGCTGTGTGGCGCATGCTATCTCGGTGTTGGCCCCCAGCTGGCTTCCTTGCTGCCGAGGTGTTTGCCACGTGTCGGAGGATGGGTGAGGCCGTTCAGATATACTGAAAATAAGATAAAAATTAAAAGATAGTAACTTGATAAACGTCAATAACATTCAAGTGTAACAAAAAATAGTTTAACAGAAATACATTTTAGCTATGTACAAGCATCTCTAATTATTTTATCAAAAAAAAGTGTGATAAAAAATTTGAAGTGTAATTTTAATAGAAATATTCAAATGAAAAAAATAGCTGCCTTTTAATTGAAAGATGATTGAAGTAAAAGTAATTTAGAAATTATATTGTGTATTATAATGATTGACTATGTATGGTTTGGTCGTAACGTAAACTAATTAAAGTGATTATTAATGAACGTTGTGAATAAGTAATTATTGTAGTGAAAATAGCTTTTACAAAATGAATTGACATATAATTTTTGTGCTAACATGAATATCCATTTCTTAAACAATTTTGTCTTAAAATGTGTGTTCCTTCTTTAGTAGAGTTATTACACACTACAAGAAATTTGGGATTTAGCTACGAAAATTTTCGTAGCAAAAGGTCAATTTTTCGTCGCTAAAGGCCTTTGGCGACGAAAGCATTTTCGTCGCATTTTCGTCGCCTATGCGACGTCGCTAAAGGTCAATTGCTACGAAAATCATTTTCGTCGCGAAATGAGTCCTTCTGCTACGAAATAATTCGTCGCGAAATCAATGCTGAAATTCGTCGCAAATACCCCATTTCGTCGCCAAATGGAAAGCAACAGCTACGAATTTTTCGTAGCAAATGCTAAAAAACGTCACAAAAAGATTATGATTAGCAATGAAAAAAATTCATTTCGTCGCCAAATGTTAAGCATTAGCTACGAATTTTTTCGTAGCAAATGTAAAAGTAGCAAAAAGACTATGATTAGCTATGAAAAAATTCGTCGCCAATACCTCCTCTTTTGCTACAAAATATTTCATCGCTGATGCCTCCTCTTTCGCTACAATATATTTCGTCGCCGATGCCTATTCTGTTTGCTACAAAATATTTCGTTGCGGTTAATTCTCTTTTTGCTACGAAATATTTCGTCGCAGTTTGCTTCTCTTTCGCTACAAAATATTTCGTCGCAGTTGCTACTTCTTCTACTACAAAATATTTTGTCATAATTGCCTCTTCTTTTGCTACAAAATATTTCGTCGCAATTGCCCCCTTCTTTCAGTATGAAAATTTTTCATCACAATTACCCCCTTCTTTTGCTACAAAAATATTTCGTCGCAATTGCCCTATTCTTTTGCTACAAATTTCGTTTTGTCGCAAGTATTTTGCTATTTCACTACGAATATTACTCATAGAGAATAATCACTATATATCCCACTACATAGATATGAATATATACTAAACAATTATCACATGAAAAACTTGCATCACATAGATATGAATATATATTATTTTACATATCCATAAAATTTTGAAGTCATCAACTAACACCAAACTATTGTATTTAATTCTTAACAAAGTCAAAATAAACAGAGCTTTTTCATCACTAGTTGTTTGCACCAGAACCTTATACCTCCTCCGTAGCTCTCCTTCTTTCCTCTTCTTCGGCTTTAAACCAGGCAGCCTACATGTAAACAAAATCAACACACCAATTAATTTTTTAATACCAACCACTCAAATTTCACTGGCATTTCTTACCGCAGGTGGACAAGTACTCTGCTATGCTTGATTACTGAAGTTCAATTATGATGTTTCATTCAGATCCAGATTCTTGGACATTGTCAGCGAAGGGTAATTGTTGTCGTCTATGTCTCCAGGATGATTTTCAACACTATCCATAGAATCATCATCAGCACTATGGCAAAAAGTGTCCATTGCAATAACCGAGGATGCGCGTGCTGAATCTCTAGTGGATGGTAAACCAGCAACTTGTTCATGTCCTTGGTGAAAAGGAGCGTCTCTTTCAATCTCGAAAAACAATGTCTGGCTAGGAGCCTAGGACCAGCACCAGATGAATCCCTCCTGTATGATGACTGATATGTTTCAAGCAATTATGTAATTACAAGAAAAATGACACAAATTTGAAAGATTGATGGCATAAACCAGTTATGTTTAAGTGGCATGGTTCTAGTAAATAGGCAAACACTGACAAGTGCATGACTGCAGCGAAGAAAGAACTAACAGCACCATAACCAAGTTGAATGGACGACAGCACTAAGGCCCATTATAAGCTAAGATTAAAAAGACGCAAGTACCTTAAGCAGGTCGAACACCTTCTCAGCAACATACTTCTGTTGAAGATTGGCACCTTTCTGTTGCACCTTATTAGGATGGATACACAAAGTTGCCTTTCTATACACTTTTTTGACTGAGGCACCGGTAATCAAGTCGGTCAATGAAACAGGCTGCCAACCACATTCAGGCCAAAGAACCTGATCATCATTTAAATGAACAAAAATTAGCATCTCATCATAAAATAAGAACAGGTGTATAATTCTCCAACTCTTAATGTATAAACAAAGTTCTGTATCAAACAATCTGTTCTTTTTCCTTAGCCCTAAGGGGAGCCGCGGGGGTTAGGTAGAGAGTCAAGACAAGGAATTACAACCAAAATTTGAATAAATCCTGAGGGCACAAAAATATTGACAAGAAGCACATGATTGGACAGGAAAAGTAGGGAGTTGCAGATTATGCAACCAGCACATGCATTTTTGACTAAACTTTTATGCCCCTAGCCTTGCTCCAATCATTTTTTTTAAACCTTGATGAGCACCAACAAGTGAGGCCAAGCAAGAAGAATGGACACAAAACCCAAGCCAGCAAAAGGCCAACACACTTTAGTAGAATCTAACTTTTCAGCAGGCAATGAAAACCAAAACACACAGGGAAAACAAAGAGAACAGAAATATACTGAATATATAATTAGACCAAATTTTTATAAACCAACAGTCCCGAACTAACTAAATAGATTCTTCATCTGATAAATAAATGATACCTATAAATACAAAAGATGAAGCACCAAGGGCAGTCCATGTAGACCATATGTATAGAAAAGAATAAAAAAGAACCCGAACCGACAAACCTCCTCACTGCTTTCCCACTAGGTCCAGTTAGGTTCATAGCCAAAATCTCCTCTAAAATTCACAAGAGCTCAGAGCTTTTCAACCCCCCCCCCCCAAAACAAAAACAAAAAAACACAGCAAACTCTGCATTGAAGCTACTACTCAATGAACAGGAACTTCCACTCCCTCAAAATTAAGCTGATTACATTTCCTCCACAAGCTCCAAATAAGCAAGGGAGAGCTATGATGCACTTTTTTTCTTATAACTTCATCAATACAGGTACCAGACCATATGGTAAAAAATGCTGCTACTGCCTGTGCATTACCCAGTCCATTCCAACTATCCTACTATTACTATAGAGATTACAACAAATTTATCTTTTCTTTTTTAGAAGTAAGAGTATATATAAAAATGAGAAAGAGTGTCAAAACAGGTATTGCATCCTATGTACACCGGGAGTATACAGATACGACAAACCTATCAATTAGTAATACTATCCACAAACTCAACAAAAGGGTCCCCGCCCGACGAGTTCAACTCACCACACCAAAAGAAAAGGGTCTGAAACACTAAGACCTTTAACCCATTTACACTCTTCTCTACATCCTCAAAAGCTCTACATTTCCTTTCCTTCCAAATAGTACAGACTATCACCAATGGAGCTACCTCCAAAACCTGCTTCTCCTTTTTCTTTTGTACAAGGACCAGCTCAACATCAGGTCCTTGGCAGAACTTGGCATCACCCAGAAATGTGGAACAAGCCGAAAATGAAGTCCCATAACTCCCTAGCAACAGGGCAATGCTAAAGTTACAATAGATTGACATACCATCCATCCCAGTTTTCTGTCCAAAGTATTGGTTTCTTGTTGGAATTCGGCTTAAAACCATCGCAATAATATCCATTGCAGGCATCTATCTGTCAGAGAGAATACACAAAAGAAAAATAAGATGACAGAGATCATAAATTTTGACTCTCACTATTACAGTAAATTCAAGAATCTTAGAGCACATTTTTTAAAGGAAATCTGAATATCATATTCGGTTGCGGCTTACTCAAGTGCTTTATGCCACATCTAAATACATTATCATAACTTAAAAAAAGATGAAATACAGAGACCTAAAAAACAAGAATTTACAATGAATTCTGGAGCATCGACTAGCTTGCACATAATCCATGGAACACCAGCACCAAGTCCAACAGCCATTTTAGCAGCCCACGTTACATAATCCTTCCCTTTCTGCCCATATGATCTCTCAATATCTCCATACTCATTTTCAATCTGACACGGTAGCTCCAGGTAAGATAAATCCAATCACAAAGAGAATACCAGAAAAAAAAACAGAGCAGAGTCTCTAAATTTGAGCTATTACTAAATTTGAGCTATTACTAAATTCAGAGCTGTAAAGTGGATCAAGTGGATTCCCCCAGATCTGTAAAGTGGATCAAGTGGACTCCCACAGAGCTGTAAAGTGAGACTGATCGATTTTCAGGAGTGAACTTCTCTTTCAAGACTGAAAGTTGTTGTAAGATTGCCCGCCCTATTACCTTTTTCCTCTCCTATATGAAAGCAGACTCGAGTACTAGCCCTCTTTTCTAGCTAGTTAATCTCCCTTCTGTGCCATAACCAAACACTAGAAAATGAGGAAAATATTTTCCGAAAATCAATTTCCGTGAAATAAACGGAGCCTTAGATACAATTACTTGCAGTTGCAACTAACAAACATTAATTTTCGCGTGTATATGAATACTTTTAGAACAGCTATCCCAACAACTTTCAGTAAATAGCTTTTGATTGTGTAGTGAGAGGAGCACAACAAAAGATGGTGCCCCAAACACAAAAATTCCTATCGGAGAGCAGAAGACTATTATGACTGCGGCTCAAGATAGTCGTGAAAAAAATAATAAAATCAAATAAAAATCATCAGTTCTCAGCAATGGATCTTGTGATATCAATGAAACGAATTAAGGTGGAAAACTTGGCACCTCGGCTTATAAGAACTCTCGGATGCAGCCTGCTCAAACTTTTTATTTGCAACTTCATTCTCTTCAAGGCTGGTCTGAACAAAGAAGCGTACCCACCAGGACGAGCTCCGCATTTTAGCCTTCACATATAAAACACTTAGATTGTCATTTTTGCATGTCAAATTGTTGCAGTAAGAATATGGAGTGCCCAAGTACAATAACAAATAGGGTCAATAAAACCAGAGAAAGTGATGCAGTTCAGAGAGGTCTTCTACGAATTGGGTTGTAGCGATTAGAAGTTTGCTTGACTTTCTTACCTAGATGCCATGATGAATTTCACAAACAATTACAAAATTTCAGATAAATCCCATCTCTCTAAAGAATATTGTTTCAGAAGTTAATTGAGGTGAATTGAAAGGAGATGTAATGTTCTAACCTTTCCAACGGTGTAAGGGATACGGACATCAAGAAGTTCCCACAGAGATGGCTTTTCAGCCCCTTTAATTTACAGTTCAAGTTCCTCGCTGAGGTCTTCCTACAACTTCCTGTGATGAAAATAAGTTCACCTCATCTTTAACCACCAGCAAGAACAATAAAATTGACGGTACACAGAGTAACTGAAGCCAAGAAACATGACTCAATAAGCTAAGAATCTGAACCAGAACAAATAACTAAAATGATCATAAGAAATTACACATACAAATGAGAACCCTAGAAAGGTAGATCAAACAGCCAAAGTACAAATGTTCACACCAAGCCACTAAATAAGACATGATGGTTCATTTATTAACTGGGACATCCCAAACTAGAGTAATTTTTTGACTCTTTGGCTGGAACCGAGCGAGTATTTGCAAATGATTTGAATTGAATTGAAGGTAATCTTGTCATTGAAATAGACTTTTAACAGATTGGCAAACAGAGTTGGTTTCATTGTAGGCCAAAAACAAAAACCCAAGTCTGATGGCCATAATAGAAAAGGTGGAAGTTCAAAACAGAAAAGAAATAAAAGTTCATTGGGCATGGTTATTTAGTCCAACAAAATCAATGACACATTCACTTATTTCTATTACGCTTTCTCACTCTATGTTTCCACTTCACTACAAAACCCACCCAAAAACCAGTTGAAATTTTGGTATATTAAGATGATATACTTACAGCAGTTAGAAGATCAGTTGCAGCCATGAGAGACCTTTTCCCTAGATGGCATCGTTGTACATGAACGAACCAAAAGAATGTATGGGTGATGGGGGCAGGCAGATGGAAAGACTTGCGAAATGAATAAGCTATAAGCAGTGATACCAGACTCCCATCAATCAACAAACACAAATAAAAGATCTTATGAATCACAAAACTACTCATTTCTAGATGCAACAAAGATGGATTTGTTTTTAACTGTAAAAAGATGGTGAAAACTGAATAAAATTTCCACGATATGTACTAATGGGCCCAATGAAATTAAGTTACCATGTAAAGTAAGAGACTTGCCTTATCAGATTTGCAAAGTGCTGCGCACTGTGCCTCCGCTTCAGAAGGAGCCTAATCCATAAGAAGATAAAGAGAAGTGAAATATAGAACTCATTCCTTCTATTTTTTATTCTATTTCCATTCGTCTCAGTTCTGTTCTTTTTTTTTTAGGGAAAATTTGGTCTTTGCAGAGAGATGGTAAATATCGTAAATTGCAAAAGATCTCCTAACAAACATAACCATAATACATCCATTAATATATCCATACACACCATAATCAGCTTTTTACCCATACCTCAATGACAGGCACTCCCATCAGTCTTAGAAGTTTCTTGCAGTCATCATTGTGTTGCTTTGTCACCTGCAAAAGCAATAAGCAGATGGGCTCACAGGGTGCAGATACAAAAATATTATTAATATTAATGTCCTCCTCAAGAATCTCAAAACAAAAGCAATATGAAAGGAAAGGAAAGTCTTCAATAATTAAGAAAAGAGAACTAGAATTAAACCATCAAAAGGTACAATTGACGGAAGAGAGGTCCCAATCCCGCTGAATCTCTAAGAGGGGCACTCCCAGAAAGGTTTCCCTCACAAGAAGAAAGGGTGAAACAAATTGCAAATTTAAGTGAAACAAATGCTTCATGGAAGGAAATGTAAATAACTGATCGAAGAAGAAAAACTACTAAGTTAGTCAGACATAGCCTTAGCAAACTAATAAAAACATTAAGTCCCTTTCCTGAAACAGGAGATATTGCCCGAGAAGGCATTCTAGAGCTAGGTACAGAAATTGAAAGAAAGTTTCCTGGAGCCCCATACTGATTAGTAGGGTTTTTTTGACAAAGGACTAATTCCTTTCTTAATATTTCCATATGTTAGAGGGAAGATACGGCGATCATTTAAATCTACTCTAGAACCGTGCTGAGAATTTCTGCCTTCAGATAGAATGAATGAGTCGACAGATGAAAGCCGGGGATATTGTCCTTGGAAACCACCAGTCTCTTTTTCTGCCAACTCATTGGGCTTAAAGAGTATACTCCCACTTCGACCTTTGGGAGCTCGAACACCAGATCCAGATTCCATGGCCTTCTGTAGCTTGTTGAAACAATCATCACAGACACGATATGGCTTGTTCGTACTGGGAGCCAAAGAAGCTTTCAGGGATTTCCTACTGCTGCATGCTTTGCAAAAGACAAGCCCACAATTGTAACAGTTGTGACGTTTTCTTCTGAAACTGAATGGATTTTGACAACCGAAGCACACAGAATTGTCGGCACTAGAAATCCATCTATGAATGCATATAACAGCCGTAAGATTTGAACCACATACTACACTCTTTACTTGCTTATCTTTTAGAAAGTCAACGCGGGTGGGTGTATGCCGGTTCTCATTGTCTCCATGGCCTAATTGCCCATGTGCACCCTTTCCCCAGGTATAAACTTCGGTTTTCGAAGTCATGACGGCAACATGATGGGAACCACAGGCAATTTCTTCCACAAAACTGTCAACAATGTTACTTTCAACACAACTAGGAATGTTTCCAGTAGCAGACGGACTCCCTAACTGTCCATAAACAGTACTTCCCATTGTATATACTCGTCCTGCAGTTGTCAGAGCAACTGTCAGGTTGTGCCCGCAGGCCAGTTGACAGAAATTTAAATCAACCACTGCAGCTACACACTCGGGAGCTAGTCTGGTTTCTTTATCGCCATGACCAAGTTGGCCTTTGTCTCCATTTCCCCAAGTGAACAATTGTCCAGATAAAGAACCATCAGATGGTCCAGAATAAGAAGACTTCGTCATTACTTCAACAACTGCAGCAGTGTGCCAAACACCACAAGCAACCCGCAGTGTCTGCAATCCTTTGAAAGCATCCACTTCTCTTGGAACACTGGTGCTACTTCGATCTCCATGGCCCAAGACACCAAAACTTCCATCCCCAAAAGTAAACAACTGACCGGCAGATGTTATCAAAGCTGTATGCCAAGGTCCACAAGATACATATGAAACCTGTATACTGTCCAGTAAGCCATACACTTTCTTAGGGATCCAATGGCTGGCTTCACTGCCATGCCCTAGCAAACCGCAGTTGTGAGCACCATCACCCCAAGTATACAGATCTCCAGAATGTGTAACAGCACAGGTATGATACTCGCCGCATGCTACCATTTCAATGTTCAAGCCAGTAAGAGTATCAACAAGCTTTGGGTGGGAAACATCTGCTTCTACTCCATGTCCAAGCCTTCCCCCTAACTCCTCACCCCAACTGAATACCTCTCCTTGTTTGGTGACCAATGCCGCATGCCTACTACCACAAGCAAGACCAAGAGCATCAAGTACTGTAGTTGATTCCAGTGCTCTAGGAAAAAGAGCATCCACCTTTGTACTGGATGACGTACGAACTTTAATCACACCACCACCTAACAACCCATCACCAGTGCCTTCTCCCCATATGAAAACATCACCTAAGGAATCAAAATCTTCATGACAAGAACCCTGGCTTGATGAACTAACAACACTAGATAGACTAACCCGAAAATTATCAGCTGTGGAACTTCGACCATTTGGGTTGTCTCCAACCCCAGATGAAAGTGAGCTGATAGAATGGGCTAATGATTCAGCTTCAGAGAGACTTTTGGTAGTTGCAGTATATGAAACAATGTCAGCAAAAGCTTTTCCCAATCTGCTTTGCGAAATAGTCTCAGTTCATTAGTTATCACCTTGATCCTATGGCAATTAAGTAAAAAGAATTTTTTGGAGAACAAGTCAATGGAAAATGCTAAGTTGATGAATCTACGAAACAACCACGGACAAAAGACAGTTGCTACTTACAAAAGTTACAGTTGATGGAGCAACTCTTCGACCTCGGGGACTATCTGATGATATGTTATCAGCTCTTCCATCATTTCGTACCTTCTGATAACTACCACGAGCAAGCAATGCCTTCAATCCAACAAACCAAATCTCAGCTTCATCCTTGTCTTTACATATCTGTCCATGAAATCGTAGTTAAGTCAGGAAAGGTTAAAGAAGACAGTTTTATCACTTAAAATGGTGAATCTTATTCAGTTATAAGTATAATTTATTTCTACAAGAAGAAAAGGGTTAATTCAAATCTGCATTGGGATTTTAAGCAAAATGATTACAAATAAGTTATAGGAAAGAAATGTTACACTTACCAAATCCAAGGACCTATCATTGTATATGAGTGAAAATGATTGATATTCCTTCTCAGGTCGAGGATACCGCTGGAAAATTGACTGAAAGGGAAAGCAACTTTCATGTCACTAGGATGCATCATGGATGAGTATTCGTAAACACAGTAACTAAAGTATGACAACAGAAGAAATCCAAAACTAAACAGTTTATATGGGTTTACTTATCAGGGAAAAAAGTGAATTCCTTTTCAATATCCCAAGGTTTACACCAAGTTTTGACTTGGGGTCTATGATAACAAATCGGTAGTCGGTTTCAAGTTCTATTTCAGTGCAACAGTCAAGTGTTCTCCATTTGGCATCTTCCATGGTTATTTTGGTCATTTGATATGGCACATGCCTTAGACATGATAGTTGATACTCAGGCAAACCAAACTACCAAACTGAAACTAGTTCTTATTTGGAGGCACTAGGTCATAAATATGTGACTTATTTTATATATCAGTAGTTCACACCTGAACAAAAGGAGCTCCGGAAACTTCCAACATTCTCCACCATCGGCAACTTCAGCTCCACCGAGAACCCAAGATCCCTCCATTGTCATCAATTTTAGTACTTTGTCACCATTCCTCTGTCAAAACTCATTACATCTTTCCATGGATACCTTTGTGACTAAATTCCAATTTCTTTGCCACAAGTACAATGGCTATCTTCAAGTTTTCCCCACTCCAAATTTCTTAACGATGGTGCTAGCGGGCACACTAACAGAGGCCAACCAAGACATCACCTAAACCCACCTCCATTGCCGATGTTTCCGCTTCCTTCAGTAATTTACATCCATTGACATCTATAATTTGTCCTCTCTTTTGCCAGACTTAAACTTTGGCCTTTGCTGCTAGTGTGATATATATATATATATATATATATATATATATATATATATATATATATAGAGAGAGACCGAGTGTGTGCGTGTTTGAGGGGAAGAGTGTTTGGTTTTTGAAAGATGGGTTTTAGGAAACTTAAATAGTGTTTCAGGATAAGAATAAGCCTACTCATGCTCGGTTGAATGGATTTGAGTTTGTTTGTAGAATACCTTTAGAGAAGAGGAGAAGGCCCAACCATTGAAGAAAATCACACAAGTGAGGAGGGAAACTTTCATGTTGAAGAAAAGGACAGAGGCAGAACAGCTCAAACATAACGGTGTTCATTTTAAGAAGGAATGAGCTACGAAAGCTAACAACAGCAATCCATCTGGAAACTTAATTCGAAACAATCCTATCTAAACAGACGGAACTTGGCTTATAAATAAGGGATGGAGCAGAATAGCAAGGGTGGCTCAAAATACAGAAAGAAGAAGAGTTGGAGAGCAATCAAGTCCATAAAAGCATGCTCTCCTATCCAAGCAAAAGCGCAGACCATTCTTCATAGGATCAGATGGGCATAGGAAAAAAAAAATCAATAAAATCAGGATAGAAACAGACAATTGGGAAATATACAGCAATGAAACCTCCTAAAGAATTAGGACCATAAAAGTTTCAACATCTTGCCGGACATCTCTTTGTGGACAATGCAGTCTGAGTTATCCATCAACAAAGTCTAGAGGCCAAGGTGACACAAGTCCACAATGCATCCTGTCAAGCGAGAGAATCCTAAGGGCTAGCCCACTGGTAGACCTGGGGTTAACCTACCAATTAAATGCCAAAAAAATTAAATTTTGTTGGGTGAGGTAGAAGGTACACACATGGTCCTCCAGATGAGATACATGACAACTGGCAGGTGAATATCCTTTTGGTTACCTATACCTTCTTCTGCCCACAGGAAAAAAGAACACATAAACACAGAAGAATGAATCAAGGAAATTAATCCCTTTTGTGTTTAAGGGATAGGTGTTGTTATCTTCCTTATGGGCTACGCTTAGAGTTTTCAGAACAAAATCTCCCCCCCCCCTTTTACGTTGCTCTCTCTCGTGTCTGCTAAGCACAGTAACACAACACTACGAGGCATCTATATATATATATAGCTCCCCCGGGTGCTCAAGTTCCTCAAAGCAAACCAGTAGTTCTTCACATAACAATCTCTTCTGTCTTACTTTCTAGAATTACCAGTTTAGTAATGGCTTTGGTCACAAGGTTGGGTGCTGAAAGGGCAGTAGTGATCTTCAGCAAAAGCACTTGCTGCATGTGCCACACCATTAAGACATTCATAAGCAGTTTTGGGGCCAATCCTATGGTTTATGAGCTTGACGAACACCGAAACGGACAGAAAATAAGGTATATATGGAACATGTGAGCAAATTAGAGAAGAAAATAATACCTCATACTCCGAAGATGCCAATGTCACCACTATGCTTATTCTCAATCTTAATACAAGATTCGGAGAACAAGGATAGATTTCAAAGTGAAAAGGTACTGAAGAGAAAAGCAATTTGGAATTAGCTTTGTAGAAAGATGAGTCACATCGGCAAGTCAATTTTAATACTATAAGATTTTATGGAAGGACAAAAAGAACAATTTGCAGAAGAAAACAACTTGAAAGAATGCACCAAAGAAACCTCTTGGATGCCTAGAGACTCAGTTTTGTGTTAGACAGTTTCCAATAAAGTATATTCTCCATTCCTTAGATCTTCAGCCCCATCCTCGAAACAAACCTCCATTCCGCACAAAAGGAGCAATGTAGAGGCAATTTAATTTCCTGTATCTTGATAGGGTCGGATATAGCTCATAGACCAAAACAAGACAAATACTCTTGCAGACAATTGTAGATTGATCAGTGTCAAAAGGATGGAATTGAGACCCTCGATCGGTCCTCAAGAACTACCAAGAGAGATGAAATTTCGACCCCACTTTGAATATGTACGGAAAATTAAAGAAGATAAGTAATCACTTCATCAAATGAAGATGAACCCAAACGTTTGGCAACTATACAAGTGCAATGTAGGCTCAGCCATAATAGGCACAGTAAATGTGTACCTGCTTGATCATCTTCTTTTCTTTCGCTTTGGGCTGGAGGAACGTAACGATGTATAGCTCTGGGAGAGAAAGTGAGTGAGAGAGATGGAGAGAAGTTAGGAATGGGCAATTTACCCCAATTACCCAGATATGATCTATATACCTATATGTGTGTGTGTGTTGAGCAAGAGAGAGAGACAGACAGAGAGGGGGAGAGAGATGGACGAGAAGGAGGGAGGCGTACCTAGCTATTGACCGGAGCTATGCTCGTGACGGAGGACTGCAGTTGCGACGGTGAGAGAGATGCGAACTCCTTCAATTGAGACGGTGAAAAAGCTGTTTGGGTTTTGAGTGTGAAAGAGATCGATGAATGGTTTTGACAGGATTTTGATCGGGTTTTCCAATAATAAAATAGACATTTTGCGATGAAGTTTAACGGTAGTTGAACCCTAAGCTTCCTCGATGGACATTTTTCGTCGACAGTGGCCTAATTTCATCGATAAGGATTTCAGCCCATTGCCGCGCGCGCCAAAAAGATGTGCGCCCAATTTTCGGGCCTTCATTTAGCGACGAAAATAGATGGTTCGTCACTAATGATCCACCTTTGTAAACGATTTTTATTTTATTGCCAAAGAATTATGTATTAACTACAAAACTTGAATTTTGTAGGAAAAACATATATTTTTACTACGAATTTAATTTTGTAGGCAAAAAATCGTAGCTAATTCCTCATTTTCTTGTAGTGACATTTGTAATTCATTGAGTTGGCTTGACCATTGTTAAATTTGTGTGGAGCGATCTATTTAGGGGAATGTTATTACGTTCAACTCTCACTATGTTCAAATTTTCTTGTGTGGAGCGCTCTATTTAGCGAGAAGTCCCATGTTCGATCCTCACTAGGTTCAAAATTTTATTGAGCTAGCGACAGACTCAGTACCACGAGTGAGAGTTAGTTTCATCAGACCCAACCGCATCCAGGGAATATATTTTTGGACTTAATGTAGTTTAAAGACACCTCGTAAAAGACAAAAATGTAAAAAAAGTTACTACGTTTGTACTTCCAAATCACAATGTCAAATTTATACTTAGAGCCCGTTTGGTGTAGCGTTTTAAAAACGCAGTATTTTAAAAATGCAGCGTTTCTAAAACGCAGATTATTTAAAACGCGGTTTTTTTCTTTATAAATGCGTTTGAGATATTATGTCAAAACGCTGCTTTTTATTCCCTATTGCGTTTTAAAATGCGTTTGGGGAAAAGCTAGGAATTCCGGCGTTTTAAAACGCGGCGTTTTCTACCGCAAAGATTGAAACGCTAAGTTAAGGAATAAACTGCGTTTTAACCCTGTGTTTTGGCCAAAACGCGCGAACAAACGGGCTCTTATGCTATGAAATAGACACATAACTTAATTCTTTTACAAGACGAACAAAAATGAGAATTTATTTTGAGACCGAGAAAGTAAGAAGTATATTTATTTACGAGATATTTATAAATACCAGGAAGAATGCGTCTGATTATTGTCGAGCCATAGGAGGTTTTTTCTTTTCCATCAAAAAAAAAAAAGAAGATAAATAGAATCCTCAAGGCTGAACAGTGATGATCTCATAGGTCTCTAAGTTAGCATCTGCATCTCTATGTTGCGAGTCAGATATGCCACGATGATCACTTTGGAGGGGGCCGGCTGAAACACGGCGGAATTCAAGTAGAAATCTTCCAGCAGCCAAGGCCGTACAAATTACAAACACAAGTGCCGTTCTTCCTGTCCATCCAAACGAACCCAAAGCATGTCCCATTGCATTTTGTATAGCAGACTCGTAGAGTCCAAAATCAATCTTCGTCTCTAACAAAACAAATATACCTATCAAAGATTGCGAGAAGAAAATAAAGAACATAATCGACCACAACGATGACTTGTCATTCTGATAATAAAAGAGTCCGATGCCCATAATCATGTTCAACGAGGCACCAACGGTATTCAAGTAACGAGCATGATTTGGTTTCATAAACGATTTCTCTCGAAGAGTGCCAAAATTTCTGTATATTACAGTAAAGAAGGGAACAGGACAGAAAGAAAAGATGAAGAGTAGGAAAATTTGGCTCCATGGCCATGGATCTCTGCTGAAGAATATACCAAAAGGTAGAGTTCCAATGTATAATATGACCATGAGGATGTCCTGAAAGAAAAAGAACCAACAAAGAAGGTAGACGAAAATATAAATGAAGCCTATTGAAAAAAAGGTTGACAGCTTATCATCTTTCAACTCTATACTTTCTGGTCCCAAAACACTTGTCATAAGACTTAAGATAGCAAGGATGAGGCAAGAATAGGAATAGAACATCCACAAGAAAGCCTCCATCATTGAAGAAAGATATCCAAAAGAACGAGTGACTAAAAAGGAGCTAGCTTTACATAGACTACTTTGTCTTTCTATTCAAATAGTCATTTTTTTTCTATATTCAGAAGTTCAAACATATGTACATATTAAATTAATAGTTGATATACATGTGTTTTGTTTTAGGTGATAAAGTTTCAATCACCAAAGACTACTTTCTTTGTTTCAATCGAAGGGTGTGTTTGGTTTGGTGATCTTGACATTGAATTTTAGATTTAAATTTTCATTTTGTAACGATTGAATAAAAAGTAAGAGAAAAATACACAGAAACTGACGGGGCCAAAGAGAGAAAAAGTGAAAAACCAAAAATTTAAATTCCTATATCTTGTAAGTAGAATAAACTCAAAAAATTCATATTTAAAAAGTCTAATAATTAAGAATATATTAATATAATTAAATGTTTGGTATAATTATAATATTTTAGTGTATACAAGCTAGATGCTTTGCCCTTCTTATCTATATCGTCTTCTTCCTTCCGGAGGCGCAGATCTTTTGCTCAGTCTGACTTGAGATTCCAATTAGTAACCTTAAATAAAAAGCTTGGAATATGATAGCAAGAAAGGATCACATGTGAACTATCAAGTTGAAATGTTAAGAAACTTGAAGACAAAATTTTTGACAGTGAAATCTTTAAGTTAATATCCTAAAACATAGAAGTGATCACGCCAAAACGATGATCAGGGTGCTAGGTGGCCCTAGATGGATATTAGGCTGTGCTCCTCACATAAGACAAAGATATGAACACACACGTGAGCCGGAGCCGAGAGGTTGAAACCCTTTGGTGTGATGTAACATAAACTTTTTATTTACAAATTTGAAACCCTTTAGTGAGAAAGTATATTTTAAAGGATAAAATTAAAGAATGGTTTGAAAACCATTTTATAGGAAATAATTTACACTTCAAGGCTATGTTTGGCTAATCAATATCAAACTTTAAAATTAAATTGGATAAACAATTTGAGCTCCACAAAATTAATTTTTTTTTTCCAATTTCAATTCCAAACTTTAAAATTAAGTATCAAAATGTATTCTTAAAATATATTTTTTTCATCGTGAATAGCCGTTTGAAAGCGAATATTGCTTTAAAGTACCCAGTTGAGAAGTGAATATAATTGTGATTTCGAATATATATAGATAGGGGGGCCTAGAGGAAGAGCAAACGGAAAATTGTGTCCAAGTCCAATTTTATAATTATTTGTTCTCTAAAGTTTCTTTTTTTTTTTTTTTTTTGTAAATCGCTAAAGTACACTTTGATAGTTTTCTTCCTAAAATGCCCACAGCAATATCGTTGCTTCAGATTTGAGGTTCGAATTGATGTATAAATAATTTCATATTGTTAATATAGTATTTTCTCATATTTGGGTTCAATTTATGGAGAACACGAATTTGATCACAATTTGATCAAATTCAAATTTTCTGAGTTTATCCCCTTTTTTCTTGTTCTTGGGCTGTTTTAGCCACTTTAATATATGTTTTAAGCTTCGAATTTGTTTAAAATCAATTCCATATTGTTATCCTAACTTAGTACTACATTTGTGCACAATTTTTCTACTAAAAACACTATTTTCAAGCTCCAAATCGAGCTTGACAGTATGCTGTCCGAAAATAGAAGGAGATGTTCTTGGACTGATTATGAGACTTTAATCAATGATTTGAGTTTGAATTTTGTATAATATCAATACCATACTGTTATAGGAAGTCAATATCATGTTTGTATGTAAATTTCCTAACCAAAAACAACCATTTTGATCTTGCCGAAATTTTTTGGGTTCATGTTAGTATTTCGAGTTATAATTATTTAGTAAATGGGCATCGAAATGCATAATTTTGGGCATCGGGATGTCTGGATGCTGAATTTTGGGCATCCTTAAATTGGGCATTGGGGTGCCTTAATTTGGGTATCGGGATGCCTTAATTTGGGCATCGATATGCCTTATTGGGCATCCTTAAATTGGGCATCGGGATGCCTTAATTTGGGCATCAAGATGTCTTAAATTAGGCATCGAGATACCTTAAATTGGGCATTGGAATGCCTTTAGGTTACTGATGTGCACGTATTTTTTTTCATTAATGTCATAATCTTTTTGTCTGAAAAATGTCATTTTCCGATTAAAGGTACTGTAACGAATTTAAATTATTCAAAAGGACCTGCCTGTAATTCACCCAAAAGCAAATGACAAAAAAATGGCCTTATTGAAAGTCGCCCAAATTTTGTTTTCATTTGTGGAGCCTAAGTTACGTTGGTGAAAGGCCCAGAAAGACTACCAGTCCAGTGAGAAGTAATGTGGACCGATTCTCCAATCCTTGATTTGAATTAACACCTTCATGACCTTCACTTCACAAATGAAGGTACAAATTTTAGATGAAAATGATTTTTATTAGGAATAATTGTGGGCAAGTACCGTTCTTCAAATTTTTAATCGCTTTAAATTTTAATACTTTTTTCAAATAAAAAAGGTTCAGTTTGGTAGACAAATAATTTTATTATTCCAAAAATGCCCTTCTATTAAACACTGTGCTACTATAGTTAAGAATTCATCTTCTAACCATTATTTATTTTTGTTATTGCCTTCATCTCTCTTTTCTTTTTTTGAAAAGCCTCACTGTCATCCTAGCCAACACCTCTACCTTCGTTATCTTGCCTCTTCCCCTACTGCAATTTCTCTCTTTTTTTCTCCTCTCTCTCTCTATTTATTTTTGTGAACCCCAAAATACTCTTCAGCACCACTTCATCTTTTATCTATCCATCTCTCAGTGCGTGTGTGTGTGTTTATTAACCCTAAATTTTCTTTCTCCTAATTCAGTCTTATCTTCCATAAATTTTCTTTCTCCTAATTCAGTCTTATCTTCCATGGAAGATAAGACCAGGGAAGATAAGACTGAAAGTAACATAAAAAGATGATTTATTGTTACACAAAGTAAAGAAGCTGGAATAAGATCAAAAACTGAATGCGAGATCCTTACGATAAACAATTAACCTCAAATAAAATGTGTGCATCGTGAGACAATAAAACAGTACTTTTTAGTATAATTTTATGCATCGGGATGTATCAATTTTATTTTGCGATGCATAGCGTGCTTGTTCCGTGTTTTTAAGGGCATAGACAATATTTCGCAAGAAAAGTGTCTTTTTTTGGTTTGAAACAAGTATAGGGTCTTAAACTGGTTAAAAATACATCAAACGAGACCAGCCCGCACTTTGTCCTTTTTATTACTCCATTCGTTCCATGTAAAGTACCATAATTCTATTTTAAGATATTACACTTAAAGACTCTACTTTTAGAAATTATGCATACAATCTCCATACTTTTCAGCTTTACCTTTCATATATGTGATAAGCATTTTGGCTTTGCTAAAATAATTTTGTAATTATAACTAATTCTAATAATATTAATTTATCTCTTAATCATTAACTTTTCAAGCATGGTTTCTTAGAGTAGAACAGAGGGAGTATATTTCTAAAAATGATACCAAGATAATGCAGAGACGAGAAAGCATCTATTATCAAAAGATGATCGATAAAGTGATTTAGGGAACTCACCATGAGAGAGAGAGAGAGAGAGAGAGAGAGAGAGAGAGAGAGAGAGAGAGAGAGAGAGAGAGAGAGAGAGAGAGAGAGAGAGAGAGAGAGAATGTGGGGTTGGACAATGAAGAAAACGTGCATAATTATAGCCCACTTGGTTTTGTATAAGGCCTATTCCACAGTACATATTATTATCTTCACATTTCACGGGATTATTTTAGGCAAAAAAGAGGAAAATTCTGCCTACGTTTGTAGCCCAAATTGGCTAAGAGGTGCTCATAATCACGGTAGAACTCTTTTCACAAGAGGGCTGGCT
The DNA here is from genome assembly GCA_016624345.1 of Platycodon grandiflorus. NCBI lineage: Eukaryota > Viridiplantae > Streptophyta > Magnoliopsida > Asterales > Campanulaceae > Platycodon > Platycodon grandiflorus. Next base: position 46,886,095 of record CM028366.1, on the reverse strand, counting down.
ACATTGGATCCAACTATGGAGGTAAAACCCCTTGGAGTTCCTCCAACTGTTCCATGCCAGCTAGCGAAGCTGAGCAGAGTCTGAAGAGTTAACTAGCTTTGAGCCCATGAAAACCTCAAACTAAAGCACTAGGCTATGGTCTGTACTGCACTTGAAAACCACTAAGAATTTTGTGTCGAGGTACGTAGTAAATGAGTAATTAATACCGAAATTCTTTCAACTAATTTAATTTAGTTTGAACTAGAAATTGTGATAGTAATAATAATCGGTCTGGTTTGGTCTGGTCTGAATTATAGTTTTTGTTTGAAGAGATTGCCAAAAGATACATAAAGATGGTAGAGCATTCACAACAATACATCTCTATATCACACTCTAAACACCTCGTTTTCCGTTCAAATTTCACTTTTTCAACACTCTAAAAATAAATTCACTCCAACAAGCACTCTCTATACGACCCTCTAATAATTAAATATCTCTCATCTCAACTAACAAATCTAACTACTATTATATTTTTTCTCTTTTATTTATATTTTTCACCACAATTAAAATAAAATATTTTAAATTTTATATACTATGAAAAGTATATTGTACTCTCTCCGTTCCTAAATTATTGTCTTGTTTGATCCGGCACACAGATTAAAAATTTTTTTTTGACTTGATTATTAATATTGGTATAGTGTTTAATTTCCTTTAATGCTTATGTGTATATGACTTATAATTAAAGTAGGAGAAAAATAAGGGTAAAATAGTAAAAATGATCTCCTAAACTATGAAAATTTAAAACAAGACAATTATTTAGAGACAGATAAAAAAAAAGATAATTATTTAGGGACAGATAAAAAAATAAGACAATAATTTAAAGACGGAGAGAGTATATTTTAATAATTTTCATTTCAAAATATTAAATAAAAGTATATTGTGCTCAAATAAAGTGAGAAAAAAATAGAGGATTTGAGTTACTATTTATGTTAAAACTCACCCTATATTTAGAGGATGATTTAATTAGTTTTAGAGATAAAGGGTGGATTAGAGAGATCACTATAAAATTAAAAAAGAATAAAAATCTCTAAAATTATTTTTTAGTGGCGGTGGGAGACTAATTAAATAATAATAATAATAATAGGTATTGAGAAGCAAATAATGTAACATACTTGGCCTCCTGCTAAATCCATTTTCGTGGGCCTAACCTAACCTAACCTAACCTCATTTAAAAAACAGATTTACTAAATTGTTTCATATGTTTGGCACGCATTCCGAGGAGATTTGTGTTCCAAAACACTATTGATGGAGTATTATTATTGTTTTCTTTATAACTTTTTACGGATTCAATCACGCATTAAAACATGAATAACCATCTCACTGTGTATTTGAATATGGAAAATGATAGAGCAATATAACTCATTTACAAATTTAATTTAAATAATGTATTGTATTGTTTGTACAATACAATTATTAATGCACTGATACGTTGTACCATTTAATACCCCAAAATTTAATGTAAATGAATTATGTTGATTAATTACTTTGTTCTAGCATTATAAGAAGAAATGTATTAACGAACTGTAAGACTCGATCTAAAGCGAGAGAAAGATACTCAAATTCTATGTAAAATAAAACTGCTGCCCAACGGGGAGTGCATTACGATTCTATGTAAATAAAATTCTAAAAACTTCTAACAAAAACTAAAAAAATATACTCCTATTAATTAGATCATGCACTACGATTCAGCCGCCCAACGGGGAGTGCATTACTTTATACTAGTTAGTTTATAGCCAGCCAAGAAGGATGAATTGTGTTAATGTTTTGGCAATAATAACAATGGTACAGATGAAATAGACAAAGGAATCTGCTCTTTTTTTGGGATTGGGATGAAACAATGGAATGGGGACAATTGACCAACAACATAGGAGGAAGAGGAAGCCAGCAAGAATACCCTATTTTTAATTTTTTTTTTGAGAATAAAAATAAAACTAGCTAGGTAGCTCCATGAAATTGAGTGTGTGGGGTTTTTTCTATAATTACCATAGTGTTTGATAGTGTTTGGGGGACTGCAACTAGCTAGGAGGACTGGACTGGACTAGGTCTTTTGCTTTAATTTCAATACTTGTGTTATATTCCTTCTTTGGAATCAATTTGCTAAGGTTTTTTTCTTTTGTTGTACGTGGACAAAAGCTGTCTGGGAATTGAAAGGGACTATACTTAGGTGAACACTAAAGTACAAGATTTGGGTGAATGTTTCAAAAGTAAAACATTTGAGATAGAAGGAAGCTTGCAAAAGCTGCCATGATTCCATTTGGGGGCTTTCTTATTTTACATTACTGCCCCAAATAATCTCAGATGTCAGAGAAAGAGAGAAATGATTCTTGTTTTTTTTATTGGGCAAACTCCACAAATGGTCCTCGAGCTTTTTGGATTTTTTGGGATTGGTCCCTACACCTCACAAATAGTCCCTAAACTGAGGTCATTTAACATAAATGGTCCTTTCGTTTAATTCTATTAATTTTTGGCTGTTAAATCGAAACATGTGCACTTCACGTGTTATATATATATATATATATATATATATATATAATATTTTTTTCAATTTAAATCAAAAATTTTTTCTTTTCCACAACCCACCACCGACCACCGTCTTCTTCTCAACCCACTACCACCCATCACTGTTCAGTGTTCACCCGGCCACCCCTACCTTCCTTTATCTCTCTCTCTCTCTCTATCCTAGTACCAATCACAGATCTCAAATTGAGATTTATAATTTTCTCTCTCCTTCAATTTAATCTCAAAGGAAATCAAATCTCTATTTTCTCTCTATCTCTCACTTCCAACTTGGGTTAATAGAAGGCGCAATACCGGGAATGGTGGATTTGTTCGAAAACCTTGACCTCCCTCGAATCATAACTAAGAAAACTGAACCGACCCAATAGGGCTCGGCCATCAGAAACAAAAGAACACCACAAACATACCCTTCTCTCTCATCGTTGTCACAGAATAGGGCTCGGCCATCATTTCTGGCATCACCTGGCGCCGTCGCCATTGATCAAGCGCAGGTAAGTTCTCTCCCTATCTACTCAAAGGTCGACATCCTTCCGCCGCTACCACCACCACCACAAGGAACAACCCCTTCATTCCGCCGTCAAAACTTCATCGCGACATTTCTTGTGGTCCTCCCAAGCTTGTCGTCCCAGCAATGCCCCACAACTCCTTTGCATTCCCCTTCCACCATAGCAGTCGTCGCTGCTACTGGCACCACGTCATCCACGACCTCCTCCCTTCCTCATCTCTCTCTCTCTCTCTTTCTCTTTCGACAGATCTGTAAAGAAATCGATCAGATCTGGAAAGAGAGAAGAAGAAGAGGAGGAGAATTATAACCTAAGGGTTCGTTTGGAGAAGAAGAGGAAGGCGAATGAGGCGGCGGCGGAGAGAGAGATGTGGGTGGTGATGGTGGTGGTTGAGGGAATTGGGGAGGAGGTGGTGGTAAGAAAAATGAATCTGTGATTGATATTTAAATCTCCTTCAGACAATCCATGGTGTGGTGAAAAATTGACCATTTTGCCTCAATAAAAAAGTCACGTGCTCATCACGTGAGGAACTTAACGGCAAAAAATTGACGGAATTGTACGGAAGGACCAATCACGCTCAATGTCCGTGGTACAAGGATGGTCTAAAAAAATTTTGGTACAGGAACGAATATAAAAAAAATACAAAAAGTACAGGGACGAATTGTGGAGTTTTTCCTTTTCTATTTATTAATTAGATCGTAAAAAAATTTTATTTTCGCGACAAAAATTACCATAGTTGATCTGAAATGGCTTGTTCTATGACTTATAGACAATGGCCAAGGGCACCAGTGCACCACCTTGCTTCACCATTCGAGGTTGTTTAAAGGCTGTCATTAGTGTTTTATTACTTTTCGTTTTAGTTTTTCATTAACTTTTATTAATTTGCAGCTTTTATATTTTGCCCTTTTTTTTTCTTCTTCTTTTTAGGGTTTAGGGCCAATAAATACCCCTATTAAGTATTTTTTAAACTACTTATCAACAATATTATGTTTCTTTCCTTTCATTGCTTTGCATGAAGAAGTGTTGTCGTGAGATTATAATCATTATAGTAATTACTCGTGAAAAGTGTATTAAATAAATTTTTTGAGTAATCAAATTATATTCCATTGTGTCAATAATTGAATCCATAAATATTATTTTCAGCACATTTTGGACAATGGACACTTACATATGAAAAAGGATGGTAATTGAGTTGGCAAAACATTTCTCACTTGCAGATATGTGCTAGTTCAAGTTTTATTACTTATTAAATCACAAAAAGTGGTAGTTTTTTAGTTTTACTAATGGTAAAAAAAAATGAGGGAGACATACAGGATTGTTCGGCTTCGCGATCTAGTGACTTGGTGTTGGGGTTTTGAATTTCTTTTCTTGTTTTTGTTGTTGTACTGATTGAAGAAAATGTAAGACTGTAAGCAGTGGTAAAGCCAGTATTCGACCCTTAACGGGGCCGAGTTAACGTAAAAAAAGAAAGATCTAAAACTCATGTGACCAAAATATAATAAGAATAGTAATAATTATACTCACTTCGTTTCAGACAAAGAGTTTACTATACTATTTTAGTATGTTTTACTTTAAGAGTCCACTTTCAAAAAATTATGCTTACAATTTTCATAATCTTTCATATTTACTCTCCACTTGTGTTGTATTCATCTTGATTGTGCTTAAACATTTTTGTAATTATAACCAAATCTAATGACACTAATATAACCCTTAATAATTAAAATTTTCAAACGTAAATTTTTTGGGTAATGAGAAAGTATTTTAAAAGGGAGTAAATAGCATATGCTCAAAGCCTAGGGGCCATGGCCACCCTTGCCCTAGTGCGGCGCCACCAACCGTAAGAGAGATAGAAATATATATATATATATATATATATATATATTAACATATAGAAAGAAGCCCGATGATGTGACCAAAGTAAAAAGAAAGTTTAAAATAAAAAATCAAGCCAAATTGAGTTATGATAAAGTTTAGGTAATCTTATGCAGAAATTATACATAAATGGCATATAATATTATATATTTTGTAGATAAAGAGTTTACTTTTTTTTTTTTAGAAGTTAACGTGTGACTAAATCAAATTAAAATTTTATATGATTTACTTATATTTTTGAAAATAAAATTTTATTAATTAAAACTACCTTAAGAATACTATGAATTATAACTTTCATAATTTTATAAAAACAACTAAATTTATATAAATTATCGGTTAAACTTTAACTAAATTGATCTAAAAAAATTAAAAATAAACTCTTTGTTTTGAACTGAGGAAGTAATCAATAAAAGGGAAGTTGTTAGCGAATAACTATTCATACTCCAATTTTTAATTGGTCACTCCACAATACACTATGTAAATCATTTGATACAAACCCTAAAGGGTTTTACTAATTTTATGGGCTTAATTCCACTGTCCACCTTTGTGGGTGGGTGAAATTCCAGTGTCCTGCTTATTTGGATTTGTCACAGAGCTTATGTCAACCTAGGTTCAGAAATTAGGTTTTTTTTTCCCACATGAATGCAGACTTATTTTAGATGGGGACTGAGAGTAAATATTAGGTATTACGTTGATATTGTTGACGTGAACCAATTAAAATGATGCCATGTGATATCCTCTTTTTTATTTTATTTGTTAAACTTTTTGAAATTTTTAGTCATAAAACTTTTTGACTTGGTGATACCATGTCAGCGGTATCACCATTGTACACAATATCTTTCCTTGGCATTGGATTAAATCAAACTTTAGGGGAGAATGGTAAGAGAAATGACATTAAATAGACGAGATATTGACTACCATCTCTCACCATAAAGGCCAAAGTCTGATTCAATTGCATTTCGTTACTTCCTCCGTTTCACTCAAAGTGTTTACGTTTGAAAAATCTAATAATTAAAAAAATATATAACTAGTATTAGAGTTAGTCAAAATTAAAAAAATGCTTGAGCATAATTAATATGTTTATACTACATGTGGTGGGGTAAAGTTGAAAAGTTTATGGAGATTGTAGGCAAATTTTTTTAAAGTGGTCTCTTTAAGTGAAACATCCCAAAATAATTATTAACGTATGTTCTGTCTTTTATTTTTTCATAGTCACCGGTTGTGTTTGATCATTGAATTTCTTCGGAAAACAATTGGCATACTGACAAAATTCAAAACTATTCTTTCAATTTTTATTTTTATTTTTATTTCAAGCTTGTAATTGAGCGACCAAAACCAAACATAGCTTAAATAGTTGACAACATTTATCAAACACTATTCAACTATGGATCCACTAGCTAGTGATTACATTGAGTAGTTAATAGCACTAACAAATGCTCCACTCACAATTTCATAATCCAAATTGAAAATGATGAGTGCAAAAGGACTGATTGTGAAAGGCTTAGGCTAATCATTCAACTCTACTACGGCCAATGGCATCAAAGTTCTATTTCTTTTCGAGTTAGGTTATTTTTACATATTTAATTTTAGAGTTTAGAATTAAAATTAAAATTGGAAGAATAATTTAAATTTTATAAAATTTAAATTATTCATTCAATTTTAATTCTAAAACTTGACATTGAGTAGTAATCATATCCTTAGTTTAATTTGAATGTGCCACATAAAAATTAAGCTAACTCTAGTTGTATCTTCATTAAAAGAATTTTATCGTTCTTGTGGTTTTACTTAATTTAAAAATTAGTCTTAATCCTTTAAATCTAAAAATACCTTTAAAAAGTCTCGAAAATACCTTAAAAAGTCTTTGGGTAAAATAACATTACTTTAGTTACTCGCTTTTAGGATGTCATTTTTTTCTAGCGGGCAGGTTGGAAAAAAAAAAAAAGTACCTTCCTCACCACAAAGTTTACCGATTAGGTATGCCTTTTTTATTTAGTTAGTTAAAAGCTTTACATGAAAATTATTGTATTAATCTATTAAAAAGTCATAAATTCCAATGATCACATTTTTAATCTATACAATAATATAAACACATTTTTTTGAAAATAGTCATGTCTCTAAAAATGGATATAATTTTAGCACAATTTAAAAAGATAGCTAGGAACAAGTAAAATTACGATTTCAAAAAGATTTTTTTTGAGATGGTCGAGTATATGTTTAACATCATAGAGTTTTCTTTCTTTTGTGTCGAAAATTAGTTCCCCAAAGTTTGATATAAATCTTTAATATTGGAAAACCCATAATATTCAATCTTATAAGAGTGTTAGTTAATTTTGCTTTTGAAAAGACACTTTTGGCATGTGGAGGTTGACAAACTAGGTTTAATTTTCAGGGGGTAGTTGATTAAGAAAGTTAATTTCTATTAAATAATTAGTAAATTAGTTATGGGACTAACCAGAACCTTATATTAAGCATTCCCAATAATCCTACGTGGAATTCCATTTTACATATACAAGAAAAAAAAATGCATAGTCCCTATCAATATGTGCAATAATTTTATCTTCTCCAACTACCCCTATTTCAAATAATATTTTCCACTTGACCCTTTCCAAACCCACTTGCATGTTCAAAGTTCTGGTGGGTAATTTTGTAACTTCAAAAGAAAAGGTCTTTGCATGGTCCTAGATCCCCCCCCCCCCTATAATGTCATTACCTTGGACACAAAATTGAGAGAGAGAGAGAGAGAGAGAGAGAGAGAGAGAGAGAGAGGACAGGGGGTGTGTTTTGGATGGATGGATGGAAGGAAGGAATTGTGAGATTTCTCTGTCCCCCGCCCCACTCTTTCTATTTTGGCCAATATTCACAAGTGCAGCCCAAGAGTTTCAATCGGACGAAATTACCCCTAATTATTCCTTTTGGAGTCCTTGCCTCTTTTTAAATGAAAAAAGAATTAAAATATAAAGAAGATTTGCTACCCATACAACACCACTCACTCCTTTGCGAAAAAACAAACTCAGTCAATATAAATTACTTCTTCTTCTTATGACACAAAATGAATGTTTATTTTCTATATTTAACTCCCTCCGTCCCTTAATTATTGTCTTATTTAATTTAATACACGGATTAAAAAAATTGACTTGATTATTAATATTGATATAATGTGTAATTTTCTTTAATGCTCATGTGTATGTGATCCATAATTAAAGTAGGGAAAAAAGTAAAGGTAAAATGGTAAAAGTAATGTCCTAAAAAAGAAAAATTTTAAACTAGACAATTATTCTGGGACGGACAAAAAAAAAACGAAGACAATAATTTAGGAATGGAGGGAGTATAAATAAAAATAAATACACATTTTCGAGTTAACCAAGGGGTGTACATAAATTTTTTTGTATATGCATTGAGCAACCCACAATTTTGTTTACCTATCCCTGAGCCATGCCTAATTGGGTACCACTACATCAATAATCAATATCTTATGTTAGTACAAATGTTATATTGGGATGTAGAGCAACTAGCCCAATAGCATTTTTGGCTAAAAGGGATAGATTTTAGGTGCTCAAGTTAAAAATGTACGTACTAGTAGAAATGAAGATTCAACGGTGTTGAAATTGGACGACATTCACACGGCTGAAACATTCCTCCATGACTTCTTTGACATGGATGTTTACCACCTGATTTTTGCGTTTCAAAAAAAAGATCGTTTGTTTGGTGAAAATGTATTTTTTTTCTTTGTTTTCCATAATTTATTTTTTAAAACCAAAATTTGTTATTAATTGCTTAATTTCTTAATCATTTAGGGTTTTGGATATTTGTGGAAACATATAAATACTTTAGACATATCTTAATTGGTCAGTTTTGATCAATAACATAATTTTCTCATTCTCTAAACCTTACGTATAAAATTGATTAAATTCTTTTAATCTTCAAGTAGAGTAGAGCTAAACATAAATCTTCTTTAAAGTTAAGTTTAAACACTGAGGAATGTTTGTATATAAACTTGAGAAATGGTCAATTACATACTAAAGTAAATAAATAGGTGCTTGTACAATCCAAAATCTACATGTATATGTATTAGTGTATCCTCAATTTAGGAAGTCATGGGTATTTTAGTCATTTTCGAACCTCACACTCTGGCAAGTCACTCACTCCTCTTCACTTCTTTAATCACATGCGCTCTTGTTTAGTTATTCCCATTCAGAACAATGCCAAAAGCTCTTTGGATTTTGATATTTCAGATACCTCTCTCTCTCTCTCTCTCTAAATTTTATGGTTGTCTCAAATCCATTCAATTGATTTGATGATAAATATAATGATCTCATTCTCCTCATCCTCTGCAAACCAAATCCAGTCATTGGATACCAACAAATTCCATCCCCTTTGTTGTTTTCCTTCTTTCTACAAATCCCTTATCACACTCCCACAAATACAGTACATGTAAAATCTCCTTCCTTAAATTCTCTCATATATGTTCCACTCTCTTCTTTCTTCTGTTTCTTCCCCTGTTTATCAATGGCTGCCTCCACTACCACCACCACCCCAGCTTCACCTCAAATCTTTCAAACCCATAACAATTCAACCACCAATAACAACAGTGAAGTCAGTAAACAGGAAATTCAAGCTGCCATTGCCAAGGCTGTTGAGCTCAGAGCCCTTCATGCTGCTCTAGTACAGGGTAATAATAGCCCTGCAGCGAATCTTAGACTCCGCTCAGCCTCCCCTGTTTCAGCTCAACATGCTTCTCACCTCTCTGCTCAAGATTACCCTGTTTTTACTCCTGTAAGTAATTTTTTTTCTTTCTCTTTCTTGAAATAATCATTTTTATTTATGTTCTCAATAGATTTAACTCAGTTTTATTTTCAATCCTATCACAATACATTTTTTTTTTAATAAGGAACAATTTTTTTTTTTTTAAAGTTTGGAGGGACATAGACCTTATCCCAATTCTTATTATTATTATTTAATGTCTTGAAAGATTATGATTAAAACTATATGATGTCTTTAGTGTAGCTAGAACAAGTTGTTTGAACACCCGACCTCACTATCGAGAGTAGTAACGTACCAGGGTGGCTTAGGTGTAGGGCTTGAACGCTCATTCCAACCTCTCTGTTGAGAGTAGTGACGTACCAGGGCGGCTTAAGTGTATGGCCTTTGGTGTAGCTAGAACAAGTTGTTTGAACATCCGACCTCTATGCTGAGAATAGTAACGTACCAGGGTGGCTCAGGCGTAGACTCTCAACCTCTTCGTTAAGAGAAATGAGCAGTATTAAATGGGCCGGCTCAGGTATAGGGCTTGAACGCTTCAACCTCTCTGTTAAGAGGAGTGAACAGAATTAAATGGGTCTTTGGTGAGGTTTGAACACCCGACCTTTTTCAAATACCATGTGTCGTCCGGTGAGACTTGAACATTCAACCTCTCCGTTAAGAGAAGTGAACAGTATGAGAGCTAGAGCTCGTTGATCCTATCACAATACTTTATTAACGGATTTTACTAGGAAAATGAAAGAAAAACTATGAACAGAAAATATGAATATACACAATTATGGATTTATATTTTAACTCAATTTTACTTTATTATTGAAGTTGAAACATTGCTTTACATAAAATTAAAGAATCTCATAAATTTGATCTCTTAAATTACAAATATGATGAATAATTTGTCATGAACACCATACTGAGATTCAATTTCTTATTTGCCATGTGTTTTTTTTACTTTTCATGTGATATTCAACTTTCCAAGAACTTTCGATGGGCATCGCTTTGAGATGTGTGCTTTATTAGAATTTGAAAAGAAGAATGACAATTAGTAGTCAGACTTTAAACAGATATTGCTTGTAAAGGAAGGATAAAGTTATTACTTTATGCAACGAAAGTATTTTAATCTGACTCTGATTAAAGCCCAGAAAGTAGATTCTTTTCTATTTGTATTTTTTCTCTCTTGTAATTTTTTTTCATTTTTTATAAAATTGAAATTAAATTTAATGTTATGAATTTCTTACTGCATTCTGGAAATTATTACCTTGATCAAAAGGGTTTATTTAATTTGGCAAAATTTGATGGCCTCTAGATTATTTTTTGATAGACATACGAAGATGTACAATCGGGGTATCAGCAATACCGATTGCAGAACCAGAATTTTTCAGGAGTTTGGGATGATTATAGCTTAAATGGAGGAGGAAATGATGAAATAGCCATTCAATCTGATTACAGAACGGCAAATACGTCGTCAAGAAAGTTTTTACCTTCTGATTTGATAAACTTAGTACCTCATACGTGTCCGTCCGATGATCAAAGATCCGTCACAGCTTCTTCTGCTAACCACCTTCCTCTCCATCGAGCATCACCTGGAACTGATTACACCAAGTCTAGGCGAAACAGTCTCGGTGACTTCAGATCCATCTCCTCTTGCAACAAATGCAAGCCAGCAACTCTTAGTACCGATCATATTGATCACGTTTCCAAGAATCGCAAGTACTCTAACTTAGTAGTGCCGATGACGGATTCACACTCTTCCCTTCACTCACAGCCCAAAACCCGTGGAGGGTTGAATTTTTCATGGTTGTTTCCACGGTTAAAGAAGAAGCACAAGAATGAAAGTTCGGCCAACCAAACAGAATCCGAAGAAGTTTCCCAGATATATAAAGATTTGGGGATAATGTCAATTGAGGCATTAAAGAAAGAGCTCATGGAAGCCCATGAGAGGAAAGACGCAGCCCTAATGGAAGTGTCCGAGATGAAATCCTCGGTAGGGGAGCTACGAGAAAAGCTCGAGTACTTAGAGACCTACTGTGAAGAACTGAAGAAGGCGTTGAGACAAGCAGTTCAAGCAAAGGATTCTCAGACTCTTGAGAGTTTTCCTAAGAGAGGAATATCCATTGATGGGAACGGAGAAAACGCGATGATGCCGGTTAGTGAGGAGGTAATGGTGGAGGGATTTGTGCAGATTGTATCGGAAGCAAGATTATCTGTAAAACAGTTCTGCAAGACTCTTGTTGCACAGATTGAGGAGGCTGATAACACCCTAATGCATAATTTAAACACGCTTCTTCTACCGTACAAGTTATCCCTAAATTCTAAGTATTCAAAGGCAGTGTTGTACCATTTAGAAGCCATAATAAACCAAGCACTCTACCAAGACTTTGAGAATTGCGTGTTTCAAAAGAATGGATCGCCAAAGCTTCTAGATCCTCAAGAAGATCGCCAAGCACAGTTCTCTTCGTTTTGTGCTCTGAGGAATTTAAGCTGGAATGAAGTGTTACGAAAGGGGACCAAGTATTACAGCGAAGAGTTCAGTAAGTTCTGCGATCAGAAAATGAGTAGCATTATTTCGACGTTAAATTGGACAAGGCCGTGGCCTGAGCAGCTCCTCCAAGCATTTTTTGTCGCTGCTAAATGCATTTGGTTGCTTCATTTGCTGGCGTTTTCATTCTATCCGCCTTTGGTGATTCTGAGAGTTGAAGAGAACAGAAGCTTTGATTCTCACTACATGGAGGATGTGCTCGTTGATCGGCAAAGATCGCAAGCTCCAAACCGGGTTAAGGTTATGGTGATGCCAGGGTTTTATGTTCAAGACACAGTACTCAAGTGTAAGGTTCTTTGCAGGTATAAAACTGCAGCTTAATTTTTTTTTTTTTATCCTTCTACTTTTATTTCTTCTCTTTGGGGGGCAATGTAGCTTTTAACTTAAGATTTATGTAGTCACTTGTAATTGTTTGGCATGTTAGTTTCTTCAAATAGTTCAAGGAGGAAATGTGTTGATAATTGAATGGATTATTAGATGAAGCTTTTCAATTGATGGAAATATATATTGTGGCTTTTCATTAGAGTAGTTCACATTCTGTTTAAATGTAGAGACATTCTGTTTACTACTGATGGAAACATCTCCCCAACAGTTACATTGAATTTACTTATGAGACTAAATCATCTCGGGGACTCGTCAATTGCCCCTCGCTAATTCGTTGAAAACTTAACCCACGTGAATGAACCCGAGACTTGTGCCTTGTATTTTTAGCACACTCACTTATTTCGACATAACACATCCATTTTACTAGGGATGACAATGGGGCGGTTCGGGGGCGGTTATGCATAATACCATTTCCATTTCTCAATTTAATTTTATGCCTTGTATTATGCACATCCACCCCATTTCCCACGGGTAATCAATTTGTTTCCCCATATCCATTCCTCACGGGTAACGGTTAATCAGGAAATAAACACGGGTAATACATTAAACTAACAATTTAGCTTAAAACAATTTAATGATTAGAAAAAAAAAATTCAAACAGAACTTTTAAATAACATACTCCCGCTGTTTCAAAATATTTGTCATTTTAGCTCTAAAAATTTGTTTCAAAAAGATTGTCGTTTTAGGTTTTCAATGTATGTTTTGCCTAATTTACCCTTGTCTTTTCACAAGTTCCAATAATTGATCATCCCTTCATTAAATATTTTATCTTCTCCCAATGACTATCTCCTTCTCATTTATCTTTTCAACTACTCCTAGCACAAAAATTAAAGATATTTAATAAGGGTATATTTGTCAACTTATAAAATTTCTTAATATGTGTACGCAACTCTAAAACGTCAATCTTTTTGAAACGGAGGGAGTATTATTTAAGCAAGTACATAAGACTTTATAAAGGATAGTAATTAGAATTATATAATTATTTGGTCCCTCGGCTTTATCAAATCTATGCGTCTGATCCCTCTGCTAAAAAAAATGCAATCTGATCACTCAATTTACATTTCTTTGTGAGATTGCCCCTTTGAGACGTTACCGTCAATTTTTTTGTCTATTTTTTTTTAATTTCCAAACTACCCTTTCTTCTCCATCGATCCGTCTTCTTACTTCATGCAGCAAACACACACACAACCCCATGAATTGTAGACCAGAACACCGAATAATAAAGATTCTTAAAAGCAGGAACAACTATTTGGTTTTGCAGGACATAAAATGAACAACCCAATTGCAATTCAAATAAATAGAATTGCTCCAAATTTACAAAAACTCAGATAAACCCCCCACAAAAGAAAATCAATTCCCAAAACTAATATTTCAAGAATTCAGCACATACACAAAACAGAAGAAGATCGGGAAAGCAATTTTCCCTCATTGTGAATAGCTTCTTTTCAAAAAAGCTTACTAACTGATTCGATAGAAATAAGAGAGGTATGGAATGACAATCTTAAAGAGGATTCTGGTAAGCTCTCACCAGAATCCATGGCACCGGCAAGCTCTCGCCGTCTTAACGCAGAACACAACGGCAGCAACAAGTTCTGCCTAGAAATTGACCCTCGACCTCCAATCGGTCCAGATCTGGGTCTATTCGACTTTCAATTTTTGAAATTTCCTATAAAAAAAGACTACCTTTGAATGGCTTCTTTCTCCAGCCCCATCCTCTGTAATCTCATTAAACCCTAAATTAAGAACCCTCGACCGCGTCTTCGGCAACTTGGATGCTGATGTTGAGGCGGGTTGGTGGAAGAAGGGGTTGCTGGCGTTGTTGCTGCTGTTGTGGTGTATGCGGCGGCTGCTACTGTCGTGCGCGAGAAAGAGAGGGTTTGTCGGCGATCGATGGTGGCTTGGGGATTGTTGAAGATTGCTGGCGGCTTGGGGATTGTTGGGGGAAGACTTTGAAGCTATTGGAGAGAGAGAGAGAGAGAGTGTGTGTGTGTGTGTGTGTGTGTGTGTGTGTGTGTGTGTGATTAAGGTTAGTTGGGTGGGGGGCGTTTCAGTCTTTTGAAGGGAAAGCATTAAGGGTAGTTTGGGTATTTAAAAAAAATAAACTGAAAAATAGACGTTAACGGAGGAAAGGGGAAATCTTTTAAGGAAATGCAAATCGAGTGACCAGATTGCATTTTTTTTAGCAGAGGGACCAAATGCATAGATTTAGCAAAGCCGATGGACCAAATAATTATATAAATCTAATAATTATACTTAAAACTATATCATAATCATGTTCGTAAAAGCCAAAAAGTTAAGTTAGGTAGTTGTACACAAATTCACCAAATGTTAAATAATTAAGTGACGAAGAGGAGTGAACGACTAAGCGCACTGAGCGACAGATTCACATAATTGAGAAAGATATTTGAATTTAAGTGTTTTAAATCTAACATATATATACATAAGTTATATGGTAAATATTTGTATGAAAATGCGGGTAAAATTATATTAGTACTAAATAAATTATTCGGGTAATTGGGCGGGTAATGGGGCGAGTACTGCTGTAATACCCTGACCCAACTTCATTCCGAGTTCACTCATAGTTTATCGATATTGACCTTAAAACCCTCGGAGAGTGAGGCGTCATGCTTGTTAAGCGTGACGTGTTAGATTGAAGACCACTTGACACGTGTTTAACTCATGGCGAGTTGCACCTTGTTCCTATATCCGTTCGAGATCATCCTCGACTTCGTTTAGCATTTGTGTACATTTCATTTCCTCTCTAGTTGGTTATGCTAGCCTCGGCTTGGATTCGTTCGTAAACGACAAGCACGTTCGCTTTGTCATTAACCCGTATGTTGAGATAGTTTGAGATCCATTTCACGTGTTTAACTTGTGATATGTGTGAGACTTATGTTCGTTATCATTCGTGCCTCGTCACGAGATGATTCGGGTGTGTATTGGATGTGTTTTGATGTTGATTTGATGATAGGATCACACCTAATAGTGACCAAGTGATCAAACCTAGGATAAAAGGGCAAAACAAACTGAGTTTGGGCACATAAACCTTGGCACGACCGTGCAGCCATAATGGCACGGCCGTGCAAGAGTTTACAGTAGGTCTGGATGCTACCATAAGGTTTGGCACGACCGTGCGCCTATTTTTGGCACGGTCGTGCGAAGATGGACAGACCCTGGTGCTCTGTTCGTCCGGTTTTGACGTTTTCTCGGTTTTTCGTGTTTTTAAGTGGTTTAAAATGCTCAAACAAGCCCGGGATTGGACCAAACACTTACCCATGGTATTAATAAAAGATCACACTCTATTTTCCTCCCTCATTTCTTCCTCCCAACTCAGATTTTAGAGAGAGCAAGAAGAGAGAAGAGAGAGAAGAGAAAGATTTCGCGATATCTTGAGCTCCGCTTGTCGGATCGACGAGCCGTCTTCACCGTAGCGTAGAGGACGACGAGGAGAACATTTCTACCCAAAGGGATCGTCCGATCTGTTAGTATATCATAAACCCATCTCTTCTCCCACATCTTAGAGAGAAAGTGGTACTTTGAGAGAGGAAGCTTGATTCGAGCTTGGTTCTAGTTTGGGATCGTGGATTGGACTCCGTAGCGGCGTAGAGATCGTGGAGGAGTACGTTTTCACCCGAAGCCCTTCCGACTTCGTGGAGGATTTGTGTTGTGTAGTAAGTTACTAATCTCCTTCTTAGATTTTGAGCATCGTAGAGTAGTATCGCGATGTTTATGTGCTATCTATGTGCATATGAACTCCCTACATGTTATACTTGTTCAATGTGATACTCTAGCATGTTAAATGATGGGTATTGACGAATTGTTGTTAATCTTGTTGTCTCCGAATATTAGAGACTTGTGGAGTTCATTGTGTACACGTTGTTGTTGTTATTGCGATGATTGTTGTCTCCGAGTAGTAGAGACTCCTCGAGATTGTGTCGTGATTATTATTGTCGTTGTTGTTGTTGTTTTTCCCGAGCTATCGACTCGTGGGTTTGTTTTATAGTTGGGTTCCGCCGTATAGTCGCCGATGACTTGTTTTAGTTATATCAAGTATTTATAACTTGTTGAGATTTCAATCGTTAGTACACTCGTGAGATTTTTATGAGTAATAGATTTTTGGTATATTGAGTCTCGTGATTGTAGGGATGACGCTACGGCTTGTCCCGATGTTTTGAATATTTGAAAGACCCGAGTGTAGTCGTTGGGATATGGTGAATCGAATATTACACCGAATGGGCTAGACTTTAGTTGTGACGACTTCATGGAGTCGAATAGGACGTTAAGGTTATACGTTGTGTAATGAGTTGACGAGTAATATTTTAGTCTCCTATAAGGTGGGATGACGCATCGATAAGACTTGATCGAGTAACTTAAGTTAGGTTGACTTAGTCAACGTTGTTGAACACGCGACTACTTGATTTGGGTTGGAGGATTATAAATATATATACACCTTACGCCCAAGCTTTGATTAATTATTAAAGGTAAATGTGACTTCATATAGGTTACTAATGAGTTGTGTACGGCCACGTGTGACGTACGTTGGGAACGACTTAGTCGCTATACACTGAGCGACGTGTTTATGATGAGTTGGTCATATCCTAGGTAGTTAATGATACACCTTGATTATCGTTCCATTTCGGGCAATGGGACTTGTAGGAGTCGTAATATATTTAACATACGACGGGATTGAGGTGGATTATATATACATGAGATGGAGTGTATTGTGATCGTAGGATACCGTAGAAATCCTAAGTTGAACGTGTTAGTGACGCATTGAATTATGTTTGTAAGTACGAGTAGGCTTACATGTGTTATGGTTATTAAGTCTAGCGTTGGCGGACTTGGGTGATGTGTAGTATTTGTGATTGTTCTAGTAAGCAATAGGACAATCATCCTACTTTGATGATTGATTGTGTGTTTAGTATTTACAAGCACATTATGATGATTTAGTATGTGATTCAATAGAACACATTATGGTTTGATTTCTATGGGTTGTGATTCAGTAGAACACATCACGTTTTGGTTTATTAAGTTGTGATTCAATAGAACACACTTAGATTAGTTTGGCATAAGTAAACATCTACTTGTGCATTGCATCGAGTCCAGCTGGCATATGTGCATTGGAGGTGTATTGACGCTCGGTTATTGCGGGAGCAGGGCTTCGTAATAGCCGAAGGCCAATACACTGGCCTCGCCCTACCGTTGGCCACGGTAGGGGTTTCTCTAGTCCCACGTTGAACGGAATAAACGGCGATCGTGCATTGTCGACATTGTTTTGTATGCATTGGGATACGGACACCGGTCCCTTGTGATACCTATAAGTGGCTAGAGCCATATTGTCTCGGGTCGTAGGGGATCGAGCGATACGTCGACGTGGATACAGAAGATGGTCCACAACGGGTACTTGTAGACCGTGCGGGACGCGGTCGGGTACATTATCGGTTGGGTACTTGTAGATCGTGCTTGACGCGATCGGGTACCTATATTTGTTTGGGGATACGAGCACCGGTCCCTCTGTGATTTGTGTACGACAGCAGCAGCACAATCATCTATCTCTATTTGATGTCCGGTATTGAGAGATGTGTCCAGCATCAACGGCACAGTTATTTATTATGGTTCTCTGGAGCGAGCGCAGAATCTATTATCATTCTTATCTTGTTGGATAACAAAAAGGCATCCCTTATAGTTACGTGCGACAAGACGATCGTTTACTACGGCTTCATGGAGCGATAAGGTCGGAAGTGTTTCAAGGGATTTTGGAGGTGTACCTCGAATCCACCGTATCCACCTTTATGTGTTTACTTTGAGCTTTATGTGCTTCCTATATGAACGAATGTTGGTCGTGGTCTCCAACCGGTCCATGACGGTTGGCGCCACCGAGCCTCTCGTGAATATAGGGTTGGGTGTCTTATGTGCTACAACTGTTTATTTTCCTGCTATTCTTATGTGCATAATGCCATGCCATATTGTTTCATTAGTAGCTTCTTGGGTCATTCGACTCATCCCTTCCATATTTGTTTTCCTTAGTTGCGGGATACGTTTTCGCGTGAGGCTCTAGTTCGAAGATCCTCTAGTTGTATCTAGTTAGTATTTTATACTTATTTCATGTACGTGTGAGGTCGTGGGTTAAACTGAGTTATGTAAACTTAGTATGTCGGGTATAGATTCTTGTATTTCCTATTCTTGTATTTGGTGCCGACTCGTGGAGTCGTGCCGGTGGTACTATTGTTATAATTCCAGTTTTCTTAGTTGTTGTGGCCGTGTGCCCATTGGTATTTTACTATTGGTTTTCCCGAGCATTGACTCGCGGTGTTGTAGCTGTTGTTGTTCTCCGGCGCTTGTTTAGCCGTGGAGGTTATTTTTATGTTGTTGGGGTTTTGTTATTCGAGCTTGGAGGCTCAAGTTTATTTGTTGTTCCGCTGCTTTGGTTTTGGTTTCGAGCTTTTGGGGCTCGCTTTATTTAGTCTTTCCTCGGTTTGGCGCTCCGAGTTGGGGTTCATCATCGAATCTCATACTCGGGTCGTCACAACTGCTAATACCAAAACCAAACCGCTCCCCAATTTTTCGTTTCGGTTATCACCATTACCTACCCCATATCCAGTCAAACCAGTTAATAACCATCAACTTCATTTTAGTTCAGTTCGAATATCCACGGTTCGGTTCAAAATTGTCGTCCCTACATTTTACCCTTTTAAAAGTGACTTATTAAACTATTAATTTAAGTACCCATTATTATAATAAATTTTAAATGGATATCCAGTAATTATCCTAGATTATAACGGGTTGAGTTTTTATTCATCAACTCAACAGGTTACCTAATAATAAACAATATTTGGAGGAGGCAAGATTAATTGAGTTAAGTTATTAGGAGAAATTGCTGGCCGGTCCACTTTCTCAAACTTTTTTTCTCTCCAGTACACCCTTTTTTTTTTAACCGCTAAAAGGCATTTTGAAAATTTTCTTCCTAAAATACCCTCAACAACATCGTTGCTTCAGATTTGAGATTCAAATTGATGTATAAATAATTTCATGTTGTTAATATAGTCTTTCCTCATGTTTTAGTATCAATTTTCATGCATAAAACACGAATTTGATCAAATTTAAATTTTTTGAGTTCATCCTGTTTTTCTTTGTTCTTGAGCTGTTTTGGCCACTTAAATCTCTGTTTTAAGCTTCGAATTTGTTTAAAATCAATCTCATATTATTATCCTAATTTAGTACTATATTTGTGCACAATTTTTCTACCAAAAAACACTATTTTTGAGCTTCAAATCAAGCTTGACAGTGTGCTGTCCCAAAATAGAGGAAGATGTTCTTGGATTGATTTAATTCGCCAATCGCAGTATGCTGGGCAACGCAACGGGGTTCAACCTGCCCGGTCAGGTCGCAGGGGTCGAGGGGACAGCGTCCCTAGTGGGGGTTCGGGGGCAACGGCCCCAAAAGGTAAACGAAAATCAAGTTCCCTAAAGCGCGCTGCGATGATCGCGATGCACCAATTGTTGCATCGCGATTGCAAAAGTGGTGCATCGCGATTGCAAAAGTGGGATGCACCAATTGTTGCATCGCGATTGCAAAAGTGGTGCATCGCGATTGTAAAAGTGGTGCATCGCGATTGCAAAAGTCGTGCATCGCGATTGCAAAGTGGTACATCGCGATGCACCAATTGTTGCATTGCGATGCAAAAAGTGGTGCATCGCGATGCCAAAGTCATGCATCGCGTTGCCAAAGTAGTGCATCGCGATGCCTTGGGTTACTGAAGCGCGCGTGTTTTTCTTTTATTAATGGCATAATCGTCTTTTCGTCCCAAAAATGTCTTTTTCCGATTTTTAAAAAAAATGAGTGAACTGAAGCGATTACAAATATTTAAAAATGGACCGGCCTGTAATTCACCCAAGTTATTAACCTAGGTCACCAAAGCCCTACAGTGTATTGGGCTTTGGACGAGACAGAGTAAGCCCAAAGAGTTGAGATTGAAGGAATTCAAAAGAAAATGGGAAAGGATTAACATCTGGTCAGGTTAACTCAACTGAGAACATAGGACATTAAATCGGAAATATTTTGGTTCATGGTTTACTAGTTCGACAAACGAGCCAAATGGTTGAAGAACTTTTATGATTGAAAATCATTCTAATGAATGGAGGATATGTAAAGGGCAGTTTTGTCTAAATGAATATTAATTTAAAGATTTATTGATGAATATAGTGGTAAGCATAAATGCTACTGTAGTAAAGGTTGTTCTTCTTTACCAAATCATCATTTATGTTTTCTTTTTAAATCTTTGCCATGAAATTGCATTGTCTAACAATCGATATTCTTTCTGCTCCCTTTTAGATTTGTCAATAGATCGAATTCTTATCTGATATACTTTAATTTAAATTCAATTTGTTAAGAAACGTTTAGATTATAAACAGATCAAATTATCTCATAGATATTTCAGTGCTCGAGCCATATCCTAAAATTTTAAACCCCAATTAAATTATTTATTTAAAGTAATATATCAACAGTCAAACATATATGAAAAATCTTTAATAAACACAATATTAATAGGTTAGATCACTTTGATCCATATTCGAATTAAATTGGTTTAATCTTTAATAAACAACTAAAAGCTCAGCATAAGTATCTTTATAAACACAATATTAATTTACTTTTGTAATTAAATTGGTTTGGATCGTTAATAGGTTAGATCACTTTGATCCATATTTCAATTATATCAAATTATTGAATTCGAAAATTGGGTAATTAGACTCTGATTGGATTCAAATCGAAATTCGGTCCACCTATAGGCCTACTCCATTCGTCCAAATATATATATATATATATATATATATATATATATATATATAGGGGAGTATTCAATGGTTACTTCAAAAATATATATATATATATATATATATATATGGGGGAGTATTCTATATATATATATATATATATATATATATTGACTTTTAAATCGAATGAAAATGCATCTAGTTATCATTATTAGACCGATGGTATAATATGCTACTCTAAGGCTTCGATTGATACATGAAAATGAAATCAATTTCGCAGAATCGATTATTAGTAATGAGATTTCATAGAAATGGATGCGAAAATGATTCCTAAAATATATTTGGTAGCATAAGGAATGTGACTAATGTAGTACAATTTTCTATTATAGTGTTTAGTAAGAAACAAAATAACTTGGAATGCAAACATAAAATTAAGGTTATTGACAACATTACCCCAATATATATCAATATTTGTTAATGACTTTCATGATAAAAATTAGACATTACCGTTATTACTGTTCTATAAAATAACAAACTCTTCAATCTTTTTCAATTTAGGTGAAAAATTTAAACTATCCAACATCAATAAAGTAAGAAAAAATTATTAAATAAAAAAAACTATTGTTATAATTAAACTAGTTCAAATAAAAATGGTTTAAATATTAGAGAAAAGTACGTGTAATTATTTATTTAAAATAATTACTATTTTATTCTCCTATATAGTTCAAAGCAATCACCGTTATCATTATATTTTGCGTAATTGTGATGCAAAGGATGCTAATTCTTTAAAAAAAATTCTTATGATGTATTTAATCTAAATCTTGTAAGATTAATCAATTCTAAAGTATGTTAATTCAAACGTAAAAATTAACACTACAATTATAAAATTATAAATTATTATTAACAAATTAAATCAGATGGGAAGAGTAAGAAAATCTTTATGAAGAGCACAAGAACAACAACGACGGGGATGAGTAAAAATGAACGACTGTAAATTAGTTGAAACCAAATGAAGTTATAAATATAAAGCAAATATTTGATTTAATAGAAGGATATTATCGTACTTTTATATGGATTCCAACTATTAGGAATCCAAATCTCACCTCCTCCATCAGGATTGTGATTCCTTAAATTTTAGTAATCAATTTCAAGATATTAGTAATTTATTCATATTCCAAATATAATTCTTGCACCACCAAATATTATTAATCAATTTCATGGAATCAAATTTGTAATATTATACTCCCTCTCTTAAACACAGTCTCTCTTTCTTTTCTAGTTTGTCCCAAAAAAAAAGTAATGTCATTTGTTAAAACTAGTGTTACACCCGTGCGTTAAACGCACGGGCCAAATATTATCCTATTTCACGGAAAGATAATATTTTATGTAAAGTTAGACATTTAGAAAATATAGATGAATCCTGTCACCCTGAAAAAAAAAAAAAAAAAAAAAAGTAGTTAAGAACAGCTTTTCATAATACTTTTTGATGAAGCCCCATCCCTCAGCTTTTCATTATACCAACTAATGTCGACATTTTTGTACATGTGCAGGTTGGTTGATCTTGACTTTTGTACCTATGCAATATACGGGATACTAAGGTTATGATCTGAATTCAAGCTTATTTTCATTGACTCCATCATAGGAAACATATATACTCATTGGTCCAAAATAAGTATCCCCTTTTCCTTTTTAGGATGTCCCAACAAAATAGAAACAAAATAGAAAAAACAGAAGTAGGAGGAATAAGAAAGGCTAATCTCATCATCCACCAGAAGCAGCTCAAAAGATGGAGGAATCTTCATATTATTCCCAGGTTTTACTTCCCACTTTCGTGCTAATCTTACCTTAATCAACCAATCTAATCTTCCTTTTTTAATGTCTTTCAATAGAGTAAAAGTCATTTTATGTTCTTTGGCTGGGAATAATGCAAAGTATATGAAAAAGATTGGAATAGGATGAAAAAGAAACAGATTTTGAAGAAAAACCGTATTATAAACTGGATAAATAAACTTGTTGATATTCCCATTTACTAAATTGGGGAATCCGAAAATAATCTTACTATTTGCCATTAAATAATTTCAGATTTCAGGATGACTGTCTAGATTCTACGGTGTATTTTCTAGGAAATTGCTGGAAAATGTATTAAATGTAGTTGCCATAAATGTTCCTATCCAAAAATAGATTCCACGGTGTATTTTCTAGGAAATTGCTGAAAAATGTATTAAATGTAGTTGTCATAAATGTTCCTATCCAAAAATAGTCTTTCTCATTTATTTGTTTGATAAAGGCAATATTATAAACATTTATTTATTTTTTAGTGCGCAGATACAAGATACAAGGGAAAGACGACAGAACTGAAATAAGATTTTTGCCGGATATAAAATAATATGTATTTTTATTTTATTTATGTATAATGTTTGTAATAATTTTTTATTTTTTCATTACTATTTGACATTAAATAGTTTCAGATTTCAGGATGACTATCTATATTCCAATGGGTATTTTCTAGGAAATTGCTGAAATATGTATTAAATATATTTGTCATAAATGTTGTCATAATCCAGGTATTGTTTGATAAGCCCAATTATTACTTAAGCATTGATATAGGTGAGAAAGAAATTAAATCTTTAACTGAAGATAATGAGGAGTAGCTTTAAATTTACGTTTCTAAATATAGATTTTCAGTTTTGGCGCAAAATTACCTGTTTTAGTAAGTGTGCCAAAATCACTTGTGTCATTATATATATATAGATAGTACTCTCTCCATTTCAAGCAAAAGAATCCGTTATTTCATTTTAGGATATTAAAAGGACAATTTCCATAAACCTTTTCACTTTATCCTTCACATATGCTATAAACATTTTGGCTATGCTCAAATATTTTTGTAAATATGACCAACTTCAATGCTAGTTTTATATCCCTTAATTTTTAGAATTTTCAAACATGGAATCTAGGTGGAACGGATTGAATAATAATTATAATGCAATTTAAAAAAAGTACAAGCAAGTAAAACTATAATCTTATAAAATTTGACTTGTAAAATAAGACCTTTTTCTCGGGATAGAGGGAGAATTATATTTTGACTTCTTTATATATTTTCTAATTTCATTAAAGTTATAGATTTTTTTATATGATATATAAACGAGAAATATCATGTTCTCAGAAAGAAAGAAAAAGTTGAAAAATAAAAGTCAAGATTTATAGCTTAAATTTTAGAAGTAAGAAAGAAAAGTAGGACTATTGATTTGCGACAAATAAAGTGTTACTTTTACAGTGTTAGTGAATACATTTTTTTAGTCTCATACGAGGTATTTTCATACCACATGTATCAACATTTTTACCTTTATAATTATATATTTGGAGTATTTATTTGATACTCTCTCCGTTCAACATAAAAAATTTAACTTTGACTTCTTTTATTTTCGCTACGTGATTAAACTTTGACTGATAACAATAGGAGCATAACTTTAATTATCCTACAAAATCATAAAAGTTGTGATTCATGTAATTTTTAGTGTAATCTCTTGTTATTGATTTTTATTTATTTACATACAATATAATAGATATATGTTGTATACAATAGTATATATATATATATATATATATATATATGTTGAATATTAGTTGAAATATTTGGATGTTAAATATAGAAAGTAGATTATTGAACCGAATGAAATAAGTACTTTTTAAATGTAAAGTTTTTGTATGGTAATTTTGGTAATATTTTCAATTTTGTACTACATATTCATTCCATTTTTAGTTTTTCACTAAAATTAAAAAGGTTGATTTTTGAGATATTTTAGTAGCATTTGTATTTAAAGTCTTTAATGTATAGATATAATATTACAATACCAGAATTACATCAATGGAGATATGAATACCTTTAAATATGGTCATCGTTCGTAGAAGTTTAACACCAAACCCCTAAACCCTCCCCTACACACACACACACACACACACACACACAAACACACAGAGAGGCCATAAGCATGGCACAACGAAAAGAGAACATAGTGATGTTCCCATTCATGGCACAAGGCCATATAATCCCTTTCATGGCATTAGCACTCAAACTAGAACAAGAAAAGGGTTACCAAATAAACTTCATAAACACCCCTCTCAACATC
Source organism: Platycodon grandiflorus (assembly GCA_016624345.1). Lineage (NCBI taxonomy): Eukaryota > Viridiplantae > Streptophyta > Magnoliopsida > Asterales > Campanulaceae > Platycodon > Platycodon grandiflorus. The sequence continues at coordinate 46,860,588 of CM028366.1, read as the reverse complement.
AAGAAACTCCAATCTTCTCTCCCTCCATACTCCTCCATTCGCCTCCTTGAAATCCCTTTCAATAGCTCCGATTACGGTCTCCCTCCCAACACCGAATCCACCGAGACTCTCCCCCCACTCCTCATACTCTGCCTTCTCGAAGCCTCTCGGTCTCTCAAACCCGCCTTCAGACAACTCCTTTCAACCCTCGTCGATGAGCAACGCGGCCAACTGCCACTATGCGTCATATCTGACATGTTCTTTGGGTGGTCCGCAGAGGTTGCTCATGAGTTTGGCGTTTTTCATGCTATATTTAATGCGGGTGGAGGTTATGGCATGGCGGTGTATCACTCTACTTGGCTAAACCTACCACACACTAAAGCAACAAGCTCTGGTGAAATTTCACTCCCCGGGTTTCCGAAAAATCAACGGTTTCACCTTACGGACCTTGCCGAAGAGCTTAGGGCTCATTCGGAACCTTGGTTGTTTGGTCAAAACATGCTTAAGGAATGGGGCGATAGCGATGGGATGCTTTTGAACACAATAGAGGAGCTTGACCATATTGGTTTGACCTATTTTAGGGAGCAATTTCGTTGCCCCATATGTCCCATCGGGCCTATACTTTCCATCGGCGGAAACAATTCCAGCAATGGAAAAGAAACCAATGCCATGTCAAGCATTTGCATGACATGGCTCAATACAAAGGCTAAAGGCTCTGTTGTTTACGTGGCGTTTGGGTCGCAACACGTCCCCTCGGTGTCTCAAACCAAACAATTGGCAAGAGCACTCGACGATAGCGGCAAAAACTTCATTTGGGTAATTAGGCCAACTACGTCAACTCAAACTGCAAATGAATCATTGGACGAAATGGAATGGTTGCCAAAAGGGTTTGAGGAGAGGATTCAAGAAAGTAAGCGAGGGCTAATAGTTAAAGAATGGGCACCTCAGAAGGAAATATTGTCTCATGAGTCTATTGGCGCGTTTGTGAGCCATTGTGGGTGGAACTCGGTGCTCGAGGCTCTTAGCAATGGGGTGCCGATGATTTCGTGGCCGATAGCTGGTGATCAGCCTTATAATGCAAAGATGTTGGAGGAAGAGATTGGGGTTTGTATTGGGGTGGCTAATGGGTGTCAATTTGAGGTTACAAGTGAGGAGATAGTGGAGAAGATAGAGTTGGTAATGAATGGGTCGACGGAGATGAAGAGAAGAGCTTGTGAGGTTAAGAAGGTGATTGAGAATGCCTCGAAAAACGTGGAGGGTTTTAAAGGATCTTCTGTCAAAGCCATGGATGAGTTTTTGGATGCGGCAATGGTGATGAGGACCAAGCTTCATAGAGATGCCGGCCAAAATGTTTCTTTTTCTTGATAAATATGACTAATTATAATCAGTGTTATGCTAAAGTCATTGGCAAATTGTTTTTCTATATTGAGTTTCAAACTTTCAATTGACGAGACTAATTAAAGATTACTCTACAATGAGCTACATAAATAATATTTGGTGTCCGACCCAAGAGATTTTATTAGTAACAGAATCCTTGGATTTCTTAATTTGAATGTTAATGCTTTTTATAATAAACTAGTATTTACCCCCAGGGGCCGTTTGGTAGCCGTATAAGAGGCCGGATATGACTAATAATAATTAAGAGTGATGTTTGGTATGTTTTTAAGTATCGGGCTTAATAAGAGGAGTTACCCGGATAAGAAGTCTTTTTCCTCGTTATTTATCCTGGGGTTGAGGAAGAGATAGCAGTTTTTCTTGCGATGCATGCTGTTTTGGTTAATGTACATGCTTTCTACAACATGATGACTGCTGCTGTTACTTATACGATTGAAAATGGATTTTTGAGAAATGATGATAAACGTTTATATACAATGTTTGATAAGATTCCGAAGCAAACTGAGGAAATTGATAGGTTGGTGAGAGAATCTGAAACGTCATGCATCAACAACTTGCGAATGAATAGACACACATTCAACGTCCTTTGTGATATGCTTAGGGAAAAAGGCGTGTCTGACTCTAAGTATGTATCAATAGAAGAGAAAGTAGCAACATTTTTAGCCATTCTTGCGCATCACAAAAAAAATAGAATCATAGCATATGATATGCGGAGATCAGGACAAACTGTTAGTAACTACTTCAACGAGGTCCTCAATGCGGTTGTGATGCTTGGTCCAGAATTGTTTGTAAGACCTGAACCTGAACCTGAACCTCCGAACTCCACTGATTCAAGGTGGAACCTTTTTGAGGTAAAGTAAAAACCACCTATGCATTGCTACTTTGACATTTATACATGTATATATACATACATAAATACGTCTTACTTTATGCGTAGGGTTGCTTGGGCGCATTAGACGGTACATATATTAGAGTGAATTGTGGCGAGGAAGCAAAGCCCAGATATAGATCTCGGAAGGGTGAAATAGCCATGAATGTGCTCGGGGTATGTAATAAGAATATGAATTTTATATTCGTATTGACCGGATGGGAAGGTTCGGCAGCAGATGGTAAAGTACTACGTGATGCTGTCACTAGGCCGAATGGATTGAGGATCCCTCATGGTAAAATAATTATATAGGTTTATGTTGTAAACTTATCCAACTATTTTATAACATGGAATGTAACTAAATTAAATTATGTGTCAGGCCAATATTACTTGGTTGATGCAGGATATACTAATGGACCTGGTTTTCTAGCACCTTATCGGTCCTGACGATACCACTTAGGCACATTTCGCAATGGAGAACCTCCACAAAGTCATGAGGAATATTTTAACATGAAGCATGCACAAGCACATAACGTTATAGAGAGATGTTTTGGCGTACTTAAGATGCGGTGGGGTATACTTCGGAGTCCTTCCTATTACCCTATAAGGACCCATGGTAGAATAGTCATGGCATGTTGTATTTTACACAACCTCATTCGCCGAGAGATGGACGTTGATCCAATTGAGGTTTTGCTCGATCAAAATGAGAACGTCACTAATGAAGTTAACGGAGGCGGTAATAATGGTGACGATGGTGAAGAAATAGAGTTTGTTGATTCGGTTGAGACATCGATGAATGGACACTTGGAAGGACACATTAGCCCATGAGATGTACGATGTTTGGAGAGAGGGAAACCGAATGATGATATTCCCATGTTAGGCGACAAACTTTTTTTTCCAGATTATTTCTTTCAAGTTATGTTGTAAATATTAATTTCATACAAATATTTTTCATTTCAAGGCACGTTGTATTTGTTTCATATTGTTAATCTGAAACTTCATTTTAAACTTGATAGAGTTGATGAACGTGTTATATATAATAGCACTATTTATTCTTTGTCATTTCTTTTCATGAACGTGTCCTTAAATTTGAGATTTGAGATTTGTATTACATTAATATGATTTGTTTATATTTCAATAGCTATGGCACCTCCACGTAACAAGTCCAATGATGCCACCTCCCAAAAAGGAACTAGAAGGATTTGGTCTGCCAGAGAGGAGCAAGTGTTGATGGACTGTTTTTTAGATATAAACAATCCTACATGGAAGTCGATGGAACATTCAAAGCTGGTTATCTTAAGCAACTTGAAAACGATCTAAAGAAGAAAATTCAGTGTGGATTTAAAGGCATACCCACAAATTGAGTCCAAACTTAAAGATTGGAAAAAATATCATGGCCTTATATCATCATTAGTGGGTCTCTCGGGATTTGGTTGGAGCAGCAGTGACAACATGGTTACCAATGATGAAGAAGATGTTTGGAATCATTATATGAAGGTATATACTTTATTACAACTAAAAAATATACTTTTAATCTTAATTTTTTTATCATAGCTCTTCCCCTAACTAATTCTTATTTTTATGTTTATAGAAAGATATAGCTGTAAGAAAACTTAGAACAAAATCTTTTCCGTTCTACCCTGATTGGTGCAAAATTTGGAGCAACGATAGGGCGACAGGAGAGTTTTCTGAGACTTCTACCGATGCTGCCGAGGACTTACAGCAAACTAGAGTTGGTACAAGTACTCACGTTCATGATTTGGATGCTCCTGAGGTGGGACTTGAGGACGTCGATGCTTCTATATCTGCTAATCAAAATAAGTTACCCAAGAGTTCTGGACCAGACCCAAGGAAGCGTCGAAGGATGAACGAAGAAATAGGCAAGGGATTGAACAAAAATTTGGAGAATGGCTCAAAAGCAATGGAACGAGTTGCAAATTCATTAGAAGCAATGGTTGGTCGTCTCGGGCATGAAAAAGACCAAAGTGATAAGAGAGAGCAACTTGATGAACTACTTGAACCTCTTGGATTGTCTCTTACAGAACGGGTGAGCATAGCGATGCAGTTGGCTTTAAAGCCTCGCCTACTCGATGTGTTTCGTGGCTTTAAGAGTAATGAAGCTCGCATGGAAATGGTGAAATTGATCCTCAAAAATAATGATAACTAAATTTTAACTCCCTTCGCCCAAACAATGCTTATGATGAATTATTTTTGTATTTTTGGATTATTTGAGTATCTTTTTTGGATAACGTTGATACTATATGAGTATGTCAGCAATTTTTTATTATTTAAGACTATGTTGATACTTAATATTGACAATTTTAGTATATGCTGGTTCTTTTTAAAAATTAAAGTTGGTGTTTTATGGGAAGTGCTTCAAATATTTTGATTATTTAGTAAAATAGAACTTCTATTATATTATTCATGTTATTGGCAAAACATGTTTTGCTTTTGGATTGTTAAAATTTTGATGGAGCTATTGACCTTTTTTTTTTTTTTTTTAACTTTTCCTCAATTGTTGATGTTTAATTTTTCGACCCTAATGGTTCATATTTATTTTCCAATAATAACCCTTGTTTTATACTTCTTAAATTTTTATTAATTGAAAAATACTCAATATATATATATATATATATATATATATATAAGTTAGATGATGAAATCTTAAGGTTATTATTGGAAAAAAAAATTAATACTGAGTCATATCCTATTGCTACCAAACGTCAGATAAGATTAAGCACAGGATTAAAACATCTAATCCTGGTGCTACCAAACGTCAGCTTCTTATAAGAAACAGGATTATTAATCCTGATGCATAATAGTGAGGACACTAATAGTACCAGGATTAATAATAATGCTTATCCTTGTCTGGCTACCAAACGGCCCCTTACAGTGGCTGCTATTCTGAATCCAAAACTCCATTTGAAGCCCATCCACAATGGAGTAGTTGTGAAAGTAGACCTTTTCTACTGCAAATCAGAAATCTGATTGAATAATTGGTAGCTGTTCTTTAGCAAAGCTGCAACCTGCATCAAGCGAACCATCACAGCTATGTGGGATGGAAACACATAGGTGTTAAAAACACACGAGAGCTGAATCAATTTAATTAATGTTGGAAATAGTATGAACTTCTCTCGGGTCATAATTGCCTATATGACCATGGAGACTATCATTCATATTGGCTTTACAATCACAACACTTTCTTTTATTTCTGAGGAATCAATTGATAAAGCTATTTCTTGTGTATGAAAAATGTACTAGCACTACTACTAGTTCGTGTACATATGGTGCACGAAAAGGATGAAAGAAGAAAAAATTAAACCCAGTTGTTCGGAAGTGAAAAATCATGAAATCTAAAGGAGGAATCTCTGCGTATCTCTTGCTAAGACCTGTTCTCATCCGGTATATCGATGCCAAGGGACTACCCGATTTGCATTTGCAACCGAGCCAATTGAGTTTCGGGAGGTAGTGACATCGCGGTTGGGGTGGTGGTGCTAGGAGTTGCGCTGCCATTGCTAAAGTAAGATAAATCTCGGTCCCACGAGAACACGTGAAGGCAAATAGGCACATGTGCATGTCGGTGCAATGAGAGCTTCGGCTTAGGGAAACAGTATCAAAGCATCGTACGGCTCCCGTAGTCGAAACCATCCACGGTAGGACTTTCGATTGGATACTCTTGAGACAATCGGGAGTTTGCTCGCTCTTGTTGCCTCTTCATAAAGACCGCTCGCCCGACCTTGTTGAAGGTGCATTATCATCACCTTCGATCGAGGAGATATAGATGAATCCGCCAAGTTCAAGGAAATCTTAGCGACAGCAACTAGAAGAATGCGTATGTATGTATAATAGTGTATCTGTAACAACTAGAAGAATGAGTTATTAACCTCTTGTGTGCGACTAATGGCGAATCCGAGCTTCATGTCACCCTCTCTAAGCTTTATTTCAACTGGAACCTCTCCTCCAAAAGGACAATACCAGAGACGAACTGCTCGAACCACACCAATGTCGACCCCATGGTAATCCTCAAAACCATATAGGCTTACGTTTGCAACATCTGATAAGTCAGACAATGATGTAGCGGTAGCCTTAAAAACAAAGTAACGATAAAACCAACGCTGTTGAGATCGCGCACGACTACCAGCAATGATCTTCCAAACCACGTTGAGGTCTAAAACCTACCGCGATCTAGGCAACAATTTTCGTTGATTCACATGAATACCGAAAACTGGAATAAAAAGACAATCAATTCTCATAAAATTCAAAGCTAAATTCGGAATTACATTGAAGCCTATATTTATAGGACTTATAAAGCTTGGGAAACAAGTTAAAACTTCCTAAAAACTAGCCTAACCAATATAGTAACCTAATAGGACTTAAATACATCAATTAAATGCCTAAATCTACTTCTAAATATAAAAATACTACCCTATAAATTATAATTCCGAAAATTACAATATAATTAAAAATAACTAGATATAATATATTATATCTTAATACCAATTTAACTTGATCCTGCATCATTCTCCTCGGCTTCGAAAAAATTCGTCCTCGAATTTGAAGTAGGGCAGAAAGAGTACGTTTGATGCTTGTTCTCCCACTTGGCCTTGACATTAGAATCTATAAAATTTCGTATCCATGGCGAGTTCTGAACATGCCGACTTGGGTGACGACATCCATCCAATCAGTCCAATGGATCTTTATAAAGTCGTGGAGTAAAAGCTTGTTAATGAAACACGAAGAAGATGTTTGTGGAGGGGGAAGATCAAATGGATCTGTGTAATGAGTATTGATTTCAGAATCAACAATCAATACTTCATCATAGACTGGCGGTTTATTCCAATCGATAATGGGTTGAGGAGTGTGGGATTGAGATTCAGAAAAGGGCCAGAAAAAATCAAGTGATGATGCAATTGACATGATATGGAAGTGATGAAGATGAACGAAAAAATAAAATAAAATAAATCGATATACCAGGTTTCGGCTCTGATACCAACTGATGTAGCGGTAGCCTTAAAAACAAAGTAACGATAAAACCAACGCTGTTGAGATCGCGCACGACTACCAGCGATGATCTTCCAAACCACGTTGAGGTCTAAAACCTACCGCGATCTAAGCAACAATTTTCGTTGATTCACACGAATACCGAAAACTGGAATAAAAAGACAATCAATTCTCATAAAATTCAAAGCTAAATTCGGAATTACATTGAAGCCTATATTTATAGGACTTATAAAGCTTGGGAAACAAGTTAAAACTTCCTAAAAACTAGCCTAACCAATATAGTAACCTAATAGGACTTAAATACATAAATTAAATGCCTAAATCTACTTCTAAATATAAAAATACTACCCTATAAATTATAATTCCGAAAATTACAATATAATTAAAAATAACTAGATATAATATATTATATCTTAATACCAATTTAACTTGATCCTGCATCAGACAATGACCCATTATTTACTGTAGAAGAAGCTGTATCTCCATATATCTGGCTCAGAAAGAAACAAGGAATAAAAATAGTGCAAATGCCAGAAAGTACAAGGGTAACAAGGGCTAACAACTATTCAAAGTCGAGCATAGTAATGAATGAGCATTTTTAGCTTGACACGTCTACATGAAAGACTTATATGCCTTGTTTGGATAGATGGTTCGTTGTGGTTTGTGGTCTTTTTCGTGGTTTTGTAACAATTTAATCAAAAAGTAAGAGAAAGATAAAGAGGAAAATCGTGAGAGTATCATGGACAGAGAGTGAAAATCACGAACCACAAAAACGGTTTATGTGAACACGACCTATGACCCTGTAAGAGGCCAATCAGTTTGGCTCTTTGGAGGCATTTGAAAATAGTATTCCCTCCGTTTCTAAATAACTGTCTTGTTTTCCTTTTTCATTCGTTCCAAAATAATTGTCGAGTTTTTAAACATTTTTTGTAAGAAAAGACTTTTACTTTTTTACCCTTACTTTCCTTGTTACTTTAACAACGGGTTCCACTTTCACATGGGCTTTAAAGTAAAATACATAACATACCTATATTTATAATAGAGTCAATTAGTTTTTCTTAATCTGTGTGTCGGGTCAAACAAGTTAGTTATTTAGGAACGGAGGGAGTAACGGAGGGAGTACTTTGTTTGGCATTTACCTTGGTAAGTAAGGATTCAGTCGAATGTTCATGAAGACAATAGGGACCCGATGCCGAGAGGCATTAAGCCATGCATTTGCTCTAGCAAGGGTGTCCTCCAGATCGTTGTACCGAGAAGCATCTCTACCGGAGGCTTTTGGAAGCAGGAGAATGGAAAGAAAGCAGCTTGAATTGGGAATTGATAGTAACTCCTGCATTCTCCTCTCCCATGGATATGAGACGTATCCATCATGAAGTTGAGTCGTGGCCAATGCACTCACCATCCTGGAAGTCCTTGAAGCTGCATGCAGTTGGTATGGCAAGGTAAGACATGGATTAAAAATCAGATTGACAGATTCTTACAGAAAAGAAGATGCCACGCGTATTATCATATTTGAGTATACAACTCCATCTTGAAAATGGGACCTTGAAACATAACAGTAGGGGCCCATTACTCGCACAATTGGAATATATTTTGCTGATCCTCTAAATCAGTCCAGATTTTCATACTGGTAAGTATCAAATTAGTTCATAAAACTGCCCTATGTCAGAGTCTCCTTTTGTACTTAAACAAATGCAACTAAATAGCTGCATATTACCAGTAGGAGCAAGAATCATCAATTCCTCCAGCCCAATCAGCGTCAGTAAGTGTAAGAAAGAATATCTTGCCAATTTTTATTTTTAGTAAACAGAATTCCTTTCCCAGGAGCATATTTCAACTATCTCAAGATTCTCATCACTGTATTCATATCTTGTTCACCAGGATTATGCATGAATTGACTAACAATACTCAATGCATAAGCAAGGTCAGGTCTCGTGTGAGCCAAGTACAAGAGAGGAAATCAAAGAATGTTACAGTTTCTGGGTACTTTAGGCACCCTATATTACCATCACTGACCTTAGGAGGGTTGAAATTAAAAGTTCTACTTATGACATTGAGTAGCACAGTAGAGAAATGTACCACTCATTTACCATTTTATACTTATAAGATGATTGTTTGTTTTGATTAAAACAAGGTGAAATTAATTAGGGCTCTAAAATATTGTCGAAGCCTTATGATCGGGGAACATGGAAAATACACAAATAGTAAGGCTAGGCACACAAAATTAGTGTTTCCAGAAAGATGGTAGGAATATGTTTCTTGGAAGGCCAGCTAACTTACCGAATTCTCTCAAAGGTTTGGTCAATTATATCAATCTAGAATGAAAGTACTTCTGGGTTTTTCTGTAAAAGTACTTTTATCCATCAATGTTTTATATATCTTTTACATTTCATTTAGGGTTTGGGTAACATGTGCCCTAAGGGCACATTTTAGTATTTGTTTTTAGAAAGTTTTTGCATTGGTATTCATGTTAGTGGCTTTGGAAATTGTAGAAGTTATGAAATAATGAAAAGTTTCTAAAACAAGGATGTTTAACATGTGCCTTGAAGTGAGTTTGGATTTAGCAAGCTTTTGAAGAACCTATCCTAACTCATTCCCTATCTGAAGAGGGTAAGCCAAGCCTGGTAGCATTACAAATTAATTTGGCCGAAAAAGTATACAAAGTCATTTAATAAACCTTAATGGTACACATGAAGCCCAACTGTTTTGGGACACATGAATCCCAACTCGGTTCATATAAATATAAAATAACATTTAACTCTCATCTCTCATTGACACAAACCCAAATTGCGCCGCATCCTAACCTCTAAACCCAAAAAAAAAAAAAAAACCCTAAATGCTTCGCACGTCATCTCTACTTTCACACAAAAACCATTAATAAACCATAGGCCCATCTCATACTCACAAACCCTAAATCCGCCACTACCCAACTTCAAACCTAAAAAAAACCTAATTTACGCGCACCCTTAACATCTCATCTTTTAGACAAAATTCACTCCTAAATGCTCCGCACCTTCCATCCCTAAATCAATTTGTCTGAATGAGATTTTTCTCTCATTGCTCATCCTCACAAACCCTAAATTCGCTGCTACCTAACTTCAAAAATCAATTTGTCTCAATGGGATTTTTCTCTCATTGCTTTTTCTTCCACGAGTTGTGTCTTTTCTTATTCAAGACAGATCTTCCCGTTTCTGGTGGATAGAGACTTTTAGAACTCTTGATAACATTAGTATGAATAAATTATGTTGGGCAAGTGCTGAAACGCTGCCCTTCATGGTTTGAGGCCAAAATTGATGTTGGATAGCAGTGAGTAGGGATTTAGATTGATATTGGTTAGCAGCTGTGAGTGCCTCGATCCGTAGATCGTTCCCTCGGGCCTTTTTCGCTCTTGGACTTCCCTCTGTGATCGTGTGTTCGATAAACGTGAAAAAATACATTTATTTTGAAAAACAGAGTTGTCAGTCGTCACTCTCGTTTATGAAGTAAAAGAGAGAAAAACTGAGATTGTGGGTTCGGGGGCCAAGTTACGATTTGGGAAGGTTTTACGAACCCATCTCACCCTTTCGGTCTTTACATGTTTGCATGCTCGTATTTAAGTATCGTAGGTTCGTTATTTTATGTGAATGAAAATGTATTACGGAGTATTCATATCTCCGTTTATAATGTACAAATATAATATATGTATTTTCATATCAAATGTAATGAAATAATTATGTACATACTTCAAATATATTTATTTACATATTAAATGGACTAACGAATGGAAGGGGGTTGGTTACCTTCTGTCGTTTTACAGAATTGGGGTCAAGTTCTAGGCCGTTGTGTTATATTGGATCAAGCTAGCTCGTAGGCTGATCGTTGTGCTTCCACTGCTACCGATACGAGAAAAGGAAGACTTATGTTTTGTGTTTATGTTGTGTGTATGTATGTGTGTGTGAAGGAGGGAGAGTTTGAGAACTCTTTTCTTTTCCCTTTTCCCTTTTTTTTTCTTTTTCCTTCTTCAGAGAAGGAAAGTTGGATGTTGTTGTTGTGGTTTTCTGGATGATGTGGGATGAGGGAGTGTTGGTCTGTTGTTGGTAAGTTTGAGGGAGAAAGCTGAGAGTTCTTATATAGGGGGCTGAGAGAGAGATATTTTGATGTTACTTTCGGGGCCAAGTTTGGAGGAAACTTTGTTTGTGCACCGAAGTCTTTAACAGCCAGGCGGCTTGACTTTGAGGGCAAATGGTTGGTTTGGTGCGCGGCGCACCAGGCATGGTGTCCACGCACCAAACTTATTTTTTGGCTTTTTTCAGGCATTGTGTCTTACACTTAATTGGCCCTTTTAAGCTTTGTGTCTTCAGTCTGGACCCTTGATGTTGATCTAACTAAATTAAGTTTGTTTTCATTGGCGGACGTCGTTAGTCCTGTTTGATAGGTTGTTTCCTAAAATGATCATAAAAACAAGTGTTAGTCCATTTATAAATAAACAATTGTTTATATGACAATTCGTATAATGTAGGTGTACGAATCCTGGGTGTCTACAGCAACGAGTAGGGATTTAGATGGTTTTGGATACAATGGTTTTATTGCAAATGGATGAAGAAGATTAACGAGGTTCAGGCTTGGTTGGTATTAGCTAGTTTGCAAATAATGAGTCATCTTTTACTGAATGTGTAACGTTTTGATATATACCTTCTTTCTAAAAGATATTTATTTGGTTTTCCTTATTTTCTTAGTATATTTTTCCATTTTCTTACATATCCTCCCTTCATCCCTAAAAAAGTAACAACATTTTACTAGTAAAACTTTTTAATATCCATACCTTTGCTTCTTTATATTTCCTTTAAATTGCAGTCAAGTCGTATACTACCTCCATCCCAAAATAATTATCGTTTTAGCAAATTGTACACAGATTAAAGAAGCTTTCAAAAAGACTAATCTACCCTTATTTAAGTTCAATTATTGTGGATAAGTTGTAGTAGTGCTTTTTCTCTTTCTTCTTATCAACTGTCTTTAATGAGAGTAATATAATAAGGGCAATTTTGGCAAAATATGAACAAACTTGAAATCTTATAACGTCAATTTTAGGACAAAAAAACTTTGATAAAACGACAATTATTTTGGGACAGAGGTAATATTTTTTCTGTTTGACATGTTAGATAAATACCTTATCTTTGAGAAGAAAGAAGAAAAAATAAAAATATGTAGAGTTGTCACATAAATTTCAAAAGTGCAAATCTTTTTCTGGAACAACCCAAATTGGGAAGTATTGACTCTTTATTTGGGACAGAGGGGGGAGTATTATAAATGAGAAGAAAAATTCAAATCTTTTTCTGGGACAAACCTTTGATTTTAGTTTTGAATATTTTGGTGTATGGATATTTGTTTATTTTTAGGGTCTTGGACTCATATATGAGTACTCATAAGCTATTTAATTACAAAGATATATGTATCAAAATTATATAAAGACAAGTAATTTTTTATAAATCTCCAATAAAAATTAAATCTTCATGTAACATAATCAAATAAAAAGTTCAGAATTGTTACATTGAACAGAGGGAGTAATGGAAAAGAACAATTTGCGATGTAAAAGAAACAAAATTTGCAAGTAAGACTTTCCATCCACTTGTACGTAAATCAATAAAATCACAACCAGAATATTGATGACAAATTTATTAGATTTCTTGTTCATACTAGAAAGTAATTTAGAAAAATATAGCTTGAAAGTGAGAGACTAGAGAATATTTCCATTTCACTTCCGGTGAAAGTTCTCATTCATGATGGAAAAGTGCAGAAACAAAATTCATTGCATCATCATTGAGAACTCAAACATCATTCGCATCATTTCGTATTTCACATACATCCATTTGAGCTACTTCATAGTTAAACTATCAGATCTGCACGCAAAAGAAGCATACGTTCTTTTTCTTTTGTGTTGCAGTGGTGGTGATGGTCTTAGTTCTATTGATTTTTTGGTGTAATCTTTACTTGTCATCTTCCGCTAAGAAAAAAAAACCTTCAAAGGAACAAGATATTGGTCAAGAATAATTTTTGTGGTCTAAAGCGAGGAGTTTGTGAAGAGACGACCTTCATTACGTTAGGTCAGCAACATAATTGGCACGCAATATCAAGACATAAGTTTTCTAGATTTAAGTTATATTGAAATACTCGTCCACAGAAGCGAATGCCCCCTTCAAAGATTTTAAAACTAGACATGAAGCAGACAATGAATCCAGCTCTAGAGCTATAAAAGACTATGCGAACCACAACGATAAACACTTGAATTAAAAGCCACATGATTTTATGCATTTCATCACACAGGTCATTATCACAACAGACATCTGATATTTATCCAAAATTCAAGACCAGTCCTAAGAGAAAAACCATTTTTCAGTTGCCCCTCGGAATGCTTTCTAGGGAAGAAACCAAGATCCTCAACTCAAATACAAATGCATATTTTCTCTCTTTTAACAAGAGACATATACTAAACAAACAAAGCAAGGCGATCCACATTATATATACAAGCTCCGTCCACTATAATCACCCCCCAAGGATTTGAATCTTCATATCAATTAAGATATTTCTACATGCATTTAGAAATGTAAGATTACTGGACTTATTAGGTCTTGGGTAAAATGTCCTTTTTGTCCAATTAGAATTATCCAGATGTATGAATATTGTATATTTATAAAGATGATAATACACAAGCAAGTACCTTATAACTCACATAGTAGCATAACACATATATGGGTAACGCATAAGCTAACAAAAATCCTTCTTAATCATACATATAGCTAGGCTTACATTCTGGCCAGAGTCATCTTATCAAAATATATGAATGTATTAAGAGATGGTAACAATACGTCATCTATACTATTTACCAACTCCTTGAGAAGATGAAAATAGCCAGAGAAGTGATCACCGATTTATATGGTCAATTTAAGACCATAGTAAAAACATAACTATGATCTTAAAGCGACTACATAATCTCTCTCATTCATTTACAACAGGATTTCACCATAAGCTAAGCCAATATTAGCTTTTGGAGTGTTCAACTTTTGGCTTCAAAAGCACTCCCTCCGTTCCAAAATAACAAGATTTAAAATAAAAAATAAAAACTTCAACCATCTTTGATAAATAATTGGTTTAGTGGTTCGTGCTCTTTTATCATGGTTTTGTAATATGATTGAATAAAAAATTAAGCGAGAGATAGAGGAAAATATGGTGAGACCAATCAAAAAGAAACTAAGTGAAAACCAAGAATTTAAAAACCACAAACCACAGCACTATTCATGTATGAGGACAATCTTATTTGTTTATGTATTTACTTTTTTTATATATTCTCAAGCAACCCTCGACTGGTCTCAAAGCAATAATACTCATTTTATTTTTTTATCTCGTAATGTATGTATATGTTTGCTTTCCAATTACAAAACTTTTTACTCTTAATAAAAACTTGGTCACTAATGAGTTTTAATAAATTTGGCACCTGATATTACTGCATCACATTCTGATCCTTCACCTGATATTGCTACCTTCTTTTCAGATAGTGCTTTAATTTGTCCCGTTCTTCTATAGCAGCGTCCCTCTCAGCCATGATGTGCTGAAATTTCTAATTATGCATAATAGCATTCTGATCCTTTACCTTATATTGCTGCATCACGTACTGCAATAAAGAAATACCAACAACAAATTACCTCAAGTGCTTTATGTTCATATAGATTGATAACTGGAACTGATCTTTCATTGTCTTGATCAGCATAGAGCAAGTTTTGCAAATCTCGATTTTCTTATATCTTCCACCACCACTACCTGATTTCTACCTGAAGACAATAAAAGATCGTGTACAAATGTATATATCCTGTTATTTATAGTAATTTTAGAAGACATTCAAAGAGTGCAAATTCATTTCTCGTTAATACCAATGCAGCAAATACATTCATCCAAGGAGTGCAAATTCATTATTCGTTAATAACAATGTAGCAAATACATTCATCCATGGACATTGCATCTGATGTTCCGTTTTTAGCAACCTGTTTTAAACGGAAAACTGCTATATTTAGTAGGCTAATATGCATCTATCATTATATATATATATATATATATATATATATATATACATATGGGGGAGTATTTAATGGTTACTATTTTATTTAACCATCAATAGTTACTCTCATTATCAACCATTGGATCAAAAATTAAAGGTTGAGATTTAATGGTTAGTTGGAAAATATAATTAATGCAAGTAGATGAGTCATTTAATGCATTAAATCTCAACCTTTAATTTTTGATCCAATGGTTGATAATGAGAGTAACCATTGATGGTTAAATAAAAAAATAACCATTAAATACTCTCCCATATATATATATATATATATATGTATGTATGTATATATATTGATTTAGTAATTTTTATAGTGAATTTGGTATTTATCATTGCAAAAATAGTACTTTTCTATTAATATATGGAGTACTTTTTTTTTTTCCCGAGGTCTTTGCACCATTCAATAAAGTGTTATTAATCTATTGGCACGTTAAAGTCCGCAAAATGACCAAAGCAAAATGACCAAAAATTGAGTTGCTTGTTCCATTGTAATATACTCTATCTATTTCAGGTATAGAGTCTATAATATTATTTTGAAATGTTTCAATTAAATCGTCCACTTTCAAAAGTTACGCCTACAATTTTCGTAATTTTTTAAGTTTACTAATTATTAGACTTTTCAAAAATAAAATTTTCAGGTGAAATGTGAAGGAGTATCATTTAATTAACTTTTAACCGCGGCCCATAACTCAAACCTGAAATCTATACTTAACTTAAAATAGTCTCACAGCAACTGTATCTACGCACTTAGTGGTTTCTTTTCTCCTTTCGTTCTTTTCCTTTCTTCCTTAATAACACCCCCTCATCTCAAAGAATATTTTATTTTATTTTAGTTTTGTCTACTTGATTAAATTTTATAAAAATTACTTTGTAATAACAAAATAATAAAAGTTGTAGTTATTAGCATCTTTTTAATAGTTTAAAACATTGAGATTGTAATCCAAAACACAGTAAATATAGTTAGATTTTGATTTTATTTTGTCTCACTTTGAATCTTTTTGATCAATTTTGATTAAATTTTGACTAAAGATGTATATATTTTTTTGCCCTTACGAAATTCTAAACTTACAAAATAATTAAAATTTGATTACCTAAGCCATAATAAACATATCTTAAATATTAATTTGATGTAATATACTCCCTCTGTCCCTAAATTATTATCTTGCTTTCCTTTTTTATCCGTCCCAAAATAATTATTTTGTTTGAAAGTTTCCTTTTTAGGATAATATTTTTACCATTTTACCCTTGGCCCACATGCACATCGGTATTAAAGGAAACTACATGCTATATCAATATTAATAATCAAGTCAATTGATTTGTCTTAATTCGTGTGTCAGATCAAACATGACAATAATTTAGAGACGGATGAAATATAATTTATTGACTTTTCAATTCAGAAAGTGAGTTATTTCTTTTTAAGAGAGTATTGTTTTAACAAGAGCAAGTGGGACTTGAAACCTTTTCATTCTGAGTTTCCTCCATATTTCCATTGAGATTCAACCCCCCAAGTCACCAAGTCATCTAATAAAGTGATCATAGCGCAATCTCACCAAAAGATGAAGGAAATGGAAAGTCAAAAGGTACATCCGGGCCATCGAACTTTTAGCAAAATTGCAGTCCGGTTACTGAAACTTTAAAACTATATTTTGGACCACCGTACTTAAGTTCTGTTGCAACCAAGCCCATTTTTTTTGCGGACGTTAGTTCAGCCATTAAATTTACATGAAATACCCATTTTACCCCTGTCTTCATCTTCTTCCTCTCTCTTAAACACACTAAATTGGGTTTTCGGGTACATACTTGAAATGAAAAATATGGAAATATCTGGGTTTAAGCAACAAGATTGGAACCCTAAAATTGAGATACAGATATAGGTTTCGCCAACATATTATCCCCTTATTACAGAACACTAATAAGATTGGAATAGAGTGCGGTAGCAGCAGAGCATGAAGCAAAGCAGTGAACCGAGAAGAAAACAAGGATGTCGTGCCTAAACATTTCCACTAATGTCAAGCTTGACGGCGTTGACACCTCCTCCGTCCTCTCCAAAGCCACCTCCACTATCGCCAAACTCATCGGCAACCCTGAGGCTGTATATTCTCTCTCTCTCTCTCTCTCTCTGTATGTTTATTTTTGCAAGTAAATGTTAAAATTTCTGGTCTGATTTTTCGTTTTCTTATGCTAGTGAAAACCCCTTTTCGAAATTATAGTTAATTTGAGAAGAATTGGAATTTGTTAGGGTTTAATTCAAGAAATAAATGAAATAGAAACAGGTCTTGAATTTCGACTTGCCCTTTTGCTATTTTATCTTTATTGTGCCCTAAATGATGGTTTTCTTGGTGAATAATGCTATCGTTACCAAATTTTGTTACACAACTCTGATGGAACCAGCAGTTTCTGACCAATTGCAGAAGAGCGTGCTTTGATGAGCGTTTTTCTGGAAAATCTCAACTACGCACGCACATGTGTAATATTTATATATGTATATATAGTTTGTGTGTGTGTGAGTGTTAATTTTGTTTTTTGTTGGGTTTGAGTTTGAGTTTCAAATTCAAATTGGAGGGGTGGAGGGTTTAATGGGTCGGAATGGAATATTGCCGCCTTTGCTTAGGGAGGATATATTTGTGCACTTTCTTGTTAATGTTGGGTTTTGAGTTTGAGATTTTGCTAGAATCAATAGAGGAAGGGATAGAGGAAGAAGTTGAAGATAGGGGTAAAATTGGTAATTCACATTAATTTAACGGCTGAACTAACGTTCGTCCAAAAAATGGGTACGGATGCATCAAAACTTAAATATAGTGCCAAAAGTGTAGTTTTAAAGTTTCTGTGACCAGATTGCAATTTAGCAAAAAGTTCGGTGGCCCGGATGTACCTTCTCCCGAAATGGAAATAAAGAAGTTCGAGGAAGCGTATGATTTGGTTGTTCTTGTAAAGAAAGTTATGCGGATCATGGAAGGAAAAGATATGATGGATCTTAATTAATACTCCCTTCGTTCCGGATAAAGAGTCTACTATACTACTATACTATTTTAGGATGTTTCATTTAAAGAATCTACTTTTAAAAAATTATGCTTACAATTTTAATAATTTTTCATCTTTACCCTCCACTTGGGTTGTAATTAATCATCTTGGTTGTGTTTAAGTGTTTTTGTAATTATGACCAAAATCCAATGACATTAATACCTTAATAATTAGACTTTTCAAACGTGGACTTTTTGGGTGGAACGGAGGGAGTATTAGCAATAAAATTGTTCTTATCTCTTAGAGTCTATTTGTTAAAACTGAATATTAAACTCTGAAACTGATATTTGAAAAAGTAGAGCTAATAACATTAGTTTATTACCTATTAACTTAAAATTTTGACTATTTTTTAGGGATACTTAATTTATTAAATAATGTAATATTGCATCATCAAACAATCATATTTATAAATTTACTTAATAGTTTCCTAATTTAGTTTCTCTTAATTTTGATAACTTGCATTGATCTTTGATCTTATATTTTCGTTTTTTATTTTCTCTTTCCTCTCTCTCTCTTCTCTCTTTCTTACTTCTTCATTGAATTATTACAAAACTACAAAAACAACAACAACAAAACACGAGCTATTAAATGAATAGAATGTCTAAGGGCTTATAGCGTAAGAGAAAAAATAAGTCTACTACAAACTAAAACTTTCTTCTTTCCAACAACCAGCGTTTGTAGTCCAACGGTTAGGATAATTGCCTTCCAAGCAATAGACCCGGGTTCGACTCCCGGCAAACGCATTATTCCTTTTTGCTAGCCAAACAAAGCAACACTGAACAAACCAGGGTCAAAAGGGCATAAAACTATATTTCTTCCCTTAACTATCTTTCTGCCAGGAAAACTCAGTTTATTGTAGCTTTCTCCAAAACCTCTTAGAACCATTGAGATCAAATATCATAGAAAAAAAGAATACTCTGTAATATGCAAGACCAAACACCATTTCATCTGGTTGGGTATTCTGTTTCTATCAGGAATTAAGCTGACATTCGTCAAGAAAACAGAAGAACTTGGCTAAACTCATGACTGTTTACATGCCTAAATCTGCTAATTTTGCTGCGGATTCTAATTCTATCATTACGCGAGAAACGAAATTACTTCAGTGGTTGATTTCTTTATTTTTTTTTTATTTATTTATTTTTGGCTTTGGCACCAAAACGAAGGGATAGTTGGTTGCTTTCATGGACAGTTTAAAGGTTTGGATTCGGAAACTGGATTGCTTATGTCTAATAGTGGCAGACGTTTTAGCTAATCTACGCCATATATAGTACTCTTGTAGCTCTAGTGATCTTTGATCCTCTTATGGAATCCCTTCATCTTCTGAAGGAGGACACGAGTCTGGCCTTTAGTTTTTGTTAAGCTTTAGGTTTGTTTCTTCATCGCTTGGACCCAAAAACAAATAAAAAAATAATCACACCTAGCCATTGTGCAATATGTTCAAAGCTTGAGATCAAATGAAATTGCAAAGAGATGAAGCAGTAGATGAACAAGGAAGCACTAGATACGATTGCCAGCATTCAAATGTGAAAAACAAGGCCCTCCGACGGCAACGGGAATTTCACAATTATGAGAAAATTTATATCTTACGAGTTATTACATTAAACAATTGACACGTGACGTTCATCTAAAAGTGTATTATGAAAATCGAGAGAATCTTCTCACGAAAAATATCCCGATGCTGGGGGTTTTCACACCCCTGAAATTCAATCTCATGGACGAACTTCCAATTGTTGCGGCCGTGAATCAACAAATATATCCCCCGAAGCTCTTACACGCGCCCATAGCCGTTAATTGTTGCGGCGGAAGAGGGACTGATATCTGCTTTTGAGACCATTATAAGTTTTAATCATGAAAGTTGTATCTTTAAATTAATTAATTAACAAACATGCAACTTGATTGTCAAGAAGAAATTTGACTGTATTTTTTTTTTGGGACCCAAATCTAATTACTTTAGCAAAAGCCAAAGTGAGAAAAAAGTGATAAACCGAAAATTAAACCATGCTTTTTGGCGGTAAGGAAATCAGTTTATTTGCGCCAAAAATTTATAAGTACTCATTTCTTTAAAATAACCTTTTTAGTGAAATTCATATTCAAATGTTGCTAAATGTAATGTAAATGATTCCATAAATTTGCATTCAAAACATGTCCCTTATCCAATTCATTTTGCAAGGAAAATAATATTGTCTTAATTCATACTTTTAATCGGATATCATCATTGCTTTTTTTTGTCTTTTGAAGTTATGATAGCTCATCAATTCTTTATAGCGTGATTATAAATTAGTTCATTAGAATAATACAGATTTATTGTTTAATAAATCAACTCTAAGATTACAATCTGAAAATTAAAGAATCATATTAAATTAATTACGTAAAATTTAACTGAAGGAAGAGGGTTGCTTTAAGCAGTCTACTAATTAAATTAGCGTGAAAACTTTGTCATATCCTATGAACATGAATCTAGAATAATCACTAAAAGAGTAAACGTTAAGGGGTTTGTTCGAAGCCTGGGAATTTGTGACTTTTTGGCTGCTGAATTATTGGCTGTAGCATCGGGGCTTGAGTTAGCATGGGGAAGGGGACTTCGCAAGGGGATTGTGGAGACGGAGTATTCTGTCGTGGACGAGGTGCTTAAGAGCCAAGCTGGCTGGATAGGCTGGCACCGGCGGGGGCTTGTTCAGACTTGTATAGCTTGGCCGCGAAAAGAGTGGGATTGAAAGGTGGTCCATATTTTGTGCGAAGCAAACCAATGTGCCCATTACATGGCCAACAAATTTGCAGATATTCCTCTGGTTTTATGATTTTTGAGTCACCTGTACGTGATGTGAAGCATAAGTTGTTGATGGATAATGTAGGTGTGGGTTGGCCGAAGTGTCATGTTTGTTTGCAAACCTTTGGGCCTCCTTTGTTTGAAAAAGAGAAAGGAATAAAAAAAGAAAAGAAAAAGATTGTATTTTAAGTGTTAGCTGACTTTGTTCCAAAGACTATTTACTCGAGTTTAATTCCTAAAGCATAAGTCAGCGTGTGAAAGATTGTGTTTCGACTCTCCGGGCCGGGTGGAGGTGTGCTCAAGATGACACAAATGAACCAACCACCATATATGGACCAAATCAAGAAAGAAAGAAATCCTAGAACAAAAATTGTTTCAAAAAGTATGATTGTCAAATACGTATCAACTGGGAAAGTAATCTCATTTATTTTCTTAATTACCTTTTCATAATTATTCCTATGATTTTCTTTTAAATTTCTATGAAAAGAGATCTTGTTCAAAATCAGTTCCTTGATTCATTGCTTAAATGTTGCTTGATCTTCCCTCGGAAACCCCGACAAGTTGGAATCCACATTCATAAGCAAACTAGTAAACTCGATAATGACAAGTCAACTTTTTGGTACGCATGGAATTGCATTCAGCATCTTACTAATTAGAAACTTTAGACATAATAATTAAAATAAAAAAAAAAAGGAAAGAAAAAAGCTCAAGATTAAATAATTGACACCTTTATGGAAAAGCCTAAATTAACGTTGAGGGGATTTTTTGAAGTCCTTCTACCAAGAAAAGAATATAAAGCCATTAAACAAGGAAACTAATATTGGAAGAAAAAAAGAATCATTTATTAACATAGAGAGAGAGAGAGAGAGAGAGAGAGAGAGAGCTTAACTTAACTGGCAACTGCTACTAGTATATATATATATATAGTAGTAGTTAGTTAAGTTCAGTTGGAAGTGAAAGAGCTAGGTGAGTTGAAACTTGAATATAGCAATGGCGTCCTTCAAAAAGGGTACTTGTGCTTCCTTATGCTCTTACTTTCTTTTGTTCTTCTTGTTTCTTTGGGGCAATCTCTATGTGCTTCAAGTTGAAGGAACCCAAAATTACAAGGATGCCCTTGCGAAGTCGTTCTTGTTCTTCCAGGGCCAGCGATCCGGGAGGATCCCGACATTCAACCAGCAGCTCACTTGGAGGTCCGTTTCGGGTCTATATGATGGTGCTCTAGCTCATGTATGTATACATTATACATTATTTCTTTGGTTTTTTTCTTCGTTTCCTCTAATTAATGCAGTTTTCCACAACATATAACTACTGAGTATTGTATATATCTAACTTATTTTTGTTATCCAAATTAACTATATATATATAATTTAGTGTTCTCAAATATTTGGCCCAATTAAACCATGGTTGAAAGCTACGTACTTTGACAAAATCTGAAAGTAAAATGCAAAAAACACGACCTTCTCCGCCCTCCCAACCCATACTCACGGCGATGATAAGGTCATATGTGAGGTTTCTACTCGCTCATAATCATTTAGATTTGTTCAACGAAGATGTGGTTATAATGAAGAAGGGCACGAATAGGTCGCGCTTGCATTGCATAACAAGGGGGAGACATACATAGAGAGAGAGAGAGAGAGAGAGAGAGAAATGGAGAAAAAAGAAAGAATAAAAATTTGAAAATGGGGCATTTTCCTTTTCAATTCCTTTCGTCTTCTTTTTCAAATTTTCACTCTCTTATAATAAGTCCCTGAATTTAAATTGCTCTATTTAATTATCTGTTTGTCCTAAAAGTTTGGAAGCATGCCTTCAAAACCACCAAGTCTTCAAGGCCCGTTCTGGATCGTAAGTACTCAAATAGGTTTTAAGTCTATCTTATGATTTATGTTCCATACATTTTTATTAATTGACTAAATAATTATTTAGTGATTACTTAATACTCTCTCAGTTTCAATTAAAAAATCTACGTTTGAAAAGTTTAATATGAATATATTAGTATATTTGAACTTGGTTACAATTATAAAAACGTTTGAGCATACATTAGATATTTATATCACATAATGGAGAGTAAAACTAAAATTACGGAGATTGAAGTATAATTTATATATATAAAAAAAAACTTTTATATAGAATATCTGAAAATAGAATAATGAACTCATTGTGACACAATAGAAGGACGATTTGGTTTTTTCTTCCTAATGAATAGGTCTCATAGAAAAATTTGCGTGGAATACAAAAATAGAATTCTACAAAACTATTTCTAAATTCAATAAATTTGTTAGAGGTAATATAAATTTATAAGGGCAAACTTAAAAAATGGTCTCCGTAAAATCTAACCAGACATCATCCTTTAACCGAGTTCAGATCCTCTGTGCCACAAGTGTGTGCCCCTTCTTGTGCCACAAGGCAAATCCAATGTTAGATTTAAAAATTCAACCGAAATCCAACATTAGATTTATCTTGTGGCACAGGGAGGGGCACACACTTGTGTCACAGAGGATCTGGATTCCCTTTAACATGTAGTCTTAATCAAATTAGGTCCTTTCATATAGAGATTTATTTTTGTATAAAATTATATCTTACTTAAATTGATTTAGGACATAATTAATTTTTGAGAAAAAATCTATAGGACATATAAGGGATTTATTTTACCTTTTTTTTAATCTTAAATGTCATATATATAAGTTATCTCCCTTTCTTTTTCACTAAGAAATAAATTGCAAGTAAAAGAAACATGATGATCACGAGAGAAAATAAAATATATAGAATACCAGTTTATAGGAAAGTATCATTGAAAAATTAAATATGTACAGGAAAAAAAGTACTCCCTCCGCCCTAAAGTACTGTCTTGCTTTTCTCTTTTGTCTATCCCAAAATAATTATCTTGTTTGAAATTTTTTTTTTAGAATAACACTTTTACCCATTTAACCTTACTTTTTCTTTCTACTTCAAATATGGGCCACATGCACAGGGGTATTAAAAGAAACTACACACTATATCAATATTAATAATTAAGTTAATTATTTTTTCTTAATTTGTGTGTCAGGTTAAACAAGACAATAATTAATAATTAAGTTAATTATTTTTTCTTAATTTGTGTGTCAGGTTAAACAAGACAATAACTTTGGGACAAAGGAAGTAATATATTAGTTTATGGAATCAGCCAACAATATTCTTAAAAAAAATTAAACATGTGTCAATCACATGATTATTTAACGGGTAACATAACAAAAACTTCCATTTAGAATACACACACACACAAAAACAAGCTTGAATAAAAGGAGTTAAGGACTAAATCTGATTATAAGTAGTGGTCAAAGGATGCATGCCTAATTAATTTTTAGATTAAGAAATTAAACCTAAAAGTAAACTTAAGTACATGAATTAGTTTTGGAGTTTGGCCAATTTATAATGGATTTATGGTATTATGAATAGGGCCATTGCCGCATTGGCTATAGTTGTTAGCGTGATGTGCGGACTATACAAGTGGTAGTGTGAAGCCGCGAGGCAGTCTCTTTATAGGCTATAGGTCCCCATCACTTGGAATTCTTTGAGTTCTTGTCATATTTAAAGATTACTTTTTCATCCACCCAAAAAAAGTTCACATTTAAAATTTTTAATATTTACTAAGGATTATTAGAGTTGATCAGTCGCGGATCCAGAAAAATATTTTAGTTAGGTCACAAATTATAACTATTAAAAGTCCTAATTTCGGATAAAACAAAGAGGGAAGAGAGTGTTTATTACCAGGTTTTTTTTTTTTGAAAAACTAGCTTTAATCCATGTCCTCTTCAAGCTCTCTACCAAAATCTGCATCAAAATGACAAAAAAAATGAAGATTTTTGAGTGGAAGAAGAAGGGGTTTGCCATTTTTTGTTCGTTCTGCTGCTCCTGCGTAGAAATGTGTTCGTTATTTGTTTTGTTTTCGTTTTGGCTCGTTGTGACCATGCGGTGACTTCGGAAAGAAAAAAAATTGAGTGGAATCCCTATATAAAACGATAGCGTTTTGCAAGGTAAAAAAAAAAAAAATTCTTTTCAGTAAGATCACGTGCCCCCCACCCTTGGATGTGTATCTCTCCTTGTAGTTGATCATAATTATAAAGATACTTTAACATAGTCAATATGTATGAAGAATAAAGTTGAAAGTTGTGAAAATTATGATCATAATTTTGGAAAATTAACTCTTTAAGTAAAACATCTTAAAATAATGTAGTGGACTCTTTGCTAGAAACGAAAAAGTACTCCCTCCGTCCCTAAATTATTGTCTGGGTTGACCCGGTACACGGATTAAGAAAACTCAATTGACTTGATTATTAATATTGGAATAGTATTGAAATGTGTGTTGTTTCCTTTAATGCCCATGTGTATGTGGCCCATAATTAAAGTAGGAAGAAAAAGTAAGGGTAAAATAGTAAAAGTGATGTTCTAAAAAGGAAAGTTTCAAACAAGACAATTATTTTGGGACGGACGAAAAAGGAAAGGAAGACAATAATTTAGGGACGGAGGGAGTATTAAAAATCTTCTCATTTGTCAAATTCTAGTTATTGAATATCAACTCTGATTGGTTATATTGTTGGTCGAGTCACTGACATAAGGTCAATTCAATTGCTGCATAGTTTGGTGAAGAGAGAGACTACTCGTTTCCTAAAAATTCTATGGCTGTTATATATATATATATATATATATATATATATATATATATATATATATGGCTTATTGGGTATCAACAAGACTAATTAGATAGATATTTAACAATAATTTAATTATATTTTAAGAAATTATAAAATACGTAAATTATAGCACTCTTAATGTAGTTTCAAAAATTATAGTTTTATTCCCTAAACATCATAAATTTTGGTTAGATAGTATCGACTGATTACATATTTTACTGGCATCACCGCTAAATAATGAAACAACCTATTAACAATTATCAAGAAAAAATTTATGTCCAAAATTTTAATTCTTCCGTTCTTAAATTATCGTTCTATTTGATTTTTTTTTAAGTCAAACGAGATGTTTTTTAAATATAAATTTAACGTAAGTATTTTTATTTTTTCAAAATTATAAAATATGTAATTTATAATATTTAAAAAATACTACAAATTACATGTTTTATTATTTTAAAAAAAGTTTTAAAATATTTTATTTAACAAAAAAATCAAACAGAACGGTGAGTAGTTTTTAATTTTAACCCTGACATTACTCATCGTGAAATGAATTGTCGTCAAATCAAATGAGGTGTCATGTCAAGGACAATTTTGGGTGGCGTGCAGGTGGATTTAACGGGAGGCTACTATGATGCTGGAGATAACGTCAAATTTAACTTCCCAATGGCATTTACCACCACCATGTTGTCATGGGGAACTTTAGAACATGGAAAACCCATGGGACCCCAATTGCAAAATGCTAGAGCTGCAATCCGTTGGGCAACAGACTACCTTTTAAAATGTGCAACTGCCACCCCTGGTAAACTCTATGTTGGTGTTGGTGACCCAAATGCTGATCATAAGTGTTGGGAGAGGCCCGAAGACATGGATACCGTTCGCTCCGTCTACTCAGTCTCCCCTAGCAACCCCGGTTCGGACGTTGCCGGGGAAACTGCTGCTGCTCTAGCTGCTGCGTCTATGGTTTTTCGCAAAGTCGATCCAAGATACTCAAAATTGCTTCTAAGAACAGCCAAGAGAGTTTTTCAGTTTGCTACTCAATATAGAGGTTCTTACAGTGACTCACTTGGCTCCGCCGCTTGTCCTTTTTACTGCTCATATTCCGGATATAAGGTACATACATTCCTTTCATATTTTGAAAATGGAAACTTTTTAAGTGAATCAAAAAAAATTATAAAAAAAAAAAAGAAGAAGAAGAAGGTATTAACTCCCACATAAATGCTTTTTAATTTCTAATTTTCTCAGGATGAATTGGTGTGGGGAGCTACGTGGTTGTTAAGAGCGACGAATGATGTAGCTTACTTCAATTTCATAAAATCTTTAGGAGCTAACGATGTACCGGATGTATTTAGTTGGG
Source organism: Platycodon grandiflorus (assembly GCA_016624345.1). NCBI lineage: Eukaryota > Viridiplantae > Streptophyta > Magnoliopsida > Asterales > Campanulaceae > Platycodon > Platycodon grandiflorus. The sequence goes on along the minus strand of CM028366.1, from coordinate 46,833,456 downwards.
ACAACAAATATGCCGGTGCTTGGGTTCTACTATCAAGGGTAAACATGACCATATTATATCACACAACCCAAAACTTAAATTAAGTCATGACGTGCGTACGTGTGTGTATACACACACACACACGTGTGTGGCGCGCGTTTATTTTACCTCTTTAAAAAAAAGTGATGCCGTTCTATTTCTTCTCAAATTTCATTTAATTAGAATGTTTTAAGTTAAATGTGTTGTTGCTTTTGCATGCAGAAGAGTGTGTTGGTTAATGATAAGGCTTTTGAGCCATTTAGACAGCAAGCCGAAAATTTCATGTGCAAAATTCTACCGAATTCTCCATCTTCAACAACACAATATACAAAAGGTACAATAAAAACTAGGCAATACATGGTTTAGAAGTTAAATATGTACTTCGTATATATATATATATATATATACACATGCATTTAATTTATTAACATGAAAATAAAGCAATAATTTTTCAAATTGCTTGTCATTTAAACTTGATGCAGGGGGTCTTATGTACAAAATGAGTCAAAGTAATCTCCAATATGTGACATCCATAACATTCTTGCTTGCAACCTATGGGAAATACATGAGAGCAACACAACACACCTTCAATTGTGGGGCCATGCTGGTCACTCCAAGTGCCCTCCATAATCTTGCAAAGAAACAGGTTTTTGTATCAATCATGATTAAAGTTGGACTTTAATTATTGTAACAAATTAAGTTGACTTATTAGAGTTTGAATTATTTTTGCAGGTGGACTATATTTTAGGAGAGAACCCAATGCAGATGTCATATATGGTAGGATATGGCAGAAATTATCCAAGAAGAATTCATCATAGAGGATCCTCCTTGCCTTCATTTGCAAGCCATCAACAATCATTTGGTTGTGAAGGTGGTTTCCAACCTTTCTTCTATACATCTAACCCTAACCCTAACATTTTGACCGGAGCCATTGTTGGAGGCCCGAATCAAAATGATTTCTACGCAGATGATCGGACAGACTATAGTCATTCAGAACCTGCGACGTATATTACTGCTGCTATAGTTGGACCATTAGCATACTTGTCTAGAAGCTATTAGGATCGATCGGAGGAACTAATTAAGAGTATTAGATATATTTGCCTTTTGTGTAATTTCTATATATTAGTATGTGTCACCAAAGTACTTGTAGGATATGAAAGTTTATCTTGTACTGATCAGTATGATTGTCGAATGATATCTTGTAGTGCTAAGTATGATTTTGATAATGTTAAATTAAAGTTTTCCACGAGCTAGCTAGTTCTTTTAATATAATTGATCATTTCCAACTAATTAAATGAAATTAATGAAGAATGTGAGAAGATCACATTTAGAGATTTTATTTTCATAAGAAAATTTTAATAGTTTTACGGGTGATATTTAGGTGCACTAGGATTACGACGTCATACAATGGTCCTTATTATCAATGAGAATGTAAGAAAGTTGTAGGTTCCATAACTGTCTCATAGCGAAAATTTGCTATGTTTCCTAAAATTTTAGGAGCTGAACACGAAGACTGTCAAGTAGAACCAAATCAAATCAAATCAATTAAAGAGGCAAAGTGACTAAAGCAAAGCTGTTGCCCCACTCTTTCTATATCAAAATTTTAGTTTTTTGTTTTACTAGAAAAACTTAGGTACACATTAATTAAATCTCCATGTTACGTGTTGGTCATCTCCTTGGACAAAAAATCTTCTCTTTGTACTTTCTAGTTTCACCAAAAATTAATATTCCCTTCGTTCTTAAATTATTGTCTTTTTTTTATTTGTACTAAAATAATTATTTTATTTAAAAAATTTTTTAGAAAATATCATTTTTATCATTTTGTCTTTACTTTTTCTCTTATTTTAATTATAGACTACATACATATGAACATTAAAAAAAATTACACATTATACTAATATTAATAATTAAATTTATTTTTTTTAATCCATATGCCGAATCAAACAATACAAAAGGACGGAGAGAGTAACGATAGTCTACTCCACCAAAAAAAAAAAACAAAATATTGCATTAACCTACCAAAATTGTTTCTCTCATATTGAGAACATAATCGCATGGTGCACCATGTTAGTTCCCGATGTTTCCCGCGTTCCGAAATCTTCTGGTTGGTTCTCAAACATGGCTAAATACATATACAACCCCCCACCCTCCAAAAAAAAAATAATACTCCTTCCGTTTCAGACAAAGAGTTCAGTTTTGATTTTTTTTAGTCAACTTAATTAAAGTTTGACCGATAATTAACATAAATTTAGTAATTTTTATAAAGTTTTGAAAGTTGTAATCTATAGTATTCTTAAAATAGTTTTTAATTAATAAAATTTTATTTCCTAAAACATAAGTAAAGTGTGTAAAATTTTAATTTGATTTAGTTACATATTAACTTTTTAAAAAAAAAAAACTTTTTAATTAGAACGGAGGAGTAATAATTAATTAATTAAATGAGAGAGAGAGCAAGAAAAAAACTTAAAACAGTTTTAAAGTCAACAACCCTGTTTTCATTTTCATCTTCTACTACTCTGTACTACTGAGAGAGAGAGAGAGAGAGAGAGAAATGGCGAAGAAAGAAAACATAGTGATGTTCCCGTTCATGGCACAAGGCCATATAATCCCATTCTTAGCCTTAGCTCTACAAATCGAAAAAAAGGGTAACTACCAAATCACCATTGTAAACACCCCTCTCAACATCAAGAATCTCCAAACCACTCTCCCTCCAACCTCCACCATCCGACTCCATGAAATACCCTTCAACAGCTCCGATCACGGTCTACCTCCCGACACCGAAAACACCGATTCCCTTCCTTCAGACATCGTTTTCCGTCTCCTCGAAGCCTCCCGCTCTCTAAAACCCGGGTTCCGAAAACTCCTGTCCGACCTCATCGACCATGGAGATGGATCTCGGCCGCTTTGTGTTATTGCCGACATGTTTTTCGGGTGGTCGGCCGAGGTTTCGCATGAGTTCGGCATCTTTCATGCTATATTTAGTGGGTCCGGCGGGTTTGGATTGGCGTGTTACTACTCGGAATGGATGAATTTGCATCATCTGGAATCAGACGACTTGGTCGAATTTACTTTGCCCGATTTTCCTGAAGCTGGCCGATTTCACGTGACTCAGCTACGCACGTTTATTTTAAAGGCCGATGGTAAAGATCCTTGGTCAAATTTTCAACGTGGGAACCTTCCATTATGGGTGAATGCCGATGGGCTTTTGTTTAATACGGTGGAGGAGTTTGATAATATGGGTTTAATGTATTTTAGACGAAAACTTGGCCGTCCTGTTTGGGCAATTGGCCCGATACTTTTATCTCGATCCAATAAAAACAGTGGGATTAGAGACGAATTATTCAGAGAATGGCTCGACACGAAGCCACCCGGCTCTGTTCTGTATGTTTCATTTGGGTCACAAAATACAATTTCGGCTACACAAATGATGCAGCTAGCGAAAGCTTTGGATGCGAGCGAAAGTAACTTCATTTGGGTTGTTCGGCCACCGTTAGGTTTTGACATAAACGCAGAGTTTAAAGCCGAAGATTGGTTGCCCGAGGGGTTTATTGATCGAGTTGAAGTGCAAAAGAGGGGACTAGTGGTGGAAAAATGGGCACCTCAGGTGGAAATTTTATCACACAAGTCAATTGGGGCATTTCTAAGTCATTGCGGGTGGAACTCGGTGCTGGAGTCGCTGAGTCACGGGGTGCCGTTGATTGGTTGGCCGATGGCGGCCGAGCAATATTTCAATGCTAAGTTTTTGGAGGAAATGGTTGGGGTATGTGTTGAAGTGGCAAGGGGAACAAGTTTTGAGGTGAGAAGTCAAGATATATTGGAGAAGATTGAGTTAGTTATGAGTGAGGATGGGAAAGGGAAGGAAATGAGGAGGAAAGCTTGGGAAATTGAGGAGATAATTAAAGATGCTGCCAGAGAGGAAAATGAGTTCAAAGGGTCTTCAATAAAAGCAATGGATGAGTTTCTTGATGCAGCACTACTAATGAAGGACAAGACAAAAACTGGAATATATTAAGGCACACATATGTACGATGGTCGATGAATTGTTTGCATTTTATCAAGTAAATTTTCTAGTACTTTGATAATCTAGCCCTAATTCACATATGTGGTTTTTTTTTATTCTTTTTTTGTTTTAAATTTATACTTTTTTTCTCACAAGTTAAATTATTTTTATTTCTACCACCAAACGAACCATCGATCAAAACAAGATCATATATTGCTGCTAGAAGAAATTTTTTCACAAAAGATTTATGAGAGTGTATCAGCAAAGTCTCGTCTCCGTCACACGTGAACATTAACTTTTGAATTGGTGCATTAATTCAAGAGTTAAATTATATAAAGTTGGTGTCTATTTAATTGTCGAATCCAATAAGGAGCTAATCATTGCACCCTTAAACTATCTGGAGTTTTCGGTAGCTCCTTTAGATTGGACAAAAACGCGGGCCGGGGGGTGTGGGGCTGCTTTTGAAGCTAGAGAAGCTGAAGGATTTGGCCTCGTGGAAGCTCCGCTCATGAATCGTGGACTGAGTTGGAAGCGTGTTATTATTAAAATGGACTATAAAGAGCTTGCTACTTAGATCCTTTTTTTCGAGTCAAGTTTGTGCTTAGATTAGCAAATGAGGTTATTCATAAGATGGGAAGAAATTTTCTTTTGCATCTTAGTCCATCCTTTTTGGTTTTCTCCACAAGATGTTATTGGCGACATTCTTGTAAAAGAAAGTACACTACATTATTTTCTTCATAATATTAATAGTATAATTTCAATAGGGTTAATTACACCATTAGTCCCTTGACTATGAAATTTTTTACGATTAGTTTCTTAAGAATTTTTTTTTCAAATTTCAATCCCAATAGTATTAAAATTAGACACGCTTAGTCCTTTTGGTGAATGCCGTTAGGATTTATCCGTTAAGTTAGTCATGTGCCCAACACGTGACTTTGGTTAAGGGCTTTTATGAATTTTCATGTGCAAGATTTTTTGTAATACTTAAACAATTTATTCTTCATCCCCTTGTACCATCCCAGCCCCCATCAACCACCACCAGCCACCTGCACAATCTCCGACGAATTTTTCTCTCGAGATATCACTTTTCGCAGCACAATCTTCAGTCTCAGCCTCGACCACCTCAACACTGTCTTCGTAGCACCGATTAGCTTATCAAACTGCCATAAATAATACCCTATCTAACATTATTTTCTCCTGAAGGCACGGCTGTCATCGCCGCTGACGACGCCAACCGGTTCTTCCCAAAATGCTTGCACACAACACGTAACCCCGCGGGTAAACTCTCATTTTGAGCACTCTTCACATTCGTCCCTATCGCCACCTTCTTAACCTCCAGCATCAATTCCTACTCATTGTTCACCGTTGGTGCCATTTTTCTCTCTACCGTACACGGCGGTGCTGCAATTCCTTCCTTTGCTGCACCTGACAAGCTCAACTGGCCCGAAAACTTCAACTTCTCGCCGTACCGCTTTTATTTCGATTTTTTCAATTTCAACATCATGACACGAAACTTTGTCGCCGATTTCACAAGTGAGACAAGAAAATGCAATTTGGATAATTCAGGGACATTAATTCTCAAATCTCAAATCAACGAGATCCAGCATGTTCCTCCTGAAGTTTCGGCTACTGGTTTCCTTGTCAACCATTAACTTAGGGACATTAATTCTTAAATCTCAAATCGACCAAGTGAACCATTAATTTTATGTATTGATTAATGAATTTGGATAATTATGCAAGGTAATTTAAACAATTATTATATTTTCATTCAAAAAAAGGTATGGCTGAAAATGTGAACCGAATAGAGAGCATGGGAGAGAGAGAGAGATAGATGAGGGACTTACTCTAACACCCTTAAATAATGGAATTACTCTAACACCCTTAAATAAGTGATGGAATTACTCTAACACCCTTAAATAATGACATGTGTCTCGCATGAAATTCCAATAATGCCCAGAAAAAAGTCAGGTGCAAGGCACCTGACTGATTTAACGGATAAATTCTAACGGCATTCACCAAAGGGACTAAACGTGTCTAATTGATACTCTTGGGACTAAAATTAAAAAAAAAATTAAGGGACTAATCGTAGAAAAGTTCATAGTCAAGGGACTAATGGTGTGATTAACCAATTTAAATTTATAGCTTTGGTTTACAGTAAACAACAAAGTTTTGAGGATATGATCATCTATTCCAAAAAAGTGTAATATGTCATATTTCAATCGTTGGATCTTCGCCACATGTACATAAAAAATTATGAAATAATTAGTTTTTTAAACTTGTTCTTATCAACTTAACATTTTTCCTTTTTTTCTCCCCCCACAACCGTGAAAAGCATGCCAATTGAAGATAAATCATCATCAATAGAACAAATTAATAAGCTCACGAATGTCAAATTTGATATCTTTACAATTTGTCGTCCTTACTCTCTCTCACAGTAACACACATGACAGTAACAACAATCTATAGATTTACATATCTTGTTTTTTGTTGAAGCCCAACTCGACTCAAATTCGGCCAAACTCGACTCGGCCCCAGCTCGCTTACAGCTAGCTCTAGTTCGAAGCATATAGGATAAGTTAAATTTTCTTATGTCCCTGTCCTTGGAAGTTTGTTAGCTATCTTTGATGTAAATGTTATATCTAATCTAATGTTAGCCCAAAAAAGAATTATGATGAGAATGCTTTCCTTGTATGTGGACACCAAAGTGGACCCAAGTTGGACCAATGAAGACTATTTCGGTGCAACCGTCCAAAACCTAGATCCCCGTCCCTATAGACATGTGAATTCCTTAGGTAAGCAATCAGTCGTATAACTACTAGATAAAGGCAATGGCTAATACCATTTCCTTACGGAAACAATTGTATTATCATTTGCATGTCATGTATGACAGTGGCATCACAACAAATAATATAATATTTTTTTCGTTTTTTAATTATTGTTTTATTTAATTTAGTATACAGATTAAAAAAAATAATTAATTTAATTATTAATATTGATATAATGTGTAATTTTCTTTAATGCATATGTGTATGTTGTTCATAATTAAAGTAGAAAAAAAAGTAAAGGTAAAGTGATAAAAGTGATGTCCTAAAAAGAAAATTTTTTAAACAAGATAATTATTTTAAAACAAAAAAAAAAAATAATTTGGAGACGAAGGAAGGGAGTATATATATAGGAGTATATGATATGAGACTAGATCTACCGTCCAAAAACAAGAGGTGTTTGCAATTTGGATGGATTGCACTTGCACCGCATGAGTTGGGTAAGCTGGATATGTGACTTCTTTAGGTATTGATGATGACATTGACATGGTAAGGTAGTCTTTTTCTCTTCTTATTATCGTCGTTGAAAAATAGAAATTAAATAGACGTCTGAATTTCTTCAACCATACTATTGCATGATGTTGTTGGTCTTAATTTAAGGATATCAAATTGAGTCACGTCAACCGCTAGGCTACGACTAGGAGGGTTAAATTCAAATGGTACATAAAAGGGGTATTTTTTTTCTTCTTGTTTTTGCTTTTCTATTCAATAATAAACTAGTCCACTGCTACAGAAGAAAGAGCTAAATTCAATTAGAGCCGGTAAAATCGGCTCAGTTCAATGGGCCGGCCCAGTCAACCCGATATTTGTATGGGCTAATGTTTAATTTTTGGAAGCCCAAAAAAACGCGGGCCTTTTTGGCCCAGTCTAATAGGCCCGATGGTTCAATTGGGCTTGCATCAAAAAAGCCTGGGGCTTTTGGGCTAGGCCCGACCCGCTCTATTTTTATATAGACTAAATTATTGAGAGAGTTTATGAATGTAGGGATATAGGAAATATACCTTCCAACTCCAAGAATTAAATATGTATAGTAGAGAAAGAAAGATTGTGGTAGAAAGGGACGGAGGAGCCAATGGAGAGAGTTTGTGAAAGTTGTTATTAAGGGATGGGTGAGATGAATTAAGTTGTAATTTATATTGTGCCCTTGTGTGTTACTAGTGCTTGTTCTGCTCCATATTATGATGTTAATGGTCTCCCAAGTGTTTGCATTCCATGCGTTTCATTAGTATTATGCTTTGTGTGTTAGGGCAGCTCATATGTCCCATATATTTTCTTAAAATTTTCCAGCATCTATGCATATACTCAGGCTTATACACATAATTGTTAACGTATTGAAAAGATGTCTTACCAATTTTACGCAAAAGATAATCAGTTCATATCTCTCTATGTCCATGTCCAATACCTGTTTTTCATTTGGTTACAGTCTTGCTTGGTACCTTTTTCTTTTTGCGAAGCCAGTGATATTGCATCCTTGTGCAGTGCATATTCACTGAGGTATATGTCATCTCATACATAGTTAACTACAGACTTGAAAGCAGTCCAAATAGAGTGGTTATTCTAACTGTTTGCCACTCCACTCTCCTCCCACCAACCACCACCTTGATGTCATTGCTAGTAACACAGGAGTTGTGGTTTTATTCTCTTGATTTTCGTGATTGTGCGAGTGATTCACAAATACCACAGTTTAGGAGCTTGTAGCATGGGGTGCTTGGATTTACTTGAAAGTTTGGCAACAGAGTTCAAGATTTTCTTAGTTTATTTATTTTTTTAGGTAGGGCTTTTTGGCCCGATGGCCCGATGGGCTTTGGTGGGCTGGGTTGGGCTTAACTTTTCTTAGGCCCTAGGAAAATTGGGACCGGGCCGGTTGGCCCGGTGGGCTTGCACTGGGCCGGCCCAGCCCAGTCCATTGCCAGCTCTAAATTCAATAGTATATATAATAGCATGATTATTAATTAAAGTAAGAATTAAATTAAAGATAAAATAATAAAAATAATATCTCAAAAAAAGAGATAAAAGTAAAAAAGAGATAAAAGTAATAAAGAAACGACCTAAGAAGGAAATGTAGACTCTATTTTAAAAATAGAGAAAGTAATTTTAAAACATATTCGGTATTCCCCCCTGCCATTTTTAATAAAATACTCATGTTATTCTTTGTCTTTACAGTACATATAAAATAAATACTCTCCCTCTCTCTCATCTGTCTACTCTATTTCTTTGTATTTAGCTATAGATGTTAACCACCAATAGCATGATGATTGTGTTCATGACTTCGGTAATTTTTACTTTTTTCGGATAAATATTTTTAGTGGATAAAATACATAAATTAAAAAAATATAATTAATGATGTATTGTAAAATGTGTTCTGACCATAATACCCATGAACATTAATTGAGTTTAACTATTTTAAATAATTGAGTTTCTTTGGGGATGTGTTATATTAAATGAAGTTTTAAGGGTATATTAGGAAAAATGGTAGAGAATAGGTAGATTAAAAGTCTTTAGGAACATTAGTTGGGACATTTCAAAATAAAAAATAAGAACATTTATCTGGGACAGAGGGAGTATATTTTTTGTACTATCGCAAATGTTATTTTTAATTGTTAGTTGCTAATTTTTTTTTTTTTAATTTTGGATGTTTTCATGGGTGCCACCGTGTTGGGGATGACACACACCGCCTCCCACCAAAATGGCGACACTCACTATCACCGAAAAAAATTAATTGGAGTTGTGTTAGAAAATAAAATTAAATTATGAATGTTGTTGGTTTGAGGTGAAACATACTAGCATTGCCGCCCACAGGAGGAGGAGGCGGGGGTGCTGATGTGTGTTGCCTCTAACCAGCAACACTCTGTAAATTCAAAAAATAATAAATAAATACAACTCTCAAATAATTTTTAAAATTTTATTTGTTAAAAAATAATTATTTTAAATAAAATAATTTATAATTTTAAAGCCTGTACCACGAACGGCATCTCGCTCACAAATGGCATCTCACATCTAATAGCTTCCGAGGCTTGAATTCGACGATTTTAAAGCCTGTACCACCATAGTCAAATTTGTTTCCAATATAACTTTCCGGATGCCCTTGCTCGATGCTATTTTCGAGCCATGGGTCTGCCATAAAGTGGATCACACACCCAAATCACGCAAAAAGTCCACTCTCCATACCACCACACAAATCTCGGATTAAACCACCAGCACCGGCCACTCTCGTGTTACCTTTAGCACACCGGTCCGTATGTGTTGGTCTTTACTAGCGCTGACAAAATTGGCCCGGCACGGCCCGATGGGCTGGCCTAGCCAACCCGACTTTAGAACGGGCTGGACTCTAGTTTTGGAGGCCCGACCTGGTGATTTTAAGACTCAGCTCGATTAGATTGTGTGCGATCTAACAAAAATGTCAAAATTAGTACTCCACCCGTCCCTTAATTATTGTCTTGTTTGACCCGGCACACGGATTAAGAAAAAACAATTGACTTGATTATTAATGTTGGTATAATGTGTAATTTTTTTTAATGACCATGTGTATGTGGCCCATAATTAAAATATGGGAAAAAGTAAAGGTAAAATAGTAAAAGTGATGGCCTAAAAAGAAATTTTTTTTAACAAAATAATTATTTTGGAACGGACAAAAAATAAAAGGAAAACAATAATTTAGAAACGGAGGGAGTAAAAATTAGTCTGAAATGATGTCGCGACCCACCCACCCTGGCCCAATTTTAAGAGGAATTGGACTTTAATTTTAGAGGCCCGATGCAAATTTTGGTCAATCCGGTCCAATTTTAAGGCTTGGCCTGATGGTTGGGGTTGGGGTGGGCTGGCCAAGCCTATTGCTAACTTTAGTCTTTACCCAATTATAACTAGGAAACTGCCATTGCATTAGCATTTTTTTTTTTTTGGACAAATTACACAAATGGTTCCGTACTTCTCGACATTTTTGGAATTAGTCCTAATTTTAGGCCAGTGATTCCTAAACTCAAATTTTTAATTTGAATCAATTAGTGCTCACTCTTGAAATGGGTCTGTGAATCAATTAGTTGAATCAAACTCCAGTGTGACTTTTTCTAGAGAGAGAGAGAGAATGGATGAATTGGGTTTGATTTTAAATTGAATTTTGAGTTTGGTTTTAAGTTGAATTTTGGGTTTAATGTGACGACCCGAGTCCGAGATTCGATGTTGAACCCCAACTCGGAGCGCCAAACCCAAGAAAAACGAAATAAAGCGAGCCACAAAAGCTCGAACCCAAAACCCCAACAACATAATAATAACCTCCACGGCTAAACAAGCGCCGGAGAACAACAACAGCTACAACACCGCGAGTCAACGCTTGGGAAAAACCAATAGTAAAATACCAATGGGCACACGGCCACAACAATTAAGAAAGCTGGAATTATAAAAATAGTACAACCGGCACGACTCCACAAGTCGGCACCAAAAATAAGTTTATAAAATACAAGAATCTCTACCCGACGTACTAAGTTTACATAACTCAGTTTAACCCACGACCTCACAAGTACATGATACAAATATAAAATACTAACTAGATACAACTAGAGAATCTTCGAACTAGAGCCTCACTGCGCTGAAACGTATCCTGCAACTAAGGAAAACAAATATGGAAGGGATGAGTCGAATGACCCAGTAAGATACTAATGTAACAATATGGCATGGCATTATGCATATAAATATAACAGGATAGTAAACAAGTTGTAGCACATAAGACAACCAACCCTATATTCACGAGAGGCTCAGTAGCCGCCAACCGTCATGCACTGGTTGGAGACCACGACCAACATTCGTTCATATAGGGAGCACATAAAGCTCGAAGTAAACACATAAAGGTGGATACGGTGGATTCGAGGTACACCTCCGAAATCCCTTGAAACACTTCCGACCTTATTGCTCCATGAAGCCGTAGTAAACGATCGTACTGCCGCTCCACGAACTGTAAAGGATGCCTCGCGCTATCCAACAAGATAATAATAACAATAGATTCTCGCGCTTGCTCCGTAAAGCCATAATAAATAATCGGCCGTCGATGCTGGACACATCTCTCAATACCGAACATAAAACAGAGATAGATGATTGTGCTGCTGCTGCCGTACACAAATCACAGAGGGACCGGTGCTCGTATCCTCAAATCAAATATAGGTACCCGATCGCGTCAAGCACGATCTACAAGTACCCAACCGATAATGTACCCGATCGCGTCCCGCACGGTCTACAAGTACCCGTTGTGGACCATTTCCTGTATCCACGTCGACGTATCGCTCGATCCCCTACGACCCGAGACAATACGGCTCTAGCCACTTATAGGTATCACAAGGGACCGGTGTCCGTATCCCAATGCATACAAAACAATGTCGACAATGCACAGTCGCCGTTTATTCCGTTCAACTGTGGGGCTAGAGAAACCCCTACCGTGGCCAACGGTAGGGCGAGGCCCAGTGTATTGGCCTTCGGCTATTACGAAGCCCCTGCTCCCGCAATAACCGAGCGTCAATACACCTCCAATGCACATATGCCAGCTGGACTCGATGCAATGCACAAGTAGATGTTTACTCATGCCAAACTAATCTAAGTGTGTTCTATTGAATCACAACTCAATGAAATCAAACCATAATGTGTTCTACTGAATCACATACTAAATCAACATAATGTGCTTGTAAATACTAAACACACAATCAATCATCAAAGTAGGATGATTGTCCTATTGCTTACTAGAACAATCACAAATACCACACATCACTCAAGTCCGTCATCGCTAGACTTAATAACCATAACACATGTAAGCCTACTCGTACTTACAGTCATAATTCAATGCGTCACTAATACGTTTAACTTAGGATCTCTACGGTATCCTACGATCACAATACACTCCATCTCATGTATATATAATCTACCTCATTCCCGTCGTAAGTTAAATATATTACGACTCCCTACAAGTCACATCGCCCGAAATGGAACGATAATCGAGGTGTATCATTAACTACCTAGGATATAACCAACTCATCATAAACACGTCGCTCAATGTGTAGCGACTAAGTCGTTCCCAACGTACGTCACACGTGGCCGTACACAACTCATTAGTAACCTATATGAAGTCACAAATACCTTTAATAATTAAACCAGCGCTTGGACGTAGGGTGTATATATATATATATAATCACCGAATCCCAATTCAAGTAGTCACGTGACCAACAACGTTGACTAAGTCAACCTAGCTCAAGTTACTCGATCAAAGTCTCATTGATGTGTCATCCCACCCCGTAGGAGACTAAAACACTACTCGACAACTCATTACATGACGTATATTCTTATTATCCTATTCGACTCCGCTAGAATAGGTCATAACTAGAGTCTAGCTCATTCAGTGTAATATTCGATTAACAATATTCTAACGACCACACTCGGGTCTTACAAATATTCAAAACATTGGGACAAGCCATAGCGTCATCCCTACATACCCAGTCTCGATCACGAGACTCGATATACCGAAAGTCTATCATTCATAACAATCTCACGAGCGTCCTACGATAAAATCTCAATGAGTTATAAATACTCGATATAACTAAAACAAGTCATCGGCGACTATACGGCCGGAACCCAACTATAAAACAAACCCACGAGTCTTTAACTCGGGAAAAACAACAACAACAACGACAATAATAATCACGACACAATCTCGAGGGGTCTCTACTACTCGGAGACAACAATCATCGCAATAACAACAACAACGTGTACACAATGAACTCCACAAGTCTCTAATATTCGGAGACCACCAAATTAACAACGATTCATCAATACCCATCATTTAACATGCTAGAGTATCACATTGAACAAGTATAACATGTAGGGAGTTCATATGCACATAGATAGCACGTAAACATCGCGATACTACTCTACGATGCTCAAAATCTAAGAAGGAGATTAGTAACTTACTACACAACGCAAATCCTCCACGAATCCAAGAGCTTCGGGTGGAAATGTACTCTTCCACGACCTCTACGCCGCTACGGAGTCCAATCGACGATCCCAAACTCGAACCAAGCTTGAATCAAACTTTCTCTCTCTCAAAACTTCACTCTCTCTCTCTAAAACGTGGGAGATGAGATGAGGTGGTGATTTCTCAACAGATCGGATGATCTATTCGGTTAGAAACGTTCCCCTCGTCGCTAGCTACGCTCCGGCGAAGACGGCTCGCAAATCCGACTCCGAACGGACGAGATATCGCAATTTCTTCCTCTTCTCTCTCTACTCTCTCCCTCTAGACTCTCTCTCTCAAAATCTGGGTTTGAGGAATAGAAATGAGAGGAAATAAGGTTGGGTTATGTTATAAATACTATGGGTAAGTGTTTGGTCCAATCCCGGGCTTGTTTGAGCATTTTAAACCACTTAAAAACACGAAAAACCGAGAAAACGCCAAAACCGGACGAACAGAGCACGGGGCTGGGCGGCCGCCTAGGCGCCCGCGCTGCCCAAACCCCAACAATCTGCCTCTTGAGCGGCCGCCTAGGCGGCCGCGCCTCCACCAGATTTTTCGACTTTTCCAATTTCGCTCCCATTTGACCCCGAAATGTCCCGGAATGATCCTAGGTTGATCCTAACATCAAATTAAGGTCAAAACACATCTAATACACATCTAAATCATCCCGTGACGAGGCACGAATGATAACAAACACTAGTCACAGATGCACATCGAGTTAAACAACTCTCAAACTAACCCAACTTACGGGTTAACGACAAAGCGAACATGCTTGCCGTTAGCGAACGAATCTAAGCCAAGGTTAAGTCAACCAACCAAAGGGGAAATATAATGTACACGAACACTAAACGAAGTCGAGCATAGTCTCGAACGGATAAAGGAACAAAGTGCAACTCGCCACGAGTTAAACACGCGTCGAATATGGTCTTCGATCTAACACGTCACGCTTAACAAGCATGACGCCTCACTCTCCGAGGGTTTTAAGGTCAATGTCGAGAGACTACGAGTGAACTCGGAATGAAGTTGGGTCGGGGTGTTACATTTAATTTTAAGAAAATGGGAGGAATTGAGGATGGTTTGTTAAATGGTTTGGTCTTCAATTGTGGTGGTGGCAGCAGCCATAGTGGAAAGGAAGGGGTGGTGGTGGCAGCCATGATGGAAAGGAAAGGGGTTGGAATTTTGGAATGGATAAAAAAAAGTGTAAAAAATTAATTTAATAAATTACCTTAATTCCCTTATATCAAGTATTAAAAGAAAAAATTATAATGGATATTTTTGTCAATTCAAAAGAAAAATTGCATGGATAATTTTACCCTAAGGCAAAATCACGAGAGAGGCACGCGTGAAAATTTAACGGCGAAAAACTAATGAAATTGAATGGAATGACCAACTGCGTTTTACTTGATTAGTACAGAGATAATTTTTTTGCAAAAATTAGTTTATAGACGAATCCCAAAAAGGTCGAGAAATACAAGGACTTTTTGTGTAATTTGCCCTTCCTTTTTTTTTTTTTTTTGCTAATAGTGGTGTCCTATTTCTCTAAAATTGCAGCCACTTCCATCGCACCAAAAACACATTTTTATTTATTTATTTTTTCAAATAAAGGATAAAATGCATGCTCACATGAAATGCAAATTACTTCCTAGACTTCCTCGGTTTCAGGTAAGGTGTCCACTATTTTATTTCGAAATGTTTCACATAAAGAGTTAAGTTTTAAAAATTATTTACTCCCTCTGTCCCTAAATTATGTCTTGTTTGACCCGACGTATAGATTAAGAAAAAATAATTAACTTGATTATTAATAGTATTAATATATTGTGTAGTTTTCTTTAATATCCATGTGTAGGGACGGATAAAAAAAGAAAGGAAGACAATAGTTTAGAGACCGAGGGAGTATATAATTTTCATAACTTTCAACTTTACCATTTATACGTAATATAAACATGTTAATTATACTCAAATACAATATTTTTGTAATTATGAACTCTAATGATACTTGTGTATTTCTATGTAATTATACTTTTCAAACGTAAACTCTTCGGACGGAATTGAACTGAGCGAGTATGTGACGCGGGTTGAGGATGTGAAGTGGCAAACCCACCCGACCAGTCTGGTCCTCCCAACATAACACGCACACTGAAAAATTTAGAGCCCGTTTGGTCGAGCGTTTTGGCCAAAATGCAGGGATAAAACGCAGCTTATTTGCAAAAAATGTGTTTCAATACTGCGGCAGAAAACGCAACGTTTTCAAAACGCAGCTACGTTTTAAAACGCTGAAATTCCCAGCTTTTTCCCAAAACGCAGGTTTTAAAACGCTCCTAGGAAAAAAAAGCTACGTATTGAAGTGATATCCCAAACGTATTTATAAGGAAAGACCTCCGTTTTTAGAACACTGCGTTTTTTAAAACGCTGCGTTTTTAAAACACTACGTTTTGTAAACGCTGTACCAAACGGACTCTTAGAGTGAGAGTTAGGGTTTAAGAGCATCATCAATACAATCGTGAATTTAATCTTACGTGGCTGTGAGTAATTAACACGCTTATTAATATGTGACAGTTTTTATCTCTTCTTTCACATTTAATTAAAAGAAATCTCTTTAATATAATTGTAAATTTGATTCGATATAGTATGAGTCCTACAATTAAAGTAAAAATTAATAAATAAAAAAATGGATCGACAAATGAAATTGGTTTTGGCGGTAAAGATACCCGCCTAAGCTAAAATCTTCAAAGATTTTAGAAAACGAATATCAGAGAAACAAAGCAATCACAACCTGTCTGCTGTGTAATGTATGAGCTCTTTTACTACTAAGAGATCCGGGCTTGGGCAACCTTTATCTCAACTTTCAGTACAGGGCTGCTATCCACAGCCAGGAATTGCTTCCCGGAGAAGGTCACCAGCCTCAAAGCCGAGAAGACCCCAAGACGCAAGACGGGAAAACGGAGCAAAAAAAAGTTTCTGGGATCGATTCATCAATCTATATTTTCAGAAATTGTGAAAGATCTGATATCTGTGATCTCTTCAGTGGTGAGTTTATTTTGTTATTTTTATGGAATTCTTATTTTTCTAAGTTGTCTTATAAAGGAACCCTAAAAATATTTCAGATTCATAGTGTGTTATGCGGAGAGATGGTTTTCTTTTCATAGGGTTGTTCAAATCATCAATTTCTTTTCATAGGGTTGTTTAATCATCGATTGCTCCTGGTTGAATTTCTTTGCTTGTGTGGTAGTCTCTTCTCCAGTACTCATATTTTTAGTGTTGATTGATGAAAAATCTTGTTGGCTAATACTGAAGAAAATAGAAGAGAGGATGAAACTCCCTTGTTGCCTTTGATCAAAGTAAGCCCTGTGTTGCTTTGGATTGATTGTGTGATTGTGGGGTTCGTTTTTTAAGGTATGTATGTAAAGTGTTTGATCAAATGCCTAACGGTTATTAGGATTCTTCAGAAAAGTTTGTGCCATTAGACCTTAAAAGAAGAAAGGGAAATTGGGACTTCATTAAATTCGGGTATTGGGGTTTCTGGAAATTCGCAAAATAGGCCTTTACAAATTGGTTGCTGTTGTGAATTCAACTGAGATAATGTGAATCTTTTATTTTAGGATCTCATGCATGTCTCTCAATTTCAAGAGTGTTGAGTCAAGAGGGTCCATGTCTTATCCATGTAAACCGTTCTTAGGATTCTGTTTTTGTGCCAAGACATGCGCTTCACTCCGGGTGAGAAGAAGTTTTATTTAACAATGAAACCTACAAATACTGAAGCTTGTTTGTCCGATTTTGCTTTAGTAACTAACTGGTATAAATGCTGTGTCTTCTTTTAAGTATTTGTTTTTCCTTTGTTTTATCTTCCGGTGTTCTCCTTAATGCTTTTTTGTGGGATATCAACTTCATGAAACCCGAGACCTTCTTGGAAATAGTACCCACATCAAATCCAGTATCAACTTCAAATATTGGAATCCAAGTTGAGCCTTTAACCCATGCCTTCACAATGCAGAAGCAAATTATAGAATACCTTCGTAGGATGAAGAAAACAATGGAGTGTGAAGACAAGTAGACTTTTCATATGTATTCATATCTATTCAATGGTGGTTATCATTGAAAAGCTTAATTACAGAACTCAATTACAGAGCTCTGTAAGCTTGGAAATTCAGAATATTTCAAATTGTCTTCTTCGCTAGGAAATTCGGAATTTATAACCATAATACGATTAGAAAAACTAGTTGTTGCATATGTATTCAATGGTGGTTATCATCTAGATATTGAAACCCTAAGTGGACCCTGTTCTCCTGTTGATCTCCTAATGTTGTATCTCGTCATGCAATGTGTTTGGTTAAAAAAACCCCTTATTTAGACTCAACCAATTCCAAATTGCGAGAGATAGATCGATGATGGAGAGGGTGAGAGATGTACTTACCAGTCTAACCCTTACTGAACTTTTGATTGAGTTTTCGAAGATTGATCAAAGCCTTGAATCACGAGGGATGAAGAGAGTGAGCGAGATTTGGAGGAGATTCAATGGTGCTCTAGTTTTTTCTCTAGGTTTTTTGGGGGAAAAAAGGGAGCATGACATACCGATGAGAGGATAATAAAATGTATTTATTTCATAATTTAGTTATTTTTTAATTTAAAAATGCTGAGTAGGATGCCTCCACACCCTCAACTAGAATGTGAAAAATCCACATTCTCATCTATAATGTGAAAAAAATTAGTTGCCATGTCATATTCACAAGCCTCCTTCACAGGCTCACAGCTGCATTGGAAAAGTTTTTTTTTCCAAAGAAGAGGTCAATCCTAGACCCAAATTTTTTCACATTCACATTGGCATTGGAGATGCTCTAGAGTTTGTACAATGTTGATTTTGGCGCCCTTGGTCCAAAATTTCTCTCTCGGATTTGAATTTATCCTTTCTCCTTTCTCTCGAGCCCGCGGGGGTTCGTTGTAAGAAATCCCTCTTTAGTATGTTTACTTTATGCACTTTGAATTTCTTTCACGATTCAAATCACGTGTCATGAGCGTTTCTACAAGCACTTTGGTGAACAATCGGAATGAGTATTTCCACTGGAATTAAAGGTTTCTGGCTTCTGCCCACCAACTGTTTGTAGAAATGATTATTTATTATCCTTACGCATGCGTATGTGTAGAACGTACACTGGGATCCAATCTGCAGTAATTTTATGGAGTAAATGATTCTGTTTTTTAGTTTTTTGGGAAAGAAATGGAAACTACAAGGAGTATTAGGTTTTTTGAAAAGCATAAGGATCAGAGGATTTCCGGTTCCAATATAAGCCCAACTTAACTTGACCAAGAGTTTTGATATCAGTTTTGCCTATCTTATTATTTTCCGAGTAAATGTCAGCTATCAAACAACTTTAGCTTTTGTCCAAGGGGAAATCCTCGAAAAGTTTTCATGCATGCCTAATTTACAGCTCTGCTAATACTTGCTTTTGACATATCTTTACTCCCTCCGTTCCTAAATTTTAGTCATATTTGACTTTTTTTGGGTCAAACATGATATTTTTCAAATGTAAATTTGACGTATATTTTTTTATTTTTCCAAAATCATAAAACACTTTATATGGATTGATCAAAAAAATAAAATAAAAATTTGCATGTGTGCACACTTATCACTTATTAGGATCCTGTTGGCATTAGCACTTTTCGTCCTTCTCATGTTTATTGCAAAGTTGAACTCGATATCTGTTTGTGCATGGAGGATTTAAGTCAATATCAAAGCTGCTGTTGATGTAGAGTCCTTAGTTCAAAGGTTCAAAATGTCATTGCTTAGCCACAATTCGTTTTTATAATTGGTGCTGGTAATTATTTGGAAGTTGTCAACATCCTAGTCGTTAGCAGTAGCTTTATGTGATCTTCTTCAGAGTTTGAATATTGATATTTATAGTTCTATTTTTGACTTGATTGTTTGTTTGTAGTTTGGAATAATTTTAGTTTAACTCTTTGTGTGGACACAGACTATAAGAGCAGCAGGTCCTGTTTCCAGAATGGTGCAATACTATGATATTGACGATATCCTAGCAGAAAGCGAGGTTTATATTTCATTTCATTTTCTTTGTTAATGCATATTCACACCAACTTGTCTGAGTTTGCCAACTATTTTAGAATGTTTGCTGGCAGCTAGTTCCAGCTGTATTTCAGGAGGCAGCAAATGGAGTTGGGCTATTCGATTCCAGTGATGAGGCAAACAAGGTATGGTTTGGGTGAAGCTTCAGTTGCAAAAGATGTTCGTGACAATTAGAAAGTGATGGTTTTGTTTTAATTATCAGGTAGAATCAGGAACAAAAGTAGAGTTGCCTTTCTGGCTTGCTCGTGAATTGCATCTGAGACAAGCAGTATCAGTAAATGTTCCTCCTTGTTTTAATAAGAAGTAAATCTCATAACGCCTTTAATGTTTTTATAGTTGCCATGTATATTAAACAAATTGTCATTGTTATTTTATATACTTGTTACATCTGGAATGTTGTGACAGTTGTTATTGTTCTTGTATATATCTGTCCCTTATCTCACATTTTTTAACTGTCAGAACACGGGAGGAAATAGGGGCTGATGCTGCTCATGTAGACCTAAGGAATCGATCGCCATATTTCTATGAACTCGGATGCAAGATGGTGCCACTGTGAGTATCTTCCGAAACTGTATTATCTGCAACACAAAAACTATCAAACAAGTAAAACATATCTTCTGTGCAGCTTCTTTCATAGGATGCCATCGCTAGAATCACTCCTTTTCTGTTCCTCCCCCCTTTGGGTAAGTAGGTCCCGCGAATGAGGCATCAACACCTTGGGGGGTGGGGAGTGGGGGTGGGGGTGGGGTGGGTGTAAGTCTCTAACAAATGTATCCTTTCCTCAGCAAGTGGAAAGCTTTCCTCCTATTTCGAACCAGTTTGAATCCCAATGGAACAA
Source organism: Platycodon grandiflorus (assembly GCA_016624345.1). Taxonomy (NCBI): domain Eukaryota; kingdom Viridiplantae; phylum Streptophyta; class Magnoliopsida; order Asterales; family Campanulaceae; genus Platycodon; species Platycodon grandiflorus. Next base: position 46,812,717 of record CM028366.1, on the reverse strand, counting down.
CCTTACCCCAAGGCTTGTTCTTAAAGAATAAGTGTGTTAAAGGGCACAAAGTGGCAAAGCTAGTTGGCAACTGTTATTACTTTAGACATTGCATCTAATTGCAGTTCTGAGTTTGTGTTTGTCAATTTTATACATGGAGAGTTGTTTTGCATATTCAATCTGATTACGGGTGCACTAACCGGTCTTGGGTAAGAAAAATCCCTATGAAAGTAAATGACTTCACTGATAGGCTAGCAAAATTGTAGGTGGACAACAAAGAATTTTCTGCAGGAAGGTTCTGTTCATGCGATTACAGTCAGTTTTCTTTGTTTTCTATTTCTCCGTCTTCTCTTGTTTCCTTTTGGGTCTATGTGTTGGATGGAGTGGCTTGATTCTTCCATTTCGTTGTGGATATGACGGAGTAATTGGAGATGTAAACAGGTGTGTATTTGAGTGTTAGTGGGAGTTGGTTTGTATAAACAGTAGTTTGCAGTTGGGACTAGGCGTGTAATATAGAGTGTTATTGTGGGTCAGTTGGTAATGGTAGTCTAGTCTTGGTGTTTGTTTTGGAGTCTGTATCTTCTTCTAATTCAATTTATAAACTGGTTGCCAGTTCAAAGAAAAAAAAAATCACGTGAAGTCTGTTTTGTGGAACAATTTCTGTAGAGCTATAACCTACATGACTTTTTCGTTTAGTAAAGTAAGGAGCAAGTTAAATTCCGAAATACTTATATATTTGGCAGAGGGTGGAAAGTGTCGTCAACTATGATACTCGTAATGATCAACAACCTAGAAACTTGACATCTTGCACCTCCAGTAAAACACTTTAGAATAGGTCTCTAATTTTCCAAATTCTATTAGCTTCTGAAGCTTTATACGTATGCCACAGGTAACCAAACCACTGTTGGACAAGGCAACCATGTAAATATTCTGGTTGAAATTTGACAGCAACAGAGGGTACATATTTTATTTTCTGATAGGGAATTGTTTGAATGAACTAGGATCTGAGAATATTGTGAAGAATTCTCATGCAACTTTCGGATAAATCCGCCTCAAAGTTGATAAGAGTGCATATGGGCCGAAGAAGTCGTTACCAAAAGGGATAAGGTTTAAGTTTAGAGCAGAATGCTGTAGCCAGTAGCCACAATGTCGATCAACATGTGCTTTTAAAAGAGGACTATGGATTCTCTTGAAATGCCTCCTGCATGGTTTTAAGTAGTAACACTTTCTGCGCCTAATCAAAGGGAAGATGACCAAACTAGACTATCAACCCCTCTAAAGAAGGTAGTCATTTCGGGTTAATTGCATTTTCGGGTCCAATGTTGACATGGTTTTGCATTTTAGGTCCCCAGTTTCAGTTTTAGCATTTCAGGGTCCAATTTTCCAATTACGTAGCAATTGGAGGGTCTATTGTTATAGAAGTTGGATTTAGGCGTTAAATTGGTCATTTCACAATTAATTATGATATCAGAGGTGGTTGAGTGTAAATTTTCTTATTTAAAGGACTAAAAATGTGATACACACTTCTCTAAACTCAGATAAAACTAAGTATATAGTTGTTTCTATTGTAAGGGGAGAAAGTTTGATCAAACGAAACAACACCAATCAATCAAAAGAAAAATCAACACCAATCAATAAAAGTATAAACTCAATCAAATTTCATCATCAAATAGTTATTTTCTCCCCCATTTTAATCTAATTGCGATTGCAGAAGATTTTCTGTGCCTAATCAAAGGGAAGATGACCAAACTAGACTATCAACCCCTCTAAAGAAGGTAGTCATTTCGGGTTAATTGCATTTTCGGGTCCAATGTTGACATGGTTTCGCATTTTAGGTCCCTAGTTTCAGTTTTAGCATTTCAGCGTCCAATTTTCCAATTACGCAGCAATTGGAGGGTCTATTGTTATAGAAGTTGGATTTAGGCGTTAAATTGGTCATTTCACAATTAATTATGATATCAGAGGTGGTTGAGTGTAAATTTTCTTATTTAAAGGACTAAAAATGTGATACACACTTCTCTAAACTCAGATAAAACTAAGTATATAGTTGTTTCTTTTGTAAGGGGAGAAAGTTTGATCAAACGAAACAACACCAATCAATCAAAAGAAAAATCAACACCAATCAATAAAAGTATAAACTCAATCAAATTTCATCATCAAATAGTTATTTTCTCCCCCATTTTAATCTAATTGCGATTGCAGAAGATTTACCATAGAGTTTGCCTTTGATGTTGTGTAACTCGTTGCCTTGGGTGGTGCTGGATTGCTTGACAGGGAAGCTGGTTAGATTTCAAGTCTTTCAAAATTTTTTTTGTTTCCCGGCTACGAACCCAAATCTGTTCTCGACATTCGCCACAGCCACAGTCCCACCACTGCTAAGGATTTTTAGAATATTCGCTGTGCCTCTCCAGTTGGACGACCGTGGAATTATCTAGCAGTTTGAAAAATGGGATTCTCTAGCGAGAGAATTAGGCCTCCATGACGACTCTGCCCCTGCTATAACATCTATCCTGGCTCCCCCACTATTCTAATCTGATTTGGGTCTACGTTATATTTGAATTCAATTGGTAGAATTAGGCCTGTTTTGACTAGTTTATATAAAATGCGCTGCAAACGAGGTTCTTATGTGACCGTTTTGCTGTTTAAATTTGTTGTTCTTTTTTTGGTTTGGTGTAATTTGGTATGATTGGTGGGTGGTGTACGGAGTTTGGAAGTGAGTTGGTCAGGAAAATTGATTTAGAACACTTTTAGCCCTCTTAAATAAGAAAATTTACTATAGACCATGGTGCACCTTTGATATCATGACTAATTGCAAAATCACCAACTTAACACCTAAATCCTAATTTTTGTTACGATAGACCCTCCAATTGATATGAAATTGGAACGTTGGACTTTAAATTGCTAAAATTGAATCTGGGTACCGTAAAATGCAAAACCGTGTCAATGTTGGACCCTAAACCGCAATCAACCCGTGAAAGAAAGTCCGAGTCTTTCTATTCTTCTTTGACTAATTTACGGAGGAGGCAAGGAAAGGTCTTATTTAAAGTTTTTCAGTGAGAGGGTCTATTCCTTGAATCAATAAAGTAAAGTCAAAGTTTGCTGTGCCAGAGGCCAATATGACCAACTATATCAGTTCTTCACCTTGGAAGATCACGTTGATACACAAGATTTGACCCTCTTATCTTTTGATGCTCAGGCAGGAAGCAAAAAAGCCAACAGTTGACTAGAAGTTCTGCTTGTAAGAAGATGGGCTGATTGTTACCTATTAGATTCTCTTAGTTGTTTTTTGTGCCTGCAAGCAGTAAAGCAGTGGCTCTGAGCATAAGAGTTTTGAATATATAGTACACTTCTTTGTTCGTGTAGCATTTATTTTCACTAAACAAAGAGCCTACCTGAATATAATATTTAGAAATGAAAAATGAAAAACACAAAAAGGACCAACTCAGTTTTGTCTTCACTTGCACCATACTTGAATAAGTACCCGATCATATTGGTTCAGTACTCAAATATCAAATGAGTTTGGACACAAGTTCTTTCTGCATAAAGGCTAACTTTGACCTTCATGATTTGTTTTTTTTTTTATATTTTTCGACTAAATTCTAGCGATGGGATTAATGTGGGTTTCAAATGCGATTGGCATATCTCCTTTAGCTAATGTGGGTTTCAAATGCGATTGGCAGATCTCCTTTAGTTTTGTCTTTTCGCATTACTTTCAGATTGATGTAGGTGGACTAGACGTGTATGTTAAACCTTTTGGTTCTCACTGGGCCTCTTCATACCACTTGGCAGGATTGGTGACAAAACTATTGGATCTCTGCTCTTGGTTGCATTCCAGACAAGGTTCAAGGACGTCCTGATCAAGGCACATACTACAGCGCCAGCAGTGACTCTGAAATTTTTGACAGTATTAACAAACGAAGAAACCAAATGTGAGATTTATAGAATGCTTTCAATTGTGACTCTTTCGATTTCACTTTTATGCAAGAATATACATGCTGATTTTACAAAAAATATTCATCACTTTGAAGTGTATGAGGCGGCTCAATCTTCAACTGCGGCGTTTAAAAAGTGGCGGATGGGTGGCTCCAGATTCCAGAGAGCTTCTGTTCTTGGGAGGAAGAGGAAACCAATTGGGGAGTAGGTTATATGTTGTAATTAGCTGAACCTTGTGTGCGCAATATTATGAAACCAATACCTGCAATTTTTATTTCACGTATTTGTTCAAAGCCTTTAGCCTGTGGCTAACTAGTTCTTATACAAGTCTTTCCAGTTCCTCGTATTCTTTTTGATTAACAGGTACTCTCTTGGTAAATCTTTCTGGAACAAAAACAGTTCACGTGTTACTTTCTGGTGGATGTACTGTAAGGCCGTTAGCTACTTCTGAAACAGGGGATGCTGCAGATCTAGAATCAGAGACTGAGTAAAGAGAACTGTGGGGTCTCGGAAATTATCTCTTGGGAGGAAAAGGCGTATTTTCAGCTGTTGTGGTGGTCGATTACCAGGAAGTTTTGCCTTAGTTTTATAATGCTCGAGTCTTCGGGGTCTGTTGTAGATGCCTTCCTAGTCTTGCTGAAGAGATGGTAGGGTATACCATATGCCATAGATAATTTAAGACAGCAGAAATGAATGATGCCTATGGATTGGTGCATGTTTTACATTCTAGAGCCAAGTAGGGTAAAATGCTTGCCTCAACAAACCTTTGATCCGTATATTTCCCCACAGCCGACAATTAACACCATTTGTTAACTCTTCTTCTATTCCACCACTTCCACTCCCGTTTTCAGCTCAACAAGAAATCCCAAAAAGAAAATACTCTCTCCATCCCAAAATGCAGATCCCAAACTATTCTATTTTTTCAAATCCGAAAAGAAATTTGATCCGTATATTTCCCCACAGCTGCCAATTAACACCATTTGTTAACTATTCTTCTATTCCACAGCCGCCAATTAACACCATTTGAAAAGAAAGAAACAAGAAGCCAACAACGATTATCCCAATAATCTAGTCCTGATACAGCAAACATATACTATTAAAATTACCATCTCCATTAACTGTGTAAATCAAATGAACATGAACACATCAGTTCTTTGCCATTGTGGGGGGAATGATTGTGATGCAAAACATCATGGAAAGAGTAAAATCCTGGGGGAAGATTCTTAGGCTGCAAAAGGTCTGGGGTATAATCGAGAGAGAGAGAGAGAGAGAGAGAGAGAGAGAGAGATCTTTACTTCAAAATCACTCACTGATCCAGCTGTAAATATACATACACAATGCAATATAGTCACATTAAAATAGGGAAGTTCAACAGTAGAATAATATTGGATTTCTTTTAGGATTATATAAAAACTGAATAAAGAAGCTGAAATTACAGAATTACCAAATCAGGTAACTGGTTAACTTCCAGAATCACTCCACCAAAAGCTGACCGAAAAGCTTGTTGTGAGAGATCGCACGTAGTGCCACCACCTTGGAGGGATGTAAAGCATTTCACCTTCCTCCAAAACGCAGTCCAGAAATTCCAGGTCATGCACGTTTGGGAACTCTTTTTCGTCTATGTTGTCTAGATCAACCTTCAATCAAATCCACAAAATAATTACATCAATGGAAACTACTAGTGCTATGGAACTCTATAGAAAGAGAACGATCCATAGGACACTCAATATCATCAAAAAGAATGGAAACTACTAAAAGCACATCTCGCAGTTACCAGTTGTACCAGCTGATAAAAAGCTGTACAAAACATAACTAAAAAGATCCAGAGCAGAACAAAATTGAAGTAGAAAAAACTTTTAAGACAAGGTTAAGCTACTAAGAAAAATGGAAGTTATAAAATCGTTAGTTACCCTACTGAGTTGTCTACAGCATACCCATTCAACTGTGTGGATAATGATACTGTTGGTCAGAATATAGGTCAAGGTTTGCTATCAGTGTTTTCACATGAGCCAAAGGAGTACATATTCATGAGCTTATGTTCTGACACTTTACATGTATGCATGGATGTGTGCGCATTCAAAAGGTACCCCTTTTTAAAATTTTTTTTTTTCTAGAATCTTGGTCCCAAATCATTATTGGCAACGTACAGCACTGAAAACAAAAGGTACAAGGATATTGTTTAAGGGATTGGCTCAACAGGTTGGAACATAGAGAAAAGTCACATTTGAGTGCAGCCAGAACATAGTTATTGAAGGCCCGAAGCACATCGAGGCACAAAAGGGTCTCTTATTGCCTAGGCGTACATCGGGCGGGCGCCATAGAGAGATAAGGCGCAGATTGAACAGAAAGTAAAGAAAATTTCGCCATGTGAAAATGTCCAAAAATACTAGGAATTTCAATGAATGATAAAATAGAAGTTAAAAGAACTAATCATCTTAATATGGAGCATGTAATAGCAGGATTTCAAATTCTGTTTCACCCTCCAAATGTAAATCCTCAATTAAAGGTGTAGAGGTGAACTAGTTTCTCTCGTAATAATCATCAGACACATATTCATCATCAACATTAGGATCTCCATTCATCGTCCCACGTTACTTGAAGGTTTGCCATCTTTGCTGGACTTCAACATAACCTCGAAGGGTTAACTTACAAATACCTCTCAATATTACTACAAATGTGACTAATGAAAAGAAAAGGCCAAATGAAATAAGGCGCACCTATACAATGCCTTGAGCCTGGCACCTAGGTGTGTGCCCAAAGGACGGGGTTGGGGTTAAGACAGTCGAGGTGTTCAGATGAGACTTGATCTTTAACAACAATGGGCCTAAATTCAGATATATGCAGACCAAGCTCTGGCCAGTGATAGAGCTACTTGGCTCAGCACATTTGGTAGAAGTGTATGATGAATCTTGACTAAACCTGAACAGCAGCTTAGCCTACTTATAATTACATAAATGGTCGAAAACTGAATATGAATTGATTGCTTAACATGGTATTGTAGCCTCCCCTTAAACAAGATCAGCTCTCTTGAGGGGAAAAGTTAAAGCATGATATATACTCCCACCTATCCACCCAAAGAGTCCACGTTTGAAAAGTCTAATAATTAAAGGATATACAAGTATCATTAGAATTGGTCATAATTACAAAAATATTTGAGCATAGTTAATATGTTTATACCACATGTGGAGGGTAAAGTAAAATTATGAAGATTGTAGGCATAATTTTTGAAAGTGAACTCTTTACGTGAAACATCCCAAAATAGAATAGTGGACTCTTTGCCTGGAATGGAGGGAGTATATTGTTGGACATCTCTCTACGGTTTAAGCTTTTATGTGTTGGTTATTCACAATTATCAAGGAAAAACTAGCATTAACATACTTAGGGAGTTTAACTCGCATTTCTAAAGTGAGCAAAACCATAACAGGTATATTTTCTACGCATTGTAGTACTAGCCAACTTTCAGAAGGTAACTAACTGAACGTAAAGGATTCAGGAGGTAGTCATCGGGCTGGACGTGTTTGGCTTACACAAGAATTATAGGATGAAGTAGATTTTAATAAAGTGATTCATTAAAGTGATTTGGGAATGCAGCTACCTGGCTGGAATTGCGAAGCATGGATTCCGAGTGAGGATAAAGTTCTTCCAACAATGAAGCAGAATAAAGCCTTACATATTTCTTTCCAACTACCTGAAAGGGAAGTGGAAGAAGACAATGGATTACCATACAACATAATAATAACACAAAACTAATGCCAGCAAGAAATGTGGTAAAATAGAGCCTGCGTATTAACATATAATCACCAAACACCAATTTAAAGAATCTTTCATCTGCAAATCTATTTGGTCTTTATATGGACTTTAATGTACTTGTGTTTGAATTCTCCCAGCATTATTTTCCCACTCACCACTTTGGTAGATAAGGCCTGTTAGAACCCTTGCACCTGTGGCATTAACTATTGACTTTACCACACATGCATACCACAAGTTTCGTCTAATTTACTACTAAGAAAAGACAGTTTTTTTCATTTGACCCCCTTCAGTTAAGGAAAAAAGTGCACTTTATAAAATTTTGACCCCCATTTTAGCCAAATCCACATGTTACTATAATATTTTCTACTCCTAAGCATGTATCAACTAGGGGACTTTTACGGCACATATATTCAGTTTCATTGAAGACGCATATAGGCGCAAGGTGCATCGAGGCTCGGATAATGGGTCTCAAAACTGCTAGGCAAGGTGACATCTTAAGAGCACACATAAATCTAATGGACCAACATGCTTGGCAGTTGGCGCTGGGCCCGCCTCGGTGGGCTTAGACGAGCAAAATACTCAATTTCAGATGTTTACTGATTAAACTAAAAACCTTGACCATAAACCCTAATTACCCAGAAAAACTTTCCTCTCTCTCTCTCTCTCTCTCTCTCTCTCTCTCTCTCTCTCTCTCTCTCTCTCTCTCTCTCCCTCCCTCCACTCTCGCTCCTCTCTCTCTCTCACACACATCAACAACATCAACAACATAATCCTCAGGTCTGGCAACTGTTCCCACTCTATGACGTCCAGTGACACCTCCAGCAACGTCTGGATTGAGAACTTTCTTCAAGACTTGAAGCCTGTAGTTTGAACTTGTATTTAAAATTACTTGGAGAAACTTGTAAGGTACTACATTTGGTTTATAACTCATGTTGACTGCATTCCACATATTGCATTTAAGTTTAAGAACGAAATGGCCATTACATACCAAATCTTATGAATTTATATTTTTAGTATGGTGGGTCTTGTGCCTAGGCCCCAGGAGCCCTACAGTGCCACCATCAAAAACATGTTACTCACATCCAGCTCTCCACTCCCCCAGCCATAGTTACAAGAGCCAACCAAGTCTAGTTCATCCAACCAGCTCTGTTGGCCCCATTGGATCCCACAGTTTAAAGAACTTCTCATACACTCAAAGAAAGAGACTTGCTTGCTAACGTGTTTTTCTAAATCCATTACATTAGAAAAACTCTTGAGTTGTGCAGCAGGATTATAATAATATAAGTAGAAGTACTCCAACCACCCCCATCCTCCCACTCGCCAAAAGGTGGGATCCTTCTGGGAAAAAGAAAGCCAATTGGAGACTGAATAACATACAATAGGTACTAAACCAGTTAAGAAGGTAGCACTATTCAGGGTTTGAAATGATATCTGAAATACCTGCGCAAGTATGTTATGGTGTGGATCATGGTGTAATGGGGTCACTGTCCCAGCTGGACCAAACCAGGCATTAAGTGACCTTAGCTCTGTTCCTCCTGCAAAACAGTAGTCAGGGATAACGATGTCCCTCCGCAGCTCTTGTATCTGCAATTAGATAAAGAAAGATGAACAGGAGGCTGCCATAACATCTACAAGTCCACCATATAGCAGAAATGTGAGAGAGATGCATACCTGCTCAAACAGAGGATGCTGGGCTAAATAAGTGGGACCGGAAGAAGTACTGTTGCATTGAATTCTCTCAAGAAACTCGGAGAATGTGATAAGCTCTTGCTTCCACTCTGAGCATAAATAATTTTTTCCAACCTACAAGAGGTTACAGAAATACTTTTTTCAGCTTCAACAATATGCACCGTAAATTAGATGCTGAGCTTCTGAGAGAGAGACAAGGGCTTTGTGAACACCTAAATGATAGCTAATACTTCCAAATCAAACTAGTATTTTAAGCATTCTACAATTTAGTTAGTCACACCACTACACACAGCGTCAGACTTAACAAATGTCTCAACTACTTTGGTCAGCTACCCCTGCAATTCAGCTGGCACGATCAATTTAGAACGTCATTAAAAATAGAAAATCTGAATTATTTTTTACTTACGAGGTCCCACTACAGCTGCCTACAGATGATACTAGCTTCTAGTCACACCTCCCCATCGTTCAAGGGTACTAGAGGAACTGATACAGACTAAGCAAACATGTGTCTAAAGTATTATAAGGCTTTGCCGGGCTGGTTGAGGAGGTCTTGGGATATCACATCTGATTCCTAAAGCGCCTTTGTTAGAGGTTGTCAAATTCTTGAAGCTACTCCTGTCACTAATTAGGCAGCTGAAGATTACTAGGTGTGTTAATCAGTTGTGGGTGTTGACTCAAGGAAAGCCCTATGATGGGGTTAGCTGTGTTTGTTTCGTGATAAAATGTTACCCATCACAAAGGTTTGGGGCCTGGTGGAGAAAGTGAGTGATGGGTTGTCTCCAATCTTATTGCTTCATACTGAAGAGCATGCTTAGCTTCTAAATGGTTTCATCAATGAGAATCTATGTCACCCTCTTTTTGACCTTACTAGTAGTCATGTTGAGCAGAATGCATTATATAGCCAAGAAGGTTGGAGTTGAGGGTAGTATTGTGGGTAGGGAAGACGTTAAGGTCATGGACTTTCAGTTGGTTGATGATACTATTGTGTTCTTGAGGTGAAACCCACAGCCATCTACTTCGTATATCACCTGCCTCTCAATGGATGGTTATCGGATCAAATGCATAATGAACCCAATCTTCTCTTAGCTTCTGAAGAGATGACCCGCCATCAATTTACCTACGATGTTTAGTAGCTTAAAAAGCAGCAGCTTACTGTAATTATCTGTACCTTTTTTTTTTAAATCTTACTCTGCAGACCGCAGTATAAAATTTGTAACAGCAATAAGAACATGAACTTCATCCCCCCAAGGAAAAATATAGGGCTGGCAATATTCAGAGTGTAGTCAAAAAAGGGCTCCTCTGAATGAATGATAGAGATGTTGATAAGTTGCAAGAAATAAAGGCAATTTTTGAGAAGTTGGAGAAGCTTGAATTTCCAAATACTCTTAACTTTTCAAAAAATAAGCTTTTTGGTAAAGATATGTCCCAAAAGCTCTTTTTACCTCTCAACCAAACACTTAAATACCAAAATTTGCACAAAATGCTACTCCCTTCTTTCCCAGTAAGTGTCAACATTTTTTTTTTTTGATAAATCTGGCACGGACTTTAAGATGCTCCTTAAACACATCTAGATAATAACTATAAGAACATATTTATTGAAAATTATCATTTGATACTATAAGATACTCCCTCCGTCCTCAAATTATTGTCCTGTTTGACCCGGCATACGGATTAAGAAAAATCAATTGACTTGATTATTAATATTGGTATATTGTGTAATTTCCTTTAATGTCCATGTACATGTGACCCATAATTAAAGTAGGAAGAAAAAGTAAGGGTAAAGTAGTAAAAGTGTTGTTCTAAAAAGGAAATTTTCAAACAAGACAATTATTTTGGGACGGACAAAAAAGGAAAGGAAGACAATAATTTAGGGACGGAGGGAGTAATATTTATTGGAAACTATCATTAGACCTCCAAAGATAGATGCTTTATTTATATATTTTAATAATATACTCCCCCTTCCCAAGAAAATAGTCTCATTTTGACTTTTGTTGGTCAAATTGATCAAACTTTGACCAAAGATATATAGAAGTTTACTTCTTACAAAATTATGAAAGATGTTATTGATAGTTTTCTTAATATTCTTTCAATGACTGAAATTTTATAACACAAAACATTAGAAATGTATGTTAAATGGTAAATTTAGATTGTCCTAGGTCGACTTTCCAACAAGGTAATGATAATATTTCTTTGGGATGGAGGGTGTAGTGCATAGATGCTCCATATATGTGTTTTACAATCCGTGCCACATTTACTAAGAAAAAATGTGGACATGTTTGGGTACAGAGGTAGTACTTTGTTATCAAACATTTGCATAACAAAAAGTTAGTTTCGATAGAAACCTTCTGAAGCAGAAAAGTTAAGAAGCTAGGTAGAAAAGCTCCTCCCGACAAGCCCTATGCATAATTATGAATCTATGAAAGATTTGGATAAAGAGTGGCCTTATATATGGCTGAGCACTACAATTGGGCACCAACGGACTCTTGGGTGGGCCTGTGTAGGCCAGTCAGACTACTCAGGTGCTCTCTTGGCATTGCGTTGGCCTACGTCGCAGTTCTGTCTATCAGGCTTGGGTTGACAAAGTCGTATGAGGGACTAGATTATTATCTAGGGGACGTTTGAGGATTTAGATTGATATACAAGTGTATATGTACATGTGGCGCTTGAATAGTTTGGAGTCGAGTTTCTTTCCGCAGTTTTCTTTTACACATTTCCTTTCCAAATTTTGTGCACATCATTTTGTGACTTTAGCATTATCGATATTCTTATTGCTCCAGCATCGCAAGGTCTAGTTCACGGAGATCACATGGGAATCACGTGGTGATGACATGGCATACCGCATACCCTATACTACAGCAAGTATGCCTTTCATGTCTATGGGTACTGAAAGTTATAGAATAAGATGAGTTTTACTCGATGCTTAGAAAACACAAAAATCAACTTGAACTGCTTTCTGCTCCTTTTACTTATCTTCGTATTAATAGACTCTCAGTGCACTGCCTGAAAAAGACTAGTGCACTAACCTATATTACCATTATATCACATGTTCAACAAACACTTGTATAGTTTGTGCAAATAATTATCCAAAAGAACTTGATAGCAATAAAGTAATTAAACGTTAAAAGTTGAACTAAACAGACAAGTCGTATAAAAATCAATTATAAATAACAGGACAGTCAATTACCTCAACTGGAACCGTGCGGCAGCCAGCAACCTTTTTTAGGTAATCCAGGTCATTCCACTTGGTTCTTGCAGGCCAGTGAGCCATACTATCACTTAGTATAACTGGAGAACCAGACAGGAAATAATCACGCAGAAAGCCTTCCAATGACAAAGCAGATCTTTTCCCAACAATTTTACAAGACAGTGAATTCTTGGGTAAACCCTGAAGCACCTACATTCCCAACACAATATGATAATACGGAATCACAAGTTCTGCTTATTGCCCCCATTCACTGAAAAGGGTAAAATTAAAAATGCCAAGGTGATGCAAATAAACATAATTGGCTAGTGGGTTATGAACCTATTATTGATCTTCAGGCCAACCCAACCAGTTATATGAAGTCCCCACTCCCATCTGAGAACCAAAATCTAGAATCATGACATGATTTAGTTGTTATGCTAAGGGTTCATGCAGCAATAATGAGCATTGTTTATGAAACAAGACTTTCCATGAACAATTATTTTGTTAGCAAGTTATTCGTTTGCACAATCTGATCCACAAATGAAGAGCTGCTAAATTTTGGAAGTCACAAGAAAGAGTGTAATATATCAATTGTGAATTTGTAGTCCGGATCACTTTCCGTATATGAATTCTGGCCAGGATTTCTTAAACAATACCCTGAGTGGATACACTTGTTGTATGACCAATCAATGTTGCCACATGAGTTGGAGGGTCAAAGTTGGGACATATATTTTGGGATACCTAGCATTACTCGCTTCATTCAACAAACCAAGAGCATAGGAATAACCCACATAAACAGGATCTATAAAAGGCAAACCTACAAAACTAGCTACATGTCAAGAACTTGGCAAGAACAATTCAAAATTTCTAGAAAGAAGCTATTTGCCCAAGAAACACCACATATAACTTTATAAATAAAAAAAAAAGAAAAAAAAAGAGCGGGCTCCTAGCAATAGTTTGAGCTGAAGTTTAAGGTAAGCTCAAACTAATCAATGAAACTCCTGTTCCAGTCGTGCGACAAATTCCACATATCCAAAGAAGTGTCAAATGACATATCATCTTTGGTGAAACCCGAACTCTGATCCCTCTCCAACTACTAGGTAGCATTCCTCGTGTTGTAAACAAGGTCAAATCGATGTCGGGCAAGTAGAACAGAAAATTCTACAATTTCCATGCCACCTAATAAAGTAATAACTGCTGGAGTACTGAGTCCCCAACACAGGCAACCATGGTTACCAAAGAATGACACCCTTTGCCTTTAGGATACTAGTTGTAGTTTGCAACCATATCATCCTGACAAAGAAAGCCCTTTCAAAGAATAGATAAACCATATCTTACTGACTTTTGTTCCTAAAGATATACCAGTAACATCAGAAGATATAACTCAGTCATCTTCAATCACTCACCCTCCCCCAAACCCTGTCCCCCTCGACGAGAAAATGAAAAAGAAACAGACCAACCAAATCATCATTGTCAAGAAGGAAAGATTCAGGCACTCCTACCAACTCCAGGTCTTCAAGCGCAAAGCTAAACCTCAAGTTCACACCAACCTCTCAACTAAAGAGGATATATGAAAGTCATTAATTTCTCAATGCGTCCTTAGTAATGTCCAATCTAGAAAGTTCAAGAAAGTGATTTGAATGCTGAAGCAATTTATCAACACTTCCAAAAATGTCAAAATTTGACCATCGCCAACCACCATAATATGCTTCAGGAGCACCCCCAGTTCCTGTTGGATGAATATCCAACAAAACCGTATGACGTGCTTAACCCCATATCTCCTTTAAGAATTTTATTATACTGAACACAATCGCAAAACATAAACAAGTAAATAAATGATGGCCTCTACTCGGCTAAAGTACTGATAATAGAGAATATTAGAGAGAGAGAGAGAGAGAGAGGGAGAGAGAGAGAGAGAGAGAACAAGAATGCTAACTGCAATAATTGACTGTGGTCGTCCCGGTTACTGGGACAATGGGCGAGTTGAGTCTAGTTGTATCCTAAATTGTGATCCCAGAACTTTAATAATGGGACTAATTTCTGTTTGGATCAACCGAAATACACAATGCAGAATAAATAAACTTGTTTTAAAAGCCAACTGCCATGAAAATCAGTAATTATTCACATAGACACTCATATATAGCTGACGTATACACAGTACCGAAAAGGCATATATCTGAATTGAGATACATCTGCACATAACAATCATACATGTATAAAAACTGGCAGGATTTCACTTAAACCTGCTGTAAGGACAAGAAGTTATACAGTGTCTAATAGATTTTGCCAGAAACATATTTCATCAATCTCATCATTAAATTAGACATTCATATTTGTGTTTCAAATGTTATGCAGGAATAAACTTTACTACTTGAGTACAAATTAAAAAATGTCCAATGAATAAGTTCATATATAGTTCATTTAGAAACAGCACAAAATCTTAGTTTATTGAAAGACTCAATGAGGCACCTCTAAATCTCCATTTACTTTTATTACAGATGTCAATGGATAATAAATCACAAGGTTAGATTATGAGATAACCACACTTGAGATTTGCTTTTAAGGTGCCTAAAGTATTAATCTTAGACCAGGTTTTCGTGAAAACCTATATATGCATATTCTACTTTTTCTCTGAACTGAGTGCCAACTATTTATCAGATTGAATTCACATATAAAACTCTGCGTATTATTTAAAGGTAAAATATTTCTAATAGAAGGATGGTCATATTTCAGCAGAAAGTACGGAGAAAGGGCATATTTCACTCACAAGGTAATTTCTTAATTAGAGAGAGGTTCAATGAGGTGACACATATTTTGTGTTTCCAGTGCAATTTAACAGACTACAGGGGTTACCAACATACAGGAGGATGAAGAGAAGAATAAGGAAACCCACAGGAGCACTTCAAGCACTGATTTGAACCCACTGGCAAACTATCGAATCCAGCTTTTTCTACAAGGTTTACTGCCCTGACGCTTCGAAACAGGAAAAACCTAAGCAACCATCCTCCTAATAACACTGTTGATTTTCAAACCGTCTGAGCATGATGTCCTTTCAGAATGAGAAAAATCTTGTCATCTTCAATGTTCTGCTGATAAATATATCACCAGACATGTAAAACATTGCTCAGTAATAAATGCACAGAATTCCATCAACAAAATTGTACAAAGAACTGTATGAATAACTGCTCATAATTTTCATTAAGAAAATACAGTACTGCCACTTCACCCTTGTCAAAAAAACAAACAAGAACTTGTTTTTACCAGCTCTTCACAAGCTAGTGTACATATTTCCCTTGTCTCCCCTATTACCTAACTGTGGTAACTATTTTCTTACAAACTACCACTTTAATCTCAGCACTCGTATACATAAGCTTTTCAATTGCTAACCAACACATCAGAGCATAAGGACAGACTACTAAGATGGGTCTGACTAAAGAGTGCTCGCAGCACACTTGTTAATAATCCATGTTCAGAATCTTTTTGCACTGGGAAAAATCACCGATACATTGGTGAATGTTCCTAACATAGTGGGAATGCAAATATTTCGCGCATCACTCATTAGAGTTTTCTTACTTATAAAAACCAAAGAAAATCATAAGTGAATGACTATGCTCCATCCTAGGATCAATTAACCACTTAAAGGTGATCTCATCATGGTACCCCCACACTCTCCTTCCTCCCTCTCAATTAAACTTTCTCAAATATCATTTCGTGGGATGATCCTACCTTCAGAAAACATGAAGCTCTGTGGTTCTGGGGGAGTGTCCGTAATTTGTGGGGAAAGTGTTTCAGGGGTAATTACATTAAGGTGAAGTGAAGGGAGAGAAAATACGGGGAGCGTTCTTTCCAGTGTGTGGTTGATTAACTTCAAACTCATGGAAAATTTTATTTGTGGACATAGACATGAGTCTCAAGTGTCAACATAGACATGTGGAGTCGGACAATGCGACCTTCAAAATCCAAGAGACGAGGACGTAGCCATAAATATAATTAATATCTAAATAGATACCTCAATATAGATGAATCTATGTAATTGTAAAAGCTCTAGTAATAACTTTTCATACCATCTTTTCTAAGAAGATCTTAACATGATCACAAATGATTTGACTTTCCATGACACAAGATCATATTGCCTTTCTAAAAACCCTAACTTGTGTGTCAACACCTGTCTTCTGGCACTGCTATTTTATGTAACTTGCCGTGTCCCGCAAATCATCAGTTTACCCGGACACAACATCCTATTAAAAGTACTGGACACAGTTTCTAGATTTTTTATGCATTAGAAAAGGTGACGGCAATTACTACACTTTCCCATAACATCCAATCGCGCAACAAATGTAAGAAAGTAAATAAATGAATCATTTTCTTTACTTTCTTCAGATTCAAAACCAACTCCAAGTTTAGGGAAAAGTAAAGGATGGAAAAATGATCAGCTGCTTGGACAGACTACAGTCCATGAACTCGAAATTAAAAATAAAAAATCAAACAATGATTAGGGGATTGTGAGGCCAAAATAGAACTCTCTTCTCAAAAGGCATCAATTACTCCCTGAAAACAAACGTCATCACAATTCAGAAATGGTACTCCAATACAATAACGCAGAGTGAGAGAGATGAATTCTGAATAACATTTACAATCAATAATAGGATTGTATACCGAACACAAGTAGAAAATTTAAAATTTGCTTGACATTTTCGATCGATATTGGTAATATTTCTACCAACCAAATGTAAAACTTCGGAAAGGAACCTCACCTCAGGCACGTTAAACTTCGGATTAACAACAAAAGATTGGGCATTGACAAAACCCTTGGTACCTTCTTCCGAAATCCGAAGCTCCCTCTCTTTTGCCGACGCCTTCACCACAGCCGAATCCAAATCCTTACGCAGAACCAACCCTCCCATGATCAACCCAAGGTCAAGCGCCCTAAGTGCTTCCCTGTACTCGCCCTTTCCGTAGTGGAATTTCGCCACGTGGAGGCACGCCATTGAGTAGGCGTCTCTCCAGATAGGTAGCACAGAGTGCCAGGGACCGGAGTGAAGCTGCTCCCACGCCATCTCACGCGCCGCCTCCGCGGCTCTAATATCGCCGCCGGCCGCGAGTGTTGACATGCGCACGTAAGCGTAGCCTCCTTGCTCGGAGATACTCTGGAGAAGGTTTGGCGCCTCGGCGTCAAGGATCGGAGTTTCGAAAACAATATTATCGGCGACGGCGCTGGTGCTGTCAGTTGCCATTGGCGGTGGTGGTGGAGGTGGAGGAGACGATGGCCGGACCAAACAATGTGATGCTGTTTATATATTTACTCTGGAAGATATTTTGTCTGACTGTACATTTAGATATTAAAATAGATATTTTTCGCTTTTTGCCTTCGTGGCATAAAGAGTTACACATATGTGGATTGATTGATTGAAGTCCAATATGCAGTTAAAACCCTTTAAGTTCTCACAATGTTACCATTTGTACCCAAATAAGTTCTTCTTTCTCAATTTCAGGCTTGGTTTGGAAAGTTGGTTCATTTTGCAGTATATAATTTTTTTCATAGTTTTGTAATAATTGAATTAAAAATTAAAAGAGATAGAGAGAGAAATAGTGGGATCAAAGAAAAAGAAAATGAAAACGATAGAAAAAAAAAAAAACCTACAAAATCGATTGCGTATGCAAACATGATGACCTTACTTTTGGTCACTTCTAGAAAACCCAAAAATAGTGGAGTAGTACTTGGTCATTGGTGCCTCGTTCGATAATTCTAGAAACTTCATTGGAAGCAAGTAGCTGGGTATCGTGTATTATCAACCATCATAAGGCTCTTTTAATTGCATAAGGGTATAGTATACTTAGTAAGAGGATGTTAACTATGAGAAAACCTTCGGTCAAGTAGTCAAATAAGCTTCACTATTTAGATAATTCTTTCTACCTCAATCACATCCGTAATCTATTTAGTAGTTAGATATTTGGAATGCTTTTCTCAGTAAATTTCTCAAAACAACAATTTCGTGGTTTTTGATCCAGCACATGCTTTCGAGTTGCACCGCGCGTGTCGCCATTTATGAACATATATAAACAATCATCTCAAGCATGGTTTCAACGATTACATGACTTTCGACTCTTACTTGGATTTTTTAATAGTAAATCTAATAAGAGCCTGTTTGTTCGTGTGTTTTGGCCAAAACGCAGGGTTAAAACACAGCTTATTCCTTAATTAGTGTTTCAATGCTGCGGTAGAAAATGCTGCTTTTTCAAAACGCAGTTGCGTTTTAAAACGCTGGAATTCCTAGCTTTTTCCCAAAACGCTGATTTTAAAACGCGAATAAAAAGCTGCGTTTTGACATAATATCTCAAATGCATTTATAAAAAAAAACTGCGTTTTAAATAATTTGCGTTTTAGAAACGCTGCATTTTCAAAACACTACGTTTTAAAAATGCTACACCAAACGGGCTCTAAGTAGTCCGTTTTTCTTATCATCCTCTTCTTCTTTCTTCATGTAGGGTTTGGTTTTGTATACTTGCTTTAAGTTGCTTCGCTTCCTTTAGCGGGCACTATTGGCTATGAATGGGTCCCATTGTAAAATAGTTCCTTGTTTCAATTTGAATTCTAATTGGCAGACAGACGGTATGGATTCGATAAAGGCTTGGACCAAAGATGCTCTCCTAAGTTCACTTAGATTAGGGAAGCTTTACTTAAATTAATAATTAAAGTTAATTAACATGACCTATATGAGGTCATCCATATTATACAGTGACGGTGACAAAAAAGAGAGATGGAAAAATATTCGAAGGTCTCGAGGATTTGGTGGTATTTGACAAATTTTGTGTGACTATTTTAACCTTTGGGAGCTGCAGTATTGTGTAGGTGTTAATCCTAGTAACCTTTATTTTAGGGAGGGTAAGTTTGTAAGAAACATTCTATTGTAAATTTTTCATTGTTTATAGTGAATTTGTAACATGAAATGAATTAAACCACCCAATATTCTTTTTTTTTTTTGGTTCCAAACCACTTAACTCATGAGTTCCCTTTAGCTAATTTATTATGTTATACTCCCTCCGGACCTGGCAAAGAGTCCATTTTTTATTTTTTTGGGTCAAAAATTTAGTTAAAGTTTGACCGATAATCTACGTAGATTTATTTATTTTTACAAAGTTATGAAAGTTGTAATCTACAATATTCTTAATGTAATTTTAATTAATAAAATTTTATTTCCTAAAACATAAGCAATGTATGTAAAATTTTGATTTAAATATTTAGTCACATATATATTAGCTTTTAAAAATAGAAAGTGAACTCTTTACCTGGAATGGAGGGAGTATTTGTTAGTATTTTTCTTACCATTATTTATCCAACCACCTAGTACTCCCTCTGTTCCGAAATTATCGTCATATTTGCCTTTTTTTCTGTCAAACAGAATGTATTTCATATGCAAATTTGACGTATATTTTTTAATTTTTTTTAAAATTATAAAACATGTAACTCGTAGTATTTTAAAAGAACTACAAATTACGTGTTTTATTATTTTGAAAATAATAAAAAAATATATATAGGTCAAGTTTGCATTTGAAAAATATCTTATTTAACCAAAAAAAAGTCAACCAGGACCATAATTTAGGAACGAAACTACGAAAGGAGTACTATTATTTTTGACCAATAATCCAATCTCGCAAAGTCGCAATAAAACTAAAAACTTAGAATTCTAATTCAAAAATATTCTATTTGTATGACAGAAATGCTATGATATTTCAACAAGTAATTAGGGTTACCATCTTGGGATGGGAGGTAGGAAATATGAAAAGAATCTTGACAATTGGCTTGTTTGTCAAAAATAACTGGAGGATTAGTGAGTATATAATTGATAGGTGTTGTGTTTCTTAAGGACTTGCTTTGTAAATTGTTTGTTATCCAGCTCGGGTGGGAGCTAGGTATGCGCCCATGTTGCTTGAAATCATATAGTTTGATGATATAACTCCGACTACTTACCCAAGGTTCACTACACAGCTTCGATCTCGATCGTACTTTTTCGCTCGATTTCCAAATCGTGATGTACGTAAAGGAGCGTGTTAGAACTATTATTTCTCAAGACACAGCTTCTCATCATATCTTTTTCGCTCGATTTCCAAATCGTGATGTAGCGTAAGAGAGCGTGTTAGAACTATTATCCTGGTCACATGAATTAAATAAATAACTAATGACTAATATATAGATGACCTGTGCCAATGCTCCACCAATTGATTAATATTTTCTTGAGTTCAAAATGCCTTCTTCTTATATATTCACTATATATGACATAATTAAACCATTTACATAACAAATATTTTACTCTTAACCTAATTACTTTCATCGATCATTCAATTAATGTCAACAGAGAAAATTTCCTCAATGTTTTGCGAGCTAGTAATCCTAAACAAATTGTTGTTTGAAAAAGCCAACCTCCGAGTAATTTTTATTCATTTATATATATCTACAGAATTAATATTGTTTTTTACATCAAGAATTTACGTACGTAGCTAAACTCGTCGATCTCTTCTTCAAGGTTATACAAACCCCAGCTATTGGTAAGAGCTTTAAGTATCTATGTTAATGTATAAACAGATCTACTAATCAAAACGTGGAAGCAGTTGGCGTGATCCATTTAGCTGGGTACGTTTCGTGTTCGACTCTCTTCTCTTGGACCAACGGCAAGTTCAGTATTGCAAGCAAAGATTACCTTAGCTTCGAGACCCAATTATATGTTTTGGGCACCTCGTGGGAGACCAAAAAGAGCAAAAAGGAGATTTCAACTTGTACGTTGAGGCAGCACCATGTTCACTACATTGACTGCAGCATCCCTCCAATGTGATGAGATCTTGACATTTTGTTTCTTCAAGATTAACTCTTTAGCCTTGTTAAGGAAACCCACCCCTTTCATTCTTTGTAGTTCTGGTTGTTTGGGACATTTAAGCAAGCTAATATAGGTTTCTAAGTCATGAACACAAAAAATATTTTCCATCTTGAAGAAATCTAGTACTAATTCGACACCAACGTGAACGTAGCATGAACGCCTCCAAGGAACCTCGTACCACCCTCCCAAATCCCTAAAATTCTCGTTGAAGAGAATCCCGGGTAGCTTCGTGATGGGGTCCTTGGCATTCACGATTCTGAGGACTTTGACCCCCAACTCCTCGCACCGTTCCTTGAAATGCGAGTTCCCTACTCTTGGTCCTGCAAAGGAGAAAACTGTAATTGGTATGACTTTTTTCGAATCCTTTCTGTTCAATCCGAGTTCGGCTAGGTCATATGCTAGTAGGAGAGCTAGTGAACTCCCCATGCTGTGCCCGGCTATTGTAATGCTTAGTTCTTCCTCTTTATACTTGCTTAGTAATCGAGACACTTCAGAAAGTAGTTGCTCGCGGCAACTTCCTAGTCCAAACCTAATATCACTTTCATTTGAAGTGTACAAGCTTAGAAATCCGGTTTCCACCTTGACATCAAGTCGAGGGTTGTGAGGATCAAGACGAGCTGGAGTGAGAGAGCTCATTAGGTTTGCAATCCACTCCGTATGAGTGACGGTACCTCGAAAAGTCACGAGCACATCTCTTCTCCCAAGCTTCTTTAGCTCTTCATCTGACGAGACAGCAATGTATCCGACCCAACGCCCACGAGAAGTCCCATTCTGCATTGGGATGTTGATCATTTCTGGCGTAGCGTAAATGTACTTGGTGACCTCGTAACCTGAGTCACCCATACCGACTTCTTTCAACACGGTCTTCTTCCCGTACTTGCAGTTCAAGTAGCGTCGCGAGCTAGGGTTGAGATCAAAAGCATCGTAACAAGCAGCGACAAACTTCCCGTACCGAATAATCTCTCGTTGGAGAAGAGGGTCCAAGGGTTCGATGAGATTTTCCCAATCGTATAAACCCTGAACCTCTTTCCAACGTCGCGCTAGTGAAGTAAATGCCTTGGAAGCCTTATAAGTTGCCATTTTGCGTGCACTTATAGAAGCCACACATGATTGTTTGAATGAAATGGTGTCATGCATAGCTACTTTCGTAAACGAAGAATGCGACAATGTGTTAACGAAGCTCATACGTGGGTTATTGATGTGGAGCATTGTGGAAGCCATAGTTGAGAGAGAGAGAGAGAGAGAGAGAGAGAGAGAGAGAGAGAGAGAGAGAGAGAGAGAGAGAGAAGGGGGTTAAAGATGGAGATTAAGGGAACGAGAGAGGGAGAAATGGAGTTAATATAAGGCATGTTTGGCGAGGGATTGACTTGAGAATTTGGGGTTTATTTTAAGTGGTCGGTTGTTTAAACATGGGAATATAAAAATGGGTTTATGTTTGCGGCTAGGGGAGTTGAATAAATACTCCATAGAGAGCATAATTATAGGAGGGTGGAAACAGTTTTTTTCCATACTAATGTGCACTAATCCGTATCCACTTCAGATTTGCCACGTCCTTTGTTCGCTGCATTTTTGGATTTTTCTTGTTGTTTCTCCGTAACATTTTTTCATGTTCTTGATCTTCATTTTTCCAACAAAGTAATCAGAACGCTTTCAGAAAATGAACGTCGTGTATGTCTCTTTCATGTTCTTGATCTCCATTTTTCCAACAAAGAAATCAGAACGCTTTCAGAAAATTAAGGTCGTGTTCGCATACACAGTTAATTTTGTGATAAGTAATTCATTTTATAATGTTCCGAGTTCGAAAGTTCGGTGACCCAAATAAGCACCGGATAAACTAAGCCCACTACAAGCCTACCCTAAAGTTCATCGACTATATTGGTGCCTAGTGGTAATGTATGTCTTATAAGTAATCATCCATTATCATTAGGCATCATTATCATCTATGAACTTTTAGGTAGATTTGTGGTGTGTCTAGTTTACCAAAGTGCTTAGTGGGCCAATGCATGAACCATGCGTAACAGACCGGGCTTTCGAGCTCGAGACATTACGAATGGTACTTTAGTGAGAAATGAGTTGAATACATCTGTCGGGGCCCGATCCTTTGGGCCTTAATGGAGACATTAAGGATTTCAGTGATGAGAAATTGTAATACCCTCAACCTACATTGGTGTCCGATGTGAGATTTGCATGTATTTTGTAAGTGAGCATTTACTACAACTTGATACGAATATCATCCATGAACTTTTGCCTAATTGACACAATAGTGCGTGGACGTGATTTTTAGTTTATCTTTTTTTGGTAATTTTATTATTTTTCTCTATAGTACTTTTTTATTTCTTAAATTTTATTATTAGAAAACAACTAACCACAAAACAAATCATTTATTCAATTAAGAAAACTTGCTTTACAACAAAATTTTGTACCGTTAACCGAAAATGGAAGTTTATGACGTACACAATGCTACTCCCTCCATACAGACAAAGAGTCAACTTTCTTTTTTTTAGAAGCCTACATGTTACTAAATCAAATTAAATCAAAATTTTATATACTTTACTAATGTATTAGGAATAAAATTTTATTAATTAAAAACTATCTTAAAAATACTATGGATTACAACTTTCATAACTTTGTAAAAACCACTTATAAGTTTATATTAATTATCAGTCAAACTTTAACTAAGTTGGCCGAAAAAAGTCAAAAGTGAACTCTTTGTCTGGAATGGAGGGAGTATTAATATTTGAAATTTCACTCAAATATATGTTGTACAGTGCGATAAATATCGTATATGCAAGTATAAAATAAACAACACTTTGTGTGTCTTGGTTAAATAGCCCGATGATCTATTAGTAGTTCTTTTAAGGAATAATCAAAAGACTTGTTATAAGCTCAAGATTGCAATTTATTTCATTCATTCTACTCAATAATCAATTACAGCAGTTAATTAAGAAACACTTCACCACTAGTAGTAGTAGCTCTTATGAAAAAACTTCATAATCATGGTTTTTATACATGGTAAAGTTTAAATATCATATGATTTCTAAGCATAATTTTTGACATGAAACTCTTTGAATGAAATATTTTAAAAGAAATGGCTGCGTTTGAATGTCAAAAAAGTACATGAAAATGATAAAAGTAACCGATTTTCTGCATTATGAGTGCGTTTGGTTGATGCAAGAAAACTTGGTAACCGCCGTAACTATATATTTTCCTGCAAATTTGATCCTCCTGCACTTTTAGTAGGATTTACCATTATTAGAAAGTTTAAAACTAAATATTTTATACTCCTTCCGTCCCGAATAAATGTTCTTACTTTCTATTTTGGGATGTCCCAACTAATGTTACTAGAGACTTTTAATCTACCTATTATCTACTATTTTTCCTAATATACCCTTAAAGCTTCATTTAATATAACACATCCCAAAGAAACCCAATTATTTAAAATAGTTGAACTCAATTAATGTTCATGCATGGATATTATTGTCAGAACATATTTTACAGCACATCATTAATTATGTTTTTTAATTCCTGTATTTTATCTACTAAGAACATTTATCCGGGACAGAGGGAGTAACTTTTATGCTAATATCGATCAAACTCATACAAGAAATTAAGTGAGTTTGTAGCTGTTTTATTTTCTTCACTTCACATTCAGTCTTCATGACTTTACATATATAGATTTTCGAGAGTTACTTTCTTGTTTAAGTTTCCTAACATTCAAACGAGTGTGAAACTAATGGAGTTAGTTTAAGGTCACGTTTGATGCAACTTAATTTCTGTAATCAATCTTCTAAGAAGTTATGTCGTTATCAAATAGTAAATGATTTTCTTTCAAATGCGTGAGACTGGTGAGTTAGAAAGTTGGCTTCTAGTATATAATTATGTGGTTTTGTAAACTAATGACTTTTGAGGCTTTCTTGGCAAAATGACTATAATTATCATCCTTTTGAATATAATACGAAGAATTAATTCAATATTTATTTCTTTAATAAAACATAAAAAGTTGGCGATATCACGAAAGCAGTCTCCATCGTAATGTGCAGTAAGTACACACTGCAGGTGGCATTGCCACGTTCTTTTCCATATATCATAATCATATGGGATTTCTCTGCTCTCTTACGTTGTTATTCCGTCACCGTTACCCAAAGTTTCTCTTATACATTACTGCATATAAGTTTGAATTAAATGTATTAACTCAACCCAACTCAGCTCAGTGGTCTTTGTCCAAATTATTTGAGATTTTGCAGCATGAATTATTTTTTATAATTTTATTTAGTCCAAAGCAAGATCATTACACACATTACAGTAATTTATATTTTCCTTTATTACTAATGTTTATATTCGTATTGGTCACTCACTTACTCTACTTCTAATCTGACTGATTTTGATACACTTGCACTTCCTTACAGATGAACTAATTGATCGATTTATGTTGTATGTGTCCAAACTATATTAGACCGTTTTTCTCTCATTTTATTTGCTATCGGGGTAAATTTATTTGTTAATTTCACGAATTTTATTTTTCCTAGTTTCACCACATATTCATCTTAACAATTATATTTCAACTCTATACACTCATCTTGTTAACATGTTCTTTCTTAGTTGTCTAACATTCGGTTTTATAAAGTAGTGCTGGTACGTCCGATAAAACTTTCCTTTCAACTAAACAAATATACGTCGATCACATAATAATCCGGATTCACTTCTCTATTTCACCAAGCTTGATTTTATTCTATGACTAACATTGATTCTTACCTCCCCTTCTTGATTGATAATTGATTTCAAATATCAGAATTGTTCTTTTTGTGGTACTTCTTAACTATCTAACCTAACTTTATCCCTACTATTACACCTTTTATCGCTAAAATTGTGTTTCATATATTTCATTTTATAACTCCTACTTATTTTAAATGCCTAAAGTAATATATATATATATATATATATATATATATGCTATAGCACTAGTCTGTATTTTCCAAACTATCATGTGTGTACTCGGTCCGAATGTTGTTTTACTCTCTACCCTAATGAGTTTTGGGACGTAACTTCTCACATATTCACCTGATTGAAATGATTCATTCTGTGATTAGAATGTGGCCGTTGGATTTTGGTAGATGAGTAAATTTTTGTTTATAATTAGCTCCTGTCAATTGCACACGTACGAACCAATGTGTATTGTAATATATATATATATATATATATATATATATATATAATACTCATTCATTCCACATAAGGAGTACACTTTCCGTTTTGAAAAGTCAACATGTGACTAAATCAAATTAAAATTTTATATACTTAACTTATATTTTAGAAAATAAAATTTCATTAATTAAAAACTACATTAAGAATAATATAGAGTACAACTTTTATAACTTTATAAAAACAAATAAATCTATGTAAATCGTCGATCAAATTTAAATTAAGTTGACAAAAAAAAATCGAAAGTAAATTATTTGTTTGAAACAGGGGAGAAGGGAGTACAAGTAAATGAATAAAAACTAACCAGCTCGGAACAAAGAATTTATTTCAACGGCTACAAAATTGTGCAAGTCAAGCTCACTCTATCTGACCACTAAACATTGGATTTTCCTTCAGAAGAAAAATGCCTTAAATGTTGTTAGGTTTGGATGTCAAATGTAAAATATGGCAATTTAACGTTGTTCTCCCATTATAAAAACGATACACTTTTACGAACCCTTGTCGGTACTCTCGTCTCGGTCGGTGGCCTTCCTATTTTTAACAGGAGACCAAAGTGGATGACTTCAAAATACTTTTGAGTAAGAAGAGTGGATTGACATGAGTTCATAGGGTTTGACAAACATACATTAGAAAGCACACAGTTTGGGCGAAAGATTTATACTACCTCCTGAATCACCATTAACGGATTTTAAAATCCTCTCAATCAATTCTTAATTTTTGTCAATTTGATAAATTGATCATTGACTGATTGATTGATTAGTTTTGTCTTTTTTTGGTAAAATTTGAGATCAATTTTAGTATATCTTAATTGATTAGATAATTAGAGGATGATTGATATAAATATGGTATATATTAGTTGATTTATTTTACTTAATTCTAGAATCTTGATTAGAGTAAATATGGTAGACATTATTTCATAACCTTAATATTCCTTGTTAGTGTTTTTCTTTCTTTCCAAGGTTCTCTTGGCTCTATATAAAGAGGAGTTCGTGCTCCATTCAACAAGGATCCAGAAAAATAGAGGGAGATCGGTTTAGAGAGAACAAACACTCAAATCCTACCAAGAACTGAATGTGGTCGTGAATGTCAGGACATCTTTCACCACATTCAGCCAGTTTTGTGCTTAGTTCGTGAAACTGTTTTACATCCATTGTTACTATGTGGATTACTTCAGCAAACACCGTCTTTGTATGAATGGACTGTATTCCTAGTCTTAGATCTACTCATTAAGGAGTTTTCGTGTATTTTTTACTAGGTATTTAGTTTTGATCATTGTAACAAGTTACAATCTTTTTCTAGTGAAAGTTTTGTCATATCTACAAGTATTATTGCTTGTAGATAAAATGTTTACTCTGTGTATTTTTATTAATTATTCTGCTGCTTTATAGATGTCATCGTATATATGATCACATCCATTAATCACATTTAGAATCTGTTTGAAATTCTTGGTTTAAAGTTTATACGCCGGACGTATATATATATATATATATATATATATATATATGTTATATTTTAGTGTCCTGGCCCAATGGTTTTCCCTTGGCAGCCTGATGCTTGGCCCATTCCCAAGCCCATTAGCCTAGGAAGCCCGTCCAACTGCTGCCGCTTACACGGAGCGCCTTCTGGTGGCTTCTTGAAGACGCTCCTTGTGATTTCCGAGGCTGCCCTCTTGCCTTCCCGAGAAAGCCGCCATATATTACCGTGCCCTGACCCCCCCCTCCTCGGGGTGTGCGTGAGAGTGACCTAATACTAAATCTAGGGTAGATTCAGTGTTGTTCATCCCTCTCCTCACCCTTCTCTCTAAACGGCCTGGTTTACAGCCTTGTTCCTCTCTCTCTTCCTCTTCTCTACCTTTGTGTGTTGAGTGGTGAGTCACAGCCATTGTGTGAGAGAGAGTACACCGGTGGGTTGTGTGGTTCTCTGCCGTTTCCTTGTGGGTTTAGGGTACGGTGGTGGGAGGCTCTCGTAAGCCCTGTAGAAGTTGTTTAGCCGTGTTATACCGTGTGGGCTACCGGTTTTCTGGGTTTGGGAGTGGCGGGTTCTTTGCCGGAGTCTGTGAGCGGTGTTAGAAGCTAGGGGATTCGTTCAGGTGGACTGGTATAGGAGATGGGTTACTGAGCCTAAGGTGTGCTATTAGCCGAGGTGCTTGTCACCGATTACGGCGAGTTGGTGGCGACATTCACCAGCGTGAAAAAGGCCCCTTTTGTCTCTACATGTTCGTTCTTCTTCTTTGTTCATGTCCTAACGATTATCTCTTGTTTTGCTTTGTTACTAACCCCCTGTTTAACAGATTGAAGAGCTCCGTGTTACCCCCCTCCCCTTTTACTTTGTATTAAGTTATTGAGCGTCCCAGTAAGGTTACCCCCTAGATCTGTTGTATTAGGGTCTCTAATTTATATCCTCTGTATTTCATTCGAGCATCTGTTCTTGTAATATTGGTGGTGTAAAACCACTACAGTGGTATCAAAGCGAGGTTCGTGGTGCTCGGGTGTACGGAGACGGTGGTCAAACGGTGGTCAACGGCGGTCAACGACGGTCAACACGGTCAAATAGTGAGCAACGGGCTCCCTTCAATCCAAATCCAAAAAGAAACCCTAGTCAAGGGTTTCTTGGTGAGCGTGTCTTCCCTCTCTGTTTTTTTTATACTCTGCTTTTTTCATTGCCGTGTTTATCTGCGTGGTTGATGTACACTGTGTATGGCTTCTGTCTGTTGATGCATGCTCTGTAGTATACTCATCTGCGTAGTTTTCTTTTGGTTGTTGCATGTTCTGTAGCTTGTTCTGCTTGTCCTAGTCTTGCTGCTCTGTTTTCTGTTTCCTCTGTTTGGACATTGTTTGCGGGTACTCTCTGTTTATCACCTTTGGTCTGCAAAAGTTTTTTAAATGGCTGGTTCTTCAAACTCATTACACGATTTAGAACCCTTTAATGGGAAAACTGACTTTTCTATCTGGCAACAAAAGATGAAAGGTATTTTGATAAAAGAAAGGGTTTTCAAAGCTATAACATTAAAGTTTTCTGAAAATGATTCTGAAGAAACCAGGGCTGATATGGATGAATGTGCTTATTCATCCATCATTTTGAAACTTTCAGACTCTGTTTTACGAAAAGTTGGAAAACTTGAAACTGCAAAAGCCTTGTGGGAAAAACTTGAAGAACTGTATTTTGAAACGTCTTTACCAAACAAACTCTACCTTCTTGAAAAGTTTTTCCGATTTCAACTTGACCTAACCAAAGACATGGACGACAACATTGATGTCTTTACAAAGCTTGTGCAAGATATCAAACAGACTGGTGATAAACACATAGATGAGTATACCCCCATTGTCCTTCGAATGCTATCCTCGAGTCATATGCGGATGTAAAAGCCGCAAACAAATATGGAAGGGATGCCTTGACTCTAGAAACAAGAATAAACGGTTTAAAGAGTAAGGAACTGGAATTAAAGACAAAGGGTAAATCATCGACTAGTGAAGTTCATATGGTTAGAGGTAGAACACAAAACGAAACAATGGTCGAAATACCAAAAGGAAAATCGTGGTCAAACTCGAAGAAGAAGGGTAGAAGCAAAAGCAGTCGAAATCTAGGGTAGGAGGAAGAAAATGTTACAACTGGGGAAACGGGACATTTTAAAAGAGTGCACAAACCCTAAAAGAAGAATTTTAAACAAAATGGGCAAAATGACGTAACATGGCTGCTGGAAGTGATGATGATGCAAATGTGTTTATGGTTACCGAATTTGATGAATCTTGTGTGAATTCGTGAACTCCACTTCGTTTGTGAAACCGAATGGTTAATAGATTCAGCATGCACATTTCACATGACTCCCATTAAAAGCCTGTTTTACGTTTATAATGAAGTAAAAGCGGTTGTTTCGTTAGCAAACGAAAAGAAATGTCATATTGGAATTGGTGAAGTGTGTTTAAAATTTGAATCGAAATCTCGTGACTCTTAAAAATGTTCGCCATGTCCCCGAATTGTGTAACAATCGATTTCATGTGCCTTAGAAGATGATGGGTTAGAAGGTAGGTGGGGAAAGGGGTAATGAAAATTGTCAAAGGATCCTTAGTAATTTTAAGGCCGAAAAACGTAGAAACCTCTATGTGTGCAATGCTATTCCCGTGTCTCTTAATTATGCAAATGTTGTGAAAGATGATAAAATGGTTTTATGGCATAAAAGATTAGGACACATGAGTAACAAGGGCCTTGAAATGCTTCACAAAACTGGAATTTTTGGAAAAGAAAAATTTACAGATGTGCCCTTTTGTGAAACGTGTGTTAAAAGTAAACACCATAGGGTCAGTTTCCCACCCCCCTCCTTAAACAAGACCTCTAGCAAGAAATTCCTTGAATACATCCACGCGGATGTTTGGGGGCCTTCCGGAGTGCCCACTCAAGGTGGTAACCGTTACTTCTTGTCCATCATCGATGACTTTTCTCGAAAAGTCTGGGTGTTTCTGATGAAAAACAAATCTGATGCGTTTGAAAAATTCAAAAACTGGAAGATCTTAATTGAAAACCAAACTGGAAAAAGGATTAAAACTCTTAGGATCGATAACGGGCTCGACTCGCAATCACGAATTCGACACATTCTAAAACGGTATTAGGAGGCACAAAATCGTGCCGTACAACCCACAAAGAAAACGGTTGGCGAGCGCATGAATCGAACCCCGTTGGACCGTGTTAGGGCAATGCTAGAAACCTCGGGTCTCTAAACGGTTTTGGGGAGAAGCTGTTGACCGCGCCTACATCATAAATAGATCCCCTTCCGTCCCCTTAACGGTAGATGCCCGAATCTTTTTTCCGAAAAGAAATTGATTTTTCAAACCTTCGTGTTTTTGGTCAGCCTATGC
The DNA here is from genome assembly GCA_016624345.1 of Platycodon grandiflorus. NCBI lineage: Eukaryota > Viridiplantae > Streptophyta > Magnoliopsida > Asterales > Campanulaceae > Platycodon > Platycodon grandiflorus. The sequence continues at coordinate 46,781,263 of CM028366.1, read as the reverse complement.
ACACCAAAAGAAAGATAAACTTGATCCTCGAGCGGTTAGGTGTGTGTTCCTAGGGTACCCTGATGGGGTGAAAGGCTACAGGTTGTGGCTTAAAGACGAACCAGGTTTTAAAGTCATAGTTAGTAGAGACGTTGTGTTTAACGAAAATGACTTTCCCTGTCTAAATGTGCCAAATGAACCTGTTCCCCCCAATGCTCCTGTTATGGTGGAGCACCTTTTCACACCAAACCCTACTGCCCCCCTTGATCAAACTGAGACTGAATCTCTCCCTGAAACTGAAACTGTTAATCCTGAAAATGGCAATGCGAAAATCCTTCGTTGAAGAAGATGTCATAGAAAACTTGGAAGATGAAAATTCGATTTAAATGACTATCGTTGAGTCGCGATAGGTCTAGACGCATTATTAGACCTCCCTCTCGTTTTGATGATTTTCACATGACATCCTTTGCCTTTAGTGTCTTTGAATCCATTGATAACTGTGAACCCAAGACTTATAATCAAGCCTTAAAATCTGCAAACTGTAATGAATGGATTGTAGCCATGAATGAAGAAATGAACTCGTTGCATGCGAATGAAACCTGGACCTTAGTCCCTAGGCCCAAAAACAGTTCTGTTGTTGCGTGTAAATGGCTCTACAAGATAAAATCTGAATCCAATTCTAACATAAGATTTAAGGCAAGATTAGTGGCTAAAGGATTTACTCAAAAAGAGGGAATAGACTACACTGAAATCTTCTCCCCCGTAGTCAAGTTTACTACTGTGAGGATTATGCTTGCCCTTGTTGCTCAATTCGATTGGGAATTGAAGCAAATGGATGTGAAAACCTTTTACATGGAGAATTAAATGAAAAATTTTCATGACACACTGAGGGATACATAGACAAACAGTTTCGATTATGTTTGCTTGCTTAAGAAATCTTTATATGGGCTAAAACATCCGCGCATGTGGAATATCAAATTTGATCAATGCATGATTGATCCGAAATTCAATAGAAGTGCTTATGATCATTGCTTATATTTCAAGAATGAAAAAATGTGCCTGTTTTTTGCTCATATATGTGGATGATATCGCTTATTAGCCCATGCCCTAAATCTATTGAATTTGTTAAAAACCGCTTAAGTGCGAAATTTGACATGAAATATTTAGGAGATGCTAATAAAATTCGGGAATGAACATAATTAGAGACCGAAAGTCTTCGGTAGTTTGTCTTAATCGATTTCATATGTTGATAAAATTTTGAGTAAATTTGCCATGAAAGATGCGAAATCGTGGATGTTCCCTTGTCGCCCATTTCGTCCTTAGCGAGACCAATGCCCTAAGAACGAAATTGAAACCGAACAAATGAAAAATCCCGTATTCCAATGCCATAGGTTCCGTCATGTATTTGATGGTTAGTACCCGGCCCGACATTGCTTACGCCCTTAGTTGCCTAAGCCGATACATGTCAAACCCAGCGCCCCATTGGCAAGCCTTGAAATGGTTATTGAGGTACTTAATACACTCTAGGAATTATGGCATTAAATTTTCAAAATCGAAAAAGGAATTAAGCTTGTAGGATTTGTTGACTCCAATTACGCTAATGATAGAGACCATAGAAATCCACAACCTCCTATGTCTTCACTTTGTGTGGATCTTGCATTAGCCGGAAATCACAATGCACCTATTGTGGCCCTGTCCACAACGGAGGCTGAGTATGTAGCCATAATGAAGCAATCAAGGAAGCCATATGGCTTAAAGGATTAATTTCTGAAATTGGCTTTCTAAAAGAAAAAATAATTGTGTTTTCTGACAGTCAATCCGGTATTCAACTTTGCAAAAACCCTGTTTTTCACGATAGAACAAAGCATATTGACGTTAGATTTCATTTTATCCGCGATGTTGTCGCCAAATGCATTGTTTACCTTGAGAAAGTTGATACCAAATTAAATCCTGCTGATATGGGCACCAAGTGCCTACCTGTGAAAAATTTTCTGTCTTGTTTGAAAATTCTGAAACTGGATACCGGTGATTGAACTGCGTCGTTTTGTTACCCTCCTAAAATCCTTGGCTTTCTTAGTGATCGCCAAGGTGACTGTCTTGTTCTTGCTGTGTGCACGGATACAAGTCAGTTTTCTCCTTTGCTTGGTCCAGCTGTGTGTTGGATCAAGTGAAGGATAGGCAATGATGAACCCTGTTTTGTAAAAGTCCATACGAGTCCACTATGTCTTTTACCCGCACTTGCTCCAAGGTGGAGAATGTTATATTTTAGTGTCCTGGCCCAATGGTTTTCCCTTGGCAGCCTGATGCTTGGCCCATTCCCAAGCCCATTAGCCTAGGAAGCCCGCCCAACTGCTGCCGCTTACACGGAGCGCCTTCTGGTGGCTTCTTGAAGACGCTCCTTGTGATTTCCGAGGCTGCCCTCTTGCCTTCCCGAGAAAGCCGCCATATATTACCGTGCCCTGACCCCCCCCTCCTCGGGGTGTGCGTGAGAGTGACCTAATACTAAATCTAGGGTAGATTCAGTGTTGTTCATCCCTCTCCTCACCCTTCTCTCTAAACGGCCTGGTTTACAGCCTTGTTCCTCTCTCTCTTCCTCTTCTCTACCTTTGTGTGTTGAGTGGTGAGTCACAGCCATTGTGTGAGAGAGAGTACACCGGTGGGTTGTGTGGTTCTCTGCCGTTTCCTTGTGGGTTTAGGGTACGGTGGTGGGAGGCTCTCGGGTAAGCCCCTGTAGAAGTTGTTTAGCCGTGTTATACCGTGTGGGCTACCGGTTTTCTGGGTTTGGGAGTGGCGGGTTCTTTGCCGGAGTCTGTGAGCGGTGTTAGAAGCTAGGGGATTCGTTCAGGTGGACTGGTATAGGAGATGGGTTACTGAGCCTAAGGTGTGCTATTAGCCGAGGTGCTTGTCACCGATTACGGCGAGTTGGTGGCGACATTCACCAGCGTGAAAAAGGCCCCTTTTGTCTCTACATGTTCGTTCTTCTTCTTTGTTCATGTCCTAACGATTATCTCTTGTTTTGCTTTGTTACTAACCCCCTGTTTAACAGATTGAAGAGCTCCGTGTTACCCCCCTCCCCTTTTACTTTGTATTAAGTTATTGAGCGTCCCAGTAAGGTTACCCCCTAGATCTGTTGTATTAGGGTCTCTAATTTATATCCTCTGTATTTCATTCGAGCATCTGTTCTTGTAATATTGGTGGTGTAAAACCACTACAATATATAAAAGTCACAATCATTTGAAGTCAATTATATGTTCTAGAAAAGAGCAAAAATAATTTTAGAACAAGTGAAAAGGAAAAAATATATTCTCTTTTCCAGAACATATATAGCAACAAGGATATATGTGAACAAGCTGATATAAATTAATACGAATATCATAATATTAATAAGGGTTAATCACACGATTAGTCCCTTGATTATGAACTTTTCTACGATTAGTTCCTTAACAAATTTTTTTCAAACTTTAGTCCCTAGAGTACCAAAAAGTCACGCGACTAGTCCTTTTGATGAATGCTGTTAGTAAAATTCCGTTAAGTCACTTACGTGCCTCCCACGCGCATTTAAGTGAGGATAAAATTGAAATTTCACTTATCATCTTCTTCACCAATTCTTCAAACCCTAATCCTCAAAACACATACACTGATTTGTTAAACACACACATATTCATAAGAGATCAAATCAACCTCCTCTTCCGGCCACCGACGGCTCAGCCTTATTCCCAGCCACTTCCCCAACCAATTTTAGTCAAAGACCATTTTGCCCTCTAGAACCTACCTTATTTTCGATACAAAGGACAGCCAACATGGATATACAGATCCTCGAGATCAATTTCCATAGTCTCAGAAAGATGACGTATGGTCGTGTGAACAAACTTACTCTTATTATACCTATCTTCACAAATTTGAATATCCTCTTCCGAAACCCTCCTTTTACTCAAGACTCACATACCCTTTCTCCTCGTCAACGTGAATATAAGCCCACACATGGGCTTAAAAATTTGAAAAATCACAATAAATAAATAAATAAATAATAATTAATAAACAAATTAGCAAACCAAGAAAAAAAATAAAAAAATGCTGTCTTCATCTCGAAATAATTGCCTTGACTGCTGATCCAACCTTCATCTTTGCAATATTCTTTGCCTTCCCGAATCCTAACAAAGTCCATGGCATCAGAATTAGTATCATCATCAACAATCTTATACTACAAGAAGTTTGTATATTGGACATGGTTGACTCTATTTCTTACTTCATACTTCCTCAGCATAGCTGCTGCAGCTTCACAAGCAACCATCAAGACTCTACCAGGTTTCAATGGAACTCTACCTTTTAAACTCGAAACCGGGTGAGTTTATTCATCGTTAGACACTCTATTCCTACTTCCGTTAACCATTGTCGTGAAGTGTTCCGTAATCTTTCTTTGTTTCTTTCCATTTTTTGACTGAGTTTAATTTCGAAACTTTGATTGTATGTAGATATGTGAGTGTGGGAAAATCAGATGATGTGGAGTTGTTCTATTATTTCGTTGAGTCGGAGAAGGATCCTGTGAATGACCCTCTTCTCCTTTGGCTAACTGGAGGTCCTGGTTGTTCATCTTTCACTGGCCTTGCCTATGAAAATGGTTTATCCCTATTGCCCTCCCTTTCTATTTTTAGCCAAATTCTGTTTTTCTTCTTTCCATTTTTCGTTTGTCGCTTTTCTTACTGCATTCTTCACGCAAGGAGATGAGCAGTTTCTTATTGTTTTTCCGATTATTTCAACGTTTATAAAGTTTTCTGAATACCACAAGGATTTGAATTCATTTTTTTTTGTTCATACTTGAACCAAATTGGGCTTTTTGATAGTGTTCAAGTACAACAAGATCTGAGACAGGGTAAGCAAACAGGGCAAACAGTTGACTTCTTCTGTTTTCAAACCAAGTCTTTGGTTTCCTTGGACTTAAACTTGACAAATCCATCATCCATTGCAAAGCAAGAAGGGGAAGAAATAAGTTTAACAGCTATATTCATCTCGGCATTATTACCACAGTCAAGGCAATGCGTTAGGGCCGGTTCATTACGTTATTATAGTCAAACCAAAATTTACTTTTAGTGAAGTTTTTAAACTTTTCCTTCTGTAGGACCATTGAGTTTTGATTTTACAGCTGCCGATGGAGGTTTACCATCATTTGTGTTGAACCCATACTCGTGGACAAAGGTGTGATTTCGGATTGCATTGTTTAGTTAGGCGCTGACTTGTGGCTTGTGAGGCTTCTAGCTGATCTAGTTTTATCGCAGATTGCCAACATTATATACTTAGATACACCTGTCGGGTCTGGCTTTTCCTATGCGTCAACCTCTGAAGGCTACTATTCCTCGGATACAAAATCAGCTACGGATACTTACACTTTTCTCAGGAAGGTAAGTCAAGAGCTTCAAAAGTTTGAATCAAATAAACAAGAGATTCTGAGTCTAATAACAATAATATCTCAATGCAGTGGTTGATGGATCACCCCAAGTTTATCAAGAATCCCCTTTACATTTGTGGCGACTCCTATGCAGGCATCTTTGTCCCAATGCTTGTTTTGGAAATATCAAAGGGTAATGTATGCTCATATGAATCTACTTATATGTAAAGCTTTTCCATTGAATTTGATCAATCGTTTATTCGTGACCCTCAGATATTCATCGATCATGATATTTTCAGGCAACGAAGCTAGATATATGCCGTACATGCCTCTCCAAGTATATCACCTCATTACTCGCATTTCAATGACTTGACTCTCAATTAACATATCTTAACTTAATTTTCTGCTTCCTCTTTTTAAGTTTGAGGTTCCATGTACTGCTTTTGCCATGGCGTTTATTCAAATAAGACCAAAAGAAATGTAGTGATTTCTCGAGGGTTTAATGTATGCAGGGTTACGTGCTTGGGAACCCGATTACATATTATCACACCGAAATCAATTCAAGAATCCGATATGCTCATAGGACGGCACTTATATCCGATGAATACTACAAGGTGATTTTATTTGCTCTTTTGAACTTTTTATCATAACACCAAACTGCAAACACAATGAATAAGAATGAGAGAGCAATGCTGTTGAAGATTTTATAGTTGTGCACTCCGTTTTAATGCTACTTGTGCAGGCGGCAACAAGGAGCTGTAACAGTGAATTTGTCAATCCAGATCCAAACAATGCAGAATGCATAAAGTACCTTCGACTTATAGATGAGGTAAGATAACTTGAAGAGTCCTCATTCTGAGATAATAATCGTTTGTATTATTAGTGGGAAATGTTATGTCCTGCAATTGATGCAGTGCACTGCAAGGGTGAACCCGAAACATATTTTGGAGAATTGTGTTGTCGTTGACAAACCAAATTCGAATGAACTCAAAGGGGGACATAGGTATTTGAAAGATGTTTCCATGGATATTCACTTACCACCATCTATAGGAGAAGTTAAGTGCTGGGTAAGATAACTCCTCGATCTCTCTAACTCTTTCTCCTCCCAACATGAATACATTTACATCGAGTTGAATGATTGAGTGTCATTAATTGTATGCAATGTTTGCAGATCAATATGTACGACCTCTGCAACACCTGGGCAAATGATCCTAGTGTACAACAAGCTCTTCACATTTGCAATGTAAGTTATGACTTGAATAATTATTTCGATGTTAAAGCTTTTCTTCTTCTTTCTTTCTTTATTCTAATCGAGCAACTCTGCATAGCTATTATCTTATGGAAGATGGCAATGTTTGTCGATCGTGTGGTTGGTTAGACTTTAGCTTCGATCAACTGCCAAACCATTGCTCAAGATGCAAGCAAATCGACTTTATCACTAAGCTATCTCACATAACAAGCAAATTTAACTAGTTTCATTATGCTTTCTATTGAGGAAATATTGTTGTCGTGGAATACGTATTCTAGCATCTAATTATCATACAGTATTAATTATCATACACGAACCTCATTTTTGATAATCAGGGAACAAAGACAGAGTGGACGAGATGCAACAGGAGTTTATCTTACGAAACTGATGTACCAAATGTAGTTGAATATCATCGCACTCTTAGTGAGAAAGACTATCGAGCTTTGATCTATAGGTAATCACCTAGCATTTTCTTTCTCTAGTTCTTATTTTACATGTTTACTCCCAGGAAAGTACGATTTGTAAACAAAACTGAGTACTCTAGCCCTCGTCAGAGTACTCAGCTTCTGACATCATTTGTCGAATACAGGACATGAACATGGATAATATACATTCTCTTTCGAAAATCCTATCAAATTAGGAGCTCTATATTTCACATTCCAAGAACATCTAATACTCGACTATTCTGTCTAGACACGTATAAATACACCATTTTTTTTCTTGCAGTGGTGATCACGACTTGATTGCTCCATACATTGCAACACTATCATGGATAAGCTCTCTGAACTTGACTACTGAAGAGGATTGGAAACCATGGTACGTGGATGGTCAAAATGCAGGGTATGTAGTTGCAGTATTCTAATTATCGGTAACTTGTTTGTTCAAGATTTGAATCAGCGTGAACTGAAACATTGTTTTCTATAGATTCACGGAGAAGTACAAGAAAAATGGATACGATCTAACCTTTGCGACCGTAAAGGTAGGATTTCTTGATTGAATAGAACACAGATCTTTGCTATATATGAACATATTGAAAACGAGACTCAAAATATGTATGTTGTCTTGGACTTGTGTAGGGCGCAGGACATGTTGCTATAGAGTACAAGCCTATGGAATGTTATGCCATGGTTGAGAGGTGGTTTTCTAAATCACAATTGTAAACATTTATTTAGACAACACTTGTTGAATAAATGTAAATCATGGTGAGTCTAAGGACCTCGTAATTTACTATGGTGCATTATGAGTTTAATGTGTAAATGCCCAACAAAGCATGCTATCAATCAGACATTTAGATGTAACATGAACACAAGACTCAATTATATCCTTGGCAAATAAACTCAAAATAACCAAAATTTATTAAGGATACGAGGTCGTCGAGGTACATGCAACCAACCGTTCCCGCCTTATTCCCCCAAAGTACTTGAATTTACCACAGCTATAAGGTGTCTAGTCCACATCAGTAGTACATAAGTAATGAATGAAATAATTTCAACTCAGTGACATAATTTGGATATATTATACTTCCTCCCTCCGTTCCAAGTAAAGAGTCCACTATACTATTTTGAAATGTTACATTCAAAGAGTCCACTTTAAAAAAATTATGCCTACAATCTCCATAAAACTTTCAACTAATTAACCCTCCACATGTGGTACAAATATATTAACTATGCTAAAATATTTTTATAATTATGACAAATTTCAATACAACTTATATATCACTTAATTATTATATTTTTCATACGTCGGTGAAATAGGGGGAGTACTAATTAGCTTTATTTATTTGTTTGGAAGAAAAACTCAATCAATTGAGCATTAAAAATTAATTTTTTCTTCTTACAAACTTTAAGATATATGTAATATTTAATACAAAAAATTGTGTAAACCTTTTCCTTGTATTTGATTTCAAATTAACAAGATTTTATACCGCTCGTGTAATTTTTAATTTTTTTTACACTGACAATTTGCCAAAATTTTATTCTTTTAATTAAGGTTATCAAACGGACTAAAATCTATCTATCTATAGTCTATACAAATGCCAAATAACTCTCGAAAAATTCATCTCTATTTTCTCATAATTTTAATTAAAATTAAACTATATATAATGCCTAGGTAACAAATTTTTACCCACCTTCCAAACGGTTTCACCCCCGTACCCTCCTACTTGATAAACCGTAAATCTCTCTCCCCCTGATTCATTCATTTCTCTCTCCTAATCGTCCCCTAATCTGTTAGTGTTACACAGCCACCCGTTCAGTTTCTTTTTCCATGATAAACCAATGACCTAACCACAAGGGTTATTCCGTGGTAGCTGAGTTAATTTGTCCTCGAGTCTATTGACTCGAGTTCAATTCTTGTAGCTATTACTTGAGAAGTAATTTTTAAATACATAAGTCAAACATGAGCGTGTGCCTAGAAAAGGTATTTATTTCCAAATAGTTATGTCCCTGGAATTTGATTCTTGTAGCTATCACTTGAGAAGAAGTAATTTTTAAATGCATAAGTGAAGGTGGGAAAAAGTAGCTATTCCCAAATTAGTTATGTCCAATCATTGTTTATCATCACGTACTGTACAATCGTTCCCATCACATGGGGCCTACATGATAAATAATTTAGTTAGCAAAAGTCTTTTTCTTCAATTCTCCTCTGCAGCTAGATAATGCTCTTGGCTTGCTATGTCAAATGTTCATCATTTTTGCTATCTTTGACTATCAAAATCCCTAACAAGGGCATGGCACCAGTACCACCTCAAATCAGCGCCCTTGTACAAGTTTACTTTTTGGACATGTTTAAATCTAGTTCTTATTTATAACTTGCTTAGCCTTGTGGCTTCTTCACAAGCAACCATATATCAAAACTCTATCGGGTTTCAATGGAACTCTTATCCTATGTTCTTAAAACTGGGTGAGTCTCTTATTAATTGGTCGATACCAACTTCATTTTCTGCTTCAATTAATTAAGAAATGGCTTCTCATTCATTTTTAAATTTGTTTGATTTTGGATATATGGTTTCAATTTAATTAACTAGAGGAGGTGATCATGATGATGAATATATAGTTTTGCACGTTCTGATCATATGTGAGCATGAGGGAATCGGATTATTTCTTTCTTCGAATCGGATGACACAAAATCAGCTACAAATACTTATGACTTTCACAGGAAGGTAGTGAAGTGCTTCGAGACTCTTATGCGGGCATCTTTGTTCTGATGCTTGCTTTGGAAAAATATCAAAGGTGGCATATGCTCATAAGAATTTCCTTATAATTAAAGTTTTTTCGTTGAATTTACTTAACCTTTTCTTTCGTGAATCTTTATAATGATACTTTCAGACAACGAAGCTTGAATTTACTTAAACTTGAGAGTCTTGTGATGGGTCAACTGATTGATGACGTGCCTTAACTCGGTTGCACCAACTACAATAACGGGTGAAACGGCCAAGTAGACAACATTTTGGCGCTTGAGTTATTCGAAACAAAATATTGACTAATGACTGTGTCAAGTGCTACTACAATATCACTACAAAACTGCTTTGTTTCGACACCATCATTTTGTCAGATCAAGATTATGTTTTTGTCATAGTAATGATTCAGGTGCCGTACAATTTTCATCCGAAATTCAGGTTAAATAAATCCACCAAGGCATGATAAAATAAATTACGGGAATTAAATCAACAAAGAAACAATACAAACTAACACCAGCATTTTTCTCGACGAAAATAACCCTGATAAATTCAAGAAGAAGACAGATTATTGAACACAGTAGGGTGAATAAAAAGTTGAGTAATATAAAACCAATATAGAAATTCCTTTGTTTTTCTACAATAGCTCCAAAAGATGATCAAAATTGAGGAAAAATGGCAACTTTGATTTTATCCACAAGATGGAGCAGCCTAGTTAGTAGTGGGGATGGGGTAAGAATATAGATTAAATTTAAGGGGAAGTAGGATCAAATTTGTTGTGGTGGAGAGGGTCTGGTCCTGTTGGCACTTTCCTTGCTGACTCCTCCACTCCTTTCCCATACAAATTAGTCTCAATTTCCTTTTCAAAATTAACACACCAAAAACCCAATCATCAGCACACACACACACACACTAGAGTTTTTGACAGAAGAGAGAATGAAACAGAACTCAGAGCATTAGAGCTTGGTATAAACCTGCGTTGCTCTCTCTGCTGCCATTTTTGAGTCTAAATTGCCATATGCTTAGAAACATTAAAAAAAAATTCATGTGAATAACACAATACTGTAGACAGAGAGTTAGAGAGGGGTGGGTGTGTGTCACTTACAGAGTCGAGAACCTCGGACAAATAGAGGTGAAATGGCCATTGAAACCAGCACAAGGATGAAAAGGGTCCTCAAAAGTATCATCTTTTGTTGAACCCACTTTGAAATTACACAGATATGAATGAAAGTGTGTGTGTGTGCGTGTGTGTGTGATTTGCCTCAAGAAGTTCTAATACAGTAAGCTTTATACAGAACAGAGAAACGAGGGAAATGTTTATTGTCAGATACCAAAAATGCCCCTGATATCTTTCCCCGTACAAGCATAAAACCTGGCAGGATTCCCAACAAGGGTAAAAGTCGATACATTCGTTCGAATCGCCCATCCCTCTCTGATTTGGCAGCTGAAAGCCGTACTCCGTAGCGGCGGCGTGGGCTGATTGTTAAGAGACACGCGTTAGGCTTCCATTGAAGGCAGGCGCCACAACGTGGGGTGAGGACCAGGCCAACAGGTGACTGATCGCAAGACGAGGTTTTTATCTGATCATTTGTCGGTCGGCCGGCATTTGGGTGTTTCTTTATTTAATTTTCTTTTTATTTTTACTTTTTTGCCTCATGCGGCAACAGAGATCAATTTTGAGTTATGCGCTAAAATATTAATGACACTCATTAAAGAAATATAATATATTAAAAAATATTTTCTCCATTACTTAAAAAAATTATTTTTCATTTTTAAACTGTTTCAAAATATATATATTTACTTTTTAATCTTTTTTTAGAATATTACTTATATCATTTTATTATTTTATTTATATTTTAATTGATGAGTACTACTCCTATTTGAGCATCAATTAAAAGTACAAAATATTCTAATATTTATAATAAAGTCCAAATTTTTTTTTTTTTTATGTGCTAAGGCAAGGCAAACATGACTTTTTTAAAGAATAAAGGGAGTACTATTTTTACTTTGAATATTACTCCCTCTTTCTCTAAATTATTGTTTTTTTTTTCATTTTTGTCCATCCCAAAATAATTGTCTTATTTAAAAATATATTTTTAGGACATCATTATTTTACCCTTACTTTTTTCCCTATTTTAATTATGTGCCACACATACACATAGACATTAAAGAAAATTATACATTATACAAATATTAATAATTAAGTCAATTATTTTTTTTAATTCGTGATCAAGTCAAATAAGACAATAATTAAAGGACGGAGAGAGCAAAATATATTAAAGTAAAAAATATGCCATAAAAAGTACCAAATCTGCAAGAAATATTTAGTGGTCAACTACCAATAAAAAGTCGTCATTTGAGGTAGACTAATTCTTAACCAAAATCAACAATCCCTAGTTTGCTCATTTAAATAAGGAGACAACTTTTTAATCAACATCATACTAATATTTATAAGTAACCTCGAATTGTTTCTCGAAAATAACATATACCCTATAGCTTGTGAAAAGTTTTTAAAAAAATTTAATACTCAAATAATTGAGTTTTTATTTTTAGATTTTGATAGGTAAGTATGACCTTTGATATGGGGATTGGAATTAAGGATCTCAAGGTCTATCGATTTTTATTTTGATCAATTTAATTGACCAATAACTAAAATAGATTTATGAGGTGTCAACACACCTTTTCAAGGTCTAAAAAATATCTAAAATATCAATTATCAGAATGTTTGGTATATATTAACTGAGTTTTTAAATCATATCACTTAACATTGAATTTCTTTAGTTACTTGTACTAAAAAAATTCAAAAAAAAACAATCTAGAACCTTCTACCATGCAAAGAATCCACTATTCTATTCTAAATTTTTTTTACTTAAATAGTCCATTTTAAAAAATTATGTTTTCAATTTTCATAACCTTTCAACTTTACCCTCCACACGTATTATAAATATTTTGATTATAATTAAATATTTTTATAATTATGACGAACTTTATAAATACTTTTATATCTTTTGGAATGGAGTGATTACGTGTTGCTCATTCGTTTTTAAAATATTACTCTCCATCCCAAAATGACTATCAATTTTTTTAAAAAATTTGTCCCAAAATGAGTGTCAATTTTGTTATGAAGTTGCTAAAGTCACCTTTGTTAAATATAATGTCCTGATAAACACTTTTGATGCTAAGAGGGTATTTATGTATATGTACTTTAATAACTTAAAAGTCGACTTCCTTAATTTTCTTAAAAAATAAAAAATAAAAACTCATTTTGGGGTGGAGTATTATTCTCTGTGGTTGTCAATCCAATCCAAAATCAAGTTCCACTGATTTGGTAACAGCATTGCAATGGCCATTTCACTGATTTGGTTGACAGAACTGAATTGGTTGACAGTAGCCTTTAGAGAGGTTCATTATCCTCCCTCCGATTCAAAAATATAGTCTCATTTATGTAAAGTCAATCCAAAACAATATCAAATTATACAAGTATTACGTTTTAGCTAGTAAAAGAAAATAGTCCCAAGAATAGCTCGACTTTAAACGGTAACCGATCTTGCATATAAAGAAAATGGCATATAATTCTAACTCGATTCAGTTTCTTCCCTCGCACCGTTCATCGCCGCCTTGCTTGACTTTATCCATGTCGCCATCTTTTCTTTACGGATAAGCACGGTCTTGGGGATAGTCTATTCCGAATAGAATAGGAAGGAAGCCAATTTTTTCTCTTGTTGATGGTGAATAAGCAAGCAGTGAATGCAGCCTCTTCTTCTCTTTTCAGGATTGGGAGGCAATTAATTTTAAGAGGAATAGTATTTGACTAGCTGCTTTTGATGAAGCTGTTCCAACACAAGATTTGCTTGACAAGTTCCCTTATATATACATATGGGGAACCATTAATGAGAGTAACCATTGATGGTTAAATAAAAAAGTAACCATTAAATACTCCCCATATATATATATATATATATATATTTCAATTGAATAATAACCAAGTAAAAAAGCTAAGAATCTTGTCAACAACGACATTTATCAAATCCATATCTACTACGTACGTACGTACATGTTAACATGATTCAAGTAGTTGTTTCGCTAAAATAGACGAGTCCTCCGAGTACATGAATATCAACACTTGAATCAACCACCACAAGACTTCCAAAAAAGGAAAGGCTATTATTATTGCTTCACCTTGGAAATTGGCGACTGCAATCACTCAATACATGCATGCATGCATGCCTCGAGCAGCAATATGATTACCATACAAGTCCCATCAATCATAATACATGCTAATTCAAAACTATGAATATGATTTTCCAACAACATACATAATCATTGATATCATCAAACACCAATTCTGAGAAATTATTCATTCTTCAAAAGAGATGGGCTTTCCTGTTCGGAACCTCTACAGTTCTGACACAATCCGGTTCCTCTGGTTGCCCGCCCTAAGTGTAATATGTACTCACTCCTCTTGGGATTTGTTTGGAGCTGTTCTTTAAGATTGTATTTTCATTAGATATTAAAAAAAGATTTGACTTTTTTGCCCATAAAAATAAAAAAAAATTAAATGTAATCCTCTTAGTGAAATATATACGCACTAAAAGGGGTACATATTTCACTTAGGGTAGTATATAGTTCACAATTGTCTAAACAGTGTGTAATCTCAACCTGTTGGACGCACCTCATCATTAATGAGTTGGAAGTCATCCCAGCAGCCACCATGAGGAACTGGCTCAAAGTTAGACAGCATAGGTTCCTCAAATCTAGGGGTGGGCATCAGGTCAGATACCCGAACAGCCGGGTAGATGATCTAGCTAACCGAAACCAATCCGACAAGTGTAGAAACCGACACTCCGGGTACCCAAAAATTTCGGGTATTTTGCAGTTGGGTTCGGATATTTTGAAGATATTGGAGTATTTCATTTTTGGGTAACATGGGCCCGGGCGTAGCAATGGAATTTAATGGTTGTTTAAAAGGTTAACTTCACTTGTCCTTTCCACTGGGCTAAGGCATTCATCCAGATTATTTGATTTGGTGAAAAGAAAAACATTCCAAATCTGTGGACTCTGAAATACTTGGATGCTGGGAATTCAACTTAACAAAAAGCCCCTCCTCATTTTGCCTTGTATTGACAAAGGAATTGTGGGAAAGGTTGGGGGTTTCCAATGTTTTGACAGACCCCCTCCTTCTCTCATCATCCCCTTTCAAACTTCCTTCGCTTCGCTCTACACTGGCACTAAAGCAGGCATGAGGCGGCAGGAGAACATGTGAGCAGGAGTGTGCGACGCCGACTGCGAGGGCCTAGGAGGAGCGTGGACTGGAGGTCGCCGAGGTCAGTGGGTCACTGGAGTATGTGGACTGGTGGCGGGCACTGGTGGAAACCATAGATCTAAATGGGTGTCGATTGTTGAGAGGGGGAGGGAGAAGAAGCTGCAGATAAGATGAGAGGGTGGGAGAGGCTTAGCCTGTTTAGGTTTCAAAGTCAAATGAGTAAAGGAGACTAGAGTAATTGCTTCAATACACTGTATATCATGTTTCGTTGTGTGCCTAAAATGTCGGGTATCCGAACGGGTCTCGGGTAGACATCGAAGTAACCAAAACCAACCCAAGAAATATTAGACGGGTTCGGGTTTTTATTGAAAACCAATTTTTTTTTATAATTACCCAATCGGGTTGGTTTGGGACCTGAAGCCGAATGCCCACCCCTATTCAAATCAGAACCCTCTAATCTAGTCCTGAACATTTGCAAGAGCAAAGGCTCCAATTCTTCAACCTAACCCACATGGACCGATGACTCAACCAAGTTTACCACAAGGCTACCACCCAAACCTGGGAGTAATTTTACCTTTGGTCTAGCTTCTATCCCTCCCTCCCCTTTCTGGAACATCCAGAATTAAGCTCAAATTCTACTCCATATAATGTAAATCGTAAAACCAAAAACTTACCACAAAGAACTATAAACTACAACAAGAACACATAAACAATGACACAAGTCCTCTGGACGTATGGAAGGGCTTCCATACTATGTGCAGACAGACCATTGAATCCATCAAGCTAAGAAAAGTTTACTGAACGCAGCATTATTGTACCATGAGAAGCTTACTGAACGCAGCATTCTTGTACCAAGGTTGCCCTATATTCCTTTGTATTTGTCAAAGGGCAATAACTTTTTGCATGAACTTACATACATTCCCCATGGAAATCAAACCAACACCATAGAGCAACTGATATACATTTAAAACGATATTCACAATGTCCCTTGGCAAACAATCAAAATATATATAGCAAAAAGTATAGCCGGTCATAATTATCTAAAGGACACAATTGGCGAATATAGTTATGCCCGGGTGGTTAATAACGATGCTAAGAGGAATATGAAATTTGCTCGTCAATCATCAAAAGGGAAAGACAAAAGCATGCCCATGCGTAAATCATATTCGACAGGCATAATCGATCTCCCAGCTTTACAGGTGCAATCATGACTGCAGTTGTAAGAGTACAGCCAAACATATGATCACCGCAAAAGTAGCCAGTTTCCTCATCATTAAAAGTGAGTATGCACATCTACTTTGCAACAATCTCTGTAGGCTGCTACATCTACTTTGCCAACTTTTTTTTCTACTCAAAAGTGAGTATGCACTGAAGATAAACCAGTTCAAGAAGGGCCAAAAGGTCATATCTCTAGACATCAAAAGAACCATGAACCTTTTTGCAAGCTTGACTATCTTGAAAAATATGCTTTATGAAAATACTTGCGATGCAGGACCACGACATGAATGCCTCACCTTCATGTCTCACCCTACAAAGTTTGATCCTAAATCTGATGTAGGACAACAGCCAATAGTGTTTTTAGACAGCTCATTATGATGACTTTACTCCTGAAACATATATCGTGGATTTTAGGGGTAATGAGTTAAGAATGGAAACTGCTCTGTTAGTGTAAAGAAATTATATTGAGCTGTCTAGCTGCAACACTAAAAATTAGAAAATAGAAATACTAGCTGGACTGCAATCCTTAGCAACACAAAACCCTAACCAAACGCCACAATTACTATTCAAGACCAATGTTCGCTGATTCCATAACAGCCTCAGCATCTCCTTCTTTTCAAGTCTAAAGAAGCCTCAGGCCTATTTGTAAAAAAAAACCCAATAATTCTACTGCCCCTTTAACCCAAAAACCCCAGACTATCAGCCATCAAAAGCCTCATCACAACAGCTGCTGAAACTCTTTCCATTTCAGTGTTGTGTGTGCACTTGATTGGTGCCCAACGATTCTGGCCAATAGCACATACAAACTCTGAAACTCATTCATACAAACAACTTATGCCGTGTCTGACTAACCAAGGAAATAGAGCAAAAATGGGAGAAAAAATAATATTATATGAGCTTTGCAACTATATATCACAAAGTCATGTCTAAAAAAATAATATTATATGAGCTTTGCAACTATATATCACAAAGTCATGTCTAAACTAACATTAAGCATGATAGGGAAATTTTGTGCATTCCAATATCTTAATCCAAACAGAACACTAACTTTTTTTTTGATACATAAGTACGGCCCCTTGATATGGGGATTGGAACCAAGGACCTGAAGGTCTTTTCCTTGAGTGCCCTTGCCATTTCTCCCACCCCTTGGAGTTAAACAGAACACTAACTTATAGTCACGATTTAATCCATCAAAGTTATGCCAACAAAGTAAGACATATTGACAATGATAAATGATCACTTGCCCTCACATTTATATTTTATTTATTTTTGTCATTAATGATGTTGTAGAGGCTTGGGAGGACTATGAAGATGTCTAATTCTGGGTTTGGGTCTAAGACTTTCAAGACAATTAGTGTTCAAATGAAGTGTGGTTAGAGCTGTCAAAACGGGCAAGCGGGGCGGGTAACCCACCACCAAGCGGGACGGGATGGGCTGACCCGCCAAATTGGCGAGCTGGAAATACTCAACCCAACCCAACCAACCTTGGGTCACGGGCGGGAGGGGCCAACCCACCAAAAAATAGTTGACAGATGTGAAACCAAAATATGAAGTTATAAACAAGAAAAACAAATTCCAAGTTCATTGTTATCATTTCACATATCAATTGACACAAACACTTGATGAATCAAGCACAAATGCACTTAAACACACCCATATCACCAAAGATTCAAGAAATTGACAAAAACAAAGAACAATTTGGGGGCCGGGGGGGTGCGAGCGGGAAAGCCAAAGCAAACTAGGGCTCAAATCGGATGATGCACTTACCGAAATCAAAGGTCTAGTGAGAGAGAGGATGGTAGTCGGGTAGACAGAGAGCGACGGACGGTGGCCGGTGACGGAGATAGAATAAGAGAGAGTGCCGGTATGAGAGAGTGAGACTGAGGAAAAGAGAGAGAAAGATGTGTGCGTGTTTTGATAAGTCTTCACTGTTTTCTTTGGAAAAATGACAGTACGCGTGTGAGAGAGAGAGAAAGAGGCGTCGCATAGTGCATAGGGTATTAGACAAATTAGCTAGCCTGCCCCGCCCCACTTCAGCCCGCGACCCGCGCGGGTCCAATGGGACCAAATTTTATCAACCCAACCCATCTTTTTTAGGTGGCGGGACGGGCTCGCCCGACGAGTCCAACCCATTTTGACAGCTCTAAGTGTGCTTGATTAACTTCCAAAAATACCTACTTGAGCAAAAACATGCAAAAATACTACAGATCCGAGGTATGAAGTGGGCGAGAAGGGATATCATAATTGGGGCTTTTAATAAGACGACCTTTTGATTTTCTTATCATCCTGGCGTCCAGCTTTTTCTATCACCGCAATTTCCCATATCAGTCCACTTGTCCCTGTAAAATAGGCAATACTCTCCAAGTTCTGCTAATATATGATTATTGGTAAGCCCTAGAGAAACCCAACGAGGAAGCTTGCAGCCACAGAGATAACAGCAATGTTCTAAAAATCGCTAGGCGGGCGCTAGGCGCCAGAGCAGGGCCTAGTCGGGGCCTAGGCGGAGCCTAAAAATCGAGACATAATTACACCATAGGCCCAAACTAAACTTGCTGTAACAATATTAAATAACTAAATATGTCCAAATAAACTAAAAACAATGATAACATTACAAGATTAAAAGTTAAAAATTAAAATCAAATTCAATATTATTTCAAAGTAGCGGGAAGAAGAAAAACACTTTAATAACTTGAGGGGAGGAGAGAAAATATTTTAATAACTTGAGAGGGAACACTTCATAACTTTAATAACTAGGTTGTCAATTTGTCATTTTGAAAAACTATAAGCCCTAAATGCAAAAACTTAAAAATTAAAACACTACCTCTGTGGCTCTGTCCCTCACGTCTCACTCACAAGTCACAATAAATGCTAAAGTTTACAAATTAAAGTTACTCCCTCACCTCTCTCTCACAGAACGGCAGGGAAGGAGGGTCTTCAAACAGAGACGACGATCTGAAGCTTTTCTCACAGATGACGGGCGATCATCTCTCTCTCGCTCTCGCTCACACTCTCTCTTTCTCTCTCAATCTTTCTCACTCTCTCAATCTCTTTCTCTCACTCTCGTTCTCTCTCTCTCTCACACAATGACACACACGTCACCGGAACGGCAGTGGAATGGCCTGAGTAGTGAGAAGGTACGGTGGCGTGGCTGCGTCACTCCTTGATGAGACGAAGTGACGAAGACGAGAAGAAGAGAGATTGATCGAGATTTCAGTTGTTTTGAGTTTTTAAATCGGCTGGGCGTAGGCGGCGGCTAGGCGGCATAGGGCGGCGATTTTCTCTCTAAACTGATTTTTAGCCGATTTTGCGCTAATCGCGGCGTTTTGTAGCCGCCTAACGCCTAGGCGGGCGCCTTGGGCGATTTTTAGAACATTGGATAACAGGAAAGAGAAAAAGGGAAGGAGAAAGAGAACTAAGAACATGAGGGTTCCCTCTAAATGTGGCGTGGAGGAGAAGATCAAACCTTAGATAGAACAAATATAAAGTCTTCTTCCACTATTTATGTGATTTAAGTTGCTACGATAGATGCACTGGCTAGAAGCCTAACCTTCCATATATTCTAGTCGGTCAATATTAAGTCTAATACCCACAATCTCCACCTTGGCATCCCAACCATACATATTCATAGGACTAGCTAGAACAGAAGTTCTGAGGAGAAAAATAGTGTCTGTCTGAGAATGAAGACAGCCTAGGACAATACTATGCTAACAAGTCTAATACCCACAATCTCCAGCTTGGAAACCCAACCATACATAATCATAGGACTAGCTAGCACAGAAGTTCTGAGGAGAAAAATAGTGTCTGGCTGAGAAAGAAGAAAGACAAGGACAATATTATGCTAACACAAGCGCAATTGTAACAGACTTGACAACTTTTCAAAGAATAAGAAAATTGGTAACTTTCCTATTTTTCCAATGAAAAAAATACACTTTGCAGCATCAGGTAAACCAAATGCAATAAGAAAATCACAGTTCTGTCCGTTATGCTTGCGCTTTAGAAATGGAAAAATTATTATTCTATACCTTACAGTCCTGAGATCAAGGACACTAATGCCAGTCCTGGCATAGGTCCAATGGAGATAGGAAGAAAAAGATCAATTTAAGCCAAACTAAATACTGCATTCTTCTCTTCCCTGCATAAAAGAGATCATTATCAACAAATAAGTTTTGACAAAAATGGACAAATAAAAATACGAGATTACATAATGCAGGTTCTAAGAAGCACACCCACCGTTCCATTTAAAGTGTCCCTTTCTTTAAAAATCAAAGATATAAAGCAGTCCATAATTGCACTTGAGAGTGATCATTAGTACAGAACCACCAATTTATATCTTAAGTTGCTCTTCTGAAAAATGAGGGTAGAAGTGAACAGGAAAGCTTAGGTTTAGAAAAAGGACTATCTAAGTGAGGAATTAAAAATTTGAGAAAGAGGGACTCTATAAATGAAATGGAAGAAGTATAATTCAACAATCAAAACTCAAAAGGAAGCATCACCTTAATCAATTACGCTCCAAAGTACTGTATTAGATCATCGTCAAGCAAAAAGTCCATGTCAGTTGTATCTAATGAGCCTGTGCCATCAATCCCAAGATTGAATGGGCTGTTGAAACCTCCGTAATCTAGTGACAGGCTATTGATAGGTGACCCAAACTGATTCTCAACATCTTTCTCTTGCTCATTCTGAAAGTGGTGACCTCCAGCAGTGATCGCATTTTCAATTTTATGTGGCACTGGTAAATGGATACCAGAATCCTCAGGCCTAATCTGGAACTCATTAAATGCCATCTGGGACTGCTGTCCCTCACGAATAGCCTGAAATTCAACTGACAGATGATATAGATCGTATGGGATCTGATGTAACACAGCACTTTGAGTTCCGTGATCCAAAGCAGAAGTTTGAGGCCCATAATGCAAGCTGTAATTTTGAGGTGCATTTTGCAACCCAGCCTCCCGATGTCCATTGGGTAACCCAGAACGGCGAGGCTCATGTTGAGAATTTTGAACTACTGGATATATCAAGGGCCTGTCATCCCTAAACATGGCAAGCGGATGTACGTTAGCAGGAGGAAGATTGGAGAGACTGTTAAATTCTGCTGTTGGTAAATGGACTTGGCCGTCATTATCTAGATCCAAAGGTATCATAGCTGTTACTGTCTCATTTTCCTGTAGGCTTTCTTGCATCGGATATTCAATCAATGGAACATCAGATTGGTTCATATCAGGTAACATATCACCTGGCTCATACGGCTCCGCCCTTGGCTCATCATGAGCATGATCATTGAGAGACGGCACTAATTTTCGGTCTGAAGGCTTTGATTTTCCACGCTTACGTTTTCTCTTGGGTTGCTCCTGGTCTTTATCCTGAACAGGTTGGGGTTCTGTCGGGGGTTGGGGTGCAGAATTACTAGAATGCCCAGGTTGCTCCACATCCGTTCGTTGATTTCTCCTGTCATCTTTAGATGAAACACAGCCCGCACCATCTTCAAGACCATCAACATCATAGTCGCTGTCATCGCTGTTCGAAGGCTTATTCTTTCCACCACGCCCACCTGAAGGAGTCTCAGTTATTCCAGATCCTGCATTGTCAATACTAGGCTGCCGAATGAGAGCTTCCTCTCTGCTCAGAACGCATAACCAAATCGAGCTCTCCTTCGCAGTCATCTTATCCTGTAAGCACTTTGACTGTCGAACCATCCTTCTAATTTTAGCAATATTAGGAGACATATGCTTTATCACAGCAGTGAGAACTCCAACTTTCCACATCTTTTTCAAATCATGAGGCTTCTTATACGGAGGGCTCTGACCCTTAGGCAACCCCAATCTCACCCACCAATCTTCAGTTCCTGTTGGCCACCAAGGAGGCGGAACGCCCTTCTCTAGTGGGTACTTCCTCTGAGGAGGATCACAGTGTTGCATCAACGAAGACAAAAGAGAACCCAAAGTTGCATCTTGCAAATCTTGTAGTATACTATTCGAGCTTCCATTCTGGAAACCATCTCCCTCGCCTTTCGAAATGCACTCTGCTTCATACTTGGCTATAGCCGCTGGTCCATTCTTGTCAAACTTAACCTTTTCCTTCCACCAAGCTCTTATATTATCCGACGCACCGCTAACTGGCTTACCCTTTTCAGGAATGATCCCGTACACAAATCCACGAGCTTTGCAAACTTCCATAAGCTTCAACATGTACTTCAAAATTCCATCTTGAGCTCTGGACATCTTCTTCCTTCTCGCCTGATCAGTGGTCTGCTTCGCCTTTTGCTTCTCCGCGGCCTGCTGAGCCAAAAGCTTCTGCCTTTCCTTAAGCCGCTTGAGTTTAATCCGATCCTTCCACATCCGCCTCTCCAAATCTTCAGGTTCAATCTCTTCATCGCTGACATCTTTCTCAGCGATATTCTCACACCTCAGATCATCAGCTTCAATATCCGAACTGTCGCTCAATGCATTGGTATCCATCACAAATTCATCCATTCAAATTGATTGTAACAAAACCCAAATGAAACTCCAATAAATCTCAAGAACTCATTTAATCAGCCCCCTATTTCTAAATTCTTTTCTTTTTTAAGTCAGAAAATAAAAAAAATAAATAAAAAGAAATTTAACCCAGTTTTCCTAACAAACAACTTTTATCAACGAGATTACACTGATTGAAATAAAGAGTAATAAATTACAAAGTATAATTCTTCAAAACAAAAAACTGAAAACCCAAGTGAAATTGCAAAAAGTTTACAATAGCGGTGAGTGATCAAACTATTGGATTGACCCAATAACGATTGCAAAATGAGTTTTCGACAAAGAATCGAAATTTCTATAAAAAGAGATAAAGACAGAGGGGGGGTGGGGATTTCGGAAAGAATTGGGGGCTCTCTCACCTGATATCAGCTCCAATATCCTCAAATACAGCCATTGATTTGTTTAATTTTGACGGGAACCCTTGAAACCCAAAGGGGGTAATTTCTTCTCTGATATACCCTAGTAGGGATTTTCCTAGAGAAGAGAGAGAGAGAGAGAATAAAAATGAAATGAAATGAAGAGTTCTACAAAGCGAATTTGGGCGCTCGGACCTCGTAGGGATTTTCCTAGAGAAGAGAGAGAATAAAAATAAAATGAAATGAAGAGTTCTACAAAGGGAATCTGGGCGCGACATTAAGAAATTTGGGGTCAAAAATAGACGGACAGAAGATAGAGACCAATTTTAACATAAATCTCTCTCTTGGTTGGTTGACTCCTTTCGTCTTTTTCACTTCCTTTTTTTAATCTTGGGATAATGAATTGAAATAAGATTTCAATCCAATAATAATGACATGCTGTAGGATTAAAATTCAATGTTATATGAGGTGTGTTAAAAAATGAGATAGAATATTTAAATTCACAAAAATAGTCTCATTTTGCTTAGTTATTTGTATCTTTTTTTAAATTATACAAGAAAAATTATTATTTTAAGAAATATAAATTGTTCCAGGCAAAGAGTCAAATATTTTATTTTTGAATATTTTACATAAAGAGTACATTTTTAAAAATTATGCCTATAATTTTTATAACTTTTCAACTTTACCCTCCACATTAATATAAAATATTTACTATATGCAAGTATTTTTATAATTTATAATCTAGTGATACTTATGTATCGTTTTATTAATAAATTTTTTAAATGTGTACTCTTTGAAAAAAACGGAAAGTGTATTTTTTTTTTTTTGGACAAACTAAAGGAAAAAGATAAAAAAAAATTTTGGGAAGAGAAGGAGTATTAAATACTAGGAGTTGGTCCGTTGAAATTCGTTTCTTTATAGCTCTCCCTACTAGCCCTCTTTCACCAACATTTTCTTCCTACAAACAATAATTATATTTCTTTACTATCAATTAGTTATTTCCTTCTAAAAATGTTATTTTAAGGATATTTTTTTAAAAAAAAAAGTGTTTATTTTTAAAAGTTAAACTATATTTTATAATATTTTTATTTTATTCATCCATTAATTTAACATAATTGCTTTAATTGATAGAACTCACTCCTCACTTTACAATATATTTTCAAACTTTTGACCAATAGAAAAAGGGAAAAATAATACCATTAAGTAACTCTCATTCGTTTATGTGATCAGTAAAATAATACACTCTTTTGTATAATTGGTGGTATAACTATTCAAAACTAGAGAGAAATTTGTTTTAATCAGTGTTCGAAAAATTGGGCTAGGCGCTAAGCGCACCTGAAACACCGCAACTATGGTCAAATCGGACAAAAAGTCGCCACCGAAAAAATCGCTCCCTAAGCGCCGACAAGTCATCTTAGGCGCCCGCCTAATACCCAGCCAATTTAAAATTAAAAAAAGGAAAAAAGTTAGGGCTCAAAACGCTTAATTCTGAAATCTCGATGAAGCTCTCTTTTCTCGTTTTCCTCTCCACCGTCAGTCCATCTCTTAAGTCTCAAGCATCATCATCCCTTCTCTCTCCGTCGCCGTCCCTTCTCCTTCCCGCTACTGATCGTGCCATCCCGCAACCAGCCAACAGCCACCAGCGTGAGAGAAATTAAGAAAGAACGAGAGTGAGAGAGAAACAGAGAGCGAGAGTGAGAGAGAAACAGAGGGATAGAGAGATCGTCGTTGTTTGAGAGAGAGAGGCCATCAAGATCTATATCTTGTTTGTCTTGCGAGAGAGAGAGAGAGTTACGATGGGTAATGAGTATACACATGGCCCCAAGATTGACAGTGACACTGACACATTTGTTGGGAACTTGCTTTTAAATTTTAGCTTTTAGGTTTTTACTTTTTAAAATGGCAACATTCTCCCTTAAGTTATTTAAGTATTTTTCCTTTCCCCTCAAGTTATTAAAGTATTTTCCTTCTTCCCTCCACTTTGAAATGATAGTGAATTTGATTTTAATTTTTAACTTTTAACTTTTAATCTTATAATGTGATATTTACTTTTAGTTTATTTGGTCATATTTAGTTATTTACTATTGTTGTAGCAGGTTTGGTATGGACTATGATGTAATTATGCCTCGATTTCTAGGCCCCTAGGCGCTAAGCCCTACTCTGGCGCCTAGTGCCCGTCTAACGATGCGCCAGACTAACGATTTTTAAAACACTGGTTTTAATCTTATGGGTAAATTACACATAACCCCCTCAACTATAGCAAGAGTTTGATTTGCCCCCTCAACTACCAATTGAAGTAGTGTCCCCCCTCAACGATAACAGTTTTTTAAATTGCACCTTCTATTTAGACACCCGGTTTGAATTCACGAAATTTGTCCACCAAAGACTCACGTCACCATTATACGTATGATATTTACCATAATATTCAAAATAAATATAAGAAATTATTTTAATGATCATCTTTATGTACAAAGAGGGTTTTAAAACAAAAAGGCTAATATAGTCAATTAAAATACTAAAAGGACACTATGGTTAAAAAGAATGCCTAAAAATGGTCACGTGAGTTTTACGTAGGCATTTTACGTCAATTCAAATGACGGTGCCTAAATAAAAACTACGATTAAAGAAAATGTTATAGTTAAGGGTGACATATTACTTTAATTGATAGTTAAGGGGGAAATTCAAACTCAACCCATAATTAAGAGGGGTTATTTGTAATTTACACTTTTTTTTTTTTTTTGAACGGTAATTTACACTAATCATAAGTAGCATCTATAAAATTTTACAAAGCCAACCGATAGTCGAGGGGGATTGCGGATGATAGAGCATCACTAATGCAAATGTGAATGTGAAAAAATTGGGTGTCACCTAGGATTGACGCATTTTTTAAAGAAAAAAAATTCTTTAATGCAATTATAGAATATGATGTGTCAACTAAATTGTTTCCTATTGGTTATTAGATAATTAATTTTTTGACTCCTAATGCACATTGT
Source organism: Platycodon grandiflorus (assembly GCA_016624345.1). NCBI lineage: Eukaryota > Viridiplantae > Streptophyta > Magnoliopsida > Asterales > Campanulaceae > Platycodon > Platycodon grandiflorus. The sequence continues at coordinate 46,755,135 of CM028366.1, read as the reverse complement.
GAAGGAGGATGTGAATTACTTCACAATGTGCATTGGGAGTCAAAAAAATTAATTATCTAATAACCAATAGGAAACAATTTAGTTGACACATCATATTCACATCCCTTTTCTACTATTTTTTTCTTTGAAAAATGTGTAAATCCTAGGTGGCACCCAATTTTTTCACATTTACATTTGCATTGGTGATGCTCTAATTGAATTAAGTTTTATTTGGCCAAATTATCTTGTTTGAAATACAGACATACATATTGCTCAAAACCAACTTTTTTTTTTTTTTGAACGGAACCAGTCATAAAACTGATAGAAGGATTAGAAGCCGGCAACATGTGGCTTTGCCTTTGATTTGGGATGATTTTATATTGCGGGGTGGTACACGTAGGGGTACACTATATGGTACAAAAAATCTCAATTCCTCATCCATGGGTCATATTGCTGTGATCGTGATTATTTTAAAGATTGTTCGCTCAAACAATCTGGTAATTTTTTTTTTTTATATCCTAAATCTACCCTGAAACCCCCAAAGACCCCCAACAAAATTCGATCTGGGCCAACAACAGGGAGAGTGAAGCTCTAGCCAGTAGAGCAATCATTGAATCTCACAATCGTGTAATTATTTTAAATCTAATTTATATTAATTTGCATAGATTTTGAAAGGGTTTTCAAAATTAAAATTTATTATTCCGCCTTTTTAATTTCGATGTAAACCCAACACCTCTTTCAATTCTAAGATAAATGTTTGCATTCGACAACCTCCTTGTTTTGGACCAAGTAATTGTAACTTCTACTTTTCCTAACTTTAATACTCTTGTTTGGCAGGTGAAAAATAAAAATAAAAATAAAAATAAAAAATGATATAACTGTGTAACATAAGTACTGGCCAACAATAATTTTATAAATCTTACGTAGTAACCAAATGTGCATGGTAATGCATTACATCAAAGAAAGGAGAAAAGGAACAAGAGTTGTAGGCTAAAGTTACTAAGTAGAACAACTTAAACACCTAATGTACATATGGCCTGTGGTGTGAGATCAAAACGTTTCTGATCAATACACAGCAACAAGCATAACATACATACATATAGCAACCCAAAAGGCATTGTTTAGTGCAGGTTGAGAAGGGCCTATACTTTGAGGCATGTTGAGAATTAGTCAACTTAGATGTTGATGGCATGCTTGGGTCTAATGGATCTTCACCATTCGCTACTTGTTCAAACAAACTTGTGCAATCTCCCAGAGGAGTTGTACAATTAACGATTGCCTACACAAACCACTATAATCAACAAAAATAAATCAAAACAACAAATGACACGAAGAACACTCATCTCAATTGTCACGTACACTCGAGCCACAAAATCAGAACAATTAACAGCAACCTACACATGGAGAGCCAAAAATTTTGTTGCTTCAAGTATCACTAAAATAAAAGTGGTTTTCAAGACACCTGCTAATTCACCATTAACAAACCTTTGTGTCAATTTCTCTTTAAACCTCAAAATCAAAATCAGATGATTCCATAGACGCTTCGGTCACCAACCAATCTACATCAAAACACACAGCTACTAAATAAATTAGGTTAAGATGAAAAAAGAAAAATAAGATTTTCATCACCTTGAATCAAACCCAGTGGGTGAAATCGCCTCTCTCTCTCTCTCTCTTCTTACGGTGCAATAGTTGTGCAGCTCTGTGCCATTCAACTAAACATGAGAGAGAGAGAGAGAGAGAGAGAGAGAGAGAGATTTTCCGTCCACAATGATTTTTCTGTAACATTTAATAAGGCTGGTGATTTATTTGCTAATCCAGGAAAAATGTATAGGTAGTAGACTAACACAGAGTTCTTGTTTGTCACATTACAGAAGACAAGTCTCAAGTCTCAACCCTTTACTTGAACCTTACAATTTCTTCCTTTAAGGCAAGGGAGAGAGCACTAAGACTACCCCCACTCTCCACCCTCACTCCAGGCATAGCCACAGCTCTACTCCCCACAAACCCGCCTTCTCCAATCCTGATCTTCCCAAACTTAACTTTCCCGCCATCACCTTCGTATATGTGTCCGAAAAGCAATGCTTCTCTTCCCACACATCCACCTCCCTCTATCTCCACCATCTCCGGGTTCAACAAAGCTCCCATGCTGTCCACGTAAGCCCCTTGACTCAAGTCGATTTCCGACCCCATCAGTTTCATCCACAGCACAAACAACAAAGACCCGCTTGCCATTTCCATGAAATAATCCCCTACCAATGTCCTAAACGCCTGCCATATCGTGTCCATGTAAACCCCCTTGCTCCAAATCAGAACACTCTCACCGTCTTTCTTCTTTCCCACCAATACCCATTTAGTCACAACACAAGCTAATGCCAACCAAACTCCTGAAGAAATCCAAAACAAAGGAAGGAACCAATGAACTGGATATCTAGTGGTGTCCTCTAAGGAAAGGACCCAACTAAGAGGAGTGAAGATTACTAATGCCATTAGGTAATAAGGCAAGAATGTTTGCAGTAACGGTTGACCAAACAATGCCCATGAAGTTTGATACCAAGTCCTTTCTAAAGTCACTTCACCAGAATCCTTCTTTGAGTTCTCCATTGCTGCTGCCATAGGACAACCAGAGAGGTCTACTTTCACATCAGATTGCTCTAGGAACATCCTCCAGGCCTCTGGAAGTGGCTCCCCGTTTCTCAAATGCTGACAAATCTCGTAGATCAATGAACGACCATGATCAATTGAAGCACTCTGTGAGTATGATGTAGCCCGAATAACATCCACCTCCTTACATCTTAGGAAAGGATTAAACTCCAATTCCTCCGACTGTTTGTTGGTGTGATTTTGATCGATTATTATTTCTCCAACGTCAATAAAGGGGAACTCTTTCTCATCCCATGGCTTCGTGCAGTCAAGCACGATGTCTTGGGTGGCCTCATCCTCGGGTACAGCCCGGAATTGCAATTGGAAAATATAGTGGACTCCATCTGGTGAACTCACACGGCGTTGGAAATCTTCGGCAAGGAAAAGTAGTGGACGTGTGTCAGTACTATCCCTTGGAATCGCACCTGTATCAGGAGGGAGAATTCCAGTGGGTTCAACCTTACCGGAGTCTTCACTTATGCTTTCATCAGAAGGTCGCAACTTAAATTTCACATACATTTCCTGTCCATCTTTGAAGCGGAAGAGCCGGCATATGTTTGAAAAGTAATGCATCTCAGTGTATGAGTTTGCAAGGCGGAGGGAAGTCCATACTGCATCACGCACATGTGGGACCCGCTTCACGTGCTCCTCCCTTGCAGGTAATCCACAAACAAGCCAAGTTGCAAAATCGGAGATTGTGCGAGCATAGAACGCCTTGCCTGTTTTCAATGTCAGGTCCAGAATAGGAGTTTCGCTTGCCGAATCATCAGATAGTATTCTCACAGCTGCACCTCGTGCATCAATCCTTGCATCATCGTCGGCACTCAAGCTATTGCTGTGTCGCACAATGATAGGGTAACTCTTGCCAGGGTGGAAGATCTTATGATCTGGCAGCCCATCAATGCTGTCATATATCCTCAACACTCCCTTCCCGCTGACACCAATACGATGGAAATATCTTGATCGAACCTTAAGAGTTGTGGCAGCAAGATTTGCAGCTAGATTTCCAACAATCTTCTTGTATTTCGTGTCCATCTCTTCTATGCGCTCGTCCAAGGCATGCATTGTGTTCTTTATCATCACTGGAGTTTGGGAACCAATGTAAACACCACCTCTTTGGAGTACTGAATCTATTGGAGCAACTGAAAGAGCACCAAGAATGACATCTCTCTGAACAACTGAGCCAGGGAGCACAATGCTTTGACTACCGAGTACTGAATTATCGAGCACCTCAACCTTTCCACTTTTAAATCCACGAGTGGAATAAAACCTGGTGATGATTTTGCTAAAGTCACCCAAATGGACTCCGGCCCCAATTGAAATCAGTTCTGGGTCTGAAACAGGATTAATGGCTCTAATGGAACAATGTCTCCCAACTTTCGCACCCAACAACCTCAGGTATATGCAAAAGGCTTCGGTTCCAGAGAGGAGCTTTGCAAACCTAAGATGGCAAGCAATGGTAATTCGGTGTTGAAGCCAAATTCTTAGATGGTTTTGCTTTGTTTCCCTATCCCCAGCAAGGAAACGGGTCATAGCGCAGGTGAGGAGACTCAGTATCAGGCCATGAGCTAAGTAAGCCATGGCAACTGACAAGGCAAAGGTAGCTGGGCCCACAGAAATACGAGAAATCATGGTGGTGTACGCAATTATTGTGAAGGGAAGCCAATGGAAAGCACCAGCAATACAGAAAAATGCGTAATGTTGTAAGGATGGAGACTCTTGAGATAACAAGATATAGAGGAAGTAAACGCTTGCTGCAGAGAGAGAACTGAGGAAGCCAACCATGTAGATGCCCATGAGGTGGTAGATTGCCTCACTTTGAGAGTCATTGTTGACTTTTCGTGCTGCTGCACCCTGAGACCAAAAAGAGTAACTTAAGGTGGTACTACTTTCTATAATCGCTACCATTTATGGAAATAAATATAATGAAAATATAAAAGACTAAGCCTATGCTGCATAAACAGAGAAGTTTAAGGAAAAATACAACAAAACTTCCATCTGCTGGGTACAGGAAGGAGTGTAACAGGAATAGCTAAAACTGAAAACCCGAACCAAAGCAAACCTTAGTTATATCTTTGGTTTGGTTTTCTTCAGCAATTGGATTGGATTGGTTTGGTTCCTGAAGTTGGTGAACCATTCAGTTTATGGTTTTACCTCTTGAACCAAACCGAACTGAGCTCCAAGTGAAAACCATTTTAAATTATTTAATTCTTGAACTTCATTAGAATTGATACTATATCAACAACACTGAATTTTTATCGTTAAATATTTAGAAATTGCCGTAAAAAAATATAGATATTGGTTGTAGTTAAAAGGTCTCTGCAGGAATTGGATGCTGAAAATGTTGGACAGAGAAATTTGGCAATAGTAGTTAAATTGCACATTCATTCCATTTGCAACCAAAAGAAAAGATTTCCAGACTAATCAAATTGAACACATTGAATTTGGATTGGTTTGATTCGGTTTATAAGATTAATAGATTTTATTTGATTTCCAAACCCAATCGGAATGGTGTGGTGTAAGGTTTTAGAGAAAAGGAACCATTCGCACCCTAATTATTAGAAAACCTCTTCTTAATATTCGGAATGGCGTGGTGTAAGGTTTTAGAGAAAAGGAACCATTCACACCCTAATTATTAGAAAAGTTCTTCTTAATGTTTCAAATGAAAATCATTTCGGCTCACAGTTTAAACAACTGGATAATCCATGTCTTCTTAACTTCATGAAGAATGAAATCAAGATATCCATTGTCTAACTATTTATCAATCAATCTAAGATGTATTAGTATTTCTCATAATACATTCTAATGAGTTAATAGGCAGTGATGATTACCTTTTCAACGTTGTTGCCCTTAGCTGATCTGAAAACAGGCTTTCCTCCTTCAGTCTTTTGTAAAGCTGCCACCTCGACCTCTTCTCCCAAAATGCTTCCTTTTTGGATTACAGCATAAGGACCAACAGAGGCCTTCTGACCAATTCTCACAGGGAGAAAACTCAGGACTCCATTCTTCACCTCGTGGCTTTGAATTAATGCTCCTTCTGCAATCACAGCTCGATCTCCAATAGAAACCAGAGACGGGTCTGTAATATCAACAGTATCAAGCAAAACCGATGATCCTACCCTAGCTCCAAACATCTCAAACCAATAATTCAGAAACACTGTTCCTCTCAAATGCACTGCCATAACTCTGGAAGAAATTTCTTGGGCTTTGTAAAGTGCCCACCACTTAACAAAATCCACCGACCAAATGGAAACTTCAGGGGTCAGGGCATAATTTGGCTTTAGGAATGAATTCCCAAAGAATGTTATACAGATGCAAGTAGTGAATATGCAAAGGATCCAAGCAAGAGGGGCAAAAGCAAGGGAAATAGCACAACCCGCCCACAGATTTGCACCAAACTGAGTATGGATGGGAGAGACCAATTGCATAAAAGCAGAAACCGATATATATGAAGGAAGAACTAGCATGGCACACACATATGCAAGAGCTAGAAGTTGTAATGTCCAGATACCGAATTGGTGGAATGTGGAAACTTCAGTCAGCAACTCGACAGAATCAGCCTCCCATTCTGGAAGATCGGAGGGAGTGGATGCATTTTGAGGTTGAGATTTCGTTAGAAGATTATCAGAAAAGATTGCCAAGTCTGCAATGCAGGTTGCAGTGAAAATATCAACTGCACCAACAGGTACCCCAAGGAAATCTGAAAGCTTTTGAGCTGCTCTAACAACACCAATTGAGTCAATCCCATATGAAACCAGGCTCTCAGTTGTAGAGATCTTGTTGATAGAAATTCCTGTCTGCTCAGAGACCAGTGCCTTCAAAAAGCCTACAATCTCTGAGTTGCTCAGCCTGGAACTTACTGAAGGACGAGCAGTCCCCATCTGAGCTCGCGGTGTATTCCCTTCCCTGCATGTCCCTGTAGTGAAGGAGCGAACCAATTTCCTCTTTGCTAAAATTGGCTCAGGAACTAGATTCAGTGTTCCGTCTGTAAACTGTTGAAGGCATTCAAATCTCTTGATTTTCCCAGAAGTTGTTTTACTGATTGTTCGAGGCTTGATCAGCTTAACAGAAGCAATAGTGACACCATGTTCTTCTGCAACCCGGGTCTGAATTTGTTCGACTACTTCTCTACTCACGGGTTTACCATCTCTAACTTCTGCGATTACAACCAAGCCAACCTCATCAGAAGAATCTGGCAGTGAAATCCCCTTTGTCAATAATGTTTCCTCCGGTACCCCAATAACTGCACAACAACCAGGGCGTAGGAGTTCTGAAGAGCTCTCAACTGTCTTCTCTACATCTGCTGAGTATATGTTTCTTCCTGCAACAATAATAAGATCCTTAATTCTTCCAGTGATGAACAAGTTCCCATCAATTATCCGTCCCAAGTCTCCAGTTCTTGTGTACTTTTTACCAGGAGAAGTTTCAAGCTTATTTCCAAAAGTGCTGTCGCTCAACTCCTCCCTTGCCCAGAACCCAATTCCTGCACTTGGGCTGCTAATCCATACCTCTCCTTCTTTACCACATTCTTCATACTCTGCACCGGTCTCTGGATCGACAATTCGGATGTCGACATCAGCAGCATCACTTTGATTTACGTACCCACAACAAACCCTTCCTTGCCAATCTACCAAGATGGGCTTCTTTTCTCCATATGCACAACTTACAAAAACACAGTTTTCTGCCAATCCGTAACCAGGAGCCATCACCTCTTGGGAAAGACCAAAAGGGCCAGTGAGCTGAACAAATCTCATGAGAGTTTTCTGTCTCACTGGCTCAGCAGCCATCATAAGGAATTTCATGGAAGAAAGATCATAATCCCAGACCTTGTCTTTAGCACCAGCCTCCAGTCTTCTCACCACAAGTTCGAAGGCAAAGTTGGGGCCAGCACTGTGAGTCGCCCGATACTTACTCATAATCTGAAGCCATAAGAGGGGATTTCTGATGAATGTCATTGGCGAAAACAATATTGCACATCCCCCACTAACTAAAGATGTAAAAAGTCCTCCAATCAGTCCCATGTCATGGTACTGAGGAAGCCAACTTACTAATACTGTCCTTGATGTGCTCTTGTATCTCTTCCGCATTAACTTCACGTTATGAATGAGCCCCCCATGGGTTATCATCACTCCTTTAGCATCACCAGTCGATCCTGACGTGAATTGCAGAAAACAAAGGTCATCTGCACTTGGTTCAGAAAAATCATTAGTGTCGTCTGAGTGCACACCTTTAGAATCCTTGACCAAAGAATCTGTATGTATCCATGGAAGATTAGGCCACCGCGCAGAGTGTTTCCCGTTCTTGCTGGCTAAAGAGATCAAGTTCTTTACAGAACCTGCCCGAACTGCTCCATGATAACCCACGGTTGATAAAATTGCCTTTGCATTGCATGATTTAGCAATGTTTTCTATCTTCAAAAGTGCCTGCCCACCTCTCTGAAGTGGATCGGGGGGAAGCACAGGAATGGGCAATATTCTAGCTCTTAAACAACCAAAGAAGGCATCAATGAAATCGAGACCAGGGACATGGACCAGCAAAACGCGGTCACCAGGATTGATGACTGGTTTCAAGCTTGTCAAGAGCTTTTGAGCGATGCAAGAGGCATTGGTATGAAGCTCTCTGTAAGTCCTTTTGCAAGCTGCTTCCCCTTCTTCATTAATCCAGGTATAGAGTTTCTTGTCACGAGTGACTTCGTGAGTTCCCCAGTGCCTCAAATAACCGTCAAGGCTACAAAAATCAGGGAATGCAACTCCTGGAAACTCATCTAACTGCTCTGGGCATCTGTCCCAGCAATTCGATAAAAGTGGAAACAGCCTCTGCGAAAAGTATGCTTCAAATTAGTAAAATGGACCAACCCTAAATCATGGGTATCAATATATGAAAATTTCCGGGAAAATTATCAAAATGACCAACTTACTATCACTTAGTAACCAATTTCATCCCGTACTTCCAATATCCTAAAATTGACCAATGTACTCATTAATTGAGTCCAATGTGGTCTCTCCCGTTAACTTTCCATCCAATTTTTTTAACGGAACTGCTAACGTGGTTAACGAAGCTAATTTATGAGGGGTATTTTTGTCCTTTATTTCCAAACCTCACCACCCCACCCACACCCACATACACTGGGGCGGTGAGATTTAGAAATAATGGGCAAAAGTACCCCTAATAAATTAGCCCAGTTAACCACGTTAGCAGCTCCGTTAGAAAATTGGATGGAAAGTTAACGGGAGGGACTACATTGGACTCAATTAGTGAGTACACTGGTCAATTTTAGGATATTGGGAGTACGGGGTGAAATCAGTTATTAAATGATAGTACGTTGGTCATTTTGATAATTTTCCCGAAAATTTCCATATCATTCAATATACCTTCACATAGGGGAATTTCGGCAGTGGGCTGTCATTGGCAAAGTGCTTGAGCATTAGATTCATAGCATAGGTTGAATTTCTTTCTGTAAGCTCAAATGCGACAAGTCCACCCACATAGTAAGTATTCTGCTGACCTTGAAGTTCAGTCTCCACTTTATCAAAGAACCCATCCTTCATATCTGTATTCAGATGAAATGTCAATTTAGTATAACCACCCTTGCAGAAGTAAATGAACTTACCCATGAACTTCATGAATATACCTTGGCTACTAACATGAGGGAAATATTTAAATCGCCTTTGCAATATGACTTTCTCAATTTGACCCCCCATTCTGTTAACAGCATCTATTGCAAGCTCAGTGACCCTTGCCCCCTTAATATCGGCAGAGTTTCCATACGACCAGAACAGGAAAATATCTGTCTCAGCATAGAATCTCTGAACTGCAACTGGATTGCCAATGGTTGCAGGATCTTCCATGTACTCCCCAAAGTAATAAAACCCAACTGGCAGATGTTCGAAGCCTTTAATCTTCAAAACAGTCGTGTAGTAATCAATAGTCTCTACTTTACTGAAAACCTCCTTCTCAAGCTCACTCAAATCCATTACTCCACTTTCAGCTTCTGCATACAAAAGGAACTACAGATTACACAATGCAAAACCTTAATCAAGAGAAGTCTAAGCAAATACATGTGTACTTCATCAACCTGCAGACGCTGAAGTCGAAGCTGGTGATCTGTAAATTTTTCCATTGTTAAAAGGAAAAGCCCCAGAAATGATGATCTTATCAAATTCCATGACTTCAATTTCTCCGATAGCATTTTTTACATCAACAGAGACACCCAAGGAACTGCGTCTGACTGCCAATACTTCCGTGTTGCATTGTACTTGTATGGGGAGGGATTTGCTTAAGTTCTGCCAAAAACCCATGTAACCACCCTTGAAACGTCTAATTTTTCCAGCCATAGAAGTTCTAGTGAACTCGTGAATGTAAGCATAAGGCATGTCCTGGACAAATCCATACCCGGAAGCAGTGTATCCATAAGCCACAGATTTTGGAACTGACTTGAGCCCATGGCTCTCGAGGAATGCAGGAGTTAACTCCGAAGCAAAATCACTCACAGCATGCACACCATTTCGGCCTGAGTTCTTTGCCTTATCCTGGAGAGAGATATACATTCAGGTTTACCTCATGAAACTCCTTAGCTCTAAAATTACATGGAAAGCCAACTAACCTGGAGCTCTAAGGTCAGTGTTATCACAGCCACATAATCATCTGCAACTTGGATGTCCTGGTACTTTCCTGTAGAACTGTCAATGAGGGCTAGTTTGTGGGAGTCCAGTTCTTCCAGCTCAGACCCAATTTCTTTTGCCAGATGAAAAATCGTAGGAGCACTATTTGCTGCAAGAACTTGACCTCCAAGATCATATATCTTCCCTGTAACGGCAAGTAAATGTTAGAGAGGATCAGAAACTTTTGTATACCAATTCAGGAGAGCTAAGCAGTAGCATCTACTTGCCTTCAATATCAGCTGATTCACACATGCCACTGACAGTGTGATATTTCTCAAGCACTGTTACATTACTGTAACCAAGCTTAGCTAGTGCGTAAGCTACTGATAACCCGCTGGGCCCACCTCCTACTATGGCTATTCTTGTGTTCACTGGCATGCATGGATGATGCTTTGAAAATTGATCTTCGATCAGGCTTCTCGAATCCATCTTCTCTTTGGTCTAGACCTCTGTTGAGATCAAGCAACAAAGTGGCACATGAATATCATCCCCTATTGACTATAAAATTTTCTCAAACTGAGAAATGACGGTATCTGAAACAGCATAAGCTCTGAATGCTCGATGGAACTTAGGGAAGACGAGATCTTGAAAGTAAAACGACAATCCATCTTTCTTGTTGGATAAATTTGATATTAGAGATTCTATAGCTGAAAACACATGTATCCACCCAGTATACATAATGTAAATAATAAAGACTAAACTTCACATCAAACTAAAACATTCTACGTCAAAAACAAAGCTCAGGGGATCATACAATGGAGGCCATCGTACTAAGCTTTTTAATCCCAAAAAAGACAAAGAAATCAAATGGAGTTAAGAGTGATTTCGAAACAGAAACAGAAACATACCTTAGACAGAAAGAATTCAGATTATCCCAGCTGCCTCAACCGGGCTCAAACCAATGTATGTGAAGTTTCCTGTAATGGCATTGGCAATCAATAATTGAAATTTACATCTGAATTGGCTGATGTATGTTGCAAATGTACAAGTTTCCAGTCAGTCCACCAGTATAACTCGTATAATCCTTTCTCCTACATCTAGCGTTACTCTACCCTGATATACACATTGCAAAATCTCCATAGTTGAAGCTCGGATTCACGATGGAAAATCTGTCTCTCTATCTACCTATCTATGTATCATACTATCACGTATCTACCTATTTACCTATCAGAAAATATTTTCTCTAGCTCATTAACATGAAGAAGTGAACAAAGCTAATTCAGTCATTGCGGAAAAAGTTCTCTTTTCATTCTCATCATTTCTTTATTGAAGAAAATTAATCTTCTTGTACTTCATCTCCTCTTATATACATGTAAGTCACAAGTCAATTGCTTCATCCCTATGTGGTTTATGAAAAATTCACGTAACCCCTTGATTGTTTTAATATAAACACTCGTAACCCCTCAGTGGGGTTTTTGGCTGACACAAACAGCCACAGACTAAAAGTCAAAAACCAAGTAAACAGGTAATGAAATAATTTCCTCATTTTTTTTTCGATATAATCCCTAAACTTTTACACATTTTCCCTGCTCTTCCACATGATTGATCAATGAAAACTGGAGTGCCCACGGGAAGAGGTAAAATGGCTAAGGTTTTAATTTTGTTTAATGAGGACCTGGCTTGATCATCGACTAAAAAACTGAGCTTGAACATAATTATTAGAATTGTTAATGAAATAATTAGCTGAATAAAGGATTCTGTGATTATAGCCTCGTGAACACGAACAATAAAGTGTTAATGATTATTTTGTATTAAATTAGTGTATATTTATCCATATTCTAACAGTATGAATTTAATTTTCCAAAGCTTTTTCTACTACTCAATCCTCATTGTAACAAGTAGAAGATAATGTACTATGTAGTAATAAAACGTTGTTTAACTACTACTATGTCATAAACATGAATCTTTTTCAAAGCAAATCAGATAATTTGTAGGCGGAATATATAAGGATCTTTTGAGTTGGTCATAATTAACAAAATTCTTAAAATTACCCAAGATTCTTACATCAGGGTGAAGCTGAAATGATATAGAAAATTGTAGTCGTAATTTTTAAACTTAGACTTGAAAAGCACTGGACATTCTAAAATAAAATGTACTAGTGACTAAGGAAGTAAAATTAATGTAATGTATAAGCATTAAGCAATAATACTTTACTTATACAATATAAAAGAGCTTGAAAAGAACATATATAGAGTAAATAGATTATACTATATATGGACATATACATAAGGATTAGACTAACCTGAGAGCTGAGATGGGATGAAGTTGAATAGGTAAAATAAGCTCAAAAAGAATGCCAAATGGCAAAGAAAATTTGTGGGTAATGACCGAACCCCCACAACTGGTAACAAATGATCTCATCAACCTCGAATTTAAAGACCATTGATGCTTCAAGATTCCACTTAATACCCGACAAACCAAAATCTTCAACATAGTATTACCAAATGATTAATGGGTTTTCTTGGTAAATCAGAAAATCAACAACTGGATTGAAAAGGGCTTTACAGGGTACTAGGAGAGATATTCTATATTTGTGCTCTCTTGCAACCAGAAGTTGGCATTTGTGAAGTCCGTCTCGCTAGAAACGTGGACTAACTGTTGAAAATGCGAAGATCACTATATACATAATAAGGGGGGTGCACAAAGAATGAAATTGAAAGGGATTGATTAGAGGAAGGAAGGAGGAGAGAGATTGTACTGGTGATGAACTGATGATAGTACTTTTTTACTTTTTAAAATTAAACTAATTATTTTTTAAATAAAATTTTGACATTTAACTTTTTTATTTTTTAAAAACCAATAAAAATAGAGTAAATTGTACTACTGCATAAGATACTCTCCCCGTCTCTTAATTATTGTCTTATTTTTTTTTGTCTATTCCTAAATAATTATTTTGTCTAAAAAATTTTTTTAGAACATTATTTTTACTTTTTTATCTTACTTTAATTATAGGTTACATGTACATATACATTAAAGAAAATTACACACTATACCGATATTAATAATCAAATTAATTATTTTTTTTAATTTGTATGCCGAGTTAAACAAAACATTAATTTAAGGATGAGAGACTAGTACTTATTTTGGAACTGATGGAGTAATAAATAGTAAAACCTTCATTGTAAAATTAGTGTCTCTTGTTACGTTTTGGGACATTTTAAACTAAGTGCCTCTTTTTTATTCTTAGAAAAGTTCTTTAAAACAAACTATTTATAATTTTCTATTAATTATGAGATGAAAAAATATATATATACCTCTTTGATTTGACACCACTATGGAAAACTTTGGTATTAAAGGAAATTTGCATGAAACCGGCAATTTTTTTAAAATTAACCTAAAATCAATAAGAAACACTTACTTTAGAACGACGAAGAGAATAAAATACTGAACTCTCCGACTACCTTGAACTCCTCTCTAACTTTCATCTTCTCACTGGCCATTTTTTCTTATATTTTCTCTCCACAACCACCAAAAAAAAAATGTATTCCCTTTTCTTTCCTTTTCAAAATATACATTTTCCTTTTTCTTGGTACAAAAATATGCATCATCCTTTCAAATATTTATAAATTATATGTAATATTTAAAAAATTACAATCGCTACATTTACAAATAATATATCAAAAAGTATATAAACATTAATAATAATAAAAATTGGCCATGCAGTGCATGTGCAGATGCACTTATTATTATAAAGAGGTCGGACTTCAAAATGAAGCCTTGTCACGCTTTTTTTTTTTTTTTCGAGAAATGTTGCTTTTCTAAATTGTCAAGAATACTCTTAATTCCAAATACGAATTACTTTACTACTACTAAACTATTTATCCACTGTATCAATTAATATTTATCTACTTAAATTATTAGCTTTTCAGTATTTTTTGAAACATAACAAATTATGAAATGAAAAACGCAATTGTGCCTTATTTGCTAATGTTTATTATCCAGGAGGAAATAATTTTCTGTAATTGCATTCATTACTTTTAGTAGAATTTCGTGCCGTGAAAAAGTTTAAGAACATATTTTCTTGTAACTTTTATGATAATCAAATGAATACAAGAAAATAATCTCTAATTATTAGTTTTTCTTTCACTTCACTTAATCATGTTTCTTGCAAGAAATATTTTTCCATATAAGATTTTTGACATTCAAGCAGAGCAAACGATAATATACGTAAATTGGACTAGTTCACTAGTAATATATTATTTAATATTGTTATGTTTATAACTATTTTTAGAATTTCTGCTACAACTAAGCCTTGATAAAGGGTAAAGTTGTTTTGGAGTAGTTAGACTACTTTTTAAAAATGTGAATAAAACAGGTTCTAATCACATAAAATTTGAGAGGAAAATGCGATCAAATGGAGGAATAAGTTAGACTAACATGGAGAAAAATTCTGACAGTATTTAGTTTGAATATCAGCTAGCTAGCTTAGCTTAGCTACAAATACAATACTGATCCAAATCCAATGGCAAAATATGCAACCAAAAGAAGCCAATTGTGCCAGCCAAATGCAGCAATCTAATCTAATTATATTTCAATATACAGACACACTACTTAATTTAAACCAATCTGCACAGAAACATACATTCCTATTCACTACTGGAATCAAGGATCTTGTCCCCAGCCGAAAGAAATAAACTAACTAATTTTTATAGAATATCCAGTATTTTTAATATGATATTCCTTTATTTTTATTTTTTTTCAAGGTATCCTTGGGGACTCTGAACTAAGTAGGATCGTATGGACAGTAAAGCTCTTTCTACCAAGTTTTAACGCAACTGCATTTCTATCAATTAAATCCGAAACATATATTTATACTAGAACAACTCCCTATCAACTCACCCACGCACTTGCTAATTTAGTTTAATAATCTTTTATTGAAGCATGATCTATGACTACCTCTTGATTCTTTTATCTATTTATTTTACTTTATATATTCAATATATGTATAAACTAAGGCAGAGGGATTCATTGGTAGATATTGAATGAATACTATTGTTTTAAATATTCCCTCAGTCCCCAAAAAAAAATAAAAATTCTTTTTTCTCTTTGGTTTGTCCCAACAAAATAGTCTCGAAATAAAATCTTAGTGTAATTTTGTGAAGGTACAAGCAAGTAAAGCTACAATTTTAATAAGTTTGACTTGTCAAATAGAACTTTTTTTTTTACGTGGAGCGAGTAGACCACGTATATTCGGTAGGCAAAAACTTAAAAAATACCGTCTTACCAGTATTTTCTGTAAGACGGATCTCCTTAGCCCCACCCACCGTGTGTTGGTGGGCTGGGGTGTTTTTCTATAAGACGGATCTCCTTAGCCCCACCCACCGTGTGTTGGTGGGCTGGGGTGTGAGAGAGTGGGGCTCCGTCTTACGAATTAAGATCTGTAAAACGGTCTCACAAGAGACCTACTCTAATCGATATTACTTTTTGTATTTGTAAATATTGTGAAAAGGATAATTGTCAAATTTTGATTTTTTTTTTCTTAATAATGGTCTAAGTTCAAGGCAAAATATAATTAGGTAGTTGATCCACATCATTTCATTTTTTATTTTATTTTTATTTTGAGAAGTCATCGACCAAAAAAAAAAGTTATACATAGTCATATAAAAGGATAAAATGCACTGGTCAATTGCTCATTTCTGTACTTTGCCATAATAGCAAAAAAATGCCCCTCTATTATATTATTGCATTTTTTTCATCCATGTACAATTTTCTATGCCTTAGACCGTCCCTCAGCCCAAGTTTTCATTAGATCGGTGTTAACTCTGATATGCGCAGCTTAGAAGACATTTTTTTAGGGCATTATTGTATGTGCACTCTGTTGTGGGATAGCGAAAGCGAGTAAATAATATATTGAGCAATAATCAATCATCAAGCAATTATAGAATTGAAAGAAGAGAGAATATTTGGAATCTTAAAATTACCGTATATTGATATGATAACTTTAACCACGTTTTAGAGTTACAACTTATATTTAGGATATAACTAATCTATGGGTATTTTAGTAATTAGGAAAACAACATTTAGTAACTTAAAAAAGCTCTCTCTCAGCCCCGGTGACACTTTCAAACCACACAAAAATTTGCCGGCCACCATTATCTCATCGATCTTATCGCCAATAATTAAGTGTTATTAGGGTACTGGAAGGACGAAAGTACCCCTCAAAATTGGTCACATCTTTGGCACATGTTGTACTTAGCAATCTTTTAACGGGGAAATTGGACGAAAGAATGATTCGAGGCCATAAAAAATTGTACAAAGACAAAAAAAAATGCAATAGCATTGTAGAGGGACGATTTTTGCTTTAACAGTAAAGTACGACGGTTGCATTACATGTCCCTAGCCTCTGGAGTATGTCACAACCCATAGGGTGTTTCCTTCGGGAATGCGACGGTATCTACTATGTACGTCCTTTGTGCTGAAGAGTTGATTTTTATTTGTTTTTTTTTTTAAATATATATATATATATATATTTTTTTGTTATTTGATAAAAGAACCCATATTCTTGTAAAAATGGGCAAGGAATCTTGTCCACATTCAGGTACTAAATACCAACTTCAACCATACCCTAATCTAAAAGTATAATCGAGTCTAACCAAGTCGACTTTTAACAGTTTGAGCTCTTTTAACAGTTTGAGCTCTAACTCGTGAAGCTGCGATTCGAGTTCAAGTTGAGCTTATTTGACCTTGCACAAGCCTGACTCAAGCTGGTTAGCAAGCCTTTGCAAGCAGTTTGATTCTAGTCCGAAAAAGGTCGAGCTTCACTGTTATAGTTCCAAGCTTGAACTTTACTTTTATCAAGCCGAGTTCGAGTGGAACGGACAAAACATTTATAAAAAAATCAAATTTGATTACATATGAACATAATACTCAAAATTTAATTTAATATGAAAGTTGAGTTTTTCACAAAATAAAGTGTCGCACTTGAACGAGTGTGTCGCCAATGGAGCTCCTCAAATAGTTAAGACAAGCTCTACTTCAAACTCAACTAGCTCGTCACCTCGATCTAGCTCAAAGTCAAATTTTCTCTTTTTGATCGCACCAACTTTCTCTCTTTACTAATTTTTCTTCAATCACTACAAATTCAAATTCAAATTCAAAATCAAGCTACTAAATCACAATGCTAAACTCAAATTTTCTTGACTTACATTAACCCCATTTAACTGGGCTTAATTTTAAAACAAAAGTTTATTCTTTTAGAATATTCGAATTAAACTCCTGGTAAATTTTAAACTAACAGCATATTCTTTTCGAATTTAATTTAGATATACAAGCAAACAAATACGAATTGAATTTAATATCAAGTAACTCTACTTGGACGCAGCAATTTCAAATGCAACTTAGGTTACAACTGAACTTAGTAACAGTTTATTCTTTCCAAACTTTTCGAATTTCGATAAATTTTAGACTTTAGTGTTCTTTTTGTATTCAACTCCTACAAACAAAGCGAAATTAAATATCAAATAACTCTACTTCGATGCCATCTATTAGTAAGCTAAGCGCCCAATATCAACGTAAGTACATACCATAAAAAGCGCGCACAAGGAGTATCTATAATACAATAGCACTCAGTCCATACGTGTAGTATACATTAATGTGACCTCTACAAAACTCCAAGCATATATTGTTTCAGTCTTAGTCTTATACTGCTTGAGCATATTATGATCTGATCTCATACTATCACCGTGTCATAGGCACTGACACAAAACCTAATTTAATTCGTTCAAACACACAAAATTTGGATTGGATTAGGCAATTTTTGTAGATTGAGCAGATCTTGTACACCCTAAGTTAGGTCACTTAGGTGGATTGAATTTGGGCTAGCCCAATCCAAAATGTTCCAAAGAATATGAAAGAGTTAAGTTGGCCGATTCCTCAGAGAGTTTGGGTTATGTTACTAACTCAACTCTTCTAATTTAAGAAGAACAAAATTGTGGGTCGGTACCTTTTCTAGGATATTCAATCGTTTTAGTTCTCTATACTTGTTTTCAACTGAAAAGTTCACTTTTTGTGGAAAAATACCGTCTATGCCCTTAAGAAATATGGAACAGGTACGAGATGTATCACAATTTTCAAATTGATGCATCGTAATTCCAATTTGATGCATCATATATTACAGACGATGCACAGAAGTCTAAAGAACTCACTTTCCTTTCGTTCAGTAGGGGATCCCTTCTTTATGGCTTGATGGGATGTATCAATTTTGAATCGTGATGCATCCCGTGCTTGTTCGAATTTCACAAAAGTGTCTTTTTGCTGGTTTAATAATTGCGATGCATCAATTTGGAATCGCGATGCATCGAAAAATTTGAGTTGCGATGCATCGATTTGGATTTGCGATGTATCACGTATCTGTTCAAATTATACAAAAGATCCTTTTTGGCGGTTTAAAAATTCTGATGCATCAATTTGGTATCGCGATGCATCAAATTGGAACTGCGATGCATTTAAAATTGCGATGCATTCTATGCCTGTTCAGTATTTATGAAGGTCATAGACGATATTTCACCTTAAAATTATTTTTTTTTAGTTTTAAAACAAATATAAGAAACTAAAACGGTTAAAAATTTATAAAGGGAACTGAATCGAATTTCACGTATTTAAGAACCATTCTACATCCGGTGGTAAGAAGGCTTTAGGTTAAAAGCAAACATAAACACCTCTTAAACAGTTGACTCAATTTGCCCTAAAGGCAGAAAATCCAAACAGGCCAGCATAGTTAATCCACACACTGAACTACTATTATGAGTCAGTTTCTACGGTTCAAAGCCTGGCCCAATCGGCTAAAGTCATTAGTACCATTAATTTAAAAGAGTAGAAGATGTTAAAAGGGTCACGATCCATATGATTGACTCGTTTAAACCGAAAAAAATAGTTAGGACTTAATATTTTTGGCCCGTTTAAAATTAGGATTTTTTAGGATTGGCTCGTTTAACCCGCGGCCAGTTAAGGCTAGCCCCTCAGGTTTCAGGGTTGGTCCGTCAGCCCGCGTAATATTAATTAGGCCATAAAAAATTTAGGAGATACGTAAAACAACCACCATCAGAATAAAACCAACAACCTTTTAATCCAAAGTCAAACACATTTATCCTTTGCACTACAGCTCTTCTTTGTGTACTTGTGAATAAATACTGAAATATAAATAAATTTTTTGGAAAAAACTGCTAAGTAGAGCTATTACATTATTTATTTTGAAAAAAACAAGTTGAAAATTATAACACAGCGATGTAAAAAAAAGTCTAGTTTATATATTTTTTGAAAAACATAAGAAACTATCAAAATTACGAATGGTTTATCGATTCACTATTTCAAAATATTGTTAAATTATATATTTAATTGTGGCCCGATAGTGGTCCGTTTAGCCCGAAACCCGCTAGGATTAGGGTTAGGTCTGCAATATTAGTGGCTCGAAAAAATTGGACCGTTTAGCTCGCGACCCGTTAGAGTCACAACCCGTTAAGACTGATCCAAAACCGCTAGAGCTAGCCCGTTTAACATCTCTAAGTAGAACGTATCAATCCGTTAATAGAATTTCATCAATATATGCAAAAGCTTTCGAAACACAAAGTAACCTATTCGTTCCTAAATCATTGTCCTATTTGATCTTCTTTTTTTTTGTCATGTAAATTTGACGTATATTTATTTATTTATTTTAAAATTACAAAATACGTAAGTCATATTACTTTTAAAATATTACGAATTACATATTTTGTAATTTTAAAATAAATAAATAAATATACATTAAATTTGCATTTGAAGAACGTCCCGTTTGACCAAAAGATGTCAAACATGATGATAATTTAGGAACTTATTTTTGCTATAAGAAGTACAATATATATATATCAAATTTGATATGAGAAATACAATATTTTCAATTTAAGGGAATGGAGGGAAACCTCAAACGGAGAGGTTCCGAACTTAGTTAGTAAGAGAAAAATGTGTCCCACAGCCACAGGAAGAAACAACTATTTCGGATGGCAAATAATATATATTAGGAACTTAGAATAATTATTAAAAAAATATCAACAATAAATTCGTAAAATATTCGTCAAGCAACCAGCTTTATAGAAAGCTTCAAAAACTATTCAAGAAATAGTCAAATAAGAATATTTTACTAAGAGATTAATACGTACGTACATCACATCAGTATACATAATATTATTAGATACATACATACATAGCATGTAGTATATTATAGCAATGTGACCTAGCCCAGATGAGGTCTATAATTAACCTCAATGCTAATTTTTGGGAGTTTCAAAATTTTTAATTAATAAAAATAGGTGTCATTACTTTATTGGTCAAAATGATTTATTTAATTCAAAATAAATAAATAAAAAATCTTCCATTTTTCCTTCACACACATCATTTGAATATGAACATTATATTTTACTATTGTTTATATTTAAAATTGAATTTATTTACTGCCTGTTTAGTTTATCTAATATTTAAACTAAATATATATAATGGGTCCATTGTTTCTCCTTATAGAATAAATCAACAATTCTTTTCAAGTAATTTGCCAAAATATGCATGGCAATAATATCATTAATGACATAAAATAATTACATAAGCAAGCTAAAACAAATTAAATGAAGTTCATCTCAGTTTCATAAAGAATTACAAATCTGAAGAGTTCCTATAACTAGCTAAAAAAATAATAATAATAATAATAACAGCTAGGAAGGAGTCTAAAACAATCAGAAGCTCCATTATTCTAACTTGTTGCCTGCCAGAATTTTTACTACATTACAGTAGGAATGAGAATGGCACATAGCTGACAGAATGTCAGAATGTGATTTTTGATTTGTGCCTAGCTATAACATACAGTCTGTCCTCGCCGGCAGCCGCCTGAAGAAATTTGCCGGCAGAGAAGGCAGCTTATGCCGAAACCTAGGATGTCTCAACACATAAAATCCAGCCAGTAGCATCACAACTTGGAATGGCGTAACGTACAGCACCATAGCCGCGATTAGACAGAATGTCACAAACAATGCTGATGCTCTCGGGTCCCTCCAACTCAACAACGACTGTAATCTCTCCCCTTGTGTCGCCAAATCCCCAGCCACAGTCTGCAGCCTCCCGGCAATACTTCTGAGTCTGTCGTATCTCATTCTCACCATATCTGAGCTTTTGGAAGTTGGGAAAGTATCAAACTCTTCATCCAGCTCATCCGCACTGACTGCATCAGCATGTGATAGTCGAATATCCATGTGAGGAGGGTGCCTCGGTTTCCATCTGTATCGCCAAATCCCAATAAAGAACAGGTATAAGAATATCGTGGGCAGGATCAGCTCGGGATAGATGGCTAGTATGACAAAGAGTACGTGAATTAAAATGGTTGTCAAAGGGTTTTTCCAATGGCATATCTGATCAAACCATTTTATCACAGCAATGAAACTGCTTGTCACGTTCACGATTCTGAAGAAATTAGCTTTGCTCCTCCGCACACTCCAGATATGTGAGCCCACATCGAGCATATACTCGACTATCTCTTTCTTCAACGGTGGCTCAGCACGTGCCAGCCTTATCGAGATTATCTGAGTAGCCTGGTGCCTCAGCATATCAGTTTGTATCATGGACAAAGGATGAACATAGTGCATTTTAGGCAGAATTGGCTGCGTGTATTTGTGCAACATGTTGACATAAGACGTGCACGAAAACCTGACTGCTAACTGAACTTCTCCCATTTTCTTTACCCCTGATGGTTGCAAGACGATAAGAGGGTAAGAGTGTGTGTAAACTCGTTCCGTTTCAAGGGTAGAAAGCCGGATCCTTACCTTCCCGATTCTTGAATCTTTCCCCCCACCATGTAATTGGCCATTGTCAAACACCGCAATTGTGATCATAGTACACGGATCGAAAACTTCCCATGTGTACTGCTCATTCCACTTTGGGGAAAAGCTATCAATGATTGTTCTTGTCCGAACCCACTTTGGCCCATACTTAGCCACACAATAGGCATCAGTGGTTGCTCGGCTGTCTCTTGTCTTCATTGGTGACAATCCTGATGCGCTGATAATCCCCAGTTCCAAAAGCCCGATGCACGACTTCCACAACTGTTTTGAAGTAGGCCTAAGATCACTACTGTAGTGTGTCGATTCATCCAAGACGTGATACCCACCATCCAAACAGATCCGTAAATGCATTTTACTGGCGAATTTGATCTCTTTCTTCTCTCCCTCGACAAGGGAATGTTTTTCAAGATTATGCCACCTCGAAGGCACAGCCTTGTTGTCCAACCTCCTGTGGATGCTCTGCAATGGAAGCACACACCTCCCCAAGATCTCATCTTTGTTAGCCCTATCTTCTGCAGTTATAACCAGCGGCTCCTCAAATGGTTCAGCAGCTACAAATATCAAGTCCTCGTTCCAAATTGGGTTCACGCTCTTCACCTGAGAAATTCTAGTTCTTAACACCTGATTTCCAAGAATAACTTTCACACAAGCTTCGAGGGGCTTATTCTTATCGCTAGGAATCAAATCTTGACATTCAATGACGTTCACCCTAACGTACCATAGCTTAGGGGATAAATACACCTTCCCTCGGATATTTGCATATCCCTCTTTCCCTATCAATGCTGCATCAGAATGCCAAGCATCAGGAAAGGCCTCATCGGCCTGAGTTCCTTTCCAAACAGCAAGCATGATCTCTCCGTGTCTTAGCTTATCCCCTCTCTTGTCTTCCAGTCTGTACCATTGAGGTGCCAACGGACTATCAGGTGGGACCCGTCTCGGGACATCGATGAGATCGAACATAATCCTCCCAATGAAGTCATCTATAACAATGTCCTTATCTTTCACCACAACTTCAAGGAACGAGGCTTGGAGTCGATCCTGGGAAAAGGCAAAAACATGATCCCACTCAGGGTTGGTTTTCTTTTCAAAGTGACGCGTAACTCCCTTGTAGTTTCCAAGCCTAACTTCAACATACGGATCACAACTCCCCGTGACATCTTTTGCTGGTAACTCCTTGGCTTTGACGACACGGACATAGAGGTAGTGCATCTGCTCAACGAGATCATAGGTGCAGGTGAGTTTGTCGCCTCCGGTGACACCTGCTCCCGCGATTTTGGGAGAGGTCTCCTTGAGAGAAAATTCTTCAGGTGGCGGACGCTGCATTTTTCTTGTTTGAACTAACCGTACTATGCAAAATTTAGATGATTTCACGCCAACAACCACCACTAAAGCAAACCCTTCATAACCTTAAACGCAGACAGCGTCAATCTCTCCCTCCGTGTACTTTGCAGTTTGTTTTCACCAGGGGAGAAAAAAACAGAACTAGCTAGCTTTAAGGGATCTGCAAAGCACCTAAGACAAAATCGAAAAAACTGGAATTAGCAAAATGAAGTCAAATTCAAGAATTTTAAACTCAAAACAACGAAATGGGGAAGGAAAACACAGATTTTAAGGATGAAAACTGTGTATTTTTATATATAAGTTGGCTCAAAGATGAAAATATATTGCACTAATCTATAATTTAAAAGTGTTTTGTCTTATTTTCACATGAGCTGAGAACTAATTAGTTCAACTGTTTCTAATCTCACCCAGATTTAATTTGATATAACTAAAGCATGAGCTTTAATAAACCAAATCCTGTATAACAATGATAATAATTATGAGAGAAAGACAAGTAAACAAAGGAATGCTGGTATGCTCATATTGATTTAAAGTTAAAAGAGATGGTGAAACAAGTACTCGAGAGAAGGAAAAGAACCTTAGAAGTTCTTACAAACAGCTTATTGACAATGGAAGCTTTGAGATCGAAAGCACAAAAAATCTGAAAAATTCAAGAGAAAAAGAAACATTTAGTCCCACGAAAGAAATACTCCCACCAGTTTTTCCTTGAGCAACTTTCCTCTGTTTGGTTGCTGAGAAAACAGGGGATAAGAAAGTTGCTTCTTCTTAACTCCCTGATCAAGTATAGAACTAAAATGTAAATATTGACATAAATCATTCCAAATTGTAACAAATTCAACCCAACTAACCAAAGTATAGTTGATTGCTTGACTTGTTTATTTTCCTTTAATGCAATTTTCTCAACAACCAAAAAGAAACACTAAGAATTCAAGTGAAAGAGAACTTAGTAAAAAGAAACTGAAGATGGAAAAATAGAAAATTCTTTCTTTCAAATTTAAACAACCATAAATAAATGCAAATTCAAAGCAACAAGCAAAGCATTGTCTCACACAGAGAGAGAGAGAGAGAGAGAGGAACTGAGGACATGCCCTTTTGAGAGAATGTGGAAGACAAGAACTAGAGTGTGACTGCTGAAGTTACTAGGAAATAAATGAAGGCTACTTGTTTGTTTTTTGATGGGAAAAAAAAGGATGGAACTAAGAACAAGTGGGAGGGGTAAATGAGGAATTAGAAATTTTTGGAGAAACAGTCTTTGGGTATGGGTGGTGTGAGCTGAGGAATGTTTGGTGAAAAATAATGTATGGAGTAAGATTTTGGGTTTTTACAATCACACACTGATTTTGTGTTATGTAATCAATCATATTTGGTTGGACTGATTCCTTATGTGCTGCTGTAACAAATACAACCAATTAAGGCTCCGTTTGTTTTAAGGAAAATAACTTCCAGAAAATGATTTCTGGAAAATGAAAATGTTCTATTTTCAGGCGTTGGGTAAATCTTTTGAAAATATGTCGGAAAACATTTTCCGGTGTTTGGCAAACTCATGAAATTTTTACGGAAAACATATGTGCAAAGGTGATATTAGGAGAAAATTGGAATGAACAAGTTTTGGAAAATGACTTACGGAAAATGAATCCGTAAGTCATTTTCCGGAAAAGAAAGCTTCATTTTCCGTTGACTTGGAAAACATCTTACATTGACTACATTTTCCAAATGTTACCAAACACCGGAAAATAAGAAAAACGTTTTCCAAAAATCATTTTCCATGAAACAAACGGAGCCTAACTCAGGTTCGTTTCTATCTCTGAGCTCATAAGAGACGATGAGTTCGATTTTCTATTTAATTTTATGGGATTAAGTAATTGTATAGGCCCAATTAGGGTTTCGGGATTCTCTTTTTGGTGTAAACACTGTATTGTAAGGAACTAGGAAGAGAAGAAATCAGATTTTTATGTTAACCAAAAAAATAAATAAAAATCCAAACCATATGAATGTACTATTATTATTTATTGACTATGATTGCGAACTAGTACGATTATATGAGAACATTTTTGTTTGTGCAACTGGTGCACCTATCAATGGTAGTCATTTTGTGTTCCACTCATGAATACTTTTGTACTCTCCATTTTTAATAATTTTTTTTTATGTTCCTCTAATTTATTCATGAGATTTAAATTTACGACCATATAAAATGTTTAATGAGTCTTATCTATTAGTCTAACCTAGGGGCGAAGGTGGTTCGATTTGAGCCAAAATCGCAAATCGAACCACCTTCTAACTGTTCCACATATTTCAAACCGAATCGAATCGTCACGAACTTCAAATCGAACCGATCGGTTTGGTTCGGTTCCACGGTTTAATTATTTAAATATTCCAAAAAAAAACTTTTAATATAAAAAAATACTTTTAACACGAACTAAATAATTAAAAGTAAAAAAATTAACT
The DNA here is from genome assembly GCA_016624345.1 of Platycodon grandiflorus. Classification (NCBI taxonomy): domain Eukaryota; kingdom Viridiplantae; phylum Streptophyta; class Magnoliopsida; order Asterales; family Campanulaceae; genus Platycodon; species Platycodon grandiflorus. Next base: position 46,729,271 of record CM028366.1, on the reverse strand, counting down.
TTAAAATTACAATAATTCAATCAAAATGTAGGCAAACAATAATAATTTTCTTATTAAATTCAATTACTAATTACTAAATAATATATATATATATATAAATAAAAAAATAAAAATTAAATGGTGGTGATGGTTCGGTTTGGCACCAAAAACCACAAACCGAACCGAACCGCTCGGTTTATAAAATTTTTAAACCTAAAGTACCGAACCATTCTAACCCAAAACCGAACTGAACTGGTCAATTCGGTTCGATTCGATTCGATTTGGCAGTTCGGGCTTACACCCCTAGTCTAACCCTCGATAAAAATAATTTTTTGTACATAAGAATATGATAATATCTTCCTTTGTTAATGATACTCGAACTTGGAAATATCAATTTACAACAAGATTGATTTTTAGTTAGTTTCAATATAGTAGGGGATTCATTTTCCAACTCCTCCCAAATAAAAGAGCATAGATGAGGTCTATTTCCTAATGATGAGCTTGAACCTACTCAAACAAGGGAAGCGAGTATTTAGGCCTATCACGAAAGATTATGGAAGAATCAAGAAATTTGACTCATGAGTCACGTAGACATTTTTGTTTCTGACAATTCAGTTATCAACTTTTAACCAAACTAGTTTGCTAGTTAAGAGGAACCTCATTCCGATGGAATTCTGCACCAGGAAATCACTTGTTCTTCGCGGATGATTTTTAGTTTACTTTGATTCATTATATAACACTCAAAATTTCTTCTAAAGTGAATTTTAGACTAATATCGTTTTCATTTTGTTTAGAGACTCAATCTTGTACAAGAGTTATATTTGTTTCTTCCATGATTATGACCGAGTTCAAGCTCCAGTCACGATAAAAGATACTCTCAAGTATTAAATGGTGAGGTACATGAAAAATATTTGGGGTTAAATATGAATTTTTGGTTAACAAATAAATATAATTTTTCGGATATTCTATTTGAAGGTAGCAAAAAGTGAAATGGACGGAAAATATAGATGTTGTCCAAAGCAAGTTACAAGAACATATACCAGCAATGTTCAATCTGATGTAACGGAAGGCTGAGAACCAAAGGTAACCTATTACGAACTCTTCTAACTTGGCAAAGCATCGCAAATCAGGATGTAGTAACATTTCTCTTCAATTAACAAATTAAAATTGGAAATGACCAAAAATATTACAAAAGTTGATCTTTTTACAAAAGAAAATTGAAAAGTTTGATAGTGTTAATTACACTTGATCATAATTTTACTTTTCATAGTCGTTTTCACCATTCCTTTAAGTCAAGAAACGGAGCAATTATTCTAAAGTTTCTCCTTCAGAATGCAGTATTTATTGGGACCCAATCAAGTGATATATATATATATATATATATATATATTGTATATTAACTCATCTATATATATATATATATATATATATTGTATATATATAGATGAGTTAATATACAATATATATATATATATATATATATTCATAGACATGATATAAATTGCAAATTTGCAACTTGATTGATTAGGTATATATTAACTCATCTACTTTTTCCTACGAAAATGATTCTTAATCACCTATTCCGGAAAAGTATGTGTGATATATACACACACACACACACAACCAAAGATGGCGACCAACGTACTACTTGCAATTGATTATTCAAGAAGGTTAAAACATTTTCATTTATTTTACATGTAAGCTATCATTTTTTTTTTTAATTAAGGAGGGGCGATACCCTCTAAATTTATTAACGAATAAAAAGAAAAATAAAAGTAGGAGGCACCTAAATTTTATCCGAACAAAGGAAACACCTCTTAAGAGAAACTATATGAAAATTTAATAGTTGAGACGAAAGACAGGCAAGAAAAATAATGACTTATGAGAGCACATTTTAAGAAAATTATTTGGGTGACTTATTGCTCTACCCAAAAATTAAGAAAAATTGTCAAAAAAGATCAGAGTTGCCCAAAAAAGAAATTAACTTGATTAGCACACAGACAGGATCCATGATGAGGAGAAACCCCAGAAGTCACTTATGACTTATGAGAGACATTCCATATATAAAAGGAGAGACAACATAGGATGATTAAGAATATATATATATATCTAAAGTTTGGTACGTCACTTCTTTCAAGGATTGAGTGTCTACTCTATCTAGTCTGATTAACTTCTCATGTTATTATAATCATAAATTATTCCCTATGGATTTTTATAATCATAAATTACTCACTCCCTTTGTGCATTTGCACTTTGAGCACCTGTTAATGACTCTGTGTGTAGTCTGTAAGTTCGATAACATAAACTTTGTAGGCAGATAGATAAAAGCTAAGAGAGGAAAATAGGTGCCATATTGTAAAGGTAAGTTATTTGCATTTTTTATATTTTGTCAAGTAAGAAGCAATTTAAGTGGTCCATGTTGATAAAATTGATGGATTTTGATGAACTGGAGCTTTCAATGGGTCCAAAACCAACTACCAGGACTCAATCAATGGCGTGTGTGTTGTTTTCATAATATTTATAATCAACTATGGCCTCCATGCGAACCCCTCCAATGTCCCAATCCAGATTTTCAAAGAACAGTTGAGAATTTTATGAGCAAAGTTTGATGTTAGGTATGGTTGGTTGGCTTCTGAAGTAGCTAGCTTGTCTTCCTCCCTCCTATCCACAATAGACTTGAAGAAACTTATCTTTCCTTTTCCTTCAATTCTAAAGCCCTAAAAGTTTCTTTACTCCTTTTTTTTTTCTTAAAAAAAAAAAAAACCCTTAATTGGAAAATACTATGGTACATTTCATCTATGGATGAACCAGACAGTTCGGATACAAGCGTACATGGCAACATTGAGTTTGTGTGTGTGTGTGTGTGTGGGAGGGTTCGTCGACTCCAAAATTGGAAAGCCTACATTTTTTGTTCAAGGAGACTAATCACAATGAAGCAAAATCGTGCTTCTATGTAGTGCCCATCTCGAAAAAATATGGACGGGTTTCATTTCCCCCAGTACATACATCATTGAAGCTGATTCAAATCACCGTTACAAAGGTTTCAATGTCCCCTAACAAATGCTATTATGTCTGTGTTCATATATATAATGCAAGTAACATTTATTTGAATAGATGTTGTTTTGAGGACCACCAAGATGAAAGCTTAAAATTTCTTCACTTGGACAAGAGCACCTTGCCTCGCTCCAGATTCGAGCATAGCCTCGAGTACAGCAATATCTCTGGCCCCTTCAACAAATGAGCTACGGGGTTCTGCTTCATAGTTACCAACCTTCTACACAAGTCAAGAAAATAATTATCAAGTTTTTAGGGCAATTCAAGCTTTTAAAGGGTTAAGAAAAGCAGATTCTTGGAATTCCAAGATGTTTTCGTTACATCTGACTTACTAAATTACACTAGATAAACTAAGAGCAAGGTCACTAGATCAAAAGACAAATTACTGAAAAGGGAGTCATTAACCGATATAGAGATAATTAAGTTGGCTGAGAAAAGCCATATGAATGCCTCCTTTGGACCTTAAATCAACCTCTTGGATAGGAAACCTAAGCAGTTAGTATAGTTTGCAGTATCCGACAAGCAAAAAGAGCACAAAAAAAGAAAAAATAGAAAAACATAGATAGGAGAGATAAGTATGCAATACTCCATATTTAACATATTATACTACCTGAAGGGTAGCCTGAGAAATGTCATTCAAAAAGGTTTTCAATTCTTCGGTCACCCCTGAAAATGGGTAGAAGGAGCTCTTGGTTTCCCCAGCAGCAGTATACAGTGAAATCTGTTAATAGCAATTGAGGAAGTCAGCAAAGGAAGTGTTTGATTTATCAAAGTATGATGTACTGAGACATTGAGTTTATAAATAGATCACAAAAAGTCATTTGGAGAAAGCTACAAGAGGATTTAGAGACAACTTTTACATTACCAAGTAACCATGTCTTCCGTCTTTGTTTCCACGTTCAACTTGCAGTGTTCCCTTCAAGCCAGAAACTCGCCAAATAATCTGCAGTCACTAGGGCAGCATTAGTTTGCTAAGTAGGATGCATAAATAGAGAAGTTTATTGACTAAATATAACTTGAATACATGCCTTTGGCGATCTAGAGGATACCAGCATTACAAACACTCCAGAGCACCCATTCTCCAGTCGACTAAAGAGACAAGAGTGACAAGTCTTAGCTTCAAACCTTTTGGTGGAAGAACAGAAAAGAAATAAAATGAAATTGCAACAAATTAAATAGTATACGTTTTACTTACAATAAAGAGGAGATGCTATCAGGCGGAGGTAAAGTCGTATCCACATGAGAGGTCATAGCTGAAACTGAAGCTACCTCACTTCCAACAATCTGTTTAGGGGGACAGGAAATTTGTGTTAGTATTAACAAACCAAAATATATTAAAAGAATAGTTCTCTCTTTTATTAGATGGAATTCGACTTGATTTTGTGCCCTAGCAGACTGGATTTTCTTGTTTCCAGAATAGCCTTATGTTATACTCCGTACTCCCCAAGTACCAAAAAAATAGTCACATTTTCCATTTTGGTATGTCCCAAAAAAAGAGTCTCCTTTATAAAATCTAAGCTTCATATTTTTTCAATTTTTTTCTTTCATTTCAAAAGCATGACATTTATCTTATGTGTCATGCAAAAATATACTCCCTCCGTCCCAAAATGAGTGTCCCTTTTTGGTTCATCAAGAAAATTAAAGAGGTTGACTTTTAAGCAATTTTAGTAGCACATATACATATTTACCCTTGGTATCCACGTTATAGCACTGCAAGTGCACATTGGACATTTAAACCAAAAAAAGGTGAATTTAGTAACTTCAAAAGAAAATTGACACTCATTTTTGACACCTTTTTTTTTTCTTTTGAAAAATGGACACCCATTTTGGGATGAAGGGAGTATTACTTTAGTGCAATTCAAATGGAATATATAATAAAAAGTTAGACTTGTCAAATGCGACAATTTTTTTTTTTTTTAAAGATGGAGGGAGTATCTACTCAAGCTAATATCTGGAATTCCAGTACGTTCCAATATCTCTATATACTTCTCACATGAAATGTAGAAGATCAGAGGATAAGGGATGGCATTGGAGATTAATCTTCTTACAAAGAACTGCTCATTTTTCCCAAATGCACCACAACCATAATTACTTTTGCGTGAAAGAGAGAACTTACCATTCGCAACCCAGCAATGAAATGTACCCCCATATCTAGTATAAAACCACCCTGCCAGATTTGGGGAGAGAGAGAGAGTCAATAGCACAATATTAAATAATTTCAACGCAGTATAAGTGGGCAATGGCATAGAATCTGTCAATTTAACATCACTTCAGCAAGGGTTGCTCGAATTGACAAGAAACATATGTAGTTGGCAGTCAATGAACTTGTCAATTGTTATTCTAAGATATATACTCTGAAAGACATGTGCTTTATTTATAATTTTATATAATATCAATTGTACTACTTAGCATGGACAACAAGAATTCTTAAATGGGGAGCTTAAGTTGCTTTTTGTCCAATTTTATTACAAAAATGCCATTAAGCTATCCACTTAAGCTACTCAACAAAAACACCCTTACAACAATGCACAAACTCCAACAATTTTAATTCAAAAAATCAGATTTGAAAAGAAAAGAGAGAAAAATGGAGGGAAACTAGAAAAAGACATAGAAAATTAATCTGATATCCAAATGAAACAAATCAAGAATCTATTTATAGATAAAAATGTGTACTTTAATTCCAAAAAAAAAACAAAAAAAACATTTTTTTTGAGTGAAAAATGACCAAAAACCGGAGAGGGAGAAAATATTTGGCGGAAAAACAGACACCAACACGTGGCATGATGAGCGCGTCAGGCTGTCAGTCCGCTTTATTTTTTTTCTCAAAAATTCACTAACCAAAACGACGTCGTTTTGGTCTCTTTTGAGCTAAAACAGTGTTGTTTTTGTGTGCCTTTTGTCTTCGTTTGATGCCAAGCTACCGGAGCTTAATAAGCTCCCCAATCCAATTTTAAGCTCCTAAGCTACTGGGATGCTACTTTGTTGGAAGGGTTGATACCCAAATGCTACCCTTAAGATACTTTGTTGGAAGTGGTCTTAGGGCCTAAAGTTTATCTAGCTGTCAGCATATTGTATCTGCTTCCCAAACTACATACATTGCTTGTCACAATTATAGTGGATTACAGTAAATGACCAACATTAATCACCTTTCGACATACTTACAGTAAAATTGCGCCTCCAAGAGCTTGAGAAGTAAGGATTTGAACTGTTCATTGATCCTTCAACAATAACTTGAATGCTCATCATATCTCCCACTTCAGCCATTAGCTTTCTGCTCTGTGAAAATCAACAGTGATTTGTCTAGCAAGCTTCGCGGATGGATGCAAGTAGAATAAGCAAAACTGGAAATACCTCTTAATCTTTTTTTGATTGAAAAAGAAGAATATAATAACAAGGATGGATGAGAGAACCATCTAAAGAAAATTAAAATAGAAAAATACCTCCACAAAGGCAGGTTCAAACCGATAATTTTCTGCAACAGCCCATATTGGTCGAGCAGATTGATTATTGCAAAGAGAACTGTAGTGCGACAATGCAGCTTCCGCCTCACTTATGGCTACATGATAAAAAACCAACCTCTTGAGATGCACGGCACGATTAATCCTAGAATAAAACTTGACCGAGGCAAATGCGATTCTGCAATAAATTAGGATGAGGCCAATCAAGTGTAAAGGGCATATTTGAAACACAAACTGAGCAACAATAGTTGCATGCTAATTTCTATTTTGAGACCATGTTTTTCTTTCCCTTTTCCTTGTTTTCCTTCTCCACGGAGAATGTGATGAAGTCAATGGAGGTTCTGAGTGGCAACGTACTACTTTGGCATAAGTCAATAATTCCAGTCTGAGGATACAATCTTCTTAGATTCTTGGACTCAACAACAAGGTTTTAGCATGGAATTGTTCGAATCATTTCAAGTTACAGTCCTGTATAGAGCAATCTGAACCCTACTTTCATGGGGAAGTTTATGTATCAATAGTGAATTTTGTGATGAAACGCAACCTGAAAACTCAAGGTGCAATTTTACCCAATTAAGGAAAAACTGTTGCAGTCCACTAGATGAGAAAAGAAGTGTGAATTCAAAGGGAGGCCAATATCAACAAATACATTTAATTTCATGGAGTCAGCCGCAACGGGAAGTTCCCGATCTATTGAAGATTTACAATAGTCTTGATTTATGTCCTTCTGATCTCTCATTATGCCTCGCTGTACTTACACATTTTTATCCTCTGGACAGTAGAGGAAGGTTTTGGGCTTATTTGAATCATTTGGTCCTATTTGCAGGTCTATGGAGCCAAAGATCCATCTGATTGATGGAGTCTGTCATAGGACCTAAGATAGGCTTGGACATCTAAGTTTACACGGTCATTCTTGATCCTACTATATGTAGTATACTTTACTAGTTTTTTTGACCTTGGGCTTGGCTGTGGGAACTGTGGCAGCTGTCTTTCTTTTCACATCAAGGCCATAAGTGTCCCATGGGCTGAGGATCATGGTGTCATACGCGGGCTTCAACCGTCAATCTAATACCATGGCTGTGCACTGCCACTTATGCATGGGCTTCCTGAGGTTGCCATTGGTCTGACCATCTCAGGGGATGGAACTGCTGTCCCAGGTTGATAGAGAGCTTATCCAGAGAAAGGTGAAGGGCCACTTCTGGAAGGGGGAAGGGGGGAGGGGGGAGGTGTGTTCCCTTCTTGACCCATTTAGGAAAAGGCAGATGATTGAAGATCAGGGAAACTAGAACACTAAAAAAATACTCAGAGTTACGTTTGATCAGAAAAGCAAATTCAATAACACATGCAATTTTACAGAAACTGAAAATCACTTACAAGCAGCTGCTGGTTTCTCTTCAGATCCACAATTCCAATGAAGCAATACATACAGCAAGCACAAACATGAGAAATGTCAATTTGTTGCATGGGAAATGTTAATAATGAGCGGCGCCCAATATTTTAGGAGTAATATACTGTTCCGTTATATATCATAGATTGCAGGCAAGATGCAAGTTTCAAGTTATGCAGATCATTCTGAGACGTTCTAAAACACAAAAACTTCTTTTACCCCCTTTTAAGTTGTCAAACAGAAGGTACAGCCTGCGGCTGGAAGTCCCTTGGAAAGAACATAGACAAAACAAAAAGAAAGTACAACCTTGAAGAACATGCTTCCCTGCTTTCAGCAATCTGAGTGAAATATCCACCTGCAAAATTGGTTCACACATAGAAACCAACATAAGCACCTAATTTCATTACAATGAAGCAGATATTTTTCAATAAGGGCAAATCTTAATTTTCCAAGAAAAATCGTGTCTCACAAACTGTAGAAGCAGAGGGCCATGAGCTGGATTTTGCCACACAATTCGTCATAAATCGTTAACTACTGCAACTCGTTTTTTTTTCATTTATTATAAGAGAAAAAAATCTGCCAAATAAGAAGTTCGTTGTGAATGGATGAGGTTATTTAACAGAGGAATTCACTCTGACTGGCGATTAGATCTTCCTATCGTAAATCTCCTGCTTGGCTAAAGCATGAACACATCAGTCGTAACTTGAAATTCTAGGAGAGACTTAAGGAGGGTACTAGGGATCAAAACTACCTGGTTCACGTAACTAGAGAAGAGAGCTCTTATGCCCAAGTCATTCTACAAATAAGGTATCAGCATCTCTTCCGTGTTATATACAAGATGGAAGACATGGTCAGTGAATAGCTCACATGTCAACAGAAAAGAGGGCCAAAAATCTAAAGAAAGTAGCACACGGAAATGAAGTTGATTCAAGTGAAGATTGTCTCTCTATCTACTCTGTTAATCCATACTCTCTCTCTCTCTCTCTCTCTCTCTCTCTCTCTCTCTCTCTCTACCTATTTTTATTTTTCTTCATTAATCTTTCTTTGGAGTGGCTCTAAGATCCTAAACAATACATCTATATTTTTCTCTTTTCCAATTTCAGATCAGCTATACTCTACACTATTGTTTAATCCAATTTTTCTTTTCCCTCAGATCTTAAAGGTTCCCCCACAACCAAAGGCAAGTCATAACAGCAATAAACACTATCATCGCCGTGGATGTCAGAGCAAAACGACAATTTGTAACTCTTTCTGTCTTTATGCCAATTCTGGATGCTTCTATGGAGTTAATCCAGGTAGTAGTGAAATCAATTATTGTTGTGTACCAGTTATCTGCTGTAGAACAATCTTTCAACAGCAATAAAGCAATGAGTTAGGCAGCCTGGGATGATACCGTATATGGTAAGTTCTTATGTGATTATGTTTGGTCATAATTACATAATTAAGAGTACCTTCTTTATATGAAGCTACATATACATGTCCTTGGGGTCTGTAATCCTTTAATTGGTCTTTAGTGCTTGGACTTCACTTTTCATCTCTAACCTTATCACATAAGAAGGTTTGGTTACCCTCCGGGATTTGCACAGAGCAGGGAAACAACACTTCCCACCTCTTCTTTACTTGAACTGTACCTTAATTCTTAGGTATGAATTGGTTTCCAGAACGGGTATAGGAACGTGGTATGCCATATCCTCTAAAACATGGTATGCTAGTGGTAGCTCTATGCAGATGATATTAATGGAACTTAAAATGTGTCTTCACCTACTTAAGTTGAATTAGCTCTTTCTTTAAAGAAAAAAGTAAAAGATTACTTCTGCAAATTTTGTTTTGAAACAATCAACCCTAATATTGTGAAGCTTCAGCATCCTATATTAGTGCAATCTATTGGTGTTTGTGCTACTCAACTTCGCTCTAGCATTGTCCCAATTACTCGGGATCTGCCGCACGAATCCTTTTTTGCCATTGTGTTAGGTACAAAGGAAGATCATAGATCAAGCTACATTCACTTGTATCCTTCTTAATCAAAACTGTCCATGTTAGTTTCGGTCTTCCCCTTCCTTTATTGTGGTTGTTGATATTGCTGTTAAACTTTCTAATTCTGCACTTAGAGGTATACGTTGTACGTGTCCAAACCATCTCAAGCAATTATCTCCTATTGGGGCAAATTTTACTCTCAAAAACATATGCATTTGAAATTTTATCCTTCCCAAATTAACCAGACATACATCTAAATATTCACATTTCGGCTACACTCATTTGTTAACATGCCCTTAGTTTTCTACTACTTGGTTTTAAAATTACGAGGGCCTAAAAGCTGTCCCATAAAATTTTCCTTTCAACTTAACAGTTACATGCCTATCGCATAACACAGTTTACGCACTTCTCCACTTTACCCAACTTGATTTATTATATGGGAACATCCTCTCCCAACTCCTCATCTTGATCAACTATATAAACATAATAATCCATTAGTAATATTTATTGGCCATCTAACCTAATTCTATCTCGATTAGTACTCCTATATATTCATTAAACTCCTTTGACTTTTACAATTTCTCTCCACCTTTCTGGTTTTTCATCGACTTAGCCTTCATCTCACTGACAAGAACAATGTCATTGGCGAGCAACATGCACCATTTACATCATTTTGTATACGTTTGGTCATTCCATCCATTACTAAGACAAAAAGATGATGACCTGAAAGGTCAATACTTGATGTAGTCTTATGGTGATTGGGAACTCATGAGTCTCTCTCCTGTTGTACTCATAGCTACTAAAGGTCAAAGGTGCGTTGAGGTACAGATTGAACAAAAATCAAGAAAATACATTTTGGCATGCAAAAATATCCAATCAAACTAGGAACTTGGAATGACAAAACAGATACTCACCCAACCATGTAGCATAAGTTTCTTCAAAATAAGACCCTCAAATTCTTCTTTATCCTCTAAATCAAAATCCTCATTATAGTGTAGGTGAACTCGTTTGCCTCCTTAGAATGTTGCAGGCAATCAAAGCAGTTTTGTTCGACTATGCTGCCTTATGTCATACTTTAAAAATTAGCAATATCACCTACATGTGAAGTTATAATCGTTTGACATATATACTGACTATCTACAGTAGACTCCATCCATCCTACTAATCTAACACTCAACAAAAGGCTAGATTAAGGTTTCCTCTTACTATCTAAGACTTCGAATTTACATTGAAATTGTTAAGATTGGTAGACTACTCTTACATACTAGAATAACCGTCACTTATGTTAAGAAAAGGTCAATAGAATTAGCCTGGCATTGGCACATTAGGTGGGCACCTAGTGGATGGGGCTAGGCCTAGGACAGGGAAGACTTTACGGGTGAGCCTAGATGAGCCTTTGGCCTAGGCGCGCCTTTTATATCAACGGATGTAGTTCCAACTATCGTCACAGTTCCATGATACTTATCCTTGATCATATCAATATCTTACTTTAAACCCTTTCCTCTCTAATACTCCGATTACTCCCCAAGTTATCTCTTTGGGGACGACCAAACGCCTCCTCTAAGTCAACAAACCCCACGTATTCAGTCCATCTCTATATATTTCCATCAATCTTCTCAATAAACATATAGCTTCCAATGCTGACCTACCAGGCATAATGCTAATTCACTACTGCACAACTAATGTTGGTTCGCTAAAAATTTAGTGTCAAGAATGGGAGTGTTACAATGTTTTAGAGCATTTATACCAAAGCTCAATTTGCTACGGAAATAGCTTTTTCTGGTCGATTAGCACCAACCTTGTGCTCTATAGATTGCCAAACCTAAAATAAATAGTGTTTACTTCATTCTACATGAAGCATACCGTAAAAGAGCAAGTAATTTAGACCCAAGACTGAGTGACACCTACCCTTATCCGAGTTCTTATCAATTCAAGTCCTCCCATCATAGTTCAATAGAAATTTGGCCAGAATCGAAGTCGTAGAGTTTACACAGATGACTCTATTGTCATTGTTAATTAATACTACATTGAGAGAGAGAGAGATTGCCTGAGTTTGACCAGCAAGAACAACAGCAACCCCAAGAATGGAACTATCTTGAATAATTTCATCGAGGCCAGTGTCACCCCACTTGCATTCCACTCCGGGAAACACTTTGCGAGCAATCTCCACAGCCCCCCTTGCCGATTCCTAATCATATTAAAATAAGCAAGCCCAAAACATTAAAACAATGGCTTTCTATTGAAAATTAAATAGCACAGTTTGGCAATCAAGAAAAAAACCAGAGAAAATGGTGATCGGCGGGCCTGGGATTACCTCGGAGCGGCTCCAAATAGCTTTGAGAAGGAGGAGGTCAGAAATCTCAGCTAGTCTGGGAATGTACTGAGATTTGACAAAGATCCCAGCCCCAATAATGGCTATCTGTGGTGGTTCACTCATGATCTTTGTTTATGAACGAGTACTGTAAGAATTACTTTTGATTTTTGTGTTCAGATCTTTGTGTGGTTGATAAGTGTGAGTGAGCATCCTTTTAACTAGCTTTTAGGATTTAGAAGTGTTATAAAAACGATGATATTTTTTATTAAAAAATTTAAGTTTTTATTTTTAATGTGGGAGTAAATCGGTCGAAATAAAAGTACCAAGTATTTGGAGAAATAATGGTAAGAAAAATAGAAAATATAATGGAATCAAACAAAAGAGAGCAGAGGATTTACGTGATTTAATCCACCCAAGGCAAACAATAAATCCACTATAAACGATAAGTAATTACAATAAAGAGTTTTAAATGTACTCACCCTACTTAGGACTAGGGTTACAAGGATTGACATGATCTCACAGAGTAACACACCTCTCACAACGTAAAATAGCCACGCACTATTTTGTCTAATATCGCCAAAACCTCGAGACCTTCGACCACCAACTGTGTCTGTCGTCCGTCTCTCCCCAATTTGTGTCTTTCTCACTTTTGGTCTTATCTCATCACCTCTTTATATAGGCCCTAAGAAAAACCTTAACAAATTGGGATTAAGACTCTTAATCCATGTCAATAAAAGAATCCTTTTACAACTAGTATAAAATTGTTTAACCTTCTCCAATTAACTCTAAGATTAATTAATACAATCCTAGTTTGTATAGGATTCCAAAATCCTTATGAATTTGAAACATATTTTAACAAATCTCCACCTTGGTTTAAATTCCAATAATCGTCTATCCACATTGTTGCTTGCTCGTCGTGCACCCCACCATGGGTGCCTAGAATTGATCTCGAACACACGAGTTCAAGCGACCCTTGAACTCGCTCCATAAAATACTACCAAACCGAATACTTCCAATTTCTTCACACTTAGCATCTTCACTTTGAAACATAGCATGAGCTCCACTTTGAATGACACTTCCTTGTAGTAAATACAAGTTGCCCTTTTTGTTTCCACTCATGAGAAAACGACCACCACGAAAGATTTTCATCTTTCCATCACGAACTGTGTAATTGCAACCTTTCGAATCCAAGGAACCCAATGAAATTAAATTCCTCCTCAAGCCTAGAACATGACGAACTTCAACTAGTGTTTTCACTCCACCTTAAGTCTTGATTTTAATTGTCCCAACACCTTCAATCTTACAAGAAGAATCATCCGCTAAAAATACATTACCACTTGCACTCTTGTAAGTAGAAAATATATCTCTATTGGAACACATATGAAAAGAACAACCGGAATCAAGAACTCATTTAGTCCGTAGAATATCACCACCCACGGTCACATTAAGTACATCACCGCTATTCTCGTCATTGCTAATACCACCCTCATCGAAAGTGACAATATTAGCATTAGAATTCAATTCCTTCTTCACTTCATCCATGAGTTTTTGACAATTACAAACAACGTGACCTATCTCATTGCAATGCCAACACTTTATCTTGGAAGTCTTCTTTTTCTTTTCATCACCACTTGAACTTTCACCGGACGAATTTCTGACATGTTTAACTTTGCTTCCCACATATAAAGCATCACTATTATCATTATTCTTAGAACCCTTGTTCATAGAATCATTAGTTAATAATGAAGTTTATACCTTACCCAAAGTAAGCTTGTCTTTCCCATGCATAACAGTAGTAACTAAATACTTGAAAGATGGTGGCAAAGACTTTAGCAAAATTAAACTTTGATCTTCATCCTCAATTTTAACACTGATATTCACCAACTCGTAAAGTATCTTGTTAAAAGCATTTAAGTGATCATGAATATTCGTACCTTCACACATCGTGAAGTTGAGCAACTCCTTCTTATTTAAGTGATCATGAATATTCGTACCTTCACACATCGTGAAGTTGAGCAACTCCTTCTTTAGGTACAACCGGTTTGACATAGATTTTCCCATGTAGAGACTCTCAAACTTCTCTCATAATGCCTTTGCAGATTTTTCGGAGATAACGTTGTAGAGGACATTATCCGCGCAACATCGCTGGATAGTGCTAGCCGTCTTTTGATCAATTCTTTTCCATACCTCATCCTTCATATCGTTGGGTTTTGCTTCCATTCCTTCCAAAGCAATCTCTTGATCTGCTTGGATCAACACATCTCTAACTTTAACTTGCTACAAGCTAAAGTCATTACTTTCGTTAAATTTGTCCAATTGGAATTGCGTAGAATTTCAACGTCCCCCATCTTCAAAACTTCAATCTCTTGATTCATAATTTTGACTATCCCAAAGCTCTGATACCAGTTTGTTATAAAAACGAGGATATGTTTGGATTAAAAATTTTAAGTTTTTATCTTCAATGCGGAAGCGAATCGGTCGAAAAGTACCTAGTATTTGGAGAAATAATGGCAAGAAAACAGAAAATATAACGGAATTAAACAAAAGGGTACAGAGGATTTAAGTGGTTTAATCCACTCTAAGGCAAACAACAAATCCACTATAAACGATGAGGAATTACAATAGAGAGTTTTTCAATGTACTCATCCTACTTAGGACTAGGGTTACAAGGATTGACATAATCCCACAGAGTACCACACCTCTCACAGCCTAAAATAGCCACACACTATTTTGTCTAATATCGCCAAGACCTCGAGACCCTCGACCACCAACTGTGTCTGTTGTCCGTCTCTCCCCAATTTGTGTCTCTATCACTTTTGGTCTTGTCTCTAATTTACGTCTCATCACCTCTTTATATAGGCCCTAAGAAAAACCTTAACAAATTGGGATTAAGACTCTTAATCCATGTCAATAAAGAAATCCTGTTACAACTGGTATAAAATTGTTTAACCTTCTCCAATTAACTCTAGGATTAATTAATACAATCCTAGTTTGTATAGGATTCCAAAATCTTTATGAATTTGAGACATATTTTAACAAGAATGCCAAAATTAGTATCAGAGCGGCAGAGCCCAAGGTTACAATATCTTTGCACTGTTCTAAAAAAAATTGTTGCTACTTTCCCACCTAAGGCCCGATGTGTGATTGAGAGAATGTTAGGTTTTCCCCATTGGTTGTCGAAGGTGGCTGTCCAGCTTGTTTCATAAGTACAAGAAAATGCATCACCCTTTGAGCTAGTTTTTAGAGTTAAGAAAGTTCGTAACACCTAGCGCTTGGTTCAAGGTTACATTTTTGTCTATTTCTGAAGATCGGGTTTAGTTCAAGGTTACATTTTTGTCTATGAAGATAGGGTTTCGGGTTGCTGCTCCCTCGAACTCACAATCTATGTGTGTGAGGGGAAGATCGCTGGGTTTCCTCCATTTGTTATGGAACGAGCTGGTTAAAAAGTGTGAAAAAAAACATGACCTTTTAAGCTAGCTTTTGGATCTGATAATAGAGCCCAATATTAGACCTCTGCTCTAGAAGATTGGGTTGGTGTTCCTGGTTGGTGTGCAAGGGGGAAATTGTTAGATTGTCTACATTGATTGTGAAATGGGCTCAGTGTTTAGTTTATAAATGTGAAGGAATGTCTCACATTTTAGCTGATTTTTGTGGTCGAGGAGGCCTAATACCACCCATTCACCCTACAATACATGCTCATTCAAAATTAGCATATGTATATTTGGCTCAACGCTACTTTTGACCATTGTATTTAAGTTTAGATATCACTTTAATCACTTTATTTTAATTTTTATTTTGCCTTCAAACTAAGATTTTTCTTTCTATTTTTGACACAAATATATTGAAATATTGTGCTTTGAGATTAGCATATGTTTAATTATAATCCAAAAGTTCGACGAAAAGAAAATGGATTCGTTCAAAATTTCATACAAGAAATAATTTTTTTTTTCTTCTTAAATGGACATTCATTTAGGGACGAGGGAGCAGAGTATATAGCAATCTTCCGAAGGATTCTATATTCATTCTTGTGTAAATTTACTAATTTCACATCTAAAAAATTTATCATGGCCTAGTATAGATCTCTGACGATGTATGTGTGTACTGGATACTAAAGACATTACTGTACATGTGTTACCAAAATGTTCTAAAAGTCAACTTCATTAATTTTAGTAAAAGACTAAAAATAAATAATCATTCATTGATTTTTATAATTGGGAAGTGGAGGGTTAGTACAATAGTACCCAACTAACGAATCAATTGACTAGGTAGCTAGGATCCCAATGATATCAAATCTTCGTGATAGGCTAGTCCCATGTGATAGGAGGAATGGAGGGATCATGTTTTGGTTTTACGAGATATTTGAAAGATAGTTGGTTTATTAGGGTTTGTTCTAGCTTGCTTAATTATAGGTTGACTTTTTAAATTTTATGGGAAAGCAGCTGCATTATATATATATATATATAAAAGTATATTTGAAGGATTCAAACTAGAATATACATATGTACCACGGGATATATTATTTAAGCCTGCAACATCATACCAAACCCAGTGAAGATGCTGAATATTCTCCTCTGCCTAATTCGTCCAATAGCATCTATCAAAACTTATCTAGAACAACCCCTAATAAACCAACTGATCTAATTGAAAACATATATTATAATTTTTTTTGATTAACTTGAACAACTTTTAAGTTAATATTTATATATTTCTCATTTAGTTTAAAAAAAATAATAAAACTATAACATACTAATAAAACAAGACTGAAGATATTATGAATTACGTGATTTAAAGTTTTTGAAAAAAAAAAAAAAATCAGTGGTAAAATTTTCTTCCAAAAAGATGATTAGAGAGGTCAAAGTTTACCTCCTTAATTGATTAGGATGGAAGAGGTGGCAAATACTCCCTCCGCACAAAAAAAATGTTTTGGTTTCTAGTTTTATCTGTCCCGTACATTTTCTGTTGTTGCAATTAAATCCTTGAAGGTTGGAGAGTTCCAAGGAAAAAATACAAAAATTAAAATCTAGAAGAAAAAATCAGAAATTAGACAAAAAATATAGAAAAATTAACTAAAAATCAGATTTGAAGCTTGAATCCCTTCGCCCATCATTTTTTTTTTCTATCACATCAATACAAAGATAATATTTACTATTTATACAACAAATAATAACACAAATCAGAGTCTAAAAAATTATTTTTTGTACCTATCTCTGGATCCACAAGGACTAATTCCATACTTGGTGAAATTTTCAAATGATTTTCTTATGGGACGGTCCATTTTCTTGCGAGTTGGACTTTGAGAACTCAAGTCTTCTTTTATGGATGTTTTTAAGGAAAATTAGTAGGAAAGTCATAATATTTTCTGTATATGTTTTGTTTTAGCAAAAATTTTTTATACCGGATTTTGAAACTGTTTCTATTGAACTTTGCAGAAAATGATTGAAGATCCACAAAGACTATATATAGAGGTGAATGGAAATGATCTGCTTTGTGAACAGAAAATGATTGGCCTCGTGAACAGAAAATGGTCCAAGTTTAAGGATAAAATGTATAAAAGAAAATGGTTCAAATTCCCAGATCCGGTTTACAGAGCCGGAGTAAATTTTGGTGCAAGTTTCTAGGTTTTGATAAAAAAAATTGTGAGTTACTTGACCAATATATTAATTTTTCAATATAAATAAGGGTTTCTATTTTTGGCTATGTAATTTAGGTGGAAAATTGCTATAAATAGCTGGTACAAAGACTCAGTTGTCTTTATATATATATATATATATATATATATATATATATATATATATATATATAAAAGAGCAAAACTAGTGCTATAGTTAATAGGATAATTATTCGGAAAAAAATGGTTCAAATTTTACTCAAAATTAATGATTTTTCTTATTTTTATGAAAAGTCAAATATGACAGTCTTTTTGGGACGGAGGAAGTAATTTCTTAGAAGCATTTAATAAAATAATTAATTATGTATAGCATATCCAAATATTCCATTAATTAATTTGAGAAAAATTTACTTGGTCTTGATAAGAGGTCTGGTTTCCCAGAAAGAAACGTACGTAAAAATACAGAAGCATGCAGACGAACATTTGGCAAATGTATGTCCAGCAATGTCTATATATACACAGACTTGCTTTTGACAAAGTGTGTGACTGTGTGTATCACTTTTGCTTTACTTTGATGCAGTCAAAAGAACAGTTTGGAGCTGAGTTTTCCAACCAACTTTAAACTGCATTTTCTTCCTTTGAATAAATTGTAACACTCCCATTTCTTCTTCTTTGTTCAATACCTTTGAAATAAAATGAAGAAACAAGAGCCCAATGACTCAAGAAGAAAAGTAAAGGGAAAGGAAGAGAGAAGAAAAGAATGAGAGGACTGCACTATTTTGGAGAAAACCCACTTGCCTTTCATTATGCCAAAGCATCCTATATATACTGTGTTACAAGATAATCGGTCCAATGCACTGCTAGATGAACCGATTGAGCTTACAAAAGGAAAGGTTTGACTGCTATATATACATTGAATTGGAGCTATACAGAATAGGGAAAGTAGTATATACATTTTACAATATTTTATTTTCATTGTCTAATAACCTTTACAGATAATCATTCATTGTCTAATAATCATTCATTCTGAGGTTATCTTTTTGAGAGCTTCTGATCACCATTTAAACCCTATGCTCGTAACTGAGGTATGTTTTTTCTTTTATTTATATGTATGTTGTGTCTCTAGTTTAATTTTTATCATCATTTATATATGAAAAATGTTTTAGTCATGCGCGTTCATAGTATCAGAGCACGTTCCTTGAACCCATAAGACACTACTGCCTTTTAATATTTCAACTCTCTTGCTATCTCTTGTTAAATACTCCATCCGTTTCACGCAAAAAGTCAACCGTTTCATTTTTTTAATTATGACCCACTTCTGTAAGATTTGATTTGCAATGACAATCTGAATTCTTTCATTGATTAAAAAGGGTATTTATACAATGTATTAACACATAAACAAATAAAGAAACAATATTCTAATTATGCTAGGAATCGGTAATTGACATATAAACAAACAAGGAAACAATATCCTAATTATGGTAGGAATTGCTCTTGCTGGGATGCCCCTAGATGTGGCCGAGGATGTGGTAACATCTACCACGACATCCATTACTCCCCCTCAAGTTGGACGGTGCAGATCTCGAACCCTAACTTGCCAACCAAAAAACGAAAGCGATCTGCCCCAAGGGGCTTGGTGAGAATGTCAACAACCTGGTTTGTCATCGTGACATATCGTGGATCAATATCATGAGATACCACCCATTCACGAACGAAATAACAATCCATGTCAACATGTTTCATGCGTTCATCAAAAACGAGATTCTTCGCAATATGTAACGCAGCCTGATTATCACAAAGAGTGGTGTGGCCTCCTGCTAAGGTACATCAAGATAAATCAACAACCACCGCAACCACAAAAGTTCACTTACCGTTGCGGCCATAGCCCTATATTCCACTTCGGCAGAAGAACGAGAAACAACTGACTGTTTCTTGGTGCGCCACCAAGGTATATAAAATAGCCTGTACGAGACCGTCGAGACATGGGACAGCCACCCCAATCGGCGTCACAGTATGCGGATAAACTTAAATCACCATCAGTTGGAAGAAAAAAACCCTGACCTGGAGTTGTTTTTAGGAACCGAAGCACTCGATTTACAGCATCCATGTGCGAGCGTCGTGGGTTGGAGACGAATTGACTGAGGACATTCACGGAAAGAGCAATGTCAGGTCATGTTACGGTTAAATACAACAATCGCCCAATCAGCCGATGATATTGGGCCGCATCTACGACGGGGCTGTCTGTATCATCATCCAACCGCAAATTTTGTTCCATCGGAAAGAACTGGGACGACATCCTTATAAACCCGTCTTCTCGAGTATGTTAAGGGTATACTTCCTTTGACTCAAGACTAGACCTTGCGGCGAACGAGCAACCTCTATCCCGAGGAAGTATTTCAATAGGCCCAAATCCTAAATACTGAATTGATCATGAAGATGACGTTTGACAATATTTATCCTATTGACATCATTGCCAACCAAAATAACATCATCGACATAGATGAGAGCACATGCAAAAGTATTACCTTGTTTGAAGATGAACAAGGAATGATTAGCCTGTGATTGACGAAAACCAATAGCAAGCAAGGCGTTAGTGAACTTGTGATACCCATTGCGGGATGCTTGTTTGAGGTCGTACAAGGATTTGCGTAAACGACACACTCTTGGGTCCCCTTCCTTTTTCCAACCTTGTGGATCCGCATGTAAACATCTTCCTCTAGATCACGATGGAGGAAGGCATTATTAACATCCAACTGCTGGATCAACCAATTCTTTTTTGCAGCCATGGCAAGTACGCTTCGCACGGTCACTAGCTTAGCAACAGGAGCGAAAGTTTCATGGAAGTCTATGCCTTCAACCTGCGTGAAACCTTTTGCTACTAGTCGTGCTTTATATCTTTCAATTTCACCATCTGGCCGGTATTTGATTTTGTAGACCTATTTGGAGTCTACGACTTTCTTGCCTGGGGGTAATTCCTCTAAAGTCCACGTCACATTCTCTTCCAAAGCATGTATCTCCTTTTGCATTGCTTCATGCCAGTGTGAATGTTTCACTGCCTGGTGAAAATACTTTGGCTCATCATGAGAAGTGATGGCCGCAAGAAAGGCTTTATGAGCAGGACAAAATTTTTCATACGAAACAAAGTAAGATAAGGGATGTACCGTGGAGGTTCCTGCATTAGCAGTAGGTTACGCATGGTCTATAGATTGTGGGAGCTCAGTAACAAAATCATCAAGATGCTTGGGTTTGGTTGGCACTCGATAGCTACGACGCAACTCGTGCATATCAATTTGCCCACTGCTTGAAGAACTCTGCTGCTATTCCGGAGTACTCCCAATTTGAACAACATTTTGTCCTAGAGAAACATCCTATAAAACAGTATCTGCTGGCGCGGCAGATGTGTCCAAAGATGTGGCAACATCTGGTGAAACATCTAAACTGGCATCTTTGAAAAAAAAATCGTGGCAGTGCTGGATCGTCAAAAATAGCTGGATTCTGTCCCTGTTGTGATGGCCCTATCCGCTGTACTGTGTCGGGAAAGATAGCTTTAAAAGGAAACACATCTTCTACAAAAACTACTTCCCTGGATGTGTAAACTTTGTTCTGCTCTACATCAAAGACACGATATCCCTTTTGGGCATGATGATATCCAACAAACACACAAGGTCTCCCCCTTTCACTGAACTTATCACGCCCCCTTTTATTATCCTTGGCATATGCAAGGCATCCAAAGACACGAAGGTGGTCATACGAAGGTTTTTTGTTAAATAAAATTTCGAAAGATGTTTTATGCCCAATAACTTTTGATGGCAACCTGTTTATGAGAAAGATAGCCGTCAAGACACACTTGCCCAAAAAACTAAGTGGTAAACTGGCTTGAAAACGCAAGGCTTTTGCAGCTTCGAGTATGTGTCTGTGTTTCCTCTCTACGACCCTATTCTGTTTGGGTGTGTCGGTACAGGACGTCTCAAAAAGAATTCCGTGGGTGGCATAATAATTCATCATGTAATTTGACTGAAATTCCGCACAATTGTCACTCTTAATTCTTTTGACGGTCTTCTCAAATTGAGTTTAGACCATATTATAAAAGCTAGTCAAATGGTGACTCACCTTAGATTTATGCTTCATTAAATAAACCCAAACTTCACGACTGTAATTATCAACAATGGACAAAAAATAATGTGCACCCGAAAAAGAAGGAATTTTATAACCTCCCCAAATATTGCAATGTAATAATTCAAAACATGAACTAGTTTTAATACTGCTAATAGAAAAAGGAGCTCGAGTCTGTTTTGCTCTCATACAAGGATCGCATATTGCATTGCTAGTTTTGAAACTTTTACTTAGAGGCTCCACATGCTGGAGTGCTGTGTCGGACGCGTGACCCAATCTTTTATGCCAAATTTCTGATGTAACCGAGAGTGCCATATTGGTGTCCCCAGTCTTCACATGCTCCATGCAATATAGACCATCACGGCATTTACCCACTCCAATCAGGTTCCTCGAAGGTAGATCCTGTATAACACAAAAGTCCGAGAGAAAAATTAGTGCACAATTGAAATTTTTTGTTAACTTGCTAACTGAAAGTAAGTTGCACTTGAAATCTGGAACATTCAAAACATTGTGAATTGTCAACCCATTTGGTAGACGAGTTCTGCCAACTCCCTTCACAAGAACAGTATCCCCATTTGGTATTCTAACGGGCTTCCCGGATTCTAATTTCGTGTGTTCCTCAAGGATCCTTTCATCACAGGTGATATGTTTTGTTGCTCAAGAATCAATCACCCAAGGCCTCTCAAAATAAAACTTATCAGCCATGTTAGCAATTGGCTGATTCTATCCAGATTTCTCAGATGTTGCGAAAGATGTGGCGACATCTAAGAGAACATGGCCTCGCCGGATGCACTGAATTAGTTTTGCATAATCTGTTGGGTTTAAATCTGGAATGGAGCTTGACTGCAACTCCACGTTTGCTGCCTTGGGTGTTACCTTATTTCCATCATCACGGGTCCCCTTCCTCCACCCAGAAGGATACCCAACAATTTCGAAGCATCTTTCTACGGAGTGGCCCATTTTGCCACAATGGCTGCACGTCGGTTTGTCTCATTTTTCTCTCTTTCGATCGTTGTCCTTTTTTTTTGCACGCCGGTAGGACTGAGTCTGAAACGCTGCTGCCTCTATCCCGTGTCTATGAGATGTCGTAATCTGGCATTGTTGCTCGTCTTGTGCTACAAGATGGTACGCTGATCCGATCGATGAGGTAGGCTTTGTGCTTAGAATCTGTGTTTTCATAGTTCCAAAAGCTTCATCAAGACCCATAAG
The DNA here is from genome assembly GCA_016624345.1 of Platycodon grandiflorus. Lineage (NCBI taxonomy): Eukaryota > Viridiplantae > Streptophyta > Magnoliopsida > Asterales > Campanulaceae > Platycodon > Platycodon grandiflorus. The sequence goes on along the minus strand of CM028366.1, from coordinate 46,706,175 downwards.
GAACTCATAAAGGTTCTCCTTTTCATGGAGCGTCACAAGTTGCTTGGGTATATCACATGTACACTTATCACAAGTACACTTTGGCAAAGGAGAGACTAATTGCATGTCCCAAAGCCCCTTTAACTTACAGTAAGTAGAAACCGACAACCTCTCTTGTCGTGTTTGTGTCAACGTGCGTTTCAACTCGTACGCTCTTAGTGCACTCTCCTTCCCAAACCTCTCCTCCAGATCACTCCAGATTTCCGCGGCAGTTTTGGCATACTTCACGCTGCCCCTTATCTCTTTCTCCATTGCCGTGTTCAACCATCCTTTCACCATTGCGTTGCACCTCTTCCATAGCATTAATTTCGACGAGTCTTCATCGGGCATCGGAATTGAGCCGTCAACAAAATCTATTTTGTTTTTGGCGAATAAGGCATTACTCATCTCATCAGCCCAATCGCCATAGTTTCCATCGCGGAGGAGATCACTAACGTAGAGTTGGTTGGGGTTGTCTGAAGCATGGATGTAATATGGAGACATGACATCCACGGTGGTGTGACTAGAAGAAGCCGTAGCAGTTTTCCCGTTGTTTGGTTCTCCCATGTTGACGAAGAAAAAAGACTGGAAGATGGCTTGAAGGTTGGCTAGGTTTTTTTTTTTTTGTTTAAACCTGCTCTGATACCATGTAAGATTTGATTTGCAAAGGCAATCTGAATTATTTCATTGATTAAAAAGGGTATTTATACAATGTATTAACACATAAACAAATAAAAAAACAATCTCCTAATTATGCTAGGAACTGCTCCTGCTGGGACGCCCCCAGATGTGGTAACATCTACCACGACTTCCATCAGCTTCAAATATATTAATATATTCGTTAACTATTAGACTTTTTAAACGTAAATTTTTTCGATTAGAACGAAGGGAATATATCTACTACGGCCAGAGTATAATACTCCCTCCATCCCAACATCTTATTATCACATATGCTTATTGTCGATGCATGCAATCTTTTTGTATATTTCAATTACCATTTTGCACCATCTCACCTTTCAGCAGACTCGGAGAAGAGGCCCAAGTACAACTCATGGGTCTCTTGGTCGGTAAGTCATTTTCCGAAAGAAATGTTGGTTTTTTAGTTAACTTGTAGGAGTACTAAATTATTTTGCGCTTACTAATTTTTCAAAAGTTATATATATTAAGGAAAATATTAAGGAAAATATCAACTCAATATCCGGTCCTTAAACATAGCACTGTATAATTCTTATTTTCTTGATTTCCATGATTGTAGCTAGCATAGTTGACAATATTCTTTCCTTTTGTATGTCATCCATTATAATATAAATACCTGATCAACATGTCAATAAAACATCATTCTTGCTAAAATCATTCTTTTATGGTATTCTAGAGCATTGTCATCATTCCTCAAATTTTTTTTCGGCAACCACCATCTCTCCCATTCTCGCCGTCCCACCACCAACACTCACCACCCCAAAATGGCCAATACCACCTTTCACTCCACCATTCCCAATTCCGCTGAACCAAATACACCAATCATTCTCGTCAACCTATCAAACTGCAAAACATTAACCCCTCTAACCTACCTCTCTTGGTCATCCCAAATCACTTCCCTTCTATTTGGGTTAGATCTTCTTAGGTTTGTCGATGGTTCGCACACACCACCCCCTGCCACAATCAAAACTGACGGTAAGGACACACCCAATCCCGCCTCCGTCACATGGCACAGGCAAGATCGCCTTATCCTTAGTGCCCTACTAGGCACTCTTGACACCGCCGTCGCCACACTCGTTTACCAAGCCACCACCTCTAACCAAGCTTGGAACATACTCAAAAGCACTTACGCCAACCCATCCCGTGGCCACATTCTTCAAGTCAAACACACCCTTGACTCAATCACCCAAGGCACCCTCTCTGTCACAGATTATATGCAAGCTATAAAAACTTCAACCGACAAGCTAGCCATCCTAGGAAAACCCATGGACCCCGAGGACATTATTGCTAAAGTTCTTAAAGGCTTAGAGTATGAAGCTTATAAACCCGTCATTGACTCCGTTCGTGCTAGAGACACTCCAATCTCCTTTGAGGCTCTTCACGAAAAAACCCATCCATCATGAGCTTTCACTCAAACTAGCCGCCCCAATCCCTCCCTCTTTTCCAGTTTCGGCTCATGTAGCCTCCCGCGGTCCCGCCACCATAATCTACCTCACACCACTCCATCCCACCCTATCCTTCCAACACCTCCACCAACTCGCACCACCAATCCGCCCCCCTTTAAGGGCAAATGCCAATACTGTCGCTACGTAGGTCATGCTATTTCTCAATGCCGCCAATTCAAAAGAGACTACCCTAACGTCATCTTTCCAACCCCACCAACCTCCCACCGTAACAATAGGTCTCACTCATCCTCTCAAGCCCATACCGCGATAACCCACCCTTCCCCACCTCCGGCCCCATGGCTCGTTGATAGCGGAGCCACCAACCACCTCACCAACGACCTCTCCACTCTCTCCCTCCACCACCCTTATAATGGTAGCGATGACGTAATCATAGGAGATGGCTCCTCACTCCCTATATCTAACATAGGTTCTTTTTCTCACTCATCTCTTATCTTCAATAATGTGTTGCATGTTCCCTTAATCTCCCGTAATATTTTTTCTGTGTCTCAATTTTGTCGTGATAATAATGCCTTGATTGAATTCTCACAATCTTCCTTTCTTATCAAGGAAATCTCGACACACCGCGTTCTCCTCCACGGCAAACTTGAGCATGGGGTCTATCTTTGGCATCCATCTTCACCTCAAGCAAATGTCGGCACCACCACTCTCCAATCTTGGCATCATAGACTAGGCCATCCCGCTCCCCCTATTGTTTCCTTCTTGAATAAGACATTTAATTTATCTATTCCTAGTATTTCTTTTTCTCATTGTAATTCATGTGACATCAATAAAAGTCACAAACTTCTGTTTTCCACATCCACTCTTGAATCACATGCACCACTTGAACTCATTTTCTCCGATGTTTGGACATCCCCAATATACTCCTATGATAATTACAAATATTATGTGATTTTTGTTGATCACTTCACTAAATATACTTGGCTTTATCCACTCAAAAACAAGTCCGACACATTTGAAACATTTACTCGTTTTAAAGCACTTGTCGAAATATATTTTTCCCGTCCCATTATACAACTTTTTTCCGACAACGGAGGCGAGTATATTAAACTTATACCATCACTTCTGAAAAATGGTATCTCTCATCTTACATCACCACCTCACACCCCCGAACACAACGGATTTTCCGAACGTCGTCATCGATATCTAGTTGAAATCGGTCTTACCTTACTTTCTCATGCTGAACTTCCTCTCTCCTTTTGGCCCCATGCTCTCACCACCGCATGCTATCTTATAAATCGTATGCCAACTCCCACTCTTCACAATGATTCTCCCTATCTCCGCTTATTTCAAAGATCACCAGATTATGATAAACTCTGAAGCTTTGGATGCCTTTGCTATCCTTGGCTTCGTCCTTATACTCCACACAAACTTGCACCCAAATCCAGGCCATGCATTTTTATAGGTTACTCTCCCTCACAAAGTGGATACCATTGTCTAGACCCATCCACAAACCGCATATACACCTCTCGACATGTCAAATTTGTCGAAACTGAGTTCCCCTATCCACATCTCTCAACTACTCCGGTCCCAACCTCTCAAATTACTCCAACAGAATGGTGCTCTATATCACTACCTATTATCTCTACACCTACAGTTCCTACCCCTCCAAACTCTCCATGCAATTCTCCACAAACCAACCATACAAACCCTAATAGCCATACAACCAACAACAATACTCCTACTGTCCAAATCTCCGACACCGCCCCACCATCTCACCCTTTTCCCGCATCACCAACCTCAGCCGAACACACTGCCCCGCCCACCCACACCAACTCACCACCGTCATCTTCTAACCCCGCTCACAACCCACCCCCTCCTCCCCCTCCTAATCCCAGCCGTACCATCACTACCCGCTCCATCAACAACATTCGTAAACCCAACCCAAAATATGCCCAACTTGCAACCTTACCCTCTTCCACCTCTCTCCCCACCTCCACCAAACAAGCACTCGACTCACCCCATTGGCATGCCGCTATGCTAGAGGAATATAATGCATTAATACGAAATAAAACATGGTCCCTAGTTCCATCCCATGAAGCACCCAATGTTGTCGGTGCAAATGGGTCTTTCGAATTAAATATAACCCCGACAACTCCATCCAAAAATACAAGGCTCGGCTTGTTGCCAAAGGCTTTCATCAACGCCCGGGTCTTGATTACTCCGACACCTTTAGTCCGGTTGTAAAACCCGTCACCATTCGTCTCATTCTCTCTCTCGCCATAAGCCAAGGTTGGTCTCTTCGCCAACTTGATATCAACAATGCCTTTCTCCAAGGTCATCTCTCGAAACAGTTTACATGACCCAACCACCGGGTTTCAAAACACTACCAACTTCTCTCACGTATGTAAACTCTCCAAAGCTATCTATGGTCTCAAACAAGCGCCACGCGCTTGGTACACCGAACTCAAAAACTTTCTCATTTCTTTCGGTTTCCTCTCCTCCATTGCCGATCCCTCCCTTTTTACTTACTTCAAAGGGTCCAACCGTCTTCTCCTTTTAGTATATGTTGATGACATTATTATCACCGGACCTTCCGACACCTTTCTCACCACATTTATTCATCATCTCTCATCTCGTTTCTCACTAAAAGATTTAGGTCCTCTGTCCTATTTTCTTGGCATTGAGGTAACTCCTAATTCTAATGGCATACTCCTATCTCAATCCAAATATATTCACGACATACTTCATAAGCATGGCATGGTTCAATCAAAACCCTCCACCACTCCCATTGCCACTTACCCCTACCTCTCAGCTACACCACGAACACCAATCTGTAATCCTTCAGAATTTTGCGCAATCATCGGTAGTCTTCAATACCTCTCCTTCACTCGTCCCGACATTGCATTCACCGTTAATAAGCTAGCCCAGTTTCTTCATCACCCTCAAGAAATTCATTGGGTAGCTCTCAAGCGACTTCTCCGCTATCTCCATGGCTCCATGCACTTGGGCATACAACTCTTCAGAAACAGCCCCTCCCCCTTGCATGCATTTTGTGATGCCAACTGGGCGGGAGATAAAGACGATTTTATTTCCACCACTGGCTTTATTGTCTACCTTGGTCGCAACCCCATAGCTTGGTCCTCCAAAAAGCAACGTGCCATTGCCCGATCATCTACGGAAGCCGAGTTCCGCGCCATTGCCGCCACCACCGCAGAAGTTCTATGGATCAAAAACCTACTGTCCGAAATTAGCACTTCCATCTCCTAACCTCCTGTCATCTTTTGTGATAATCTGGGAGCCGCCAACTACTCTGCCAACCCGGTCTTTCATTCCCGCATGAAACACCTCGCACTTGCCTTCCATTTTGTACGAGAACAAGTCCAACAAGGTCACCTACGAGTTCAACACATCTCCGGCAACGATCAGCTTGCCGACGCTCTGACAAAGCCCCTATCTCGAGCCCAGTTTCAATCCCTTGTTTCCAAGATTGGACTATCACAAGGAACGTCCATCTTGCGAGGGCGTATTAAGGAAAATATCAACTCAATATCCGGTCCTTAAACATAGCACTGTATAATTCTTATTTTCTTGATTTCCATGATTGTAGCTAGCATAGTTGACAATATTCTTTCCTTTTGTATGTCATCCATTGTAATATAAATACCTGATCAACATGTCAATAAAACATCATTCTTGCTAAAATTATTCTTTTAATATAAACATCGGAGAATTTGAAAAAAAAAAAAATCAAAATCAAAAAACATTTCGTGAAACACAGTTAGGTTCACAAATAATAATCGAGTGCACCCATTGAAGGTCCAAGTCCACTAAAAATCTTTTGCGTGGGTTATGCTATTTAGTCAACCGTTTCCTCTTACATATCATTAATGATAAAGATTTAACCATTTGGATTCAGAAAAGTAAAGTATTCTAATCTGATGTGCAATCAAAAATTTTATTAATATTTAATGAACCCCTCATCTGTATCTGGGAAGTTTTATGTCCTAATTAGAGAGCGTGGAAAGGGACCGAACCTGTAACCTCAAATTTTGTAAAGTCTCAACTCTACCATTGGACCACCCTTAAGGACTACTATTACTCATTACATATACACGTATTAGTTGGGTTGTCACAAACCTGTCACTAAGCAAGAATTTTCTCCCCATTTTTTTAATGATAGATGCAACTGACTTTTGTTTTAAATAAAATTGTAAATATCAATGTTTGATTCAACTGGTGACGTATCGTTGAATTGAGCAAATAAATTCATGTTTGATTGATTCTCGAGGAAATTAACAGCAATGTTTTGTCTTGTTATCTTAATTTGAATATTGGTTGGTACGTCACAAACTGAGAAAAACTGAAAGTTTTTTTTTTTTTAGTTTTTTAAAAGTGTTTCTAACCTGAAAGTTCAAGACTAATCCCCCGATCCGGATAGGACCACGAGTGGTGATAGAAGCTCTCCCGAAAAGTTTTTAATACATCTGCATTCCCATAAGATTCGAACTCAAGATATATGGTTAATATAGAATAAGCTAAAACAGTCTCCTTATCAATTGATCTATGCGGTAGTTTGAAAAAGGGTAAGTTGTGAACATGAGGATGCATGCAAAATACGTGTGGAACACTCTCTGTTCATAAGTTGCAGAAAATTGTAAGCTCTCGCTTACAATGTACGCACCTGTCATTTTTATTTTCAAATGGACAGTTCGAGTGGAAATCAAGGAGTCTAATATTTTCGTAGAAATCCTCTTACGTTATTCATGATCGAAAATCAACTAGGTAGGAATGACACTCATTTCTCCAGATTTGATCAATTGTCCAGGGAGTCTGTTCTATATAATTAGTACTAGAAAAATAATGTTTTTCCATGGGATAATTATGACCAAGTCCTTGTTTTTGGTAGGTCAACGGAATAAATAAAAGAATTCTTCTGTAGTTTCAAAGGTGAAAAGGAGCTAGTAATTTCATGGTCAACATCCAATAGTTGGAGAAGTCTAGCATGGTCGACATTCAACTCATATATATATATATATATATATATATATATATATATATATATGTGTGTGTGTGTGTGTGTGTGTGTGTGTGTGTGCTATACTACTATATATAGCTTGAGCTTGGACAAAAGGAAACTCAATTGGTATACATACACTTGCCAAGTATCACCAACCATTTCATTCAAAATATATTTATTGCTTGCTCTTCCATTTTCATTTTTTTCCATCTTAATTCGAGGATGTAATTCGCTCCATTCTCTGCTTTAACTTTTGATCAGGTCAGTTTTCAACAGGCTGCATATATTGTGCATATAGTTATACGTACATTGGGGGCGCACGAGGGATGGGATGCTGAGGTAGTACATGTACAACACTTTCTCCATCATGGGAACATCATTCAAAACTCCCGCTAGCAAATAGGCTATTTCCTTGACTTATGAATACTTAGATTCATGCATAGATGCATTTACTCCATGTTGTTTCAATATTTTATCGATTTTCCACGAATTTGCAGGTATCAAGTTCAGATATTCAAGTTTAGGTCGCAGCTCGATCGCATACAATTTCCTTCTTGAAGGTATGTGCTTGTATACCTTTTGTTACTCGTTTTTAATCAATAATTCCTGCGAGACTTGAACAACTTCTTTTAAGAGAGGGTGGTAACACTTTGTAAAATTAAAATAAAAGAAATATTGATGGCATTCTATTTCATTGAGTAGGGTCTTTTTCGGTGAGTTTTGGTACTGTTGACATTTTTGTTTTATTACGAAAATTCAGATCAACTAGCTTAACAACATTCAATGATTGGGTTGGTTGGAGTCGATGAACTTGAGGTCGTATATGATAAACACGTCTAGATTGGACTCTTCTAATTCACAGGGTTTCGATAAATTATACTGCCTCCATCCCTAAATTATTGTCTTGTTTGACACGGCATACGGATTAAAAGATAACAAATGACTTGATTATTAATATTGGTATAGTGTATTGTTTCCTTTAATATCCATGTGCATATATGTGGTCTATAATTAAAGTACGAAGAAAAAGTAAGAGTAAAATGGTAAAAGTGATATCTTAAAAAAGAAAGTTTCAAAACGAGACAATTATTTAGGAACGGACGAAAAAGGAAAAGGAAGACAATAATTTAGAGACGGAGAGAGTAATTTATTGACAAGCGCGTATAGCCACTTCATAAATACAAACTACTCGCGACCACGGATAGAGTGGACGTTGAAGCTCGTACATATTTCTAAATCAAAGTTGAATAAAGTGTAATTTTGTTCCAACACATCTAATAAAGATTTGTATTGGCCGTAAAATTAACACGACCCAATCATTCATTCTTCACATCTTTACTCTTCATCTTTTATGATCCAAATTCGGCAACCGTTTTTTCTAAAGCATCTCTTCAAGTTTAGATGACTTAGTTGAGTTTCCACAAAATTAAGTTTAAGAAACATATTTGGAAACCCTTTCATGCCAAAACTATTGTTATCAAGTTGGAGATAGATACACTTGGGGAGTGTCGGAATTAATGTAAGATGCATGCACATACTCTTTTTTGTGAAAATTGAAAAGCTACACGCAAACAATGACTGACTGAAGTCAAAGGGTAAAACGGAGAAACGCTAATGCAAAACTGAAAAACACCTGAGATTAAGTACAACATTAATTAGATTATTCAATTCTGACCAACGGTTTAAGAACTATCTATCATTGTATTAAGGGAAACTATGCCACGAGTCCCTCTACAATTGGGCCCCTGTACCAAAAAAACCAGAAGCTTTTCTGGTAAGAGACCAACGTCTTGGAGCCAACGTGCTGCTACTACGATTACTTGAACTTCCTCTCGATGGGATCCTACCAATAAGGTCTTTTCCTAGCCAGACAAAGAAGGACCTCCCAATGGCTCTATCTAGTAAAGAGAATGTTAGTACCATAGGTCGCCCTTGTACTATATGATGATGTACCCCTGCAGCCTGCAATAACAACGACTATGTGTGAATTCCAACATTTTCACCGTACTGTCTAGTTTACTCGCTACAATGAATAGTATATTTTGGGAGGAACGTATATATACTATATGACCATTCAATCGCGAAGTCCATCTTATAAATGAATACAAATAAATAAGTGCGTAGCTGATATATATCAATTGTACCAAAAAGATTTATAATGCCTTCAAACGCCTGCCATCTTTTTCAAAAGTATACATTTTTGTTGCGTCATCCTATGCTATTCAATTTCTGTCTCTTGGCTTGGAAGCCTTCATATCCTTCAGGCTTCAGCTAATCAAAGCAGACCATAGGCATGCCTTTCTTTCACACAAGGCGAGTAACTTTCTAAGAGGCCTTAAATATATTCATCCTGGCTCAACCTAGATCGTACGTGATGGACATGGATTCATGCTTAGATGACTCACAGTCACAGGCCACAGCCATGCATGTTACACGTTCTTGTTTTGTATGCTTGTCAAACAGTCAAATAATCTATTTACGATCACCAACAGATTGTGCTGCTAGACGTAAAAGTTTGAATTCCAAAAAAGATGGACCCAGGGACATCGATAGAAGATCAGTTCTCCAAGCTGCATCCTTGCTTTCCTACAGACACAAGGATTGGGATTGTTGGAGCAGGTCCAAGTGGCTTATCTGCTGCCTATGCACTCTCTAAGCTTGGCTACTCCAACGTGACGATTCTAGAAAAACATGAACATGTTGGAGGCATGTGTGAATCTATCGATATTGAAGGTACTGTTTAAGTTTATATATGCATTACAACTGGAAAATTGAAAAGATGCTATTTGGGGCTCTGCAACTGCAATGAGTTATTCAAGATTCTATACTTGAAAGAATTCCATTAACATGACATGATTCTCACAGGAAGGGTATATGATTTGGGAGGTCAAGTTCTAGCTGCAAACAGCGCTCCAACCATCTTTCATTTGGCAAAAGAAATCGGGGCTGAAACAGAAGAATTGGATGACCACAAGTTTGCTATCATTGACAGCACTACTGGAAAGTACGATGACACGAAAGTTGTAGATGATTACGTTTCCATAATCTCACTAACCTTAAAGCTCCAGGTAAGTTTCCGAAATACCGTAATCAAACCTCTCTCTCTCTCTCTCTCTCTCTCTCTCTCTCTCTCTCTGTTACCGGAGATTTAAGTATTTTTGCTCTCCACAGGATGAAGCAAAGGCTACAGGTAGAATTGGGGTGCATGCTGCAAGTGACATTGCTTCAGAACTAACTCCTCCATTTCTTGAGGCTAATGGATTCAAATCAGTTCCGAAGTCTGTGGCCTATGGATACACTGCTTCTGGTTATGGATACGTACAAGACATGCCTTATGCTTACATTCATGAATTCACCAGGACTTCAATGGCTGGAAAGATTCGCCGGTTTAGAGGTGGTTACACTAGTGTTTGGCAGAGGATAAGTGAACGTCTTCCAATAAAAGTTTGCTGTAATACCGAAGTATTAGCAATTAGAAGAAACTCCAGCAGCATCAGCATAGATGTCAGAAGCAATACCAACGAAAAACAAGTAATGCAGTTCGATAAACTCATCATCTCAGGATCGTTTCCCCTATATATTGGAAAGACTTACAGATCACCTCCTATGAGAACCAAAGGTTTGTTAAAAGCCTGAAGTTCTGACAAATGTTTCTGTTTGCCACTCTAAAATGTCTAATACGTTTTTCTTTGAGCAGAAAATGTGAAGGAGCTTATGGACATGAGCGAGCTCGAAAAAGAGTTGTTTGGCAAAGTAAAAATTATTGATTACTATACAACTGCGTTGAAGATAAACGGATTGGAGCATATTCCAAAGGGTTTTTATTACTTTGGGCAATTTATGGATGATCCTGCTTCTATAGGGCATCCTGTTGCAATGCAAAGATTCTATGCGGATACGAATATTTACCTTTTCTGGTCCTACGGTAACTCAGCAGATATTACTGGGGCAGAAGTTACTGCGCGTGCAGTCAATGCAGTTAGAAGTATAGGTGGTCAAGTTGAGAAAGTAATTTTACAACGGCGATTCAAGTATTTTCCACATGTTAGCAGTCAAGGTATGCTCAACGATTCACCTTACGGTAAATGTTTGTTTCCAAGGAATTCTCTATTAAAGACATTAAATCTATATGCAGATATGAAGGACGGGTTTTATGATAAGCTGGAACATCAACTGCAAGGTCAATATAACACTTACTACGTAGGAGGGCTCATGGCATTTGAGCTAACAGAAAGAAATTCATCCTATTCCATGGCTCTGATGACCAAGCACTTTGCAACTGACACTCAGCCAAAATTTTCGTATGTTAAGGTATGCACTAATAAAAAGTTCAAGTTCAAATGACTACTACTAGATGGTCGAGGACATAGGATAACGAACTAAGTATAGGGTTTCTCAAACTCGGATGATTTACATTGACCTTCAGCTGAAGCTCGAGTTTTGCTCTTTTACCGAACAGGTCCAAGTCAATCGGGCTTCTAACTGATACAAAAAAAGTCAAATTAAAATGATGTTTTTGTTTCTAGGGAGCCAAGCTTGAGAAGCTCTAATTTCTACCTATTCTTGTGAGGATGTGCTCAAGCTAAGATTAACTCGAATACCAAAGCCTCAATAAGCTTGGCTCTAACAAATTATGAAACTACTTTGGCCTCTCTTTTTTTCTTTATAGCCCTACTTAGAATTCGTCAACTTCCTACACGATCAACACTTTGCTAACCTGGAGAATGTTATTATGCAGAGGTTGTTCACTATGCAGTCAAATCATCAGTCCTGGATTTCTAAGCAATTAGATGAAGCACCCGAAGTGGAGTTTCCTGATCTTCCATCCCTCGATGGTTTCCTGGAACACTGGGGAACTGACGATACCATAGCAAAGAAGACTCTTTATACTTGGATAAATGATAAAGGAGAAGCAGTGAGTCACAGGACATTCAAAGAACTCCATGCAAATGCTTCCCATATTGCTCATAAGCTCTTGACAAATCATAAACCAGCTATCAAACCGGGAGACAGGGTTCTCTTGGTCTATGTTCCAGGTCTTGACTTTGTTGATGCCTTTTTCGGCTGCCTGAGAGCTAGAGTCATACCAGTTCCAGCTATTCCTCCTGACCCATCACAAAGATGGGGACAAGCACTTCTCCATGTCCAGAATATTGCCAAGGCAAGCAAAGCAGTGGCCATTCTGTCCACCTTTAGCTACCACGTATATGTCAAGGCAGTTTCGGCCAAAAACAAAATGTTATTGACAGGAAAAGGAAAAGGTACACCTTGCTGGCCTGACCTCCCATGGTTACATACTGACTCCTGGATAAAGAACTCCAAAAGTGACAGGCGGCATAATGAAGAGAGAGAAAAGGGATCTGAACAGCTCCCTAATGATCTATGCTTTCTCCAATTTACATCCGGCTCAACTGGCGATCCTAAAGGAGTCATGATTACTCACGGTGGGCTCACTCATAATGTAAAGTTGATGCGGAAGAGATACAAGAGCACATCAAGGACAGTGCTCGTAAGCTGGCTGCCTCAATATCATGACATGGGGCTGATTGGGGGACTTTTTACGAGTCTGGTGAGTGGTGGATCTGCAGTTTTGTTTTCTCCGACAACGTTCATCAAGAATCCGCTCTTGTGGCTGCATACGATGAGCAAATTCCATGCTACCCACAGTGCGGGTCCCAACTTTGCATTTGAACTCCTTGTGCGACGACTAGAATCTAAAAGGGACAACGTTAATAATCTTGATCTTTCCTCCATGGTCTTCCTCATGGTCGCTGCTGAGCCAGTGAGGTCAAAAACTCTTAAGAGGTTTATCGAGTTAACTCAACCTTTTGGCCTTTCAGAAGAGGTGTTTGCTCCTGGTTATGGCATGGCCGAGAACTCTGTGTATGTAAGCTGTGCATATGGAGAGCGAAAACCCATTTTCCTCGATTGGCAAGGGCGAGTTTGCTGTGGATATGTGAATCCAAATGATCCTGATGTGGATATTAGAATTGTTGATCCTGAAACAGGTAAAGAGCATGAAGAATCAGGAAAAGAAGGGGAGATTTGGATTAATAGTCCAAGTGCAGGAATTGGGTACTGGGGCATGGAAGAGCTGAGCCAGAGGACTTTCAGAAATGAGCTTCAAAACCAGGTCGGAAAAATGTACATACGGAGTGGAGACTTGGGGCGCGTTATTGACGGGAAGCTATTCATCACAGGGAGGATTAAAGACATCATCATAGTTGCTGGAAGAAACATATATGCATCAGACGTTGAGAAAACAGTTGAGAGCTCATCTGAATTTCTACGGCCTGGCTGCTGCGCCGTGGTTGGTGTTCCAGAAGAAATTTTGTTAGCCAAAGGGATATTGATTCCAGAGAGCTCTGACCAAGTTGGATTGGTTGCAATTGCTGAGGTTCGAGGAGACAAGCCTCTCCCAGAGAATATCATCGAGCATATTAAAACCCAAGTTACAGAAGAGCATGGCATTACCCTTGCGTCTATTGTGCTAATTAAAGCAAGAAGCATTTGTAAGACGACTTCAGGTAAAATCAAGAGATATGAGTGCCTCAAACAGTTTATTGACAAAAAGTTGAATGTGATCGAAGAGCCACGTCTCCAGAAAAGATCTTTGATTCGATCTATGGGAAGAGCATCTCAACCTCTAATCACAAAAGATCCCTTCTCCACAAATTCAAGTATCGGCAAGAAAGAAATCATTGATTTCTTGAAGAACCTGCTCTCGGAACAGGCTGGGATTTCTACTGAAAGCATCTCCATCACGGAGAGCCTGGTAAATTATGGCATTGATTCGATTGGGGTGGTTAGAGCAGCTCAAAAACTTTCCGTTTTTCTCGGCGTTCCAGTTGGGGCAATTGACATTTTCACAGCAACTTGCATTGATGATTTAGCAGATTTTGCAGAGAATCTTTTGGAAAAGTCACGACCTCCATCAGTGACAACTCCATCAAACATTGCTGAAATCAAGACAAATTCTGCTGAATTATTGGTTGAAGTTTCACCATCTCGTAAGTTGGGTATTTGGTTATTCCAACTCCTCGCACTTGTTTACATTTCCATCCTGTCGATGTTTCCTGCGTATCTCTCAGTTTCTGCTTTTACTACTGTCATCTCTAAAAGTTGTATACTGATAGACATAGCCCCTTGGTTCGGATACTTGATCCCCTTGGCTTGTGCCCCTCTTGCCTGGATGTTTGGCATCTTTTCCACGGGGATAAGCATTGCTTTCTTCGGAAATTCATTTCTGCAACCAAACTATGCTCTGAACCCTGACATTTCCATTTGGTCGATTGATTTCGTCAAGTGGTGGGCACTCTACAAGGCCCAAGACATTTCTTCGAGAGTTCTGGCAGTGCATTTGAGAGGTACAGTGTTTGCTAAGTTTTGGTTTGAGATGCTTGGAGCTAAGATTGGATCATCTGTTTTACTCGATACTGTTGATATCACCGACCCATATATGGTTGCAATTGGAGATGGAGCAGTAATTGCAGAGGGAGCACTAATTCAAAGCCATGAAGTGAAAAACGGTATCTTGAGTTTCCGGCCCATTAAAATTGGTCAAAATTCTTCCGTGGGTCCTTATGCTGTAATTCAAAAAGGAAGCACAGTTGGAGATGGAGCAGAAGTCGCGGCCTTGCAGAAGTGTGAAGGAAGCCAGATCTTTTCTAAAACTGCCAGGGCATCTAAAGTTGGAAAGGTTTGTGATAATCTTTCCCCATATCTATCTTGAAATATGCTCACCATTACTGCTTCATCTAGCTTGTTTGAGAGAACAAAACTTAAGTTAACATGCTTCACATTTTTTGGCTACCACAAATCAAGTCGTCATCCAAACATTCTCCATACTACTTTTACAAATCTAACAAGAAACTATAACTCTAGTTGCTCATTAGCTTTGACTACCATGGAATTCTTATATGTAGAATACGTATAAGTAACTCAGAATTCTACACTTGAAAGGTGCAACTGTCACTTGGTCTTTGAGGATCATATAAAATGTATTAGAATATCAAAACAAATCAATATAGAAGCTAACATAAGCTTTCCGCTTTCTCTGCTTGTAGGGCAACGGGTTGCAAGAAATAATTCAGGGAAATCATGAGCATGAGTGGCTTTATCATTTTCTGGGCATCTACATGGTCGGGTTCCTCAGCAGTCTATCTGCAGCTATTGGTTACATCTTTTACCTTTGGCTAGAGCAGAAGCCTCCTTCCATGAACCACTTGAGCTTTCTTTGCATATGTGCATCCTTTCACTGGCTCCCTTTCAGTGTTGTTGCATATGCAATAATGTTTGACGGCATTTCTATTGGCCCAATCAACTTTGCCATCATCATTGCCATTGCATACCTAGTTCATGGCCTTATATTCAGCATACTCACATCCATTTTGACCCGTGTTCTTTCGAGAGCACCACTGCAAAACAAAGCACATATCCTAACATGGTTTCGCCATCGAATTACTATTGCAAGCCATATAAGATTTGCCAAGTTCCTTTCGGGGACAGAAGCTTTCTGCATGTACCTCCGCCTTCTGGGTGCAAAGATTGGCCAGCATTGCTCCATTAGAGCCATTAACCCTCTGTCAGACCCAGAGTTGGTTTCAATTGGTGCTGGTGTCCATCTAGGTGACTTCAGTCGGATTATCCCTGGTTTCTATAACTCAAAGGGGTTTATTCGCGGACACATCAAAGTACAAGATAACTCAGTAGTAGGGAGTCAAGGCCTAATCCTCCCTGGTTCAGTTATTGAGAAAGATGTTATTCTTGGTGCCCTCTCAATTGCTCCCATTGATTCGGTTCTTCAGAGGGGGGGTGTTTTTGTTGGATCTCAAACCCCAGTTATGGTTAAGAATGTCATGCATAATCTGGATGATCGGATCGAAGAGATGGACATGAAATACAAGAAGGTACTAGGAAATCTTGCAGCAAACTTAGCTGCCACAACCCTTAAAGTCAAATCAAGATACTTCCATCGAATTGGTGCTGCTGGGAAGGGATTTCTAAGGCTCTATGAAGATATAGCAGGCTTGCCAGATCACAAAATCTTTTCCTCTGGAAAGAACTATCCCATCCTTATACGGCATAGTAATTGCTTAAGTTCAGATGATGATGCAAGGCTTGATCCACGTGGTGCAGCATTAAGAATCCTTTCCGATGAGAATGATGGTAGTGCTCCACTGCTTGATCTGACACTTAAGACGGGCAAGGCCTTTCATGCTCGTACCATAGGAGACTTTGCGACCTGGCTTGTATGCGGGGCTGCGGCACGAGAGGAGCATGTGAAGCATGCACCGCACGTAAGGGATGCAATGTGGGACTCCCTTCGCAGAGCTAACTCATATGCTGAGCTGCATTACTACTCAAATATTTGCAGGTTATTTAGATTCAAAGATGGACAGGAAATGTATTGCAAATTCAAGCTGAGGCCATTTGATGAAAAGATCGGTGAGGAGTCTGGTAAGGTGGAGCCTACAGGCATACTTCCTCCAGAAACAGGTGCAATTCCAAGAGATGTGAATGACTCTCGCCCGTTATTATTCCTTGCTGATGATTTCCAATGTCGCGTGAATTCTCCTGAAAAGGTTCGTTATGTACTTCAGCTACAACTCCGCCCAGTTCCAAAAGATGAAGGCATACGTGAGACTGCACTTGATTGTACAAAGCCGTGGAATGAAAATGAATTCCCTTACAGTGACATAGGAGAGATAACTATTGATCAAGTACTTACCTCTGAAGAGTCCAACGAGCTAGAGTTCAATCCCTTTCTTCGAAGCCATGAAGTGGACGTCATCCGTGCTACGTCATGCTCACAAAGTGCATCGATGGATCATGGACGATCAATTGTCTATTCTATTTGCCAGCATTTACGCAATAAGAAGCCACTTCCTGAGGCATGGAGGAACTTCCTAGATCAGTCCGATGTAAAAGTGGACCTTTCCGGGTGCCCAATGGCAGCAGCATGGGAGAAAAAGGATGTCAAGAAAGTGACGCTGGCAAGAGCATGGTACCAGAACTTGTGGATGATGTCTGCCCAACCACTGCTACAAATACTTCTACCTTATTTTCTCATGGGGCTAATTATCTTTGCTCCGCTGAAAGGGCTTTTCTACTTGAAGGAAACCAAAGAGTTGCAGGTGCACTGGTTGCTACCTTTCTTTTGGATTTCTTCAGGAACATTGGCAGGGTTAGTTTGTGCTCTAGCAAAATGGGTCTTAGTTGGAAAGAAGAAAGAAGGCGAAACGGTGATGATATGGAGTAGAGGGGTCTACATGGACACTATATGGCAGGCTATCAGGACGTTGGTGGGAGAATACTTCATGGAAATGACCACTGGGTCGTTTCTGTTTGGCTTCTGGATGAACCTAATGGGTTCGGAGATCGACTGGGAGCAAGGGGTTTATGTGGATAGCATGGGTTCCGTTTTGAACCCTGAAATGGTAAGCATTGAGGGATATGGGTCTGTGGAACGAGAGGCTTTGCTTTTTGGACACATATACGAAGGTGAAGGGGGTGAAGTTAAGTTTGGGAAGATTAGGATAGGGGAAGCTGGTTCCATGGGGAGTAGATCAGTCGCCATGCCTGGAGTTACAGTGGAGACCGAGGGTAGCCTTGGTGCTCTTTCTCTGGCCATGAAGGAAGAGATCATCAAGTAAATCGATGCATACATCACTCCTCCAGCCAATTACGCCATCATTTACTAACTTTCAAAGTCATTAGTTTGTACAAAACAAACCATGTTATAATTGGTAGTAGAGAAAGCTGAATATATGAGTATCTCTAGCATGATAGGCTTGTATTTTATGAATGCTGTAATCTTTATGGTCAACTTTCAATGGTCACCAGCAGTTCAATAGTTTTATCTTTTACTAGTAATCACGGGCAACTTTCAGACTATCTCGAAACTTTTTCTTGCAAAATATATCCAGAAACCCTGATCAATCTCCACTTCTCATGCCAAACCCTAATCAATCTCCAATTCAAATGTCGTGCATTTGAATTCGAAATTTGAGCCACCGTTCTCTAACGAGTAATTGTGCTGCTGTGCTTTGTCTTTATCTGTCTCAAACTAAAGCTTCTCGACTGACTCATGAAAGTATTAGGCCAGTACCAAAACAGTTGCTACTCTCTTTGTCGATAATTGGACAGGGTAAAACTGATGCTAGGCATAATCACGATGTGACAGATAATACACTTGCCTTTTACCTAAAAACTTTAGCTAAACAGGGAAGAAGCTTTGTCTCTAGAGTCCATAAAGAAGCTCTGAGGAGAAAGTTTCAGGCTTTCAGTACATGCAGTTAGTAAGAAAGAGTATAGTGATTCTTAAACTCCAAAAGGTTGAAGTAGTCTCTTGAACAAACAAAAAAATGTAGGATATATTGTTTGTTCTCAAGCAATACTGATATCCTCTGTATGTGTGTGTGTGCGCGCGCGTCTGTAAGTGTCAGTATATATCAACCTTGTCTGTGCTTACGAAATTAATGAAGACCTTCCCAAGAGTTCCTCATCAGCTAACCCACTAATTTCAAACAGATTGAATGTACATTTCGCAAAGAACTTGCATTAACTATCATTGGGTTGACAATTTGACATAAAACGAATAGGACTCTAAGAGACAAACACTTTCTTCTGATTGATAGGGCTTGGCACAGGCCAGAGATCATGTTCAGCTTGAAACTTCTACGCTACTGATATTCGTATAATTTTCATTTCTATAGTGAGGCAGGTATCTGGAAATACCTACTGGAATAATCTTAAGACAAAGATTGGACTATGAAAGTCAATGAATTTAGTTCCAGCTTCCAGTGGCTGTAAATATATGTTCTCTCTCGGTTCCTCTCTCACTCCACTCTGTGTCGCGTATTCCATCGCCATCTCGTAGTCAACCTGCAATTTTGCGACCAGAAACGGTAATCAGAAAATTTTCAAATCCACATTGCTCAATTTTGTATTTCACCATTTATTAAGTACAACCCAAGTCCCAAAATGAATGTCCCTTTTCTAATAAAGTTACTAAACCAACCTTTGCCAATTACCATGTCCCAATCGGCATTTGCTATGCTACGGGGTGAAAACTAAGGGCATTAATGTATATGTGCAACTAAAGTGACTCAAAAGTCAACATCCTTAATTTCCTTGGAAAAACAAAAAGGGACACTCATTTTGAGGGCGAAGGGACTAACAAGCAAGTAAACTAATGCACGAGCAAAGAAACATACAATTGTGCCAAAGCATTGAGTGTTTTATTGCGCACACCTGTGTGACATAAAACCACTTGGATGTTATAAGATGCCATGTGTGTGTGACGTAACTCAACTTAACCAAACTACATAGGTTACATGCTTATTGGCGCTCAGTTTCAACTTTCGATATCTTAATACTCCACTAAGGCAGCCTAGGTCCCTCATTGTAAGATGCCTAAAGGGACAATGAAGCAAAAGATCAAGTTCCAACTATAGGACTCTTAAAAGGCTACCATTTGACCAAGTTCAAACTATAAGACAAAGGTTCAGGCAATGATAAGCTAACCTGTTCCACATGTTGAGCCAACTTTTCACTCAGCGTCTCTTTTGTTATCACTTGAGCTGAAACTTTTCTAAGGATTTCTGCTTCCTCGTCCTCAAAGCGTCTCTTCTTCGAGGCATGCAACTTTGTTGTTTCTTTCAAGACATCATAGATAGCACCGGTAGCATCACGAATGTATCTGTCAATTGGTAGGAATTTGATTTCAGATTGTCAATGGAATTGCATCAATTTTAGATCAAATATTAAAAATTCCTTTTTTCAATCACATCTGAGACTTAAAAGTACGACTTACTTGCTCAAATTTCGTTTTCTCTCCTGTTGCTCACGAGCCTGAATTTTCTTTACTATTTTGGATTTCAGCTGGATGCAGCACTGTTGGATAGAAGTCTGGAGACAAATGTTGTTAATCTACATATCTTTAGGGAAAACTACACCATTAGTCCTTGTACTTTTGCCCCTTTTAGTTTTCGTCTCTGTACAAAAATTCGCAATAATTACTTAAAAATTTTAACGCAATCGATCCTTCCGTCCATTTCCGTTAAATTTAAGCCGTTAAGTCCCCTCATGTGCACATCATGTGAGTTTCTTCAGGGGAAAAATGGTCATTTGATATTAAAAAGTTCAGGGACCAATTGTGAAAAAGAACTCTTATTAAACTTAAGGTAAAAATGATGGAAAAGAGAATTAGAAGTTCATTACAAAAAAAAAAACTTTTCAATCCTAAAATTCCTTAGAAATATGACCTTATCCACATAGTCCATTTAATAAAATATATAAAGTAGGTCTATATTATGTTCATAACTATCACAATTAGTTGTACCTTAATATGACAACCATTTTTTCCTTTACACAATTTATTTTATTAAAAGTGTCATTCGAATATCGCACGTTAAGAAAAGCAAAACAATCTTACCTTTCTTGTAATAAAAAAGATCAATAACTAGGTTTTACGCATTTGTCGAAACATTTTGGAGCTTTTTCAAGAAAATTAAACAAATATTGGTAAAATATAAAGTAGGAAAACAAGGCAGCAAGGAGCGTGAACACTGGATATTCATCACTTCTTTTGGTTGAATTTTAGTTGTTTATCAACTATACCAATGAATTGACAAAGAAATGAAACTATTACTTTTAGACTAATAGCATTTTCTAAATAAAATTCAATCTTTTTTTTTTTTTTCAAATTCGAAACCAAGAGCTGCCAAAAGAAAATTATGTCAATCAAGCTAGAAAGATGCTCACTAAACTTTCGGTCATGCCCGATATACAAGATTTTATACTTTGGTCAGAATAAGATTTTTATCCTTGTAAATAAAAATGAAAGTAATGTACAAATTTTTATTATTCATAATGCGTGATATTAAAGATTTTATTCTTTGGTCAGAATGAGGGGACTTAACAGCTTAAATTTACAAAAACGGACGGAAAGACCGACTGCGTTTAATTTAAGGAGCTGATTTTTGCGAATTTTGGTACAGGGACGAATACTAAAAGGGGCAAAAGTACAAGGACTAGTGTTGTAGTTTGCCCTAATCTTTAATAGATTTCAAACTGATTAAGATAATGGACTTACCTTGACAGCAGAAGCTATTTCACTTATGTCATCTCCAATATATTCCTTTCCGGTCCCTTTGAAAGGTATCTTCGTGCTTACAATACTCACAAAAACGCCAATCTTATCTTGTGTTTGGTTGATCTTGTAGCTATTCCAACTGAAACATGATAACTTAATTATGGTTCTTGTAGTCATAAATAGTAGCTGTCTTTTCAGAAGAATATGATATCCAACCGACAAAAAGGAAATATAGGAAGTACAAAAGGAACATTTAACATTTTATATATCTTACTTGATCCTCTTCATTGCAGTCCTGGTGACAACATCAGCACCTTGCTCAAATAGAAGTGGAATCCGATTTGCAAAACGAAATATATTTAAACCCTAAAAATTGGAGAGGCAAGTCGGAGTAAAAGAATGTCAGTGGAAGGAAGAATGGTGAAGAAATAGAGAATCAACATGCTGCCTAGCTTCCAACTATCCAATAGAATTCGAAAATTTGTTACCCCCCACAAAGAGATCTTATCTCTCACTCTCATAGGGGATCAGTTATGAGCTATAGTCTATAAAAATATTTTCAGTCATGCATCGCTTTCATAGACCAACTATAATTAATTAATTATATGCGCAGGTCCCCGAGTCAAAGTGGGCTCCCTTGTGGTAGAGTTGATTTATGTGAATGACTGACTAAATCCATTGAAAGGCAATTAACTTACTTGCTTAACATCCTTTCCGCCCAGACTGATTCCAGCTTCGACAATGAATGGGTGTCCTTCAAATACATGAGCACTGCACAGATACATAGTTCTTAAGCAGTTCTGAAGGTGTTCAATTAGGTTTATCAAATCTAATCATCTACACATAGGCCCAGGAAGCTCAGTTTCAGATATACCTTGATGAATAAGTTGCAACCATGTCGGGGTGCAGCTCCTTTATGATTCCGAGGCGGAGGTTGTATTCACCAGCAGGACTAAGACACTGCAAAAAGCACACCATATATGACCCAAATCACATGGAGCGCATACCAAATATGGATTAAGAACATGAACAAAAATACTATGTGAACAAAAATGTTTGAAGCAATTTTAAAGGACTATCGTACATCACCACTGGGGTCATCAAACTTGGCTTGGCGAAACAACTGATGTATGCGAACTATTTGCTGAGGTGTGAGCGACTTAACTGGTGTTTTGGGGGTAAAATCTGGACCCATTTCTCCTATAACACGAAAGCATCATTTTTACATAAGCTAATGGAAGAATAGTAATTAATAAAGTACAAATAATGCAAGCAAATAAGACCACTCTATTCAGAAGAGGGTACATCAAGTATAGAATGGAGAAACAGCACTCTCCCCCATCAGGTCAGGGTAATGCAACTAGCCAACATAACTGGAAAATGAAACTCTTGCCCTGCCCTATGCAACCAATGGCATGCATCCTGCCTGAAAATGTTATCATGGAGAAGATGAAAGTCCAAGCAGCAGAGAGAGAGAGAGAGAGAGAGAGAGAGAGAGAGAGAGGTTTTTCAGCGCCCAAGCATAAAGATATGATCTCTTTCTCTCTCTCTCTCTCTCTCTATATATATATATACATATGTGTGTGTCTGTAACCCTGCATTGTGATATTGACGAGAGAGAGAGAGAGAGAGAGAGAGAGAGAGAGAGAGAGAGACGATGCAGAGATTATGGCACCCAAATTTCCAGACTCCCCCACCCCGCTGTTTTAGTAGACATGTAATACTTGGTTATTTGGTTCAGGCAATATTTATATACTCCCTCCAACCTAAAAAAAAAGAGGCGTATTTTGAAAGTCAGACTTTCTGAATAATTGATTTTCACATCCACATAAATTCTTTAAATTGCACTCAGATTACATCTTCTTTCATATGATACAACAGAACAACACTGTGCTCAGAAAGTAAAGTCAAATTTGAAAAAGACAATGAATATTTGAATGAGAACTCCTTTTCTTTTTTTTTTTTTTTGGGGGGGGAGGGGCTACTATGGATAGTATGATTCTTTTTATGGGACGGAGAGAGTATCTAATAGTAGCCATGTCATAAATTTATGTCCCAGTCTTACCATTGGATAGGACATTAGCAACTTAAAAGGCTCCGTTTGTTTTACGGAAAATGACTTCCGGAAAATATTTTCCGGTGTCGCAATGTTAGGAAAATGAGGTCAACAGAAAACATTTTTCAAGTCAAAGGAAAATGAGCCGTAGAATGACTTACAGAGGAGCAAATGCTTTTCCAATCAACAACCAACATTTTCTTACCTATTAAACGCTCAGCAAATGCTTTTCCAATATTTACAAATTCATGCTGAAGAAACTGCAACAGGTTCTGCTTTGAAGTTTCGGCAATAAGGCGCTTGATGAGTAGCAAATCAACAGCTGATGGATGATACTTTGTTTCAAGAGGAACTGGAGGCATTACATCTGTTCTCCTAGCAAACCTTATGCTGACATTTTTACTTCAGAAAGAAAGCAAAAAAACAGCAATCAGTTGATACATAGAATAAGACAATTAAGAAGCGAGGAGGGGAGGAATTCACCATTCTTTAAACACCTTTAGCTGAAATTTTAAAATAGAAAAATGTATAGAGAACAAGAAATGGAAGTCAACAATGACCAGGGTAAGACAACCACGTATTTAGAGAAGAGAGAAATTACTCTGATGCATCTGATACAAATCGAAATAGAAACTGGGCATAGGGTGTGATAACAGCCATTTGACGCATATAATGCAATATCTTGGACTGTAAGTGCAAACAAACAATTTAGCAGTCAACATCATATTCTAGATTTCTAGTTGCCTTCTGCATGGATAACACCTGAATAAAAATGTCTTTGAGAGTCAAACAAGTACTACATACACGATAGCTTGTCCAATTTCCCTCGATAACAACTTGGATTTCAGCTCCATGCCACCTCTCCTTGTCATCCCTTTTCTCATGTAAATGAATATGGGGAATGTTCCTAATTGTCAGAAAGTTACAAAGTCAAACAGTAGATTAATTCAATGTCCAACATCCTTACTCTCAACATACCACTTTCCATAACCTAAACACCAAAATAACTCAAATCATACCGATGAATATCTATATCCAGCCGGCAGAAAGAAACGAAATTTTGGCCCTTCATTGAAGATGAGATCTCAATTGGAAGTCCAGTACTCATCTTGGACCAGATTAATGCCTGGAAAAATTACAAAAAATCAAACATATTATCACTCAAGTGCATCATACCCTGGAAATAAACTCGAATGAGAAATTACATAAAGTTCAATTTCGGAAAAGCTTCTTATGCACACTTAAACTAAGTTACCCTACTGCCACATAGATGGGAAGGACTAAGGCGTTGAAAGGTGACGAAAATTAAATATTATCAAACAAATATAATAATGGACAATCATGGTACTGAAAATCTCAAGTGTGCACAGAAGTTAAATCATATTGTACATTACCATTTTCGCACCAAGTCCAAACTTTCCACGCGTCTGCTTCAAGCCATACTTTGTCCCGGACAAAACTGCAGATACACTATTTCTTTACAAATGTATTATCATGATGTGAGCATAATTTCATTCATCACTACGTGAAATTTCTGATCAGATAATTGAGAAAGACGTCTATGCGTGAGGCAACAACTGACACCCACTGCAAATTTATCAATCAACTGGAAACTAAATCAGGCATAATCTAATCAAACCTCGTCCAAACATATTTGGGATATCATCATGCGCCATTCCTCTTCCATTATCCTACATATAGAGCAACAATAATTAGTGGAGTTATATAATAGTCTAGTATCAAGCCAAGAGTCCATGAATCAAATAGGAACATCATTAAAGTGCTGAAAAGTCCTTATAAAAAATGTTTTACTGGAAATAAGTCGCACCTTACAAGTCACCCTGTAAAATGAGGCCTCACCTCGACCTTTGGCCTTTGCAGAAGTTGGCTCTTTTACTTTCTTCCCGAGGGAAGCATTCTTAGCCTGGATTTCCTGGAAACGAGCTTCCTTTGCAAGTCGTTTCTAATAGATACAACAATAAAGAGAAATTATCAGAATTAAAACAACTTCCAGGTCGGCATTACCGGCTATCACATGCTAGTGATCTTTAGTTTTAATCATGAAATTTCTATTTTCTAGATAACACTACTGATAGAACTCAATTCAACTCGGCCTTTCTTCCAACTATATGAGATCACCTACATGATTATCCTCTTCTTTTTTTTTTTGCAAGTTCGGGAAAAAGAAAATTTGTGATAGAATCACATCTTACTCACAGTCACCATACATTTACCTCTAGCATTGCCATGTGTTTGAACCATCTTAAGAGTTTTTCTCTAGTTTTAACTCCAATTTGGCTCAATTATATATACTTTACAGAATGCAAGAAAACAAATACATAAACTCGAGCTGTACGCATTTATTGCTCGACTACTGAAATAAACGAGCCAAGCTTAATCATAGATCGCTGGGTGTTAAAGGTGAGCCAAGCTTGAACTCTAAAAGCTCAGCTCTGAGAGAGCCTGGATTCTATGAATGAAATATTTCCAACTTCTCCATCTTGATTACTGATTTACTCTTTGAATTGAATTTATTAACTCTTGGTATTTGAAGGTCATCTAACTTAACTGCATGATTGCATCTCTTTCTGTAATCCTTACATCCCAAAGTGGCACTCCATATTCAACATACTCCATCCCATTCCAACTTATTTTGAACCCTCTTAATTCCAAAGCTTATATCCACAGTTGTAGTTGAGTATTAAGTCCCTCCGTCATCACGTCAATGAGGACAATATCATCAGATTTAACATACACAAAGGCATGTCTGACGGGCGATGGCACATGTTTATTAACAGTCAATAATTAACGCGAGAATATAATGGCTTAATACTGACCCTTGCTGTAGTTCAACCATAATTGGGAGCTCAGAAGTTTCTTCAACTCTATTCTAACATAAGTAAAATCTCTATCATAAAAGTTCATGCTTTTATTATTCATTATATCTTACTTTAACCCTTTCTCTAGTACCCACAAAATTATTCCTAAGGCTCCACCATAATGATCTCTAAATTGATACATTTCCACTCATTAATCACATTTTATCGAACTTTTTCCTGAGTTTAAGGCCAAAAGTCATGATGCAGTGTCTTCTTCTTTTCATCCCTCCATAATTCACTGGTTTCAGCAAACCCCCTATAAGATGGCTTAATCATTCAAACATAGCACTTAATAGAAATATAGAATTTATTATAAAATGTTCAACCATTTGCAAGGACCACCTAAAGCGAAGCACCAACACAAGCACACAAGCGAAACATGGGACAACCAAACAATGAACTTATCATGCAATCATAAACTGCAATTAACCATTTCTTTTTCGTTCCAACAACTGTCAACCAAAATTATCCAGACTTATGAGGAACTTAGACTACAAGAGTACGCACCTCACGGGCCTTGGCCGTCTCAAAATCATCATACAGTGCTTCATCAACTCGTTCTCGATCAACAAGCCCAATCATGGAATTGAACTTGTTTCTACCAATCTCTTCACTGTAGCACTTAAACAACCAAAGAACTCAGCATCCATCACATTTAGGCACAATACTTCATAAAACTTCAAGCACTTACATTGTGATTTCAACTAAAGGCAGTTCGGAGATGGACTCTGCGGAGTCAAGTGCATTCTCAACAAGTTCTCTCACAGTAGTATAAAGGGACTTCCCCGGCTGAAAATTAAAAGTAAAGCCATTTGGTATTGAGTGTTCAACAAAGCAACAGCAACAAAACTATTGTAACATGAACTCTTAAGAGTTAAAAATTTAACAAAACGTGGCTAGAAGCAATAGGCTTTGATTACAAAAAATTTAGAAAACCTGAGTTACTCTAATTTCACCAAATCCACTTCCGTAAAGAGAACATCAGTCAAATTGCATAGAATATACTTCATTATGGTTGTAAATTCCCAAATTTTGAGCAAAAGTCAATTCATTATTCAATTTATTCCAAAATAAAATTGATTCAACAAATCATCGTGACAATTCCAACATCAGGCATTTAAATTTAAAACCCGTACAAATGTCAATATTATCCACATAAAAAAGCCAAATCAATCAAACAATTACATAAAACTTAAATTTCTTATGTAACAACTGAAATTTGAAACTCACATTGTCAAAACCAGCAATGTTCTTGTTCTCAGCAAAGAACTCAGCTGGAGATTCTGCAAAAACCCAAACAAACAACAATTATAAGCAACTTTAAACTCCATCAATTTCATAAAACAGCTCTAAAATCTGTGACATAAAAACGAATTGAGTGTGTGTGTGTGTATGAGAGAGAGAGAGAGACTAACTCTGCTTAAGAACGCTTTCTTTAGGTTTACGGGGTGTCTTCGATTTGCCTTTCTTAGTTTCAACCGGACTCTCGCTGCTCCCGCCGGTCTCCATTGTCATATGATTCAGAGTTCACTAGCTTTAGGGATTCAGAAACTATGTTCAAAAGAGTGCAAAGCGAACACAAGGAGGGGAAATACTCGTGTACTTCGCCACTGCACAGAAGTTACTGGTAGTGTTTGATTTTCTTCGGA
Organism: Platycodon grandiflorus; assembly: GCA_016624345.1. NCBI lineage: Eukaryota > Viridiplantae > Streptophyta > Magnoliopsida > Asterales > Campanulaceae > Platycodon > Platycodon grandiflorus. Next base: position 46,678,356 of record CM028366.1, on the reverse strand, counting down.
AGGTCTTTAAGAATGGTGATTGCTAAATGCTGACCGTGGTTGAAAATGAATGACGATGAATCTAACGGCTGATATTGGCGGTTGTAGTGGGAGTAGATAAATGAGTTTGTAGCCAAGTATGTCAGAGTAAATTAATGCTGTGCCTAGGTGCTGATGTGGAAAAGATGTTGCCTTGGGTGGCTGTTCAGTGTTGTACCCTTGTGCTTTATGGTGAATTGAATAATCAAAATTCATAAGCCATATACCTTGCCAATTTTGGGTATATGAGTTCTCATTGACTCATGATCATTGCTAAGATAGGGATTTGGTATTTCTTGTTCTCATCAGATTGATGAATTTTTGATTCTTGTATGAAACATGGTAAGAGAGTACAATAATTGAAGACACTAATATTACCAATCATGATCCTAACTTCCCAATTTTACATTGTAGAACGTACCCTTAAAATTGAATTGATGTGTTAGGAAAGAAAACATAAAATTGAAGTAATCGGTGAATCCTAGTTCCTAGTTTTCCCTAACTCTTGATTTTTCCCAATTTGATAATTTGGTTATAATTGCAGTTAAGTCTCTTTTATCTCCTGTTTATTGTCATTTGCTTTAGTTTAGGTAGTCTATAAACCAACACCTTTAGGTCGTTATTGCTTTATAAGAAAGTAGTTAAATATTGTTGAACGATTACATTAGTCCTTGTGGGTTCGACCCTTGTACTTGCATACATAGTATACTTGATTCATGCAATTGTAGGGTTAAACTTTCCATCCATAATATAACTAGCTCTTCAGTTGTACGCCACTCAGGATTTCGGTGTTGATGGTGCTGATCACTTTGCAAGCATCATTATTCCTTAGCAGAGTTAGGTTATATTTATTTATTATTGTTACGAGTATTAGCCCAGAATCGATTGATCCGACCTTCGTTTTTAGATCATTCTATTCAGCTAGAAATAGTCTTTAGTGACGTGTTCAACGTCGTTATGGTATACAAAATGCTTGTTCGGCTCACGGTATTGACCAAATTGAGGAATGGGGGCAAAAGGGTGCATGTTCAACTACCTTTGTAGGATGGTAAGGATATGATTCTTTAAAGCGTTCATAAGGGTGAACATCTTGGAGTAAGGAGATCAATTTTTACTGAGTTATTTCCCTAAGCTGGGATCCTTCTACTTGCCTTCCTCCCAGATTTTTTCCTTGCCTTTATTCTTCTTGTCTTTCCCTTCTCTCACACAATATATATATATATATATATATGTATGTATGTATGTTGGTTGGATGTTGAACTCAGTCTTTAGGGTAGTTTTTACCAATAAGCTTTCTTCGAAGCATGCAATTACCACTTCATTTTGATATCTTTGATCTCGTCTAAGCACTTTCGAGCCTTGTCAAGTACTTGGTGAGTGACTCCCCCAACAACAATTTGACGTTGCACAAATTAAATCAATTCTTTAGAAGGGGTGCAGAACTTGGAACCGAAAGCATTTAGGAGCTTTTCCTAACTGTTGATCGAGTTCTTTTTTAGTGTTCCAAACCAAGCGAAAGCTTTACTGGTGACATGAAAATTTTGTCGACTACAAGGTGATATCAAGCACATGTTTTTCTCGCGTATTTTTCAAATGAAGGGCAATTCAAACCACGATATGGAGGTACATTCTTATTCCAACTAGTGAATGGGTTATCAACTACTTTTGCATGTGTATTGTGCAAATGAATTTTCTCGATAGCATCAAGGCTATAACAGAGGTTTTGTACGATCTGCTCGATGTCTCCAGCTACCTAAAAATCCTCTTAGGGGAATCAATGGCTTTAGCCTATTAGGGAACTGATCTTAGGCCTATTGCGAGGACATGGCTACTCTTGTTTAGTCCTCCTGCTTCTTTGAGGTTGGGGTCGAGATTCCACTTTCTTATTTTTTTCTCACCTTTGGTTAGAGGGGTCGGGCCAATCTTTGAACCTGAACTCAAGGTCTTGTTCTCTGCATGAGGCAGAATGGCATTCTCCCCATATGAGGCTCGACCTAGGGTGGACACGGGTATTAGTGACCTTAATGGGACCAGTGCATGCCTGCTAGTTCACAATGAAGGTAGACTTTGCATGGATGACCCAGGAGAACATTAGGGTTAATGTGGTTGCTCTCCGTCATGAGTTGAGGTTGCTATGTATACGACAGACATTAGTGATGTATGACTTTGGGAGAGGTGGATTGTGACGCCCAATACGAAATCCCAAGGTCGAGTCGCCAAACAACACAACCAACAAGAAAACGAAAAGCACGTGGCGTAACTACCCGTACTTACTATGAAACACAACGAATAAACCTGATAAAATTAAAATAATTCATCGGCGGCACTACAGCCAGAACTCAACTAACACAACCACGAGTCTAAAACTCGGGAAAATAAACATAACAACATTAACATCATCGGCCACAGCATGCCAGAACAACAACTGAAATAATAACCAACTGTACACAAGCACGACATACATGTCGGCTACCAAAAGAATAATACAATAACCAAGTATAATTCTACCCCAAAGTAAAGTCTATATAACTTTACAAACCAACCGTCCTCACTAAAATAAAATACCACAACTATAACAAGCTCCACGAGCTACAAGGCCAAAAGATAACCTGCTAACTAACTGCGATCTTGCCAACCTCACCGGTGACTTCCTGGCTAGCTCAGATCTAAGGAAAAATATATGAACAACAAATGGGGTGAGTCATAATGATACAGTAAGTTACTAAATACAGCTACATGACATGGCATAATGCTTATTCATAAACTGTAACATGGCATCATTTATAAGTATACCAAACTGTAAACATGTACCACGTAATCATAGGCACATAAATATCAAATACCACGTAGCACGATGATAATCACATAAGTACATGTAAATAACCACATTAAAAAAGATATGGTTGCTGTCTGTCTGACTGTGCTGCTGTCACTTTACACATATCAACTATATTTGCCGAACCGGATCTCGTGCTCGGATCATACTGAATACACTGTACAAACTGTCGTTACATCTCGCTATTCTACTTAGCGAGGAAAGATACCATCGTTACTTCTCACCGTCTACTTAGTGAGAAAAATACTGTCGTTACTTCTCACCATCTACTTAGTGAGGAAAAAAACTATTGGTTGCCATAGTTACGCGTATTGCTTATAACAATGGGACCACTTCCCACTAGGGCCAGTAGTGGGGAGGAAAGGGAACCAATGAGGCGACCCATAGCAATCGCTTACCACGAAGGCTATGTGTCGTCGCATTGCCGACTTAAATCATGTATGCCAGCTGGACTTTCAAACAATGCACAAGTAGATATTTACTCATGACATAACAACAACAATAAGGTTCAAAAGTAGTGAACCTTATCCCAACCAAGTAGGTCAATGATCCTACCTTAACACATTACTAACACATTTTGTGAAGTAAATCAATCAACATCTCAAAACCACATATTTAGTCTTGAATCACATAGTAATACAAGCACATATTTGCAAGTACTTCTCAAAACCATTAGACCACATATTTAGTCTATAAACATTTACACATTGAGGTACACATTTGATTCTCAAACAAACAAACTTTGAGACTTCTAATTTAGTCTAGTTACCAACCCATGTTGAGACTACTCATATAGTTCTCAAGCACAAATACATCAAGAATACTTATTTAGTTCATTAACATCGAGTGCGAAGTACTACACCCACAATGACGCTTGAAGCGTAAACAACTCATTCTTATAAATGCAAGTGCCCTCAAGTACACTTATCCTAAATCATATGGTTTAGTAGTCAAATCTCAAGATTAACGAACAATCAGTTATTGCACCGAGAGTGTTGTACTAGTTTCTTACATTACGTATTTTAATATTCATACATGTAAACAACTCTCGGGAGTCACTAATTCTATTAAACAAACATCTCAAACTACATAAGTTCGAATATACGGCTTGCTAAATTAATTAGACGCCATTTTACGCTTATAACCGGAGTCTTTATTTTACCAGTACCAATTAATCGGAGGGCTAAAACCCTTATCAAATGAACTCTAAATTTTGTAGGATTTTAACATGTTGTTCGGTAATTGATACTCTTTATTAAAAATCACTTCTTAGAGTCATTACTACACTTCTCAAAATTTGGGTATAATAGCTTTAGGTGAAATTTTCCAATTTAAGTCTCATCTTGTTCTTTAATTCAATTCCAAGATTGATACTTCAACAAACATACATGCAACCTATTTCAAACCAAGCAAATATCATACCTATGGTCCCCATATACCAACATAGCAATTAGATGTCAAATTAACATCTTTAACAAGTCTAACATGTATATTTATGAACTAACATGTAAGAATCCTAAAGCATACAACAAGGGGGTTAGTAACTTACCTTAAAAGCACAATCAAACCAAGGAAAACAAGATCAAAGCCTTCTAAGATGCTCCCCTAGTCATCCCCATCACATGCATGGCCTTGGATCAAAGTTTGGTTGGTTGGATTGAGAGAACAAGAATTACACACACTAACACACTTCCATCTCCCACACTAACTCTCAAGCTCCATGTATGTTTAAAATAAAGTGGAGAGCAACTTGGGGTATCCTTAAGGTCTGAAATAAGTCATTTATGCAAGTCAACAAGTCTTGGGTCATCTTTAAATGAGTCAAGGGGTAAAAATGGCAAAATTGTAAACTTTGGAGAATGCTGTGTAAACAGATTGGTCTGATTTTTAGTCAACTTCAAAGATGTTCCTAGGATGATATACAAGTTTAAAAATTACAAATAAGGTATAGTATGGTTGGAAATCTCTTTGAGTCTAGTTTACACAAATTCAAACGGTTTATAAATCTGAGTTTTCTACACAAAGTTATTGTCAAATTACTACAGGCTGTTCGGATGAACAGAGTCGATGCAGGGCGATCACTTTGCCTTTCTAGTCGCAGGGAGATCGCTTTGATCTCCCCAGGGCGATCGCTTTCTGTCCAGACTCTCTAAACTCTCCGAAAATGCTCGAAATGCTCCCGAAATAATTCTAAATGATCCGAAAGTGATCCTAACCTCCAACAAAGATTAAAACACACTTAAAATTCATTAAAAACACATGTAACAAAGCTTAGAATGAAATGCATTCCAATTATGAATGATGAACAAGAATTAAATCACAACTGAAGCATCTTAATCTCATGAAATTAATGCATGAATTGATCAACATATTGTTTAATCAAGTCTAACTAATTAATGTTCTCAATGTGATAACAATACGATAAGATACGCAAGTCAAACATAGGAGGAATCAGGGTATTATATGGATGACCTGAATTTTTTGGTTGGGCTGGCGAGATTCAACTCAACAAGTACATATGTTAGTTTTCTATAACCAGTTGGTTGAGTAGGATGGCTTGATTTCGCTTATACTAGCCTTGTTCTAAACATGAACAATGTTAGAGGTGAGTGATTGATCGACCATTGGTCTTCAGACTATGGCAGGTGGTGAGAACTAGGGTGTAGCTCCTGATTATAATTGATGTACTATTAAGGGTCCCGCCACCACTGCTGCCTACTTTTCAGAGCTGGACGATAAGAACTGTGACCCTCAATCGGGTTACTGGTCCTTTGGGTGGTGGTATAGGAACCACCGCTGGAACTTGATTTATTTTGACAGTTTTTTTTTAAACATGAGAGAAATTTTTCGACAACAAAACTAGGCTTATAACACCAAGGAAATTAGTTACGCCCAGCTCAGGAGCACAATGCTCAGATAGAGGAGAGTTTGTTCGTGAACTGAAGTATATGGGCTTGAGGTCAAGCTGCAAAACATGAAAGCTGTAAATACAACAACGTGGTATTCCCTATCAAAATCCTCTAACGTATGAATCAGACTTAGAGATAATCAATGCCCTCAAATGGGTTTAATGCAGCTACACCAGAGCCACCCTTAGTACGTCATTAGTCTCACCGGAGAGGTCGGGTGTTCAAACAATTTGTTTTAGTCACATCAAAAGTATCGTATAGTCTTAATTGTAGTTTTTCAAGACATTAAATAATAAAAATAAGGGTTGGGGTAAGGTCTATGTCCCCCTCCAAACATTAAAAAAGAAAATTTAAAATACAGCTCAAGAGTGGTAATAACTGGCTTATTTAGAGCAATTAATGTGCTTTGATATATATATATATATATATATATATATATATTACTCTCATCGTTCCACCTAAAGAGACCACGTTTGAAAATTTTAATTATTAAGGGATATATAAGTAGTATTGGAGTTGGTCATAATTACAATAATACTTAAGCACAACCAAGATGATTACAACACAAGTGGAGGGTAAAGATGAAAGATTATGAAAATTCTTTGGATAATTTTTGAAAGTGAACTTTTTAAGTGAAACATCCTAAAATAGTATAGTGGACTCTTTTCCTGGAATGGAGGGAGTATAAGGCTTCAGATTGGGTGGCCATGGTGTGTATTTGTGTGTTTAATAAGCTTTGGCCACGTGTCGCTAGATCATTGGAGGAGCATAATTATTGGCAAAGATGGTGGTTTGCACAATGTTGTCCTAAACTCGCAAACATGATCATCGGTCTCAGGTTGAGGCACTTCTGGGCTATCCAACATGCCTAACATGCCTACAACAAGCCCCGGCTAAATCGATGCCCACTCCCTTCTTGATTAAACTTGAGATTCACATGATGTTGATCATTGCAAGGGGGTGGATGTCGTTTTATGAAGTCTAAGAAAACTCTTGCTTGCAGGGAAGAGGTTGAGCAGGTAGTGTCGGGTGTGTTATTTATGCTCATAAGTAGTTGAATTTAATTAAAAGATAAAATAACAAAAAAAAACGTAAAGAGATGATTTATTTAGAGAGATCAACATTTTTTTATTAACATTCGAAAAATGAATAGTAATTTTTTTTATCACATAGGAAAAAACATAAAATTCTGTTAAATTTCAAATCAACAGATTCTAGAAGATATATGTATATCTCAGCAATATCCTTGTTAAATAATCACCCCCCTATTCCACCCAAAGAGTTTTACGTTTGAAAAGTCTAATACTTAAGGGATATATAAGTGTCACTTGTTGGTTATGAAATACCCAAAAATTATGACAAATAGCAAAATATCGTTAGAAGGACGACATTGGTGAGCTGCTTTGGGGCGGGTTGCTTTGTGACTGGCTGCTTTTTGGCAAGCTGTTTTGCGAGACTTTTCACATATTATACGGAACTATTTCTGAATTATCTCCGAGCACATTATAGAATTACCTCGTTGTACATTACGAAATTACCTCCGAACGTATCACAGAATTATCTCAAATTTACCAATAAGTCCAGAACGGATACACTACTTCTTCCCATAAACTACGGGATTTGATCGTATCAGTCACAGCCCAAAATTATATAAGGCAACACTACTCTCTTATAAATAATACTATTAGATATAGTACAAGATACACGCAACTATACACTTTTTGCTCCCTCAATTAGCATTATTCTCTCTTTGATATACGGTGCTAATTCTCACACCGGAGGGACTTTGTAGGGATCCCCTGCGCAGTAACTCTTTTCTTATTTTCAGGTCAGTTACAAGTCATTTCACCGAAGCAATTTCTCATCAGGACCATGGTACAAAAATTGGCATCATTGCCGGAAAATGTTCGAAAGCCCAGATATCCCAAACAAACCTATAACACTATGGTGATTATGGCAATTGATGCCATAACTACCGGCACTAGCAACGATCCCGCTCAGCTGCCCACGGTTAAGAAAATGGGAACGTCCAACAAAGTGCCAAATCCTGCCGCAGCTGCACCGCCACAAGGTGGCTCACAGGCGGAGAAAACTTTGGATGTCTTGAGGAATCACAAGGAGGTTGCGACGAAAAAACCCGCTAAGGGCAAGGGTACTCGGGCAAGTAAGAAGGTGGTAGAGCCATAAACGGGGCTAGTGACCTGCGTGATCTGTTGGATACGCGTCGGGCGACCACCGGTACATTCATGCCACCCGAGGTCGATCCTACCGTCCAGGCAGAGGCACTTAAGGTGCAGACAGCCACGCTTGTCCAAATAATGCTGAATAACCAGCTCTTGCGGTCAATGGGTCAGGCTGAGGTACCCATTCCAGCACTGTTGGGTTCAGAACTATCTCGTTGTACATTACGAAATTACTTCCTAACGTATCACAGAATTATCTCAGATTTATCGATAAGTCCAGAACTGATACACTACTTCTACCGGTAAACTACGGGATTTGATCGTATCAGTCACAACCTAAAACTTTCTAGGGCAACACTACTCTCTTATAAATAAGACTATCAGACATAGTACAAGGTACGTTCAACTATACACTTTTTGCTCCCTCAATTAGTATTATTCTCTCTCTGATATACGGTGCTAATTCTCACACTGGAGGGACTTTGCAGGATCCCTGCGCAGTAACTCTTTTTTATTTTCAGGTTAGTTACAAGTCATTTCACTGGAACAATTTCCCACCAGGAACACGGTGTAAAAATCGGCATCATCAGGTTATAATAACACAAATATTTGAGTATAGTTTGCATGTTTATATCATTGTGGAGGGTAAAGTTAAAAAAATCATAAAATTATAGGCATAATTTTTTAAATTAAACTTTTTAAATAAAATATCCAAAAATAAAATAGTAAATCTTTATCTAGAACGGAAGGAGTAAACAATAATAGTATCTAGGGGTTTCAAATCTTCTATCATGCTACTTATCACACTCCGTGTCCCACTTAATTCTAACCTTATACGTGACTTTGTTATTTTAAATGGTCTTTTTTTTTTATAATTTTTATAAAAAAATGTATAAAATTAAAATTTAATGAAACAAAGAGTGTAATAAATAGTGAAATAGAAGATTTGAAGTCGTACCTAGGTTATAGTACGGGGAAAGGAAAAATAATGGAAAGTTAGGTGATCATAATAAATATGGGTTGGTGTTCAATCTAAAACAATATCTCGGGATATCATCTTGAATTATCTTAATCTGTCTAGTTCGAGCCTCTTTCAATCAATTTTTCGCTCGTACGATGCCACGAAATTAATTAATAATGTTTCGTACAATTGCTTATCAAAGAAAAATATACGTATGTACTATTTTGTACCAAACAAAAATAATGTTCAAATAAAATATTATTTTTATAATTCAATATTTAATTTTTCATACTTTAATACTTCATCCGTCCTTAAAAAATACTAATATTTTTTTATTAATTTTTTAAACAATCTCAAATTACTATTTAATACTCCATCATTTATTATATTTTAAGTTATCAAATTTTAATTACTGAAATAATACTATTCCAATAACAAATAGAATTTCCTACTAACAAATAAATTGCTATAAATCTTTGATCAAAGTTTACAAGTTATTTATTAAATCGAGACTATTTTTTTTAGAATGAAAGAAATACTTTCCTCTTACAAAAAAATAATTTTTTTTGGTGAATAATTTATTTTTTAGTTCCTAAGGTATATTCCGGTCAGAATGCTTGAGAAACAAAGATCTAGTATCTCCGAAGTACGTCCGAATACTTAGAAATAGAGACTTCTCTCTTGAAAGTTTTCTGCATACACTTGGGATTAAAATCAAAACTATTTGCTTAAGTGAAAAGATCGACCTCCTTCTACTTACTGGTTGGTGAATAGTGTTTAGGTGTTATACTAAATTTGTTGTTCTTTATACTCATGTGTATGTGGCCCATAATTAAAGTAGGAAGAAAAAGTAAGTGTAAAATAGTAAAAGTGATGTTCTAAAAAGGAAAGTTTCAAACAAGACAATTATTTTGGGATGGACGAAAAAGGAAAAGAAGACAAAAATTTAGGGACGGAGGGAGTATTTTTGTTTGAAAGTTTCTTTTTTTAGGATGACACTTTTATCATTTTATCCTTATTTTTTCTTTCTACTTTAATTGTGAGACATATGCACATAACTATTAAAAAAAACTATACATTATACCAATATTAATATTTAAATTAATTATTATTTTTTAATTTATGTGCTAAGTGAAACATGATACTCTATAATTTAGTACAGGGGAAGTATTGGATTCCCAACACTCAACAACCTTATCTCTGACTCCGGATAATCATCGCTCACCGACTAGGCCACTACGTACCGCACAGTGCACTCCATTCCACCATAATTGCCTAATAAGTTAAAAAACCCCATACGCAACTCACCATTTAACTATCTCTCGGTTTCTATCACCATAACTCTCCACCTCATTAACTCTAACGGTATACTAACAGGCGTTTACATCAGTTTGTAAGGATTTTAAGCATAATTATAGGTTTTGAGTTTGAATTTTATGAGAACGCATCTGTGTTGTGTTAACAACTTGTTAGGTTTGAATTTTATGAGAATGTAACTGTATTAAAAATTTATTAGGAGAACTTCACCACTTGTGAGCTTGCTTGCCTCGAAAGATTAGTTTGCACAGAAATTGCAACAACAATTTTATTAAAATTTTTTATTTAAAAAATAACCTTAAATTAAATTTTAATTTTTGTTATTGGCTATAGTACACTTATTATTTTGATTATAATTTTTTCTTAAATGTAAAAAATTCATATTCAAGTTGTTGAATTTGACATGTGTTTACATAATGATTTCATAAGAAAAGAGAGAATATATGCATGTTTGTTTGGATTCAAAATTTGCAAATGATGGTCTAAAATTTGGTATTTTTACCAAGTCAAACTGTTTTAAAAAACTCTCAAAGTATTCACCAAATTTCATAATACTTCCTTTAACGAGCGAATTTGTGTATGCACTTTCAAGATTTACGGCTTGCTAGAAGATCTTGAGTCGATGCAAAATATTATTATGCCAGCGTAGTTAGTTAGTTACTTGGGAGACAATGGTAGAGAAGGAATAAAGCTTAGGCATTTTTAACGAGATTTTCTCTTTTAAACAAATTTCTTGGATTCATGTTCGTTATGATTTGTAAGAGTTTAACGTGGTTGTCTCTGGGATTACACTAACTTTCGTTTTATCTCTTTCATATATAATTTTATAATTTTAGATTTTTTCTTTTTTTATTATACTAACTTTCGTTTTATCTCTTTCATATATTTTTTCTTTCATTATTATTAAAAAATAATAATAATAAAATTCTAAAACTAAATTACTAAATCACGAATTTAAAAACTCCCTCATTGGTGAAAGGGCTGAAAGCAAAGGTCAGTTTTACAACTGCATTGTTTGCTCAATTATGGCCACAAAGTTCGTACTTCTGTCAAAGGATATAATAGACTTTTAATCAAGTCAATAATAGTCAAAATAAAACAAAACGTGAATACATTATAGAGAATTGCTATTTGCGTTTTGCACGCACCTAACAAATTGCTGAGCACTTCCCCTTGGGGTGTTCGGTACTCCTACCAAACACAAAAATGGTACATTAGATGGTGTTCAATAGAAGTGTCAAACAATCAATGGGATGTACTCAGCAAATTGATGTATGTAAATAGTAATTTTCTACATTATAACATCTGGATGGTGAGAGTATAATATTGAATAATATAAAGATGAAATATCACCTCTATAATTTATATTGAATACTCATATTTAGTGTGAATTGTTGAAAACACAATTATTAAGTCTTAATTTATAAATATTATGGTTCTAATCATTGTAAATTTGTCAAGAGTTTAATGATTAAACGTAGTTCCTACTTATAATTCCTACTTCCCACTTATAGAGGTGGCCCCGATACGGATGGGGATTTGTGATTTTGAATAGATAGGACCCATTGTCTTGACTTCTAACATTAATTAGGTGCCGAGAAATGCGGCTTCAAATCTTCTATAACACTTCTTATCACACCTCGTGTCCTATTTAATCATATCTCTACATTTGTCCAGTACGTCCTTATTATTTTAACTTGTCTTTTTTCTTATAATGTTTACAAGGAAATGTGTAAAGTTGAGACTTAATGAGATAGAGAGTGTGATAGAGGGTGAGATAGAAGATTTGAAACCGAGAAATGCTAGAGTTACTTAACGAGTACTAAAACTGTTGTATTTAATAATATGACATTCAAATTTAATGTTAGATTTTAAACAAATTTTTGGTTAGATCCTCTATATCATAAGGCGACAAATATTTAATTTAAAAATTTAACCAAAATTTAATATTAAATTTAGATGTCATGTCATTTCGTACAATATTTTTAGTACTCTTTAAGTAAATGTAGCATGGCCCTTTGGTGAACTTAAAAAAAACGTGTTTGTTCATTGTAAAAATATCTACTGGTGTAACAATTTTAAGAAAGTGATGGACACCGCTATTTCAACCTAAGTTTCTTACAGTTTATTTTTGATACATTGTTATATACTCCCTCCATTTCAGGCAAAGAGTCCACTTTCTATTTTTAAAAGTCAATATGTGACTAAATTAAATTAAAATTTTATATACATTATTTATGCTTTAGGAAATAAAATTTCATTAACTAAAAACTATATTAAGAATACTATGGATTACAACTTTTATAAATTTGTAAAAATAAATAAATCTATTTAAATTATCGGTCAAACATTAATTAAGTTGACTCAAAAAAATCAAAAGTGGACTCTTAATCCGGAATATAATTTATAGTTTTCATTAGTAGCTACATAAATTTAATGTTGAAGTAAATAATTTAAACATACTTTATCCATTTCCACTAAAAAAGTTAACGTTTGAAAATTTAATAATTAACTGATATATAAGCAGTATTGGAATTTGTCATAATTACAAATATATTTAGACATAATCTAAATTTTATTTATATGTGGAAGGTAAAGTTGAAAGATTTATGGAGATTGTAGGCATAATTTTTTTAAAATGGACTCTTTAAGTGGATTTTATCTCAAAATATAATAATAAACTTTTTATCTGGAACAGAAAGGAGTAGTACAATGAGGAAAATAGTAATGTGCTTAGTACAACCTAGTATAAACCGAGGAAAATAAATAAAAATACTAGGTTTATAACTCCTTAATAACTTTTGCTACAACTAAGTTGTGATTAATAACAAAGTTTTTTTGGAAAAAGATAACATAGCCCTTCATGTCTTTAAGGGGTGTCCTAATGGTAGAGTTCGGGTTTCACAAATTGTAAGGTTCTAGGTTCGACCCCTTTCACACCCTTTTTGGACACCACAAAAAAAAAAAAAAAAAAACTTTCCCTTCATCAAAATTTAGTTGTAACAACAGTTGTAAATCTAGCACCGCACATAAATAAATTCATATTAACTCTGTCCCAAAATAATTGTTATTTTAGTAATTTGCACACAAATTAAGGAAGCTTTCAAAAAGACTGACCTACCCTTATTTAGGTTCAATTCTTATAAGAGTATTTTTCCTCTTTCTTCTTACTAACCCTTTTTAATGAGAGTAATGAATAAGGTCAAATTTGGCAAACTATGAGAAATTGTTTCTTGAAATCCTATAATGATAATTATTTTGGGACAAAAAAACGTTGCTAAAGTGACAATTATTTTAGGATGGAGGTAGTATAATTAAACAATAAATTTTGTTAACATGTGCCCTAAGTAGCATTTAATAAGGTAGTTTGTTCTTACTTTCCCGTTAACCACCCTAAATTCATATTAACTACCCCACCAACCACCCTAAGTTTACATTTATCATTCTACCAATTAGGTTAATTAGTGTCTACTTTCACATATTTTTACCACAAATTACCTTACTAAATCTATATATATATATATATATATATATATATATATATATATATATTTAAAGTTGGTGAGGATGCCTAAGGATGTGGCATCTCACCCCCTTTGGTTAAAGATGCATTCTCATGGCTTGACTTTTGGAATTCTAGAGAGGGTATCATTAGCTAATAGTCTTAGCTAAGTATTATAGATATGATATTGTGGTATATACCATTCTTCAAATACATCAGTAGAGGAACTTTAACTATTGACAAGGAAATAAAAAGCTAGAAAATAAAACAATGTTGTTAGTAAGATTTGAACCCACACCCTTTTGAATTAAAACATGCACCTTAGACCAACTCAACCATTTATATTTTATGTATTTATTTAAAATGCTACATATATCATGGGGAAGAAGATTCTCACATGAAGAGGTTTTATAACCGATATTGGCTACTTAAAAGATATCCAGGTTCATTCAAATACTTGCCCTTTCGTGTATCTATGTATAAATCATCTTCATTTTGGTATCAAAAAAATAATAATCTCTATTATAATTACTAATGGAGTAGTATAATATCTATGATATCAAAGTAATAATATCTATTATAATTACTAATAGTATAATAGCTATGATACGAGAGTTATAATCCCTTTTATAATTACTAATAATATAATAGTTATGATATGAGAGTAATAATCCCTATTAAAATTATTACTGAGGGTAATCCCTATTATTATTACTAATAGTATATCCTTAGCTAATAACTATACCTAATAATAATAGGTTTAACATATAGTATTTATATCTTATTAGATATTTAATAATATTAATCTTATAGGTATTATTATTAGGTAGTATATAACTACGATATAATAGTATTAGGTATTACTATTAGATATTCAATAATATTAATCTTATAAGTATTATTAATAGCTATTAATAGTATTAGGTATTACTATTATATATTCAATAATATTAATTTTATAAGTATTAATATTAGCTATTACTATTACCCTATGACAATACTCGCTCAAAACCTTTTTTTAAGTGATTAATAACACATTAAATTTTTCTAAAAAAACACATTTAATTATTTTTTAAAAGAAATTCATTTCAAATGAACCATAATTATATCTACTTCGTAACCACCATATTTAATTTCATTTTCTCTCTAAAATCAGTAAGTTGGGTTTCTAATATATATATATATATATATATATATATATATAGAGAGAGAGAGAGAGAGAGAGATATTTGTAACTCCCTTCTTGCTAATTACTTTTTCATTAAGTGCTCTATTATTTGTAACTCCCATATATTTGTAATGAAATTAATTATTTTTCACAATAGTTCCTACCACTCTATATTCCAAACGGTTTGACCTTCAATTTTTTGAGATATCTCTATTGGTATTGTAAAACTTATAAAGCATGCGCCCATCACTCCCTTCATTCGGTTGCAAGATAACTTTTCCCTTTTGTAGACAATAAGTAAGGTGAAACATTATTTGTCTGAAGGAATGATGATTTCTCTCTCTCCTCCGGATCATGGTGTATTGGATTCGCTTTACTTATATAGCTCATGATATTTGATTTTAGTTTCCATTTTAAATTTGGGTCTGATTTATGTTTTTGGGTTTCGTTGTAGTTGAATTGTTCAATTTTAATTTTAAATTTTTTTCTTTTTATTTTGCACATCTTTATTGTTTTTTTTTTCTCGATCTTTCACTTTTTGGTATTTTGGTTTTGGTTAGGCGATGTTTTTGGAGTTGATATTACTCTTGATTTATGGTTTTACGTATCGATTTCTATTTTGATTTTGGTACATAATTTATACTAAAATTTTTGTTTTATTTCTGCTCTTGATTTTTTTCATTTTATTGATTTTCCCTTGGAAATTCGGTTTTGATTTTTGATTAAATGATGTATATCACTTTTCTCTTGGTTATGTTTATAATATAAACCAACCAATTTCTATTTTCATAAATGTTAATTGAAATCTAGACTATAAATCTTGCATATATAACAATATAAATATTTTATTTTCTATTTTGTAAAAATTCTCAAGTATATGTCT
This sequence comes from Platycodon grandiflorus, assembly GCA_016624345.1. Taxonomy (NCBI): domain Eukaryota; kingdom Viridiplantae; phylum Streptophyta; class Magnoliopsida; order Asterales; family Campanulaceae; genus Platycodon; species Platycodon grandiflorus. The sequence goes on along the minus strand of CM028366.1, from coordinate 46,662,579 downwards.
AAAATATCTTTATTAAGGGCGAGATGAAAAATAATTCAACAATTTGATATCATTGAAAGATACTTTAGGAATAAAAAAATATATAGAAATAACGATTTACTCATATCCATATATAAATCGATAACAAATATTTATTCTAAAATGAAAGTATTATACTAAAAATGATCATCAATTTGCGTATATTGACAAAACCTAACTTTTTTAAAACATTAAGTCAACAAATGCCTATATCAATTATAATTTTATTTTTATAAAAGTACTCCTAAAATATATCAATTAATCTCAATGTTAAATTGCACCCGTGCGGAGCACGGGTTCTATAACTAGTATTTTTTAATATGTGTCCTTAGGATATAAGTTAACAAAACCCTTAAACAATTAGTTGTGGAAGTGAAAAGAAAGATAACATGATTAATTAACAATAAATTTTGATGGATCAATTTGATCAGGCTTAATGAGGGTATTTTTGTAATATCTAAGAAAATAAATAAAAATATTTTACCTAAAGTACCCTTTATTGAAAGTTATACCATTTCTCATAAACAATAAATATGTAAGGGTGAAAATATCATTTTCAATTGATTTATAGAGCAATAAATATTTTTTTTATAAAATTTAGAGAGTAATAAGTGTTTTGAGTTGGATCAAATTAATCAATTTAACATTACTCATTAATTAATAGGGATTATATTAAATCGATCTCACTACATCTGACTTAGTCACCAAAAGGAATGCTGCATGTGCTTGATCTAGTATCATCAATTATTTAATTTGGGCTAAAAGAATGTAATCTCCGATGCTATCATCTAGTTTTTACTACGACATAACATTATTTTATAATTATTTATAAAAAGTAAAAAATAAAAATTACTCTTACTGTAACTGATTGAAGGTAAAAAATAAAAATAAAAATTAACGGTAAATAACGTGGATGAAAAATATCTTTTAGGTGACCCTATAGAAGTAGAGGATCACGTGGAGGATGTCTTCCCAACTAAATGACACATCATCTCCACCTCAACATTACATGTTTGCATTGAAGAGGATTTTTTTGGAAAAAAAATTATCTTTCTTACGTGTCTAGCATTTTTTACTAGATAGATGATTGCATTGGAGAAACTCTAATACTGGTAAGGATTGTTTCAATTCTTGTAATCCTTTATTTAGGGAGGGTGAATGGCAGATTGGATCCTTTATTCCAAAATGGTATTTCATCTCCTATTCTAACCGTTGGATGTGCGCCACATGTGCATGTGAATAAACAACATTAATTACCCCGTACTTTTTATACACATGTGGCGCACATTCAACGGTTGGAATAAGAGATGGAACATCATTTTGAAATAGAGGATCCAATTTGGGTGAACGTACGTTAAAAAACTTTTTCTTATAATTTCTCAATTAGTATTGATTTTACTTTTCGCTTATTTAAAAAGATAAAGATTCAAAATCATAATCCAATAGAGCCTTCCTTTTATAACATCATCAATGTTAATTCTTATTAGGTTTTTAGATTTACACTACAAAAGTAGATGTCTTCCTCCCCATCAAACTCAAGCGAATGATTGGAGTATTTGATTCATTGAACTTTATTAATTATTAAATCAATCCAGTCTCATTTATAAACTTAATATCGACCAGGAAAGATTTGACACCAAATAACTCATTACCTAAGTTAATTAAACATGAATGTATTTAGTACAACATAGTAAGCCATGGAAGAGAAATTCATATAATTGAACAATTAGTAGTTAGAAGTGAGAGAAAGATAAACATGATCAATGAATAGGGTTTAGATTAATAGATTTGTCACTCTTATCTTTCTTACATAGTCACCGAATGACATGTTCCACGTGCGTGCGTGCGTGCATGCTTTGATCTAAAATCATCAACGACAACATTGATGTCATTACTCCCCATTTCCCAAGAAATTTTCAACTATAAATAGGAGGTGGGAAGGCCTAGTCAAATCACAAACCAAATCCCTCTATCTCACTCCTTCCTCCATCAAAACTATAGTAGTAATAATATCATCACAATGTTTAAGCCTATCCCAATCCATACCCTCGTGCCGGTGCTCAAGCCGTTTGTCGTCGGCGTCGGCAATGTTAAAGCAAACATCACCGTCCTTCAGTCCATTACTGGCACACTCACTAACATAGGGGTAGGCCAAGTTCTTGATAATGTTAACGATGTACTTGGTCTCTCCTTCACACTGGAACTCGTTGCTGCCGAGCTCGATTCTGGTACGTATTTTTATTTATTATGGGCATCACTAAAAGTAGAATATTTTGTGGGGCTATTTTTGTTTTAGCAGCAATGTTAACAACTTCCTAGTGACAAAGTACACAGACATAAGTGGAAATAATTATTCGGAAAAAATGTTACGGCAGATCATTTTGTTGATGTGATATGACGTTTTATATATTTTTTTCGATATGCAATAGCTTTGATGAGGCATAATCATCTGGGTTTATTCGATCGACGAGCACCTTACAGGAGTCTCCCCGCACCATGGCTGTGAATTTTTGCTCTCCCATACATCCTGAAACTGATGTTGATACAAACTAAGTTTCGAACCCTTAACTTCTAGGATATAATCTTTGGGCAAGGGACATGAGTACCAACTGAGCTACACTTCAAACAAAATTTTGGCTTCACCACTGAAGACACTCCATATATGCATATTTCACATATATACGATGATTTCTTGATTTTACAGTTAAATAATGTGTTAGTTGATATATGAAGTAGGAATATAATTCTTTTCTTGGAAGCAGCCGGAGCTCTGAAGAAAACAGTCAAGGCGAAAGCGAGCTTTGATCACCAAGTCAATTTTAAGGAGCTAAAGTATGTTTGTAGATTTAACGTTCCGGAGGGTTTTGGGGAGCTTGGAGCTGTGTTAGTGCAGAACGATCTCCGAACTGAGGTTTTCATCAAGGACATTGTGATCGCTGACACCCTCACCATCAGCTGTGAGTCTTTTGTTCATTCCAAGTATGATAACTCCGAGAAGAGAGTTTTCTTCACCAGCAAGGTCAGCCTCTCTCACTCTCTCTCTCTCTCTAAATTACTTGAAACTAGAACAAAAATGGAGTAAATAAATTTGGTGCAACTTTCAAGGTAAGTACTCTCACTTTTAAATACCCTAAATTTGAGCGGGATGTTTATGCTTTATGGAAACTTACGCAGGTTTTCAAAAGTGAGATTGTAATGATCAAATTGCCTCTTTTCTAACAGTTTCTCTCTCGTTTTGAGACAAGCACTTAATCTTACGGGCATCAAAAAGTTATAAAATTTTGGTCACAATTATTATTATTTTTTTTTGTGATGTGCTGATTGGTTAATTATTCCATTATTATTTAATCTCGGATCCTACAAACTATAAAGCCAATCAATATCTGCCATTGCCAACAAGGATGTTATAGACAAAATTTTTGTGCCCCTGACATTGTTCCTTCTAATTTTCGACACGCATGATGCAAATTATTTTTTTTTCTGGGTATTTGCTGTGGAACAGTCATACCTACCTTCGAAAACACCAAGCGGGCTAAACTTGCTAAGAGAGAAAGAGCTGACGATTCTTCGAGGTAATGGCCAAGGAAAGCGCAAGGACTTTGAACGGATTTACGATTACGATGTCTATAATGACCTAGCCATGCCCGAACTGGGATGGAATAGACCCGTCTTGGGTGGAAAGAAACATCCCTACCCTCGACGTTGCAGAACTGGTCGCCCCATGAACAAGAAAGGTCCGTACCATTGTGATAACTGAATGAAATATGTACGCAAAATGTTCTTGTTTGATAGTTTATAACAGTGATACACTTAAGACTAATTATGGACTTCGAAAACAACAGATCCAAATACAGAGTGTAGGGTTAGCACCGACGTTCTGTTTTATGTTCCAAGGGATGAGGATTTTTCGGCAATAAAAGAGGTAAACTTTGGAGCAAGGGGATTGTACTCGGTGATGCATGCAGTGGTGCCGGCATTAGAAGCAGTCATGGTTGACAGGCATGCCGGATTTCCCTACTTCACGGAAATCGACTTGCTTTACAATGAAGGTGTACATGTGCCACCCCTGAAAGGTGGTCTTCTTACAGCTCTACCTCGACTCGTCAAAACTGCCTCTGATGCTAAAAACAATGTTTTGCGCTTTGAGACCCCCGAAACCATCGACAGTAAGCAAACTACATTAACACTTGTTTTTCGGTATGTGCTAATTAATTTGTTTTCTGCCGATCTTTTGTATGCTTTTATTTGATTGTGTCTTTGGTATATATATATACAACTGCAGGGGACAAATTTTCTTGGTTTAGAGATGAGGAATTTTGTCGGCAAATGCTTGCTGGTCTCAATCCATGTTGCATAGAGTTGGTCACGGTAATGCTATATTGTCATAACCACTAGAACTTTTTAATGAGGCATCATCATATATTTGTAAAATTTAGTTCTAATTAGCATGCATTTCTACAGGAATGGCCATTGATGAGTAAACTCGACCCTGCAATTTATGGACCGCCTGAGTCAGGAATCACCAAGGAGATAGTTGAGCACGAGATTAGAGGTTTCATGACGCTTGAAGAGGTAACACGAAACTCATTAAAAATAAATCGTAGTATGATCTTGTTTGCCCTCTACCATAATAAAAATTAATGACGTGAAATATGTTATATGTAATTGCAGGCCTTAGAGCAGAAGAAACTATTCCTTTTGGACTACCATGATTTGTTCTTACCATATGTGAATAAAGTGCGAGAGATTGAAAGAACAACTTTGTACGGATCGAGAACACTAATGTTTTTAACTCCTGCTGGAACCCTGCGACCTCTAGCCATCGAGTTAACCAGGCCACCTGGGAATGGGAAGCCACAATGGAAGCACGTTTACACACCGACTTGGGATGGAACGGGCCATTGGCTTTGGAGGTTTGCCAAGGCTCATGTCCTTGCTCTTGATTCTGGTTATCACCAGCTAATTAGTCACTGGTAAGATAATATATGTATGTTGTGCATATTAGTTAGAAAAAAATATATTATTGTGTCGTAATTTAATTCCGGGATCAATATCTGGTTTCATTTACTTATACGATTATTTATTATTGCAGGCTACGAACTCATTGTGTAACAGAGCCTTACGTAATTGCTACTAATCGACAACTTAGCCAAATGCACCCAATTTACAGACTATTAAGTCCACATCTCCGCTACACTATGATGATTAACTCCTTGGCTCGACTTCTCCTTGTTAATGGCAATGGAATTATAGAGTCAACCTTCTCTCCTCGCGAGTACTGCATGGAGCTTTCCTCTGAGGTCTATAAGGCTAAATGGCGTTTTGACCACGAAGCACTTCCTGCAGACCTAATTAGCAGGTAAAGTCAAGAAACTTTTCATATAAAGAAATTCTATTAAGGTCTCCTCCTCCTCTTCCTACCCCTACCTTATTTTATCTCTTAAAGTTTCATTCACCAAATTTGATTGACAGGGGAATGGCTGTTGAAGATCCAAAGGCACCACATGGCCTGAAACTAGCAATTGAAGACTATCCTTTTGCTAATGACGGCCTTATTCTCTGGGATGCCATCAAACAGTGGGTTTGTGACTATGTTAGCTATTACTATCCTGAAGCTGAATGCGTAAATAATGACAAAGAGCTACAAGCATGGTGGACAGAAATTAGAACGGTTGGGCATGGAGACTTGAAGGATGAACCATGGTGGCCTACGCTCACAACTCCAGATGATTTAATCAATATTCTCTCAACAATCATTTGGGTAACCTCAGCTCACCATTCTGCTGTTAACTTTGGTCAATATGATTTTGCTGGTTATTTTCCGAATAGGCCAACCATCTGTAGAACTAATATGCCTGATGAGGATCCAACTGACGATGACTGGCAACGTTTCCTGAAAAGGCCCGAGGATCTACTTATGACATGCTTCCCTTCAAAACTTCAAGCTACTATAGTGATGTCTGTTTTAGACGTGTTGTCGAGTCACTCTCCGGATGAGGAGTATATTGGGCAGATGATGGAGCCATCATGGGAGGAAGATCCAAATATAAAGGGTGCATTTGAAAGATTTACTTCGAGGCTGAAGGAGCTTGATGCTACCATTGATAAAAGGAATACCAACAGCAATCTGAAGAACAGACATGGGGCGGGGGTTGTTCCATACACGCTTCTAAAACCATTTTCTTCTGAGGCAGGGGTGACTCTAAGGGGGGTTCCAAATAGTATTTCAATATGAAGCTATTGAAGAATTCAAGCTTGCCTACCAACGAGTTTGCGTGTGTTGTTTCCTCCAAAAATAAGTTAGTCCGATAATAATGCCTTTGCTCCGGAATCTTGATCATTACCTCCTGGCCACTATTGCTGGAGCAAAGAAAATAATAGATGCTCTCAACGTACGCATAGTAGAGAGTTCTGAACGTTTTCTGGTGTTTTGGTTATTGATGTATTTGGGCTGTTTTTCCTTGATTCTTAGTAATATATTCGGGTGTTGTGCTTCGCTTATGGGCATTTATGCATTAAACTAATAATGCTTTTGGCTTTGGGTGTTGGTTTCACTACCTTTCCATCTCATGTTTTGAATACCTAATGTCACTCTATCTATCAGTGTCCCTGTAAATCTTAGCATTCCCACGACATTAAAATGACATGGGCATCCAAACTGTGCTAGCTAGGATTGTTGATGAAAACTAAAAAAAAAAAAAGGCTAACATTCGATTGTAAACTTTCTTAAGGAAAATCAGATAGGCCGGCGCGCATAATGACTGTCAATTGATGTTTGGCCCAAACTTGTTTGTACGGGAGGTTTATTAATATCTCTATGTATAGACGGGTCACACGTACGTGTGTAGTGTTAATATAAAGACCCATAAAAATTATAGTAACAGTATATCACAAAATAAACCTAAAATAGGGGTCCATGACTTTCTTCAAATTGTTTCACGAGTATATATTTAAAAAGAAAAACACGTTTTTTAAGTTTAGCAAATGTAGAAGTCAGACAAGGGGGGCCTACCAATTCCAAATCACAAATCCCCACGTGTAATTTGCGGCCGCTGTTGTAATTGACCCAAATTTGAGTTCATGCCCCTCTGGTTTTATCATGTCTCACTGTCGCTCGATTTGTTAGATTTTACTCACAATTTGTTACGTATTTAACACAACTAAAGACTTTATTTATGACCATTGAATTGAATAAACAAATGAAGCTGTAACCTGACGTTTACTTTCACCTTTATGTGTGTGTGTGTGTTCTTTTTTTTTTTCTTCATTATATATCAATACTTCTTAGAACAATTGTTTTGACCATGAATAACAATTCTCAATTTTCTTATCAACCCCTGATATTGACAAAATTGATTACCTATTGTGACTAGAGCTGTTAAAGCGGGCTGGCGGTGCGGGTCAGCCCGCGGACTTTATAAACCCACTATTTGGTGGTGTGGTGTGGGCTAGCTCGTTAAGTGGACGGGCCTAAAATGTGTTAACCCAATTCAAATCATCGCGGGTTGTGGGTAAAACGGGTCAGCCCATAAAAAAATAATACATTAATTTAAAATTTAATATAATTATTATTAAGCTAAAAATTTGACATTTTGATATAAATATTATATATAAAGCCCAAAAATTAATGAAAGTCTTCCCAAATAAAACTTTAAATTAATACAATACACAGAGAAGAACATTAAATTAATGAAAGTCTTCCCAAATAAAAATGAGAGCTGCTGTTGAATTTGCAAGGGATTAGTATTAAGGAAAAAAATGAATTGACTTCTTATGCTCACAAGATGTGAGTTTTGCCTAAGTTTTTTTTTATTTTAAAATTTTCATTTTTACCCTTGCTCCTTAGATTGGCGGGCCAACCTGCCCCAACCCGGACCGGACCGCCTTGGCCGGCAACCCGCGCGGGTTCAGTGTCCGTTTGACCCCGTTTATAAATGGTCCCATATTTTGCCAACCCAACCTGCCTATTTTGTGTGGCGGTCCGAGCTGGCCCAACGAGTTAAAACCATTTTGACAGCTCTAATTGTGACCTTGTAGAGGCCACCAATGGTGAGGATCCGAAATCCACAAAGATCGCAATCACTTTTTCCCCTTCACCTTTGTTCAACAGAATTGGCACTGTTGGAGAAGAAACTCAGCTCAACTCAACCTCAATCTCAATTACTTGAGAATAGTTACATAAATTCCTTTTCACTATTCAATTCGGTTCATTGCAATGTTGTTGTCACATAAGCCACATTCATTTATATCTTTTTATTACTAATGTTCGTGTTAGTTTGGTATTTTCCTACCTCAAACCTGGTCGTGTCGCACCTAGAGTTATCATACCTCTACATAGCTAATCTTAACCCAAGTAGCCTAACAACTAGCATAAAATTCTGCAATGAACATTGTTAGAAATTGGTTTCATAATTGGTGTTTGACCAATATTTGACCAAGTTTCTAGTTTTGTACTATTTATTAAAAATGAAAATAAGTTGCAAAATTAAAATTTATGTTTCGAGTAGATTAAGTTAGTATATTTATTATCTCAAACCAATTTTGGGTGAATGAAATATTAATGATTAAAATATGCAACTTAACATTGGTAATTGAAGAGTTATGTGAATATGAAAAGTCATCTCTCACATTGAATAAAAAAGATGATTAAATGCACTTTATTAATTGGCCTACTCTAGGAGGAAGCATTCAAGTGGTCTCCTCCAAGGTTCAACTTGGTGATGTCTCTTGGGCTAGCCTTTGGCTAGCACAAGCAGCTGCGAGGATGGGCACAAGTCGCAATGGTCGCAATGGGTCCACTGGATCGCGCTCACACGATCAGGTGTGATTCGACAGTCCAGATTCGCCAGATTCAAAAATGTGCCTATTCGCGGAAAGGCACCACAGCTCTTCAGTATATATAAATAGACCCCCCGGATTGGTAGTTCCTTACACCGAAATCCTGAGCATTTACTCTGTTAGTCAGAATTGTCATATTGTTGCATATATTTCCTTCTCGAGTCTTAGAAGTTCTGAAACGCCGATCAAGTTCGTCGGAATCTGTGTATTGAAGTGCTACCTACGCTGATTGAAAAGTCGTTGCATCTTAGGGACGATTGCTTATATATAAATAGACCCCCCGGATTGGCAGTTCCTTACACCAAAATCCTGAGCATGAAACGCTAATCAAGTTCGTCGGAATCTGTGTATTGAAGTGCTACCTACGCTGATTGAAAAGTTGTTGCATCTTAGGGACGATTGCCAAGAACCGTTAGCACTTGTACGGGACAATTTCGTCTTGCGGAGATTGTGTCCAACACAAGCCTCGACTTCTATTAATGTAAATTGTAATTTAATTCTGTTTCATCTCCTTTCTTCTATTGTAATTTTTTATTTCCGAGAAAACCAAAGTAAAGTACCTTACAATCGTAAGACGAAAATTTTGTTTTCTTGAAAATGGCAATCGAAACAACGGTTACTCCAGCTTCTACTTTTGCTACTCCTGCTCCTGCTCCCACTCACCCTGCACACGGTGAGAAATCGGCCAAGTTTACAGGTACGGATTTTAAGCAATGGCAACCCAAAATGCTCTTCTACCTCACAACTCTCAGTCTGCAAAGGTTCTTGAAAGAGGACCCCCTACAGTTGCAGAAAATGATACGGATACGCAAAAGCATATTGCTGCCGATGCTTGGAATCACAACGGCTTTCTGTGCAGGAACTATATCCTGAACAGATTGGAAGATGAACTCTACTGTGTTTACTGTGGAATCAAAACTTCCAGAGTTATGTAACTCTTTGGAAAAAAAAAGTATAAAATAGAAGATGCTAGGTCAAAGAAATTTGTCATTGACAAATTTCTTGATTATTAGATGGTTGACTCCAAATCAGTGGAATGTCAAGTACGAGAGATTCAGATCATACTTCACGGTTTGGCAGCTGAAGGGATGATACTAAATGAATCTTTCCAAGTGGCTGCTATTATTGAGAAATTGCCGCCTATGTGGAAAGACTTTAAGAACTACCTCAAGCACAAACGAAAAGAAATAGGGCTCGAATATTTGATAGTTCGACTTCAGATTGAGGAAGGCAACCACAAAACTGAAGGAAAGTCCAACAAGGCTGGAATGGAAGCTAAAGTCTATATTGCTGAATCAAGTACCAGTAACCAAAGGAAGCACCCTGGAAATGCCAAATAAAGAATTGCGAAGAAGTTCAAGGGAGATTGCTACAACTGTGGTAAACCTAATCACATGGCTAAGGATTGTCGACTTCCGAAGAAGGACAAACAGAAAGGCAAACAAAATCATGCCAATGTGATAGAGGACGATAATATGCTCGATCTCACTGCAGTAGTGTTTGAAGCCAACATTGCAAAGTTGGAAGAAAACCTAAGAGAATGGTGGATAGATACTAGAGCTACCCGCCACATTTGTGCTGATAAGGAAGCTTTCTCATCCTACACTCCTATAAGTGAAAGAAAATTGTTTATGGGAAACTCCTCGAATTCCAACGTCGTAGGACTTGGGAAGGTTGTGCTGAAGATGACCTCAGGCAAAGAGTTGACGCTCGTGGATGTGCTGCATGTCCCAGACATCCGCAAGAACCTGGTTTCCAGCCCCTTAATAAGTAAGGACGGATTTAGACTAGTTTTTGAGTCTGATAAATTTGTATTGACCAAAAATGGTCTGTTTATTGGGAAAGGGTACCTTGATAAAGGACTCTTTAAAATGAATATAATGAACGTTTACCGCCCTGAGGCGAAGAATAAAGATGTTTCTTATGTTTACTTGTTGGATAGTTCTAATTTATGGCATGATAGATTATGACACGTAAATTTTAACACAATTAAGAAGTTGGTGAATCAAAATTTAATACCTATGTCTAAAATCGATTTACATGACAAGTGTGAAATTTGCGTTGAAGCGAAAATGACTAAGTCACCATTTCCTTCAGTAATAAGAAATACGACACCTCTTGAATTAATTCACACCGATATTTGTGATTTAAAATTTGTGCAAACTCGGGTGGGAAAAAGTATTTTATTACATTTATTGACGATTGCACAAGATATTGTTATGTTTATCTTTTGAAAAGTAAAGATGAAGCTTTAGAAGCTTTTAAAACTTATAAGAATGAAGTTAAGAATCAACTTAATTTAAAAATTAAAAGGATTCGAAGTGATAGAGGTGGAGAATATGTTGCTCCGTTTGAAGACATATGTTGGGAATGTGGCATAATTTATCAAACGACGACCCCGTACTCACCTCAATCAAATGGAGTTGCTGAACGCAAGAATCGTACTCTTAAAGAGATGATGAATGCGATGTTGATAAGTTCGAGCTTACCCCAAAACTTGTGGGGGGAAGCCATTCTTTTAGCAAACTATATTCTTAATAAGTTACCACACAAAGGTAAAGATAAGACTCCATATATATGAGTTATGGAACGGTCGACAGTCATCTTATAAATACCTTAAAGTGTGGGGGTGCCTGGCTAAGGTTGACATACCTAAGCCTAAACAAGTCAGAATCGGACCTAAAACGATTGACTGCATTTTCATTGGATACGCAAGCAATAGTAGTACATATCGGTTTATAGTGCACAAATTAGAAATTCTTGACATGACTGAAGGAATGACGATAGAATCAAGGAATGCGGTATTCTTCGAAAATATATTTCCTTGCAGCGAAAAGAAAGAAGCAAGTTCTAGTTAAAGAACTTATGAGAATGCAAACGGTTTATCTCAAGAAGAAGAAGAACTGAGGCGCAGTAAATGGACAAGAGTTACTAAATCTTTTGGTCCTGATTTTCTATCTTACATGATAGAAAACGAACCTAGAACTGTTCAAGAAGCTTTATCCAGTCCAGATGCTCCGTTATGGAAAGAAGCTATAAACAGTGAAATAGAATCCATAATGCACAATAATACTTGGGAGTTGGTTGATCTCCCTTCAGGATACAAACTGTTGGGATACAAATGGATCCTTAAAAGGAAGTATAAGGCAGATGAATCTATCGACAAGTTTAAAGCCCGGCTGGTATCCAAAGAAGAATGTCCTATGTGATTTCTCTTATATATTTCAAGAAGTAGCTTTGACCAAGGCAAAGTAAGAACTGGAAAAGAGCAATTTCCCAAATCGAGTATAGTACTTAGAATGATAACATATGATAAAGATAAATGTTTGACAATCATACATACCTTGATTGTATTTATCTGGACGTTGTATCGACGGAAGGATCAAATTACATGTTAATTGAAATACAATCCAAAGCCATATTCATTATATTTGAGTAAACATGATATTCAGCTATGCATCACTCATGTTCATAAAATTAGAAATTACTTTAATTGTAGAGTAGCGCTATTAACATCCACAAATTCTCTTAATACACCCTCATCTTTTATTACAAAAATAACATCAATTAAAAAGACGTTTTGCCCTTAGTTCTTCTAAATACATTCTCTTTATCTTTTATGAGCACATCCCAAAACCTCCTAATACATCAAATCTTCTTTACACTTACCTGTCTCCTTTCTTCTTCTTCTTCTTCTCTACAACGGTTCATATGAATACGAAAAAGAAGAATAATTTTCTGACTCAATTTTCTTTCATAATCTGTCCCTCCACTCATGCGTTTTGACTCAGTTTCATTTCTTTCTTTCTAGAAAAAGAAGATATAACTACGTACTTTCACTTTTGGGTTTAAAACAACTTCTCAAGCAACTCACTTCTCAATCTGGCCAGAAGATCAAAGCTATTGGGATTTCTTTCCGTGTCTCACTCTCTCTCCCGTATATGAAAGATGAAGCTAGGGATTCAAGAATGGTTAGGTTGATTCATTCTCCGATGCAGACCAAACTTTGGGATCTTTCACTCCATAGCCAATCAGGTCCCGCACTCACGGTGAACTCTCGGTGACAGCTATTCTCTTCTCCAAGCAGTTCTCACTGTGAAGTGAAAAAAACTTCTCTGGGCTGTTGAACAAAGAGAAAGGAAATGGGTAGGAAGAAATTGATATATGATCATGCCAAAAACTGTTCTGATGACCACGTCAAGTCCACGTGTACAATCTAGTGATTGGTAGGATGCCCCGATTCTCAACAGGTAAGTGTTGAAGGAACTTGTCTGCTAGTTGATACTTGAGATGTCAAAGAAGTCACCGTTAAGGAGCCAGACGTGGTTCGGCTAAAGCCCTCCGGTGTGAGTGTAAGTATAGAGGGGATGAAATATACTCTCCAGTCAGTTTTCAGGCTAATTCTTGGGAGTAAATACACAATTAGTTTTGAGAGATTTTGGTAGTTGAGGAGTAGTAAATGCAGCATAGGCCATAAATGAAGGCAATCACCTTGTATTTATATTGAGGGAATGCTGATATTATGCAAGTGGGGATGCCACATGTCAGCTCGGGATTGGCGAGGAAATATCCATTAATGTCCATTTATGACCGTCGTCAAACCCATTGATGAGAATTTATGGAAAAGTGATGCCTTGCAAGGGAAGATTCGTCTCTTCCTATGAATCTGTGCAGATCTTCCATCCGTACATCCAACTAGGAGGTAGGTTATTGTAAACCAATGAGATGCCTGTCAGTGGTTCCCGGGATGACGTCGGAGTAATTGACATTAAATGTGGCAGCTATTGTTGACTTTTAACTATTTTCAGGGTGAGCGACCTCGGGGTCATGACTAGGTAGCTCGGGCTATGATTTCTGCGAGCTAAGGCACTAGATAGCGATGAGATGACAAGTCACCCAAGTTCGCGGGAAAGCTCGGGATGTTGTGGAGCTTGCGTAAGAGTGATGCCCGAGTTAGGGGTGGAGCTCGGGATAAGGTGGGATGGCTCCGAGCTCTAGGTCAGCACGCCCACGTGTCATCTATCTCTTCTGCCACGTGGTGGCGAGATACTTTGGTATCTTCAATATACTTTCAAGAAGGGTAAAATAGGGTATATATGGGGGTGTATTTAGTATTGGGATTAGTTAAAAATGGCGTGTATGTAAAAGGTGTGTGTATTAAGAAGATTTGAGGGTGTTAATAACGTCACTCTTAATTTTAATGCTAATTAAATTGCCATTATTTGCTCTGCCATAATTTCTTGAACCTAAGGGGTTCCACGTAATGCTGTCAATGAAACGAATTTTGATCCGAATCCGATCCGAGTGCGATGTTGTTTTTAAGACGTGGATTGAGTTTTTAAATCTTGACCGTGGCCTTATCTACAACAATAGGAACAATATTTGGGAAATCGCTCTGCATTAATAGTTCCCACGCGAGTATGGATCGACTATATATGGTAGGAATCACATAGCTTATACAGCAAAAAGAACGCAACTTTCACAACTTTGCAGCTTAAAATATACACACTCCTTCAAGCCTCATAGATACTGAGTATCACTCATATTCAATAAACTCGGTATATATATAGAAAAAGACAATTACTCAAGCCTGCTCAAGCATCCAAGAGATATCTAAAAGAATCAAGCTGTCAACAATTTACATCTCGCTTTTATTAGAGTACTAGCTAGAGTCATTTCACATAAGCATTCTACTTTCTTGTGTCATTTCACATAAGCATTCTACTTTCTTGTGTTTACCTTGTGTAAAGTGTTCTCGTTGGCGAGTCAACTAGTAGGAAAAATTCAAGAACTTTTCTATTCAATAATCTTTATAATAAAGAAAATTATAGTAGATTATTGTCTCATCAAGTCAAAAGGTTGTGAGGATAGTAGATGTAGGATAAAAGGTCTACCACTATAAATCATTGTGCCAATATCTCTATCCCTTACTCTTTACTTTCACTACATATTATTTAGCTGTTTATCTGTGAATGTTTGTTTGCTTATCTCTAACAGCTAACATTTTCTCATATCAAACTCGTAGTTGACACTTGAACAAAACAAGATCATAACTTGTTTTGAACTCTTCTAATCACTTTGCAAAATACAAATTCCGCTGTACAAACTCAACATAATCAAGCTTAACTGTTTTACTATCAAACTGTTCGTGACAAAACAATTTTTCTGTGATTAAGTGTTATAATCTGTCATTCTTTATTTACAAAGGAGTATAGATTTTAGTTAAAAAGAGACCCTCACACAAACAATCATTTACCCATTTCATTTATATATTTTCTTGTCGATCTGCAATCAAAAATGTATTTTATATTTCTGTGATTTTTTTCACTCTATTTGCGAAAGGTCGAGAAGCACATTAGAAGTTTGAAATTCTGTATTTGCACAGTTGTATCAATCTATATTTGTTTATAAAAAAATTGTTTGTACATTTGATTAACTAAATCGACTAATTGATTACACAAGTTTAATTAATACTTTTTGTTAACAATTTTAATGAATTTTTTATATCAATTTTCTTCTCTTAATTTTATAATATTTTTGTTGTTTTCTTTATATTATATTTTAATTTTCCTATAGAAAGAGTGAAGGACCCTGAATTAAAAGTTCGAATAATTGCGTGCCGCTCCCCTTTATGAGATTTTTAACCGCTTTAGGCCCTTATTTTTGTTTCCAACCGCTTAAGTGTATTTTAAGTGATAAATTGGTCAATTGTTCTTAAACTACTCCCGTAACAACCTAAATAACATTTTAAGCATTATGTTCCTTTAATTTTTTCCTGTAAATTACTCCTTTCATTCTAATTATTATTTACTTTTGATGAAGATCAAGTTCATGTTCAGTCCAAGGATTCCAAGAATGAAGGTCAAGATCGTGACATGTCCAAGGAATGAAGTTCTAAGGGCCATGTTGTTTTAGTTCAAGGGATTTAATTGTATTTTTCTCTTATCTTTTTATAAGTTAGTTAAGTTAATCCTTTGTATTCAAGGATTATATTTCCTTTGTATTCAAGGATTATGATTCCTTTTCCTTCTTTCTTTCTGATTTTGAATTGTGGAAATACTCCCTGGTTTCTTTGATCTAAACACAATAATCAATAACAAATCCTCTCTTCTTTAACAACTTTGCTACAGCCTTCATTTTTGTCTCTCTCAGTTTCTTTCCATGCTCAGTTCATCATAAAAAAACAAGATCAGTATAATTTTTAAAATTATTTTAAATCTTGGTATTTTTGTTTTATCAATATTGTTCGTCAATCGCTGAATACTGGCACAACGAAACAGGGATCGACCTTTTTAGAAGTGACAAAAGAAAGTAACAACCTTTTTAGAAGTGTCTTGGAGAGTTCATTTAATCTTAATTCCCTAATATTCACAACATATTGTGCATTAAAAATAAAAGTTGTCAATCGCGATGCATGAAAACAGTACTTATTTAGTACAATTTTGTGCATCGCGATGCACACTTTTGATGCATCGCAAGTTTAATGTTGTGCACCGTGGTGCACAAAAATAATACCGTTTAGTACAATTTTGTGTATCGCGATGCACACTTTGATGCATCAAAAGTGTAATATTGTGCATTAATACTGTATTGTGCATCGCGATGCACAAAAAAAATACTTTTTAGTACAATTTTGTGCATCACGATGCACACTTTGATTTATCGCAAGTGTAATGTTAGACATTAGTACTGTTTTGTGAATCGCGATGCAAGTGTAATGTTTGTGCATCACGATGCACAAAAATAATCCTTTTTATTACAATTTTGTATATCGCGATGTACACTTTAATGATTGCAAAGTTAACTGGTAGTAAAGTTGTAAATAAAATAGAAGTTAGCTAGTCAGTCATTGTCGGCCGATAACAAAGTTGTAAATAGAATAAAAGTTAGTTAGTCAGTCATTGTGTTAGTCGATGGCAAAGTTGTAAATTAAATAGAAGTTAGTTAGTTAATTATTGTTTAGTAGAATACAACTGTTTGAGAGTTAGTCAGTTAGAGTGTGGCGTAACAATTTGTCTATTGCGATGCATAGCGTAACTGTTCCATGTTTTTTAAGGGTATAAATGATATTTCGCAATAAAAGTATTATTTTTCGGTTTAAAATAATTATATGAGACTAAAGCGATTAAAAAAAATTAATGAAAAGATACCGGCCCGAATATCAGCTTTAAAAGTTTGTTCTAAGGCCCTGAATAACACATGAACGGCCCTATTAGTAATAAAGGAACGAGTGGATGCCACAATTATAACATTTTCTTTCTTAGCTTTAATTTTTTGATAATCATGAAAATGATGTAAATAATGATAGTTTTCATATTTTATAGTCTTTTTTATAACACGAGAACGTTAAGAAAATGGGGGTATAAATGTCTATTAATGATATACAAACTTTAATTGGATATAAGCTCCAACCACATTTAGTGAAAGTACTAGTATGTTATAATTTGCCAACAAAGCACATAATACAGCAGGTTGGCACGTTTCCCAAGCCACGGATTTGTACAATTCGATTCGCATCACAATTTTTCGGTTCCACCAACCAAACCCCCTTTCTTTAGTTTAAACAATGAGAAATCACATAGCTATTCCATTCCACATTTTTAGGCCAAAATACGAAAAATACCCCAAAGTATCAATCAAATTCCAAAGTCTCCCTGGCCTAAGGTTTGCCCCATAATCCCATCTGATATTGCCAATTTTCTCATTTAGCCCCCTGGCTGTGATGATCGTTAAAAAGTTAATATTTTTCATCATGTGCCTTGCACGTGGTTGGGGGGGGGACAATTAGGTCATTTCCTTATATATACAGAACACCACTAAATAAAAGGGGTCAAAGTGTTAAAAAAAATTACTTATTTTTTTTTAGAAAACAAAAATATTAAAAAAAAAAAAACCATAGTGCTCTCTATATCTCTTCCCAAACCCGAGCGTCGCATTGGGTGAGAGAAGGCACTGGGTTTGCCGGTGATGAGGGAGGCAACCGGAGTGATGTCGAGCTCGGCAAGGGATTGCGATGGAGTGAGAGCGAAAGGTCGTTCTCGATGTGGGTTCGTCGGCAATGAGGTTGATGACCCGATTTAGGCGAGCCAAGGCCGTAGACAAAAAGGACGCACAGAGGCACTGGTGACGCCGAATTTGAAGACGGCCAGAGACGGACGACTCGCAATTAGAGGTAGCGGCAGAGGACCTTAGCCGGAGAAGGATGAGGTTGTGGCCGGTTGAACAGGATGCTGATCAAAGGTTAGAGATGAAGGGTACGATGGAGCTTGGTCGAGTTCTTTCTTGGGACGAGCTGGAGTATAGAGAGGGAAGGGGAGAGTTCACTTGCAGAGGAGAGGGATTTTAAGATTTTAATTGACATCTTTTAATTTTCCTTTTCAATTTAAAGACTTCAAACCTAGGTAGTCAGTTTTATGCTTCCATCAAATGATTAGGGACAATTTTAATCCATTTTGTAGTAAATTCTTGTTCATATTTAAAAATATTTGACTGAGAGACACCAACGGCCAATTTTATTAAAGAACATTCAACAGTGGTATAAAGGCGAGTTATCCAAGAAGCTTCGAAATGATATTACCACCCATGAACCAGCAAGCCCGTCCCATGCTAATTAGTTATGAGTTGAAACCAAAATCTCCAAAGATGGAGCAGAACGCTAGATTTAGTGGGTAACATTCTCTCTCAGCTTCCTAACTTTGACACTTTGACCCACTTTATTTAGTAGTGTTCTTTATATATGAGGAAGTGACCTGATTGCCCCCGCACGTGCAAGGCACATGATGAAAAACGTTAACTTTCTAACGACCATCACGACCAGGGGCTAACTTGAAAAATTTACAACATCAGATGGGGTTATGGGGCAAACCCTTAGGCTGGAGGGGGGACTTTGGCATTTGATATATACTTTGGGAGGTTTTTCATATTTTGGCAACATTTTTATTACGTGAAAAATAAAAAGATCCTTCAAAAAAAGCAAAAGTAAAACAAAAGAAAATTAAATGATGTTAGCAAGTTAAAAACTTTGTTACTAAATGCTAACTACTAAAAATTAATTAGGTGCTTTGATATCAATAATTCATTTCTTAGCTCACCACTAACTCAACAAGCACTGCAAGTCGATGTACGGTCTCTCACTAATATTTTAACCTTCCTCATACAACAAGGCTCCCCAATCCAACAATTTCTAATACTCTTAATAAATCCATATCTTTTTAAGCAATCATCTATTTAATAAAAAAAAATTTCAATGCAAATCTCTTATGCTGAGATGGAGAAGATGTGACATTCAGTTGGTAAGACATCCTCTACGTGATCCTCTACTTCTAGTGGATCACCTATATGAGATTTTTTCATCTACGTCATTTATCGTTAGTTTAATTTTATTTTTTTACACTCAATTAGTTACTATATGGAGTAATTATTTTTTTAATTACTAATAAAAAACAAGCATATCTGAAAGAATGTTCTAAAACGAGTCTTGCATTGGAGAACGCTTAGAAAGATGAATCTCTATCTTTTGAATTTTTTGCCATATACAAAAGATGTTTCCTTGGTATACCACATAGGAAAGAATAAATAATAGCATTGAAGATGCTCTTAATAAAACTTAAGGAAAATTCATGGGCAAAGAACCCCCCGCCCCTTATTTTGTTGTTGTTGTTGATGTTCTAAGGGGGCGTGGGAAGGGATCAAAACTGACACCTCACACTTTATGAAGCCCCTGCTGTACTACTATACCTCCCATTAAAAACAAGAAAACCCCATTTCACTAGTCTATTTTTGATCTCAAACACACCCTAAGAAGAATTATATTGAGCGTGCCTCATATAATTTAATTCCGTGAACAAGGAATGATTCGGTGAAAAGTATGAGGAGGTTGAAACGACGTTACAATCAAACTGGAGAAATCAAATCCATTTACAAGACACGTTCATACAATTCATTCATTTTTATTTTATATAGGCTAAAATATGAATTATCCCCCAATGTTTTCACCAAATCCCAAAGTGCCCCCCCACATAAGGTTTGCCCCAACAACTCGTCTGACATTTTCAATTTTCCCAGTTAGCCTCTTGGCCGTCCACAACGTTAGAAAATTAATGTTTTTGCATCACGTGCCATGCACGAGGGGGGCAATTGGGTCTTTTACCATATATGTAAAACAAACACTAAATAAAGGGGTGCAAAGTGTCCAAAGTCAAAGTATCAAAAATAAAAACAAAACAATTAAACTTTTTTTTCCTTTTAATTTCATTAAACCCATTACCAAAATCCACGACCATCACCCACTGACCAAATCACCATCACCACCACCACCCACTACAAGCATCTCACCACCCCGACTATTCCCACTCCCTTCTTTACCCGCAACTTCACAACTCACCAACGATTCCAACTTACCTCATCTCACCACCGGCGCCCATCTTGTGTTAATTCGTTCTAAATCATGTTCTATCGTTCCTTAATGATGAAGCTCGAGATGGATGAATTTCTGAGTTTAATCGCTGCTGTAAAGAGCTTGTACCAAAGATGGAAGAATTTTCGGCAAGTACAAACAAATGGAAAGAGAAAATTGAGAAATTCAATGCTGCAATCGAGATCTATAATAGCAGTTATGATGTAGTGAAGAACAAGTTGAAGGAATTTAAATCTCGATTTGGTGAATCTAGTGACATCTTCGAGCTAATCATTTGGGCTTCTTTCTTGCGGCCTGAAAGAATGGAGGGCACAGGGTTTCGGCGATTGAACATGGGCACTTTAGTCACAGCGAAAGAACTTGGCCGGAGATGGGTATGCCGTACTGAGGAAGACCACCAGAGTATGCTGTGGGCGGAACTGAAGACGGGAGATGGACTTTGGCAGGAGAAGGCAGCCAGAGTTGATGCTAGTTGATGGATGAAATTAAAAGAAATTTTTTTTTTAATTGTTTTGTTTTTATTTTTGGTAGTGGGTGGTGGTGGTGATTTTGGTAATGGGTGGTGGTGGTGATGGTGATTTGGTCAGTGGGTGGTGGTGGTGGATTTTGGTAATGGGTTGGATGAAATTAAAAGAAAAAAAAAGTTTAATTGTTTTGTTTTTATTTTTGGTACTTTGACTTTGGACACTTTACACCCCTTTATTTAGTGTTTGTTTTACATATATGGTAAAAGACCCAATTGCCCCCCTCGTGCAAGGCACGTGATGCAAAAACGTTAATTTTCTAACGTTGTGGACGGCCAGGAGGCTAACTGGGAAAATTGGTAATGTCAGACGGGTTTCTGGGGCAAACCTTATGTGGAGGGCACTTTGAAATTTGGTGAAAACATTGGGGGGTAATTCATATTTTGGCCTTTTATATATATAGTTTTGATCAGCCAAAAAAAAAAAAAAACTTTATTAGTTTTATAGATGTTACAAAATGACAATTAAAGATCCTTTCTGGCCCGAGAATGAGATGGTCTTGATCTTGAAAAGTTCGAACCCTATTGGGTTGTTCTTAACTTTCATTTCTGAAGGAAGTTGGGTGTTAGGTAAAAAATGCTAAGAAACAAAGAAGATGCGGGTACTATACATATGAGGAAAATGATATTAGCACTATAACATATAACTGTGGTACTTAACAGTATAATATATAAAGTATTTAGTATAACAAAATATATAATTGATAAAGTACTAGAGTTAAAACTTGAAGTGCTAATAGTGATTCCGTTACTTTACGAAACATGGGAGCCACTCTTTCGGTTTGGTTTCGCAAAAGAAAATGACTTTTTTGTCCACTAAAAATGGGCTCTTGGCTAAGAGGAGCTAGGGTACTATTTGGAATTGGAACCTCTTGAAACTAGGTTTTTCTGTGATTTCTAAAGTTGGCCATAGTGAAGTTTTGTTTTTCTATTTAGTGAAGTTGAACCCTCATGAATAAGTGGTTTCGTTAATAGTGAATTTTTGGAAGGTTGCATTGCATCATTAATGAGGTATCTTTATATGATCAGTTGTGAATTATATTCTGTAAGAAATGTGAGCTTCAGACGTTGAGAAATGAGGATCATGCCCTAACTAACAAGATTCAATAAATTTAAATTTATTTTCAGTCAAAATTTAAGCAAATTGACCAAAAATGGTTTTATATATGTTTGATTATCATAACATTTTTGTGCTTTATCATCTAGCAAAATGCATGCATGTAAGAAAAAAAACTACTCCATTAGTTTTAAAACGAGTGTTTTTATTGATTTTTTTTTAATTAAGAAAGTTGACTAATATGTCATTTTAGTTGTACATATACATCATAGAGGGAAAAGTAAAATTTAATAATTTTATTCAAAAAAGAACATTGATTGTGGGACAAAAGTAAACTCCATTTAAATCTTCTTCGACTGGCGCTAAATGCACCCTATACGCTAAATGCGCCTTTTCCCGCGAAATTACTACCTTATCCTTGAATGTGTATATTTTTGATATATTTTGTGTAAAATTTTTTTACAGCTTTTTAAATTATAATTTACATTTAAAAAAAAGGTACATAAGGCCGAAATAGCCTCATGTCGAAGAGGACATGTGGCTGGAGCAGCCTCATGTCCCTCTTTGTCATGCGGCCAGACCAGCCTCATGTCCCATTTTTAATTTTCTTTTTTTTGCAAGAAAAAAAAATGGTACACGCAGCTGGAGCAGCCTCATGTTGAAGATGACATGCGGCTGGAGCAGCCTCATGTCCCTCTTTGAGATGCGGCCATACTAGCCTCATGTCCTTTTTTTTTTTGCAAAAAAATTGTTTGAAAAAACAAAATGAAATAGCAGTGTGCATGTATGTCCCCTTTTTTTTTTTTTTGGAAAAAATCGTTACAAAAATTAATCAAACATCATTTTGGACGAATAAATATACACCGGAGCAGCCTCATTAATCGTTGCAAAAATAAATCAAACATCATTTTGGACGAATAAATATACATCGAAGCAGCCTCATTTTCACAATTATTTTTGTCGAACCACTGAGAAATTTAACACAAAATATGTCAAAAACATACACATTCGAAGCAAATGAAAATAAGAGTTTTAAGTTGAATATATTCAACATATAAAAAGACGAGAGCAAGTTAGTAATTTTGCTAGAGGGGGGGGGGGAGAGTCTGCGTTTAGCGTATTAGGGGGGCTACGTTTAGCGCATATGATCTTCAAATAACATGGCAACTGAACTCTGATAGGGGTGTAAATTCGAACCGTCGAATCGCGAAATTGAACCAAACCGAATGGTTTGGTTTGATTTTAGACTAGGGTGGTTCCGTGAAATTTTATAAATTGATCGGTTCAGTTCGTTTTATGGTTTTAGAGGTCAAACTAAACCAAATCAAACCAAACCGTTATATATATATAGTATTCTTGTTATTAATAGTTGTTACTCCCTCCGTTCCGGATAAATGTTCCTACTTTCTATTTTGGGATGTCCCAACTAATTTTCCTAAAGACTTTTGATTTACCTATTCTCTACCATTCTTCCTAATATACCCTTAAAGCTTCATTAAATATAACACATCCCAAAGAAACTCAATTATTTAAAATAGTTGAACTCAATTAATGTTCATGGGTATTATGGTCAGAACACATTTTTCAGCACATCATTAATTATGTTTCTTAATTCCTGTGTTTTATCCACTAGGAACATTTATCTGGGACGGAGGGAGTATTTGATTTGTCTTAAAAATTTTGTACCGAGATTTAGAAAATTTTAAGAGTAAAGATGGTAATCGCATGCCTTGGTCTCTCAATTCTCTCTCTTTTTCTCTAACCTCAACGCAGTATCGTGCCTCACCATTAATCCTCCATTGTCCTCTTATCTCGCTGGGGCTCTCTATCTTTCACCTCTCTGACATTCTTTCTTACACCTCATGGAAACAAAACTTTCTCTCAACTATAGTAAGATCTCTCTCGACTTTACAAAATTAGTCTCAACTTTCTTCTTCTTTTTCAATATTTGAAAATTGACATTGTCTTCTTCTTTTTCTATATCTCTTCAGTGGTTCTAGAAAAATAATTAATCAAAAAATAAATTACTTTAAAACATAAAACCGAACCAAACCAAACCAAACCAAACCAAACCAAACTGAATGGTTTGGTTCGGTTCGGTTTTAAGCCTCAGATAGTTCGATTTATTTTGAAAAAATGAAACAGTCAGGAAGGGGTTCGGTTCATGGTTTAAGCATAAACCGAACCAAACTGAATCATTTACACTCCTAAATCTTCTTTTAAAACATAAAAATAGATAAAGCAAAATCAGAAATATAAAGTAAGACACATAAAAAGAAAACGAATTATTTATTTTTTAAAAATTATTAGTTGTAGACATATTTATGAGGATGGATTTGAACAATTATGATTCTTTTCATCTCAAAGTAAGACACATACCGCTTGTTTCTAAAGAAAAAGTTTTCACTTTCCAATCCTTTTTTTTTTTGGGATATTATTATTATTTACCAATTTCTTATTTTATTTGCTACTTTAATTGATGTGATGCACTCTCACTGTCTCACATAGACATCATTGAGAAATACATAACATCTTACTACCTCCATCCAAAAATAATTATCGTTTTAATAAAATTTTTTGTCTCAAAATAATTATCGTTATAGGACTTCAAAAAACATTTATTCATATTTTACCAAAACTGTCCTTATTTATTACCTTCATTAAAGAGCTAGGGTTGTTAAGAGAAAACAAAAAAAAAATTACTTATATAACTTATATACAATAAATGAACTTAAATAAGGGTAGATCAGTCTTTATGTAAACTTCTTGAATCCGTGTGTAAATTGATAAAACGACAATTATTTTGGATTGGTGGTAATAACATTTAGGCCAAAATATAAATAATTTTCCAAAATATATATTCACCAAATCTCACTTCGCACTATCAATTGAAAATCGTCCCACATATATACATCTATCTTGTTTAAATTCGTCCAACATTAAATCCTCGCTCTAATGGTCATTAGAAAAACAAATGGAATGTGCAAGTCATGTATGACTTATTTTTGGTCATTTGAGAATCATTTTTGTTTGAGGATCCCACCTTATCTATATATTTTTTATCTATAATATGATGGTAATTTATTATTATTTTTATTTTAACTTTTCTTTTCAACCATTTAATTTCTTTTTCCATCTTCAAACTTTCGGTACCACTGCCACCAATTCCAAACATCTAAATTCCTAAAATTCCTTCACTAATCATTAATTCCATCAATAATGAAAACTTTACAGTCGTTCCTAGTATTTTATAGACTCGAGAAAAGTTTAAAAAATGGCCCTTATTTAATTATTAAATTTAATATCCATACAAAAGTGACTTAAGACATAACATACTCAAGAAAATTTTTATATAATTACCAAAGTCAATATTACTTTTAATTTTCAAACATACAAAAAAAAAAAGTAAAAATAAGAACAACACCAACACATGCGCGCACACACTGTCACAACTCACACACACAAACAGTATTTACAATTTTAATATGACGAAGTCCTCTCCTTCTCTAAAATCTAAACTCTAAAGCATTATCATTCACCATTAAAATTTAAAACCACTTTCAGATTTAAAATTAAAAATTACAAGAAATCAAATTCAAAACGGCAAAACCCACGCAATAAAAATCGAAACTTTCCCATAAAATAAATAAAATAAAAACTCTTACAAGTAGTAAAATCTTACCAATAATTGCGAAAGATTCAAACTTTGAACCAATAAACCATAGATCTATAGTAGTTTGGCAAGATTTTTTCTTCGATCTTGGTGTGTTATTGAATTGAATTCGCCAAGATTTTTGGCAAGATTTACCGTTAAAATTGAAGTTTTTGCGAGTAAGCGAGATTGAAATCAATTAGAATGTTTGATTGAATGAAATCTACGAAGGGTTTTAGAGGCAAAGATGGATCGAGATTCGAGACTCAAATTTGGAATTGGAACTTGGAAGCCAAAGAGACTGAAGAAAACCGTTCCTAGTGTCAACAAAGTGCCGCATCGTCCAGGACTTCTTCCAACGTTCCGTTTTTTTTTTTTTTTCTTTCTGGAATTATGCAAAATAAATACTACACAGAATACTCTTTGGCCTTTAGGTTTACTCTTTGCCGGTTTGGGCAACAGTTTGAGTAGACAAGGTAGTAATGTAATATTTTTGTTTTGACCTAAATACTCTCTCTGTTCCACCTAAAGAATCCATGTTTAAAAAATCTAATAATTAAGGTATATATAACTATTATTGAAGTTAGTCATAATTACAAAAATATTTTAATATAGTCAAGATGTTTGTTACATACGTGGAGGGTAAAGTTGAAAGATTTATAGAGATTAATTATAGGCATATTTTTTTTTTAAAGTAGACTCTTTATGTGAAATATCTCAAAATAGTCTAGTGGTCTATTTTCTTGAAACGAAGGGAGTATATCCTAATACAAAAAATTGCTGGTCGGTCCACTATGAAAAGTTTGTATTCTCTCCAGTCCACCTTTTTTTTTTCTTAACCACTAAAAGACACTTTCATAAAATTGTTCCTAAAATACCTCCGTTTCTTCTATAACTGTTTTGTTTTCTTCTTTAGTCTTACCAACGCTAAACTCGATTACTTGAAATGCGTATTTATAAACACAGGAGCAGAGCACACAAAATTTATTATTCCATGGTGTTGAAGATTAGAAAATATGTTCATGTTCACATGCAAACATAGAATGATTGATGAAATAGAATTCGATTAATTTGCAAAAGCCATGCATGAAAGATAGGACTCTTTGCTATAAATTCGATTCAGAGAACATTAGGAATTGGATTGAAGAATTCAATGTTTTAGATGGCAAAAACTGACCAAAACAAACTCTGAACAAAGTATTTAAAAGTCTCCAAAAACCCAAAAGGCAAAAGTAAACAAAAGGACAAAAACTAAAATGAGACTCGAAAACTTCCAAGCCTCGAAACAGAGTCTAAATGATGTTTTTAGCCCTTAAAACGAACGCATCATGGGATAAGCCCATTGCCTTTTGTAGTTCTTGGAAAGAGCTTCGATTTGATATATTATGGGCCCCATGGTTCATCCGGAGTTAAAAGGTATGCCCTTCGCCGCACACGTGATCCAAACATTCCAAGAATTCCAAAGCTCGGCTGTCCGCATGTCACTGCATCCCGATGCCCAATTGTTGCGTTCCGATGCCCAATTGTTGCATCCCGATGCCTAATTGTGTGCATCTCAAATTGAATCTCGATGCCCAATTCTTGAATCCCGATGTCCAAATTAATTTAAGAAAGTGGCACTGCATCCCGATGTCCAATTATTGCATCCCGGTGCACCAATTGTTGCATCTCAAATTAAATCTCGATGCCCAATTCTTGAATCCCAATGCCCAATTGTTGCATCCAGATGCACCTATTGTTGCATCTCAAATTAAATCCCGATGCCCAATTCTTGAATCCCGATGCCCAAATTAATGTGAGAAA
This sequence comes from Platycodon grandiflorus, assembly GCA_016624345.1. Classification (NCBI taxonomy): domain Eukaryota; kingdom Viridiplantae; phylum Streptophyta; class Magnoliopsida; order Asterales; family Campanulaceae; genus Platycodon; species Platycodon grandiflorus. The sequence goes on along the minus strand of CM028366.1, from coordinate 46,635,272 downwards.
GTGGCACTGCATCCCGATGCCCAAATTAATCTGAGAAAGTGGCACTGTATCCTGATGCCAAATTGTTGCATCCCGATGCCCAATTGTTTGCATCTCATGTTGAATCCTGATGCCCAATTCTTGAATCCCGATACCCAAATTAATCTGAGAAAGTGACACTGCATCCCGATACCTAATTGTTGCATCCCGATGGCCAAATTAATCTGAGAAAGTGGCACTGCATCCCGATGCCCAATTGTTGCATCCCGATGCCTGATGCGCGTGTGTTTTGGTTTCATTAAGGGTATTGTTGTGTTTTCAACCCAAAAATACATTTTTTTGGTTTTAAAAAAAGTATGTTGGACTGGAGCGAATTGAAATGTTGAAAAAGAGATCGACCCGAAATTACCCCATACTAATACTATAATAGTCCAAACAATTTTGGGCCCTTTTATCATGGACCCAGACGGGTGCCCAGCCTGCCCTTGCTTGGCCGGCCCTGAAACCTTAACCTGTCAAACGCCACATTAGCAATATCACCGTCGCCGGCGTCAACGTTGTTGTATTCCTTATCCACCTAGTTAATTTCTACACAAAAGGTTGGCTTGCGCGCGATTTCGATGGCAAATGTGAAAGGACGAAGATCGAAAGGGGGAGAAAATCATGGCGGCTAAATCTGTCATCTGCCGGCAACAGACCGGATGATGCCGTTGTCATCCAATGATTAACTGATCGATCGATCGCCTACTCTCGATGATGGACAAATACTCAAATCACTGTTCTTGTTGTGATAGAATAAAATGAGGTAAAATTGTTGCTGGGTTGTTAGAAAGATGATGACTAATTCCCGAGCAGGGGTAAGTAGAACCACGAGTGGCGATTGAGGCTCATTCAACAATTTTTTTTAACATAGCTGCGTTTTATAGGGTTCGAATCCGAGATCTATGGTTAAATTAATAGGGCTCGAACCCGAGATCTATAGTTAAACTAATAAAGCCGTCTTTAAGGGGTGACCCAGTAGTAGAGTTGAGACTTCACAAACTGCGAGGTATCAGATTCGATCCTTTCCCATGCCTTGTTAATTAAAAAAAAAACTAATAAAGCCCCTTGCCAACTAATCTACGCCTTGTTGGTATATGTCATTCTGCCACTAATATGATCTTCTTATTTCATTTTTTCTTAGCCTTATAAAATCTGACTATAAACAATGCGTTAATGAAATTAAAAAGAAGCCTTGATGACGATGAAACGCATGAAGTATATGATATGGAGTTGTTCTAGCTTAATCACATATTTTAAGTTCGACTATAAGAATGTACTTACATTAAAACTTGGTAGCTAGGGAAAGCTTTATCGTCATTATAATCTAACTCAATTCGGGAATTAATATTCTTATATATACCTTCGTGTTTGGGAATAACTTAAAATAATTAATGAACAGTACTCTCCCTTAGTTATTAAATAAACCAAGAACATTTTTCACGAGATGCATTGATCTTAATCATCAATTATTAAAGCGATCGACGTCTCTCTTTCTCTCAAGTATATAAATAGTTAAGGGGAGGGAGGAAGGCCAAGAAGAAAACCATAAATCATATATATATTTAACCTTCTCTTATAACCTAACCTAAATATATAAGAGAAGGCAATTTGTATAGCTAGGAAAAATGTTCGGAAAGCATAATGAGGATAAAGTCATCATAACCGTCCTTCAAGCCATTACTGACACCCTTTCAAACTTTGGTGTCGGAGGTTTCCTCGATGCCGCCACCGACATTCTTGGTCTTTCGATCAAACTAGAGATTATTGCTGCTGAGCTCGATCACGGTATTTAAATTTTTTGTTTCCATTTCTTGGTAAAAATACTTTATTTAGAAGAAATTAAGAAAAAAAAACATTAAAAAGTTTATTTAGTAAGTAACAGGTATAATACATTTTATTGAAAAACTTTTGGAAAAAGAAGCTAAAGCAACAATATTAAGTCGACCTTCCATGAAGCCCACAGCTTTATATACTGGATTCACCTAACCTTTTTTAATCTAAATGAGTGTTTTTATTTAAAAAAAAATAAACAAGGAAGTTGATTTTTATATCATTTTAGTGGTATAGTTATACTATTATAAAGCGTGAGTGCTCAAAATTAATATGAGTTGTTACGTTTATTTTTATTTATTATTAACAAAAAAATTAAAAAATAGAAAGCAATGAGTATGCACACGCATGTGTGTCTTTAATTTACTAGTATACATAATTGCCATTAATATTGACAAGATATATAGTATTTCAAGTGCATGTTTAGACATGATATATTGGTAACGAAAGTAAATTTGGTTACTTCGTAAAAAAAAAAAAAAAAAAAAAACACTTATTTTAGGACAAAATATATTTAAGAAAGGATTATTTTATGTACCCTGATTTTATTGAATTGTGTACATACTGCCCCTTACCTTTACTTAATTGTAGGCACTAACCCTTAAACACCATTAAGCCTCATATAAATGACTTTAATACCCTTATTTTAGAAAATTATTTCTTAAACACATAACTTCCGTTCCATTGTTTTTAAAAGATCAAATTCATGCTCTGATGTTCATCAATATTAATTATATTTTCCATATATATATATATTGAAGAGACTGGGACAGAAAAGAAACCAATCAAGGCCCACGCGAGCTTTGATCACCAAGGCAATTTCAAGCAGCTAAAGTACAAGGCTAAAATCGACATTCCCGAGGGTTTTGGTGAGATTGGTGCAGTGATAGTTGAAAATGAACTCCACCATGAAATTTTCATCAAGGATATTGTCATCGGTGGCTCCGTCACCATCAGCTGTGAATCATTTGTCCAATCCAAGCATCATAGTAATGAGAAGAGAGTTTTCTTCACTACCAAGGTAACTCTTCTGAATCTGCTAGAAAATGAACAAAGAGTGTTATATGTGAGATTCAAGTCACTGATACAATCTGGTTGCGATACATATATATTCATGATATGTATATGTATCTATATAATTTATTTTTCGACGCAGTCATACTTACCTTCGAAAACACCAAGCGGGTTAAGGTCGCTAAGAGAGAAAGAGCTGGGTATTATTCGAGGTGATGGCAAAGGAGAGCGCAAGGATGGTGAGAGGATTTACGATTACGATGTCTATAATGATCTTGGCATCCCTACCTTCGGATGGGAAAGACCTGTCTTGGGTACATCGGAACATCCCTACCCTCGACGTATCAGAACTGGTCGCCCTATTTCCAAGAAAGGTACGTACCAGTACTCTTCGTTACTGTTTGAACATGCATGGTTAATACTCCCTCCGTTCCTAAAGTGGTGTTATTTTTTAGATTTTCGGTGTCTATAAATAACTTTCGTGTTTAAGAAAATCAAGTATACCTATGATAGAATTGAATTGACTGAATAATCGTCGTCAACTATGTTTAGTCTTATGTTAACTTATACTGATAATATAGAGATTATGGGTATATTTTGACAAACTCGGCTTCTTTAATTTATGACAAACTAAAAAAAGACGCTCATTTGGCGACTAGGAGATTAACGGCCTCTATGTTCCAAAATAAATTGTTTCCGTTTTAAGAAATGTTAGGTAATTAAAATCATACACTAAAGCAAGGGACTTCGAATTGTGCAGATAACAAGACAGAGACTAGGAAGGACCTTATCTTTTACGTTCCAAGGGATGAAAACTTTTCAGCAATAAAGCTGGAAACCTTCGCAGCGACGACATTATTCCAAGTGATGCATGCCGTAGTTCCGGGAATACAAGCAGTCTTCACCGACATTCATTCTGGATTTCCGTACTTCACAGAGATAGACTTACTTTACAATGAAGGAATACATGTACCAAACTTGAAACGTAATCTTCTAACGGTTATACCTCGAATAATCAAAGCTGCCGAAGATGTCGCAAACAGTATTTTGCGCTTTGAGACCCCCGAAATGGTCGACAGTAAGAATGCTACATTAATTTTTTCGTGTGTGTGTGCGTCATTTGGTGTCATTGATCTTTTGTATGATTGTATTTTTGTTATACACACCGGCAGGAGACAAATTTTCATGGTTTAGAGATGAGGAATTTTGTCGGCAAATGGTTGCTGGTCTTAACCCATGTTGCATAGAGCGGGTCACGGTAATTTTCTGATGCCACAACCACTAGAAAGCTTTTTAACGATGTATTATGAGATGTAAAATGTTCTAAACAACATGCTTTTTTCTACAGGAATGGCCGTTGATGAGTAAACTCGACCCTGCAATTTATGGATCCCCTGAATCATTAATCACCAAAGAGTTAGTTGAGAGAGAGATTGCAGGCTTCATGACGGTTGAGGAGGTAAGGCAAAACACTTCATAAATCATGTTTCATTACGAACTTTATTTGCCCTCAACCAAGATGAATTCATGATGTGAAATTTGTTTATGTACTTGCAGGCCGTAGAGCAAAACAAACTCTTCATTTTGGACTACCATGATCTCTTCTTACCCTATGTGAATAGAGTGAGAGAGATTGAAAGAACAACCTTATACGGATCGAGGACACTAATGTTCCTAACTCCTGGCGGAACGCTGAGGCCACTAGCCATCGAGTTGACCCGGCCACCAGGGAACGGGAAACCACTGTGGAAGCAGGTTTACACACCGTGTTGGGAAGCAACGGGCCATTGGCTCTGGAGGTTTGCTAAGGCTCATGTGCTTACTCATGATTCTGGTTATCACCAGCTAATTAGCCACTGGTGAGTTCAATGTTCTTTGTTTGCTTTCTTTGATGCTCATAAGCATTCATGTAATTATGCGTTTCATAGAATGCCTATTAACTCTATACATTTATTTCTACAAAGGCATCAAGTTTTTGAATCTGATTAGGTATACATATATATGATGTTTACTTAGAAATTTCTAACCAATTTAACTGATTGTTAAATATTTTTTAATTGTGTTTATTCTAAATTCTTATCCACTAGAATGCTAGATATGGAAGATAATATGTGGAGTTGTTTTTTTTGAGTTGTTTCGTAATTAGATTCAAATTGAAATTGCAGGCTACGAACTCATTGTGTAACAGAGCCTTATATAATCGCGACTAATCGACAACTTAGCCAAATGCACCCAATTTACAGACTGTTAAGCCCCCATTTCCGATACACTATGATGATTAATTCCTTGGCCCGGCTTCTCCTCATTAATGCACATGGCATTATCGAGTCAACCTTCGCTCCTCGACAATACTGCATGGAGATTTCGTCTGCAATTTATAAGGCGAAATGGCGTTTTGACCAACAGGCACTCCCTGCCGACCTGATTAGCAGGTAAACTCTTGCATGCTTCAAGATAGTCTCATCCTCGATCATCGTCATTCTCAAACCGCTATCATATTATAACCCTTTTAAAGTTGCATGTATTCACCACATTCAAATTGACAGGGGAATCGCTGTTGAAGATCCGAGTGCACCACATGGCTTGAAACTAAATATTGAAGACTATCCGTATGCTAATGATGGTCTTATCCTTTGGGATACCATCAAGCAATGGGTTAGTGACTATGTCAACCATTACTATCCAGATGCAGACACCGTAGAGGATGATCTAGAGCTACTAGAGTGGTGGAAGGAAATTAGAACGGTTGGCCACGCAGACTTGAAGGATGAACCATGGTGGCCTACGCTCGCAACTCCAGATGATTTAATCAATATTCTGTCAACGATGATATGGATATCCTCCGGTCACCATACTGCTGTTAACTTTGGTCAATATGATTTCGCCGGTTACTTCCCAAACAGGCCAACCATTTGTAGGATTAATATGCCTGATGAGGATCCATCCGACAAAGATTGGGAAACTTTCCTGAACAGGCCCGAGGATCTACTCATGAGATGTTTCCCTTCGAAACTGCAAGCGACTACGGTCATGTCCGTTTTAGATGTCTTATCAAGTCACTCTCCGGAGGAGGAGTATATTGGGTCGATCTTAGAGCCGTCATGGGAGGCAGATCCAACTATAAAGCTTGCATTTGAGAAATTCAGTTTGAAGCTAAAGGAGCTTGATATTACCATTGATGAACGGAATCTCGACACCAACCTAAAGAACAGAAATGGGGCAGGGGTGGTTCCATATACGCTTTTGAAGCCGTTTTCTGATCAAGGGGTGACTTTGAGGGGGGTTCCGAATAGTATTTCCATATGAAAAATTAATATTGGAGGAATTAAAGCTCGCTTGCCAACGAGTTTATTATATCTTCTTCTTTTTTTCCAGTTGATTAATAAACTAAAGCAACACAATAACCCCAAGCAGAGAGTTTGAATGACTGTAAGGGGGCATTTAGTTGCTCAAGTATTTGGAGGTATTTTTTTTTTTGGGTTCGTGATGTATTTACGTACTTTGTTGATTGGTATTGATATAGTGCTATTGAGTGTTTGTTTGGCTACAAGGTCGCTGTGTTTGAACAAATCCCTTGCTTGTATTTTTCTGTTTTGGATTGGGTGTGAATTTCCTATTTAACAGATACTCTCTCGGTGTTCTGCGACAAGGGAAGTAAGCAAACAATCAATTGAAAAAATCTCAATTATCAAGTAAAAAGAATTGGAAGAAAAGAGAGAGAATATGAGGTTAAAGACGGCTATATATTATTATTTCAATCTTATAAACGTTTTAGAGCATCCTCAAAAAATGTGAAGTCAGCACAAATTAAATAAGGAAAACCAAAAAATGTGAAGTCAGCACGGTGCGCTCTTACCAGCTCAAGTGGCGCGACCGTGCCAAGTACTTAGAGCATCCTCAAAGTCCTGCGTGCGCGCCACACGACCATGCCAACTTCTGGTACTTTATCGCAATCAGTGTGCCCACCTAGCACTACCGCGCCAAAATGCGTGCTCGCGCCTTTAAGACCTGCGCGACTGCAGCTCCACAATACCAATAGTCCATACTGGAATCGAGTAATTCATTCTAACACTTAAACAAATAAAAAAAAATTGACTCTATTATAAATATTGGTATATTATGTATTTCCTTTGAAAGTGATCAATTATTAAAGTAGCAAGGAAAGTAAGGGAAAAATTGTAAAATAACTTCCTAAAATGGAAAGATAGGGTAAAATTGTAAAATAACTTTCTAAAATGGAAAGATAGGAAGTGGGCATTTTTTTGGAAAGGTAGTAACTTGGTTTGCATTTTAAAATCACTATATCACTTGTTTTGCATTAAAAAAGGAAAAATTAATACTCTCAAACAATGGCTCCTAAGCATGATTCATAATCGAGAGTCGATGCTAGGATAAAATGTACTTCAAAAAAAAAAAAACATTTTAAAGGTGACGTGCGAATTTTATTATATGTGTTTACACCATACTAGTTATTGAGCTCGTGCTCAGCACGAGTTTAATTTGATTTTGAGATTAATTGATATATTTTTAAAATGTTTTTGAAAAAATCGTCATTATTCAATATCGACATTTGTTGACTTAATGTCTGTCAAAAGTTAAGTATTGTCAATATATGCAAATTAATGGTAATTTATTATAATATTTACATTTCAGAATAAGTATTTTTTATTGGTGGTCAATATATATATTTTCGTTTCTAATCATTTTTTTATTTTTAAGTATCCTTTAATGATATCAAATTGTGGGTTTTTTTTTTCTTCCCATTTGCACATAATAAATATATTTTAGACATATATTTGAAGATTTTTAATAAAATAAAAAATAAAATAATTACTTTGGGAAATATTGAAGAAATATAACTTTTTTCCGAGCAAAGGAGAATTGTTTAAAGATTGAATATAATTATATTTTTAAAACAATTTTTGAAGATCATTCAATGATTAGAAAGTGTTTAGTTGGTTATTATATATACATGTTTTTATACAATGTCAATGTGAAAAAAGAAACTTACACAAATATCAACAACAAAAAAAAGCATCAATTTTTTGAATGGAATGATTTAAAATTTTATTTATGTATCATATATTATAAACATTATTTAGGATGTATTATATAAGAATATGAGACCCATAATTTGACATGGAGAGACTAACATTTATAAAAATAAAAATTAATTGGTTTAAATTATAAAATGACTTATATAATAATATAATGTTTTCCTAAAATTATTACATATAGTATAATTGGTTGAGTTGGTTTAAAGTGGATATTTATAATTAAAATAGTATGGGTTGAAATCTCGGTATTACCTAATAGTAATACCTAATGTTAAACCTATTATTATTAGGTATAGTTATTATGTTAGGAGAAAGTATTACCTAATAGTAATACCTATTGTTAAACCTACTAGAATTGCACCCGTGTGAGTGATGCAAGGGGTTTATATCGATATAAAAAAAATAATTAAAATTTTAAATGCTAATAAATTAAACAAATAATTATAATGTAGACATAATAAGTTTGATTTATAAAAATTAAAACATAAAAATTAAGAAAAAGTAATATTAATAATCTAAAATGACATAAATTAAAAAAATTATAGTATTACATACTCAACTAATTATGGGCCAATGAAAAATGGCCCAAAGTGACCTGTGTTAATGGATAATGTCTAAACATTTCATAGGATGATGAGGCAAGAACTACCCTTGCGTGTCATAAATTATTTTCAAAAGACTCATTTACCATCCTAAGAAAGAAATATAAACAGTATGTAATACTTTGTTATGTAATTGTTTGAAATCAAAACATAAATCTAGCAATCATTCCAGCTCATGGTTTTCTACCATAACCTTCTTTATATTTGTTATATATTAGCTATAATGACAAAAACTATTAGTTTCTTCTACGAGTTAATGATATATGTTATTTATAATTATATATGTCTGCCATTATTTGCTATGATCAGGTAAGTGAGGTTTGAACAAATGGATACAAAAGATTTTGTTTATTGATGCTTCCGTTTGTTTTGATCTTTTTTACATCCCTTCTAATTACTTTCAATGTTTGTAGTTGGAGAATTGTACAGAAAAATAATACTCTAAATGTTTGTCGTTGAAAAATTGTACAAATACATGATTCACTATGAAATAGCTCTAATTCTTTGTTTTCATGGCAGCCCGTTGGAGAAATGGTTGGTGGTGGTGGAAAGGACAAGGGACAAGGGAAAAAAGAAAGACCTGAAGCTTTAGCTAATCACTCCAAGTGCACTCCTGTTTGTTATGAGATTTGTAGATTCAGACTGAGCTTCAAATAATATTGTTTTTCAATTTACTTTCCTTAATTTAAAGAAGAGTGTGATTTTACAAGTGGTTTGAAAGTTTCTTTCTACCTTATTACTAATAAAAAATAAAAATAAAAGTTGGGAAAGTTGTTTATGTTCTTTCTTATTTAGATTAGTTTAAGTTTTATTTAGTGTGTTTGAAGTGCAAGAGTGAATGTAGTCAAATAAAAATACATCCCAGTAAATGTAGTCAAATAGAAATACATTCCGTGCGGAGCACGGGTAGAATTACTAGTAAGAATATGAAAGCAACTCAAAGGGTTGACTTAGTTGTTTGTTCACCAATGAGTTTTTATGTGGACCAATCTATTTAGCGGGATGTTTTGTGTTCGACTCGCAATAGATACAAATTTTTTTGGGTCAGCTGCATGTCTAGTGTTCGACTTGCATGCACCAAATACAAATTTATATGTCTAGTGTTTGACTTGCATGCACCAAATACAAATTTATTTGGGTCAACGGCTGACTCAGTACTTTGAGAAAGGATTAGTGCCTGACCAAATAAGGTATGAGTACACTTTATATAAATAGAGAAAGAGCTAATAAATTGAGTTATTGAGATATAGTTATGAGGTGATTTAATGATGATTTATATGTTGGTTAGGAGTGTTTAACTAATGAGGGGGGCTATTAACGCCCCCTCTTTTTTCTAAATACACTGACCCTTTTCATTTCACACCAACCTAATTACTTAATACATCCCCTATATTTCTCATTTTACCCTTCCTAAATAATCACACCCACTTTGTCAATTTATACTCTCTTTCCCTCACACACAAAGACCTACCCCCAATCCATACTACACGGCAAAGAAGGAAGAAAGAAAGAAGAAAGGAGAGAAAGAAGAAGGAAAAAAAAGGAAGAAGAAACCCTCCCACTGTCAATCCTCCTTCCCCTCCCTCCTTCCCTCCTACCTTTTTCTTCTCCTCCCTCCCTCAGTCAACTCTCCCTCTTCCCCTTTTTCTTTTCTTCCCTTCATTCCTTCACTCTCTTACTGAAAATTTGCAAGAAATGTCTCGTTCGGCAGTAGTTGATCGAACAACAAAGTATTGTTCGGTTAACCTGGTTGGTATTGAATTGATTATAACTGGTTTCAATAAACTCAATATTAACTTTTTATTTCAATAATCAAAGATCATGATTTATTATGAAAAGATATTAAAGAAACTGTCAGGGTTTATTTTGAAAATATATTAAATTAAATTTTTTTTTGAAAATTTGTTAACAACCAAGGTTTTTTTTGAAATTATAAAATAGTAAAAGGGTTTTTTTGGAATAATTTCCCCGCCATTTCCACGTAAGAGCTACGTGGATTCCAAGTCATCCTTTTGTCAGTTGATCTAACAGCAACTTGAAAGAAGATTTTGATTAAAAAAATAAATTAGGTGAAGGTTCAATTTACAAAAAATAAAAATATATGATTTAAATTAAAATCTCAAAATTAGTACATAGTTTATTTTACAATTATTTTAATATATATAGCGTGGTTGGGGGTATAAATGAGGGAAAAAGGTCAAGAAAAAGAAAAAAAGAGCAATGACTAGATCAAATCCTTGTCAACGGAGAAAATTGAGTGCCCAATTTTCAACGGAGTGCACAAGAATTGAGTACCCAATTTTCTCAGTTGAAAAGGATTTGATCTAAAATAGTCCTCGCTCTTTTTTCTTGACCTCTTTCCCTCACTTATACGGTTATACCCCAACCACGCAATATATATATATATATATATATATATATATATATATATATATTGGTCTGTTTCTAATTTATACTCACGTTTAAAGAAAAGAAAAAATTCACATGATTGGTATACAAATGGTCAATCACTGTACTACACTCATACTACTTTCTCCAATCAAATTTAAAGCGCAATAAATATTATCTGAAAGCCATGAATTTACAAAATTTTGGGCAAACTGCCTCTATTAAATGTAACTTTTGAGACCAAACTATTCGCAACACATGCAGAGTAGTTGCATTGTAACAATTACCATTTTGTGTTGCATTTTTATTGATGATCATGTTAATTTTATCCTTCCTTAATCTTGACTACCAAACGACTCCTAAAGCTTGTAATAATATCACAAGCTTGACCTCGTAATATCATCCCTCTTATTTTTTTCTCCCTCATTTTTTGTTGTCGTGATTACCTCACTTACTCTACAAAGCAATATCTCTCCATTCCTAAATTATAGTCTTGGTTGATTTTTTTTGGTCAAATATAATATTTTTTAAATACAAATTTGATGTATATTTCTTTAAAATAATAAAATACGTTATTCGTAGTTCATCTTGCTTGACCAAAAAGTGTTAAACAAGACGATAATTAAGGAACAGAATGAGTACTTACCATAAAAGTTGTTAGTATTATGTTTACTTCCAAGGCTAATTATTATGTGTAATTCTGTTTTAGTTCTCAAATTTAAAAGTGAGAGTAGGAAAAAGCTAACACTTCGCACTAATAGGAACAAACTGTTTTAACATAATATTCTGTTTTTTAAATGAAGTACTAACCACTGCTATAAATATCTATATTACAATAACGCTCACTTCACACACTTGCAATTGATAAAAGCTAACTACCGGCTCAGATTTACTGAGTTACCAAAATCTAACGGATACGATTCGATCAAACTTTCACACGTGTGAAGACAGGTTTCTACCCCTCTCTCTCTCTCCCGTTCCCCCAACTTGCTTTCTTCTCTTCCAAATCCCTAAAACCTCACTTCACCGGCTCCACTACCTCCGCCATCACCTCAGATCTACCCCTCTCTCTCTCTCTCCCGTTCCCCTCTCCCGTTCCCCCAACTTGCTTTCTTCTCTTCCAAATCCCTAAAACCTCACTTCACCGGCTACACTACCTACGCCATCACCTCAGATCTCGCCTCCAAAATGGCCTCTTCCTCTTATCCTTCTCTCCCTCCTTAGCTGGCCTCTCCGGCTACGACTTTGACGTCGTCAACATGGATCACTATTAACATGGAGCGGAGCAAGCTAGAGAGGCAAAATGGCTGGAGAAGGAGCGGAATTGGAGAGGCAATGTATTCTGTTCTTTAATCCTTGCTTGTGTTCTCTCTCACAACTTTTCACAGCCGATTGCGCTTCGTGATTGCTCTCCAGGTTCGTCTTATCTGTTTCCCTCTCTCTGTATGAATCAATTTCGATTCAGTTTATTCTTTTTTGTGCTCCCTTTCCATTTCGATTCAGTTCGTCCATTTTTCTTGAACCAGAGAACTCCATTTTTCTTGATTTCTATTTTTATTTTCATTATACCTTTTCTGTTATTTTTCTTTTTCTTTTTCTTTTTTTTTTTTTTTTTTGGGCATTTGATTAGTAAAGAGGATTTTGTGAAATGATGCAAAGAAAAAAGGTGGCAAGTCTTGGACACATGTTCTAGACAAGGTATAATTGAACACAATTCACTCCCTTCAAATCTCCATCCATTTCCATGCTCACTTTACATTTTGTTCACGGGGACGAGCTGTTTAGGCTTCTCCGGCGCAAAATTTGATTCAGCCGGCGTCGACGATGTGATGAGAGTTAAGAGTTGGAATGGGTGGTCAGTTTCCATTTCCACTGCTCTGGAGGAGGTTTGTCCCATCGGCCGGCTGTGAGCAGGTTAAATCCTTTTGACTTTACAATTACCCATTGCCATAAACCTTATATTGAATTCGTTTTTACACATTTAGTTTGTGTCATTTTTCTTGCAATTAGCAATAGGTTTTCAATTCTATTCATTTCTTGAATTAATGATGTAGCTAATTAACTAGGTGTAATTAAGAAAATGATAAATCCACATATAAAGGGATCCAGAACCTCCAGTAGTCGATGGAGTTCACAGCCACGGTGACACCACATTATTAAATTAAATGTGCCGATTGTCTGATGATTCTACCATGAGATCAGCTCACTTAATGGTGAGACGTGATCATGACCGTGAACTCTATCAGCATTTCTAAATTAAGGTTCTAAAATTCATAAAAAGTGCTACGGAACTGTTAAGGGAATGTGTAAATGGTTCATGCATGCTCTATATGTTTAGCATGACTTAAGAACCTTGATAGTTAACCATGAGATCAGCTCACTTAATGGTGAGACGTGATCATGACCGTGAACTCTATCAGCATTTCTAAATTAAGGTTCTAAAATTCATAAAAAGTGCTACGGAACTGTTAAGGGAATGTGTAAATGGTTCATGCATGCTCTATATGTTTAGCATGACTTAAGAACCTTGATAGTTACTACTGGGATTTAATTTTCTATATACAAAACAAAATCATTTTATAATGTTACAATATTTTTTTGCTGCAAAGCGTTGCTCGATCAGGGCTGCCAAATATATCTCACGGTAACAAAAATGTATAGTTCTAAGGTATATCAAGGTTCACTCTCTGATTCATATTGCTCATTTCTTCAACACAGTAACTCAGTTAGTTTACAGTTTGCAGTACATACATATATGGTGAATGTATAAGGAGAACTTTGAGTAGAAAGCAAGCAAAAGAAAAGTGGGGTGGGAACAAATACAGCTTTATAATTTTTATGGTCTTTTTCCAATGCTAAGCAAGCATCTATACCATGCCTACTACAACTCCTCCGCCTTCCAATCAACAAAGATTGAGGTGATCGAATTGATTAAATACTCACTACCTCCGTCTTCTCTTTCTTCTTTGGTTTGTCCTTAAAAATAGACTCATTTCTAAAAATAATACGTGTAATAATTTTAGTGCAATATGAAAAAGTACGAGCAATTACAATTTTAAAAATTTAACTTATCAAATGATTTTTTTTTTTTTTTGAGACGGAGGAAGTATATATATAATGAGCAGTGCGTTGGTTATCCATAAAAGTAAATCGCTCTGTCTCTCTCTAACACACACACACACTCTCTCATGCACATGCTTGTGTTGAATCGAGATCAACTTTTACATTTCTTCACAAACACATGATGACATGCTTTTGTGAATATAGGATGACTTTTACATTTCTTCATAGACACATGATTCCATAAGCAAATTACTGCATAAAAGAATAATCTTTTTTCTTAAAATAAGCTAGAAGTTCTTTGTTATGCGGCAAAGGATATTCCACTGACTCATGCTGTTTCAAAATTAAGCATCCTTGGGTTAATTGATCAAATCCATACCATGAAGAACATGATCTTGCGACCTCTTACGAAACACACCAGGTTAGATTCCATTTTCATTTGTGATATCTGAAATTTTAGCAAATTCTTTTCTTCTTCTTCTTCTTTATTTATTTATTTATTTTTAACTTAACCAACAAGAAGTCTCTGTCTCTCTCTCCTCCCCCAGTGTCGTCCTATTATATTGAGTGATCTTTATCGCGAATATGTAGCTTATTTCGATTCTTAGCAAACTATTTCTATTAGTTCGGAAAAGTTCGTAAGATGATTACATTTGGATTTTGACTACAAGTTTATTGTTTCATTGCATCCATATCACTTCAATCCTCTGGGTTTTCGCATCCAAGTAACCTCCATTTATGAATTAAGTTACGGGAAACGAAATGAAACAAGGTGACTTATCATGATTGAAATGCGAGGACGATACAATGCACATTTCATTTATCTTTACAAAAATTTCATCTTAATTCTCTTACAATATGGAGCTTTCTTTCTGTTGAAATTAGAAGGTCTATTCATTTGAGGCTAGGATTACCTTTCGATCATCCACTTTTAAGAATAGCAAGTGCCCTAAATTTTTCTATAACAAAGGACAATTCAAGGAGCAAGTCCATTAAAAGGGGTAATCATGTAGAGCTCAAGTTGGCTATACTTTTCGTACTCAACAGTTATGTGTGCATGCTTTGGTCTTTATGCTCTATTTGACTCATTCGGTATCGGGAACTCCTATGCTCAAGGATGTACATAATGGAATTCCAAGCGGAGGTAAGTGGTTTCATAAACTTTATATTACCTCTTTCAATTTTCGGTTTATCTTGGATGTGCATGTTCAAGTCAAGGATATGTGGTGCGTTTCCTGTCTCTCGATTCAAGGTTCTTATGACTACTATCATTACCCTCAAGATGGATTTGATAACTCGGTAATCATACTTCTTCCATATTCCTTTTTGAAACTTTTGTATAGATTAGTTACCAATTCTTTTCTCATTCTATGTTTTGTGGTTATTTTCCACATGTAGTTAATACTCCCTTCGTCCCAAAACAAGTGTCAATTTTTTATTTTTTTTGCAAAAATTAAGAAAGGTGACTTTTACGTCATTTTAGTAGTGCATATACATTAATACTCTTAGTGTCCAAACTATAATATTGCAAGTGTAGACACAATAAATAGCAAATGTCAAGTTAGTAACTTCATGAAAAAGGGACACTCATCTTGAGGAAACAATAAAACTATTGTTGCTACATTTCAATTTTTTTATTTCAATTTTTATTATTAGTTTTTTACGAAATAAATGAATTATATTTGATTATTATTTTATTTTATTATTTTGTGTCATTTAGTCTTAATGAATTTGGATTTTATGAGTTGTGATAATGGTGGAAGTCAAAATTGAATTCACATACATACATGAAAAATTATATACTGCTTTTGATTTATTTTAGCCCTTCTTTAAGTCCTTGCCATTTACATACATACCTGAAAATTATATATTGCTTTTTATGGTTCAGCAATTTATTCTATCACTTTCTCTATAGAAGCAGATTCCTTATTTATTATTATTTTTTTTAGGACTTGCTAGGCCAACAAATGGTTACCGGGTTTGATCATTGGATTGATACAATAAAAAAAAGGGGAAATAGATGGATGGCCTTCCTCCAAATTCCGTTGTTCAACTTGAAGTAAACATTGAATAAATCGGAATGGAGCTGCGCCTCAATTTGTTGTGTGGGTGTTAGATGTGGAGTATTTGGTTACTCAAAACAGCTTCCATTTGTGCTTTTGGATGTTTAGTTATGTAAGTGCGTTAACAATAGTGAGTCTCTCTATGATACAATATGAGTCAGAAACTTTGCAGCCAATAAAATGTGTTTTTTGTTTAGTTTTTGGGTTTTGTACTCTTCCTGTTGTGTAGTATACATTAATGTGACCTCTACAAAACTCCAAGCATATATTGTTTCAGTCTTAGTCTTATACTGCTTGAGCATATTATGATCTAATCTCATACTGTCACCGTGCCATAGGCACGGGCACAAAACCTAGTATGTTTAACAAACCCAAGTAGACGCACTTTGAAATTTTTTTAGGTTTAATATATAAATTGGTCCCTAAACTTTACACCTTTTTTTGATTCGGTACCCGACCTTTGACCTTTCCTATTTTGGTCCCTGAACTGCACTTTTGGCCATACAGTTCGTCCCTCAAGTGACGACCGTGAGTTTAGACGTTAATAATTTACTGAAAGGACCAAAATACCCTTACTAAATAGTGAGTGAGATTCCATAGTGGACAAAAATGCTGAGTTGAATTTTTTTTTTCTAAACTAAACGTAAATAAATGACGGTCTCATACACTCTTCTCTCTTCTTTCTCTATCTTCTCTGTCTCCCTCTTCTCATTCTCTCCTCTTTTCTTCTCACCGTGTAACACAGAAACAAATCATCTCCCCACCGTCAAATCACATGAACAACCCAAACAATCCATCCCCTCGCTGGGCTTCTGTGTCTTCCCCATACCGAACCTGGACTTTCGAATTTGCAACACGCTTTTGCTTTGCATTTGGCGGTAAAAAAATTTCGGCGTATTAATTTGAGCGCGTTGGTCTATTTGCTGGCGTTGAAATTCAAAGGCAAGGTTCAGATCTATCATGCAAGTTCTCTTTAAGCAGATTGTAGGAGATTACAATCTCTTTTCCTTATGCAGACATGGCCTGAGTCCTAAATTTGGGTTGTTTTCCTTAGTCTAGTATATTTGCTTAAAGTGTGATGGGTTTGTCTAGCTCCTCATTGCAATTTTCAAATTCTACATATTTCACCCTGCTTTAGTCTTTATATTATAGAAGGTGTATACCATTATTGCGACCTGTCAAGTACCTCCAAAGACGTCCACATAGAATTTCAAAATCTAGACGCACCATCTCTCTTGTTGAAATTTTGTGTATCAAAATCAATTGTAATTTCTTCATATTTCAATGCCAAGGAACTAAGCCCTAATCTCACGTCTAATTTTCAAGTAAATTGTAATCATCGAGATCCAGAACAAATTATGTTTTGGTTTAATATATAATTTGGTCCAATTCTTGAAACTAAAAACCCAAATAAATTTCCTCTAGCCAACCTTTTATTTAATTATAATTGTCATGAAATAAATATGTTTAGATAAAGTATATTAAAAATACCTATATGTCCATTTTTTTGGTTATTAAACAAGATATACATGTAAAAATATAAATAATTTTATTTACTTACTTTGTTAAATATGGTATACATAATTTTTTTTAAATATCTCAATTTTCTTTAATTTTCAGGAATCCTTTTAATTTAGTTTGTAAGTATTAGTTAAATCATTATACATTTTTTTGTTGATGTAACTATTGTGCTAATAAAATTTTACTAAACTATTAATTTTTATGCATATAAAAATAATACTTTTTTCATCCTATTTATGAAAGAATAATTGATTTTCTTTTTGTCAATTGATCAACTTTTGAATTGATAGTAACATATTTTTAATAAGTTATTGAAAATAAAACTAACCTTCGAATTTTTTTCTTTTAAGTTGAAAGAAATTAATGTATAAATATTTAAGTGAGTAAAAAATAAAGGAGAAAACAAAGACAAAAGATAAATTGCTAAAATCCTCACATAAATCCACTTGGAATCCCAGTTATCAAGAAATAAGGGAATTAATGTCTTTTTAATAAAAAATTAACGTTAATATCGACGGCCGTCACTTGAGGGATGAACCGTAAGGCCAAGAGTGGGACCAAAATAGGAAATGTCAAAATTTGGGTACCTAATCAAGAAAAAGTGTAAAGTTCAGGGACCAAATTATACATTAAACCATTTTTTTATTTGATATTAATTGATTTTCAAGAGTTCTCTTCACGTCGTCATGGTTTTATTTTTAAATATTTGACAAAATTTATTTATTCCTCGTGAGTGGCGAGGTTTGTCAAATTATCTAAAATAATTTTTCTTGTTTAATACTTCCATATAGTACTTCTCCGTTCTTAAAAACAGATTTTGTTTAGTTTGATACACATATTAAGAAAAGTTATAGAACTTATCATAAATATTAGTATGTTATGTATTTTCTTTTAAAGTTCACGTACAAGTGAAACCTGCCATTAAAATAGAAAAAAAGAGAGGATAAAATGGTAAAAAAAAAATTTTAAAAATAAAATCAAAAGGTGACACTTTTTTTTTCAACAGACAAAAAAAGAAAGATGAATTCTTTTTTAAGAACGGGGGTAGCACATATTCAAAAATATCATCAATTACTATGGCAAACATTATTTATTTTTGAGTAGGTCTCTTATGAGACGTCTTACGAATCTTAATTCGTAAGATGGAGCTTCACTCTCTCACAGCTCAACACACCACCAACACATGTTGAGTCGTGTCAGGAAGATAAATTTTATAGAAATATAAATAGAATGGTGTTTTTTAAGTTTTTTGCTTCATTTTTTCCATCTTAAATATAGATCCCAAAATCTATGGCTTCAAATCGCTCACTCTTTGCTAACTATTTTAAGTTAGAACTAGTTATAGAACCCGTGCTCTGCACCGGTGCAATTTAACATTGAGATTAATCGATATATTTTAGGAGTACTTTTATAAAAATAAAATTATAATTGATATAGGCATTTGTTGACTTAATGTTTCAAAAAAGTTAGGTTTTGTCAATATACACAAATTGATGATCATTTTTAGTATAATACTTTCATTTTAGAATAAATATTTGTTATCGATTTGTATATGGGTATGAGTAAATCGTTATTTCTATATATTTTTTTTATTCCTAAAGTATCTTTCAATGATATCAAATTGTTATATTATTTTTCATCTCGCCCTTAATAAATATATTTTAGACATATACTTGAGAGTTTTTACAAAATAGAAAATAAAATATTTATATTGTTATATATGCAGGATTTATAGTCTAGATTTTAATTAACATTTATGGAAATAGAAATTGGTTGGTTTATATTATAAACATAACCAAGAGAAAAAGTGATATACATCATTTAATCAAAAATCAAAACCAAATTTCCAAGGGAAAATCAATAAAATGAAAAAAATCAAGAGGAGAAATAAAACAAAAATTTTAGTATAAATTATGTACCAAAATCAAAATAGAAATCGATACGTAAAACCATAAATCAAGAGCAATATCAACCCCAAAAACATCGCCTAACCAAAACCAAAATACCAAAAAGTGAAAGATCGAGAAAAAAAAAACAATAAAGATGTGCAAAATAAAAAGAAAAAATTTTAAAATTGAAATTGAACAATTCAACTACAACGAAACCCAAAAACATAAATCAGACCCAAATTTAAAATGGAAGCTAAAATCAAATATCATGAGCTATATAAGTAAAGCGAATCCAATACACCATGATCCGGAGGAGAGAGAAAAACCATCATTCCTTCAGACAAATGATGTTTCACCTTACTTATTGTATACAAAAGGGAAAAGTTATATTGCAACCGAACGAAGGGAGTGATGGGCACATGCTTTATAAGTTTTACAATACCAATGGAGATATCTCAAAAAATTGAAAGTCAAACCATTTGGAATATAGAGTGGTAGGAACCATTGTGAAAAATAATTAATTTCATTACAAATATGTGGGAGTTACAAATAATGAAGCACCTAATGAAAAAGTAATTAGCAAGAAGGGAGTTACAAATCTCTCTCTCTCTCTCTCTCTCTCTCTCTATATATATATATATATATATATATATATATATTAAAAACTCAACTTACTGATTTTAAAGAGAAAATGAAATTAAATATGGTGGTTATGAAGTAGATATAACTATGGTTCATTTGAAATGAATTTCTTTTAAAAAATAATTAAATGTGTTTTTATAGAAGAATTAAATGTGTTATTAATCACTTAAAAAAAAAGATTTTGAGCGAGTATTGTCATAGGGTAATAGTAATAGCTAATATTAATACTTATAAAATTAATATTATTGAATATATAATAGTAATACCTAATACTATTAATAGCTATGAATAATACTTATAAGATTAATATTATTGAATATCTAATAGTAATACCTAATACTATTATGTCGTAGTTATATACTACCTAATAATAATACCTATAAGATTAATATTATTAAATATTTAATAAGGTATAAATACTATATGTTAAACCTATTATTATTAGGTATAGTTATTAGCTAAGGATATACTATTAGTAATAATAATATGGATTACCCTCAGTAATAATTTTAATAGGGATTATTACTCTCATATCATAACTATTATACTATTAGTAATTATAAAAGGGATTATAACTCTCGTATCATAGCTATTATACTATTAGTAATTATAATAGATATTATTACTTTGATATCATAGATATTATACTACTCCATTAGTAATTATAATAGAGATTATTATTTTTTTGATACCAAAATGAAAATGATTTATATATAGATACACGATGAGGCAAGTATTTGAATGAACCTGAATATCTTTTAAGTAGCCAATATCGGTTATAAAACCTCTTCATGTGAGAATCTTCTTCCCCATGATATATGTAGCATTTTAAATAAATACATAAAATATAAATGATTGAGTTGGTCTAAGGTGCATGTTTTAGTTCAAAAGGGTGTGAGTTCAAATTTTACTAACAACATTGTTTTAATTTCTAGCTTTTCATTTCCTTACATTGTTTTATTTTCTAGCTTTTCATTTCCTTGCCAATAGCTAAAGTTCCTCTACTAATGTATTTGAAGAATGGTATATACCACAATATCATATCTATAGTACTTAGCTAAGACTATTAGCTAATGGTACCCTCCTTAGAATTTCAAAAGTCAAGCCATGAGAATGCATCTTTAACCAAAGAGGGTGAGGTGTCACATCCTTAGACATTCTCACTAACTTTATATATATATATATATATATATATATATATATATAAGATTTTTTAGCTAAATCAACTTGGTCAAGACACCAACAATCCACCCTTTTCAATATATCTAATCATTTGTTTTTAAAAAGGTCATTAGTATCTTTAATTATTTTTGTATATTAAATAGGTAAGAAAGAACCAATCAATCATTGTTTAAAAATCAGTTTTTTATCTTTAATAATCTCATCTTAAGTAATCACTGATTTGGGCAATCTAATACGTAATTAATCATCTCTCTCCAAATTGTTATTTCTGGCATCTTTTCTTTGCTCCAAATCACCTGTCCCAATCCCAACAACATTATGTAACACTTTCTGTTACAACCTCCAGTAAATCAACACGTGTCCTTGTTACTGTAAACATGAATTAAAATGGGAGTTAACGCCGTTAGATCGAAAAAGAGTAATTGATAACGCCACCCCTTTCGGTAAAAACTGAAAATAAGAAATATAATACACTGTCGTCATCTCTATACCATAGATTCATAGCTACCATAAGTTACTTTTCCTTTCTCTCTTCCTTTATCATTTTATTTTGGGATCATTTTCTGGGTCTTCGCAACATATATAAGAAGACTCATTTAACACACCGAACAAATTACTAATCAAATTTATTTACTCTTTAAGATCAACCCAACTTCACAACTTCTCCATGTAAAATGGATACAGTAAATATGAGAATTTCCAACTTTTATTTTTTTTTATTCTTTTGTAAAAACTTTTGTTTGTTAAAGATAGATTACGAAATTGCAATATGACCCTTTTTTTCTTGTTAATAAAAAAATTAATTGCAATTAAATCAGAGGATGCAACCTACTTCAATAGTTTAGAAATGCAAATTAACCCGATTTCCAGATGTTGTTTCATACAACACGTTTCTTTTCCATAAATTAGTTACACAAATTGAATTTTTCTAATTTTGATAAATAAACAAATAGAGTTTGAATATGAAAAGCACACTCTTCCTTGTCTCTTTTAATTTTGCGAGCTCATGGCGTCCTTGCTACCAACCAATCCATCAACCTGAGAACCGGCCTTTTCCATGGAGGAGCGACTGTATACAAACGGGAATCATGACTGATAGGAGGATTTTTTTGAGGGGAATAATAAAGCAGAAAGAAGGTCAATTATCCTTTTTCCGATCAAAATGGCGTTAACTCCCAATTTAGTAATCTCTCTCTTCTTTTTTTTTTAAAAGAAAAGATATATATATATATATATATATATATATATATATATTGTCTGTTGGTTTTAAGGAAAGTACAATATCTGAACGTGGTTTTAAGGAAAGTACGATATCTGAACGGAGCTGACCATTATTCACAGGAATGGTAAAGTAAGTTGTGCTTTACAAAAGTTGTATCCTTATTATTCTAAACAAAGCTTTTGAACACACACACACACACACACACACACATATATATATATATATATATATATATAAATAGTAGAGTTCACGAGATTAGGTATATATATTCTAAAACCTTTTTCTCTCTTTGAATAGTTTTTTAGTGTTAGACGGAGTGTAACTCCCTCCGTCCACCAAAATTAGTGTTTATTTTTATAAAAAAAATTATCTTAAAATAAGTGTTCATTTTGTTATGAAGTTGATGTATATAATCACATTTATCAACCATCATGCTTTAATTCAATATGCAATTATAATGCATGCTATAACACAAATAAATGGTTATTAATGAGTATGCGGTACTAAAATAACTTCAAAGTTAACTTTTTTAATTTTCTATCTTTTAGTTTACCTGAAGATAAGAAAATCTCAAAAATTATATCTTTTAATTTATCTTCACAACTCGAATATACTCATTGTTGAAGTCTTCAAAACAACGTCAACTCACTATTGAAGATCAAGGATGCTACTGAAGTCTGAGTGGAAGATAAGGAAATCTCAAAAAATCTATATCTTAGCCTTATCTTCACAATTGGATCACACTCACTATTGAAGTATTCAAAACGTCAATAGTTATTTCTCCTTTTAGCTAAGACATCCCTTCTGCAACCTTCCAGCCGGGACAAAACAAAGTTTGTCATTTTCAACTAACATGTTCATCCACTTACCGCAGTTCAGGGAGCTAGCAAACTTTGTGTTTGACAGCCAAGTCTCAACAGCTATTTGCACTAAATACACCAGATTTGAAGATCAAAGTTGAATACTCCACACCTTTTTCAATGGCTCCAATAACTCTCCTTATAAATTAATCTCTCTTTAAGCATTGAAGAAGGTTGATCAGTAAATTGAAGCTTAGAGTCGAAAATTAGAGTGAAGCAGTCAAGTTTAATTAAATATTCTCTCTTTATCTCACCAAACACTTAGCTAAGCACTTCATAAAATCATTAACGGCTCTCCCAGTTTATAGTTATTGAGGGCTTCATTGATTGCATACACACACACACCCTCCTTGTTTGAAGGATATCATCACTCACAAACACGGGGCAAAGTTGTTTTTGTACACTATCCATTAGTGATTAAAGTTTTATAAAAGATTAAAGATGCTGTAATTGATTTGTAAATTGTAATAGACTAGTACATGAACAATACACTTTTGAAATCTAGGACTGACTATCTTGGTAGTGGATGTAGCAACCTTTATTTGCGAACCACTTCAAATTAACATCTCTTTAATTTCCTGTCCATTATCTGTCTATTACTTTTGTTGTTTATTTATTTTATTTTTTTTGAGTAATTGCATTTATGGGTAGCCTTTGTAGTATATCTGAACATCAATGTTGTAATGTTCACGTGTGAATCTATTTTAAATCTTGTCTTTTTGTAAAAATGGCCTATTTGATAAAACAACCTATGTAGCCTTAAAACCAACTATCTTATTTTATTCCTCCCCTCCCCTTGGTGATTAATCTATAGGTAATCTAATAAGATCGAGTTGCTTGCAACATATTTTAAAAATAAATTGTAAACTATATTCATCTTCCTCTCCCCGCCCCCGCCCCCGCCGGGTTTCACACCTGTCGGCCCTAATAATTTGTATTTGCTTTTCAAAAAAACTCTTTTTACCAAACTTCGCAGCTTGAAATTCCGATCCATGGCTCACAAAATGATACAGACCTCGAATTTGAACTATGTTCCTACATTGGATGAAGATCATTTTGACATATGAAAGATAAAATAAGTCCTTACGTTTTTTTTTTTCTGTATTTTTTTAATTCATATGACAACTCACGTCACATATATATATATATATATATATATATTCTGTATATATAATCCTTCTCTGGCTAGGTTGAGTTGATGGAATTGAATATGTGACCCCACTCTTTTGAATTGTAAATCCGTGGGCTTGGAAATTAAACGTGATTTGTCACTAATATGTTTTTAAGTCAGCAAATTACAACTATTGTTAATAGTTTTGCTTCTTCGCTATGTTTTGTTAATGTTTAATACTTCATTTATTAGGTTCAAGAAGTCGATTTTTGGAATTTAAATACAGTATTTAACTTCTTTTTATCAATATCTTTGTTTTAGGAACTAAACTAGTTTTCCTAATTTGAAAAATTCATGATTTCTTTGAGAAAAATTAAACCAATCGATAAGATCAAATAAATCTTTGAAGTATCAACCTCCGATCAAACATAGTGGACTCGTGGATAAAACATGTTTAAGATTTTAAACTAGATTTAATTAATTAATTAATTAGGTTGTTGAGCTACGTACACACAATTAATGATCATCTTCTTTCATTTTGTACAATTGTGTTACTGTTCAAGATTAGAGTGTTAGCAAGGCATTGACCAACTTAAAACAAAAAATATATATATAGTTAGGTTGATCATAGTGGTTTAAAGTTGAACATAGACAACAACGATTGAATTGAGCAAAAAGTTAATAGCACAGACATTTAACACGTTCATTAACCTTAATTATCCATTATTAAAATCACAACTCTCTCTCTCTCTCTCATTTGAGTTTGTGTATAAATAGGACGGGGGTGTTTAAGCCTCAGCAAATCACATACGAAAATCTTTGTGTTCAAGAGAATGTTAAACTTTGGCGTCGGCATGGGTAATAATACTAGCGTTAAAGCAGTCATCACCGTCATTCCATCGATCACCGGGACCCTTGCAAACCTTAGCGGCGTAGGTCAAATCCTCCATAACGTCGCGGATCTCTTTGGTCTATCTCTCTCACTTGAGCTTGTTGCTGCCGAGCTTGATCATGGTTAGTACGTACATACTATTGGCAAGAAAATTGTTAAACTAACAAAATAGATACAATTTTTTTTTTCCCTTTTAGTGTAACGGCGTTATGGTAACATAATTTTAGAAAATCTTGTGTTCATTATAACAAACTCTTAGTTGATCTTCTGGCCTTTTTGAAGCGAATGGAGCACTGAAGAAGACAATCAAGGGGCATGCGAGCTTTGATTACCAAGTGAATGCTAGGGAGCTTAGGTACGTGTGCGAGTTTGCCATTCCCGAGGGTTTTGGGGAGATTGGAGCCGTGTTAGTGCAGAATGAACTCCACGATGAGGTTTTCATTAAGGACATTGTTATCGATGGTGCGCTCACAATCAACTGTGAGTCTTTTGTTCATTCTAAGCATGACAACCCTGAGAAGCGAGCTTTCTTCACCAGCAAGGTCTGCAATCTATGAACTCTCTCTCTCTCTCTCTCTCTCTCTCTCTCCCTCTCTCTTTCCCTCACACACACACACACAACACACACAGAGATCAAATTAGACCATTCTTTCATGATATATTTACTTTGACCAGATCAAATTGACTTAAACAAATTGGTGAAATACGTGTACGAAAGAGAGGGGAGTGGCTGCTATTTGAGGAGTAGTTAGAGAAAATATGGACTAGTTGATTAAAAATACTACTACTTGTGTCACTCCATTTTTTATAACATGGGGGCAGGTAATATGTCAATTTTTAATGCATAATCACTTTTAGTGAAAAAAATATTTTACTAAAACTTCATTTGGTTAGATGGAGTGTTTAAAGAAGTGAAAAGAAAAAAAAATGTAGACTTTTAATTACTTTCAAATGTTTAATTGTAAGTTTATGCAAATTTTATTTAAAAATCCTCATGTTAACCAAAAATATGCAAAAAAATTGATTAATTTTTTTTTTTTTTGTAAATTTCAATTCAGTTTCTACTGGTTTCACTTTCCAACGTTACTATCATTCAATTAATAGGCATAGCCTAAAAAACTTATTTTGAGATAAATTGACACATTTTAATTTATTTTGGAGCGCATGCAGTCATACCGACCTTCAAAAACACCGAGCGGGCTAAAGTTGCTAAGAGAAAAAGAGCTGACAATACTTCGAGGTAACGGGAAAGGAGAGCGCAAGGACGGGGAGAGGATATACGATTACGATGTGTATAACGATCTGGCCATACCAACACTTGGATGGAATAGGCCTGTCCTGGGCGGAAAGAATCACCCTTACCCACGGCGTTGCAGAACTGGACGCCCCTTGAGCAAGAAAGGTACTACTATTTATGAGATAACTATTCACACCTAAACCCACGACCCATACGAAAGAGTTCAGGAAGTTTCACCACGCCAAAAATTATACTCCATTTTGAATAATTCCAAACATGGAATACTTGTCCGGCTGGCGGCTGCTACGCTAATAAACTATATGAACAACTTGATAATTTTATATTCATCATTTTAGAATTTGGAGGGCGGGTGGTCCGACTTCTGCTAGACTGTCAATAATTTGACTCCAAAAATTTCACATTTAGTTGCCTTGCATGGTTGTAGATTTTTCAAAACCAAAATTATAAAACACAAAATGAACATAAAATTTAATTTCGACAACACACGTACAAGTGTGTTTTTTCTCTTGTGAGACCGAAGAGAAAAAAGAGTGGGTCTCCTATAAGACCGAAGAAATAAAAGAGTGGGTCTCCTATGAGACCGAAGAAATAAAAGAGTAGGTCTCCTGTGAGATCGAATAGATAAAAGAGTAGGTCTCCTGTGAGAATCATCTTACGGATCTTAATTCGTAAGATGGAGTCTCACTCTCTCACAACTAATCAGCCCACCAATACATAGTGGGTCGGGTCAAGGAGATCCATCTACTCTTAAAACCATCTTTTTAAAGTTTTTACCGACATAAAAATTGTCACATGTGATTGAGGGTGTTAATTACACGCAACCATATGAGATCATATCTACAGTTACATTGATGATGCTCTAATACTATAATAACAGACTGTGTTTACAAATTTGGGTTACAGCAAGCAACAAGGTGTTGTAGAGTACAATTTGTCAATGCACCGGTGTACAACACTACCGATGCTTGATGTAAATTAAATTTGTTGCTCTATTATTATTCAACATTAATTATTTTGGAGAAAAATTAATTAATCAACAAAAGAAATTTAGATAAGATGTTCATTAATTAATTATAAATTTACAATCATGATACCGTACTAACGTAGGGCTTTGGAAATTTACAGAACCAGACACGGAGACAAGGCGGGACATTCTCTTTTATGTTCCAAGAGATGAAAATTTTTCAGCCATAAAGGGAGTAACATTCTCAGCGACGACATTATACTCGGTCTTGCATGCCGTGGTTCCGGGAATAGAATCCGTCATTGTCGACCGGGAGGAGCGCTTTCCGTACTTCACCGCCATAGACTTACTGTACGATGAAGGAGTTCATGTGCCAGCCTTTAAAAATGATAACATTCTTAATGCTCTACCCAGGCTTATCAAAGCTGCCTCCGATGCTAAAGACGATGTTTTACTATTTGAGACCCCCGAAACAGTTGACAGTAAGCATTACATTAACATACATACATACAAGTGTGTTTGATGTCGTTTTTTTTGTACGCGTTTGTTTGATTTCGTGTTTGTTATTATTACAGGAGACAAATTTTCTTGGTTTAGAGACGAGGAATTTTGTCGCCAAATGCTTGCTGGTATTAACCCATGTTGCATACAGTTAGTCACAGTATGTTCTGCTTCCATTAATTTGCTAGCTTGAAGCTTTTTTAACGATATATATACATATATATATATATATATACATATATATATATATATACATATATACATGTAAAAAGCTGTAATTAAAATCTATTTTCGCAGGAATGGCCGTTGATGAGTAAACTCGACCCTGAAATTTATGGACCGCCTGAATCAGGAATTACAAAGGAGATAGTAGAGGAAGAGATTAGAGGTTTCATGACCCTTGAGGAGGTAATTAACGCGAAAATACATTATAAATAAATCATGGTATGACCTTATTTGCCCTTCGCCATGATAAAATTAATAATGTGAAACATGTTTATGGACTTGCAGGCCATAGAGCAAAAGAAACTATTCCTTTTGGACTACCATGACCTCTTCTTACCGTATGTGAATAGAGTGAGAGAGATTGAAAACACAACTTTGTATGGGTCGAGGACACTAATGTTTCTAACTCCTGCTGGAACGCTACGACCGCTAGCCATCGAGTTAACCCGGCCACCAGGGAACGGCAAACCACAATGGAAGCACGTGTATACACCGTGTTGGGATGCAACGGGCGCTTGGCTCTGGAGGTTTGCTAAGGCTCACGTCCTTGCTCACGATTCTGGTGTTCACCAGCTTGTTAGTCACTGGTAAGTACATCTATATATTTTTGTTTGATTTCTTTTCATGTTTTGGTGCTGATACGCGCATATGCACACATGTATTTTCTTCATTATAGTTGGATCAAATATTTTGTCGTAATTTGATAACATAATCAATCTTTGATTTTGATTTCCACTCATGATTGTTTAACATTGCAGGCTACGATCTCATTGTGCAACAGAGCCATACATAATTGCGACTAATCGGCAACTTAGCCAAATGCACCCAATATACAGACTATTAAGCCCTCATCTCCGATACACGATGATGATTAACTCATTGGCACGACTTCTCCTCATTAATGCAAATGCAATTATCGAGTTAACCTTCTCTCCTCGCAAATACAGCATGGAGCTCTGCTCTGAAGTCTATAGGCTACAATGGCGTTTCGACCATCAGGCACTTCCTGCGGACCTGATTAGCAGGTACAGTCAAGAGACCTTTCATAAGTAAATTATTGCATCAATGTTCCTCCCCCTTCTCCAAACCCTACCTTAGTTTAATTTTCATTTGAAGTAGCACTCACCATATCTAACATGATAGGGGAATGGCTGTGGAAGATCCAACTGCACCACACGGTCTAAAACTAGCGATTGAAGACTATCCTTTCGCTAGCGACGGTCTTATCCTTTGGGATGCCATCAAACAATGGGTAAGTGACTATGTTAGCTATTACTACCCTGACTCAGATTCCGTAGAAAATGATCAAGAGCTACAAGCATGGTGGACAGAAATTAGAACGGTTGGGCATGGAGACTTGAAGGATGAACCATGGTGGCCTACGCTCACAACTGTAGATGATTTAATCAGTATTCTCTCAACGATTATATGGACAGCCTCCGCTCACCATGCTGCTGTTAACTTTGGTCAATATGATTTTGCTGGTTATTTCCCGAATAGGCCAACCATTGCTAGAACAAATATGCCTGATGAGGATCCAAACGACAATGATTGGCAAAGTTTCTTGAAAAGGCCTGAGGATGAACTTATGGCATGCTTCCCTTCGAGACTTCAAGCTACTACAGTCATGGCTGTTTTAGATGTGTTATCAAATCACTCTCCTGATGAGGAGTATATTGGGTCGATCATAGAGCCATCATGGGAGGCAGATCCAAATGTAAAGGTTGCGTTTGAAAGTTTTAGTTCGAGGCTGAAAGAGCTTGACAGTATCATTGATGAAAGGAATGCAAACACCAATCTGAAGAACAGAAATGGGGCAGGGGTGGTTCCATATACGCTTTTAAAGCCATTCTCAAAGGCTGGTGTGACTCTAAGGGGAGTTCCAAACAGTATTTCGATATGAAGATCTTGGAAGCTTGCCTACAAGTTCGCATATATGTTTTTTCAGTTGATTCAAAAAATAAAGTTCTGCAGTAATGCTTTTTTGCTCTTGTACATGGCCACTCTTGTTTGAGAAAAGAAAATAATGGATGTTCTAACTCCTAGCAGATTGTAAAAGTACGTAAAGTGTATTGATATTGTAATGTAAAGTGTATTGCTATGTAATGAGGATTGTAATACAATTGTTGAATATACATTAAATTAAATTCATACTTATTTTCTTCTCATCATATCTAATTTAACATAGTATTCGAGCCACCTATTCAAACTGTCTAATTTAACCCATTTCAGCAAATGAACTGTCTATTTCTAACGAGACTCAAATTCTCAACCTCTGATACCTGAGAGATGGTACGTCACAAGTTTGGAGAAGTAAATAAAACAATCTTTAAACGAAACATCTTAAAATAAAACAATAAATTTCTTACACGGAACAGAGGGAATATAACTCCATCTATCCTAAAAGAGTGTCAGGTTCTTATAATTACCAGAAGAAGAAAAAACAAAGTTGTCACTAAATAAATGTTATGGTTTTAGAGTCGTTCACTCAAATAACCAAAATTATAAATGTAGTCTAACGTGTCTCCAAAACTATTACTTACTAGTAACTTCCATGTAAGGGAGTGTTATTTCCATAAATGTTGTCTTTTTGAATCTCAACATTGACACTCAATTTTTCCTACTACCTTGAGAATAATTATCAAAACAGCCAACTTATTAACAAATACTTCTGACCTCCCACTACGATGGAGTAAAATTAACGGAGTAAAATGTCCGTCAACATAGATTTGATTCCGGAGTTCCCAAACCCTCACCGGCCCCTGCACAGGTGGCTCCAATGATCCTTGCTCGTGTTTGAAAATGATGATTGGGATTTTTCAAGTCCAGTGAGTTCCGGCAAGATGGCCGGCGATCATGCATGTTGACACGGAGGTGATACGTGTTTCCTTTCAGTGGTGCACATTGTTTTCAGTATCTGGTTTGGGTGGGTTGGTTGAGGTTGTTATTATGTTGGGCTGCGGCTGTATTCTTCCTTGTTTTTGGGGGCTTAGTCAGGTGTATACTTTTTGTGAGTTGTTTGCAGTTAGGCCTTCGTTGGCTCTTTCTACTCTGCCCAAAAATGTATTTCCTTTCTAAAAATACTACTAGTAAGACTATAAAGACTTTTTGAGTCTTTCTATTTATATTACGTAGAGAGAGAGAGAGCACTGTTACGCTTGTAGGGAAACAGAAGGTATTAAAGTTTGTACAATAGGTGAAAAAATGTAAACAAAAACCTTTAAAGACTTTCTGTTTTCTATATGTAAAGCATTTTCCTACTACTGTCCCAAGAGTGGCACCACAAGCCCTAAACAGAACCAAGCTGATAACATCATCTTAAGAACCTTGAGATATTTCTTTACTTGAAACCTTTTACATCAATTGTCATTTTCCAAATAATCTCTCTTGGGCAGTTTGCAACTCAGCAAGTAACCTTGTGCGCTCTGACAAGATAAAAGTGTGAGATCCAAACAAAAAAAGGTGTATCCAAATATGGAGAAGGCCATTGCAAGAGAAAAATACTACTGCCACCGTCCCTAAATTATTGTCTCCATTTCTTTTTTTGTCCATCTCAGAATAATTATCTTGTTTAAATTTTTTTCATTTTAGGACATCACTTTTACCATTTTACCTTTACTTTTTCCCCTATTTTAATTATGAACCACATACACATAGACATTAAAAGAAATTACACATTATATCAATATTGATAATTAAGTCAATTATTTTTTCTTAATCTGTGTGTCGGATCAAACAAAATAATAATTAAGGGACGGAGGGAGTAGTTTTTTTTTTTTTACTACCATCACACAAATTTGGGGCAACCGATTTGACCAACGAACTTCCAATATCCAAGATGAGTAATGTTATGAGTACCTAAAGAGTACTAAATTTTTTACACTAAATGATGTGTCAACTAATGTGGCAGCTAATGTGATGTATTAATTATAATTTTTAATTTTATTTTTTGTACTACATCAGCTGTGCAAAAAATTTAGTACACTTTAAGTACACATAACATTACTCATCCAGAATATGACCAACGTAATCATGATTTTGAGTGCAAAATTGATAACAAAATTTTTAATATCCACATAATCCACATCAGCAACTCCGTTATCAATTCGGCAAGGATCGCATTGCACTCAAATTATAAGTATGTTGGTCAATTTTGAATATTGAAAGTTCATTGGTCACCCCCAAACTGTAAGATGGGAAAAAAAAATGTATTTTTTCTGGCGAATGCACATACAGTCACTTAATTGCTCCTGATGTGTAAATCCGAGAACATGGCAAAGGTTGCCTCTTCCCCTACCCCTCCCGGTGCCGGGAATTAGACCCTAGCACAACAACAGACTAAGAAAGATTACCAGACACAGATGCTTAAAGACAAATCAAAGTTACCGAAGGTCACTGTATAATTCACATTGCCTCTTTTCTTCAGTGGTGTTTAAATATTAATTAAAAAAAAGGGGTTTGAATTGAAAATAGGCATGTTGAAGCAGTGATCTCCATCTCCCTAACAGCGCATAGATTGAGGTCCAAGAACCGGATTCCACAGTTGAAAACACACCACCAAATGTGTAGAAACGGCTCCCCGTCCTGCCATCTAGGTAGCTT
The DNA here is from genome assembly GCA_016624345.1 of Platycodon grandiflorus. Lineage (NCBI taxonomy): Eukaryota > Viridiplantae > Streptophyta > Magnoliopsida > Asterales > Campanulaceae > Platycodon > Platycodon grandiflorus. The sequence goes on along the minus strand of CM028366.1, from coordinate 46,602,365 downwards.
TCTCTCTCACTGAAACTCTAAAAATTGTAACAATAATTTTTTTTTTGCTTTCCCAAGGCATCCCTAGACTCAAAGGTCCAAGACTAATCCCTTAACCAAGTAGGACCCCACAAGGGTGGTAAAGCTATCCCTGTGAAGAATTGTAACAACAATTTCACAGAAACTAAAAAGTAACTCTAATCACATAATTTTAAGTTCATAAGTTTGCTGGTAGCCTGGTACAAGCAATTCAGACATCCAGATACGAAGAGGCTAAAGGCACAGGCTAAAGGCACACGTAAAACTGTGATTATCAGAACATCATATTTTAGAGTCTGCAACTTTAACCATTTCAATTAATAAGTATGTTTGATGGTACGGATTGCAAGTCCAATAAGATATTTCAATCTGGTCAAACCATTACGTTATAGTAGGTACACTAGTAATTATATAGTAGTATTTGGATTTCCGGCTAGGCCTAAACAAGATAAGTAAACTCCACTGCTTAAAGAGTTTGGTATAGCTACAATGTCTGAGCTTGGGTGGTCTTGGCCGTCATGAATGGGTGATCCCTGTGGATCACAAGATAAATTTCATGCCTAGTCTGACTTCAATTCATGGTTTTTGTCAATATCAAGATACAATACAACCTCAAATTCCTCCCTCCATTTAACATTCTAAGCTAAATAAAACAAGAACATATAAATCTTTAGCTACACGAGATTATTCTTAAAATATGCCGAAAGAATGGCACTCACCCGAAAATATACTTTACCATCGTGCAAGCTAATTAATACTACTCAACTTAGTAGCCAAAGAAAACAGCAGTTCCACCCACTCTAGCTGGTATGAGCACTAGATACTCACACTGAAGTCCTAACACTAGAACTGTGTCACTCAAGCTTAAGCGGAGCTTGATAGCTAAAATGAGGCTACCATTCATTATATTTGTGCTGCCTTTGCCCATAGCCCAACCAGTAAAGAGTTGGGGACGAAAAGAGACCCTATATGCTGACTAACACAAGGATTAGAAAACAAACAAAGAAATAAAGAAAAGCACAATAACCTAAATAATAGGAGATAACAGTAACGAAGGGAATGAAAGGGGGACATAGCATGGCAAAACAGCTAGCAACGGACTTAATACAGGAAGGTAATAATAATATTCAAAAATGAGAGTATCATAGCAGGTTAAGATTTCTCTGATTGGTTCAAAGCTCCCATTCGAATCAAAATGGAAATTAACATGGGGAACTATCAAAAAGGAGGACAAATAAACAAAGAACAAAATAAGAACTGAAGATTTACTAGACCTCCCACGTGTTGAAGTTGCCAGGTTGTGTTCACTACCATTGCACAGCAAATGCAGTCTCACCTGCACTCAACACCTGCTTCAGCAGCTCGACGAGGGGTGCTTTTTCTCCTGCTCCCATTATGACGAAAACCGTTAGGCTTAGTCAAGTCATCAGCGCTTGATCTGGTTCCATTACTGTTTTCCTCTTTGACTGAATCGGGCTTTTCTTTTGCCTGAATGTTGCGTCTCCTCTTTTTTCCATTCTCTGCTGCAGTCAGACTTTTCATCTCTTTGCTTGAGACAGCGTTCTCACCGTCTTCTTCTTCCATCTTTTCAATATCTTCGTCAATTTCATCAATCAACAGTTTCTGCGGCCTACCCCTTCTCTTTTGTGCAGGTATTTTCTCTTCCTCGCCACTTCCAGGATCATCATGACTTGTCACAGTAAACTTCTTTCCTTTCCCTCTACCCCTACCCATTCTTAAGGCAGCAAAGAAAACTCACAAACGTAGTGATGATTTCTGCCCAACAAAAACACATCTTATGATCAGATGCAGAAATTTCTCATGAAGTATGGAATCATCCTTAAAAAGCAAAGTTAATCAGGATACTAATCATCATTAGCTACAGTCAATGACTTGTGGGATATCTTGATGTCCTTATATGTTATCAATTATGAAACCATCCAGACTTTTCCAACAAAGTACAGGATACATATCAGGTTGCCTATGATAGCATTCCAATAGAATTGATCAACACATCTATTGAGGATTAAACTTAAAACATTTCTGTAGTTTTTCTACAACATAGGATACTTTATCCAACATGCTGAGAGAACAAACCAACTAATAATAGCAGCATCATTTGCATTTTCCGTATGAAATAGAAATTTCAAATTCAAATTCAAAAACAGATCAATTATCAGCTCTACAAAATAGAAATCGTAATGATAAAACCATGTTTTTTTTATAAGTAATAATAATTTATATACCAAGATTGCGTCAAAACAAGTGACGCATCCTTTGTACTCAAGGTGTATACTATACCAAAAGAGCCTAATTAGCCATAGAAAACTATTCACAAAATCAGCAAAGTTGAAATCAGTTAATGAGGATTGGGGATCTGTGCTTGAGCGCCAAAAAAAAAAAAAAACAGATTGCTGAGCATAGAATTTTTCAAGCAGGAAATGGACCCTTCCTCATTGTCAAACACCCTTTGATTTCTCTCCATCCAAATTGTCCACCAGACACTAAGAGGGGCTGTCTCCCAAATTATATGCCTCCTCTTTTACTGCAAAAATAACGCCAACTCCTTGGGAGATCTATGATTGATTCCGGCATTACCCATGATACATTAAAGAGACTTAACGGCAAACTCCATAACTACATCGCCACCGGACAATGGAGCAGCAAATGGTTAATGCTTTCTCCACTCCCTTTACACATGTAGCACCAGTTTATATAAATTTTATGTCATCTCCGCAAGTTATCTCCTGTAAGTATAGCTTCATGAGCCGCTTCCCATACGAAGAACGCCACTCTATTTGGCGCTAGGGACTTCGACACTGCCTTCCAGGGAAACAAGGTCTTGTAACCATTTAACAACTTTAGATAATACGACTTCAGTGAGAAGCAGCTGTTTTTAGAACCCTTCCACCTCACTCTGTCATTCTCAACTCCAATCTGCTGGGAATAGAGCACCTCAAACGCAGCTGTTCTTCCAACTCACAATCTTCAAAATTTCTGAGGAACTTCGGATTCCCATCCACCTTTCGCAAGAGAGAACTGACCAAGCACTTGTTGTCCGTGGCTATGTTAAACAGATTGGGAAAAACCCTCCTCAATTCCAAGTCACCACACCATTTATCTTCCCAAAACAGGACCTTAGAGCCCTCCCTGATTTCAAACGAGATGAACCTTTCAAAATAGTTATTAAGCTTCAACTAAGTAAGTAGCACCAATAAGCACCATTTGACTACTCCCTTAATCCCACTTATAGATTCCCTTTTTACCTTTATAAGGTGCCCCATTAGAAAGTCCCTATTTCAAAATTGAACTTACATGCCTGTAAATGTTTTCTGAATTATGATCTTTAAACATACCACTCGAATTTGGACGGAAAGAGTAATTCTTTGATTAAACAAAAGGGTCAAACCCAGAGAAATATATTTTTAAATTTAGAAGAAAAAAAATCAATTTCACATGAAGACGAAATTAGCTTAACCCCAAATAGCTCAAACTGATTTCTAGTAGAATCAGAGGTTAAATCAGAATCCTAAACAGCATAACATCACTAAGTAAACCACAAAATTTATAAAGCTCAGATAAACTATAAGATCTACAAACGAAGTCAAGAATAACAATTACCAAGATCCCCATTTACAAGAATCACAAATTAGCAATCATTTTCAAAAACCCAATATCTGTAAAATCAAATCTAGAAATAGTATGACTACAACTTAGCACATAATCCACAATCACAGAGAGAGAGAGAGATGAAACTAACCAGGTGAGCTATCATTGGATTGAATGAATAACAATATTCAAAGCTGAAAACATCAAAAACCCTGGTGGTTTTGTATATAACACTCTATGGAATGAAGGGTTTAAAGAGTGAATGAAGGAAAAACAAAGAATTTAATGGGAGTAGCTACAACTGGAACTGGAACTGGAACTGGAACTGGAGGAGGGAATACTGAAAACCCAGATCAAAGAAAGAGGGGAGTGATTTGAATAGATTACGGATCGGCATGAGATTGGATAATAGTGGTCCCTTGCCTACCCAAGAATGGGCATAAAACAGATTAAACCACCGGAGGAAGGAGAGGGGGAGAGAGAGAGAGAGAGAGAGTTGAGAAGGCAGCAGGGTGCAGAAAGATATTTGTTGATTGGTTGTTGCAAGTCTGTCAGGGATAGAGAGTAGGCGCTGGTTTTAATGTGAACAAATGAAAAAACAGTCCAAGGCCCCATTTGGGGGTTTTTTTTTTTTTTCTATAAGCAATGCTAAATTATGTAAAAGCAAAATTTTTTATATAAATTATAGGTTAAATTTTAATTAAGTTAATTTAAAAAATTAAAAGTAAATTGTTTAATAAGAAGGAAAGTAAAATATACAATATTCAATGCATGACAAAATCATTATGTTTCTAAATTATGTGAATAATAGCATTTTTCTTTTTTTATTTGGAAGACGAATCACCAATTTTCTCGATTTGGGCTTTTTGAGAAGAGTAATGCTATAAGTACTTAAAGAATACTAAATTTTTTTACATTAAATGATGTGTCAGCTGATGTGACCATGTGGTACAAAAAATAAAATTAAAAATCATAATTAATGCATCACAACTGTCACATCACATCAACTAACTCATTATTTTGTATAAAAAATTTGATACACTTTAAATACTCGTAACATTACTTTTTTGAGAATGTAGAACATGTTAATACAGTAATAAAAATGCATTTAATGATGTAAAAGTGTCGAGAAAAAAGTATTAAGAATTACTCTTTTCATTCAAAATAGAATGTTTCTTTTCTTTTTCTTTTTTTAGTTAAAATTAAAAAAGTTAAATTTAAGACAATTTTAGTGGTGTACGCATTCAAACTATATGCATGTTAGGACATAATAAATAGCAAAAGTAAATTTAGTAACTTCGTATAAAAAAGGGCACTCATTTTTTAACAAAATAATTTAAAAAGGAGATACTTAATTTAGGTTAGATGGTATACTATTTTCGCTATGAAAAGTTGAAAATTGAAACGTACCCATTTTGCAATAAATTTATCAAATCCACTATGAAACTTACCAATTTGCCAAATTTAGGAAATTGACGTTATGTGTTCATTTTTGATTCTGTAAAAGTGATTCTTGTGAACTTGTTCCATCCAAAGTGTTGTATCTATCTCAAATAGAAGTAATATAAGTTTAAAAAAAAAAAGAAAAAAAGTATTGATTCTTATGATTATCAAATAACTTCATAACTGAAATTTACGTTTCACTAACAAATAAATAAGTGTAAAACAATTAAAGCAAGAGGCATAAGAAAATTGAATATTATTTCTTAGAATTGTTAAATATTAAAAATTATGAAGAATTTAGTTGGATAATTATTATTATTTTTTATTTTATAAAGATGGGGTTCTTTTTTGGCAAGAGAACTAATAAAAGAAACTTGTTGGGAACTAATTTTGGCAAAATTAAGGTCACATTTGATTCTGCCAAACCCAAGTTTTTGTATTCTAATAGCTTAATGACAATATAATTTTTGACTGGCAAACATCCTCATAAATAATTCTTTAACTCCAAAAATGACTCAAACCTACAAAATACGCTAATATAATTCACCCCTAGCAGTTTCAGACACGTAAAAGTCTTAATCATATTTTGACTCGTGATCAGTTTATATAGACCAACAAAAAATAAATAGGCACTCAAAACAAGTATATGTTGGAGCATCATTAACTTCCTCCTTATCAATCTCGATTCATTTCAATATGAACAAAATTTTCAGTCATAAAATAGAACATACCAAGTATAGTAATAAAATAAAGCATATATTGGTAATAGATGAACTAATAAAGTAATAAGTGATTATTGATGAACTACATCAATTGCACACACCTATTAACGCAATTAAGAGAATTATTGAAATGAGTTCAAATGGAATAAAAAAATCGGTTGATAAATGAATCCCAATTTCTTGACAATTATTTATCAAATCTTTCTCTATAATTTGGCTTGATTTTGTAGTCTAAATCATCTCATATTATGACGTATCTGGAATAGTCTTAAGTAGTGAAGCAAAAAAAATTGTACAAACTACCAAAGTACTTGCATCTACAACGGACCAAGGATGAAAATCTTTGTAATATTTTGAACCATTTAAGAACATCACATCAAAATGATTAAAACGTTTATGTTTATGGCTCTTACGTAAATAAGGAGCTACACAATATCTACAAAATGAGAGTTTAGAATATAGGCTTAAATACTAATTTGGTCACTCTAGTTTCACCAAAAATTCATTAAACTCACTGTATTTTCTTTTTTCACAATTTAATCACTCTACTTGAACCGGAGAATCAATGAGCTTATTGATTGAAAAAGTCTAAGTAGTATGATTAAAGTGTGAAAAAAAATAATAAAGTGAGTTTAATAAATTTTTGGTGGAAGCAGAGTGACCAAATTGGTATTTAAGCCTAGAATATATACTACAAATACACAAATAAGAACCAATCCCAAGAATAGGCAGAATAAATTTGAATGGGAAGTAATACTACTCCTAGACCCCCTAATATATATAAGAAGTAATCCCAAAAAGACTAAAAGCTAATCATGTATTGGTCCATGTTATAAACAAAAATCACTTATTTATTTATTTACTCCCTCTGTTTCAAAATATTTGTCGTTTTAGCTCTAAAAATTTGTTTCAAAAAGATTGTCGTTTTAGGTTTTCAATGCATGTTTTGCCTAATTTACCCTTGTCTTCTCACAAGTTCCAATAATTGATCATTTCTTCATTAAATACTTTATCTTCTCCCAATGACTATCTCCTTCTAATTTATCTTTTCAACTACTCTTAGCACAAAAATTAAAGATATTTAATAAGGGTATATTTGTCAACTTATAAAATTTCTTAATATGTGTGCACAACTCTAAAACGTCAATCTTTTTGAAACGGAGGGAGTATTATTTTTTATGATAGTTTTTAATTTGTAACAGAATTCCATGAAATTCATGTATGTGAATTAATGTAGATACAACTATTGGCTCAATTTCATTCTTTCTCCAAAAGAGTCGTTTGAGCCTATATATTGTGACTATTTTGACATCCTTGTTTATAGATTTATACTACTAATATTCATATATGTATATAAATATTTTAGATCTATGTAATATGGAAATGGATTTTGAATTCAAATTAACCCACTATCGTTATCAACTACTAATCACTACTAGTTTGGATTTATAGTTATTTACCAAGAAAAGAAAAAAAGCTCATTCTTTTAGATCAAACCGAGTGTTATTAATTGAGACTTAAAGTTTTTTCAGTCTCGATTTCGTCAAATTTTGGATGGTTTTTGGGTTTTCGATTTTATGTCATGTCGATGAGGCCTAGCCCTAATTGATAGCCTTTTAAGGACTTGATGATGTCATGCTTTGGCAACCAACCGAATGAATCATTCTCTACTGAAGTTGTACAGTTGCTCCTTCCTTCTTAAATGGATTTGTATCTCTCACGCAGAAATGAGAAGAAACAAATAAGGCCCCTCTACACTACACTACACTACACTACAGGAGATGGCAAAATGATACAGAAGACATTTAAAAAACATAGCCAAGCACAATGAGAAACAAAGACAGAACAAAACCAACTAATGCAATTAGAGTCTCAAACATTACCTAATCTTTTCAGCATGGACAAAACATAATTTCAGGCAAACCACAAGAAATGCCAACGTTGGGGTTTGCCACCAAGAAGAGATGAAATTTTTCTCAAGGATGTATTCTGTGGGTGTTTAGGCTAGAAAAAATCAAGTAAAATCAGCAGTTAGTTAATCCACGCATGCTTGAGACAACTTCAAGTATAATTGCGCTTCAGATGATATTTTAAAAGTTTGCCTCACTACATTTGGCACAAGAGAGACTTTTGGTGTATATTTTACATCTAGGCTGCTTCAACTGAATCAATGTCCTGAAAGTTTGGTTTGTGGATGAAACCGAATATGAAAGCTATGTATACAAAATTTGGCTCAATTAGTGTCAGCATTGGAATACAATTCTGAAAACAACACCACGTCTTTGAGGTTTAGAAACCATAGTCATGTACACAGATTGGAAGCCCATGCAAATATCTGGCGTTCAACAAGCCTCTAACACACTCCATCCCTTGTGATCATGCATCTTGGCCGATTAACAGACATATGCAGATGGTATATCATACAATTGCCCAGGGAAAGAAGACTCAAGAGATCAGGTCTGCTACAATCTTGGAGCATCCAACCCCAAATCCATGACTGTTGGGTGGAGAGACCCACTACATTATACCCTTTTGGGGTCCCATACCCATACATGGGCAAAAAATTCTAGCAATTCCTATCAGCCTATCCTGCTGTAATTTACACCCTGTTTATTCCTTTTCCAGTACAACTTCAAAAGGGTCGTCCCGTTTCTCAACCCAACTAAAACCAGGTTTTTTATGGACCCCTTGCTCCTTCATCACTTTCCTCAAGCTCTCAGCCTCTTCCCACTCTCCCTCGGCCGCATTAATATTTGACAGAGTAACAAGAGCTCCAGGTCTCTTCAACTCCATCCTCGAAATATCATCCGTCAAACGTTTAGCCAGATCTCGTCTCTTGTGAATTATACACCCATTAAGGAATGCACCAATAACTGAATCCGTAACTTGTACGTGCATTTCCTTCACCAATTTGTAAGCTGCTTCTATCCTTCCATGTCGACAAAGAAGATCAACCACACAAGCATAATGCTCTTCACAGACCTCAACCCCATACCTTTCTTTCATGGACCTGAATATCATCACACCCTCCTCAACTAAGCCACCATGGCTGCAAGAAGACAGAACGCAAGTCAATGTGACTTGATTGGCCTCCACTCCTTCATCTTGCATCCTTTTGAAAAGCTGGATAGCAGCATTAACCAACCCGTGTTTCCCGTAACATCCAATCATGGCATTCCATGAAGCCACATTCTTCATGGGGATGTTCTCAAACACGTTCCAAGCACCTTTTACACACCCACACTTAGAGTACATATCAATAAGAGCACTAGCAACGAAAACATTGATATATAGATCCATTCTGTAAATCACTCCATGAATTTCTTTCCCTCTTTGAATTGAACCTATCGACCCACACGCAGGGAGCAGTCCTGTAACAGTAACATGATTGGGCTTGATCCCTGCAGCCAACATGTCCCTAAACAGCTCCACAGCTTCAACGCTTCGTTGGCTTTGAACGAACCCAGAAATCATCGCATTCCAAGCAACCAAATCCGGAACCATCCCCTCGCTACTCATCCTTGAGAATAGCATAAAAGCTCCATCACAATCTCCACTCTTTGCATACCCAGCAATCAATGCGTTCCAAGTAAATGCATTGGGTTCCAGTCCTGTCAATCTCATCCTCTCAAATAATTCAAGCGATACGTGAAGCTTCCCTACACTCGAATACCCACAAATCATCGATGTCCAAGAAACAACATCTGTGTTACTCATTCTATCAAACACATTGCGAGCATAACATATCTTGCCACATTTACAATACATATCAATCAAAGCATTGCCCAATGACACATCCAAATCAAAACCCATTTTCTTTATCACACAATGAACTTCCTTACCCTTCTTCAAATCCATTAGACCAACACAAGCTTTCATCACAAATGAAAATGTATAACTATTCGGAAAAATATTATTCGATTCTTGCAAAAAACAGAAGTACCCAATCGCTTGTTCATAGTACCCATGAAACGCAAGAGCTGAAATCATCCAATTAAATGCAAAAACATTTGGGTTTTGAGATTTTTGAAAGACTAACTTAGCAGAAATTAGATCGCCACAACTTGCGTACGCACCCACGAGCTTTGAATTTAGAGAGAAAGAGTGCATGTCAGTACCTAAAGCGAATAGTAAAGCATGGACCTGCTTTGATGGTCGTAGTGCTTTCGCTTTGGTGCATTTCTGCAACAATAAGCTAAAATGGGATGGAGACAAGTTCTTGGTTTGAAAGAAGAAGGAGCATTTCATCTTCTGATTTAAGACATAGATGCAGCCTAGCGTTTACATTTGTTTCACGCAAGTTTGCGCCAAAATGTTTGAACTGACATGTTAGTAGTTTTAACCGCGAGGATAAAAGCGTATTTAGTCACATGAAAGTCCATTTGGTCTCACTTGTTAGTTTTGGTCTTAGTCGTTAGTTCTAATCACGAGTAATTTTTGGTACATATTTAATACGTATTTAGTACTCGTTTGTTAGTTCTAATAACGAGTGATGAAATCATATTTAGTATGTATTTAGTACTCGCTAGTTAGTTTTAATCACGAGTGATTGAAATCATATTTGGTACATATTTAGTACTCGGTAGTTAGTTCTAATCACGAGTGATGAAAATCCTTGTTATCATTTCATGACTGTCATCTTGTTAATGCTAGAGCCACTAAATAAAATGTAAATGTTGTGAATGTAACATCCTATATATCATTTTTTTCGATATTGTATGAGTTTCACATTAAAACCGACAAGATAACGCATAAAATAGATATCATATATGCACAAAGGCGTTAACCCTAAAATTGAACAATAAAACTCAACTACATCATTAATCTTTATTTTACTTATACCAAATGCTACACATATTACACAATTGAGTGTCGTAGTTGAAAAATAAATTCTTCATAATGTAGGTTTGATGAATTCATTAGGCCTTAACAGTTAACACTATTTTTAACCATTATACTTAGGTTCAAATACCATTTTAACCAATGTACTTTTTATTTTCATTTCTATCATTCTACTAAGTTTTCTTTTTCTATTTTAGTACAAATGATGACGTGTTATGTGTTAATTCAATCACGTGACATGTCAGAGTTAGTGACACATCAGCATTTATGAGAAATATAGAAAGAAAATTTTCTATAGGATGACAAAAATGAGAATAAAAAAAGTAGTATAATAGTTAAAGTAATATCGGAAACTAAGTAAAATGGTCAAAACGGTGTGAAGCCAATTTTTTATAAAAGTGAAACTTATATAAGAACATATTTTTTAAATGGTGACACTAATTTTGAAATGAAAGTAATTTTAACTATTTACAATGTAATACCTTTACACGAAATATAAAAGACGTGAATTTTGAGTATAATTGGACAAATGGAAAGATTCATGAAAGTATAAGAGTAAGTTCTTTTTTTTTAATTTTTTTTTATTCTATATAGTATTATTTTTTTTCGTACAACTAAAAACTTTACTACATTATAAATACACATTTGAGTGTAGAGGCCTTACATTATACACTTTTCTGTTTATTATTTCACCAATTATTTTAAGAGATATAATGAAATGGAATGAATTATAAAAATAAAATAAATAAACCATCCATTATTTAGGATAAATTATTTAAGTGCAGCAATATATATCATGAGTCCTATCTTAAAGGAAATGCACACATAGCCCATTTAAGTAGCTATCCTGAAACAGACTTGATGACTTGCAAGGAAACAAAATAAAATATTATAGCAACAAATTTACGTAGGAACTAAAAAAAAAACTGGCCTGATGGGTCTTCTTGTATACACCTTCAAGCATCAGGGAAACCTTAAACAGAGAAAGGGGAAGGACATGGAGGCTCAGTAACTTGAATAACACCTTCAAGCATCTGGGAAACCTTCCTCATGTTTGGCCTCAAAGATGGGTCTTCTTGTATACACCAAATACCAACCTTCACAAACATTTCAAGTTTCTCTCTTTCACTTAAGGCCTCCAAATCATTATCAACAATTTCATCCAATCTCCTTTCTTGAAAGCAGTCCCATACCCAATCAGTTAATATTGCTTTCTCTTCACCTGTCTCTAAATCCTCCAAGCTCCTTCGACACGAAATGATCTCCAGTAATAGCACTCCAAAGCTATATACATCAACCTTTATGGTGACCGGAGTGTTCCTGAACCACTCGGGTGCAACATACCCTTTTGTTCCTCTGATTGCAGTATTTGTTCGACTCTGATTGATCATCAAAAGCTTGGCCAAACCAAAGTCCGATATCCGTGCATTGTAATACTCATCTAGAAGTATGTTTTGAGGCTTTATGTCGCAATGGATAATCTGAGTGCTGCACTCTTCATGAAGGTAGGATAACCCCCTTGCAATCCCCAAGGCAATATGGATCCTCTGATTCCAACTTGGCTTCTTATCAGCAAAGAGGAAGCTTGCTAGAGTGCCATTACTCATGTACTCGTAAACCAATAGACGGTGCTCTCCCTCGTCACAAAATCCAAGCAGCCTGACCAAATTTTTCTGATGAGTTTGGGCAATCACATCAACTTCGGCTTTGAATTCCTTGTCTCCATTTTGTACCACTTTATCCAATTTCTTCACTGCAATAATGTTTGTCGAAGTTGTCGTGCTTATCACCCCTTTATAGACTATGCCAAAAGCACCCCTTCCTAGTTCTTCCTCGAACCCATTGGTTGCTTCAGCAAGCTCTTTATAGCTAAAACATCGCAGATTAGTTTCCACAGCGATACTACTAGGGGGAAGCTTCACGATTTTCTTTCGGTAGACAAGGAAGAAACCCAAACAAGCTGCAAAAATCAATATGAAATTGACAAAAACAGAACTACCCAAGAGCACTGATCCCACAATCACCAAAGAATCCCTATCCTTCTTCGTGCCTAGGGCTGGTGGACGAGGGCTTCCTGGAGGTGGATCACCTGTTCTATATTTGAGGAAAGCCTTCCCATTAATTGCAGGGTCCTCCTTTCTTCCATTTGAAAGTGGCAATTTCTTCCTCCAACAACTTCTACCATTGTAAATGGCAACGGCGCAGAAACAATCAGTTAAGCAAGAGCTCTTGCAGTCCTCCTCGCTAATGGGGTCCATATGCACATAGTCCGATGTTGGCCAATTAGTGTCAATTAGCTCCACAAAATCGTATGAACTTCGGTCGTCGTCACAACTTAGAGTGAAATTCGGCTTGCAGCTTCCGTACGTGTCATTTGGATCGATTAATGAATACCCTTGTGGGCATTCACAAATTGGCCTACGGTCCTGAAGCCTGCATACGCTGTTATAACCGCAAACCCCGCTGCCTTCACCACCACCAGCGTCAAGACATATGTTTTTCGGCTCCCACCATACAGCATTCCAGCCTGGGTTGCGAGTGAAAGTCCTCGGGTGATAGTATTGGGTGAAAACCCCATCGAAATTGAGAGTCGCTCTGAAGTAATTTTCTTCAGCTCGGAATTGCATTGGCGGTGTGAGATCAAATATTTGGCCATTTCTTCTCAAGATGTACATGTACCCCGTGTCATTGAAGATCACTTCTGATCCAGAATTTGCAGAATTAGAAGGATCATACGTGCCACTGATGTAGTAAGCATCGTAAGCGAAATTGGAGAGTACTTCTCGGGTATTGAGAACAAGATTTCCATCACCAAGCATACGTAATTGGAACCTTCCCCTGGAGAAGTTTCCTTCAGTCATTCGCGAATAAAGCACCCCCCCTCTTTCCATTCTCTGTCCGGGCAACATGGTATCTGATGGATGTTCAAAGGTCGACCATATCCTGATAGAGTCGCTGATCCGTACAAGCTCGAAGCTTCCGGTATCATTCATGACACCATAAGCAACTTGATTAAGAACGGGCTGAGAACTCCATAGTTCTGTTCTTTGAGGGTTGGTGAGGACTAATCCGCGGTCTGCAATTAGCTCCACCCTCGACCCCCTTGGCACGGCAGTTACCTCATTTGCAAACCAGACGATGGTTTTTTCAGGTATTTTGTCATACCATATAGCAAGAAGGAAGTGATCATTGTCTTGGATTTGTTGAAACCCAAATGCAAAATCACCGGATGGGGAAAGCCATGTGGTAGCATTGTTTGTTGCTGTAAGCGATGAGCCTATAGCTATCGTGCCATTAGTTTGTGCCAAGGCTGAAATTGGAAGGAAAAGTAGTATGGAAATGAGATGAAGATGGTTATAAGCCATGCTGCAATGATTTTGATCATAACAATAAAAATTTCAGCACTATAAATTAAAAAATCTCATATTTTGGTTAAGTCAACTGAAAGATTTTGTCAAGAGTCAAGCTATAGTTTTCAATCATGGAAAAATCTTGTGGCCAAGGTGAACCTGCTTTGGTTTCATTAACTTGTTTTACTATCTTTCTTTCTATCTCTCTCTCTTTTTTTTTTTTTTAATTAATACAAAAATCTATATATATATATATATATATATATATATAGTTAGTGAAGATGTCTCTAAGTGTGTTACCTCATCCAATTTTTGGTAAAGTTGGATTCTTTTGATTTTCAAGACTCCAAGTACACCTCATCAAACTTTTGGTAAAGTTGGATTCTTTCGATTATCAAATGATTCTCAAGTCTTCAAGTAAACATGACTTTTGGAGTGAAATGATTTTACATTTCTAAGTTATTAGTTAATAACAATACCTAATAATAATAGGTTTTACAATAGATATTACTATTATGTAATACTAATAGGAGAAGAACTTTAGGTTTGTCAATGAGATTTGAATTCACACCCTTTTAAATATAATTATACACTTTAAACCAACTCAACCAATTATATTATAGGTAAAGATTTAAAAACATATTATATTATTCTATAAATTATTTTATAATATAAACCAACTAGATTTTATTTTTATAAATGATACTCTCTCAATGTCTAATTGAGTCTCATATTCTTATTTAAGACATCCTAAAATAATGTATATAATATGTGATCCATGTCAACAAAATTTTAAATTATTTATTCAAAATTGATGCTTATAATTTTTTTGATATTTGTGTAAATTTCTTTTTTAAACTGATAGTGTATAAAAAATATGTAAATATAGTATCCAACTAAACATTTTCTAATCATTGAATGATTTCCAAAATTATTTCAAAAAATATAGTTATATTCAATCCTTAAACAATTCTCGTTTGTTCAGAAAAATGTTATATTTTCTTCAATATATCCCAAAGTAAATATTTTATTTTTAATTTTGTAAATTTTTTCAAATATTTGTTTAAAATATCTTTACTAAGTGCAAGATGAAAAAAAGAGATAAAGAAATTCAATAATATAATATCATTAAAGGATACTTAAAAACTTAAAAAATTTATAGAAACAAAAATACATGTTGACCACTAATAAAAAATAATTATTTTGAAACAAAAATATTATAATAAACGATTACCAGTTACAAATATTGACAACACTTAACTTTTGTCAGACATTAAGTCAACAAATATTTTTAAAATGTATCAATTAAATACAAAAGTTAAATTGCACCAGTGCATTGCACGGGCTCTATAACTAGTAAAAAAATACTCCCTCCGTCCCTAAATTATTGTCTTCCTTTCTTTTTTTATCCGTTCCAAAATAATTATCTTGTTTGAAATTTTTTTAAAATTAATTTTACCATTTTACTCTTATTTTTTTTCCTACTTTAATTATATGTCATATACACATGAACATTAAAGAAAATTACATATTATACTAATATTAATAATTAAGTTAATTTTTTTTAATTTATGTATCGAGTTAAATAAGACAATAATTAAGTGATGGAGTAATAAAAATCTCAAAACCAAGTTACTATACACGATGCTAAACACACCACGTGTGTATTTGTTTGATACGCGTGAATAGGCATTCCAGTACAATCAAAAATAAGACCATGGTAGGAGTAGGACCAAAGACCATAAAACTTGCAGTGCATTTCCTCGAAATATAGGTTGCCCAGTCCAATCAAAATTAATTAGGATAAATTACATATAACCCCCTCAATTATGGGTTAGGTTTGATTTGTCCCCCTTAACTATCAATTGAAGCAGTATATCCCCTTTAACTATAATATTTTTTTAAATTGTATCTTTTATTTAGATACCACAGTTTGAATTCATAAAATTTATCCACCAAAGACTCACGTCACCATCTGTATGTATGATTTTTACCATAATATTCAAAATAAAGATTAAAAATTATTTTAATGACCATCTTTATGTACAAAGAGGGTCTAAAATAATAAGGGTAATATATTCAATTGAAACACCAAAAGAGCTCTATGGTTAAAAAAGAATGCTTGAAGATGGTCACATGGGTCTTACGTGGGCATTTTACGTTAACTCAAATGACAGTGTTTAAACAGAAACTACGATTAAAGAAAATATTATAGTTAAGGGACATATTGATTTAATTGGTAGTTAAGGGAGACAATTTATACCCAACTCATAGTTAAGGGGGTTATGTGTAATTTATCCAATTAATTAAGTACCTGCGAGTGCGAGCGAGGACCACGTATAATTTAGAGTGACAAGTCTGCCCTTTGTATATTCATTCATTCATATCTAAGACCAATTCCTATTCAATCACTTTTTCTCAGTCAATTGTATTGCTTCTCCAGATTCTCTACTTGTTTGAGACAATTCAGCATCCAAGGCAGGCCCCTTCCTGACTTTTTTTGACGCCTGTACTAGATTTAAACTTAAATTTTTAAAATTGATAAAAGACAATTTTCAGAAATTAAAGATAAGTTACATATTTTATAATATTATCATATTAAAATTATTTTTCTAGAAATAAAGTATCAAAATTCCTAAGACTCTAAATTAGTATTGAACTTTTCTTTGAAAAGTATCATTGTTTTAAATTTCTTGAAGCAAAATTTTTAATTAGGTCTTTATAATTAATTTTTTCCAAAAAATAAAATAAATAAATAAAGTAGGCTACAAATTTCCATGAAATTAGGCCCCTTAAATTTGGGACACACAAATTTAAGAGAAAGATTATATATATATATATATATATATATATATATATAGACTTATATATATATATATATATAGACTTATATATATATATAAGTCTTCATTTGATTTTGTAACGATTGATGTTTTGAGAGAAAATGACAAATAAATATTTATATAGAAATGCAAATAATTATAGTACAAATCTTGAAAAAAAAATACTATTGTAAAAAAATAATTATAGGAATCAACAACATGAGGATTTGAACTACTAACTTCATGCCCAAATGCAAATAAATATGGAATTGATCCCCGTACCTTTGTGCCAAACAAAAGAGGTTCTTAATAATTATGGTACAAATCTTGAAAAAAAAAAATATTATTGTATTATTTAATATAAAAAGTTGGTTTGTAAGATTTGAACCAATGAAGTGAGGATTTTTAAATATTCTTACACTGTTACACACAACAAACCGTCAATATACCAAGTGAACTAATGTTTATTTTGTTTAGAAAAAAATACATACATACATACATACATATATATATATATATATATATATATATAAGAATTAGCCCTTCAAATTTTGGAGCCCTCTTCAGTTCAGTGGGATCACTTTGCACTTGCTCAGAACCGAGTCTAATCCAAGGTTTTCTCCAACTTTAGAAATGCTCAAGGAGCCTGGGAAGGGTGTGTAGGGGTTGGGGTGGAGTAACATAAGCCTATAAGAACACGAGACAGGAAGGAGAAGAAAGAGAGAACCCCCCCTGCCGGGGTGTGTTTGGGTGTCTTGTATTGCTGGAAATATATACTTGAGAAATCATTTTTGTTTGTAGGTTTCCTTGTTTATTTTTAAAACCAGGATACTTTAATTTGGCTCAAAGGGTCTACTCTAGGGAATTTAGAGAAGAGCACTAGCTAGATTACAATTAAAGTTTGTGGAAGGAATTAAAGAAACTCTTTTATATATATATAAAGCTAAAGCAAATATGGAGAGGGCTAATTAAGCAAGTCAGCCTCATATATATATATATATATATATATATATATATATATATATATAATCACTAAAAATATTGTTAAGAAATCTAACTTATGTTGCACCATCTGATGAATTATCAAGAAATTCTAATCAAAAGTAAATTTTGTCCCCACATTTCTTTATTTCTTTCTTTAATTAGTTGCCAACAACCAAGTTCCTGTTTATGGAGTATTATTTATGCATAATTATTTAGGTTAAATACAAATCTCATTTTCCAAGGGAGTAGCGCTTGATATTTTAGGCCCAACCTTAATTTAAAAAAAAAAAAATCCTAAACTGAAAACGACAGCACGATTGGTTCTCCATGTATTTTTTTTTTTTATTAACACATTGAATTTTGAAAAAAATATAGATTCTTCATAATGTAGGTTTGATGAATTCATTAGGCCTAACCCTATTTTTAACCATTATACTTGGGTTCAAATATCATTTTAACCAATATAGTAATATACTACTTTATATTTTCATTTCTATCATCCTACTAAGTTTTCTCTTTCTATTTTTAGCACAAATGCTGACGTGTCATGCGTTAATTCAATTACGTGACATGACAGAGTTAGTGATACGTCAACATTTATGAAAAAAATAGAAAGAAAAATTTCAATAGGATGAGTTGATGACAAAAATGAGAATAAAAAAAGTATAGTAGTTAAAGTAATATCGGAAACTAAGTAAAATGGTCAAAACGGTGTGAAGCCAATTTTTTTATAAAAGTGAAACTCATATAAGAACATATTTTTTAAATGGTGACACTAATTTTGAAATGAAAGTAATTTTAACTATTTACAATGTAATACCTTTACACGAAATATAAAAGACGTGAATTTTAAGTATAATTGGACAAATGGAAAGATTCATGAATGTATAAGAGAGAACATAAGTTCTTTTTCTTTTTTTTTTAAATTCTATATAGTATTATTTTATTGAGCTAATTGCAAAAAAAAAAAACCTTGTACTAGTTCACGAATTTCAAATTAAATCTCGTGTTGTTTTTATCGACTAATTAAACCTTCAATAAAGATTATTTTGCAATTAAAACTTTCCGTCAATGAGTTGTTAGATACACTAACAAAAGAGTGATTTGGCGTCCAATATGTCATCTACATGGTGACGTGGCAAATGGCAAGAAACCTGCCTAATTCCTTCCAAAATAATTTCAAAACAAACATTAATTGTCCTAGTTTCATATTGCAGAAAAAATCATTTGTTACAATGTAGATTTGTGGTTATTTATACTCATTTCAGCCAAAATTGACTCCCTCTTCAAACTCCTTCATTCTCTATTTTTTCATCTAAAACATTATGAATAAAGCAGTATATTGTTATTGTGAGAGAAATGACTGTCATGCGGACATCATGACAAAATCTTGCAGGGAGAAAGTTCTTGGGTTGTGAAAGATTTTGGGTAAATTAGTTTTTTAGGCATTTATACTCTTTTTTTTATTGTGTAAAATAAAATCAAAATTTATTTGTTCTTATAAAACCAAAGGCATTTGTAAGAATATCAAGCAAAAGGTCTCATTTCTATTTTTAGAAAGATTTTTTTAGACAATTGATTATAATAACCTTAGTAAGTGTTAGATGAAAAAAGAAATAATGTTCTATTGATTTGACACCTGTAAAAGAACTTTAGAGGGTAGTAAGATACATGAAACCAACTATTTTTTTAATATCCATGTATAATCAATAGGGGATACTTATTTTAGAACAGAGGGAGTAAGCAGTTCTGTTAAAGAAAAATACTACATCCACAGATTTTATCAACATAATACATTTACATCATGCTTTCAAATTGTGTTGTACGTTGGTTGGAATGTATAATACTTAAAGTATGCTATAAATGAAAATTTTTGATAAAATATGTAGCCGACAAAGCTTCACTGCAGACTCGCCCTCCAAGCTCCAGTCATTAAAAATAAAAATGTTAAACAATTGAACATCAAATTTTAATTTCATTTTATATGAATAGAGTTGGAAAATTTGAAGACAGACTTAGATAAGGTTTTTGTGACAAAATAATTCTAAAATGGAGCATAGAAGCTTATAAATTTGTTGATTTCAATATTGTCAAAAAATGTGTAAAATTCAAAATTAAAAAATACTCATGGGTATAAACATTGGTTAAGAAGAGGAAAAATTATTCATACTTGATAGGACGGATTTATACTATCTATTTCCTATGTTTTTCATCCTTATTATTCTTTATTTCCATGTATCTAGTATAGGTTTGATGTATTTTTGAGTGAATTATGTTTTGTGAGGATTTTGGGAGAATCAATGTAATTCGAGAGAAATTTAGAGATTTATTGTGTAATCGTTTTTGGTTCTCAAAGAAGCTCGAGATCATCAATCCTACATCGATGGAAGTCAACAAAGTCAAGACAAAGTCAACCAAAGAAGACCCGAAGCGAGCTAAAGTGTCACGAGGAAATTGAAGATTTCTGGGATTTTAGGCTTAGGGACGAGTCGTCCCCATTTGGCCTAACTATTCCCCTTCTCAGGGACGACTGATTCAGGGCCTTGGGGACGAGTCGTCCCCATTTTGCCTAACTATTCCCTGATGAAGGGACGACTGCTTCAGAGAGGATATTACTCAGGGACGAGTCGTCCCCTGTGCGATTTATTGCGTCAGCGTCGGATTTTGCACGGGATTTTACTGTATTTACTTATTTTCTTTTTCCTTTTTGGACTAGGTTTTGGGGGAGGCAGTATAAATACTACTCCTTGTTATTATTTTAGGTTTATCACATCTTTTCCTTAGTTTTCTTAACAACATTGGAGCTTTAATTTTCATGGAGGGCTAATTCTCCATTGCTTTGGATTGTAAAGCTTGAACCGTCTTGGATATCAATGGAGGTTTGAAACTTTCTTATTATTTTCCCTTGATTACAATTTTACTTGTTCTTAATTCAATCTATTTCTAGGGTTTTGAGAAATTGATCAATCTCTTAATCCTTTTAATTGATTATTGCTAGAATTCCCTTTTATCGTGTCGGACTAGGGTTTTCATTGTAGCACCTTCACAATTCTTGTATGTGTCATCGTGAATTGTGATTAAAGTAAAATTGGCTTTAATTCTATTTGAAATATTAATAGATTAATTCCTTGATCTTAATCTCTTAAAGCTTTCATCGATTAATACATTGAATCTTGATCGTGTCGACTAGGTTTAATTATTAATTAGGATTATTATTTGAGCGTGTCGCCGATAGTAATTACTAACAAAGAAGAGATAGAGATTTTATATCTCGGGATCAAGAAGAGGAAAAATTATTCATACTTTTAATTCCAATTGTTCAACCGATGATTGCACATGAGAAATTATAAAGAAAGAACGTTACACCACGTCATTTTGTTGATGTGATGTAACAATTCACATATATTCAGACACGTGTAAATGTCTTTCAATAAAATAAAATAATACATTAAACTTAGGACAATTATGTGATATTTCACGATCACCAAGTAGTATCAAATTTTGGTACATCACATAACTCGTACTTTCTTTCCTTGTAACAAAAAATAAAAAAACAAAAACATAACTCGTACCATATTATCCAAGTATAAAGTGATCATCTCACGATATATTTTCTTGACTCCGTACATTTAAAAATTCTAAAAGGCAAACCTCAAAGTGCAATGGTGTGTGTAAGAACAAAATAATAATAATAATAATAAATAAATTTTGATTTTATTTTACACAATAAAAAAAAAGAGTATAAATACCTAAAAAAAAAAATTAACTTATCCCAAATCTTTCACAACCTAAGAACTTTCTTCCTAGATTTTGATTAGTTTATAATGTCTGCAGTCATTCTCCCACAATGACAATATACTACTCTATTCATGTGTTTCAAATGAAAAAACAGAGAATGAAGAAGTTTGAAGAAGGAGTCAAATTTGGCTAAAATGAGTATAAATAACCACAAATCTGTATTGCAACAAAGTTTATTTTTGTAATATAAAACTAGAACAATGTTTGTTTTGAAATTATTTTGGAGGAAATCAGACAAATTTCCTAGCGCCACGTGGATGCCACGCTGGACGCCAAATCACTCTTCCATTAGTATATCTACCAACCCATTGACGGAATGTTTTAATTGCAAAAATAATCTTCACTAAAGGTTTAATTAGTCGGTAAAAAAAACAAGATGTTTAATTTGAAATTTGTGAACTAGTACAAGGTTTTTTTTTTTTTTTTTTTTGCAATTAAATCTTTTTTTTTTCGTACAACTAAAAACTTTACTACATTATAAATACACACTAGTCGCACGGGTTTATTTAATCAATAGTACCACTATATATATATATATATATATATATATATTAATGACTGCAATCTATAAAAATCAAACAAATAATTGAAATATGAAGAAAAAAATGAATTTGATAAATAATTTATATATAACAATTTAATTATAAAAAAAAGGAGCAAAATCTATATGGGCCAATTGACCAAAATTGTTTATCTTGTTTCAACCATTAAAAAACTAAAATCTATTATGGTCCTAACCCAATCCATAATATTTAAAGAATAAACTTATACTACAAATTCAATGGATTTTGTGCCTAACAATTTTTTTAAGAAAGAATAATCCAGCCCATCTCTTTTTTTTTTTTTTTGGGTCTAACATCTTTGTATAAGCCTGGTTATGAATAGGCATGCCCAAACGGTTCGGAACCGGCGGTTCGAACCGGAATCGAACCGCCCAAAAAATCGCATAAATTGGAACCGTGAGGAACCGAAACCGTCCTTGAACCAGAACCGCCGATTCCAAACCGTGAAAAATCGCCAAAATTTAAATTTTTTATTTTGAAATTGCCTTGTTTACTCTATAATTTCAAAAATGAAAAGTTTACAAAGTTTCAAAAATTCAAAAAATACTTTGTACAAAGTTTTAAGATGAAATCTTTTTAAAAAAAAATTATAAGAAAATATTTAAAAATTAATTAAAAATTACGGTTTGGAACCGAAACCGGCTTAGCCAGTTCGGAACCGGAACCGTAACCGTAATTTTTCGGTTTGGTTATGGTTTGTTGTCTGGCGATTTTGGAACCGGCGGTTCGAACCGTTTGGACATGTCTACTTATGAACAAACAACAAAAAAAGACCGATTTGAAAATAAAAAATAAAAGAAAAACTCAGCCCATTAAGAAACCCTAAAAGGCCTACTATAGATATTAACTCTTACCGATTGCCTTGCTCCTTCCCCCAAATTAAATCTGCCCTTTTTCCACCAATATATTGACTTGACTCCATCTTTTTCTTTAATAATGACTCTTCCTTTCTCAAAGTGTTCATGATTTGTTTCCGCTTTTTTGTGACATAAATGTCTAATTTTGAGGAATGACCATTGTTTTGGCGATCAAGGTAAGCTTTTTTTTTTTTTTTTTTTGGGTTTTGTGATTTAACTGTCATTTAGATGTGATTTTTAAAATTTTTGTTTTATTGTTATTATTTTTTTCGTTTGGTTTTGACTAATCTGCTTCTTTCAACAATTTAACATATATTTTTTCTCATATACCCCAATTTCAGGTTTTTGGAAAATATAAAAAAAAAAAATGCAATTCTGCATTCTTTCTTTCAGATCTATAAGATTTTAAAAATCTTTAATTCATTTTACAGAATTAACAATTTTTTGACCTAACTACGTACAGGGAAAATTGATGTAAAAAATATAGAGAAGTCATATTTTTTAGACAAATCCTGTGCTCTTGTAGTTTGGTGTTCAATTAGTTAGTTAGGAATTTGGGATGCAAGGAACAAAATGTTCAAATTAAGATAGTGAGTTGTTGACATTACATTAATCTCCATATTCAAACTTCAAAATGGCTAGCTAGCTTAGTGCATTATGCGGTGAGTGAGTGACATAATCAATATGTTCAAAAAAAAAAAAAAAAATTACCATTCTGTTTTTCAATCTTCAAGATCTATTCGATTTTTAAAACATGTAATTCGTTTTAAGGCATTTACATTTTATTTTATTTATAGAAAAATTAATATCAAAAAGACCAAAACTGTTGTACTTCGAGATATGTATTATTATAAAATATTTTTATTTTGCATAACTAAAATTATATTGTTCTTTTGTTATGTTAAAATTCTTGGTCATGAAGGTAATTAATTTGGGTGGGCTAATGGTCAACTACATTTTAGTACACAGTTGGTCAAAAGAAATTCAGGTAAATTTATGGACTTTGACATTTGTATAATCTGATCTGATCGGTTTTATTTTGACACATACAAATTGTGATTTTATCTTTTCTATATATTTCATCCTTGTTATTTGTATGCTGCAAAAATTACATGTAATGTTAATGAAGAAGAGAATATAAATTGGATCAAAGAAATAATTAAGATTAGCAGGTAAAATAAGATTAATCTCTTTTTTTATTTTTTATTTTTTATAGAAGTTTAAAATTTACTATTGACATAGAAAAGATAATTTTCAACTATGATTTTCACCTAATTTCCATCACTAAAACAAATACACAAATCGAGAGGTCAACAAATTAAATTTGATAACATTTGGAAATAAAGATTAAAACTTACTGTTTCATGTACTATTGTTTATCCTACCCTTATTGGAGAAGATAGAAGATTTTGTAATTTTCATTTTGCTGGTACGTACTTGAACGAATTCTTCTTTTATTTGGGTGAATATATAGCAGGCACAAATGGCTTGTAATCTCGGTGGATAGCATGTACGAAATACTTATACAGTGTTTGGAAAGGAGAACAAACATTCACATCGCTAACATTTCTTTTGTTTTTCATGTCAGCAAGGCGTTAGGACACGAATCCAGTACAAAGAGGGGCGAAAGCTTCTTGTGCATGGCAAAGCGGCTGCAATGACTAGCTCCTCCATATCCCGAAAACATTTTTCACCAAAAACCTGTGAATCATAATTACTTAAGGAGGTCAACATAGGAAGAAGACAGAGTTCAAACCTACTGCTGGAACCATTAACTATAGGCTTTGGGAAAGGGAAAGAGAGATTGGGGGATGAAATTGGAAGAGAGAGAGAGACTTCTTACCTCCATCTCTCAAATGAGAGAGTGACTTTTGAAGAGAGGGAAGATGTGACTATCCTAATTATTTGCTTTTCATTTCCTTGCCAATAACTCATGTTCTTCTCCTATTGTAATTAGAATAAGACTATAGGTAAAACTATTCACTATTATATATACTTTTTTATCATAGATATAGTTACTAGATAAAATCTATATATATATAATGACACAAGTGATTTTGACACTTACTAAAATAGGAAATTTCCCGCCAAAAAGAACTTTTAAAAAATGAACAGTCATCTGAACTTAATAAATAGCAAATATTTTTAAACATTTTCCAGCTTGAAAATTAAATGTTGTATTAATGACTACAACATTATCCAAGGCATTTGAGCTACATTATCCAAGGCATTTGATTCCTTCATAACCACATGGACGTTACTGACTTATGTTTTTAGTTTCTCCCTCTAATATTATACTACTACTACTCCATTTGAAAATATATATATATATATATATATATATATATATATATACACACATAAATATGGAAAAGTAAAAGTTGTACCAAACGTCCCTATACTATGATGCATTAATTGAAATTTGTCCTCTTGCTTTGCTATAACATTTTTTTCGTCCCTATTGCGTTTTGGACGTCATTCCATTTACTTTCTTTAGTATTTATTTTCTTTTTCACTTAATAATTCTTATCTCTACCAAGTGGCCATCACATGACATATTCCTACTTAATTTATTTAAACAGACCAAAATATTCCTACTTAATTTATTTTTAAACTAACTTTGTGGTTAATTTAGTAATTCTTTTATATCAAAATTTTATTACTTAAATAACCTTTCAGAAAATATTGCTCATTCCCTGCTCCAACTTGCAAAATCCACCATTCAAGTTAATCCCATTGCTACCATCCACAAAAATCACAAGACTTTGAAGATGACTCAAATCGTTAATTTATATATAAAAAGTAAATGAAAACGTGCTATTGGTACTAAACTCATGTGGTAATCTTAAATATTTTATCCAGTTTGTAAATTGTTCTCTTGTATTCTCCATTCTTAAAAAGAGTCAACAGACTGTTCCATAAAAATAGTGTCAACTTTCTTATATTTTATGTTTTTATGGAGTATTTATTTAGAAGGCATGAATGTTTACGAGAGCTCACCGTATTGGCCTATATCTTGACCAGACAGACGACGCATTTCTCTCTCCAATCAACGGACTTTAGCAACTCCTTGACGGCTCGAAGAGTGTACCAATCACTCACCAACCTCGGGGAGAGTGATCGTATTGGGGAGAGAGATCGTTATAGTTTTTGGAAGACGTCGATGAAAGAGAAAATTTGGAGTTAGGTTTTTGAGTTGCAAACGGCGGATGGAACCCTAACGAAGGGTTAATGCACTGAGCTCACATATAAATATATGGGCCTTTTTGGTTTTTGTTTTGGGCCCGATTTATTTGTGTTTCATTTAGTTTGGGCCCGTAGATTCTAGCTATTGAAATTATTTAAATTATTTGGGTCATTTTTAATTGATTTGTACTTAAATTTATTTCTTTTTATCTGTACTTAATTAAGTATGTAATATAATTTAATTTTAATCTTAATGGATGAGATTAGATAATTTAATTTTAATCAAATGATGATTGGCTATTCATTAAAGTAATTTTTATTTATTTGTTTTTGTTTGTATATATAGAAACTTATAATCATTGCATGAGTTTTATTTAGTGAAAAAAATTACATGTTCGTTAGACGGTGGATGAAACCCTAAAAAGGCTAAAAGGAAGGGTTATAGCACTGAGCTCACATATGTGCATCATTTTCGTTTTTGTTTTGGGTTTTCATTTTGAATTATTTGGGCCATTTTTTATTGACACGTAATTAATTAAATATATATATATATATATAATTTTTATCATTCAATAAATGTGGGGTGGATTAGGATATGATGCGCCAATATTTGATTTTAGACATTTAATGGTTGACATTGGATGATTGACTTTAGTCAATCGATATGTATTTTGTTTTTATTTACTTTATAATTTTATTTTAATCAAATGATTTAATTTTAATGGTTGAAATTGGATAATTTATTTTTAATCAAATTATATTTTGGTTCATTAAAGTAATTTTATTTTTTATTTTTATTTGTATATACAAAAACATATAAACATTGATGAAACCAGTGTTTAGCTATGGGCAGTTGCAGTTTCTAGGGTAACATAGCATTCTGGTTTCAAGATATTGATATGCAATAAAGATGAAAAGCCAACAAATAATATGTATAAATTTTTTTTAGAATTTATACCGATACAATGATATATATTTATTTAAGTGATTGCCTCTTAAGATTATTTTCGGATTCCCCAATTTAGTAAATGGGAATATCAACAGGTTTATTTATCCAATTTATAATACGGTTTTTCTTCAAAATCTGTTTCTTTTTCATCCTATTCCAATCTTTTTCATATACTTTGCATTATTCCCAGCCAAAGAACATAAAATGACTTTTACTCTATTGAAAGACATTAAAAAAGGAAGATCAGATTGGTTGATTAAGGTAAGATTAGCACGAAAGTGGGAAGTAAAACCTGGGAATGATATGAAGATTCCTCCATCTTTTGAGTTGCTTCTGGTGGATGTTGAGGTTAGCCTTTCTTCTTCCTCCTACTTCTGTTTTTTCTATTTTGTTTCTATTTTGTTGGGACATCCTAAAAAGGAAAAGGGGATACTTATTTTGGACCAATGAGTATATATGTTTCCTATGATAGGGTCAATGAAAATAAGCTTGAACTAGAATAGTATTTGCATAAAATATTATCTTTCCGTGAAATAGGATAGTATTTGGCCTGTGCGTTTAACGCACGGGTGTAAAACTAGTTATTAACTAATGACATTATCTCCTATAAATAAGAATTTGAATAGTCAAACTCCTCAAGATCAAGATTAATCAAAAGTTGATGAGGTGGCAAACTCATAGGCCTCCTCACCAACTTTATATATATATATATATATATATATATATGTGTGTGTGTGTGTGTGTGTGTGTGTGTGTGTGTGTGTGTGCATCTACAGTGGTTACACCATATACCACACTCTAAAAATATCGTTTTCTGTTCTAGTTTTACTTTTTTAACACTAAAAAAAAAAAATTCACTCTAACAAGCACTCTCTATACAACTCTTTAAAAATTAAATATTTCTTATCTTAACTAACAAATCTAACTACCATTCTATTTTTATTTTATTTTTCTAGCACAATCGGAATGAAATATTTTAAATTTTATATTCTATAAAATTATAGTACTTATGTTTTAATAATTTCAATTTCAGTTATCTAAAACACATATGTGACAAAACCAATAATTTAATTACAACAGTCATTAAGTTTCTCCATTTTTATTAATATATTTAATTCTTTTTACTACATTATTCTATTTTAAATATAGAGAGAGAGAGAGAGAGAGAGAGAGAGAGAGAGAGAGAGAGAGAGAATAGATCATTCTTTGTATGTGTGTGTGTGAAAGTGAGGGGAGAAGGTAGGGGTGAAGGTGGTTCGGTTTGAGCCAAAATCGCAAACCGAACCACCCCTAACGATTCCACATATTTCAAACCGAATCGAACTGCCACAGACTTCAAACTGAACCGATCCAAATCGATCGGTTTGGTTCGGTTTCGCGGTTTAATTATTTAAATATTCTAAAAAAGAAAAAAAATTTAAATATAAAAAAAAAATACTTTTAACACAAACTAAATAATTAAAAGTAAAAAAATTAACTTTAAAATTACAATAATTCAATCAAAATGTAGGCAAACAACAATAATTTTCTTATTAAATTTAATTACTAATTACTAATTACTAAATAATATATGTATAAAAATAAAAAATAAAAATTAAATGGTGGTGGCTCGATTCGGTTCGGTTTGACATCAAAAATTGCAAACCGAACCGAACCGCTCGGTTTATAAAATTTTCAAACCTAAATCGAACCGTCCTAACCCAAAACCGAACCGAACTGGCCGATTCGGTTCGATTTAGTGGTTCGACGGTTCGGACTTACACCCCTAGGAGAGGGCAGGGGGAGAGAGAAGAAATGATGAAAAAAAGTTACTATTCACATTAAAATGTATTTATATTTGGAGGGGGGTTTAATTGATTTTAGAGGAAGAGAATGGGGTTAAAAGGTCTATTGTGGCATTGAGGGAGGGTAAAAAATTCTAAAATTGCTTTTAGAGGGTGGAGGGAGTGAGTCATTGTGGATACAATTACATTGTACACTTTTCTGTTTATTATTTCGCCAATTATTTTAAGAGATATAATGAAATGGAATGAATTATAAAAATAAAATAAATAAACCATCCTGAACCAGACTACTAGATGACTTACAAGGAAAAAAAATAAAATATAATAGCAACAAATTTACGTAGGAAAAAAAAAAAATAAAAAAAACTGGCCAGATGGGTCTTCTTGTAGACACCTTCAAGCACTTGGGAAACCTGAAACAGAGAAAGGGGAAGGACATGGAGGCTCAGTAACTTGAATAACACCTTCAAGCATCTGGGAAACCTTCCTCATGTTTGGCCTCAAAGATGGGTCTTCTTGTATACACCAAATACCAACCTTCACAAACATTTCAAGTTTCTCTCTTTCACTTAAGGCCTCCAAATCATTATCAACAATTTCATCCAATCTCCTTTCTTGAAAGCAGTCCCATACCCAATCAGTTAATATTGCTTTCTCTTCACCTGTCTCTAAATCCTCCAAGCTCCTTCGACACGAAATGATCTCCAGTAATAGCACTCCAAAGCTATATACATCAACCTTTATGGTGACCGGAGTGTTCCTGAACCACTCGGGTGCAACATACCCTTTTGTTCCTCTGATTGCAGTATTTGTTCGACTCTGATTGATCATCAAAAGCTTGGCCATCCCAAAGTCGGATATCCGAGCATTGTAATACTCATCAAGAAGTATGTTTTGAGGCTTTATGTCGCAATGGATAATCTGAGTGCTGCACTCTTCATGAAGGTACGATAGTCCCCTTGCAATTCCCAAGGCAATATGGATCCTCTGATTCCAACTTGGCTTCTTATCAGCAAAGAGGAAGCTTGCTAGAGTGCCATTACTCATGTACTCATAAACCAATAAACGGTGCTCTCCCTCGTCACAAAATCCAAGTAGCCTGACCAAATTTTTCTGATGAGTTTGGGCAATCACATCTACTTCGGCTTTGAATTCCTTGTCTCCATTTTGGACCAATTTATCCAATTTCTTCACTGCAATAATGTTTGTTGAAGTTGTCGTGCTTATCACCCCTTTATAGACTATGCCAAAAGCACCCCTTCCTAGTTCTTCCTCAAACCCATTGGTTGCTTCAGCAAGCTCTTTATAGCTAAAACATCGCAGATTAGTTTCCACAACGATACTACTAGGGGGAAGCTTCACGATTTTCTTTCGGTAGACAAGGAAGAAACCCAAACAAGCTGCAAAAATCAATATGAAATTGACAAAAACAGAACTACCCAAGAGCACTGATCCCACAATCACCAAAGAATCCCTATCCTTCTTCGTGACTAGGGCTGGTGGACGAGGGCTTCCTGGAGGTGGATCACCTATTCTATATTTGAGGAAAGCCTTCCCATTAACTGCAGGGTCCTTTCTTCCATTTGAAAGTGGCAATTTCTTCTTCCAACAACTTCTACCCCGGTAAATGGCAACGGCGCAGAAACAATCAATTAAGCAAGAGCTCTTGCAGTCCTCCTCGCTAATTGGGTCCATATGCACATAGTCCGATGTTGGCCAATCAGTGTCAATTAGCTCCACAAAATCATATAAACTTCCCTCCTCGTCACAACTTGGAGTGAAATTCGGCTTGCAGCTTCCGTACGTGTCATTTGGATCGATTAATGAATACCCTTGTGGGCATTCACAAATTGGCCTACGGTCCTGAAGCCTGCAAACGCTGTTATACCCACAAACCCCGCTGCCTTCACCACCACGAGCATCAAGACATATGTTATTCGGCTCCCACCATACAGCATTCCAGCCTGGGTTGCGAGTGAAAGTCCTCGGGTGATAGTATTGGGTGAAAACCCCATCGAAATTGAGAGTCGCTCTGAAATAATTTTCTTCAGCTCGGAATTGCATTGGCGGTGTGAGGTCAAATATTTGGCCATTTCTTCTCAAGATGTACATGTACCCCGTGTCATTGAAGATCACTTCGATCCAGAATTTAAAGAATTAGAAGGATCATATGTGCCACTGATGTAGTAAGCATCGTAAGCGAAATTGGAGCGTACATCTCGGGTATTGAGAACAAGATTTCCATCAGGAAGCAAACGGAACTGGAACCTTCCCCTGGAGAAGTTTCCTTCAGTCGTTCGTGAATAAAGCACCCCCTCTCTTTCCAATCTCTGTCCGGGCAACATGGTATCTGATGGATGTTCAAAGGTCGACCATATCCTGATAGAGTCGCTGATCCGTACAAGCTCGAAGCTTCCGGTATCATTCATGACACCATAAGCAACTTGATTAAGAACGGGCTGAGAACTCCATAGTTCTGTTCTTTGAGGGTCGGTGAGGACTAATCCGCGATCTGCGGTTAGCTCCACTGTCGACCCCTTGGCACTGACACAACAGTTGCCTCATTTGCATACCAGACGATGGTTTTGTCGGGTATTTTGTCATACCATATAGCAAGAAGGAAGTGATCATTGTCTTGGATTTGTTGAAACCCAAATGCGAAATCACGGGATGGAGAAAGCCATGGGGTAGCATTGTTTGTTGCTGTAAGCGATGAGCCTATAGCTATCGTGCCATTAGTTTGTGCCAAGGCTGAAATTGGAAGGAAAAGTAGTATGGAAAGGAGATGAAGAAGGTTATAAGCCATGCTGCAATGATTTTGATCATACCAATAAAAATTTCAGCACTATAAATAAAAAAATCTCATATTTTGGTTAAGTCAAGTGAAAGACTTCTAGAGTCAAGAGTGAAAGCTATAGATTTCAATCATGGAAAAGTCTTGTGGCCAAGGTTAACATGCTTTGGTTTCATTACTTGTTTGATGGGGGACGACGACAAGCTTCTAAATCCTGGCCATTCAAAATTCCTATTCTCAGTCAAGACAACGAAGTCTCATCACCAATAATTGAAGTGTTTAGATTTGCTAATGCTAAATTGAGCATAGATAATAACGGTTCCACCTCCTTTATTTTTATTTTTCTTAATTTTTTTTCAATTATATATTATAAAAATAAAAAATATTAAAATTTTCAAAATCAAATTACTAAATCACGATTCTAAACACAACCCTGTGTTTTTGGTTGATACGCATGAATAGGCATTCGGAGTAAGACCGAAGATCATAAAACTTACAGTGCATTTCCTCGAAATATAGGTTGCCCGGTCCAATCAAAATTAATTATGTACCTGCAAGCGTGAGCGAGGACCACATATAATTAAGAGTGACAAATCTGCCCTTTGCATACTCATATAATTAAGAGTGACAATCACATTTTCTCAGTCAAATGTATTGCTTTTCCAAATTCTGTACTTGTTTGAGACAATTCAGCATCCAATTAAGGTTTTCTCCAACTTTAGAAATGTTCAAGCTAGCTAGGAGCCCGGGCAGGGTGGGTGGAGTAACATAAGCCTAGCTTCTCTGAAATATATGATTTTGGGGTCACTTTATTTGCAAATGAGGTCTATGTTCATGGATTATGAGTCACTTAGATACCCACATAGAATTTGGGCACCCGGCCACTCAAACCCAACTTTTTTGAGTGGATTCACCCCGATTTTGAATATCCATATACAACGCTTTGTTTCTCGAGGTGGATTTGTCTCAATGTTGTCGAGAGATGGGAAATCGGCTACAAAGTAAAGTGACGGATTTCTAGCTCTTTAAGAGTTAAAGATCCTTGGGCTAGTTTCACTCGGAACCAAGTGGCTGTGAGTGGATTGACCTCATGACGATATTCATATGAAGGCTTTTGTTTCACGATGTGTAATTATCTCAACAACCCTATTACGTGTAGCTTTGATGCATTTATTCAGGTGATTTTGAGCATGTTCGATTTTGGCTACAAATGTTAAAAGGCGGAAATATGTATGTTACCACAATTAAAGCCTAGCATCTGATTTAATACGATTTGACCATGACTGGCTCAAGTCCTGCCCCAGCTTTGGGAGTTATATTCTCTTCAACCCTTTAAACTAAGAAGCCTCTGACAAAGAAATACTAGATAGAAATATATATTCTACGGCCGGCCCGGACTTTAAAATAGTTCCTCTGCTACAAGATGGAAAAGGCAGGTGATAATACTCCGAGAGGTAAAGGTTAGAATTTCTACATTTCTGCTTGGAGCATATGATTGACGAGTTAGGTCAAGTTTACACTGGATCATTAAAATACCAAAAAGATTTACATATTCATGGAGTCTTCGATCCGTAATAAAACACTGGATCACTAAAATACCAAAAAGATTTACATATTCATGGTGACAAAATTGATTCTAGTAAAACACAGGTAAAAATTTCTAGAGGAGTTGAATTACCATTGCAAAGAGATGATATATATCATCACTTTTTTGTGAGTAGTGGCTGGACTGAACGGCTCCTCCCTTGGCTCTGGCACAGCAGTTGCCTCATTTGCAAACCAGACGATGGTTTTGTCGGGTATTTTGTCATACCTTATAGAAAGATGGAAGAAATCATTGCCTTGGATTTGTTGAAACCCAAATACAAAATCATGGGATGGGGAAAGCGATGGGATAGCATTGTTTGTTGCTGTAATTAAGTGATGAGCCTACAGCTATCGTGCCATTAGTTTGTGCCAAGGCTAAAATTGGAAGGAAAAATAATGGAAGGGAGATGAAGAAGGGTATAAGCCATCGCTAAATTTTCACTTACGTTCTGTTTTCCGGCCCCAAGTCCCTAACTAATAACGAAAACAATAGTATGCTACCTTATTTATTAAAAATAAAGTACCTAGTAAATGTACATGGAAAAAAAGTACTTTTTCAACCTTCGTACTAGTTCAAAAATATCAATTTAATCATCGTAGTATTTAGTTTGTCAAAGTGACCACCGTACTAATAAACACTCTATAAATTGAACCTAATTCGTTAGTTTTCGTTAAAAACTCAAAAGGGGGTGTCCAGTCATGCTTAAGTAGACCTAGTGGGACCACGCACTGCCAAAATATTACTGAGTTGGAATTTCATCTATCGAGTTGGGGTTTAAGGGAGTTATAACGCTCCGAAGACCGCCTAAACTGTTGGAATGTTGAGAGGCCCAATAGGGCAGCCCATTCCCTAGCCCAAGTCCATGGCTCAACTCCCTGGCAGCCCACCCATTCCCCTTGCACAAACTGGACACTCCCCTCCCCTGTTTCTCTTCCAGCTTATCTCTTCTTCTCTGTTGACTTGGCCCCTTGGCTTTCTCCATACATGGCTGGTGCGATTCCCCCCTTTGTCTGGTGCGTTCCCCCAGCAGCTATCCCCTTATAATGGCCAGCTCTCTCTCTTCTTGGAAGGACACAAGCTTACTCTATCTCTCCCCTCGTTGCAAACTAAAATCAGAGTACTCTCTCCTTCTCACTGTGTGTACAGTGTGAGGTTGTGTGTGTGAGGGTGATTTTTGTTTGGTGGTATATATTCTGGAGACTCGATCTCCAGTGAGACTGTGGTGAGCTTCGGAGTTTGTGACGGTGACTTGGTGTTGCCAGATTTGTTGGGTCGTGGGTTACCGGAGTTGTGGCCGGAAATGATTGGGTCTTCACCTTGGACTGTGCAGTGTTCTCTTCGTGGGTCACTTCGGTGAACATTGGTTGAGAAGGGAAATCTGAGTCTTGATTTCGGTTGAGGCCTTTTGTGGCCTGTGACACCATTGAAGAAGAGAAACTCTTCTTCACTATGTTTCAATTATTTTCTATACTATTATTGAGTTTATTTCTCCATTATTGCTTTATACTAATTTATTTGGTATTTGCAGGATGCTTGGAGATTATAAAGTATAGTATTAGAAATATTTTCATGGGGTAGATAAATTGTTATCCCCACCCCTATTATAATCGATTTGAGCATCTTGGTGAGATCTCATAGATTGGTTGTATAGACTTTTATAAATTTAAAGCTGTATTTGTACTTTTATTCCGCTTGCGTGAACGACAGGAATACACAACAGTGGTATCAGAGCAACCGGGTTGACTTCGCGTATGGTACGGTGGTCTTCAAATCTAATCAAATATTAGAAATCCTAGTCAAGGATTTCTGGGTGAGCATTTTCTAAAACTCCTTAATTTCTTTCGCTGAAATTTAGTGTTGAGTTTTAATTGCTTGCTTGATATTGTTATTCCACTGTGTATGCTCTATTTTTTATATTTGGATTTGTTGGTGATTTGCTTGTGGAATTATTTTTTTTATTACTATTTTTTGTTCCGTGTTGTCTTAAAAATGGCAAACTCAGTGTCTTATATTTTGGAACCTTTTAATGAAAAATCAGATTTTTCTATTTGGCAACAAAAAATGAAAGGGATTTTTAAAGAAAAGGTTTTCAAAGCTGTGACGTTAAATTTCGCCGAATCTGATAAAGAAGAAATTAGGTCTGAAATGGATGAGTGTGGTAGACAACTTGAAAGGAACAATGGTCATAGTAATCAAAACCAAAATCATAATTTTGGAAATCATAATGTTAGGAATATGCCTGTAAAACAGCTGATATATATGTATGCATATTCCAACACAGTGATTTGCTTGTTTCCATTACAACGCATGTTTCACAAGTGGCTAAAAAGGCTGCGTACCGGTTAGTGTGGCAGCTTGTTGAAACAATGCATAGGTCATTAGACTAGGAAGTCTTTGTACATATCCGAGTCTTTGTCCTACCAAAGTGATGACAAACCTTCATATGGATTAGCTCTTCATGCGCCAGTAGACATGTCCATCAGCAATGTCTCACCAGCAGACATTTCTACCAGTCATGTCTCATCAGCAATCTTTACACCAGCAGTATTATATCGGCAGATCCCAGCATCAGCCAAGCTCTGTATCAGACAACTGCAAGAATGCTGAAAATCATCAAGAGGAACATCGGTCGCTCTCCAAGCTACAATTCAAAATAGATCCGTTACAAGATCTTACTGACAGCTCAAGATACGCATCGATGACTGCGCCTTCACTATTATCCAGCAGACATTTCCTCTTCCGTGTTTGGGTTCAGACTTCAAGACTACATTCTATAAAAGGACAAACACAGTGCGCTACATCACAGGCATGCTCGTCAAATCTCTTTCATCCAGCCTGATTCACGGACCAACTTCAAGACAAAAGCTTAACAGAAGGTCTTTGCCCAACAGATTCAACAATGTACTCTGATGCATTAAATTGTCCAGATTACCAACGGGCAGAAACTCACTCAAAGATCCAACAACTAATTCATCTTCTCTAGCCTATAAAAGAAGACTCTCATTCTCACAATAAAAGAGTTGGTCAGTGGTATGAGTGTTGTTGATTGATATCGTTCTTAATCCACAACAACACTTATAAGTGAGAAAAACACAAGTGTAAGAACAAACACTTTTGTGTGAGAGAGAACGGAAATTCAAAAGGCGAAGAAGCTCTGCTTGATCAAGAAATCTTGTTCTTGATTTGGGTTCTTCCATCCTTCGAAAGACTCAGTCTATTCAGTTAATTGCTGCACTTCAAATCTTCAGCAAGAGACCAAGCATCCTGCAAGTCGTTGAAGACTGATCAAGCTTGAAGATGTCCGATGAAGAACCAGAGCCTAATAATCCACATTGCATTCATATCGACAGACTTATACTACATTATAAGGGCTGTCGATTGTGTAATGAATTGTCCTCACTTTTGGCCGAGTGCTTAGCACTCAGTTGTTCAAATACTTGTTATTTGAACAACGCCTAAAATTCTCTTCTCACAGCAAATATATCGAGTTGATACTACAGGAAGACAACTCAATAAATATTGAGTACATCTTTAAATGTATTTTCGATATATTTGATTTCGCTTTCTTAATCTCTCCTTTTTCTTTCCTAGGAGATTGCTAGGTTAGAGAGTCTAGGTTGATATACTAAGCATGTTTGTCTTTGAGCAAACCTCTGCTGAATTTTAATAATAAATCATATTTTATAACACTCAGCCTTTACTTATCTTTCCTGTAAATTCAAATATATTTCTTATGCAATCTGGTTATGGAAAGTAATTGTTGCATCTAATACAAGATTTAAGTTTGTTGTTATGTTTAACATGTACCTATTTGATTACAGCTGCTTTAATCTTAATTGTTCTATTTATGCTGCTCTTTATTCCGCTGCTTTAAAACTCTATCAGCTAAGTATAATAATAACTTCCTATCAGCTATCCTTCAAGTCAGCTGATGCACATCAGCTGATTCCACTATATCGACTGTGTTGCATAAACAAGGAAGATGACCTATTCATGTTAATCATTTCGTCCACGTCTTTCACCTTAACTTTTAAAATTAGACGAAATCTTTAATAAAGGTCATATAGGCTATTCACCCCCCCTCTAGCCTATATTCTGAGGACATCACCATGGACCTAACACATAAGCATAGAAGTCATAGTAGGTCAAAATCTAGAACATGTTATAACTGTGGTGAGACAGGTCATTTTTGGAAAGATTGCACAAACTCAAGAAAGAAATATCACACGGAAAAACAGTAAGATGAATGTAACTTAGCCTTGAGTAGTGATACAGGAGATGTTTTTATGGTTGTTGATGCATGTGAAAGTATTGTGAATTCTGTGCTAAATTGCAAAAATGAATGACTTGTTGATTCTGCTTGTACTTTTCACATAACTCCTTTTAAAAACTATTTTACTTCTTAAAAAGAAGTGCAAACTGGATCTGTTTTGATAGCTAATGAGAAAAAATGTGTCATTGCTGGAATTGGTGATATATCTTTGAAACTTGATTCTAGATATGTGTTAAATTTGAAAAATATAAGACACGTTCCTGACTTGTGCAATAATTTGATCTCGTGTGCCTCGTTAGAAGATGAGGCTTTTGAGGGTAAA
Organism: Platycodon grandiflorus; assembly: GCA_016624345.1. Lineage (NCBI taxonomy): Eukaryota > Viridiplantae > Streptophyta > Magnoliopsida > Asterales > Campanulaceae > Platycodon > Platycodon grandiflorus. The sequence goes on along the minus strand of CM028366.1, from coordinate 46,564,461 downwards.
TGGGAAAAAGGCGTTATGAAAATATTAAAGGGTTCTTTAGTTGTTGCTAAGGCTGAAAAACGCAATAACTTGTATGTATGTGTTGCTATTCCTACATCTTTTGATGAAAATTGTGCTAATCTTGTTAAAGAAGATAAAACAATGTTATGACATAAAAGACTAGGACATATAAGTAATAAAGGTCTAGAAATATTACACAAAAATGGGTTTTTTGGTAATGAAAATTTTTCTAGTGTACCCTTTTGTGATTCATGTGTTAAAAGCAAACATCATAAAGTTAGTTTTCCTCCACCTCCCTTAAACAAATCTTCTAGTAAGAAAATCCTTGAGTATGTCCATGCGGATGTGTGGGGACCCTTAAGTGTCTCCACTCAAGGTGGAAATAGATACTTTCTATCTATCATTGATGACTTTTCGAGAAAAGTCTGGGTTTTCTTAATAAAACATAAATCTGATGTTTTTGAAAAATTCAAAAATTGGAAAGTTTTGATTGAAAATCAAACTGGGAAGAAATTGAAAGTTGATAAAGTTAAGATTAGTCAACAATATGTCTCTGTTTAATTTAGGGTGTTATATGTAATTAGTCTCTTTCTAGAGGGTAGTGTCTGTAACTTGAGGGAGTTATGTTTGTATAAATCTGTCCTGTTGTTAAGGATTTGGTAATCAGCTTTATCATTCTCTTTCTCTCTTTTCCTCTGTAACGTGTTTAGTTCATTAATGGAGAAACTCTCTTTCAAGATAATTGCCACTTTATCATGGTATCAGAGCAAACATGGATAATCGATTCTACATTCTTCAATACTCAATCAATTTGATTGATTGATTCTTCCGCTATCAGATTCTTGATTCTCAATCAGGTTTTTCATTCCTATTTTTTTTATTTTTCTTTCTATCTTGATTAGGTTTCTCTTCGATTTTGATTCAATTTGAATCTTCTCATATTCTGTTCTTCATATTCTTCTTTGCTCATCTTGTTCTTGTGTTTAATCATGCCTGACATAGCTTATGCAGTGCACATCCTCAGTCAATTCATGGCTAACCCCATAGAAGATCACTGGCATGCAACTCTCAGACTAGTTAAGTATCTCAAAGGGAGTCCTGGACAAGGAATTTTCTTCTCTGCTCAAAGTTCCTTATCACTTCAAGCCTTCTGTGATTCAGATTGGGCAGCTCGTCCCTTAACAAGAAAGTCTCTTTCTGGTTTCTGTATATTTCTTGGAGACTCTTTAATCTTTTGGAAATGCAAGAAGCAAACTTCTGTTAGTAGATCATCAGCTGAAGCAGAATATAGGAGCATGGCTAATACTTGTTGTGATATTAAATGGCTCATAGCTCTTCTTTAAGACTTTAAGGTGGATTCTATAACTCCTGTTGCTCTATTCTGTGACAATAAATTTGCTCTTCATATAGTTGCAAACCCAGTTTTCCATGAACGCACAAAGCATATAGATATCGACTGCCATATTGTCAGAGGTATGCTTCAACAGGGCCTTATATCCACAGCCCACATTCCTACGAATCAGCAGCCAGCTGATATTCTCACCAAAGCTCTCTCGCTACCTCAATTCTCCTTTCTTCTTTCCAAGTTGCAAGTGAAGAACTTATTCTCCCCTAACAACTTGAGGGGGGATGATAAAGTTAAGATTAGTCAACAATATGTCTCTGTTTAATTTAGGGTGTTATATGTAATTAGTCTCTTTTTAGAGGGTAGTATCTGTAACTTGAGGGAGTTATGTTTGTATAAATCTGTCCTGTTGTTAAGGATTTGGTAATCAGCTTTATCATTCTTTTTTTCTCTTTTCCTCTGTAACGTGTTTGGTTCATTAATGGAGAAACTCTCTTTCAAGATAATTGCCACTTTATCAAAAGTGCTTCGGACTAATAACGGGTTAGAATTCTGCAATCAAGAATTTGATAACTTCTGCACTGAATATGGTATTCAAAGGCACAAAACTGCGCCTTACAACCCGTAACAAAATGGTGTCGCGGAGCGCATGAATAGAACCCTGTTAGATAGAGTTAGAGCTATGCTCTTGACCTCTGGACTTTCGAAAAGGTTTTGGGGAGAAGCAGTCATAACTGCTGTCTATATCATTAATTGGTCCCCTTCTGTTCCTTTACATGGAAAGTGTCATGAAGCTGTTTTCTTCGAAAAAGAAATTGATTTCTCAAACTTAAGAGTTTTTGGTTGTGCTGCCTATGTTCATCAAAAGAATGAAAAACTTTGACCTAGGGCTGTAATTTTTAATGAAGAACATGGTTTTAAAGTTACCATAAGCAGGGATGTAATTTTTAATGAAACTGAATTTCCTTGTTTGGTTCTTCCTAAACCTATACCTGCTGATAATGTCCCCCCTCCCCATACTCCTAATGAGGTGGAGCATCCCTATATGGTAGGTTCTTTTGATGCTAGTACTAGCGCACAAACTGAAAATGGAATTAAGAATGATAACAACCAAGATGAAGTGCATGCTAAAACTGAAATTGTGAATGATGAAACTGTTAATGCTGAAACTGAAAATGAGGAAGATGATAGGATTAAAATTCCTGAAGATCATAATCTAGATGATTATCAACTTGCTAGGGATAGACCTAGGCGTACTATTCAAAAACCATCTAGATTTGATGATATGGCCTCATATGTGTTTAGCATGTTTGAATCAATTGACAATTATAGTGAACCTAAAACTTACAAAGAAGACTTGAAATTTGCTAATTCAGTGGAGTGGTTGAATGCTATGATGGATGAAATGAATTCCTTGCATGTTAATCAAGCTTGGACACTTGTGCCCAAAAATGAATCTGAATCTGTGCAATGTAAGGCTAGGTTAGTTGTTAAAAGGGTTTACTCAAAAAGAGGGGATAGATTATACGCAAATCTTTGCGCCGTTTGTCAAGTTCACTACTGTTAGAGTCATGCTTACTTTGGTTATGAAATTTGATTGGGAGGAGTTAAAACAAATGAATGTTAAAACTGCGTTTTTACATGGTGAATTGGATGAAAGAATTTGTGAATTGGATGAAAGAATTTACATGCGACAACCTGAAGGCTTTATTGACAAGAAAAATCCTAAACATGTGTGTTTGGAAAAATCTTTATATGGGCTGAAACAATCTCCTAGAATGTGGAACAAGAAACTGGATATGTGCATGGGAAGTTTGAACTTTAAATGTAGCTCTTATGATCATTGCTTGTATTTTAAAATTAACTCTGCTACATATGTGTTCTTGTTGATTTATGTTGATGATATGCTGTTTATTGGTCCTTGCATTAAGTCAATTGAGCATGTGCAAAAATGTCTTTGTGATAATTTTGACACGAAAGATCTAGGAGATGCCAAAAAAATTTTGGGTATGAATATTGTTAGGGATAGAAAAAATTCTACAATTTATCTCAATCAGATTTCTTACGTGGAAAAGATTTTGAGTAAATTTAAGATGGAAAATATGAAATCTGTCAATGTGCCTCTTACTTGTCATTTTATCCTGAGTAAAAGCAAGTCTCCCCAATCTGATTCAGAATTTAAAGAAATGGGAAAAGTGTCATATTCAAATGCCAAAGGATCCGTCATGTATTTAATGGTTAGTACTAACCTGACTTAGCTTATGCCCTAAGCAGTTTAAGTAGATACATGTCTAATCCTAGAATGCCACATTGGCTAGGTGTTAAATGGTTATTGAGATATTTAAAATATTCTTTGAAGTATGGCTTAAAATTTTCTAAATGTTCTAAAGGTGTAAAGTTAAAAGAGTATGTAGATTCGAATTCTGCAGACATGGGCACTAAATGTTTACCTGTTTCTAAATTTCAAACTTGTTTAAATATTTGAAATTTGATGGTGATTGATGCATGTGTTCTTGTGTAACCCCCTGAAATCCACAACATACTTAGTGTTTGCTGTGGTGTTTATCTCGTTCCTTTTTTTTGCGATGGAGCAAGATAGATTGCTAAAATCCTTGCTTACTTAGTGCTTGCTGTGGTGTTTATCTCACTCCTGCTTTGTGTGGTGGAGCAAGATAGATTGGTTATTTTCTTTGCATACTTGGTGTATGCTGTCCCGTGATTTGTTCTTTACTTAGTGTTGGAACAAGTTTTATTTCTGTTTAAGGCGATGATGTTTCCCATTTATTATAAACTCTTCTGAGTTCATGAGGTGAGAACTAGCACTTGTTCCAAGGTGGAGATTGTTGGAATGTTGAGAGGCCTAATAGGGCAGCCCATTCCCTAGCCCAAGTCCATGACCCAACTCCCTGGCAGCCCACCCATTCCTCTTGCACAAACCGGAGACACCCCTCCCATGTTTCTCTTCCAGCTTATCTCTTCTTCTCTGTTGACTTGGCCCCTTGGCTTTCCCCATACATGGCTGGTGCGATTCCCCCCTTTGTCTGGTGCATTCCCCCAGCAGCTATCCCCTTATAATGGCCAGCTCTCTCTCTTTTTGGAAGGACACAAGCTTACTCTATCTCTCCCCTCGTTGTAAACTAAAATCAGAGTACTCTCTCCTTCTCACTGTGTGTACTGTGTCTGTACTGTGTGTGAGGGTGATTTTTGTTTGGTGGTATATATTCTGGAGACTCGATCTCCAGTGAGACTGTGGTGAGCTTCGGAGTTTGTGACGGTGACTTGGTGTTGCCGGAATTGCTGGGTCGTAGGTTACCGAATAGGATTGGGTCTACACCTTGGACTGTCCAGTGTTCTCTTCGTGGGTCACTCTGGTGGACATTGGTTGAGAAGGGAAATCTGAGTCTTGATTTCGGTTGAGGCCTTTTGTGGCCTGTGACACCATTGAAGAAGAGTTCCTCTTCTTCACTATGTTCCAATTATTTCCTATACTATTATTGAGTTTATTTCTCCATTATTGCTTTATACTCCCTCCATCCCGGATAAATGTTCCTAGTGGATAAAACACAGGAATTAAGAAACATAATTAATGATGTGCTGTAAAATATGTTCTGACCATAATACCCATGAACATTAATTGAGTTCAACTACTTTAAATAATTGAGTTTGTTTGAGATGTGTTATATTAAATGAAGCTTTAAGGGTATAGTAGGAAAAATGATAGAGAATAGGTAAATCAAAAGTCTTTAGGAATATTAGTTGGGACATTCCAAAATAGAAAGTAGGAACATTAATCTGGGACGGATGGAGTACTAATTTATTTGGTATTTGCAGGATACTTAGAGATTATAAAGTATAGTATTAGAAATATTCTCATATGGTAGATAAATTGTTACCCCAACCCCTATTGTAATCTATTTGAGCGTCTTGGTGAGATCTTATAGATTGGTTGTATAAGCTTTTATAAATTTAAAGCTGTATTTGTACTTTTACTCCGCGTGCGCGAACGATGGGAATAGACAACAACAGAAAAGAAAATGTGTGTGTGATCGTTATTGCACGTCCTCGCCAAATTATAGATAATTGCTTCGAGTTCTTTCTCTTTGAAAATTGGGGATCCCATTTTAGAGAACTTGTGTAGTATACATAGCCTAGCACAAAAATACCCCTAAATTTTGAAAACAACAATTTTATGTCTGAAAGAAACCTGAACTCTTAATCGAAGAAAACGAGAGAGTAATCGAACCTTGTTGCTGCGATTAAAATCCTTCTATGCACATGAAAGTCGATCGATCCACGTCCCTCAATGATCGCACGTAAAAACGCACGCACTCTCTTTTCCGGTTTTGACAGTCTGAACTCCCTCCAAAACAAGTAATGGATCGTTATATCTCCCTAAAAACTTAGATAGACGAATTAGAATTCCAACTCATTAATTTTTGGCAATTTAAGGTCTCACTATGTCAACATAAACATGACTGGACACCCCCGTTAAGTTTTTAACGAAGAACACCGATGTGATTAACAAATTAATATATTTGATCTCTCTCTCTCATCGACCTTGGATGAACCGCCTGGCACCTAGAGGCAGGGTCGGTGATGGAATCGAGAAAAGGATACCGACGACGTACATGATTTAATTCTGACGCTCAAGTTAATTCGACCATGGAGTTACCTCGAGGGTGGGCCCTGTTATTTAAGAAAAAAATTAAGGCATACTCTGTTGATTGATTTCATTTACAAGCTCAAAGATTTTTAGAACAAAGTGGAAATTGGGTTATGTCGCATGCATGTAATGAACAACTTTCATGTTTAGGTAGAGACCATTTAATGGTTAAAATCCATAGTTGAAACTTGAAATGATTTGAAAAGTGAGATTTAATAGACCTTTTGTTGTAATCTCACATGTGATAGAAAGGTTAGAGGCATAAATGCTAATATGTTAAAGGAACCCTTGTTCATGTAACTTGTTAAGTGGCTTGAACCAAACACCACATGCGCTCGCTTGGTTCCGCTCGGCTCTACTTGGTCGACTATTTTAGTTTTTTCTTCCATTTATCCTTGTTACGTTTGTCACCATCTTTGGAAATTTTAGCTTTGGGTTTGGCGGCAAATTCCTTCTCCACTCCATACGTAAATTGCTTGAAACTCCTGCTCATTGTTGCCCGCCCATTTTCTCTGCTTTAATGGCATCTATCCTTGCAGGTCCTTGACTTCACCATCACTTGTCTTGGTCTTCACGGGCACACTTTTCTCTAACCGCTCACCTGCGGTCTTGTTTTGTTCAGGATCGTCCTATTTCCGATGTGCCCTAGCAACTTCTCGGCCCGGCTCATAGGTCCTTCGTGCTGGCCTTGCTAATCAGGCCCGGCCCTGACCCATGTCGTGAGGGGCGATCGCCATGGGCCCCCAATTTTTGGGGCCCCAAATTTATGTATACCATTTAAATATGTAGTATAATATATTAAGTAACTATAATCTTTGTAATTGACTTTGTGGTTCAATGGATAAGATTCTTATCTATGCAATTAGAGATTTTGGGTTCGATACCTAGCAAAGTCATCCAACCTTTTGTTTTATTTTGGTTTGCTGAATTTAATTAACAAACCTTATTTATGTATAATATATAATGTATTAATATAATTTTGTAATTGACTCCACGACTCAATGGATAAGGTGTTGTTTTATAAAATTAGAAATTTTCGGTTCGACCTTAGCGGAGTCATCCAACCTTCATTTTATTTTGGATCTGCTGAATATACTTATTAAAAAAAAAAAGTGTTAGTTGACCATCAATTTTTTTAACTGGGTCATTAAAAAAAGTAAAAATTGCTTAGATTGAAATACAAGTCCAATTATAATAATTATTGGGTAGATTATAATAATATTCCAAGCAAAAATCAGGTTTTATTGATATTGTACTCAAAAGATGCAAACAAAGTATATTGTTTTTGTTGTAAATTGTGTAAATAGGTGCAGAATAGTAATTTTCAATAATTATTTGATATTTATTCTTTCTTGTATGTTTGTAGATATTGCACTTTTTCAATACTTTAAATGATAAAAAGTAAAAAAAATATTTGTGTAAAATTATTCTTTTTTATATTTTAACAAGGGCCCTCTTTTTTTCTTTTACCCTGGGCCCCCAAATGTTCAGGACCGGCCCTATTGCTAATTGTTTGGCATCTTTATTATGTGTCCCTGGTTCCAGGTGAATTTTTCTCTGCGGTGGTAAAATTGAGGGTTTGGTCGGGTACCTTGTTGGTAGCCCCATTTGTCTCGCTGTGTGGCGGGATGGGGATGGTGCCAGTGATGGCGCTCGTCCAGTCGACAACCATTTTTGCCGTAAATTAAGTTGATGTGTGTGAACTACGTGCTATGTGAAAAAAGTCGATTCCCGGTAACGGAACCACTGATGATGCCAAAATTTATACTAGGGAGTAAAGTGGAATTAGAAGTAGGATATTTGAGCCTCGATTGATGACCAGATTCTATACAAGTTAACACACATTCACTGGGCAGGGCTGCAAATTAAACCCCTTCGGCAAGAGAGTCAGTACCGAATTCTAAAGAGAAAATGGTAGAGTTGTAGTACAAAAAGCAATTAGACCGTACCTTTTCCCTAGGGGACACTTCTATTTATGTTGTTTAGTGGAAAAGGGGCATTATTGGTTTTATTCAGAGTTGGTTCCGTGAATTACAACGTATTTTCAAAGATACAGATATTGATTAGAGAGGTGTGTCCGTAGCGAGCACCTGAAGTGAGTGGGCAACTTAACTTGGGTGCTCAGTCTCAGTCCAATGTAGGGAGGTACTAATTTACTTGGGTGCATTTGTGATTTTTCTGGGCATATACTTGCCTAGCTCTTTATGACTTGTCTAGGCATTTGCCTTTAGTTGGCCGGTAGAAATAAATATCTTACACACATACTGTAATATATATATGGAGTGTCAAGTTTAAAAATCAGTATTGATAACAATTTTCATGTAAATTTGATAAATTCATTATAAAAGTGATACTTATGTAAGGACATGAATTTCTTTAAAATGTGACACTCATTTTAGGAGAAAAATACTCCTTATAACTATCTACAAGATATTTTAATTAATTGATAAGAAATATTGTAGTAATAATGATACATGAAATATTATTATAAAGACTTGGGGTTTATAGGGGGCGAGTTTGATCCATCTAGTCGTTGCCTTTGAAACAAAAATAAATTAAAATAATAAAAGACTTGAAATTTTGGAATAATCCGTCGAAATGGGAAATATTCAAGAAAGTATAGAAGAACACATATTCATAGTAAACTTTTGTATAAAAGAAAGAAAAAAAAAAAAAAAAACTGGTCAAATGCAGTATAGTTTCTGCAGATCAGAGACATCTTTAGATCTTCTAATTAAACTGAAACAGGGAAAGGAGAGGGAGATGGAGGCTCGGGAACTTGAATAACGCCTTCTAGCATTTGGGTAACCTTCCTCATGGTTGGTCTCAAATTTGGATCTTCTTGTATACACCAAATACCAACCTTCACAAACATTTCAAGTTTCTCTCTTTCACTTAACGCCTCCAAATCATTCTCAACAAATTCATCCAATCTCCTATCTTGAAAGCAGTCCCACACCCAATCAGTTAATATTGCTTTCTCTTCTCCAATCTCCAACTTCTCCACGCTCCTTCGGCACGAAATGATCTCCAGTAATAGCACTCCAAAGCTATATACATCAACTTTTATCGTGACCGGAGTGTTCCTGAACCACTCGGGCGCAACATACCCTTTTGTTCCTCGGATTGCAGTATTTGTTCGACTCTGATTGATCTTCAAAAGCTTGGCCATCCCAAAGTCGGATATCCGAGCATTGTAATACTCATCGAGAAGTACGTTTTGAGGCTTTATGTCGCAATGGATAATCTGAGTGCTGCACTCTTCATGAAGGTACGATAGTCCCCTTGCAATCCCCAAGGCAATTTGGATCCTTTGTTTCCAACTTGGCTTCTTATCAGCAAAGAGGAAGCTTGCTAGAGTGCCATTACTCATGTACTCGTAAACCAATAGACGGTGCTCTCCTTCGTCACAAAATCCGAGTAGCCTGACCAAATTTTTCTGATGAGTTTGGGCAATCACCTCAACTTCGGTTTTGAATTCCTTGTCTCCATTTTGTACAGCTTTATCCAATTTCTTCACTGCAATAATGTTTGTTGAAGTTGTCGTACTAATCACCCCTTTATAGACAATGCCAAAAGCACCCCTTCCTAGTTCTTCCTCGAACCCATTGGTTGCTTCAGCAAGCTCTTTATAGCTAAAACAACGCAAATTAGTTTCCACAGCGATACTACTAGGGTGAAGCTTCACAATTTTCTTTTGGTAGACAAGGAAGAAACCCAAACAAGCTGCAAAAATAAATATGAAATTGACAAAAACAGAACTACCCAAGAGCACTGATCCCACAATCACCAAAGAGCCCCGATTGTTCTTTCTTCGTGGAGCTAGAGGATGACTAGGATTAGGAAGATCACCTCTCGTGCCTGGGGCAGGGGGACGAGGGCTTCCTGGAGGTGGATTACCTATTCTATATTTGAGGAAACCCTTTGCACTAACTTCAGGGTCTGTTCTTCCGTATATAAGTGGCAAACTCTTCTTCCAACAACTACTATGGTCGTAAGTGGCAGCAGCGCAGAGACAATCAGTTAAGCAAGAGCTCTTGCATTCCTCCTCACTAATTGGGTCCATACGCTCATAATTTGCAATTGGCCAATCCGTATTGGTTAGCTCCAAAGCATCATATAAGCTTCCCTCTGAAGTACTATGCACATCCTCGTCACAATTTTGAGTGAAATTCGGCTTGCAGCTTCCATACGTGTCATTTGGATCAATTAATGAATACCCTCGTGGGCATTCACATATCGGCCTACGGTCCTGAAGCCTGCAAATGCTGTTATACCCACAAATCCCGCTGCCTTCATCTCCACTAGCTTGGACACAAATATTATTCGGCAGCCACCTTACAGCAGTCCAGCTTGGGTTGCCAGTGAAAGTCCTCGGGTGATAGTATTGGATGAAAACCCCATCGAAATTGAGAGTTGCTCTAAAATAATTTTCTTCAGCTCGGAGTTGCATTCGCGGTGTGAGATCAAATATTTGGCCATTTCTTCTCAAGATGTACATGTACCCCGTGTCATTGAAGATCACTTCTGATCCAGAATTTAAAGAATTAGAAGGATCATATGTGCCACTGATGTAGTAAGCACTGTAAGCAAAATTGGAGCGTACATCTCGGGTATTGAGAACAAGATTTCCATCAGGAAGCAAACGGAATTGGAACCTTCCCCTGGAGAAGTTTCCTTCAGTCGTTCTCGAATAAAGCACCCCCTCTCTTTCCATTCTCTGTCCGGGCAACATGGTATCTGATGGATGTTCAAAGGTCGACCATATCCTGATAGAGTCGCCGATCCGTACAAGCTCGAAGCTTCCGGTATCATTCAAGACACCATAAGCAACTTGATTACTTACGGGCTGAGAACGCCACAGTTCTGTTCCTCGAGGGTCAGTGAGGACTAATCCGCGATCTGCGGTTAGCTCCACTGTTGACCCCCTTGGCATGGACACAGCAGTTGCCTCATTTGCATACCAGACGATGGTTTTGTCGGGTATTTTGTCATACCATATAGAAAGAAGGAAGTGGTCATTGCCTTGGATTTGTTGAAACCCAAATGCGAAATCACCAGATGGGGAAAGCCATGTCGTAGCATTGTTTGTTGCTGCAAGCGATGAGCCTACAGCTATCGTGCCATTAGTTTGTGCCAAGGCTGAAATTGGAAGGAAAAATAGTATGGAAAGGAGATGAAGAAGGTTATAAGCCATTGCTATAATGATTTTGATCATAACAATAAAAAATTCAGCACCATAAATTAAATAATCTCATATTGTTAAGTCAAATGAAAGACTTCTAGAGTCGGGAGTCAAGCTATAGATTTCAATCATGGAAAAGTCTTGTGGCCAAGGTTCACGTGCTTTAGTTTCATTACTTGTTCGATTGATTGGTGGGGGGGGGGACCTGGTTTCTAAATCCTGGCCACTCAAAGTTCCGATTTTCACTAGTCAAGACGACGGAAGATTCATCGCCAGCAATTGAAGTTTTGATTTACCAATACTAAACGGAGCATAATAGATAATAACGTTGCATTCCTCTTGCGTGATTTTGTGACTTTTTCTTCTATTATTATTAAAAAAACAAAAACTAAAATTTCAAAACTAAATCACGATGTCAAACACACCCTTTGATACGCATGAATAGGCATTCCATTCCATGCAATGGTAAGGACAACGACCATAAAACTTGCACGAAATAAAGGTTGCCTAGTCCAATCAAAATTAATTATGCACCTGCGAGCGAGGACCACATATAATCAAGAGTGACAATTATTCATACTCATATCTATGACCAATTCTTATACAATCACATTTTCTCAGCTAATTCTTATAAGGTTTGTTGATTGATTTTTTTTTTTTCTTTTTACAGCATATGATCTATCTGAATCTAAAGTTTAAGTTGACTAAAATACGAAATAGATTTTCATGTTCATGGCGACAAAAAAATTGTCGTAAAACACCAGTAAAAATGTTTAGAGGATTCGAATTACCATTGCAAAGAGATCATATAAATAGTATTATCATGTAATGTCATCATCTTTTTTGTGAGTAGTGGCTAAACTGAACAGCTCCTCCCCATAACAAACAAAATTGATTTTCCTACACAACATCAGTTATACAAGTCACATTAGAAAAACAAAACAGTAGATAGTGAAAATCATCAACAACAATTGTAGTAGTATATATGATGAAAGTATGACCACCAAAGCTACCAGATTTTGGACTAGCTTTTGAGTTATAGGATGACTCTGTTTCAAGATTGCTTTCATAACTTTATCTGGAAGAGTGGTTCAGAATTGCAGGGCATAAAAAAGGAGGAAACTAAGAGGTGATATAGAAGTAAAAGTCTGGACTTTTGAAGGTAAGCAAACAAAGAACACTGTTCACTAGTTTGCCAATTCAGAGGAAAATGTTGAAATTAACATGCTATTTGACACAGTCAAAGTAGTTGAAAGGTTTTTGCACATGTATCTGCAGTGCCAGTTAATCATGCATATGTTTGGGTCATGTACTTAGTACTACATGAATCTGTCCATTTTATCTTGTTCTAGTGGTCAGTACTTAACCTAGAAGATTCTCCTGCAACCATAAATATTTTATGTTGATGCTCGGATGACTCAGAGTTCAATAGATTTTAATTCTTCAGTAATATTTCTATAGTATGTTCGCTCAAATCAAGTTCTCGTGTACCTTTCATCCTCTTCTTCTTTCCTCTTCTTTTTTGGTTCTTCCTTAACAATCTTGTCGTGCAGTTTAGCTTCTCTAGCTGCACTTTAAAGAGTGTGTGGTCTCTCTACTTGGTATAAGAGTTGATGTTAAGCTCAATGGTGATAGACCTTAGGATGGCCCAGAAATTGGAAACTGCTGGCTGTTTTTCGGTAACCAGAATGGACATCAATGGATGAGCAGCGAACCAGTTCGCCATAGAGAATCTTACAAACAACAATTATCGGTATTGCTCCAGGGACAAGATCTCTGGGAGTTTGTTGATCGAGCAGATGCTGAGATACCAGCAGACATCGAGAAAATGCTGAGCCAATAAAAAAATGGAAAATGAAATGTGGGAAAGCCTCGTTTGTGTTGTGAAGCTCTGTCCAACAAGGAATTAATAATATTCAGGACAAAGAATCACCCAAGGATGTGTGGGGGGAGTTGGAGAAGCTTTTCACCAAGAAGAAAACTGCAAGGCTTTAGTCACTTGAGAACGAACTAGCGAATACCAATCAAGGGAGCATGACAAGAGTTATGCCATGCATGACAATTGCTCAATATTCCAAAAGGTGAAGAACCTATGATCGAAAATTTCTGAGTTGGAGCCACAAGAGCCTATTAGTGAGTCAAGATTGCACTGATATCTTATTTGAGGCATAAGGAGTATATGTCGTTCTTGACCTCTTTCCAAGATTGCCCAAAGCAGCCTAGTATTGTAACTGGAGAATATGCTCACTAATCAAGAGTCTCTAGCTATGGAAATGAAGGGTGCTTCTATTCAAGTAAAGAGGCAGAGTTTTCTGTAAATAGAAGGAAGGGCTGTTAGAACAAGAAGTTGATAAAATTCTAGTGACTGGAAGCAGAAAAGGCAAGGCGAAGACTCAGAATGAGAGCAGTGAGAAAGTGAGGTGTCACAAGAGCGGGCAACTTGGAGATATCAAGAAGGGTATCATTGTTTGTTGCTGTAATTAAGTGATGAGCCTACAGCTATCGTGCCATTAGTTAGTGCCAAGGCTGAAATTGGAAGGAAAAATAATGGAAAGGAGATGAAGAAGGGTATAAGCCATTGCTGAAATGATTTTGATCATAACAATTAGAAATTCAGGTCTATAAATAATATATTCTCTACCATTTGGCCAAAAAATAGTAGTCTCTTTTTTTATTTTTGGTTTATCTCCAAAATTAAGAAAAATAATCCTATTTCTAGAAAAGGATATTCATATAACTTTAGTTCAATCTAAAGAAGGAAAAAGTAAGTAATTAAAACTACAATACTCAAAAGTTTGACTTGTTAAAAGAGACTATTTTTTTTTTTGGAACAGATGAAGTGCTTTGTTAAAACTTCTAGAGTTAAGTTTGTGGAGAAGGTGAACATGGAAAAGTCCTGTGGTCTAGGTGAACATGCTCTGGTTTCATTAATTGTTTGATGAGGGACCAAGTTTCTAAATCCTGCCAACTTAAAGTTCCTAAAATTTCCAAGTCAAGTCAACTAAACAGGGAATTAAGATTTATCGCCAGCAATAGAAGTGTTTTGATTTGCTAATGCTGAACGGAATTAATGTAGTAACATTAAGTGCTTGTTTGGAATGCATAAACGGGCATTTCATTCCATGCAGTTTGAGGGAGGGTGAATACATTCCATACATAGTAGTTCAAATGGCATGGAATTGAATCACCACTCTTGCATGTCAAATAAGCATTAAATTCGTTTGCTTGTGCAACGGAAATAAGACCATATATAGTACAGTAGGACCGAAGACCATAACACTTGCTGTGGAAATAAACGTTGCCTTGTCCAATCAAAATTAATCATGTACGTACCATCCAAGGTTTTCTCCAACTTTATAAATGCTGCGCAGGCTGGGTGGGTGGGGGTTGGGGTGGAGTAACAAAAGCCTAGCTTTTCAAAATATCTGATTTTGGGGTCACTTGACTAGCAGCAAATGGGGTCTCTATTTCTTTTGATCCGAGGGACTAACTTTTTGTTACCCATATAAAATTTGGAGCAACCACTTAATTATACCCAACTTTCTTGTTGGATTCACCCTGCGCGCTTTCAGTTATTCTTATACAGTGGTTTGTTTCTTGGGGCGGATAAATCATAACTTTGTCAAGAAATAGAAATCCCCCTAGCAAGGGCTAGTTTAACTCAAAACGACGTTGCTGCAAGTGGATTGGCGTCATGATCTTATATACCCATGATGATGGATATTGGTTGGGAGTGGTGTAGCTCCATAACAGTCTATATAAAGATGCACTGCATTGTTATACATAAGTACCACATCTAATTAACTAAATCCTAGCTAGCGTCTAAATCAATATCAATCAACCATGACTGGCACGAGCCCTGCCCCAGCATTGGGAGTTACATTTTCGACAACCCACTGACCTAAGACGCCTCAAACAAAGAAACACTAGGATCATCTAAATATTGTACCGTGATGCAGCCTTGCTTTCATGGACCTAAATATCATCATACCCTCCTCAACTAAGCCACCATGGCTGCAAGAAGACAGAATGCAAGTCAAACTGACTTGATTGGCCTGCACTCCTTCATCTTGCATCCTTTCGAAAAGCTGGATAGCAGCATTAACCAACCCGTGTTTCCCGTAACATCCGACATGGCATTCCATGAAGCCACATTCTTCATTGGAATGTTCTCAAACATGTTCCAAGCACCTTTCATACACCCACATTTAGAGTGCATATCAATAGGAGCACTAGCAACGAAAACATTGATAAATAGATCCTTTCTATAAATCACTCCATGAATTTCTCTCCCTCTTTGAATTGAATCTATCAATCCACGCACCGGAAGCAGCCTGGTGACAGTAACATGATTGGGCTTGATCCCAGCAACCAACATCTTCCTAAACAGCTCCACAGCTTCAACACTATGTTGGCTTTGAACAAAATCAGAAATCATCGCATTCCAAGCAACCAAATCCAGAACCATCCCCTCCCTTCTCATCCTTGAGAATAGCATAAAAGCTCCGTGTACCCACAGCGATCAACATGTTCCAAGTAAATTCATTGGGTTCCAATCCTGTCAATCTCATCCTCTCGATTAATTCAAGCGATACGTTAAGCTTCCCGACACTCTAATACCCACAGATTATCAATGTCCAAGAAACATCTGTCTTAGTCATTCTATCAAACATTTTGTGAGCATAACAAATATTGCCACATTTACATTACATATGAATCAAAGAATTGGCCAATTACGCATCCAAATCAAAACCCATTTTCTTTATTACACACAGTGAACTTCCTAACCCTTATTCAAATCCATTGGACCATCACAAGCTTTCAATTTAGAGACACAGAGTGCATGTCAACACCTGAAGCCAATAATAAAGCGTGGACCTGCATTGATGATCATACTGCTTTGCTTTGGTGCATTTCTGCAACAATAAGGCAAAATGGGAAGGACGGTTAACCATGTTTTGGCACCATTTATTTGCTGCTATTGATTTTGAACAAATATATGTATTTTTCGAATACATATTAGCAAAATACAAGTTCCTGGTTTGGAAAAAGGAGCATTTCAGATATAGATGCAGCCTTGCTTTTACATTTGTTTCGCGCAAGTTTGCTCCAAAATGAACACTCATTTTAGTAGGAAGTAGTTATAACTATCTACAAGAAATGTAGATAATAAAGTTACATGAAGTATAAAGACTTGGGGTTCATACTTCACAGAAGACTTTTGAAAACTAGATGAACTACAAGGAAAAAAGAAAATTAAATAGAAAGAAATTAGAAAAAAAGAGAAAAAAGAAATGGTAAAAGACTTTTGAAAACTAGATGAACTACAAGGAAAAAAGAAAATTAAATAGAAAGAAATTAGAAAAAAAGAGAAAAAAGAAATGGTAAAACGCAGTATAGTTTCTGCAGAGAGACATCTTCAGATCTTCTAATTAGGCTGAGGCAGAGAAAGGAGAGGGAGATGGAGGCTCGGTAACTTGAATAACACCTTCTAGCATCTGGGTAACCTTCCTCATGGTTGGTCTCAGATTTGGATCTTCTTGTATACACCAAATACCAACCTTCACAAACATTTCAAGTTTCTCTCTTTCACTTAACGCCTCCAAATCATTCTCAACAAATTCATCCAATATCCTACCTTGAAAGCAGTCCCATACCCAATCAGTTAATATTGCTTAAAGGCAAATATGTTTCGTGTCCTTTACATTTTCGTACTCAGCAAATATATACAATGTCCTAATCAAAGTCTAAGGCTATAAGTTAGGGTCATGATAGTTGCCCTATGCTAATCACGTCAAATCACATTCTGGTCAAATATATACATGCCTAATATATTGAGATACAAATATATCTAGAATATTCTATGGAGTATGTGCTAACAGACCCCCGCAGTTGAAGCGGGAGGAGGACGGATGCTGAGACTGGAACGAAAATCATCAAAGAGTACGCGCGGAAGCCCTTTTGTGAAAATATCAGCAATCTGGAATCTAGAAGGTACATGAAGAACCCGAACCTGCCCTTTTTCAACTTTCTCACGAACAAACAGGATGTCCATTTCAATATGTTTTGTTCGTTGATGTTGGACAGGATTGCCGGACAGATAGATTGCACTAACGTTGTCACAATAGACAAGTGTAGCCTTTTGAATGGGGACATGCAATTCTAACAAGAGATTTCGTAGCCAACACGATTCGGAAACAACGTTAGCCACGCCCGTACTCGCCTCACTCGAACGGAAAGAGTAGGTTGTCGTTGGACGACCAAGAAATTAAATTGTCTCCCAAATACACAGTAACCAGAAGTGGAGCGTCGAGTGTCAGGACACCCACCCCAATCGGCATCAGTATAGGATGTGAGTGAGGAAATTGTAGACCGCGATAAATGAAGTCCCATATGAAGTGTACCACGGATGTAGCGCAAAATGCGCTTTAAGGCCATCATGTGAGAGCTACGCGGATCATGCATATGAAGACATATCTGCTGTACAGCGTAAGAAATATCTGGTCTGGTGAACGTGAGATATTGCAAGGCCCCTGCAAGACTGCGATAATGAGAAGGATTCTCATATGGTGTACCACTAAACTGGCTGAGCTTGGCTTTAGTGTCTACGTGGAAGATGGTTTGCAAGAAGACATTCCTACCGTTCAAGTATATCCTCTGCATACTTTTTCGACTAAGAAATAATCCCCCATCATAACGTGTCACCGCTATACCCAAGAAGTAATTCAAGGGACCAAGATCTTTCATGGCAAACTCGGATGCAAGAGTGGTAATGATAGAATGCCGAAGAGAATCTGAGGAAGAGATCAATATAATATCATCCACATACAAAAAAATATACGCAATATCCCGACCTTTTCCATAAATAAATAGGGAATGATCGATTTGTGAGTAAACCCCATAGTAAAAACATAATCGACAAACCGCGATACCACGCCCTCGGTGCTTGTTTTAAGCCGTAGAGTGACTTTTTAAGTAAACAGACATAGTCGGGATGTTGAGAATCACGAAACCCCAATGGTTGATGCATATACACGCTTCTGCAAATGTCCATGTAAAAGGCATTTTTAACGTCAAGGCGATGAATAGACCATGCCTTGGAAAGAGCCAAGCGAGTACGGTACGGATAGTCGCCGGTTTGACCACCGGACTAAAGGTATCGGCAATCAATACCCACTGTTGAGACCTGCCATCACCAACGAGACGGGCTTTATACGCTCAAAAGAACCATCGATTTCCTTTATGAGAGAAAATCCACATACATCTTATCACATTCACATTGGGGGGACGGGGTACTAATTCCCAAGTCTTATTTTTGATTAAAGCATCATATTCATCTATCATTGCCGATTTCCAATTAGGGTTGGACAACGCACTCTTTGGATTTGAAGGAAGAGGAGATGGAGTGACAGATGAGTGAAGATTAAAATGAACCTTGGGCTTAGTTATCCCATTCATGCTACGTGTGATCATAGAATGAGATGAGACTGGAGGAAGTGGATTAGCAGGTAGAGAAGGCGAAGTAGACTGATTGGTGTGAGAGTGAGATATGGTCGATGGACCAGACGCATGAGAAGGAGAGTAAGGCCGCCCAGGCGATGATGGGGTAGACCGGGCCGAGCCGGAATGGGCTGGTGGACGTGGACGACTGGAGTCCGGGCCGGTGGGCACCGATGGAGGACTCGAAGAGGCTTGGTCTAGTGGGGAGCCGGGTAGAGGAGGATTGGGCTGCTCTGTCTGGGCCATATGATGAAGAAGTGGGCTCGGTTCATCTCTAAGGAAAGTATAGTCCCGTGGCAATTTATCTGTGTATTTGGTTTTGGCAAATGGAAAATTTGTTTCGTCAAAAACAACATGCCTAGAGAGAAGAATTTTGTGGGTAGTTAAATCATAACATTTATATCCCCGATGGTCTTGAGGGTATCCCAAAAAAACACAAGGATTTGACCGGACTTGGAGCTTGTGAATAGTGGTAGACGGAAGGAGAGGATAGCATAAACACCCAAATACCCGTAAATGACCATATGATGGAGCCCGAGTATATAGTATGTGTGTGGGGGAGAGATTTTTGAGCTTTTTATGAGGGATAATGTTTAGTAAGTAAGTGGCCATTGACAGAGCATGATGCCAAAAGAATGAAGGTAAAGATGAGTGAGCAAGGAGAGTACGCACTAAATTGTTAATAGTGCGAATGGTACGTTCGGCTTTTCCATTTTGTGAGGAGGTATGAGGACAAGAGAACCGAAAAACCATTCCATTATTTTGACAAAACATGTGAAAATGAGAATTATCAAATTCCTTGCCATTATCACATTGGAAACACTTTATAGGTCGTTCAAATTGGGTTTTAATCATATTGCGAAAAGATAGAAATAATGAAAATACTTGTGATTTGTTACCTAATGGAAATGTCCAAAGGAAATCAGAAAAATCATCAATGAACAATACATAATATTTGTGACCGGCGGAGCTTAAGATAGGAGATGTCCACAAGTCACTATGAATTATATCAAACGGCATAAAAGTGTGAGAAGTAGATGGAAGAAATGGCAATTTAACATGTTTACCAAGCACACAAGAAGAACAAATATGATTAAGTGAAGAAGATCGACAAGCAATAAGTTTAGATTTGCAAATGGAGCGAAAAACAGGCGCTCCGGGATGACCTAAACGGTCATGCCATAATCTAGGACTTAAAACAGCAAAACTTGAAGAAACTGAATTGGTGGAGCTGGAGTTGGTAGTCATGGGGTACAAATCACCGGTGCTATCACATCTCAGAATGGGTATCCCGGTCCGGATATCCTTCACAGAAAAACCATATGGATCAAATTCGACAGAAACATGATTATCAGTAGTAAATTGTCGAACAGAAATTAAATTTTTGATTATGTTTGGAGCATGTAGAACATTTGTTAATTTAAGAGGTGGAAAAGGGGGGGGGGAAGGCAGTGTTGTCCAAACCCTTTAATAGGAATAGTGTGGCCATTTCCAACTGTGATAGACTTATTATGAGTACTTAAATCAAAATAAGAAGATAGCATACCTTGGGAACCCGTCATGTGTGAAGTTGCCCCTGTGTCCATGTAGAGACGGTCATCCGGCACATTTAGTGACATAGTGTGCATTGCTGTTTCGATGTCAGTAGGCATGTAGGAAGAAGTCTCGGACATGGGAGTCATGTGAGCCGCATATGCCCGAGGTCGTTTGCCCAAAACACCACGAGCATTTGGTGCTGGGGTGGAAGTAGGGTATGGACAAGGCGAGGGACCGTATACCCAGCGGAGGGGTGTCACCAGAGTATCGCCACCATGGTGGTGGGGCGCCAAGCTCTAGGCTGTCCGTGTTGTTGTGTGAGACCGATTCCCACGACCACGACCTTGTCCTTCCCGATGTTTTCCTTTACCTTTGTTCGACCACCATTGTTTTGTCCACCATGGTTATTCTTTCTACCACGCCCATTCGAAACACGAACCCGACCACCCATATCTTGAGCATCATCGCCACGGTTTGTTACAACTAAAGCCGTACCGCATGCATTCGAGGCCATAGCCTGTTTCGCCTTCCTTGTTTCCTCCAAAATCAACTTCGACCGTGCTTCATAAAATGGAGGAAGAGAGTGGTTTGTTGCGAGAAGAGTGGCGAGACCATCATAGCTCTCGGACAACCCGGCAATTAATTGAAGCACCATCCGATTGTTCGAGACGGAGCACCAACATTGGCCAATTGATCGGCCAAAATCTTCAATTCACGGCGTAGAGGCGTAAACATTCGGGAAATCCTCAGACGAACTTGAGAACGATTCTCCAAATACACAAAGACGGGAATTTTTATTATCTTGGAAAATTTCGCCGTGCGCTCCCATTTTGTTGAGCGGTGACATTCGGTGCAAGAATGGTTGTCGGCAGATCGTTACGCATCGTGCCATAGATCCACCTGGAGGACAAGTGCATCAAGACGCGACCAAAGAGCGGCATCACGAGCAGTGCTTTGGCGGGGACCGTATCATCGAAGGCTCAGCCTCCGTGGCCTTCTCGGGAGGGGAGGAATGATATGGTCAATAACCAAAATGCACGGCAATGGATCCGAAACAATTCGCCCACGAGAGTACCGTCCGTTTCCATCTCAAGAACAAGTGGGATGAAATTCCCGATGTTGGTGACTTGGGTGGGTGGAACTTATATTGATCCGCCATTGAAGAGAGAAGAAAGTTCACAAAGAGAGAGAGAGTAAACGAAACGAAAAAGATAGGAGGCTTCAAGGACCGTTTATTTGCTCGATACCATAAAGGCAAATATGTTTCGTGTCCTTTACATTTTCGTACTCAAGCAAATATATACAATGTCCTAATCAAAGTCTAAGGCTATAAGTTAGGGTCATGATAGTTGCCCTATGCTAATCACGTCAAATCACATTCTGGTCAAATATATACATGCCTAATATATTGAGATACAAATATATCTAGAATATTCTATGGAGTATGTGCTAACATTGCTTTCTTTTCATCAATCTCAAAATTCTCCACGCTCCTTCGGCACGAAATGATCTCCAGTAATAGCACTCCAAAGCTATATACATCAACTTTTATTGTGACCGAGTGTTCCGAACCACTGCGCAACATACCCTTTTGTTCCTCGATTGCAGTATTTGTTCGACTCGATTGATCTTCAAAAGCTTGGCCAAACCAAAGTCCGATATTCGTGCATTGTAATACTCATCTAGAAGTATGTTTTGAGGCTTTATGTCGCAATGGATAATCTGAGTGCTGCACTCTTCATGAAGGTACGATAACCCCCTTGCAATCCCCAAGGCAATATGGATCCTCTGATTCCAACTTGGCTTCTTATCAGCAAAGAGGAAGCTTGCTAGAGTGCCATTACTCATGTACTCGTAAACCAACAGACGGTGCTCTCCTTCGTCACAAAATCCGAGCAGCCTGACCAAATTTTTCTGATGAGTTTGGGCAATCACATCAACTTCGGTTTTGAATTCCTTGTCTCCATTTTGTACCACTTTATCCAATTTCTTCACTGCAATAATGTTTGTTGAAGTTGTCGTGCTTATCACCCCTTTATAGACTATGCCAAAAGCACCCCTTCCTAGTTCTTCCTCGAACCCATTGGTTGCTTCAGCAAGCTCTTTATAGCTAAAACAACGCAGATTAGTTTCCACAGCGATACAGCTAGGGGAAAGGTTCACGATTTTCTTATGGTAGACAAGAAAGAAACCCAAACAAGCTGCAAAAACCAATATGAAATTGACAAAAACAGAACTACCCAAGAGCACTGATTCTGCAAGGACCAAAGAATCCCTATCCTTCTTCGTGCCTGGGGCAGGTGGACGAGGGTTCATGCCTGGGGCAGTTGGATGAGGGCTTCCTGGAGGTAGATTTATTATTCTATGTTTGAGGAAAGCCTTCCCATTAATTTCAGGGTCCTTTCTTCCATTTGAAAGTGGCAATTTCTTCTTCCAACAACTCTTACCCTTATAAACGGCAACGGCACAGAAACAATCAGCTAAGCAAGAGCTCTTGCAATTCTCCTCACTAATTGGGTTCATATGCTCATAGTCTGATTGTGGTTGTGGCCAATCAGTATCAGTTAGCTCCAGCACATCGTCATCACAACTTGGAGTGAAACTCGGCTTGCAGCTCCCGTAACTGTCATTTGGATCGATTAATGAATACCCTTGTGGGCATTCACAAATTGGCCTACGGTCCTGAAGCCTGCAAACGCTGTTATACCCGCAATTCCCGCTGCCTTCAATTCCCAGAGCATCGATACATATGTTAATCGGCTCCGACCATATACTAATCCAGTGTGGGTTGCCAGTGAAAGTCCTCGGGTGATAGTATTGGATGAAAACACCATCAAAATTGAGAGTCGCTCTAAAATAATTTTCTTCAGCTGGGAGTGCCATTTGCGATGTGAGATCAAATACAGCGCCATTTCTTCTCAAGATGTACATGTACCCCGTCTCACTGAAGATCACTTGTGATCCAGAATTTGAAGAATTAGAAGGATCTTGTGTGCCACTGCTGTAGTAAGCATCGTAAGCGAAATTGGAGCGTACATCTCGGGTATTGAGAACAAGATTTCCATCACCAAGCATACGTAATTGGAACCTTCCCCAGGAGAAGTTTCCTTCAGTCGTTCGCGAATAAAGCACCCCCTCTCTTTCCATTCTCTGTCCGGGCAACATGGTATCTGATGGATGTTCAAAGGTCGACCATATCTTGATAGAGTCGCTGATCCCTACAAGCTCGAAGCTTCCGTTATCATTCATGACACCATAAGCAACTTGATTACGAGCGGGCTGAGACCTCCACAATAGTGTTCCTCGAGGGTTGGTGAGGACTAATCCGTGACCTGCGGTTAGTTCCACTGTCGACCCCCTTGGCACTGGCATTGCAGTTGCCTCATTTGGAAACCAAACGATGGTTTTATCGGGTATTTTGTCATACCATATAGAAAGAAGGAAGTGTTCATTGCCTTGGATTTGTTGAAACCCAAGTGCAAAATCACCAGATGGGGAAAGCCATGTCCTAGCATTGTTTGTTGCTGTAAGTATTGAGCCTACAGCTATCCTGCCATTAGTTTGTGCCAAGGCTGAAATTGGAAGGAAAAATAGTATGGAAAGGAGGTGAAGAAGGGTATAAACCATTGCTGAAATCATTTTGATCATAACAATAAAAAGTTGAGCAGTATAAATCAAATAATCTCATATTTTTGCAAAGTCAACTGAAAGACTTCTAGAGTCAAGCTATAGATTTCAAGACTGTGATGTGGTACAAATTGAAATGGTATCCAAGTGGGAAAAAAAAGGCACCTTGTGCAAATAAAATTTCATTAATTTAATACCAGTGAAAAATTTAAACACACACACACACACACATATATATATATATATATATAATTTCATTATTTCTCGTGTGTTATATGCTTTAAAATCTCGTAAAAGAAAATTTTTAGAAATATATGTAGTTTTTTTTTTCGCATATAAAAACTTTATTGTATTGATTTTTTATTTTTTTTAGGATGGTTATTAACTAATTTTGGTTACATAAAAAATAAGTATTATAGTTTTAATAAAAATAAATTAAATATTCATATGATACAAATATTTTTTTTGGGAAACAAAAAATAAGCGAGCCAATGTATGTTTTCTTAAAAAAAAACTATTTAAAAAAAAGAGATACACAAATAATTAACGAAAAAGACAAAAGTATAGGATAAGTTGTTATACAATGAAAAAACATATATTCAAAATGAAAGAAAAACAAAGTATTAAAAAATAGATAAACACACAACAACACAGTTTAGGCCAAAATACAAAAAATTAAAAAAAAATTAAAAAAAAAAACCCCCAAAGTATACACCAAATCCCAAAGTCCCCCAGCCTACGATTTGCCCCATAATCATACTTGACGTTGCCATTTTTCTCAGTTTGTCCCATGGCCGTGACGGGCGTTAGAAAAGTAACGGGAATCAATCACGTGCCTTGTACGAGGGAGGGCAGTTAGGTCTTTTTGTCATATATACAGAACACTAACTAAAAAGGGTCAAAGTGTCGAAAGAATTACTTATTTGCTTAAATTAAACCCTAATTTCCCTTCTCCAATCTGCACTCTGACAATCATGACTTCTCGATCATCCTCTTCAATGGCAAACACTCTGTCTTCTCCACCCAATGTTGTTCAAAATGAAACGACATCCGAAGTCAGTCCACCTAGCCAAGTGACCCCTGTTGTTCCTTCGTCATCAATGTGGTGGTCCCAAGCAATGAAGCCCATGTTCCAATGTCTCAAATCATTCTAGGAGAAGCGGGCAATGCAATCGATGTTGAAGAAGGCCCCAGTGCAAAAGAGATTGGCAAAAAAATTCGGCCAATCGGAGACCCCCTTGCAAAACGTTCCAAACGAATTCGAGAGTTTCGCCCAGTGCAAAGGGTTTGATCCAAATTCAGTAATCTTACTGGTTGTTTGACTGGATTTCTTGGTTTGATTTCATGAATTAGAATTACATTTATTTTTTAAATTATTGATTACTTGGTCTATGGGCTGTGATCTATTTCTGAATTGTCTTTTGTCTTGTAAATTGCATAATTATAAATGGATGTAGAGATGGAGCTGGAATTTGATAAGTGTTGTGTAGTCGATAGAAGTCCTAAAACCGTTCTTCCATCTCCTCGGCATTCAAAAGCAGAAAAAGGAAAGGTAAAAGGGAAATCCAGATGTGGAAATGAGGAATTGAGTGTCAACAAGGATTTCACTGAGTTTAGTTTTCATCGGTACCGTAGTGCTTCCTGTCGAGCTGTTCCATCAAGGTTGGAAAGTAATGAAGTGCAAAGGAGGGGTTCAATATACCAGAGCTTGAATGAAATAAGGAAGTCGACAAAGAAGATTAAAGGTACTGAAGGGAGGAAAAAAAATTGAACACCGCGAAGTAGTGCTACTGCTTTTCGTTTGAAATTATCGATTCATTGTACAGTTTAAATGAGGATAGCTTATAATCGAGTTCTTCTGTTTGCAAGCTACCCTGTTTATTAGATCTCTCCTTCAGTCCTCTTAAAGAAAGATTTGACACTTTGAGTCTTTGACCCCCTTTATTTAGTGTTGTTCTGTATATATGAAGAAATGACCTAATTGCTCCCACCACGTGCAAGGCACATGATGAAAAACGTTAACTTTCGAACGGTCATCATGGCCAGGGGCTAACTGGGAAAATTGGTAACATTAGATTGGGTTATGGGCCAAATCGTAGGCTGGGGGAACTTTGGGATTTGGTGTATACTTTGGGGGGTTTTTCATATTTTGACCCAAAATGTATAAGTCTAATAACACTGTAAAAGATAAAAACACAAAAAGAACTCAACAATTAAAAGTAAACAAAAATATGAAACAACTAACAAAAACACTTTAAGAAACTTATTAACAACACGTGCAACGCACATGCACTTAACTAGTATTAGCAAAATGGGGTGGAGACAAGTTCTTGGTTTGGAAAAAGGAGCATTTCAGATATAGATGCAACCTTGCTTTTACATTTGTTTCGCGCAAGTTTGCTCCAAAATGGACACACATTTTAGTAAGAAGTAGTTATAACTATCCACAAGAAATGTAGATAATAAAGTTACATGAAATATAAAGACTTGGGGTTCATAGAAGACTTTTGAAAACTATATGAACTACAAGGAAAAAAGAAAATTAAATAGAAAGAAATTAGAAAAAAAGAGAAAAAAGAAATGGTCAAATGCAGTATAGTTTCTGCAGAGAGACATCTTCAGATCTTCTAATTAGGCTGAGGCAGAGAAAGGAGAGGGAGATGGAGGCTCGGTAACTTGAATAACACCTTCTAGCATCTGGGTAACCTTCCTCATGGTTGGTCTCAGATTTGGATCTTCTTGTATACACCAAATACCAACCTTCACAAACATTTCAAGTTTCTCTCTATCACTTAACGCCTCCAAATCATTCACAACAAATTCATCCAATATCCTACCTTGAAAGCAGTCACATACCCAATCAGTTAATATTGCTTTCTTTTCATCAATCTCAAAATTCTCCACGCTCCTTCGGCACGAAATGATCTCCAGTAATAGCACTCCAAAGCTATATACATCAACTTTTATTGTGACCGGAGTGTTCTGAACCACTGCGCAACATACCCTTTTGTTCCTCGATTGCGTATTTGTTCGACTCTGATTGATCTTCAAAAGCTTGGCCAAACCAAAGTCTGATATGCGAGCATTGTAATACTCGTCGAGAAGTATGTTTTGAGGCTTTATGTCGCAATGGATAATCTGAGTGCTGCACTCTTCATGAAGGTATGATAGTCCCCTTGCTATCCCCAAGGCAATTTGGGTCCTCTGTTTCCAACTTGGCTTCTTATCAGCAAAGAGGAAGCTTGCTAGAGTGCCATTACTCATGTACTCGTAAACCAATAGACGCTGCTCTCCTTCGTCACAAAATCCGAGCAGCCTGACCAAATTTTTCTGATGAGTTTGGGCAATCACATCAACTTCGGTTTTGAATTCCTTGTCTCCATTTTGTATCACTTTATCCAATTTCTTCACTGCGATAATGTTTGTTGAAGTTGTCGTGCTTATCACCCCTTTATAGACTATGCCAAAAGCACCCCTTCCTAGTTCTTCCTCGAACCCATTGGTTGCTTCAGCAAGCTCTTTATAGCTAAAACAACGCAGATTAGTTTCCACAACGATACAGCTAGGGGAAAGCTTCACAATTTTCTTTCTGTAGACAAGAAAGAAACCCAAACATGCTACAAAAACCAATATGAAATTGACAAAAACAGAACTACCCAAGAGCAATGATTCCGCAAGGACCAAAGAATCCCTACCCTTCTTTGTGCCTGGGACAGGTGAACGAGGCTTCGTGCCTGGGGCAGTTGGACGAGGGCTTCCTGGAGGTAGATTTACTATCCTATATTTGAGGAAAGCCTTCCCATTAACTTCAGGGTCCTTTCTTCCATTTGAAAGTGGCAATTTCTTCTTCCAACAACTAGTACCCCGGTAAATGGCAGCGGCACAGAAACAATCAGTTAAGCAAGACCTCTTGCAATCCTCCTCACTAATTGGGTTCATATGCTCGTATGATTGTGGCTGTGGCCAATCAGTATCAGTTAGCTCCAGCACATCGTCATCACAACTTGGAGTGAAATTCGGCTTGCAGCTCCCGTAACTGTCATTTGGATCGATTAATGAATACCCTTGTGGGCATTCACAAATTGGCCTACGGTCCTGAAGCCTGCAAACGCTGTTATACCCGCAATTCCCGCTGCCTTCAATTCCCAGAGCATCGGTACATATGTTAATCGGCTCCGACCATATACTAATCCAGTGTGGGTTGCCAGTGAAAGTCCTCGGGTGATAGTATTGGATGAAAACACCATCAAAATTGAGAGTCGCTCTAAAATAATTTTCTTCAGCTGGGAGTGCCATTTGCGATGTGAGATCAAATACAGCGCCATTTCTTCTCAAGATGTACATGTACCCTGTCTCATTGAAGATCACTTGTGATCCAGAATTTGAAGAATTAGAAGGATCTTGTGTGCCACTGCTGTAGTAAGCATTGAAAGCGAAATTGGAGCGTACATCTCGGGTATTGAGAACAAGA
Source organism: Platycodon grandiflorus (assembly GCA_016624345.1). Taxonomy (NCBI): domain Eukaryota; kingdom Viridiplantae; phylum Streptophyta; class Magnoliopsida; order Asterales; family Campanulaceae; genus Platycodon; species Platycodon grandiflorus. The sequence continues at coordinate 46,536,134 of CM028366.1, read as the reverse complement.
TTTCCATCACCAAGCATACGTAATTGGAACCTTCCCCTGGAGAAGTTTCCTTCAGTCATTCGCGAATAAAGCACCCCCTCTCTTTCCATTCTCTGTCCGGGCAACATTGTATCTGATGGATGTTCAAAGGTCGACCATATCTTGATAGAGTCGCTAATCCCTACAAGCTCGAAGCTTCCGTTATCATTCATGACACCATAAGCAACTTGATTACGAGTGGGCTGAGACCTCCACAACAGTGCTCCTCGAGGGTTGGTGAGGACTAATCCGTGACCCGCGGTTAGTACCACTGTCGACCCCCTTGGCACTGGCACTGCAGTTGCCTCATTTGCAAACCAAACGATGGTTTTATCGGGTATTTTGTCATACCATATAGAAAGAAGGAAGTGATCATTGCCTTGGATTTGTTGAAACCCAAATGCAAAATCACCAGATGGGGAAAGCCATGTCGTAGCATCGTTTGTTGCTGTAAGTATTGAGCCTACAGCTATCCTGCCATTAGTTTGTGCCAAGGCTGAAATTGGAAGGAAAAATAGTATGGAAAGGAGGTGAAGAAGGGTATAAACCATTGCTGAAATCATTTTGATCATAACAATAAAAAGTTGAGCAGTATAAATAAAATAATCTCATATATTTGCAAAGTCAACTGAAAGACTTCCAGAGTCAAGCTATAGATTTCAATCATGGAAAAGTCTTGTGGCCAAGGTGTTAACATGCTTTGGTTTCATTACTTGTTTGATGGGGGGATCAGGTTTCTATAAATCCTTGCCATTCAAAGTTCCTATTCTCAGTCAAGACAAGGGAAGACTCATCACCAACAATTGAAGTGTTTTGATTTGCTAATACTAAACGGAGCCATAGATAATAACGGTTCATTCGCCTTACGTGATTTACTAACTTGATTTACGATTTTAGACTTTCCTTCTCTTTGGTTCCATCGTCTTTCTGGTGATCTTCCTATCTCTCTTTATTTTCTTTAATTACTGTTAAAAAAATTTTAAAAAAAAACAAAAATCTCAACACTAAGTCACTAAATTACAATATCAAACACACCCCGTACGTTTATTTGATACGCAATTATGCATGATTAGACATTCTATTCCATTCTGATAAATTTCATTTATAATAGTTCAAATGACATGTATTGAAATCCCTAGTCTTGCGTATCAAACGAGCACTAAATTCATTTGTTTCTCAAGGTGGATTCATGTCAATGTTGTCGAGAGATAGGAAATCCGCTACAAAGTAAAGTGACAAAATCCTAGCTCCTTAAGAGTTTAAGATCCTTAGCCTAGTTTCACTGGGAACTAAGTGGCTGTGAGTGGATTGGCCCCATGATATCTGTTGTCAAAAAAAAAAATAATAATAATTGAGTTTGATTATCAATGGAGCTAGCATGGTATATCACAGATTTAAAGAGATAAATATATGTATGTTTATATATCCTATTTAAGTGCATCTGCGTTGCACGTGTTGTTTAAAAAAATTTAAAGTGTTTTGCTAGCTGCTTTATATTTTTGTTTATATTTAATTGTTGAGGTTTTTTTTTTTTTTTTTAGTGTTGTCATTTTTACAGAGTTATTAGACTTATAAATTGTGTTGTTTTGTGTTTAGTTTTTTTAGTACTTTGTTTTTCCTTTATTTAGAATGTATGTTTTTTTATCATTGTATAACAATTTATCCTATACATTTGTCTTTTTTGTTGGTTATTTTTGTATCTTTTTTTTAATTAGTTTTAAAAAAAAAAACATACGTTGGCTCGCTTATTTTTTGTTTCCCAAAAAAATATTTGTATCATATGATTATTTAATTTATATTTATTAAAACTTTTATATAAAGAAAATCATTAATGATCGTCCTAAATAAAGAGAAAAATCAGAACAATAAAGTTTCTATATATATAACTATTGAATACTCATATATATATATATATATATATATATATATATATATATATATGTGTGTGTGTGTGTGTGTGTGTGTGTGTGTGGGGGGCGGTGGTGAGGAGTTTAAAGCATAAGCAACTTGATCATGACAAGAACTAAATTCATTAGCTACTTGCAATGCACGGAAACAAGAGCATATGGACCGAAGACCATAAGACTTGAAGTGGATTTCCACGAACTAGTCCAATCAAAGGTAATTATTAGGGTGAATTATATGCATGTCCTTTTTTGACATTTGTAATCGTTCCAGTACACTTATTATTTTTTTAATCAAAAAATATATTTTTGGGCTAAAAAGACGATTATGACATTAATCGTAGAAAAATATGCGCGTATCAGTAACCAAAGGCATCGCAATTCAACACTTTTACATCGCGATGTAAAATGCACGCATCAGTAACCAAGGCATCGTGATGCAACACTTTTGCATCGCGATGCACCGATGCACCACTTTTACAAATTGGGGGATCGCGATGCAATAATTGGTGCATCGCAATCATCGCAGAGCCACATATATATGGACGTTAAAGAAAATTACATATTATACCAATATTAATAATCAAATCAATTATTTTTTTAATCCGTGTACCGGGTCAAACAAGACAATAATTAAGGGAGGGAGAGAGTATTTATTTTGATCTACTAAGAGCCTCACTTTTTGTAACCCATATAAAATTTGGAGTAATGCTAAGGCTACTCAAAGAGCACTTAAATTTTTACACTCAATGACATGGCAGCTGATGTGTCTTTAGTGGGCCCTATTTTTTTACTTACTAACTAAAATTATAACCATGATTAATTAAATTCCAACCCAATTCCAAGAGTCTCCAGGTATCTCTCCCCTGCTCTCTCTCTCTCCATCGCAGAAACAGCTCCTACATGTTATTATATACAGATGTGGATTGTCTTGTGAATTTGCGGATTGATTTTTTTAGTAGTAATTTGTGGTTTCACATAGTTAAATTGGTGTCCACTAACTCCCAATGATAAAGTAACCTTGAATTTTGAAAATTAAAAATTCTGGAAAAAAAAAGTCAACATTGGTGAAGCCCACCATATTAGAAAATTATAGAAAATCTATCATTGTTGCATATTCACATTATTGTAGTCCAAAAAACTATATTTTCATTCTGATTGTTACTTTTGTTTAATTAGTCATTAGAGTAGCTATTACCATGTTTTACTAATATGGTTTGCACAACTATATAGAAATAGAAGAAATCCTAAGTGATACTTCATCGGATACCAATACAAAAATTGTTGGGGAAAAAACTGAAAAGGTTAACGAGGAAGAAAAGAGGTTCGAAACTAATTCATTGAATGAGAAGATTGAAAAGCCTAAAGAGGGGATGTCTTTTGATAGTATTGAAAACCTTGTGGACTTTTACCGAGATTATGGTAAAAAAGTTGGTTTTAGTGTAAGCAAAAGGTCCTCAGCAAGAGGAGATGATCAAATTACGAGACATGTCACACTTATATGTTTTCGTGGTGGTAAGTCAAGGAACAAAGGAAATAATATTTTGAGGCCACGTTCGATTACAAAAACGAAATGTCAAGCCAAAGTTAGGGCAGTCCTCTATGAAGATGGAAAGTGGCACGTGACAGGAGTTGTGCTAGAGCATAAACCATTCACTAAGTCCAGGGAAAACATGGTTGTATAGGAGCAATAGGAAAATAAAACCACATGTGAAGAGACAACTCCTACTTCATGCTAATGCTGGGATAAGAGTGAATCAGATTATAAATGTTTTAGCTGTTAAATGTAATGCGGCAAGTAGGGCTTCCAGTATTGTGAATTGTAGAACCATGGTTACTTCAAGTATTTCAAAAAGTGGTTCTTCTGAATTTGGTGAACTCAATTGAAATTTGCACTTTGCTGGATATTTACTGTAGGTATGAGAAGTAAAGAAGGATGATGAATTTAAACTTTAGTTCTGCTAAAAATCTGAATTTAATGGGAATGAGAATCCACGTTGGTTTTGATTACTTGTTGAGCTTGTGCTGCAAAATGGTTCCTTGGCAAGGATGGTGTTAGAAACTTGTATTATTTCCATCAGAACTATGACAGTCATTTTAGTGTAAATACTGTAATTTGATTGTGACTTTTGAAGATTTGTTGGTTCAGATTTTTGAGTATAGATCATGCATTTTCAATTTCTTACCATTATGTAGAGAATAAGGCGTGGTGCTAATCCTGCACTTTCATGGCTAGGGCTTCACTTTCTATCACATGCTAGTTTGTTGTCTATCTAATGCATCAAGTGCATGTCCATAAAATGGAATATCAGTGTAATCCACCGAACGAAAAGAAAGAATTACTCCAACAACACCTACAAAGCAAATCAGATTACTAAGGACTCAAGGGCCAAAAGAAGACTCGCAGAGTAGTTCTCTTCAAGTCTGAATCATCTAATTAGCGCTCTTCTAGTTTTTTATTAGCAACAAAACAAAATATCACCATAAACCTCATGAAAATTTAACACGTAGGAAATTTAAACTAATGAGTTCATGGGAGAAAGATTGACAAAGCCAAATATCTAGAACATAACAAATTACCAACAATAAATCTCTTAGAAAAGATTACCAACTATAACCAATAATGACACAGAGACGGATCAAAACGAAGAAGCCCCTTACCATTAGTAGGAAAAGAATAGTATTTCATACAAGGTAGATGGGATACTGTAACTTCTAACACTAAAATGAACACTTACAACAACAAACCATCCAGAACAAATTTATGTTTACTAAACAAAAGCTAATCCAAACAGGAAAGGGGGGGGGACAAAACAGTTAGTGCTCCCCAAATCTTCTAGGCACCATCATCGTATGTATTGCAAAGCCAACTGAATCCTTCTGAATCAGAAATAGTAAACCCTGCAGCAGAATATTACCCAAAAATTAGTGGAAAATTACTCAAATTTAGCTGTTATGGATTTCTACAAATGGATATATTTTGTTTACCTTAACTACTGATGTTGTGGGTGAAAACCAAACTACCGCTATGGTGGTAGGGGTCACAGTACTGAACTTGTTCTTCCTCCCATTTGAATCAAACCCATACCTGGTGATGGTAATACAGAATAAATCCATATCGAGGATTGGCTAACAACAAATCCTCCTCCAAAAACACTAATAAATATCCAATCAAGCACAGTAAACTAACTAGAGAAGAAACTCATATCTAAATTATGCATATTATCGAAATTCAAGAAATACCCACATGCAATTTAATCAAATTATGCAAAAAAAAAAAAATTAACAGAGAGATAGAACCCATCTTGTGATGACAAAATCCAGCGGTGAAACAAGCAACATTGCTTCTTGAACACTAAAACTACTTAAATAGGTAAAAAAAAAAAGGTAGTTGAAAATTAGCAAACAAGAGAGAGAAAAATCAAAAGAATGGAAAAGGGTGTATGTCATTCGCAAGCAATCTTGGTGTCAAAGCTTCTTAGGCAAATGGCAAATGCTTGGAAAGCAGAAACAGGGTACCAGTAATCCATGGTAAACACATCTTTCCCAACTTCCAAGTTATCCATGCTTGCAATTCCCAAATACTAACCCAACTCATGGATTTCAAACCAATTTGAAATTTAAACATAGTCACAATACATTTTGAAATTAATACCAATTTGAAATTCACACCAACTCATAAATCATAATCTCTAAAGTCCAAACCAACTCATGAATTTCATACCAATTTGATATTCACACCAACTCATAAATCATAATCTCTAAAATCCAAACAACCAAATCATTCAAAAATCAACTAAAAGAACCCCAATTTTTAACTTTCCAGGGTCAAAAAATGGAGAATACCGATGTGAGCAAGTATAAAATATGAAGAATACTTTTTTGAGTGTTTGTCCGCCCGTTGCGCGACCTTTCGCCGGCAAAGCTTTCCCGCCAATCATAAACCATAATCTCTCCGTTGCTCGTCCCTATCGCCAGTGAAGCTTTCTCCTCTCGTCCCTTACTCCCTTTCGTCGCTTCACCGTTCTGTAGATTAATTTTTTTTATTTTTTTTTAAATATTTAAGTTGGGTTGGAATTTAATTAATCATGGTTATAATTTGAGTTAGTAAGGAAAAAAATAGGGCCCACTAGAGACACATCAGCTGTCACGTCATTGAGTGTAAAAATTTGAGTGCTATTTGAGTGGCCCTAGCATTACTCTAAATTTTGGAGCAACCGGCCACTCATACCCAACTTTCTGAGTGGATTCACATTCACCCTGCTTTCAGTTATTCTGATACAACGGTTTTGAAGGAAGGTACGCAAGGACACCGGTAGGCTTTAGCAAAATACTGATAGTTGTGTCTGGTGGCTCCCAGAGATAGGTTCTGACTGGCGCATTCTTATCTGAAAGCTAGTTCTACAAAGTTTAAATAATAATAATAATCCAACAATATTGTAATTAATTTCTCTAGATGCAATATTGCATGATTTTTTTTGTAAACTAACCAACCACATATGCTAGCTAGCTATCGAATGATTTCTTAAATAGATGTTGTTAATTAATAGAGTTCACGAAAGTTTTCTCATTCCCCACCATCCTACAGAAAGAATAAGAGCCAGAATGTCTTACCCTGCAAGTCACTCTATATATCCAGTTCATTGAAGATGTGTTACAAGAAATCAAACATTCAGTTTTGAAGTATAGGCTCAGCCAATTATATATCAAAGAACGAGCATTCTGATATAAGAAAAGATGGAACTAACAAACAAAGGACAAGAGGTGATCAAGTAATACAGTAAATATTACGAGTAAAGCCGGCAACAAATATATCCATACTGATCTCAACTAATGGATGAAAAAGGGAATGGACAAGGTGGGTTGGCTACTTCAATAACTCCTTCGAGCATCTGGCTGACCTTCCTCATAGTAGGCCTCAATGAAGGGTTTTCTTGAACACACCAAATACTAACCATCAGAAACCTTTCCAGCCTCTTCCAATCATTTGATGCCTCTACATCATTTTCAATCAAAGCACTCAGTTTTCCTTCCTTATAGCAGTCCCAAACCCAATCAGTTAGAATTAACTTTTCAGCTCTACCAGTCTCCAAATCCTCCAAGCTCCTTCGGCAAGAAATGATCTCTACTAGCAAGACACCAAAGCTATATACATCAACCTTTGCAGTTATCGGGGTGTTCCTGAACCATTCAGGTGCTACATACCCTTTTGTACCTCTAATTGCGGTATCAGTTTGACTCTGATTCATCATCAGAAGTTTTGCCAACCCAAAGTCAGCTATCCGAGCATTGTGATAATCATCAAGAAGTATGTTCTGAGGCTTTATATCACAATGGATAATCTGAGTGCTGCACTCTTCATGAAGGTATGCGAGCCCTCTTGCGATCCCCAAAGCAATCTGGGTCCTCTGTTTCCAACTTGGCTTCGTGTCTCCAAAAACGAAGCTTGCTACAGTGCCATTACTCATATACTCGTAAACTAATAGACGGTGCACCCCCTCATCGCAAAATCCAAGCAACCGAACCAAATTCTTGTGATGCGTTTGGCCAATCACATTAACTTCAGTTCTGAATTCTTTCTCACCATCTTGAACCACTCTGACCAATTTCTTCACTGCCACAATACCTTTTGAGCTAGTCTGCATCACGCCTTTATACACTGTGCCAAAAGCACCCCTCCCCAATTCTTCATTGAACCCATTTGTGGCTTCTAATAACTCTTTGTACGTAAAACAACGCAAATTAGTCTCAACATCGCTACTAGCTCTGTGTGTATTAACGATTTTCTTGTGATAGATGAGAAAGAAACCCAAAAAAGCTGCACCAACCAATACGAAATTAACAAACACAGAGATACCTAGAAGCAGTGATCCCACAAAGACCAAAGTGCCTTGGTCCTTCTTCTTTCCTGGAACCTGAGCGCGAGAGGTTCCCGGAGGTAGATTAACTTTCTTAAATTTGAGGAGAGCTTTCCCATTGACTGTACTCTCCTTCCTCCCAAATGCAAGTGGTAGCTTCTTCTTCCAACAGCTACCGCTACTATAAAATGCAGCAGCGCAGAAACAGTCGTTCAAGCAAGAACTTCTGCACTCCTCTTCTGTACTAGGCCTAAGCAACTCATAGTCAGATACTGGCCAATCGGTACCGATAAGCTCCACCAACTGGTATAAATTTTTCCCAGAACTCAGCCCATCTTCATCACAACTCAAAGTGAAATTGGGCTTGCAGCTACCGTAAGTATCAGCTGGATCAAGTAACGTATAACCTTGTGGGCATTCACATATTGGCCTATTGTTATCATTAAGCCTACAGACGCTATTATACCCGCAAGCCCCACTACTATATCCTCCACTGAAACTACGGCATATATTTTCGGGCAGAGACCATACTGGTGTCCAGCTTGGATTGCCTGTGGTATTCTTAGAGTGATAATATTGGGTGAAGACTCCATCAAAACTGAGAGTCGCTCTAAAATAGTAACCAGCAGCTGAAAGTAGCATCGGTGGCGATAGTGGGGTGAGGTCAAATCTATGGCCATTTCTTCTCAGTATGTAAATGTACCCAGTCTCATTAAAGATCACTTGGTAACCAGAGTTTGTTGAATTCGAAAGATCAGAAGTTCCGCTGATATAGTAAGCAACATATGCGAAATTGCTCTCCATATTTCGAGTATTAAGCACAAAGTCCCCAGTTTGAAGCAGACGAAACTGGAACCTTCCTCTTGAGAAGTCCGTTTCTTTGTGACGAGAGGAAAGCTCCCCACCAATCTCCATTATCTGTGTAGGCAAAATGGTATCAGTTGGATACCTGAAGCTCTCCCATAACTTGAAAGAGTCGTTACGAACAAGCACAAAGTTTCCTGTATCGTTCATAAAACCATATGAAACACCATTGAGAACGGACTCGGAAATCCATAACTCTTTGCCTTTGGGATCACTAAGCACTAGCCCACGGTCAGCACTTAGTTCAACTTTTGATCCACTCGGCACAGAATTACCTTCATTTCCATACCATACTATGGTTTCATCGGGTATCTTATAGTACCATATACAAAGCAAGTGGAGATTGATATCTTTAATTTTCCGAAACCCGAATGCAAAATCATTAGAAGGCGAAAGCCATGGCTTTGAGTTGTCAGTTGCTCGGAGAGATGTGCCCACGGGTACAATACCAATATTTTGAGCAACTGCTGAAAATGGTAGGAGAAAGATTAAGATGAAGAGATTGATAAGAGCAAAAGGCATTGTTGGAATAATTTGAGACGAAGACAAAATATATGCTATAAAGCAATAGAATGATCATTGAAAGGATGAATCCATGAGCAGACTCATAGGGTTCAAGGAGCAAAGACTTTCTCTCCCCCTATCATGCATTTTCAGTTAGCGATAGAAAAGATTTTAAACTATAGTTATTAGTTGGTGACCATGTCTAAATTAGGAGCATGACCAATTCAAGTCATATTATTATAGATTTAGATGGCTGAAAATCACTAAAATGGTTGTTTTCAAATGATATTACAGTCATAGGCCTGTCAATCAAAATTTTACAAAATGATTATAATGTGATTCCAAACGAGACCCACAAGTTATAACGAACTTGAAACCCACGTTTAAGAAAGTAAAATCTGCGCTCGCCAAAGACAATCCAAGGACTTGATAATCAATCAAAAAGGAGACTGTAACCCCTAGCTTACGTAGAAAGGAAGCTAAGAACCTTGGTATGATTCGAAACCCTTAATTACTCAGAATTAAGAACCACGAATATAAAAGAAACCACAAACTTTCCTAGGAGGGGTAAAACACGGTTTTCTCCTTTACATTCACACCTCCACATGGTTTATTTGAGAGCATTCACACTTCACACGTTTTCTTCTTGAAGCTTTTACACACACACGGTTTCTCCTTGAAGCTTTCACACACACGTTTCCTTAGGGTTCTAGAAGACTTAATCATGGCTGGAAAAACAAGGCTTGGGCAGCAAGGTCTTCTAGAAGAACCCCTCTTCTTGGGCTTGAATCACATTTACTATCTTGGTCTCTTTACTTATTTCACACGCGTGGGCTTGATCTTGTATTTGCAAAATAAGGCTTTGTAAAGTTTGATTCATCTTTGTAGCCCTTAATCTTGTTATTGACCCATCCTTGATCTTCAATGGGTCATTGGACTTGCTTGTTGGATCTCACTTGGTGGTCCTCCATCATTCCCTCCTCCTTTGAAAGAATTTGTCCACAAATCAGCTTTATCACCTAAATCAAAAAGGACGCAAATCAGAAAAAAAAAATTAATAAGCACGAATATTATCCTCACCAATCAAATTCAACTTGAAGACATTGTCAAACGCATACTCCACCATAAACTTTGCTTGAATCTGTAATCGAAACTCAACAATATGACACAAATCAAGATGATCAAAAGAGTCAAAATAAAACAAGTTTGTCATCGAGAAATGATGAAATAAATTATAACCTCGCAAGTGCACGAGAATACCAGAGTATAGCTGCGCAAAGACAAGGGTCGAACTACAAAGACTTTAATTTTGATTCAATCAAAATTAACTATTAACTAAACAATAAATAAAAACAATGATTTTGAGATTAGACTAAATTAACTGGAAAGCAAGAAAATAAACTAATTTAACAAAAGCATTAAATTGAGATAAATCAAGGTTTGGAGAAAGCCTAGGAATTGAGATTCATTTTATATCTTGGATTTATGCCTTCTAGTTTTTGTATCAGTTCAGTTTTAGGGTTCGTTCACAAAGGTAAAGATTGGGATGCTTGGATCACGATTTGTAATCTTAGTATCCCTAGTTGTTACACTTTCTTGATCTGTCCATATAACAAATAGGAACCCTTTAAGCAATTAAGAACAATGAACCTAATTTCTATATTAGCACGATTACGAATCAATAGAAATTAATATTCACAAAAGTGGCATACATATGACTTATGCATTCGGATCGTGCAATTCATCATATTCTGATAATTTAAACAGTTGTAATACCTACACGCAAAGACAACACGAGACTCAATAAAAATACTTTTGTAAATAACTAAAACCAATTAACTCAATAAATATTATATTATGACATAAACCTTCGATACAAAGTTACCTTCAATCCAATGAGGTTAGTTCCTCATAATTGATAATAGAAAAATTGTACAAGACATCTCTCTTAAATCTAACCTAAAATAATATATTTATAATCTACTAATATACAACAAGTTACAATGCAATAAAGCAGCAAAGAAACTCCAAAAGTGTTTAGAAGTCGGCCGCTTAAAACAAGCACAAATTATGGCAACTTTATGACAGCTTTCAGTTTTAACCCTCAGCTTCCAGCATTTTGCACTTTGACCCCATGACTTCCAAATTCACTGCAAAGTATTCTAAAGTTGCCTATTTGCTCCTTTAGTCCCTGAAACTCTAAAATAACACTAAAACACAATATTAAATAACAAAAGCCTCGAGAATTAGCTAAATTTAAGTCGGATAAATACCCAATAAATGATTAAAATACTCATTCATCAAGGAAGAACACATCCTAGGCATACTAGGTAGGTTAACAATGTTATGAGACAAAGAATCGTCCACATGCTTAGGAAACTTAACACAATCAAACTCCCTATAATCACCAAGTTTCCCACCAAAGTTATGGGTATTATCATGAAAATCTTCATTTTGTCCAAAACCCAATAACTTAGTATTTAAAGAAGAAGGTAAGTCAAACTTATGAGAATGTGTATGAACTACAACAATCTCATTATGCGGATCATATCCCCACTTGAGCCTCACAACCTTCTTGCTTAATTCAGGAAACACATTAACAAAAATCTGTAGAGAAGAAGCAACACATGGAAGAGAAAATTAGGGTAACATGTTAGTATAAAAAGATTTCTCTTTGGAAAATAGAATTATCTCATTATGCTTTTCCCACAACTCCCTCTTAATCTCACCATTCATTGCATAAAAACTCTCCTTTTTTCCCCTTCACTCAGATTTTTCACTCAGTTGGTATCAGAGCAAGGCTATTGGTAACAATCTATCTATCCTTATTTATTGTTTCTTATTATCTCTTTCTTTCAAATTCTTACCTTCAAACTAGGATCATTAATCTTAGTTTGTTCTTTTATTATTGAATTATTTGTCTTCTTCTTATTTGTTTTGTTTCAAACCCTAAGATCCTTCTAGGCTTGTTGTATTTTAGCCTAGATTTGCTTGAATCCATAACCTAAGTCTAAGACAAGGTGACTAATGGGCCTGCGTGTCTGTTAGAGTGGCAACTTGTACTTAGACATAGCTTGAATAGCCTAGGGTTGCTTATTGTATTGGTCTTGAAGAAGATAGCCTATAGGACATCGGACGTCCTCTGCACAATAGGCAATTTATGCATCGCGATCTTCCTTTGGATATCGGACAAGCTCATATCGGCCAAGCTTCATCGGCAATGTTGAAGACCTCAAGAACGTCAGATAGTCTGCCTAAGACATGTCCGATTTGAAGCTTCATTGACTTCGATGCAACGTTAACACAAAGCGCATTCAATGAAGGTTTCCATTCTTGGCATACACTCGAAAAGGACATTCCTCCTGCAAGCACCCGCCTATTTTTAGCAAAGTGTCGAGAGGCTGCAAGCTGAGCCGGCCTATCGGGAGTCAACAACAGATTAGAGCATTAATTGCTCTTAAATTCAAATTAGAAGACCACCAACGGCTCCAAGCTTCCTCCTGCATATAAAAGGAGACTCCATTGCTGCATTCAACACTTCAACAACTACAACGAATCTTCTTCATCTTCTTCAAGTGCATTAAAAGCTTAAACGTCCTATCTGTACTTCCTTCTTTGAAGAGCTTCATTCTAAGACGATCAGTCCATTAAAGCTCTTCATTGATTGCAACACCTAGCTTTTCATAGCTCACGAGAATTGTATCTTATTGATATCAATTCTCCCACACAAACACTTGGTCAACAAAATTTTTGTACACAATCCATTAGAGATTTAGTTTGTAAAATATCTAGTGGAAAAACTTAGTACACGATTTTCAAATCCAAAGTTGACCACTTTGGTTGTGGACGTAGCACTTATTTATAAGTGTGAACCATATTAAATATTCTGTCTCTTTGTGTGTGATTGTGATTTGATTGTGTTGCTTTAAATTTCCAGTTTCCAATCTGTTAAGCTGCGATCTTGTCTGCCAAGATCGGCCATTCTCAACTTGTCTGTGCTTCACAAGTCTTCCTTTGCAAAATTTATAAAACCCTAGTGAAGTAAGATTTTTGAATCAATTTCAAAAATTGGACATAGGCTATTCAACCCCCTTCTAGCCTATATAGAGCAACCTTGGACCTAACAATTGGTATCGAGCTTAACTCTTTGAAAACTAGTTTTTCGAGATTAACCTCTTGAGAGATTAAAGATCATGGCTGCTCACCAAATGTTGGAAACCTCAAACGTGAACCATTGTCTGTCTTGGATGAAGTTCACTTTGACATCTGGAAAGATAAAGTCAAAAGACATATGAATTCAATTGATAAACGTTTGTGGAAATGTGTCACGAGATGGACCCGAATTCCAATGAAGCCTAATACAGCGGCGCGGTAGATCCAAGCTGCTGCACTGAAGTACCAAAGCCGGAAGAAGAGTGGGATGATGAAGACGAAAGAATGATGCTCGGATGGAAAGGCCATCAACATCATTACCGTTGTGTTGATATAAGTACTTATCGTGATTATCAACTTGGACACGGCAAAGGAGATGTGGGAAGCCATCCTTGAATATCTTGAAGGTGATGGCGAGACAAAGAACAACAAATTATATACTGCATCCGAAGTTTGACTCCTTCAAAAGGATCCCAAAGAGTCTCTGCGAAGTGCCTATGGATTCTATGAGGTAGTCAACTCTTGCTATTCATTAGGAAAGAAGTATGAAAAGAAAGAAATAAACATGAGATTTCTAAATGCACTAGGCGTCTATGGCATGTTAAAATCACGCCATGAAAGAGTCAAAAGATTTAAACAAATTGACTCTTAGAAACCTTTATGCTAGTCTTTCGGTTTATGAGCTTGAGATCCAACAAGCTCAAGAAATGGAAAAGAGTTTTAAAAACTTGTCCTTACCGGCCATGTCTTGAACCTTCTGTTCAAAACGATGAAACACCTTCTACATCCGGTGAAGATGATGATATTCTTTACGACGAAGCCTTTGCTATGTTTGTAAAGAAATATCAACGTTTCAAAAGGTTTAATAAACCATCATCACATAGGCGGTCTTCTCACAAAGCTGCCGTTCCTTATAAAACAAGCGCTCAACCAAAAATTACGCTCCTTATAAATCGAGACCATCAAAAGGATAATGAGCTAGTTTGTTTTAAGCGTAGGAAACCAGGCCATTTTGCCTCTAAATGTCCAAAGCCAAAGTATGAATTTTATAAGAAACGTCCGAAACTAAATTTCAAAAACAAAAAGGGATGGTGGTGAAGACATTGATGAAAGCAATCGCCTACATGGTGTGACGACAACGATGAGGATGACTCTTGTGACTTTCTTTGAAGAAGCCAACATATGCCTTATGGCCGGGGAGTCACCACATGATTCGGTGAGGTCACTACCATTTCAACAAGATGATGATGATGATGATGAGCTCAATGAACCATCAAAGGAGAGCTCATCAAAGCTAACAAAGACATCTTTGGAAGAGTTTTCAAAATTCAAAGCTGCCTATGTGAAATTAGCCAAGAAGCATGAACTAGGCGTGTCTCGAGAAATCAACCTTGATGTCTAAGATCAAAGATCTTGATAGACACAAGTGAAAGTATCAAATTGCAAAAGAGAACAAAGCTTTGGTGAAAAAGTGGATTTCTACTTGAACACATCAAGAAGATAAATTCGAGAAAGATGACCTTCAAAAGGTTGTCAATACTTGGAATAACTCTAAAGGAAACTTTGATGCCATTCTCTCAAACCAGAAAACTTTAGATGACAAAGCGGCATTGGTTTCCAAAGTGAGTTCAAAGTAGGTAGTTCTTCTAGTTCTCAAAAGGATGAGACATCGAAGTGATTCTTTGAAGAATTGGTTGTAGAAGTTTCTTATGACCAGCGGTCTCCCAAAGGCAAGGACTTGGCTTTAACAAAGTTCCTTTTGTTTATCCCAAGAACACAAAAGACAAGTCCAAAAGAAAGCAATGCGCGAATGACTCTGCTAATAGTGAGTCGAGCAACTAAAACCTGCCATTAGTCACCCTAAGAAAACGGGGATGACTAATAGCAAGTCTAGGAATTCTCGGCTCAAACCTATTAAATTTGTCAAAGGCAAGGCTGCTGATCCCAACACGCCTATAAAAGGGTAAAAGAAGTGAATTCTGAGATAAAAGCTTAAAGGACATGTGCTGTAAATACAAAATCTTTTGATAAGAGGTCTACCTATGGTAAACCTAACATCAACAAGAAAAGGCATTATCGGCCTAAGTCCTATAGGCCAATTATCGAAAGATCATTCCAAAGGCTGGCGATATTAAGAAGCCTCAAAAGAAATCATTACTCATGTTGAAGGATTTCACAAATGCTCTTTCTGCAAATGCCATGGTCATGAGATTCATGAATGCCTTACGAGATTCACACCTAAATCTAGAGGATTTACTCCTCCAAAGGTTAAACAAGTGTGGATCCCAAAGGTTGCTAACCTTGAGGACCCAAAAATAAAAGGGGACCATATTCTTAAATGTCTATATTTCGGGAATGCTTCATGGTGTCAATGAAGAAGAGAAAGATCTATGGTATCTAGGCGGTGGATGCTCAAAGCATATGGTGGTGATCCAAATCTTCTCTCAAGCATTGTTGAAGCAAGGGTCCCTCGGTCATATTTGGAGATAACTCAAAGGGAAGACCATTGGTTATGGAAGTATAATCGAGGCAATCTCTCCATCAACAAAGTCTCTCTAGTTGAAGGTTTAAAGCACAATCTGCTAAGCATATCACAATTACGTGATAAAGGTCTAACATGTCGGTTTTCCTCTAGTCAATGTCTCATAAAGGACAATGAGACATGTTCAACTATCTGACGGGATTGAGAAAGGGAATGTCTATCTTTGTTGACCTAAATCTTTGTTGGAAGAAAATCAAATCTTTGCTTGGTTGCTAGGTCATCAGCGACAACGGTGGTTGTGGCACAAAGGCTTAGTCATCTCAATTTCAAATACACGGAGAAGCTATCAAAAGACAATCTAGTTGTTGGTTTGCCTAAAATATCAGTGAATCACACGGTCTCTGAGCATGTCAACGGGCAAACTACATAAATCTTCCTTCAAAAGCAAGCCTTGCCTATCAACAGACCTCTACGGCTCTTGCACATGGATCTGTTTGGACTGTAACTACTACAAGTCTTGGTGGCGGCAAGTATACTCTTGTGGTAGTTGATGATTACTCAAGATTTACTTGGGTAGAAATGATGTCCTCAAAGATGAAGCATATGACATCATTCTTGAACTCTTGAAGACTACGGACTCGGAAGGCTGGATGATATCTCGATGTCGGATCGGACAATGGAGCGAGTTCAAGAACAATGGTGTAGCCAAATATTGTGATGACCATGGAATTGGTCACAATTTCTCTGCGGTTGGCACACCTCAACAAAATGGAGTTCTTTGAAAGGAAGAACGAACTCTCATTGAAGCGGGAAAGACAATGATTCTTTGAAGCCAAGCGCCTATGTATTTACGGGCGGAAGCGTGAACTTGCACCTTCACACAAAACAGGTCCATCATAAATAAATTTCATAACAAAACTCCATATGAAATATGGAGAGCGAAACTCCCAACATTGGATTCTTTAAAATATTTGGTTGTAAATGCTATGTTCTTTACAATGGTAGAGAACATAGAGGTAAGTTTGAATCCAAAAGTGATGAAGGAATTTTTAAGGATATGCCAAGTTTTCAAAAGCATACGAGTTTATAATAAAACTTCACTTAAAGTTGTTGAATCGTACATGTTTCTTTTGATGAATTTGATTTCATTGGGCCACATTTGGCTCCTAAGGTTACTAATGATTCGATGAATATGAGGCAGTGCGAAACGGCTAATCCAGATCTGCGATCCTCCTTCTTCACAAGATCTTCCAAGAGTCAACTGTTAGAATCCTCAAACGAACCATCAAATGAACACTCGAAAACCACGAATCCCCTTTGCCTTCCACACGGAAGTCATACAACCTACCTTGGAATTAACCTACCCTTTAGAAAACCAAGCTTGATTACTTCTACTTCTCAAGAATCCAACTCTGCCGATCAATAGGACAAGTTCAACTGCGAAGTTAGGGAAGTAAAAGATCATCCTATCACTCAAATCATTGGAGATCTTAATCTTTGGTGTTCAAACTAGACAAGCTTCAAGAATGAATGCATGTATTCTCTGCATTTGTATCTAACATTGAACCCAAAAGATTGATGAAGCTATGGAAGATCCAAGTGGGTGGAAGCTATGCAAGAAGAGCTAAACCAATTTGACGGATGCCAAGTCGGTCACTAGTCCCTAGGCCTAAAGGACAAGCGGTTATTGGCACAAAGTGGGTTTTCGAAACAAAATGGATGAAAACGGCAACATTACAAGAAACAAGGCAAGGCGGTAGCCCAAGGATACGAGACGGGAGGAGGGTATTGACTATGATGAGACATTTGCCCTGTTGCAAGATTAGAGGCTATCAGTTATTCTTGGCCTATGCCTCTTACAAGGACTTCAAAGTTTATCAAATGGATGTAAAGAGTGCATTTCGAATGGAGAACTTCAAGAAGAAGTCTATGTTGAGCAACCACTGGGTTCATAGGCATTCAAGGAAGAAGATGTCTACGAGGAAAGCCCTTTATGGACTTAAACAAGCTCAAGAGCACGGTATGAGACCCTTTCAAAGTTCTTGATATCTCAAGGCTTTGTAAGAGGTCAAATTGACACTACTCTTTTCATTATGAAGCATAAAGGTCATTCCTTACTTGTTCAAATATATGTTGATGATATTATCTTTGGTTCTACTAATGAAAATCTTTGCAAAGGTTTGAAAAGCTTATGCGAGTAAATTTGAGATGAGCATGATGGGAGAGCTCAACTTTTTCCTTGGTCTTCAAATTCAACAAAGTTCAAATGGTATCTTCATCAATCAAGCCAAATATGCAAAGGATGTTATCAAGAAATTTGGTCTTGAGAATGCAAACGACTTGGCACTCCTATGGCTACTAAGCGCCATCTTGACAAAGATGAGAAGGGCAAGAAAGTGGACATGACTCTCTGAGAGGCATGATTGGTTCACTTTTATACTTAGCGCTAGTAGGCACGATATCATGTTTCTTTGTTTGTGTTTGTGCTAGGTTTCAAGCTGATCCAAAGGAGTCTCACCTACAAGCGGTCAAAGAATCATCGGATATCGATAGATACTCCCAATTTGGGAATCGGTATCCTAGAGATTCATCTTTTAATCTTATAGGCTATTCGATGCTGATTTTGCTGCATGTAAAGTTGACAGGAAAAGCACAAGTGGGACATGTCAATTCTTAGGAAATAGACTTGTCTCATGGGCCGGCAAGAAGCAAACCTCTGTTTCAACTTCAACAAGCGAAGCGAGAATACATAGGCTTGGTAGGCTTGCTCACAATTCTTTGTGGATCAAACGGCAACTAGTGGACTATGAGATCAAAGCGATGATTGTCCTATAATGTGTGACAACACATCGGCAATTCGATCTCTCAAAATCTGTCATGCACTCCAAAACAAAGCACATTGATGTGAGATATCACTTTCTTAAAGATCATGTTGAAAAAGGTAACATCGGCATGCAATATGTGCCTACGAGAGAATCGGGTAGCGAGACATCTTCACAAAACCACTTGATTCAACCAGGTTTGCATATTTAAGAGGAGAGCTTGGTATGCTTGACCTCAATCCTTAATCCTTTCTAGCTAATTCTTTAAGTTATTTCATAAAGCTGCATTATTAAGCGCCTATGTGATCGGCCGATCTCAACTCTGCGAGTAAATAGACAACCTTGGGTAAGTGTCTATCTCCACATCGGCTTCGATAAAATAGGCGGACTCGATAATATAGGAAGACTTAAGGGCGCCATACGTACGGTGACTCATCGGGTAATAAATGCGGACTTCAAATTTTATCAAATTCCATTTAGTGGCCTGTCAGAGGTATAAAAGGGTAAAATGTACAGTAACTCTTCACAACTCTCAACAACCGCCATTTTCAACTTTCAAAAACCTTTCAAGCTTCCAATCTGTAATCCAGCTCAAATCGTCTCAAACCTCCAAAATCTCAAGTCTCATACTTAAAATCATCAATGGTAAGGATTTCTACACCTTCTTGATTCATTTAAATCCAGTTTTAGGATCTTGTTTTGACCTAATTTAAGGTTTTAAAGCGTCCGCCATTGATGAAGCTGTGCTATATTGCGATTGTTGCTTGAATCATGCTTTTGTGTAAAATGTGTTGTAGAGATTCTGTGGTACTATGTTTTCGGTTTATATCGGTTTGTTTGCTTGAATCGACAAACTCGGTAGATATTTGAAAACCCGGATGATGAGCTGTTCTTATATTTTGGTTCAATTTGTCTATATTTTGGGTTTTGATCGAACGATACTTGTTTATGTTAATATCTGCGATTTCATGATTATCTGCTGATTCTTGCATATCTGCCGATTTCTATATATGCTGTTCTCACATCTGCCGATCATGTAGGGAAAGTCTAAATCCTCAAAGGCTGCTGCCACCACTTCATCTTCCGCCTCTGCAAAGCCAACCGGGTGCATTGGTGCTGAGCTCCAATCGGGATCCTTCCAGGTCAAGTTATCACCCGGGATGACTATCGACAGAGACTCCATCATTTGCACATCTGCTAGTGATGCCTTCTAAAAGATTTGGTGAGTGTGGCCTTCTCCCCTGTTCCAACTCAACGACACCCACTGACAACTATCTAGCGAGGAATTCTATACAAGGATGATTACGCCTCCTCCGGCTAATGCCTCGAGCCGGTCAACTTAAGCTATATCAAGGGCTACATCGGAGGCCACTACATCAAGTTGACCTACAAGGATGTTGGAGAAATCCTTGGCTGTTGAAGGCAAATTGGACTTGGCCGATGCCGAATCGGCACTTGCTTGGGAGATGATGAGGGGTGCGCAACCGAGAGGTTTTCGAGATGTCAGGAACCTCTTCCCGAAAACCCCTATCATATCGGCCATCGCTCGACAAGAGCATCTTATTCAAAAATGGCTCGAGGGACATCTTCACCTCCCAGCGGTGATGTGGACCAAGGCTGTGGTCCTTGCAAGCAACTCAAGCGGGCAAGATCATCTTTTCAATGCTGTCCCGGGCGTTCTTTGAAGTCAAGCTCACCCGTCCATGAAGAGGCCCTTTGTAAGGGTTATCAATGTCATCCTCCGACGTTATGAGGAGATTGATGAGTGGTCGCTGCGACGACCTCATCAAGGTGTCCAACACCTACGTCTTCACGGTCAACAACATCACCCGCTATCGGGATGATATGGCCAAAAGGACAACCGCGGTGAGGCTGCTGCTGCTGCTGCGCTTGCGGTGCTGCTTTCTGCTTTGCTTTTCTTCTTGCTGCTCTGCGGTGGCCCCTCTACCCAAGCCAGCAAGGGTAAGAGGAAGGTCACCTACACTGCCGCTGGGTTACCTGCTGAGGAGGAGGAGCCTACACCCATTGGGGCTGAGCTGCCTGAACATTTTGACCTCGGCAGGGACCATGACCCATATGAGCTGCTGAGCCTCCTACCAAAAGCCTAAACACTCTCCTCTCTCACCCCAAAACTCAAACAACCGGAAACACGCCGCTCAAAGGCGGCCGTTGAGAAGGACCCATCAACCTTCCAACCGGTGACCTCTCCAAACCCTCTAAACCTACCTCCCATTCCTCCAAACCCAAAACCAAACAAACCCTCCTACCCACAGACGAATCATTTGGCCTTCCTAAGGTCTCATCCACACCAGCCGTGTCTGCACCTGCTGTTTCCACACCAGCCGTTTCTCCATCGGCTGTTCCTCCACCAGCAGTTCCCACCACAACATCTCAATCACCAACTTCGCCTCTTCACTCCTACTAAGTCCAAGCATGGCAAACGTTTTAAAAGAGTGCAAAGAAGAGGGTACATTTTGTGGGAGCTGCCGATGAAACCACTTCTCCTCCACCTTCACCACCTACTACCACTACCACCTCACACCTTCCTCGCCTCCTCCCTCTCTCCTCCCATCCAAACCACCACACAAGAGCCATCTATCTCACTGCCACCTCTTCTCAACCACCATCCTCCAAACGACCTATCTCTCCCTCTTCGACCTGCCTACTCCCAAACGCCTCAAAACCAACCCTATAACCACCTACACACGAGGTGCGAGCTCTGCTGTCCTTCGGGAGCGGGCCTAAACCCAACCATGCCGACTCGACCCTTTCTTAGCCACCCTTGACTACCCCGAGATTTCCTGTCGGCCTATGTCGCGGGTGAAATCATCTTTCAATGGGGTGCCTACTATGACCCTCTTCCTCTGCTGGTCACAACTCTTTTTCTCCCACAACTCGGCGGTTCAAGATCTTATGATCTTCAACCAATGGGTTGCAATCCATAAAGACCTAGGCCTTCCCCTTCCCACCAAATCGGACATCTCCCCTTCCTCTCTCTGCCTAAACCCCGGTCTTCACCATTATCGGCCATCCTTCCATCCTTTTTCACCCCGTGGTCTACACCTTCATTGATGTAGTCACCACTTACCTTGGCTTCAACCCTCTCATCCCTATTCTCTTCCTTTCTCCTAGCCTTTCCCCTTTCTTTTCTCCTCCCCTTTCTTCATTCACCCCCTTTCATATGTCATCTACATAGAAAGGCTCTTCCTGTTCCTCGCGTCTTCTCTAGCCTTCCTTCTCCCTCTATTGATATTTCCTCCACCATCCATTCTCCCTCATCCTCTAGCCAATCCTGTCTCCCCCGGCCATCCTCCACCCTCTACCCAAGCCACCGGCCATCCTTCCCCCTCGGCGGGACCATCATCTCCTCGAGTCATCGACTCGTCGATACCTATCTGTGAGGTGTACATAAATTTTTGAAAGATTTTGAGGTCATCTCTGTTGACGACCAAGGCCCTACCAACTCTCTGCGGATCGGTCTCACATCACCCATGTGCGGTGCATGACCCAGTGATGGAGATTTCAAAGGGTGCAAAGGCCGCTTTTGATGCGCCTACGATCCATCTCGGCCGGCCAAGGCGCCCTTGCCGCCGGATCTCGGCCTCTTCCTCCAAGACATCGCCATCTTCGAAACCAAGCTGGGACAACCTCGCCACTAAGATGATGCGGGTCGTCGACATGGTTGAAGGCGGCTACAAGCTTGTGCTTCACTCCCAACGCCGGCCAATCGCTGTTCACTCCTCCGTGCGAGCGACGCGTAATCTCACGACCAAGCACTTGGCTTACTATCGCAAGGAGCGCAAAACTGCGAACCGCCTCGGCTTTATTGATGCCTCGCTTGCGTCCATGAAGGAGGAGATGGCCGGACTCAACAATGATCGGCAGACCAAGCTCATTGAGCATAATGCTCTGCTCAAGCGAGAAGAACAAAGAGCTCTCCTACGAATTGGCGGATACTAAAGAAGAGCTAGCAGCGGCAAACGAAGAAATTGCAAGACTTAAGGCTCTTTGTTGACTCTAAATGGGCATCAAGAGGCTATGGGCAATCTTCATGCAAAGGCAAAGGTCGTGCATCATCTCGGTCATCTTCTCGAACAGTAGATAATATTTTGTATAATCTTTTTGCTAAACTTTGTAATTAAACAACTTGTTTAATTAACAATGTCTATGTTTTAAAACTTTCATGTTTATTATGAGCGCTTATTATGTGATTGCATGAAATTTAAACCACCGGTTTAAAGACATGTCCTATATTGCCTATTGCCTATCTGCATGTCTTTAAATTCGGCTTCATTACAAGTGTCGATGCTTAATTTCCTGTTTGTAAACACTTTGTAATTCTTGAATACAATGACCTTTATGTAAGTTCATCTAGGGCATGCTTATTTAATATATCAATCTTACAAGCATGTTATTACTAGACTTGAACATGGTCGGTGATATTGTATTCGTAGGGTCATGGACTCAAGCAAATAGGAGGAGATTGTTGCATTTTAGCCTAGATTTGCTTGAATCCATAACCTAAGTCTAAGACAAGGTGACTAATGGGCTGCGTGTACATTAGAGTGGCAACTTGTACTTAGGCATAGCTTGAATAGCCTAGGGTTGCTTATTGTATTAGCCTTGAAGAAGATAGCCTATAGGACATCGGACGTCCTGCGCACAATAGGCAATTTATGCATCGCGAGTCTTCCTTTGGATATCGGACAAGCTCATATCGGCCAAGCTTCATCGGCAATGTTGAAGAACCTCAAGAACGTCCGATAGAGCTGCCTAAGACATGTCGATTTGAGTCTTCATTGACTTCGATGCAACGTTAACACAAAGCGCATTCAATGAAGGTTTCCATTCTTGGCATACACTCGAAAAGGACATTCCTCCTGCAAGCACAGACCGCCTATTTTTAGCAAAGTGTCGGAGACAGGCGCAAGCTACGAGCCGGCCTATCGAGTCAACAACCGATTAGAGCATTAATTGCTCTTAAATTCAAATTAGAAGACCACCAACGGCTCAAGCTTCCTCCTACATATAAAAGGAGAATCCATTGCTGCATTCAACACTTCAACAACTACAACTCGAATCTTCTTCATCTTCTTCAAGTGCATTAAAAGCTTAAACGTCCTATCGTACTTCCTTCTTTGAAGAGCTTCATTCTAAGACGATCGTCCATTAAAGCTCTTCATTGATTGCAACACCTAGCTTTTCATAGCTCACGAGAATTGTATCTTATTGATATCAATTCTCCCACACAAACACTTGGTCAACAAAATTTTTGTACACAATCCATTAGAGATTTAGTTTGTAAAATATCTAGTGGAAAAACTTAGTACACGATTTTCAAATCCAAAGTTGACCACTTTGGTTGTGGACGTAGCACTTATTTATAAGTGTGAACCATATTAAATATTCTGTCTCTTTGTGTGTGATTGTGATTTGATTGTGTTGCTTTAAATTTCCAGTTTCCAATCATTAGAAGCTGCGATCTTGTCTGCCAAGATCGGCCATTCTCAACTTGTCTGTGCTTCACAAGTCTTCCGCCTGCAAAATTTATAAAACCCTAGTGAAGTAAGATTTTTGAATCAATTTCAAAAATTGGACATAGGCTATTCAACCCCCCCTTCTAGCCTATATAGAGCAACCTTGGACCTAACAAGGCTTATAAATTTAAAAAAAAAAAAAAAAAAACTTGTTTTTTTTTTATTTCTTTCGTTGAACTCTTTTGTTCTCTTCGTGTCCTAGTGTTTTTTTTTGGTAATCTCATCTTCTTCGTTACCCTAGTGTCTTCGTTTTCTTCTTCATATTTTTGTTTTCTTTTTCATATTTTTGTTTTCTTCTTGAAAAAAAAAACATTATGGAAAAATTACGTGTCAATCCCTTTCAAATACGGTGCCTCGTGCAAGACAAAGTTTGTATTATGAAAATAAAGGTTGTCATGTTAATATTGCTAGTAGTACTTTAGTGGAAAAATTGAGGTTGCCAGTTTTTCGTCACCCCAAACCTTATAAAATTTTCAGGACCAATTCTGGTGGGAGCGTAGAAGTGACTACACAGGTGCTAGTTTCATTTGGTATTGGTCGGTATGTCGATAGTGTTCTTTGTGATGTGATGCCAATGCACGATGGGCATCTATTATTAAGGAAACCTTGGAAGAATGATAGGCAGGTTAAATATGACGCCTACTACAATGAATACTCTTTTGTGCTAAATCGAAAGAGATACACCCTTGTACCATTGACACCAAAGCAAGCCTTTGAAGATCTCATACAATTCCAACAAAGGGAGAAAGAGTGGCAGAAAGAGAAAAGGGGAGTAGAGAAAGAGAAGAAGGAAAAGGAGAGAAAAAAGAGCGAGAAAGAGAGGATAGAGTGAGAAAAGATAGAGCGAGAGAACATTGAAAGAAAGAATAGAGAGAGAGAAGAAAGAAAAAGAGAGAATGGAGAGGGAGAAGGAGAAGGTAGAGAGAGAGGATTGAGAGAGAAAATAGTGAGAGAGAAAAGATAGAGAGGGAGAAGGTAGAGAGAGAAAACTAAAAAAGAGACAGCTGAGAGGGAGCAATATGAGAAAGAGGAAGAGGAGATGAAGTTCAAAGCGGTTTGAGAAGAATTGAAGCTATTACATACATACGAAGACCCGTCTGACGTCAAAGTTCCTACACAGTTTGTATCTTGGTTCCTAACACAATTTATCGACAATCACTTCTTCTTGACTCAATGGGCTGATTGGATGGATCTCACTTCACAAGCTAATCACCGAATTGCAAGCACAGATTCGAGGACGAATCCTTTTCAAGAGGAGGAGAATGATGTGATCCTAGGGTCCAAGAATTGTGTTCTACAAGTGGAGAGGCTTAAGTGCCATGTTTGGGAGCTAAGGGATTGTTTTGCTAGTAACAAAAGGGCCAAAAGGGGCTCCAAAATGAAATTTTTGGCAAGAAAAATCTCAAAACCGGGATTTGTAGAGGTTCTAAAAGCCTTCCTTTCACATTGGAGAGAGTCCTTGGCCATTCAAACTCCTAGGACATTTTTTTCGTGCTTCCTTGTTAGAATAGGAGTTTCCTTTTAATTAAACCACATGCTTATTGTAATTCATAGTTTTTTTAGGATTCTAATTAATGCTTTCCTAGAGTTAGTTGGATTTATTTTGTTAAGCCTATAAATAGCCGTGTCTTTCAGATTGTAAAAAAATATAGACATTTTCTTTGAATATACAAGTCGTTAGCTTTTCTCTTGTGTGTTATACACGTTCTGCCACGACAAAACTATATTCTTATGCATCATAAGTCGACATGATAAACAAAAGTCAGGGCCGGCCCAAGGGGTGGGCAGGCTGGGCACCCGCCTAGGGCCCAAATTAATAAGAGGTCCAAAAAAAATTTTATTATTGTCTCTTTAAGAAATTAAATTAAAAAAAATACATGAGATTAATATTTGATAATTAAATTAGGGCCATTCTTTTAACTTTGTCCGGGCCTATAAAATGCTAAGAAGGGTCCAGACAAAAGTGAATGTCGTTGAACTTCGCTAACTCTCGTCATTATCGTGCTTGCATCTTGCGGGTAGACTACCTGCGATGGCCGTAATATGAAGGGGAAAGAATGTCTTGTTCATCCAACATAGGCAGTTTTCCTGTCACACGATAAGTATGAGTGACTGGCCTAACATGGATGATGTGCAATGATGTACGAGTATATTATTTGTTTAACTCATTCAATAATTAATAAATAAATAAATAAAAGAAGAACCAGAACTATAGATGCCCTGTTCTTTTATCTCACCTTACACTGCTTCCTCTGTAAAATGCAGTTCCTCCTATATAGTTTTCACACTCGAGAAGTAGCTTGACATCTCGATCAGCTCGTTTCTCGAGTCTTGTCCAAATCACACCTCAGCGATTATGAAATTTGAATTAAAGCAATCTATCAACACACATTATATCCAGAGTTCCACACTGCAAAAATTGGCTTAAATACCAATTTGATCACTCTACTTTCACCCAAAATTCATTAAACTCACTGTACTTTCTTTTTTCACACTTTAATCACTCTACTTACTTGGACTGAAGAATCAATAAGCTCACTCAATCAATGAGCTTATTGATTGAAAAAATCTAAGTAGAGTGATTAAAGTGTAAAAAAATTAGTAAAGTGAGCTTAACGAATTTTGGGTGAAAGTAGAGTTACCAAATTAGTATTTAAGCCGCAGAAATTTAATCTGGTACTTCAACCTGGTCGTTGAAGATACGTTAAATGGTTAAAAATGTGACATATTCATGATTTTCCTCATTTCAAATGAAAATCTGAAACAATTATGTCTTTTGCATAAATTTCCACCATAGAAACTCTGGTGGATGGTTTCTGTGATGCTTTTGATACTTCTCATGGTTCTTTGCAAAAAGTTCTCCCATCTTGGTGTTTTTACACCGAAATAAAAAACAAATTAAAACCTGAAAACTGCAGGTAATCCAATGCTAAATAAATCTTTTAATATTGTTCCAGGCAGATGTAATTATCTACCCATCGAAAAATTATTTAGTCATATTGTTACACTACGTCATCTCGCTGATGTGATGTACTTGCTGAAGCCAATGAAAAGAAAAAGGAATTGGTTTGACGATTAATCTGATTCATAGAATGACACCTTCACCCTTTTTTCCGATTTTAAATCAATCATTGTCTCCCAACCTGAATTGATAATCGGATTGAAACAAGAACTCAGAGACATATACTAATCAAGCCTATATGGAACAATCTATCATGATTTTTTTAAAATTTGTTCTGATGAATAAGCTTTTAATTGCCCATCATCTTAGCGAATTAAGAGTTAAGAGACAAATCACCCACTTTCGACTTAAAGTTCATACTAATATTTAGATGATCTTATCTTTCTAGTTAAGATGACAAAACAATATCAAACATGTTTAAGTTGAAGAATCAGTTAAATAATTCAAAGTTTAGCCATTAATATAGTTAAAGAGAGGCCCTTTGTCCTGATAAAATGTCACTTTTAACACTAGTCCCAAAAGAAGGGTCAAATTTCGATCACAAAAAGTACAAACAAGATATTGAATGGAATATGATCACTACATTCTAAATAAATTTTTGGCTCTCAATAATCAAATATTGAATCAAATCAAATTTCAATCAGTGAAATAATACAGTAAACAATAAGTAAGAGTCCGTTTGGTGAAACGCTTTCAAAACGCAGCGTTTTCAAAACGTAGCGATTTAAAAAATGCAGCGTTTTTAAAACACAGTGTTTTTATTATAAATGCGTTTGGGATATTATTTCAAAACGCTGCTTATTTTTCCTAGCGGTGTTTTAAAACCTGAGTTTTGAAAAAAGGTTAGGAATTCCAGCGTTTTAAAATGCAGCTACGTTAAAGCGCAGCTTTTTCTGCCGTAACATTGAAACACATTTTTTACAAATTAGCTGCGTTTTGGCCAAAACTCACGACCAAACGGACTCTAATATTATTACTTCCTACGGAGATGAATAAAATATATTCTCAAACTATACTTGACAGACTCACCTCTCCGCAAGTTTTCTGTAGACGTTTACAACATGCATTCTAACTGATCGACGAAATCCCGCCACCGCCAGGAATGGCGGCGATAGTATTGGTGGATCCGCCTTCTCATCTCTAATAGGAATCAACTAAAGACTTTAGAAAAACAATTCCCATACTTGACTCTTCATATGTCTCTTTCGTTGTCTCTTAAGTCAACTAAAGACTTTAGAAAAGATTTTATAGTCTCTTTCATTGTCTCTTAAGTCAACTGAAGACTTGGTTCTTTCAAGCCCAAATTAACTTTTACCACTAAAGAAAGGATTTGTGCTGTCCCTCCATTTAAGGATGCTTGTGAGAAATTTCTAACCCTCAATATATAATCTGTTAAATGTGCATGTCTCTTTCCAGCCCAAACTTTTAGCTACTGATAAAGAATAAATAAGAAGAAAATGGCAAAGGAAACAAGCGTCTTACGAATTAGGATATACTTGACTCTTCATATGTTCAAGTTATATAATGTCCGTCCACCAAGTTCCGTTTTAGGTACCTCCCAGAAACTCGAAGGTGACAGCTCAAAAGGATTGCCTCCAATGTATGTCCATAGAGATGATATAGTCCATCTCTACCAAAAAATAAGTCATACTTATCATTTTAGTTTGTCCTAAAAAGAGTCCCATTTCTAAGATATACGTATAATTTTCCAATTTTTTTTCTTTCTTCTCAACAATATGATCAAAATCATTTCAACAATGGCTTATACCCTTCTTCATCTCCTTTCCATACTATTTTTCCTTCCGATTTCAGCATTGGCACAAACTAATGGCACGATAGATGTAGGCTCATCACTTACAGCAACAAACAATGCTACCACATGGCTTTCCCCATCCCGTGATTTTGCATTTGAGTTTCAAAAAATCCAAGGCAATGATCACTTCCTTCTTTCTATATGGTATGACAAAATACCCGACAAAACCATCGTCTGGTATGCAAATGAGGAAACTGCTGTGTCAGTGCCAAGGGGGTCAACAGTGGAGCTAACCGCAGATCGCGGATTAGTCCTCACCGACCCTCGAGGAACAGAACTGTGGCATTCTCAGCCCGTTCGTAATCAAGTTGCTTATGGTGTCATGAATGATACCGGAAGCTTCGACCTTTGAACATCCATCAGATACCATGTTGCCCGGACAGAGAATGGAAAGAGAAGGGGTGCTTTATTCGCGAATGACTGAAGGAAACTTCTCCAGGGAAGGTTCCAATTCCGTTTGCTTCCTGATGGAAATCTTGTTCTCAATACCCGAGATGTACGCTCCAATTTCGCTTACGATGCTTACTACATCAGTGGCACGTATGATCCTTCTAATTCTTTAAATTCTGGATCAGAAGTGATCTTCAATGACACGGGGTACATGTACATCTTGAGAAGAAATGGCCAAATATTTGATCTCACACCGCCAATGCAATTCCGAGCTGAAGACAATTATTTCAGAGCGACTCTCAATTTCGATGGGGTTTTCACCCTATACTATCACCCGAGGACTTTCACTCGCAACCCAGGCTGGACTGCTGTATGGTGGGAGCCGAATAACATCTGTCTTGACGCTCGTGGTGGTGAAGGCAGCGGGGTTTGTGGGTATAACAGCATTTGTAGGCTTCAGGACCGTAGGCCAATTTGTGAATGCCCGCAAGGGTATTCATTAATCGATCCAAATGACACGTACGGAAGCTGCAAGCCGAATTTCACTCCAAGTTGTGATGAGGATGTGCCTAGTACTGCCGAGGAAAGTTTATATGATGCTGTGGAGCTAATTGACACTGATTGGCCAACATCGGACTATGAGCATATGGACCCAATTACCAGGATAGTAGTTGTTGGAAGAAGAAATTGCCACTTTCAAATGGAAGAAAGGACCCTCAATTTATTGGGAAGGCTTTCCTCAAATATAGAATAGGTGATCTACCCCAAGGAAGCCGTCGTCCACTTGCCCCAGGCACGAAGAACGATCGGGGCTCTTTGGTGATTGTGGGATCAGTGCTCTTGGGTAGTTCGGTGTTTATCAATTTCATATTGATTGTTGCAGCTTGTTTGGGTTTCTTCTCTATCTATCGAAGGAAAAGCATAAAGCTTCCCCCTAGTAGTATCTCTGTGGAAACTAATCTGCGTTGTTTTAGCTATAAAGAGCTTGCTGAAGCAACCAATGGGTTCAAGGAAGAATTAGGAAGGGGTGCTTTTGGGATAGTCTATAAAGGGGTGATAAGCACGACAACTTCAACAAACATTATCGCAGTGAAGAAATTGGATAAAGTGATACAAAATGGAGACAAGGAATTCAAAACCGAAGTTGATGTGATTGCCCAAACTCATCAGAAAAATTTGGTCAGGCTGCTTGGATTTTGTGACGAAGGAGAGCACCGTCTATTGGGTTACGAGTACATGAGTAATGGCACTCTAGCAAGCTTCCTCTTTGCTGATAAGAAGCCAAGTTGGAAACAGAGGACCCAAATTGCCTTGGGGATAGCAAGGGGACTATCATACCTTCATGAAGAGTGCAGCACTCAGATTATCCATTGCGACATAAAGCCTCAAAACATACTTCTCGACGAGTATTACAATGCTCGCATATCAGACTTTGGTTTGGCCAAGCTTTTGAAGATCAATCAGAGTCGAACAAATACTGCAATCAGAGGAACAAAAGGGTATGTTGCACCAGAGTGGTTCAGGAACACTCCGGTCACAATAAAAGTTGATGTATATAGCTTTGGAGTGCTTTTACTGGAGATCATTTCGTGCCGAAGGAGCGTGGAGAATTTTGAGATTGATGAAGAGAAAGCAATATTAACTGATTGGGTATGGGACTGCTTTCAAGAAGACCCATCTTTGAGGCCAACCATGAGGAAGGTTACCCAAATGCTAGAAGGTGTCATTCAAGTTACAGAGCCTACATCTCCCTCCCCTTTCTCTGTTTCAGGCTAATTAGAAGATCTGAAAATGTCTCCCTGAAATACGAAAGTTTACAATGAATATGTGTTCTTCTTTTCCTTCTTGAATATTTCCTATTTCGTCCAATTATTCCCAAAATTCAAGTCTTTTATTATTTTTCATTTTTTTCAAAGCCTACGACTTGATGAATCAAACTCGGCCCATATAAACCCCAAGTATAAAACATATTCAAGGAAACCAAATAAAGAAAATAAAGCACCCATAACAATGTAACTGTTGCCCAATAAGCAAAACTGGTCAAGAAGAATGGATACCAGGATCTTTCTTCGCACTTGAAAGAGACCTGCTTCTGCATGGAAATGCTTCCATAGACTATGTATCCTCTGGAATGAACAGTTCGAGGACAAGAATCGAAACCTTACCATTGAATAGAGAATACAATATCACCTCCAGACAAATTCTTTAGTTCTCGGATTTTCCTGAGCTAGCATAGTCATCTGGAGAAGATACAAAACTACTCAAAGATCATACATGCCAAAACAACAAAGTTTCTTGTTATGGTGCTGTAACAATAAGAAAAAACTGCAATAAGAAAAAACTACAAATGGATGTTTTGTCCCTTAATAGGCATTACGCAAAGTTTTGCTCATTCACAACCACCAAACATAAATAATTAGAGCCTCAAAGTCTTATCCTAAACTCATGAAAAACCTGCTTCGACCCTGGCAAGAGAGTCGGCCACCGCATTTCTGGGGTCTTGTCCCTGAATCCATTCAACTCAAAGGTTGTGATTTAAATAAAGTCACTTAACTTGACTGTACTTCCACCCTTTAAATGAAAGAAAAAAAAAAGGCTCAAGTGATTTCTTGGTTAAATAGGAAGCAAACAAGGGCTTAAGTCCTTGAATTTCCATTCCCCGTTCTTTCTACAACAGGAATGCATTCAAAAACACTCTTAAGGAATAGCAAATACCTATATGAGATCAAATCAAATCTTTAAGAGTCTCCTTAGACTTGATCAATGAATAATAAATAAGATAATATATTAAGAAAAAGAGAAATGGATGCCATCTCTAGCCAAACAGAGAGCTGGATAGATAGGCAAGAATGTTCAAAAATTTATATTCAAGTTTTGAAGCCTCAGCCGGAGTAATACATATTCTTGATGTCACTACTTAAATATAAACTAGTTGCAGGAAAGAAATCTGCGGTTATTACAAATATAAGTACTGACCACAAATCAATAGTTCAGAGAAAACAAAACCGATCTCAACTAGTAGATGAAATAAGGAATGGACGAGGTGGCTTGGCTACTTCAATATCTCCTTCGAGCATCTGGCTAACCTTCCTCATGGTAGGTCTTACTGATGGATTTTCTTGAACACACCAAATACCAACCATCAGAAATCTTTCCAGCTTCTCCCAGTCATTTAAGGCCTCCACATCATTTTCAGCCAAAGCACTTAACTTTCCATCCTTATAACAGTCCCATACCCACTCGGTTAAAATTACTTTTTCAACTCCACCAATCTCCGGATTCTCCAAGCTCCTCCGGCAAGAAATGATCTCCAGTAGCAAAACACCAAAGCTATATACATCAACCTTAACCGTTATCTGGTTATTCCTGAACCATTCAGGTGCTACATACCCTTTGGTTCCTCTAATAGCGGTACTAGTTTGACTCTGATTGATCATCAGGAGCTTTGCCAATCCAAAGTCAGATATCCGAGCATTGTAATAACCATCAAGAAGTATATTCTGAGGCTTTATATCACAATGGATAATCTGAGTGCTACACTCTCCATGAAGGTATGCGAGTCCTCTTGCAATCCCCAGCACAATGTGGATCCTCTGTTTCCAACTAGGCTTTGTATCTCCAAAAAGGAAGCTTGCTAGAGTGCCATTACTCATGTACTCGTAAACCAATAGACGATGCACTCCCTCGTCACAAAATCCAAGCAGCCGAACCAAATTTTTGTGATGAGTCTGCGCAATCGCATTAACTTCAGTTCTAAACTCCTTCTCGCCATCTTGAACCACTCTAACCAACTTCTTCACGGCCACAATATCTTTTGAACTTGTCCGCATCACGCCTTTATAGACTGTACCAAAAGCACCCCTTCCCAATTCTTCATTGAACCCATTCGTAGCTTCTGCTAATTCTTTATATGTAAAACAACGCAAATTAGTTTCCAAATCGCTATCAGCTCTGTTTATTTTGATGACTTTCTTGTGATAGATGAGGAAGAAACCCAAACAAGCCGCACCAACAAATATGAAATTGACAAACACAGAGCTACCTAAAAGCACTGATCCTACAAGGATCATAGTGCCGTGGTCCTTCCTCTTGCCTTGAATTTGAGGACGAGGGCTTCCCAAAGGTACATCAACTTTCCTAAATTTCACCAGAGCTTTCCCATTGAGTCCACTGTCCTTTCTCCCGTTTGAGAGTGGTAGCTTCTTCTTCCAACAGCTGTCGTTTCTGAAAAAGGCAACTGCACACGAGCAATCGTTCAAGCAAGCACTTCTGCAGACGTCTTCCCTACTTGGCCTTAACAACTCCTCATCAGATCCAGCCCAATCAGTATCAATAAGCTCTCGCAAATCATATAAATTGCGCCCCGAATCTTCATCACAACTCAGAGTGAAACTTGGCCTGCAGCTTCCGTAAGTATCATTCAGATCAAGTAATGAATAACCTTGTGGGCATTCACATATTGCCCTTTTGTCATCATTAAGTCTGCAGACGCTGTTTTCTCCACAAACCCCACTACTTGTATAACATATGTTATCTGGCTGAGACCAAAGTGGTGTCCAGTTTGGATTGCCAGTGGAAGTCTTAGAGTGAAAATATTGGGCGAAAATTCCATCAAAATTAAGTGTTGCTCTGAAATAATAATCTGGAGGTAGCATTAGTTGGGTGAGGTCAAATAGTTAGCCATCTCTTCTCAATATGTACAAGTGCCCCGTCTCGCGGAAGATCAGTTGGTAACCGGAGTTTGTTGAATTCGAAGGATCAGAAGTGTGGTTGACATAGTAAGGATTATCAGGGAAGTTACTATTCAAAAGCACAAGATCTCCGGTTTGAAGCAGACGAAACCGGAACCTTCCCCTCAAGAAGTTCCTTTCGTTCTGACGAGAGGAAAGCTCCCCACCAGCCTCCATGATCTGTGTAGGCAAAATAGTATCAGTTGGATATCTGAAGCTCTCCCATAGCTTTGAAGAGTCGCTACGAAAAAGCACAAAGTTTCCGGTATTGTTCATGAAACCATAAGAAACACCATTGAGAGAAAACTCGCCGGAAATCCATAACTCTTTGCCTTGGGGATCGCTTAGTGCTAGCCCACGGTCAGCACTTAGTTCTACTTTTGATCCACTTGGCACAGCATTACCTTCATTTCCATGCCAAACTATGGTTTCGTCGGGTATCTTATAGTACCATATACAAAGCAAGAAAAGATTGATCTCTTGAATTTTTTGAAACCCAAATGCAAAATCACTAGAAGGTGAAAGCCATGGCTTGGAATTGTCAGCTG
Source organism: Platycodon grandiflorus (assembly GCA_016624345.1). Classification (NCBI taxonomy): domain Eukaryota; kingdom Viridiplantae; phylum Streptophyta; class Magnoliopsida; order Asterales; family Campanulaceae; genus Platycodon; species Platycodon grandiflorus. The sequence continues at coordinate 46,501,550 of CM028366.1, read as the reverse complement.
CTATGAGAGATGTGCCCAAGGGTACAGTACCATTATTTTGAGCAACAGCAGAAAATGGCAAGAGAAATGTTAAGAAGAAGAGATTAAGAAGAGCATAAGCCATCGGTAGAATAAAAAAATGGTTCAAATTTCAAAACAATGCCTGTTCTATAAAGATGTAGAATGACCATAAAAAGGACAAGTAATATAGTCCATGAGGAAACTCTTAAGTTTCAATGACCATGACTCAGTCTCTCCCTTGTTCATTTCCAGGAAGCAGTAGAAAAGATTCTATAGTCTCTTTCATCGTCTCTTAGGTCAACTAAAGACTTGTAGAGTCAAGACTCATGTTTTACTTTTCAAAAGTAGAAAGAATTTGGGCTGTCCCTCCATTGACGGATGCTTGGGGTTCAACTCACGAATGGTGCATCATAATTGAGGGTGGGGCTTAACTTTGACTATTGGTACTCATTAAATTCGGAACGCCAAATCTAAGACCAACTTAATTTTTTAAGTGGATTTGCCCAAGAAAATGAATACTACATCAAGTGCTAAACAACCCACCAGGCATTGAGTTATGTAATGTTCGTTCACCAAGTTCCGTTTTACGTACCTCCCACAAACTCGACTGTTCAAATTTTGAAGGTTACAGCTCAAAAGGATTGCCTCCATGTTCTTCTAATGTATGTCCGTAGAGATGATATACTCTTCTCCAACAAAAAAAAAAGAAAAAAATTAATCATACTTTTCATTTTAGTTTGTCCTAAAAATTAAGAGTCCCATTTCTAAGATATGCTTATAAATTTCCATTACTTTTCCTATTTTTTTCTTTCTTCTCAACAATATGATATACACCCTCCGCCCCCAAAATGGGTGTCCAGTTTTAAATTTTTTTTGTCCTAAATTAAGCGGCCGTTTTCTAATAAGTTACTAAATTCACGTTTGCTAAATGTATGTCTTAGTGTACACTTGCAATTTTATAACATAGACACTAATGGTAATTAGTATAAATTAATATTAAAGATTTACTCTCAAAGCAACACAAGAAGATTTACTCTCAGGATGCTCAAATAAATTCCATATAATAAATTAATATTAAAGATTCTTGTCTAACAGAATGTCCCAGTTATCTTCAGGTTCCCGTTTTGTAATTATTTCAATTTATGACACGGAGATCAAGTTGTTGGACTACTCAAACTTATCACTACAACACAAAGCAACAAGACTCTGCTCAGTCTCAAACTGAAGGAATCAGGCCTCCCCATTGGTTTCTTTTTTCAGACACATAGTAGTAGTAATTGCGGTGCGAACAAATGAGAATGGAACTATGAAAGAATGAGGAAATGATAAGTCTCATAGGAAATTCATCGAACAGTTTGTCTTCGTGCAATTCATTGCGGTGCGGACAAACGAGAATGGAACTATGAAAGAATGAGACATCTTTTAATAATAACTAAAACAAAAGTCACTGTTTACTCCCGATGTAATCGTTGCTGCTAACTGATTTACATATAAAACTTTTCCATCCACCAGTAACTAATTAATTTTTTTGACATTAACAATATCATAAATATGTAAAACCTTTTTTAATTTGTAACTTTTTTTTCTAATTATTATTTTGACTTTAACCTAATTCTAAATCTATAAAATTTTAATTTTTTTTTTGTAATTACTATTTAGTTAGTTACAGGGTCGTTACTAGCTTTTTATAGGCCCAGGCAAAGTTAAAAAAAAATGGCCCTTATTTAATTATCAAATATTAATCTCATGTATTTTTTTTTACTTAATTTCTTAAAGAGACAAAAATGATTTTTGCTATGGTACAATTTCAGTAACGGGTTCCTACTAAGCTGAAATTAAGTTTAGGGAAACACAATTTCTTACCGTCAGCCTCATAAAGCCAAAAGACTCAATTACTCAAATCAACAATCATCATAAGAATAGTTTGAGATTTCTTGTTGTTTCGTACTTCTATTTCATGGTTCTCTTATCACTTCCTTAGAGCAATGACCTCAAAGTCAATATCACTTTTAATTTTTAAACACACAAAAACATTGTAAAAAAAAGAACAATAATTAACAATGTAACAAAATTTAACAAATAAACAAAGTTTCAATAAACAATTCAACAAACATAATTCAAAATAACAACAAAAGCTTTGAGTTTGGGCTTCAGTTCAAGAAATTTTAGTATTATTTTTGGTTTACATGTATATTAATACAGAAAATTGCTGGCTGGTCCACTTTGGTAAGTTTTTATTATCTCCAGTCCACCCTTTTTTTTTAACTGCTAAAAGGCACTTTCATAAAATTGTTCCTAAAATGCCCCGAAATAACATATACAGTAGCTTCTTCCTAAAATTTCTCTGATGAATCTTCTTTTCTTCCTAAAATTTCTCCGGCCAATCTTCCAGATAACTTCTTCCTAATATATTCTCCTGTGAATCTTCTTTTCTTCATAAAATTTCTACGGCAAATCTTACAGATAACTTATTCCTAATATTTTTTCGGTGAATCTTCATTTTTCATAAAATTTCTCTGGTAAATCTCCCTTCTTAAAATTTCTCCAGTAAATCTATGTTTCCATTTCAATAGCTCGTAGCAAAGAAAATTGACTTTTGTGGATAGCCTCTGTTTCCATTCCAATAGAACACTAGTGAATCTTACTTACTAAAATTTCTCCGGTAAATCTTCATTTGGTTGCTTATGAAACTAGTCATCGCGATGATGGAATTAGGCATCGCAATTGGACATCGAGTTCTAAAATTTCTCTAGGCATCGTGATGATGGAATTTGGCATCGCGATGATGGAATTAGGCATCGCAATTGGGCATCGAGTCCTAAAATTTCTCTAGTGAATCTTACTTACAAAAATTTCTTCGGTAAATCTTCTTTTGGCTGCATCGCGATAATGGAATTAGGCATTGTAATTGGGCATCGAGTCCTAAAATTTCTCTAGTGAATCTTACTTACTAAAATTTCTCCGGTAAATCTTCATTTGGCTGCATCGCGATGAAATTAGGCATCGCGATTATGAAATTAGGCATCGAGATGATGGAATTAGGCATCGCAATTGGGCATTAGGTATCGCGATGTGGAATTAGGCATCGCAATTGAGCATCGCGATGATGAAATTAGGCATCGCGATGATGAAATTTCTCCGGTAAATCTTTCATTAATGGCTTAATCGTCTTTTTACCCCAAAAGTATCTTTTTCCAATTTTCAAAAAAGTATGATGAACTAAAGCGATTATAAATGTCCAAAAAGAGACCGACATGTAATTCACTCATATTAATACTACAACAATAAAAGAAAATTTGGGCCCTTATTAATTTGGGCCTTGGGCAGGTGCCCTGGCCGCCCACCCCCTTGGGCCGAGCCTAGTTAGTTAAGGTCATTATATTTAAAGTGTTCAGCAGTAGTAATTTAAATATATTAAATGTATTTGCTTAAAATATAACGTATGTTTTTTTTTAAACAAACAATATGTACAATGGATTGGTTATATCTCGATTTGAAACAAATATGCGCTCATCTAACTTTTTTTCACATTTGTAGGTATATATGAATTTATGTGATTATGTTAAAATATGAATTGCATAATTTTTTAATTTTTTGTCCGTAGGATGGGTATTAACTAGTTGTTCACTGTTGAGCAATTCACCAAATCAAAGAAAATTATAAATACCCATATTTCTCATTCTCAAACGTCAGCAAGAATTAGTAGTCCCCTAAGAATTTTCTTTAGTAGTCCACGAAGAATTTTTGTTAATATTCTTGGAGAGAGTTAGAATTTTCGTTAGTATTTTGAACAGAGTTAAGAGCTCGTATTACTACAAGGTATAATGACTAAAATTTAAAAAAAGGGAGGAGTGTTAAACCGAAACTAAAGCAAAGTAGATTGAGCCATTTTGTCAATAACTCATACTCCTTCCGTCCCTAAATTATTATTTTATTTGATTTGGTATACGGATTAAAAAAAATAATTGACTTGATTATTAATATTGGTATAGTGTGTAGTTTCTTTTAATGTCCATGTACATGAGCCTATAATTAAAGTAGAAAAAAAAAAGTAAAGATAAAATGATAAAAGTGATGTTCTAAAAATAAAAAATTTAAATAAAATAATTATTTAGGGACGGATAAAAAAAGAATGCAAGACAATAATTTAGGGAGAGTATTTCTTGCAAGGATGTTAACCTAACCATTGGCTTAAAATCATTCTTTCTCTTTTTTGGAGGGGGGTATAGGGCATGTATAAGTAATTTTCAGAATGATTTTAACGGTTATATTATATATACCTTGGGTGGTGCCTACGGCTACGCTTAAGTGGGCCACGTCAGGGTGTCGACTCCGTACTTGGGCTAGCCATATTGGGTCGGTCCATTCCATGGGCTGTGCCTATTGGTCATGCCCTTACATGATTTACCTAACAAGAATGAAATATTAGGAAAAAAAAGAAGATAATGAAAATTAGGCCATGTTGGTTTTTTTTTCTTTGTAATTTTTATTTTTTTCTTGCACCGGTCCTACATTTTTTATTTCTATCTTTTTCTTACTTTTTATCCCATAATTACAAAATTACGAAAAAAAAAATACGAACTTCAAGACAAACTGTAAATTCAAATAGAACCTAACGTTACCATTTCTCCAAGGGTGTGGATGCTCTTCAAAGCTGATTTTCGCAAGGAAACAAAAGAGGTACTTCAAAGAAACGTATGAGTGTTGGTGGTGCAATGACGACGCCGGGGTTGTGCTAGCCAGTTACCCATGTCTAGCTATGCCATCTCGGCGTCCCTCATTGCACCGCTAACAAACAGGTTTCCATTACCATGTCTAGCTAACTAGCTAGCTAAAGAGCAAGTGCATCCCCGAATTCAACTTAACACATCACCTTGCTCTCTTATATAGAGGCTCAGCTAGGTATATATCCTTTACCTTTTGGACACACATCATAAAGTGGATGCTCCAATTGTTATGTGGTGGTCTAATCAATAACAAAGTGCTTGATATTATTGTTGTTAAGTATTAGCTTGTTTCATATAATCCGATTATCCGAACACAACTAGTGTGTATATTAGCTGGTAGAGGTTATTCTTGCTTAATTATATGCCGGGTTTGGTATGAGAATGCATCTATATTAAAACTTGCGATTCGAGGATTAGTCTTGCACTTTCGAATCTGAGAATACCAGCTTGAAAAACAAAGAAAATTAAAAATCTGAACAACTTTGTTGATTTTTATTCGTCTATATATTTTTAAATAGAACATGATTCCAATAATTTGTTAAAGGAGTGTAGGCCTCGTATTTGGTAGTCTTTGTCAAATTACAGGAATGGAACATTCTGCTTTTCTTTGATGTGATCAACTCCATTAACTTGGTTCTTATTGACAAGGGAATAATTTCTGGCTTTCAAGACACTACTAAAGCAACGGCGGCGGCGATGACGACGACGGGGACTGCTTAAATTTTACTCCTTCTGTTTCAGACAAAGAGTTCACTTTCCGTTTTTAGAAATCAACATGTGACTAAATCAAATCAAAATTTTACTTTACTTATGTTTTAAGAAATAAAATTTCATTAATTACAAACTATTTTAAGAATACTATGGATTACAACTTTCATAACTTTGTAAAAATTACTTTAATTATTGGTCAAACTTAAACTAAATTGACCAAAAAAAGTAAAAAATTGACTCTTTGCTTGGAACGGAGCAAGTATTTAGGAAGGAAACTAACTGCTTATCAAAACTGATCAGAAAAATTAAACCAAACCAAGTCTGAGGTTTCATTCGCGAGTTCTTTTGGCGTACATTATTTCATGGTTATGAAATAATTACTGAAGACAGGCAACACCTGAAATTATTAATGAATCATATATTTTATTCATCAAGTTATTTGTAAAAAAGGTACAGCAAGTTAAGAAATAAAGATGAAGAAGAGAGCAATGGACTTCCTCTTCATCTAGTCCTAAATAATTAAATACATAAGGTCATAGCAACAAAATGAATTCTTATAAACATTATTATAAATTAAATTTTAAAAAAATCTACACTAATTTCCTTTCCATCAAAGCAAAAATAAAGGAAACTAAATTAAAGAAATTGCAAAAATGTGGAAAGAGTAATGATTTTCTATCTCTTTCTTCTACATCTCTGAAAAAAAGAAAAATCCTACAAATCAAGATTACTTGTTCTGAGTAGGATTTGAAGAGCTTGGTGGCTTCTTCCTTAGACTAGCATCCACAGTAGTCTCCGGTTCATTCATCGCTCCCTTCAACTTGTTTGGATCTGTAGAAAGTGAGTTGACAGAAACTAGCAACTTTCTTGATTGAGATCTTTCCCTTGGAAAATTATGTCTTTGATGATGATTGAAAGATAATGAAGAACACAAGAACAGATTATGAAAGAAAATTAAGGAGAATAAGAGAAAGAATGATAATGCTTTGTGGCTGTTTGTCATTGTTGTTGTAGTTGTTGTTTTTTCTTCTTCTTTTGGTTGCTAAATCTGACAAGTATATATGGAGCTGTTTAAATTCAAATGAAGAGATAGGATCTCTTTTAAAGAAAGTTGGGAAAAACAAACATGCTTCTTAGTTGTAGCTTGTGCTCAAGCCTGACAAATCATGTGTGATTTATTACTATAATAGTACTCACTATGGAATAAGATATAAGTGTAAAGTGCAGTCTCATTTAGTCAACAATGTGTATTTTTATGCTTATATTTACATGTTAGATTAGGTATCTTTAATTTACTACGCGTATTCAAAAAGTTCAATACATAATACCTAAAAGGTACGACTGAAATGACAATGATTCAAACCACTTCTTTTCACACTATTTTGAAAACCCAATGACTAAATAAATTTATATGGTTGTGTAGAATATAAGATTTCCAATCATAGCAGGAAAACGAGCTAGTAAATCGAGTACTACATAAACAGAATTCTATATTCGATCTCATACTAAATATTTTGAGTCAAAAAAATACAGAAAAGTAGTACTAAATAAGAAGGAAATGATGTTACCTAAGTAAAATTTCCCCAAAGATGAGATTTATATGATCAATTTTTAGTTTAAATGAATTTGATATACTTGACTAAAATTCCTTGTTCTTTAGCAAGTTGGAACTTGGAAACAGCTGATCATGTGAGGCTAATTTGACTAATATGTAGATCTCTAACTTTGATGCAAATCTTCTTCAAAGATTAAAAGAACATGTGTCATGTGACATAGTCACATGAGACCACATCACACCATGCACCCCTCTTAATATTAAGTTTCTGCTTTGCATTATTAAGTTAGTATTGATTAGTTAAATTAAACAACTCTCTCCATTGGTACTTGAGCCCCAGCTAAACTTAGCTGGGTAAACCCTCTTTTCTGACAGTTACCAGTCAATCCATTATGGGAGAATGTCTTCTTTTTCTCTTCTTTTTGTATCATTTCTAGTCCTCAAGTTGTGAGTCAAAAGATATTTTCCACTTTTATTCATTTGTGGGGTGGCTTGAATTGTAAAATGTGAAACCATGCATGGGGTTTGAGTGGAAATATAATACTCCCTAAGTCCAAAAAAATTTTAAAATAGTCTCATTTTTAAGATTATAGTTTTACTTGTAAGTACCTTCTTTAAATTGCACTAAAATTATTACATCTTTAGAAATTGGACTATTTTTATTAGAGAAACCAAAAAGGTAAGAGAAACTATTTTTTTTAAGACAAACTTAGTATAAATTGTTTTGATGTGTTCGAAGGAGCTATATAGCATTATAATCCAACACCATTCACTTCACAAACTGGCAAATCACGATCAAAATGGATGGTGCTTTTGGGATTCAACAGATCGACCAATCGGCGGGCATAGGTTGGTTGGCTTATAACGAGCATGGTTCAGATCGAGGTAGGTCAACAAATGAAATCAATCAAGGCTAGGGCTAGGGCTAGGGCTAGGAGCGTGATTCAAGCCAAGGCTTCTTACGAAACATTTATAATCTCTCTCACGTGTCTTATTTCTTTCGGACTGTTTGAACTTGGTCGAACAAGATAGATGTTGATCACACCAAAATGCGTTCTGGTGATCTGTCGGTATCCACGTATGCAGCTAGTCTTTGGTCAGGATGCCCCGGCTTTCAATAGGCACAAGTGTACTTGTCCTCCGGTAGATACCTGAGATGGAAAGAAGCACCGTTAGGGAGCTGGACGTTGGTCCAGCTAAAGCACTCCGGTGAGAGAATCAGTTTATGGTAAGGTTAATGGTCTCCGGTGAGGATTCAAGCTGCTCTTTGGGAGTGAATGCACTGAATGCTTTGGAGAGTTTGTAGTTGTGTGTGTTAATTTGAACTTAGACCATAAATGAAGGCTATCACCTTGTATTTATACTGGTGGAATGTTGGTCTGATGCAAGTGGGACTCCTAGGTGTCGACCTGGGGTGAGCAGCCATGTGCCCATTTATGGCAGCCGCAATATGCATTGATGAGCTTTAATGTGGAAGTGACCGCCTGCGGAGGATAAAACTTTCCCGAAGTGACCTTGACCTTCTAGATGCAGCTTTACTTAGAGGGCAAGTAACTCTTTCATCCAATGAGGTGCTAGATGGTGGCCCCGGGATGACGTAGTAGCACGTGGGCATTGAATGCGGCAGCTTTTGTTGACTTTCTTTGCTTCCCGGGGTGGAGACCTCGGGGTCTTAGTGTTGCAGCTCGGGTCAAAGACCATGCGAGCTCTTTTATGTTCAAAGCAAAGGCGTGAGGGCTATCCCGAGCTCCTCGGGGAGGTCGGGAATAGGCGGAGGGTAAACGTACCCGAGCTCCGGGTTATACTACAAGCTCGGGGTGATGATTCCTTTCTTCCGGGCTCCAGATCAGCTTGGCCACGTGTCCCGCTAGTGCCACGTGGAAGATGTATATTTTAGTATCTTCAGATGTCTCATGGCCTAGTTTTGTTCAAAAATATTAGTAGACTTATAGTCAACCCTGCTCAGTCCCTAGCATTTAGAGCGAGAAACACATTTCAAAACTCTTTTTGATGTATTTAATTTTAATTTCCAGTTTCTCAAACAAACAAAAAAATATATATATGTGGTCAGTCTTTATAGAATGCACAAAGTTTTATGTGAACTTCAGGTTCCCTTTGATAAATTTTCATCCCATATACTTATTTTCAACTAGAAAAGACACTTTAGTTGCAGCAAAACAAAATTGAAGCATCGTATTTCAAAGTGTGCATCGCGATGCACAAAATTGTACTAAAAAATATTGTTTTGTTGCATAGCAATGCATGAAATTTCCTTAAGAGTTCAAAATGGGCGTCACGCCCATAATTATGGCCTCTACGCCCATAATTTTGGTCTTCACGCCCGTTCCAAAATTGATGCATCCCGATGCACAACATTACACTTGCGATGCATCAAAATGTACATCACGATGCACAAAATTGTACTAAAAGATCGTTTTCATGCATCGCGATGGATAATTTTTATTTCAAATTTTGAAGAAAAACTCTAAACTTTCAAGTCAATCATCACTCTTCCAAACTTTAAAAGTCTTAATCTTCAAAGATGAGATGTTAAGATTTACATATATCGCTAGGCTAATTAGGTAAATATGAATACGCATAGAGGCAACATTATACTTAGTAATGTAAAGTTCAAAAACAGTGCGGATACTAGTAATATCATATCCGAATCATTCCCCAGAATTTAATTATTCTCCGCTACCCGTTCATATCCATTCATCAACTTCGTTTCGGTTCCCTTTGGATATCCGCAATTAGGTTCGAACGAAGTTGTCATCCGATTCTCTCATTTATCTCAATTCACTATGAATGCTCGTCACTTAAACATGATCGAACACATAGCAATCAATTGATAATGCATTGAGAGAATAGAGAAAACCTAGTAATATTAATAGAGATCCTCCTCAAAAACCTTGAGACACTTCGCTTTCCTCTGCAATCACAGATTCCTCAAAGAAGATTGAATAGAATTCAACAATCTAGTATCAATGTCTCAAAACCACTGCTTTGCCTCACCAATGACATCATCTCTCTGTTTAAATCATTGTCTTTTATTTTTTTCATTTTTTTTAGTTTTGGTCCAATCTGTTTGATTATTAATAAACTAGAGATTATTAAATTTAAGCCCCTCAGGTGGAAAAAGAGAAGAAACTAGAAAATCATATTATTCAACCTTGTGCCGCTCTGAGTCAATTATAATGCGCATGCAAAAAGGAGAAGATTCCCTCTTTTAAGTTAAATAAAAGAAACAATGAGTCAAACAAAGTCCAATTATGACTAATATTTGTAATTTGTAAATAAAACTAGATTTTGATCATTTTCCTTAAATTCAGCTTCCATTTTGCAAGATTGACCATAACTTTAACATGCATCTGGTTTCCAATTAAACCATTAAGCCATCAGCAGACAAAGTCTGGAGGAGTCAACATAACCACTCACCGCTCCCATCCTCAACCAAACACCACCGTGCCACCACTGTCCACCACCGAAACTGTCAACATCCTCCACAGCCACAATCATTAATACTCTGACCCGAGCACCAAACAGCAACCATCAACTGGATCACTGCCACTCATCATTCTTATCAGCATCCCAGTAGAGAGAAGTAGGGATTGATGATGTTGGTAAAATAGCAACCTCTGTGGTATAAAAGATCCACACATCACAGACAAACATGGATTAGCTCAAACAAAAGATCCTCTAGGAAAATTCCAATAAGAAAGTTGTTTAAAAGAATTGCTATCATAATAGGCAAGTATAAAAATGGGTGAGAACAAAAATATTCCAATTGAATCATAATTTTGATATTTACAGAAATTCAGTCATACATTCTAACTTGGTGCACCTCTGGGCTCTAATGAGTTTCAATGGCTATCTTTTGAGAGAGAAATTTTACCATATATTACACTGACAACAGTAATCAAAACTTGCAACAGATTCCTATTTCAAAACAACTCAAAACTTACAACATATTCCTATTTCGATACAACGTATGGGAATCGTGTAGCAAAACGAAGAGCAAAATTACAAAGAATTACATATTCTGCAGTCTTGTTTGACATAAAATGGGTGCAGCTCATTCACTCTGTTGGTTATCAAGCAATGTCGATGCATCATCTTTCCAAACAATATTAGTATAACCAAACAATCTAGCAAAGCAGGAAATCAACTGATCCTGAATCACTTCTTCACCAGGAAGTACCACATTTGTTTCTCTGCTTAATGACGTTACGTCTTTATCCTTAATCCCACAAGGCACTATATGCTTAAAGTAGCTTAAATCAGGATCAATGTTAAATGCCAACCCGTGAGACGTTATCCCAGATGAAATTCGAACCCCAATTGCGCCGATCTTTCTCTCTCCAACCCAAACTCCTGTCTCGCACTTCCCTCCACCACGAGCCTTAACCCCATATAGAGATGCCAAGCCAATCATAGTTGACTCGAGCTTTTCAACGTAATTCCTAGCACCAAGCCCGATGTCCCTCAGAGAAATAATGGGATATAGGATGGCCTGGTGAGGACCATGAAATGTTATGTCACCTCCCCTTTGTGTGTAATGCAGTTCCGCACCCATGGTTTTGAGCTCAGATTCGGGAACTAAAAGATTGTAATCTGTTCTCCGTTTGCCAAGGGTATATGTAGGTGGATGTTGCAGAGACAGAAGGGTATCAGAAATCTTACCGACTTTTCTATCTGATGCCAGCTTCTCCTGTAGCTTAAGCGCATCCAAGTATTTCAAAGTGCCTATTCTCCAAACCTCCAGGTTTTGAGGATTCCTCATTCCCTGCATAAATAACAATTATTTATATCGCATTATTTTCCAGGTCACATGATGCCCAATTCTTCATTGATTTCATTTCAGTCTCCATGTAATTACTACAAAGGAACTCCCTAGGATATCAACAAAATTATAATGCAGAGTAGATGTAGCCAATACTCCATTGTGCAAGTTGGAGAATCAATTACTAAGCCACCAATACACGAGAACAGAGAGATAGGAGTTAAGGTCAGAAACGTAGAAAACAAAAACAAAGCATTTTATTGCACGAATAACACAACCCAACATGCATCTAGTTACTGCATGCATGTTTCAAATCAACAAATTTCTCCAAAATCCACGAATAAAATAGGATGTTCGATAACTGCATTCCTCCTCAAATAAGTAATTCTCTAATCTAACTCCATACTCATTACTGATTGGATTATGATTGACATCCATTTCCATCCTCATTCAAGAAACTAAAGCCGATGGCCAAAGTATACCAATTCAGTTAAATAGTCTAAGCCATAAATATCAGTGGTATATGTCCAAGTCCAACATGCCTTTCACTATCACAAAAGAGACACGGCACTTATGTTATCTTTCCAAGAATTGCAGTTTGAAGTAAATGGTGGGTCCAAAATTCAGCAGCTCTAATACAACAGAACCACACGAAAGCCAGTCATTCATGCCAAAATATATCCATCATGTCTATCGGTTTTTTCTCTTTGTTTTATCGAAAGGAAGATTCAATCTCCAAAATAGTCTACCGATACAGATACAACATGGTTCATGAGTTTCGTTTCAGTCTTGTTTTGAGGCTTTCAATCTCTACACAGAACTTTGAGTTAAAGTCACCAATAGAATGAAAGTAAATATAAACCCTTTTCAGGCAAGTTAATTTTATTTTTATTTTTCTGATTAGCAAAACAAAAAGATAATTTTATTAATAAAATTAGCACCAGATTACAACCCAAAGCAAGAGCAATAACACAGAGTTCTACCACAGCAGGGGATTACAACCACAACCAAAATGGTAGCAAGCAGACTCCAAATTGGCTACCATAACCATAAAACTAAAACCAAAATATAAGCAAGAAAAAACTCAACAACACATCCCAACTCCTTAGACTGTAACATCTACACAGCATCAGATTCTAGACCCAAACAAAACTGCAGAATATGCAATTCTTTGTAATTTTGCTCTTCGTTTTGCTACACGATTCCCATACGTTGTATCGAAATAGGAATATGTTGTAAGTTTTGAGTTGTTTTGAAATAGGAATCTGTTGCAAGTTTTGATTACTGTTGTCAGTGTAATATATGGTAAAATTTCTCTCTCAAAAGCTAGCCATCAAAACTCATTACAGAGCCCAGAGGTCCACCAAGTTAGAATGTATGACTGAATTTCTGTAAATATCAAAATTATGATTTAATTGGAATATTTTTGTTCTCACCCATTTTTATACTTGCCTATTATGATGCAATTCTTCGGTAGAGTGCAGTGCTAGGCTAGATTCTAGAAGTCAAAAAGAACAGAGCTGTTCATAATATGTTGGGTCTAGAATCTGATGCTGTGTAGATGTTACAGTCTTAAGGAGTTGGGATGTGTTGTTGAGTTTTCTCTTGCTTATATTTTGGTTTTAGTTTTATGGTTATGGTAGCCAATTTGGAGTCTGCTTGCTTACCATTTTGGTTGTGGTTGTAATCCCCTGCTGTAGTAGAACTCTGTGTTATTGCTCTTGCTTTGGGTTGTAATCTGGTGCTAATTCTATTAATAAAATTATCTTTTTGTTTTGCCAATCAAAAAAATAAAAATAAAATTAACTTGCCTGAAAAGGGTTTATATTTACTTTCATTGAAAGCCTCAAAATGAAACGAAACTCATGAACCAGGTTGCATCTGTATCAGCAGACAATTTTGGAGATTGAATCTTCCTTTCGATAAAACAAAGAGAAAAAACCGATAGACATGATGGATATATTTTTGGCATGAATGACCGGCTTTCGTGTGGTTCTGATGTATTAGAGCTGCTAAATTTTGGTCCCACCATTTACTTCTGGTAACCACAAACATCTTCTAATAGCATCTGCAGTTCCCTAAGAAGTAATAGCAGCAAATGAAGAAATATGATTCTTTTTAAAAAGTAATTCTAAAATCAAAAATACACTCTGACTTGAAATATGATTCTTTTTAAAAAAAATGTTCAGTCAATGAAAAACAGTTTGCAAAATCGTCTATAAGGAAAACAAATGAAACAGTTTGCAAAATCATTAGACCAAGAGAATTAATGAGAGGAGCAAATTACTCCTGATGCTAAAACAGTTATTAATAGACTACTCCCAAAGAAGAACCGATGTAGCACAGTCCACAGAATATAAATCACATACCCATATGTAAATTATGATCAAAATGTGAAGAACACAAAGAATAGACTAAACTGATTATATAGCATGTGCATTTACATAATTGACATCTTCACATACCCTTTTTTTTTTTAGTCTCTGAATGGAACAACATTTTATTTTTCAAAGAACAAAACAATAATGCATTGAAAAATTAGGGTTCAAACCCAATTTAAACAAGTCATAAAATTAAACCCCAATCTCAAACTCCAATTTAAGTGAAAAGTCATAAAATCAAGCCCCAACACAGATGTCAGACTCATTGACGAAATGGAAACATATAACTGAAACAATAATGGACGATGATTCAACCAGAAAAAGAGAAACGTAATAAGAATTCAAATCAAACCCCAAATTCAGATTTCAAATCGATTGGTATGAACATTGAAAAATTAGGATTTTGGGTACCGTGAGCTTGGCGTTGTTGCTGTTGAGGAGAGAGATCGACGGTGGGCGCTGGAGTGAGGGAATTTCAGGAGAGATTGCGAACGGACTGAGAAGTTTACCGGAGCTGTCGGAGAAGGAAGCAGGAGAGCGCTGGGGGGCCGTTGTTGGAGAGAGAGAGAGAGAGAGAGAGACTGAGCGAAGAGTGTGCGTGTGTGCGAGTCTGTGTGAGAGACTGAGAGTCGGCGTTTGGGTAATAGCGGGTTAAATCGGGTTTTACGAGTTTAACCGATTTAACCCGTAAATTTTATTAGGTTGTAATAAATAACCCAATATAATTTATTTTATTAATGAATTGGGTTAGGTTAGGTAATTAATGGGTTGGATTGGGTGAGTTCATTATGAGAGCATCATTAATACAAATGTGAATGTAAAAAATTGAGTGTCACTTAGAATTTATATTTTTTTTAAAAAAAAATTATCTATTGCAATTGTAGAATATGATGTGTTAATTAAATTGTTTCCTATTGGTTATTAGATAATTAATTTTTTGACTCCCAATGCACATTGTGAAAGAGGATGTGTCCTTCACAATGTGCATTGGGAGTCAAAAAATTAATTATCTAATAACTAATTTGAAACAATTTAATTGACACATTATATTCACATTTTTCTTCACAATTGCATTGAAGAGTTTTTTTTCTTTGAAAAATGTGTAAATTTTAGGTGGCACTCATTTATTCCACTATCATATTTGTATTGGTGATGCTCTGAGTAATAGGTTGTAATTGACATGCGTACTCCTTACCAAATAAAGAGTTAATTATTCTATTTTAAATTTTTTATTTTGAAATTTATATCTATAATCTTCATAAATTTTTATATTTATCCTTTATTACATATGTTAAAAATGTAAGTAATTATATATATATATATATATATATGTATATGTATATGTATGTACGTACGTACCGTCAACAAAGAAGTAAACTTTTAGTACACTAGTAAACTTTAGTACAATGTTATTTCGTACACTGTTAGCTAATAATGCCACTCAACTGTACTTAGATGTCATTTTATTAACATTTGATATAAGTTATAGCAATACTATTTGTGGCTTGTTTGGTAGTTAAACAGAATAAATATTATTATTAATTATGGTACTATTAACATATTTACTATTAATCCTCATTTATAGATTGAAGGTAATTTTAAAATTAAAAATGTCACTTATCTATAGATCGAAGGTAATTTTAAAATTAAAAATGTTAATCACGTATTTTTTTTTTTTAGCGAGGACACTAATAATACCGCTTTTTTCCTTGATTTTATTAGTGAGAGAATAAGAACTTTATGTGGATATCTTGTGTTATTAGCATCAACCACCTATTGGGTACCAAACATTTGACCATTCAACTTATTAATCCTAACTATTGGACTTATTAATCCTATTGTGACTTTAATCCTGACTACCAAACCAATTTTAAAGGTATTAACAATAATGTCATTCAATTGCTCTTTGTGTATCATGATCGGGCTCCATACCATGGATCACTAGTCCTTTTGGTATGTAACATATAACAGGTGGCTTTCGTTAGATGCTACTCGTAGATTTGGATGGATGTTACATATGCATAGCCACAAATAATAATAATAATAAACAATGGATAATAATATACATAGTAAAAAATTAATCATAAATTTTAAATCTCACACAAGTGACACAAGGAGATCACTCTCTCCTCCCTCTCTCTTTCTCTCTCTAACCAAAACACTTGGATCTCCTTGTGCTACATGTGTGGTCTTTAAAATTCTTAATCAATTTTTCACTATATGTATCATTACCCATAAACAATACATGCCCCGTACTCCTCCGATTATTCTGGCTTCACTTCTGCAATTAAATATTCTTTACCTCTCTACAACACAATAATCCAAGGATTGAACAAGTGACAAAATGTCTGTTGTACAAAACAAGGCAGGCTCCGGATAGATAGAGACCTTGAATACATGTACATATCGCGGCATGTTACATTACCATTTTGACTACGCCAAAAAGATATCAAAATCAACAAGCAGAACTCACTACGATGCCAAAATAGAAATTACTGTTATATACACGATACCCTCTCTCTCCCTATGGAATATTTGTATAGAGCACCAACCAAGTGTGAGCAAACTCATGATGAACAGGAGAGCATGCACACACCTGGACGATAAGCCCAGGCTGGAGGCAAACGGGCATATTTTTCCATTCCAGGTTGCTCATCATAAGGCCGTTCCATCACTTTGAGCAGCCTTCGAACCTCCTCAAAATCACCTTGTTCGGCCGCATCAATCGCACTCTGGCAGAGATAGTTCCTTAGAATATACTTCGGATTCACAGAATCCATGGACGCCTTCCTCTCCTCATCAGAAACATCACTAGCAGATAGCTGCCGGCAATAAAAATAAAATATAAGAAAAAAGATTATAATGACCCCCACACCAAAACGCATCAAGAAAATCCTTCAATAAACTCCACTGAATGATGAATATACACCTCGCTCCCAAACAAAGAGTCACTTAGAGCTTGTTTGGTGTAGCATTTTCAAAAAGCAGCGTTTTGAAAACGCAGATTATTTAAAACGCAATTTTTTTCTTTATAAATGCGTTTAGGATATTATGTCAAAACGCAGCTTTTTATCTCAACTGCGTTTTGGGAAAAAGCTAGAAATTTCAGCGTTTTAAAACGCAGAAAACGCAGCATTTTCTACCGCAGCATTGAAACGCTAAGTTAAGGAATAAGCTGCGTTTTGGCCAAAACGCACGAACAAACGGGCTCTTAATCCATTTTAGCAAGTCCCAAAACACGAGTCCCCTTTCTTTTCAAAAAAGTTCTTTTTAACCAGGGCATTAAAGGAAATGCAATGTGTCATATTGATTTGACACCAGTCGAGGATAACTAAAGGGCATTAAAGGAAGTTCATATCGAGTCAAATATTTTCTAAGAACCTATCTAAAGTCAATAGGGGATGATACCACATTGAACATAGGAGGGTTTGTCTGGACTAGGGTATGACAACATGGGGGTCAATAGGGTTTGGACCAAAAATATGAAGACATTGTTTCAAGCTCCACGTATTTTATGAAAGTTGGAAGGAGCAAATACCTCTTGTATATAAGATTTTACCCAGCTGGTCCACGCCTCTTTCCGCTCTTTGCCCATATCCAACAGAACAGCCTTCAACGGAACCAACAATTCATCTTCTGGGATGCTAGAATCGGCTCTGATGTTGGATAATAATCGAAAGAAATTCGTATAATCAACTTTGTCTACAGCCATATTGTTAAGAAGTTTACTGATCAATTGCTTGTTGTACTTTGGCAGGCCAAGTTTCTTGGTCATTATGGCTTGATACTCATCCATGAACTTGATCCCATACCTACACAGTTAGTCAAAGAAATCAAAAGTCAAAACAATCCGTAACAAGTAACAGTTGTTTTGAAAATCATGGGAAGTTATAATTACCTTTCCATGGCATAATCAGCCTCCTTATCATTTATCAAGCGAGCGGTTGATATAGTTGAGGAAAACTGAGCTATATTCCATAGACCAATGTCAGGCTGATTTGCAAAGCAGTACCTTCTCCCTGGAAGATCAGTGGTATTTGGAGTGTAACTGGGATCAAATGCATCAAGAAAACCGAAAGGGCCATAATCAATAGTGAGCCCCAATACACTCATGTTGTCAGTATTCAACACGCCATGCGTAAAGCCAACACCCTGCCATTTTGCAACCAAGGAAGCAGTACGCTCAGCAACTTCCACAGCCCAAGCTGATACAGTTTACCACAAAAACCCCAAAAGAGAGGGAGAGTTAAATGACAATATAGAGTCAGGTCCAACTATGTAGGAGTGCTAATTAGGAAAATCAAATTAAAAGTTTTATTGCATCAAATTACACATGGCCTTCTTAAAGCTTCAAATCGGACAAACAGAGAAATATACTTGAGGTAAAGAGAAGGCAGTGAAAAATAGCGTATGGCGAGCCAACAGGTCAAGCATGAGCTGATGAAACTATGGCCTGTTTTGAACACATACATATATTAGAGAGATTTTGTTCATAATTGGTCTCAAATCTTACTCGCCTAGAGTTAACCTGAACCAAACTTGGTTGATCAGAGTTGACTCTTCATATGGCATCCACAAGGAGTCAAGGACTCTACTAGGTGTGAAAGGTTGATGGAGGTTTGGGTCGGTTCAATGTAGTCTGCTTTCATGTTTGTACAAAGCGGTTGGGAACCACATATTCGAGCTCTGATAAATGTTTTAGATTTTCTCTATCTTCTTCTGTAGTCATCCATAGTTCAAGAGCATCAAATTTGATCTCTTTCCACACTTCCCAGTCCCACTCAGAAAATAGCTCAGAACTCCATGTGGCAGCCTTACGGATAATCTCATTACCCGCACGAGCGATAATCTCATTACCCGCATGAGCAAGATCACATCCCTGATTGCGGGCTTGTACACAGGCTTCTAGAGCTACTCGATTAGCTATGGTACCGGGTGCATTTCCCCTAAGATCTTGGTCAGAGCAGGCATGCCAAATGTGTCAGACGAAGGATAGCTATACTGATTGGTAGACCCTAAAGACGCCCTCGGTACAATATTGACAATCTCACAAAGATTGAATCCGCCTCTCCCTTAGACGCACTCAAGTGCTCCTCTGGATGTACAGAAATAAAGATTCAAACAAAAACCCTATACCCAAACGGATCTGTATATAAGTTTCAAATGGATCAAAAGTTCAATAATCATTGAGCAAGATATAAATCATCATGAGCCTGAGGAAGGATGAGAGAGAAACACCACCTCGTTTATAGACTGATAAGCTCATATTTTACTATTAATTTCCCCATATTTTATTCCCAATTTCTATGAAGTTTATGAGTGTTTTGTCCAAAGAATCGTGTTTATTGTTTCTTTTGTGACTAGGGCCTCTTGGATGAAATTAGAGCTTTAAAGGATGAATTCGTAGCAATTTTGGAGCCTTCAAACCAATTCATAAAGATTCTGTTACGTTCCGTCAAGCTTCATTAAGGAAAAAGGACAAATTCACAAAAGAAAAGCTAACGGAATGAGCATTAGTGCTTGATGGCTCGAGATTCAAGGGAAATTATTGCAGATCAGAGTGAACCCAAGTCAAGAGAAGTAAAAACAAGCCAACTCCCATGGAAGAAAGTGAAGAAAAAGCTTAGAATGTCAACCTATGAGTGCAAATTCCAAATTGTCAAAAGTTGAAGGGAATTGCAAAAGTACAGGGCTAAATTGTCAAAGGCTGAAAGCCAAGAAAGTGGCAGCAAGTGACGCACGGACAAGGGTGCTTTCCATGCTTAGAATAGGAATTGTAATTTTCCTATTTTTCCCCTTTGCTTGCTCCCTACTTCTTTCCTATCCAATTGGGGATAATTCTATATATTCCCTAAGCCCAATTGGGATACCCGTAGATACTTTTAGGGGTGAATTACGGGTCGGTCCCTTTTTCAACATTTGTAATCGCTCCAGTCCATCATACTTTTTTAAAAACCGAAATAATGCACTTTTGAGACGAAAAGACTACGATACCCTTAATGAAACCAAAACACGCGTGCATCACGCATCTGGTATCGGGATGCAACAATTAGGCATTAAAATGCAACAATTGGGCATCGGGATGCAGTACCACTTTCTCAGATTAATTTGAGAATCGGGATGCAAGAATTGAGCATCAGAATTCAATTTGAGATACAACAATTGGGCATCGGGATGCTATGTCACTTTCTCAGATTAATTTGGGCATCGGAATGCAAGAATTGGGCATCAGGATTCAATTTGGGATGCAACATGTGGGTATCGGGATGCCACTAGTTTAGAGTAAATTGGTAAGGCTTTTGTTTAATTAACAATACAAAGTACAAACCAAAACACACGTGCATGAGGCATCAAGCAGACATCCCGTTTAGAGTTAATTGGTAAGACTTTATTTAGTTGACAATACAAAGTACAAACCAAAACACGCGTGCATCAAGCATCAAGCACACATCAGGATGCAACAATTGGGCATCGGGATGCAGTGACACTTTCTCAGATTAATTTGGGAATCGGGCTGCAAGAATTGAGCATCGGGATTCAATTTGAGATGCAAACAATTGGGCATCGGAATGCAGTGCCACTTTCTCAGATTAATTTGGGCATCGAGATACAAGAATTGAGCATCGGGATTCAATTTGAGATACAACAATTGTTGCATCGGAATGCACAAATCTCTGCATCGCAATTAACAAGTACAAGTTTGGGGGAGATTCTGGAAACCACGAGGATCACATCAATGAGTTAATTAGTAAGATGAATTAAAGTTATAACACATGCTGAAGTCTCCATTAACATCACCATGATTCTTAGATTGTTATTTACCAATAGCTTTATTACCATTAAAGATTGACTTTCATAATTTCGGGAGTATTGTGACAACGAGCTGCATCTGTCGTTATAAAGTTGTTATCCGATTAAGATGCATGGTTTAGCAAACTGCTCGAGCCACTTTGCCGAGTACAATTCAATATCATTACAGAGACGAAGTGTTTTAGATCAAGTTTTCAACGAATGTCATAGAATTTACAGGAAAACCATTGTTGTTTTGGTTTGAATGAAAGAGACGAGGGCATTTTAGAAAGAAAATTATCAAAGTGCCTTTTAGCAGTTAAAAAAAAAAAGGGCGGACCGGAGAGAATAAAAACTTTCCAAAGTGGACCCCCAGCAATTTTCCGTACTTTTAGCTATAAATAGCCACTCTCTTAGGTTATTTGAGATAACTTTTCACACTTTCTCCTACACAAAAATTCCCTCTCTCACCCAAAATTGAGGGGGGCCACTGCCACCCAAAAATTTAATTTCAAGCAAGGTCAGTAACGATTTCAAGGGGGAGGCGCTACACTCGAATGGTCATCTCAATTCCCAACTGTAACGTATTTATTTTATTTTTTGTCTATGAAATCTATGAATATATGTTCATTTGGTATGTTGTGATTATTCTTTTCTAGTTATGAACTAAGCACTCAGTCAAGGATTTTGATGGATCTTATATTTGAAGCATAATTTAATTATTTATTTTTCTTAGTTATTTATTGCTTATTTGTTGATTACTCCCTCCATTCTTAAATAATTGTCTTTCTTTCCTTTTTTGTCCATTCCAAAATAATTATTTTGTTTCTAAACCTTCCTTTTTAAGAAAACACTTTTACCACTTTACCTTCATTTTTCCTCCTACTTTAATTATAACCACATGCACAAGGGCTTTATAGGAAAGTAGATATTATACCAATATTTATAATAGTCAATTAATTTTTCTTAATCCGTGTGCCCGGAAGATTATTTAGAAACGGAGGGAGTATTATTTTAGTGTTCTTAATGCTTTCAATTGCTTGATCACGGATTAAATGGTTTAGAATTATTATGAGTGAGCAAGAGCTACCTTAATAATTTGGAACACGCCAAATAATTGTTTATGTATTGTAGCATAAAGATATAGTGCAATCATAGATAGCCATTTTAATGACTTGATTTTAATGCAATTTACTTGATTTGTCTACGTTGCGAGAGCTCATAGGTAGTCAAGTAGATTAGGCTTGCTATACGTTGCGAGAGCCCAAGGTGAATAATTTTGTGTCTTCGGCTCCAAGCATGAGTAATATTTAATTAAGAGATGTCGAGAATTTAAGCTAAATCATTATCCTAGCTTTCTATCCCTTGATTCCTAATCCTTGTCCCGCTTGGTTGTTTTAATTAGTTGCTTAATTTAGTTTCATCAGTTTAAATGTTTTAGTTTTATTATTTATTCAAAATTATCGTTCACTTAAATGAAACTAAGAGTGACCCAATTTTAATACTTGGAAATTGAAACCATACACTATCCCCCTGTGGGAGACGATATCAGTTTATCACTTTATTACTTGATGAACAAGTACGCTTGCTCGTAGTGTGCACTTTTGCACCCCATCATAGACCAGAAGTCCATTTTTTTAATAGAAAGCATACAACTCGAGGCAAAGAGAACACACTAGCAATCAAAGAGTAGATGTGCCTTAGCTAGTCCTTTTCATTAAAAAACTCACCTGCATATTTGTTTGAAGTCAGGTCCACAACAGAATCATTTTCTTCGCCAGTGCTGAAAGATAGACTATCGCTTTTGCTCATATTCTCTATATGAGGATAGTGATGTCTAATGGTGTAGTCAGCCAAAGTGCGAACAATGTCAAGATCGTCTTTTCCTCTAGAAGCATGTATTTGATATGAACCAAAACGCAAAAAGGATGGGGCAACTCTGCAGACAATTGCACCAGGTTCTTCCTTTGGATTGCCACTGCAACGCGATTCCAAACAAAAAAATCATGAATTGATGATAAAGCAGAATCTGTCATTTATCAGCTGTTTCGTTTGTAACTTGTTCTAGCCAACACATATCACTCAAAGATATCAGAGAAGGAGGATAAACAGCTCTGTAATCTAGATCTTCCAGATTGCACCAACTGAAATTTGGTAGCCCCAAAACTCAAGATTGACCTTACATCTTTTTCTCAAAAAATCCTTCCTTCACAAGATCAACTAATCTAAATATAATAGTGATAGATGAAGATAAAGAAAGTACCAGAAAATAAGTGTTGAATATACAGTCTAGACCTATATCAGCAAAAAACCAATATAGGAGCAAAACAAAGTAGAGAACAGCAAGGGGTGTACCAAGTAAAAATTTAAGCAGACACGATAATCTTTGTTATACATACTCGGTAAGCATAGTCAATAGACATGGAAATCAAAATTTGTTATACGTACTCATAGAACATGTCACGGCTGACGAATTTTCCTGTAGTGACAAGACAAAGTGCACGCGTAGTAGGGATTCCTAGACTGTGTATCGCTTCACTGCAGAGAAATTCACGGATACTACTTCGTAGTACTGCTAGACCATCAGCGAACCGGCTGTATGGAGTCTTGCCAGCACCCTTGAGCTGCAGTTCCCACCTCTGAGACTTTGAATTCAGAATCTCTCCAAGAGTTATTGCCCGACCGTCACCCAATTGACCCGCCCACATTCCAAACTGATGCCCTCCATAGCACTGAGCGTAAGGCATACTGTAAAAGTAAACAAAATTGTGATGATTGCAGGACGAAATTTTGCCAATAAGTTCTGCAATCGACGTAAACCCAGAGGAATGGTACATACCTTCCTACTAAAGGAGATGCCCCAGAGAATAGAAAGGGAAAATCAGGTCTTTTGAATCTGCAACATCAAAACAGTTTAGTCTTGGTCGTGACAAGATTCTTAAATGTAAAGAACAACATAAACCAGAAATTGACTCAACTATTGACATCAATTGTTCAAGGTAATAGACCAAATAATGATGTAACATTGTTCTAACATCATTTGCTTCATTTGTGTTGAGGTTCGTTTACCTCTTTTTATCTTACCCGCTTCGGTCATCTGGAGTTGTTCTTAGATCCCAGGAGGTGATCGAAGTTATTATGCTTGTCTTTGACTCACACAACTTCATTTTTAGTTTAAAGTTTTAACTTGACCAAAGAAAAATAGCATATTTATCAAGATGCAGCTTACTGTTAACAATCATCCTCCTGAACTGTTGCCAACAGTTTGACTATCTGACTATGAAAAAGGATCAGCGTCGGCCACATACGGCTGTCTTGTAAGTCTCAAACTCACGCAGTGGTAGCCCAAAATATACAAAGGGTCTAAACGAGGAGAGAGTGTTAATCTCGTTCTATGACAAGCATCATCAATCTCCCAGGTATTTGGACAACTAAGACACATGGTGACTTTAGATGTTGAAGAAAACAAACACCGGAACTCATCCTCTCTCCAGTTGACACCAGAATATCCTTGATGAGAATGTTTCACCTTTGTAACCAGAATAAGATAAATTCGGTGGTTATCCACAAACTTAGCTCAACTACCTACTTATGGTGGGATGCATCATTTAAAATGACTTGAAAATCTCAGTCTGAAAGAGAGAGGAGAGGAAGGGGGAAGGACTCTTTTAAAAGTTCAATAAAGAGGCAGTACTCACTCATTAGGATCTAAATCAAGTAACTCTCCAACAGACTCTGACCAAGCAACTAGCTGAGGGTTCTCCACCTCGACAGATGGGGAAACTTTTGTATAACAAGCATGAAGTACCTACAAAAGATGTACAAAGATGTGCCCAATGGTTGGGCTAAGTTGGTTAGCAGAGAGAAAGCTTGTTATGAAGGGACAATAGAAAAATCAAGATGAAAACAATACATATGTTTAAATTGACTAGATATGTACAATTTGAGGTTAAACAAACACCAGGGATTTTACAGTACCCAAAAGCAAAGTGACACAACCTTTGGTAAAATGCAAGTGCGACTTGGTAAGTATTTACGAAAGTAGTCTTAACACCAGAAATTCATCAGCCTTGTACATGAAGTGGTGGTAACATCTAGGAAGCCAAGGTATTATGTATTGCAATATATTGTGATACATCCCGTGATATTTCAGCCTTTGTACCCGAAATAATATGCATATTGCTTGTTCTGAAAATAGAGAATTTAGCTTAATAATCTGAGATATAATGCAAGCGCCACGCCACCCAATATCAGACAGAATGTCGGCACACAACATCAAAACGTAAAAATAACTTAAACTGGAATCTTGAGAAATTGGCAAAATGAACAATACCCAACGAGAAGATCATTTTAATATGGAATATTAAAGCAAAGATTCCAGAAACATGTTAAACCCAATATTTCCTTCATATAAAAGAACAATAATATCAATTATAAACATCTAATTTTCCAACATAGGCAACATAAAGATTCAGTCTCCATCAAGTATTCACTAAAACCGACTAGCGTAAATAACTTGAAACTTATAAAACAATAGCAAAAAAGATACACAAGCACACACACAAATTATGAAACAAGCAAAGTAACAATAAACCCATCAATAAAATCATTCTAAAATGAAAAAATTAAAGCACAATTCCAATTACATGTTAAACCCACCCACCTCACGAGGTATAACATCGGTTCTCGGATCGCCGGGCAGCTCACGAATAAAAGAATGGTCCCAATTGAGATCTTGAAGCCTCAACTTAACAGATTTATCCTCACCCAAGCTCTGTTTCTTCAACCCATCGGCGACCGCATCGACCGAAGAATCAGGATTAGTCACCGGCGTGTCCATGGAAACGTTAGGTGGTGGGGGGCGTAAATTTAGTAGCTTGGAAGGGTAAAAATGGAAATTTCTACGGAGGGAGGTGGAGGAGGAAAGAGGGCGGAGGAGGTATGAAGAAACGGTGGTGGTTTTGTGAGAGATTAGTGAGGCTGACAAGTGGGAAAGCATTGTAGTAGAGACACAGCAACCGCCTCTACTTGTACTGTACATTTTGTTTGTTGGACTTCTCTACTTCAATGTCCATTGTTTTTTATTTTTTCTTTTTTCTTTTTTCTTTTTTCTTTTTTCTTTTTTCTTTCTTCAAGGACGGTTGGTTGTGACTGTAAGCATTTTTGAAACGTGTTAAAAGTTGGATGTCTTAGGCATTGCCACGACTAGCAAAGGATAATATGTGAACAAAATTGATCTTCATGGTCTAAGAATTTTACGTGACTTTCTCCTCTTAAATTCGAATCGAACTTTTTGATGCTACACGGAATAATGTGGGTTGTACCACTATGAAATATGTGGATATTTAGACTTTGGTAACCAACTGCCAAAACAATAAAAAACACTAGGGTGAATGCAGGGGTCTACCATGCGAACACTCTGGTATGAGAGTAAGTGCATTTATCTCAACTCAATCTAGCAGGGTGTATTTGCAATATGAACTATGCTTTGGCTTGGGTTACCCCAAGGTTTATATAGTGTCTGCGTTAACTACCAATCATAATGGGATTAATGGTGGGCATAACTGCCGCGTAGCATGCGTAACTACAGGACACGTCTAACCAATTAGGTCTAGCCACATTGCCACATCTCCTGGACTTGTGCGGAGTGGGCGGTACCAGCGAGTCATGCTCGCCGTGCCTTGGTCTTGCCCGCTACTCGGAGAGAGTTGTTGATTGATGAATTACTCCTTTTAATTACTTGCTATTTTTTCTAGTTGATTTCGGTATTTCCTGACCAAATCTAATTTTTCATTTACTTTAAGTTGTAGTATTAGCTTGATCGATTACAGTGGTAAGCAGTCCATTCTTGGACAAACATGGCGGAAGGAACTCGATTCCAGGCAATCGAAAGGAGATGCTCATGACCAACGAATGAATGAACTTAGTGAGTCCCAAAGTGATGGATTCAAGGAATAGGGCCAAAAAGGGAAGCATCCAGTAAGGTTGGGGGAGGTAAGGACAAACAAACTATTGAATCATCACCATAGGGTGGATCCAACTCCGTTAGAAGAAATGGAGGAGATGAATCACCCGGTGATTATTAACCAAGGCACCCCAACAATCAAAATCCCCCTTGTGAACTATCATTAGTACACAAAACCAAGCACGCTACCACCCATTTTTAACAATACATGAATTTTTCTTGCTCACTACAACTAACCAAAATCCTTGTATGTTACCACCTTACTAAGCACCAACATAATGGCAAGGCCGTTGGCACCCAAAGCCGCCTTAGATGGACTTTCCTATGTTCGATGGTTTAGATCTGACTATTAGGTGTGACTAGTTATTTGAATTTAATCGCATAGATGACCCGAGGAAGGCTAAATATGCCTCCATTGACTTTGTAGGTAGGGCCATCTATTGGTACCAATTTTGCCATGTTGGTTTAGTTTCATGGAAGGTGTTCATTAATGATGTTATGGCTAAATTTTATATAAGGGGTTTGATTCCATATATGGTGTTCATTAATGATGTTATGGCTAAGTTTTCTACCGGAGAACACAGAGACCCAAAGATGGGTTTAACAAATCGGTAAAATTGACTAATGTGGAGGCCTATGTTGATGAATTTGAAGAACTCAGGGCATTGGTGGTAGTCAAGCAAAGAGGCCTCACAAAATGAATACTTCCAATTCAATTTATTGAGTGGGTTGAAAAAAGAGATTAGGGGGCAGTCATTATGTCTAAACTATTGACTTCGGGGGAGGCAATGGACTTAGTAAGACAAACATAGCACAACCAGAACCAAACCAAACTAAACTAAAAAAAATTACTCTAAACCAGACAAAACACCCACACCAAGCCATCTTCCCACTCCCATTCCTCAGTTAACTCCTACTCACCACACTCCACAACAATCAACATCTTTACCAAACCTACTAAGACTGCCCTAAACTCCATCAACCAAAACAAAGTGCTCATTAGCTATGAAATCAATGATAAGGAAATGAAGGGCCTTTGTTTCCATTGTGATTATTAATTCACTAAGGGGCATGCCTATAAGACCAAACCATATATGTTGTATGATGAAGAACAAGAAGAAATAACAAAGGAGGGAGAGGAACAAGAAGAAGAGGTATAAGCATTAGAAAAAGATGGCCAAATCTCTGTCATGGCTCTGAGTGTCATATAAACTCACAACACCATCAAAATCAAAGTGGTGGTGAAATGGAAAGACATTATAATTCTCATTGAAAATGGTGTTACAACTTTATTGGTCCCAATATATCAAAACAATTAGTAAGCTTGGTCATACATACCCTGCCCTTGAATGTCACAGTGGTCGATGGAAATAGGCTAGCAAGTGATGCTCTTTGCATTGGATCTGATTGGGAAATGCAGGGACACAAGTTCAAGGTTGACCTAAAGGTGTTACCCCCGGGAGGATGTGATGTAATCTTAGGGGTTGAATGGTTGAAATCTCATAACCCCACCACACTTATTACAAAATAAGCCTTATGAATCAATGGGTTTGACAAAATGATGATGGGTTTTTTAGTTTGAGTTTAGATAGTAATTGTTTTGTTCTCATACTAACTTTATTTGGTTTGGTCGGTAATTGGTTTGTTTAGGTTAATTTAATTGCACCTCAGCTTAATGTACTTCTTAAAGAGTTCAATGATGCACTCACATGCCTATGCATTTGGGAATCACCTTCTAACTTCACCACAAGATTTGAACCCGTACGAATACATAGTGAAAGTGCCTCGCACAATCAAACTAATGTCCACATTAAGCAAAATGCTACAGCTTGGGGGTAAGGCATTGACATGAATCCAACCCATAAGGAATCCGATGTGTTAATTTTCCTTATATGAATTTCACATACACAATAAATACTTTAATGAAATTCATAATAAATTCTTTTATGCCCAGAACTTTGGACGCATAATATTTCACAGTTACAATTGAAATTAAATGACATGAACTAAATACTTACCTTGGTCCATGTCTAAACTTTATGTAAGAGATAGGATTTTCTTTCTCTTGCCTTTCCTTAATTTCCCCTTGATGGTAAAAAGAATTCTGTACCTTTAATTTCCACCTCTATTTTCTTTTCTCCTTTTTCCGCCACTCTCTCTTTTCTTTTCCTTTTCTTTTCTTTTTGGTGTTCACTATATTGGATGATTCATTCACTGAAGGAAAGAGAGTCATCTCCTTTTATACTCTCTTTCACCGCCTCAACCAACAAATGAGGAGAAGAGAGAGAGTTGACCAACTTAGTAAACTTGGAGAGAAAGAAAAGTAACCTTCCCTGATTTGTTTCTTGCTCACCACCTAGGATGAACAAATTATGAGAAGCCTTCCTTTGACTTTTCTTCTTTTATTAAAAGTGG
Organism: Platycodon grandiflorus; assembly: GCA_016624345.1. Lineage (NCBI taxonomy): Eukaryota > Viridiplantae > Streptophyta > Magnoliopsida > Asterales > Campanulaceae > Platycodon > Platycodon grandiflorus. The sequence goes on along the minus strand of CM028366.1, from coordinate 46,472,224 downwards.
ATAATATCCATACACATATATATTTCATATATGTACAATTATTTTATTTAGGCAGAGAAAGAGGGAGTTCTTTTCAACACTCCGAAGTTTTAACACTATTTTATTTCCACTTAACCATCAAAGTGGAACCCTTCATGTCAAAACTTATTTAATCAATAAGTCATGTGGGATATTATTTATAGAATATTATAAAATATTCTTACATTTCTCCCACTTGACCCATATGACGACTTAAGAATTTAACGATAACTTTAAGTGCACATATATTATTAAATCCTTCATAATGTCAATTAATTTGGCATATCTTTAATTAAGCAAAACTGATTGGATCATGGCGGTCACACATCATTTAATTCGACGTGATCCCTTCCATGTATCACAAATCAATTCAACTTAATATATATTAACTGTAATGAGGTGAACCATAAGCCTCATCTGTACAGTCTTCCAAGAAGACTAACCATACTAGTACATTAAAACCTTACAATGTACATAAGCAGAAACACATCTATAAATGAGCTCAGTATCATAACATAATGAGCAAAATAACTGTTATATATACATGTATATATATATATATATATATATATATATATATATATACCCATTAAGTTAACAAGGACTTATCTATAATACCCATCCTTTCGACATGATTATGAAATATCTTAGGTGGTAATCCCTTGCTACCATTAGTTCGGTGTTAATATGCTCAATAGACACTCTTTATTTCTGCACTTCTTCTTTTACTGACAAGTACTTCAATTCCATATGCTTAGCACCTTTAGAGTACTTGTCATTTTTCGAGAAGAAAACAGCTGCGGTATTATCACAATAAATTCTCAGTGGCCTAGCTATACTGTCAACAATCACAAGCCCTGAGATAAAGTTCCGCAACCACAATCCTTGAACAGTGGCCTCAAAGCATGCGACAAATTCAGTTTCCATTGTGGAAGTAACAATGACAAACTGCTTTCCACTTTTCCATGATATTGCCCCTCCAGCTAATAGGAACAAATAACCGAATGTAGATTTTCTTGTGTCAACACATCCGGCATAATTTGAATCTGAATATCCAATTACTTCGAGGTAATCAGACCTTCTATACATGAGCATGTTTTCCTTGTTGCCTTGTAAGTATCGAAGGACTTTCTGCAGCCTTCCAATGGTCCATACCGGGATTACTTTGATATCGGCCTAGCATACTAACAACAAAGCTGATATCTGGCCGAGTACAAGTCTGTGCATACATTAAGCTCCCAACCACCGATGCATAAGGAATAGAGTCCATTTCTTTTCATTCCAAATCATTCTTGGGACATTACATTTGACTAAATTTGTCCCTTTCGTATTGGAACTATCCCGGTCGAACAATTTGCCTTTCTAAATTTCTCTAAAACTTTATTAATATAGGCTTTTTGAGACAACCCTAACAATCTATTTGACCTATTACGAAAATTTTCTATTCCTATCACACAGGATGCCTCGCCTAAATCTTTCATTTCAAAGCTCTTAAAGAGAAATTTTTTTACATTACGTAACAGTCCAACATCATTCGCAGCAAGTAATATGTCATCAACATATAAGACTAATATTATAAACTATCTCCCACTGACCTTCATATAAATACACCAATCAACGGTGTTCTCTATAAAATCATAAGATGTAATGGTATTATTGAATTTAAAATACCATTGTCGAGAAGCTTGTTTTAATCCATATATTGACTTCTTTAATTTTCACACTAGATTTTCTTTACCTGTGATCACAAAACCTTCAGGTTGGTCCATGTAAACTTCCTCTTCCAATTCATCATTCAGAAAAGTAGTTTTGACATCCATTTGGTGAAGCTCTAAGTCATAATGAGCCACCAAAGCCATAACAATTCTTAAAGAGTCCTTCTTAGACACTGGAGAAAAGGTCTTTTTATAGTCAATGCCATCTTTTTGTGTATAACCTTTAGCAATGAGTTTGGCCTTATACCTTTCGATGTTGCCTTTCGAGTCATGTTTGGTCTTAAAGACCCATTTACAACCTACTCTTTTGGAATCTTTTGGCAACTCTACTAAGTCCCAAACTTCATTGTCATACATCGATTTAATCTCTTCTTTCATTGCATCAAACCACTTTTTTGAGTTGTTATCATTCATCGCTTGACTGAATGAGACTGGATCCTTATCAATGTTCAAGTCACATTCATGCTCAAGATTATACACCACATAGTCATCAAGAATAGCAGATCTTTTCTGTCTTACAGACCGCCTTAAGGCTACTTCCTGTTGTGGTTTATTAATCTCTTACTCAGCTGCAACTAGTTCATCTATACTATTTTTATTCAGTGGGTTTTGGACATTGACATGTTGTTCCGGTATGTTGTTTGATTGTGATACAACAATAGGAACAACCACTTCATTAGGAATATCAGGTATAGGCATTTCAACCAGGATTTCCTGAATGTCTATTTTTCGTGGTTCCCCACTCCCACTGATTAAGCCATTTTCAATGAACCGAGCATTTCTAGGCTCAACGATTCTCGTACTATGGTTTGGACAGTAAAACCTGTACCCCTTAGATTTTTCAGGATAACCAATGAAATAACAGTGACTGTCCTAGCATCAAGCTTCTTTCATGTGGATTATATACTCTTACTTCCGCTGGACAACCCCAAACATGAAGGTGTCTCAAACTGGGTTTCCTACCTGTCCACAATTCGTAAGGATTTTTAGGAACAACTTTACTAGGAACCCGATCGAGAAGATACACAGCGGTCTTTAACGCATGCATCCACAAAGATAGGGGTAAGGTGCAATTACTTAACATACTCCTAACCATATCCATTAAGGTACAATTTCGTCTCTTAGCTACACCATTCTGCTAAGGTGTACCGGGCATTGTATACTATGCACAGATACCACGACTTTCGAGGAACTTTGCAAATAGACTAAGACATTGTCTATTTTCTGTAAACTTTTGATAATATTCACCACCTCTATCTGACCTCACTATCTTTATTTTCTTATCTAACTGCCTTTCTACCTCATTGATGAACACCTCAAGGATGTTCACGGAATGAGACTTTTCATGCAGTAGATAAACGTAGCCATAACGTGAGTGATCATCGATAAAGGTAATGAAATACTGTTCACCGCTCCAACTAGGAACGTCAAATGGACCACAAATATCTGTGTATATCAACTCAAGAAGCTAAGTGCTTCTTGTGGCAGATTTCTTTGATATGTATTTGGTCTACTTTTCTTTACTACAGTCCACACATACTTTCCAGTCACTAAAATCCAATTGAGGAAGAATTTCACTTTTCATCGACCTCAACAACCTTTCTTTGGAAATGTGACCTAATCTTTGATGCCATAAGAAGGATGAACTTTCATCTGATGTACTACGTTTAGTGCCAGCATTATTGTTAACATGAAACAGAGATTCAACAAATTCGTTATTGAGATTTACTATATAAAGTGAATCACACAACTTTCCTGATCCACAAAAGTTGTTGTCTTTATACAACAAAAACATACCCTTTCGAATCTCAAAACGAAAACCTATTACATCCAGCTTTCCTACAGAAACAAGATTTCTGGCACAATCAGGAACATAGAGACATCTTTCCAGGTCTAGATGACACCCAGTGTCCAAAATTAACCTATAAGTCCCGATTCATTCTATTCGTGCCTTCATTCTGTTTCCCATAAACAAATATTGTTCATTTTCGCTTATGGGCTAGATCATACTGAATCCCTGTATAACTTTAGACACATGAGTAGTAGCACTAGAGTCTAGCCACCAGGTATTACTAGGTACTTCTATAAGGTTTGATTCAAAGCATACAAAAACATAGTGCATACCTTTTTTCTCAAACCATTCCTTTCGTTTAGGACAACCGTTCTTGAAATGTCCTTCCTTGTTACAGAAGTAATACTTAACTTTCTTCTTTTTGTGGATTTGACCTTCATTCAACCTGGTTTAAACTTGCTGCTGCCAACACCATCATAAGACACGAGATGGATGGAGTGTTCCTTTATCTTCTTTAATCTCCCTTCCTCCTGTACTAACATGGCCTTAAGCTCTTTAAAGTTCCATTTTTCTTTAATAGTGTTATAATTCACCTGGAACTGGCCAAATTCAGTAGGAAGGGAATTCATTATAAACTGTACAAGGAATGAGTCACTCACATCCATTCCCAAAGTCTTAAGCTTTGCTGCTAAGTTAGACATTTCTGTTACGTGATCATGAATTTACTTAGACCAATCGAATTTCTTTGCAGTTAGCTCACCTATAAGGCTACCTACAGTGGATTTATCGGCTAAGTCTGACTGGAAATATTCTTTAACTTTTAGTAGGAACTCCTTAGCATCATCTGTATTCAGCATGGAAGGCTTAATATTTTCTGCCATGGTCATCCTCATAAGGTGCAAACTCAGCCTATTAGACTGCTCCCAAGTCTCATATAGAGACTTGTCATCTTCCAAGCTAGTCTTAGTAATGGCTGTGGGCTTTTCATTCATTATGGCTAGGTCCAACTTCATAACACCCATAGTAAATAGGATTTGCTCAGACCAATCAGCATAATTTAGCCCATTGAACTTGACGACCGAGTTTACTGATGCGAAGACATGCATAGCGGCTGCAATCATTCATACACGCTCATCTTTTAGTGTTTTGAGTTAACTTTAATAGATTCAGAATTTTTTGACACAAAACTTTAAATATGTATTCAAGTTCACATTTGGGTAATCTTTAAAACACATAACCAATATAATTGATGTCATATAGAAAACCTTAACAGATAATCATAGCACACATAGCTAAATAAGTTTTCTATCTTTGGATATATATACCCTACTAACTAAGGTACTATGATTAATCCCTTTAACGTTATAGATTATGTCCAACGGTCCATCTTTGGACGACCTTCTAGCAAATAATCTATAATTTCAATTGTTCAATCTACTTTTCTTGTCATTCTTTAAGGCGTCTCTTTACTCATAGATAATTGTAATATTATTAATTTAATGTTGAGATATTTCATTTAGCCAGGCCACTTTGGTGACTAACAAGCTATTAATATCTCTACTTTCCATACTACTATCACATTCCAAGCTATGAATAGAACAAATAAATATTATTTAGAAATTAAATATACTATCCAATTAATTTGTTCTATAGCTTGAAAAAAAAAACAATTAATAACTTTAATTGAGAAATTATGAGTTCCAAAACCTTTAGCTCTGATACCACATGTTAATTTTCCTTACATGAATTTCACATACACACTTAATGAAATTCATAATAAATTCTTTTACGCCCAGAACTTTGGACGCATAATATTTCACAATTGCAAGTAGGGGTGAGCAGAATTTTCCAAAAACCGGACCGGACCGAACCAAAAAAAGTGGACCGAACCAATATTTTTGGTTTGGTTCTGGTTCTGATTTTTAGTAGAACTGTTTATTTGGTTCGGTCCCGATTTTGAAAATTTTAAATTGGTTCTGAATCGGACCGGACCAATGTATATTACAATATATATATATATATATATAAATTAATGTTTAAAAAAATTTAATTTCTATTTCTAGTTTTGTGTAAAATTTCTTATTGGGTATATAAATTCAATGGACAATGGAAGTATGACAATATGACTGAGAAGCACTTAACATTATTGTGTGTGTATTATACATTTGCAAACATTTTTCTTCCCCTATTCTCTATTAGCAAAGTTGGTAATTTGTTGATTGCAATATCATAACATTTTTAATTGTTGAATGGTCGATGTACTATCATTCTTTTTTCTTTTGTGAGCTTGTTTGTATTTTTAATATTTTATCATTATTGTATACTTTTTAATTGTTGTATGAAATATTAAATTTTATTATTTGTTTGTCACCTCCAAAAATTAAAAGAGTTTATTCCATTAGAACCGAAAAATGTGCAGGACCGAACCAATTAGAACCGGACCGAAGTATTGGTTCTCATAAATCTTGGTTTGGTTCTGGTTCTAAATTTTTTAAGAACCGGAGTAATGGTTCGGTTCCGGTTCTCTATTTTTTTTAATGAAAAATGGACCAAACCGGACAGTGATCACCCCTAATTGCAAGTGAAATTAAATGACATGAACTAAATACTTACCTTGGTCCATATCTAAACTTTATGTAAGAGATATAATTTTCTTTCTCTTGCCTTTCCTTAATTTTCCCTTGATGGTGAGAAGAATTTTGTACCTTTAATTTCCACCTCAATTTTCTTTTCTCCTTTTTCCGCCACTCTCTCTCTTCTTTTCCTTTTCCTTTCTTTTTAGTGTTCACTATATTGGATGGTTCATTCACTCAAGGAGAGAGAGCCATCTCCTTTTATACTCACTTTCACCGCCTCAACCAACAAATGAGAAGAGAGAGAGAGTTGACCAACTTAGTAAACTTGGAGAGAAAGAAAAGTAACCTTCCCTGATTTGTTTCTTGCTCACCGACTAGGATGAACAAATCATGAGAAGCCTTCGTTTGGCTTTTCTTCTTTTATTAGAAGTGGATAATATCCATACACATATATATTTCACATATGTACAATTATTTTATTTAGGCAGAGAAAGAGTCTTTTCAACACTTTCAAGTTTTAACACTATTTCATTTTTACTTAACCATCAAAGTGGAACCCTTCATGTCAAAACTTATTTAATCAATAAGTCACGTGGAAGATTATTTATAGAATATTATAAAATATTCTTACACGATGAACTTGGCCAAATTACTAGGGTAAGTGTTTGTTTGTTGCAGCTTCAAAAACGATGGTTTATGGTTTTGGCTTAAATTAAGCCATTTTTGGAGTGGTTTTTTTTACTTATAGATCACAAGCCAATAAATAGGGTCCAAGTACTTTATTGCATAGAGAAGTTGAGGCCAAAAAGGCTCAAATTTGAAGCTCTTTTTTTTGGCTGAGATTTGCTATTCACACCCCCTCAAATTACTAAGTACACTTATTTTCTAAATACACCCCACACCTAAATTGTAAACCCTCTAAATATTAAGTACATCCCCTCAATTTCTCATTTTACTCCTTCCCTCTTCTCCCCTCTCCTCACACACACACACACACACACACACACACACACACACACACACACACACCCTTCCCGCCCCCACCCCTCCCTTCACGCCTCCTTCCCCCACCCCTTCCTCCTCCCTCTTCTCCCCTCTCACACACACACACACACACACACACACACACACACACACTCCTTCCTAGCCCCACCCTTCCTCCCCGCCTCCTTCCCCCCCCCCTCTTCTCCCCCTCTCCCGTAACCCCCTCAATTTCACACGACACACGCCCCTCTCCCGCAACCCCTAATTTCACACACACACACACACACAAGCTTCATAAACTTCATTTTCTCCCCCCAAAAAAAATTGCAAAATCTCCGTCCAACAAAATCCTCTTTACAAATACTCAAAAATCTACTGCATGAGTGCATTAACAACAAATCAAAACCCACAAAGTTACACCCCAAAAAATTCTATTTTGATTTCAACCTTCATTAAATTCGATTTTAATGGTGTTCGGTAATCGCTGATCAAACACCTTTAGGGGTGTTCGGTACCTATCGAACAACTTTAAATTTGTTCGGTGAGTACTGAACACTCCTAAAGATTTTTGGTCTGATTAAATATTTTAATAATAATTTAATAAAGGGCAAATATGTCAAGTTTTATAATACAGTAACATTTTTTAAATAATGGAGAGGGGGTGTAATTAGTAATTGGGGTTCTGAACAGCTATTCTCTTTTTGGCTTCTTCAAAACACGCCAATTACTGTTCATTAATGAACAAATCAATGACTAAGGTATTTTCATTTCTCACGTATCAGTAGAAAGGGGAGAGAAGGGAACGGAGGCGGCGACAGCGGCCCGATCTTGGCGCAAGCGAGTGAGATAGAGACGGCAGCAGCGAGGACGGCATTAGCGATGTCAACAACTGGTTCGTTCTCTCTCTCTCTCTCTCTCTCTATAGCTCTTACAGCCGTCTCTCTCTCTCTCTCTCTCTCTAATTTAGACTGTGTTAGTTTTCTTTGATTTCATTATTCTTCAAGTTTGGTTGAAAATTTGGGAAAACCCAACTGATTTTTGTTTGGTTCAGCTTGTTGGTTTGTCTGCTTAATCATTTAATCTGAGTTCATATATGCAATTAGTTATCACTTATCATAAAACCCAACCCCATTTTTGTTGGTAAAGGCCAGGCCTTTATGGACTGATAGTTGAACAAACACAAACCAATTTTGGGTTTGTAGAAATTGAATTAAAGCTGTAGTGGCTTCTTGAGTTATGATTATTTTTATGTAAATGGTTTTGTTGAATGACCTTTATTGGCTTTGGGCAGTGTCGCACATTGAGATTTTGCATATCATATATTTGTCCATGGGGTCGACTTCCAAAGCCTTAAGAGCTGCAAAGGTGTACCATGACCTTGTCAAAGCCTTCAAGAATCACATTGGAAAGGAAGAGAACAAGACCCATTTCATAGACTTCATAAAGTCAAGAGTTTAGGAAAACTACTGGTGATAATAAGTCAAACATTCCATTGAAAAAACAAGAAGTTATTGGGGAAAATTTGTATTTGATTCAAATATTCAGGCAACTATTGGATTTCTTGCATTTATAAGATTCATATTATATATTCATGGAATGAATAACTGATATTATATGTTCTTGGAGTGAATAACTGATTAGATGGTAGGAGGAATTGACTAGAAGCCAAACTTGTAAGCCAAATATTCAGCAAATATAATTTTATATTTTTCGCAGCGGAATATTACGTAGTCGATGCCGGATATCACTATTTCATTCGAAGAAGAAATCTTGTTGATGATGACTTCCAACCGTTATGACAACGAGCCTAATTTCATACCAAGAAATGAGCGTGACGAATCTAATGTAGCCAATCACCAACCTAGTGGCCCTATTCTAGATACTGAAGATCCAGAGATGAATGTTGTGAGAAATAACATGTGTTATCAAATATATAATAGCGGTCAATGAATATACTACTTGTTAACTGATATTATGAGACAATTTATATTAATATTTTTTATTTCTATATATTTTGTATTAATAATTCTCACTTTAATTCAAGAAAAAGCCAAATAATATTTTTACAGTTAATTAAGACATATATTTCATTTTATAAACATTATGAAATAAAATGTGATTAAAGTTATATAGATTTATGTTAGCTGAACATGCATGCAAGTTAACTTAAACATTAAGGGTATTTTGGTCATTTTAATTTGGATCAGTCATTTTCAGCTTATTTAACAAATAGTCACTATTAGCGTATGACAGCTCATAAGTTGCTTCTAAACAGCCAAAACAAACAGTACACAAAGAATCAACCATAAGCCAATCTGCCACCAACCATAAGCCTTCGGCCATCAGCCGCGACAAACGAGCCGAATACTCCTGGTTTTGGCATAGATTGAGTAGATCCATGTATTCAAAATTACAATTGGGGATTTCCCTGAACCCAGCTCGTAAATTGTACGTCTGGTGGGTTTAATTAAAGAAAGGGATGGCGACGGAACCGAAAGAGAAGGATTATCGATGCGTACAATGTGGATTTCATATCAAAATTCTCTACATTCAATACTCCCCTGGCAATATCCGTCTCATGAAATGTGTAAGTTTTCATTTCCCTTTCCTTTTTCTTTAAATGTTGTTCTTTTGCCATTTCCTGATTACATTTTCAAGAAGATATTTGTTGGTATTGGCAGCAAAATTGCAAAGCTGTTGCAGACGAGTATATTGAATGTGAATTCATGGTAAAAAATAGTTTTCAGCTGATTTCAGTCAATTTGAAACTTACATTCTGCTGTTCATATCTAATTTCTTTTTTTAATTGTAGATTCTCTTAATTGATTTGATTCTACACAAACCAAAGGCATACCGACATTTGTTCTACAACATGTTTAGTCAGGAAACTTTGTGCTTTGAGGTACATTGAGTCCCCCTCCCCCCCTTAATTCATATAATTGTATTTATATCTTTTCGTTTCCATAACGATCAAAATTTGAAAGATGATAGAGAAATTCTTTATCAATAATATGTACCCCTTCATTTTTTTAAACAGGTCCATGAGGCTAACTATGCTTCATTTTGAATTGACTAACTTTGACTTCCTACAGAGTTGCTCCACAAGTAAGAAATTTATCAAAACTAGTTGACAGTGTTTGTGAGGTGTCCAAAAGCTATGTTGAATCATGGTTTAGTTGGGTTTTGGAAAAACTTGGGCAATAATTATTACTACTTTGAAGAAATATTAACTTATCCGCCAACAATTACAAATCTTCTCTTATAAGTAAAAACAAATTGTTCTGAAATTCTTCATATTTAACTTTGAAAATCTTTGAATTTCATTTGGTATTGAGAAGAATTATATTTTTAGTATGACAAGTGAAACAAAATTCCACAGAACCCAACTTATTCAGCGTATCACCAATTAATGCATACTAATTATGAGAGAACTGGTAAAAAGTTGTTAGATAATGCGATGATAAGAGAAAAATATCTGGACTTAGGACTGTCCATAAGGTCAGGCAAGCCCAAAGCTTGCTCATTCGGCTCGCAAAAATTAGGCCCGAGCTTAAGCTTAGAATGATATGGTTGAGTTTGAATGAAAATTTGAGGCCCGAAAACTATTTGAGCTTAGTTTGGTTATTATGTACTTAAGTCCGAAATAGACCCGGCCCAAATATTATATATATATATACATACATAAATATATACACAACAATTAATCTTTTAATTTTCTAGGTTAAATGTACTATATAATATTGCGTACAAATTGACCTTAGGAATTCTCATATTATCGTCTCCTTGACATCCAATCCTTATACACTTTTACCTTTCTCCTCTCTTTTGTTTTTGTGTGGAACAAATAACATCAAATTAAGGATGGACTTCTGATTTGGTATGCTCCTTGCCCCTGGTTATTATTTGCTCTAACATATTTTATACTTTTTCTTTCTTTATATTTGTTATTCTATTCATTCCTTAATCAATCATAAGCAAAATAGAATTAAAGTACTCTATTCTTGTTGTCAATTTTCATTGCTATTTTAGTTTTGATTTTGTATTGATTATATTAATATTGTAGTAGATTAATTTAAAATAAAGATTGTAGAAAACAGTCTACTTTCATAAGAAAATTGGGTTGAAAATTACCTCTTAATAATTATTTTTTGAGTTGTATGGGTAAGCCTGAATTAGGCCTGAAGCCCGATTTAATTTAGGGCCAAGTTTGAGCCAAAAAAGCTCATTATTCGGGCCAAGCTCAGGCTTGAACATACATAATTTATATTAGGCCGAGCTTGGACAGAACTAGGCCCAGCTCTTTAAGCCCGTTTTGACAGCCATACCTCGATTGACAGCCCTACCTGGACTAAAGTCGATGATTAAAGATATTGATTGCCCTTTTCACCTGTTATCTTCGGCTTCAAAACCCCATGCTCCGGAGTTCGCAACTGGTGTGAACAGCCTAATTAAATATTTTAAATTTATTGTGGGTCTTAGCCTGATTCTCTTTCCTCTGTGTGTATATACATGCTATTACATCCAAGAAGAGTGTATGTTTGGATTAGAAAAGAGCGTGGTTCTGCTTTCTTGTATTCCATTATTTCCCAAAACTTACAAAACCACCCTCGGATCACCGCCTAAAAGTTTTACCCCGAAATGAAATCCCATAAACTAAAGTACTGACACTACTAACGCCTAAGGTAGGACGACCTCTCGTGATTCAATATACGTATTGCCGAGAAGGGGTCTTCCGGAGAAAAGGTAAAGTCAGTTCGCTTCCTGGAAGTTGACTAGCTCAATCGACAGTGAGAGGAAGAAGAAAGCATGTCTTTTGAAGCGGGAATTCCCTCGTCGTGACGAACTCCCAATTCTCGTTTGCAGAAGACGGCTTGGGATTCTTAGAGCTCCAAAGAAAGGGACGAAGTTAGCCAGGAACTGCTACAAAGGGGAATGCCTTTTTCCTCTTTCTGAAAGTGGGGTTCCAAAGAATAAGACCGTGCCTCTAGTTTCTGTCCAAGGTACTGTCAGACTTGCATCACATGTGCTTTCTCAGTAAAATTTTAATACCAAGAATACCATGTCAGCTTCTCTTGAAGTACACCTAATTTTGTTGTTTCCAGAGAAAAGGAAATAAATATTTCCAAGCTTTTTTTCCCTTGTTCTAATTATTCTACAATCATCAAATCAACGCTTTTGATTTATTTCTGCAAAAACCCAAGGACATCATAAACACTATCATCTGGTTTAGTTAAATTTCTTACTTGTGGGGCGAATTTGTTGGAAGTCAAAGTTGGAACAAATTTTTCGTAGGCCTAGTATTTTTCCTTTCAAAATGAAGTTACATTTTTCGTTGTTCAAGCACTCTGGCATGGATGTGGATTTCTGTTCTCATCTAAAATTGGCACTGGTTTGGTCATTTCCTTTCACAGGGATTGCTATGGAAGTTAACTTTTGGGTTTCTTCTCTTGGATGCTTGTATCCATGTGCTCAACCTGTTATTTTGTAGATATTAAGATTATGCAGTTATTTGTGTAGATGATTATTATTGCCCTCATTACTTGGCCTTAACTATCTAAGATAGAATATCCATCTTGAGAAGAAATGAAGGGGACTGGAGGTCGTCTTTAAACTCTGCTTCACTAATCTGGAAGGTTACACATCTTTCTTTATGATGTTAATAGACTATTAGACTCTTTTTAGTGATAACTGAATGGATTTTGGATTTGAGTTAAGGTGCTTGCCATTGTCATTGTAGATATTGATGGATGTTCTTCTCGGAAACTTTATCCATTTTAGTATATTACTACCTGGGATAAAAAATTCCTTGAATGCTTCAGTTGGAATCTCTGGGTAAGTATCTCTTCTGTTTCCAGCTTTTTGTCTTCCTTAAGATTCTTCTTGAGCTTGCCTTCGAAGAATTTAGTTCAAAACTGAGGATTCTGCCTATGGTATCGTAACAGGATCCATCAAATGAAGCTTCTGTTCTAGTAGAATACTTTATTTGAAATCAGAAGTACATTATTAACAGGATTATTGAGCCTTTGGTAATTGTTCTTACTTGAACTATTATCGAAATTTCTACCATCTGCCAAAGACCATATCATGAGAGTAAATTCTTTTTATATTCCAAAACAAAAAGATTCTTTCTCTCCATTCTTATGTCAAGGATTAAGTTGATATTTTGTAGCATCATATTATATTTACTTTATATTATTAGATAGTCATTTTTGAGTCAGTTTGGCTCCCTTATTTGTAAGGTAACTGTAATGGAATGAAGCAACTGAATTTGTGAGAAAAGTTCAAACCTTCAAACAATACAATCATAGCATGGAATGCTCCGAGACTACGTTAGATGGATTTTCACATAGTTGCCCAAAAATCTGTAAAAAATCTATAGAGATGGATGATTTTAGCAGAGGCAACGAGCTGAACTATTCTAATTTAGTGCACCCTTGGAAACAACTAACATCGTAAAATTCGATTTGGAGGTTGTATTCTGAGAACTTCGCCTCTAGTTTATTCTAAAAACACCACTAAACAGGTGCAATGCACACTTGGTCATTTTCACCGCTCCGAGGCAGTGATGCTGTGCATTGTGTCTAACTCATTCTTGAAAATACTCTTGAGGCATGTGCAACGTGTCATTTATGGAGGGCAACCTAGTACACACATATTCTGGATTCATGTTCATAAAGGATTTGACGAAGACTTTAGCTATCTGACAGTCAGCCTAATGCAACCCTCCTCCTGTGTCTGCAATTGGGAAAGGGCTAGATTCTAAGCGCAAAATAGGCAGAATTTCATTTAGGATTGAAGATGATTAGGAATGTCATAAACCTGAATTCATGTTACAAATGACTAAGCAATTTTTTTCTATGATAAATGTTAGTTCAAGTAGCCCTCCCCAACTAATTGGAAAGATGCTTGTTATTTACTCCACCTTTTCACAGGTATAAAGATATTTTGCTCTCTATCCTTGTCTCAAGTTACTTCAAGATGTTTCTGATGGCAATGATGGTACGTTTCTTGCTATTAACTAGCTGTGTTCCAAACGTGTACAAACCACATAAAATTCTGCCTTTGATCTTCGTTTTTCTTCTATTATCATTTTAGCTTCCCTGTGATTTACGCAACTTAATATGTTCCTCTAACTTTTAGTCTCAATTCTGTAGGTCTGGGAATTTCCTTCTTCTGTGATTTTTATAATTGATCTATTTGTCCTATCATCCAATACAGTAGCTACAAAAGGTAAGTGTGGTCATTTACAAATTTTTTCGAAGATGACACTTCGACTTTGTGCATTACATCATTGCCATATTACTCAAAGTCGTGAACTGTTGCCTTAACATGATTGGTGGACTCTTCTCGGGAACATCAAATGATTTTTTCTGTTGTTTGTCCCGCTCCACAATCTTGGGTATATATGATTGTTCTGTCATTTTCTTAGTTGTTGTCAGCATAACTTCTTTGAGGGCATCTCTGTTCTCATGTCATTTCTTTTGCATGTATTTTTCTTTTCACAGCTTCCTATTTCAACACGTAGGATATTCCACTGTGCTCTCCCCTCACCGTTCCCCCAATCCAAAACCGTTGTTTGATTCAACTTGTTTATTTATATGTTGTTCAGAGTATTAGATAACTTTTCTTGATTGAAGTGAAAATATCTGCTTAAATAATAGGAAATTTTTTATAATATGTTTAGCTAGCCAGACCCAGTGCAAATCATAATGCTTCGAAGCTTGCTTATTGTTTGCAGCCTTTCTCTCCTATCCATGGATTTTTTAAAATACAATTCAATTACAAAACAAATAGTCGCAGGTTGACTTGAGTTGCTAGGGTTCTATAAAATGAAATAACTTAGTTTCAATAAAAGAACTGGTGTTGACTGAACAGTCTAAACTAAGTTTCCCAATTATCATGTCAGCTGAAAAACTCTGATGATATCAGTGGATGAAGTATACATGATTGCACACATCCTTTTTGTCTTTCGAGACCGAGCTGAGATTGGATCAATCGACTCAGGTGAGAGTAGAAAGAACTAGGTCGTTGTTGCCTTAGCTTTCGCGAAAATGGATTTCATATGTTTTGCTTGTAGGCATGTCCCCTATTAGTTTAACAGAGACATGATATGGGGCTGCCACCTTAGTGCAGATACATGTCTCTATGGTCATTCTTTTTCTGATCAAATAAAAATTGGTTTGCAAACTATGTTTATCTGCAGATATACCCATGCCATCGAATTATAGCTATTACTGAGAACAAACGAGTACTAGTATATTATTTTACGCTCTGTGTAGTTTCTCTCCTTTGCTTTTCTTTTTCTTAGAGATATCCTGGGGTCTAACTACTCATGTTGTACACTCCCTCCGTCCCCCAAAAATTGTCCACTTTTCTTATTGGAAAGTCAACCTGAAACAATATCAAATTACTATTTATTATAGATATACTATGTTTTAGGTTATAAAATTTCAATAATTCAAAGAATATTAAGAAAACTAACAATAATAGTTTTTAAAATTTCGTAAGAACAAGTAAAGTTTTATGAATTCTTGATCAAATTTTAATGAAATTGACCAAGAAAAGTGGGTCTATATTTTTTTTTTGGGACGGAGCTAGTACTATACATGATTGAATGCTGATGAACATTTACTTTTCATGTTTTGAGTTAATTTTGTAACAGTATACATGTTAAAGTTGGTATGCGATCTAGTGGTCCAAGTGCTCATTAAATATTTGTATGGTGGAGAAGCATTTTTCCTAGAGAACCCAAGTGTTCAAATTGGAGTAATACTATCTTGAGACTAAGCTCATTTTTTTCTTGTGTGCGTCTGTTTTCTCATAATCAAATCCTTGAGTTTCTACTATATGAGCTTGCAGATGTGTTGGTATGCTTCAAGACTTTATTTATCTAGGTTCAACATTACTCTTTAACAAAAATCTTTACTAATAGAAATTTGAAGTAGATCAAATTGCTTGAAATTGTGAACCACATTCAGTAGCCATTTTTAAAAAATTATTATACGTATGTTCTTTTACAATACATAGACATGCTTTTACATTTTTTTTTAGCATCACTGGACCTGCCCCTATTGATGATTCTCCATTACTCTTTGAACACAGTGATTACTGAGTCAGCTATGACCAGATGCTTAGGCACCTGTCTCTGCGCGCATGCTGTCAAGTTCTTCATCAGTTTAGTGCTCAACATTCACCCTGCAAAGCTAGTCATTTGATTGCTCGCATCGCACTTCAAATGGGGTATGATGGCTTCTTGACTTCTGTTGGCAACGCCACAAGTAGCATCAGAGCTCCCACAGGCTCTTCCCCCCAACCACACCTCCTTTTTGATCTTCTCCTACTGCATATTTTTTTGACTTGATGTATAGTTCATATCCTGTTGATGAAAGTTAATTAGCTTTGTCGAAGTGAAGGCTATGAACATCATTTTATTTTAGGTTTAGTTTTAAGTCAACTTCTGTCTAATTACTGCACAAGAAGATATATCTCCTCATGTTTTTGTGTTTAACTGTCTACGAAAAGGGAAAATTCATGTCCATAGACAATATATTATAGGATTTCCAAGCCTCTAGGCTTGTCAACTAGTTTTATTTGGATTATATTTACTTCAATTCAAATCTGATTTGTTGAAATTATATGATTCGGATTGAACCAGATTATTTCTTGGATATTTCAGTACTCAATCCATATCCTAATAGTTCTAGATTTGAGTTGGATCAATGACACCAGATTTTTTGATTCGTGTGTCTTCATCAAGACAACTGATCACAGCCACTTGTTGGAAAAATATCAAGCTATAGTCTACCACATCCAGCTTTGAATGGAAGGGGGAGGAGGGAGGTCTTATTACTTGAAAAGGTTAATATTTTGTTAAAATATGAACTACCAGATGACAAAGTCCTCAACATAATATATTAGTCTATTGGTTAACTAGATTAGATCGGGTCATTAATGAATTATATCACCCTTGATTCAAATTTAATTTGCTAAGCGATTAGACAAAAGAATTTGGATCATAATCACATTAAAACACTCGATTCATATCTTAAAAAAAAAAAAACATTGAATTTGAATCCTAACCATCCATTAACAAGCCAATTAGGTCCATCGTTCTCTTTTCGAAATTTGGTTCATGGATTTTACAAGAAGAAAGGAAAATGCAATCCACATTTCCATTTCTGATTACTCATGGAATTGGAAAGGGAAGCCCCTATTCGAAACAAAATTCAACTCTGTATGGCAGCCGGTTGAACTTAATGAGAAACTCAAGCTCAGTATCTCTCAGAGTACACTTGACCATCCAAGTATCTCTCAAAGTACACTTGACCATCCCGCACAGGCTGATCATACTACCCTCTAGGGTAGGAAAACCCTAGCCTTTCCTAGCTAGATTCCTCCAAGAAACACTTATCCTCCTTGATTTGGAACATGTGCAGTAATTTTGCACCTCTTTCCCTGACCTCTACATGATCGACACGAGTTTGTTGAGCTAACAGTGGTAATGAAATACTTGAACATGTTGAGAGTGGGAGTGGGTTGATAACCAATTCAAGTAGGCGAGTTATAGTGATAAAAAAGGTTGACAAACCAGGTAGCTAGGTGATGATTTATAGTGATAAAAGAAACCTGGGTCTTGATTCCATGCATTACCGTAAAGGTTGAAAGGCGACGTATTTGGTTACCTCCAGGAAAGTATTGATAAAGGCCAGGGAGACTCAATCTAAACTTGAAATGACTGACATAGAAGTTGCTTTCGTCCTTCTCGGGAAAGGAAAGTTTGTAGGATGCACGGTGTGCAAGTCCCAAATGGCTCAAATAGGTTGGAGGGGGTGGGGTGAATATATAGCTTATCACAAATTTTTATATTCTTTTTAATGAACACTTCAATCTTATGAGACGTTTAACTATAGCAATAGTTACGACAGAGGAATAAAACAATGGAAGGGGTTTAAGGGCATCTACAATGTTGGTTCTTAGTCATTTAAGAATTGATTTGGCCAGTTCTTCAACAATGTGAGAGTTCTTAAAATGGTTCCAAAAATATCCAGTTCTTCCGAGTTCTTAAACAAGAACTCGTTCTTATTTTTTTTTGGCATTTTCTTTGGCCACCAAAATGAAGAGAGTGTGTGATGCACTACTCTTTCCTAGCTGTGCGTGCATCACACACGGGTAAAAAGAACGTCCCTCCCCTCCCCCTATTCCCTCCTCTCCTGGCCATCCCCTGTCCCCTGTTCCTTTCCCCCCGAATTCCTACATTCTCTCTCTCTCTCTTACTTTTATTTTGAGTATTTAATTTTTAGCTTTTATTGAAAAGCTTTTTTTTTTTTAAAATACATTTTAATTTACCTTTTTTTACAAAAATGTTTTTTTTTTAATTTGGAATATTAGGTACTTTTTTTAAGTTTAAATAAGTTTAATTTCTTTTTTAATTTTGATAAAGTTATTTTTTGAATTCTAAAGTTTTTAGTTTTTAATACTATTTTTGAAAAGGTTCTTTGTTTTTTATAATTTTGAAAAAGTATTTTGTTTTTTTTCTTTTTCTCAAAAAGTATTTTATTTTTTACTTTTTCTGAAAAGTATTTTGTTTTTTTACTTTTTCTGAAAAAATAGTTTGCTTTTTTACTTTTTCTGAAAAAGTATTTTTCTTTTTTTACTTTTTTGGAAAAGTATTTTGTTGTTTGTATGAAGTATTTAAAAATTAACAATGAAAATTATATTCAATATATTAATGAAAATTAAAAATCAAAAATAGAAATGATTCAATTTCTTTGTCAGTACGAAATATATGAAATATGTAATGTACTAATTAAAATTATAAATGAATTAATTTATTTATACGATATATAAAAAATATATTAATTAAAACTATAAAAAAATTAATTTGTATAAAAAGTATAAAAATAAATGAGTTTAGTGAGTGGAAATCCTAGGTGGCATTGTGGAGCCCACCTAAGAACTAAGTTGAAGAACCAAACATTGAGGAGATTAGTTCTTAAATAGGATAGTGAGTGAAAATCTTAGGTGGCAAGGTGAAACCCACCTAAGAACTAAGAACCACAAAATCACATTGGAGATGCTCTATGGAAAAAACTCTTAGAAAGCAGGGTTAAAATCAAAGTAGGGATTAAAATTGTGAGAGGTTAGGAAAAAGTTGTTTACATATGAAGCTAAGTGTGGTACTTGTTTTACTATTATCGAACAGTTAGTAACAAGTATGAGAAGGCAAAGTCTGTTCATACAACATAGTAAACAACATCAACAAAATCAACACAAACAACAATATCAAACATTGTAGTGATAAATATAGACAAAGATTTGAAGCAGTTCACATCAAAAAGAGTGATATGTTCACTACCAAGGTGGTCAATCTTAGATTTTAAATGAGTAATGCTATGTGTACCTACCTAAAGAGTACCAAATTTTTTGCACGAAATGATGTGTCAGCTGATGTGGTATAAAAAATAAAATAAAAAATCATAATTAATGCATCACATTAGCTGCCACATCATTTAATACAAAAAAATTGGTACTCCCGTAGCATTACTCATTTTAAATAGTACACTAATTTCTCATCTAGGTATTACAAATACACAAACCTACAATACTACAATCTTTTAAAAATAGAAAGGTTGAGTGCAAAAACCATTTGATCACTAATGGATCGTGAACAAAAATAATTTTGACCAGTATTTGAGTGATGTGCTTTTCAAGCAAGAACATTTTTGCTCGTGGGTGTGTGCAATCAATGAAGCTCTTAATAACTATGAGATGGAAGAGTCATCAATGATTTGTGCAAGTACTATGGCTTGTGTTTGGTGAGAACATTCATTGTGATTGCTTGAATAGCAATAAATGCTCAAGTAAAAGTTTATGGGTTAACTAATTACGCTCTATCAGTAATCTGGCTAACCTTCTTCAATGCTCCAATGATGGGGTTTCTACACTAGGTTTCTTGGAGTCGTTGAGAGAGCTTTGAAAGTCTTTTTCGTAAATTGCAAGGCTGTATGTATAAGATTCACATACCTATATTGAGTGTTACTGAAGACTTCTATATTTTTGAACTGTGTCTACTTGTAACCTATTGCATTAAATGCATGAAATAGATTTGACAGTACGTCAGGAGTTTAATGTTCCTGCAAAAGGTTCTCTGAACAACAAAATAAATGTTGACGGGTTGCTCACATGAAGTCCTTGAGTGCAATTGTCCTTTCTACAAAAGTGTGTTAGGATAACATTTGACTTTGAGATTACGATAGTGACTCATCATATCTAAATATCCTTATCCTTTTCACGTCAGCTTGAAACATTGACAGGCTAAGTCTCATGGATATCAGCAGTCTTAAGCTTGAAATGTATAAGTAGACTTTATGATGTTTGCTGATTAGTTAGTTAAACTTAACTAAAGCACAATAATTCTAAGTCTAAAGAGAGGAACTTTATCTATGTAGGTTAAGACACTACTTATATGAAATCTAGGAGTCCTCTAAAAAAAGACTTGGCAAATAAAATCAAACAAATTAAGGGTTAAACAAATGTACTCTAACACGATCCATGTCAAACATTTCATAAAGCTAGACTAGATCTCTCTTCTTTAACAAGTTGGTATGCTCTATAATCGGCCTCCCATAAGCAGTGAGCTCGACAAAGCAGTAGTCCCTTCATAATTTGTCCGATCAGCACACTCTGATTGTATAAGTTTGGACCTATTGATCTATCTTCGTTTAATGCAGCCATCGAGGACTTCAGGTCCGTAGGTGGAACAAAAGAAGTGTTAATGGAAGACCTCATAGGCTAATTATTCTAAGGTATTGAAATCGATTAGGCAAATCATGTCAGTACGATGATCAAAGGATCTATCTTACCATGAGTTCTCTCCCATCAGAGACTGGAAGGTCATTGATCACTTTTTTGCTAAAGTCATTTAAGCCTATGGTCACTTGATGTTCTCTCTTAGGAATAACCTAGAACCCCTCATGTTATTGTAAACCTTGAGTCGTTCAAGGTTCATAACCTTAATTTGGGGCATAAATATTTGTTGTCCTACTTATGGCGGCTTAAGGGAAAAGGGAAATTAGATTTACATTCGAAAAGCTCAAAGAAATTGAAAGAAACATAAAGATCGAAAAAGGTCACTAAAGCGGGGATGAAAGAATTGTACGTGAGGGCTTGAAATATGGAGGACAAATGGGAGGCAAATCTAAGAAACACCTAAGCCGACCCTCGATTTGACGAAATTAAAGGGAAAAATACTCCTAATTGGGTGGTTCCAGGTCCCCAAAGTCTTGAGAACAATAAAAATTGAGTTGGAGGATAGTTTTAAGGGCTCTTGACAACAATGATAGACGAAAGTGATAAGTTTACGGAAATTGGAAGACGAATGAAGGCTCTGGCCTTATACTCTGCCTAACTTGCACCTATTTTTTCCTTGAATAGCCTCAAATATACAAATAATTTAAGCAAGACATTCATGGTTCATTTAAAAAGATGTGATAGTGCACATGAGTGCATGTCCCAACCAATTGATTGTCCAATCAGTCCAGTTCGGCAACAAGACACCCAATCACCTTAGCTCGATCAACGAGCCAACCACCCATATGCTACGAGCCCAAATGCTCGTGTAGCAATCTGAATAATACATCTGAGTAGTTTATATTCAGGAGAAAGTCTTGATAAATGAGGAGTAGGGGGTCATTCATGTATATTATCTGAATACGAGTCTTGGGGCCCGAAAAGAAGTGCCAAAGACCTAAGCCTTTTAGCTTGGTCAGATCACCAAAGGTAGTTAGCCCTCTATCGCACCTAATTAGGGGATAAAAGCTCTGCAATTAGGGCGACCTCCTCCTCCGAGTTCCAAGTTGGGTCATCGAGCTTAGTGCTCATAGTATGTAAGACACGAGAATAGTTGATTACTGACAACCTTATTATGCAAATCACAGTCTTCACCGGATTATCAGACCAAGCTTACCCCCGCTAATAGCTAATGGGATCGAGTTAGCATGCCACATAGTAGCTGGAGGCCATCAGGGGGCAACCACCTCTGACCCCGTGTGCGTGCAACGCTGCCTGACATACAATTTAAGTACTTATAGGGGCCAATTGTCCTTGATGAATACAAATGAGATAGTAGGTACGAAGCGAGCTCCCATAGAGTGTCTGTCCAACTTGTTTACCCCAGCTCCATCATCTCCCTATAAAAACCATGCCAATATTTCCGTCAAAGGAGGTGAAAGCTACCTCCAAATTAATTGTGTCCATTTTGCTCTCTGGTTTATTTAACTTTCTCTAACTTAACCATTAAAGCATTTTCATAGGCTACCCATTGCGACCCTAACGTGGTTCCTTTATTTTCAAAGGTTATCAAGTGTAGGGGACTATGGATCCTAACTTGAGCTGATCGGGTGCTTGATCCAACCTGCATTGGTACGTAAAATCAAGCTCACATTGGCACGTAAAAGCATGCTCACTTATTTGCGTAACAACTTTTGATTTCAAGAGTGCAAAATTAAATGTGTGTCTATATATATATATATATATATATATATATATATATATATATATTGGATTAAAAATCAAAAGTTGAGATTAATTGCATTAAATAACTCACATACTTGCATTAATTGTATTTTTCAACTAATCAATACTCCCTCCGTCCCGGATAAATGTTCCTAGTGGATAAAACACAGTAATTAAGAAACATAATTAATGATATGCTATAAAATATGTTCTGACAATAGTACCCATAAACATTAATTGAGTTAAACTATTTTAAATAATTGAGTTTCTTTGGGATGTGTTATATTAAATGAAGTTTTAAGGGAATATTAGGAAAAATGGTAGATAATAGGTAGATCAAAAGTCTTTAGGAATATTAGTTGAGATATCCCAAAATAGAAAGTAGAAACATTTATTTGGGACGGAGGGAGTAAATCTTAACCTTTGATTTTTGATCAAATGTATAATAATAATAGTAACTATTAATGGTTAGTGAGATAAAGTAACCATTGAAAACTCCCATATATTATCAATTGGATTAAAAATCAATGACTATGATTTATTAATTAGTTGAAAATGCAATTAATGCAAGTAGGTGAGTCATTTAATACAATTAATCTTATCCTTTAATTTCTGAGATAAAGTAACCATTTGAGGGATAATATAATATTTAATAATTATTTTTGTTCTAATGATTAATATAATAGTAACCAGAGAGATGGAGTAATCATTGAATATTTTCACACGTATATATATATATATATAAATATATATATATATATATATATATATATATACATACTTCAAAAAAAGGGATGCTAAATGACGCACCCAATTGTGCTAAGCGTCGCATCCACTTATTCTACTTTTACTAAAATGCCCTTCATTCTATTTACAAAATTTACACTAATCTCCCATACCTCTCTAGCCGGTCCGTCATTTTAAAAAAGAGCCGGGCCGGCTCTATTAAATAATACCGGACCCGGCATTATTTAATAGAGCTGGCCGGCTCTTTTTCAAAATGACGGACCGACCTTTTTTTATATAAATATTTTTAATTTGTAATTGGCCTTTTTTTTTAAACATCGTTAATTTGTAATTGTCATTTGTATTTTTTTAAACAGTGTAGTATCATTTGTATTTTTTTTTCTTTTTAAAGAGGTATCATTTGTATTTTGAATACAAATAATATAACATAAAAAATTTAGCAAAAAAAAAAGAAATAGGGCCAATACAATTTTATTTTAGACATTTATTGAATTAAAGTGTGTAGTATTATTTGTTTTTTTTTGCCATTTTTTTTCTTTTTAAAGAGATATCATTTGTATTTTGAATACAAATAATAAAACATAAAAAATTTAGCAAAAAAAAAAAAGAATAGGGCCAAGACAATTTTATTTTTTTAAAAAATAAAATTGATATTTGGGAGAGAGCCGGGCCGGAACTATTGGATATAGCCGGGCCGGCTATATCCTATAGGGCCGGGCCGGTTCTATTTTTCAGTAAAAAAAATTCTTAATTAAATGAAATAAATAAAAATAAATGAAAAAAATGTACCGTAAAATAGTCATTAACATTAATATGAACTCTAATCTTAATTATAATTAATAATAAATGCTTGTTTGTGTAAATAAACAGTACATTAAACAGTACATTCTCCGTTAAATTTATCCGAACTGTACCAATATATTTATTTGTCAATACCATTAATATGAACTCCAATCTTAATTATATACTATAATACAAATTAAGGGCACTTTCGTCATATTTTATAAAAAATTATTAAAAAGGTGCGACGCTTAGGACAATTGGGTGCGTCATTTAGCGTCCATGAAAAAAAAAAAGTAAAAAGGGGAAAATCAAGAACTTTTTAAAGAGAAAAAAGTAAAAATAAAATTATAATCATCATAACTTTGGAGTGCCGGACGACGTCGTCAGGAATCATCCAATAGATTCCTCCCATCGCTCGCACGCTGTCTACCCTTCCTCCCCTCCCCCCAGAATCACCGTGGACTTGAGCTGCCGTCCACCGCACCGAACCCGACCCAGCTACTTCTTTACTCAACTCTCTCTCTCTCTCTCTCTCTCTCTCACTAAAACAGACACACACACACACAAACAGACGCACACACACACAAACAGACGCACACACGCAGCGGTGTCCAAAACCCAAGGTATTAGAAATTTCTTTAAAATCTTGTTTAAAGTTTCATTCTTGAAACTGGTACTAATCCATTTCTGTTTTATTCTTCGAGTTTTGCAGACATAATTGGGTTTTCTTTGGTATGAATTTCGTCCTCCTCAATTATGGAGTACGGGCTTTCAGATAGCAGTGGTGAGAGTCCACAAAGATCATATACTCTTTTTTTTCGAAAACTACATTTATATAAATGGGTTGTTTTTTCAAGTATATGAACTTCAGAAATGCATACCCAATTGTCTTGTGGTGGTTCTTAGTTTTCTTAATGCTTCTTTTCATGAATTAGGGTTAAGGGTTTCTGTATGATTTTTCTTTTTTTAATCTTTTAATTTAATTTATTAGTATCTGAGATACAAAATATCAGGACTAGGTTTAAGGTCTTCATGAATTTATAATTTGCTTTGGTTAGATTGTTATGTGCGAGTGTTTTGGACTTTAAGAGGTTTTTGAGGCTCTATGGGGAGTCCATCAAAGATCATATCTTTTTATTTTCGTACATTTGCAAAAAGGAATTTTCTTTTTAAGTATATGAACTTCAAAAAAAGATACCCAATTGTTTTGTGGTTGTTCTTAGGTTTTTTAATGTTTCCTTTCATGAATTAAGGTTAAGGGTTTCTGTATAATTTTTTTTTATAATCTTTTATTCTAATTTTCTAGTGTGAAATTTGGACAATTTATCAGGCTAGGGTTCATGAATATATAATTTTCTTTGATCGATATGTTATGTAAGAATATTTTGACATTTTAGAGGCTTAATGGTTGTATTTTTTTTTCCTTTTCCTTAAATGTTCTTACTTTGCTGCAACTTATATTAAATGATGTTATTTAATTAGCATTTGTGCTATGCAATGCCCTTGGACTGTTATTTTCTATTTTTTAAGGGTAACATAACCCTGCATCAGTGTGAACAAATAAACGATATATGTTGTAGTGAAGTGACCATAAGATTACATTCAAGCTAAGGTCTGTGTTGAAAGGGTGCCATGTCATACTGTGTCATTACAGTTGCTTTATGTGAAATACTTCATATGTCGAGTGCGTTGAGTTTATCTACTTTGATAAGTAAATTTTGGTTTACGTTACTCTTTTATGGTTACAATCTTACTGCAGTTACATTGTCCAAGCTTCTGTCATGTGCATAATGATTGACAACATTGAAAGGTCGCATTTCATGCTCAAAGCATAACCTAGAAATCAGATACTTCTTTCTTCCTAATAGAGATTCTGTCTTTCTATTTTCATTTGTCCCAGAATGGTGTCCCATTTTCAAAACTAAGTTAAATGTTTCATGACATAAAATTTTCTTTTTGTGAACTTTTCGGACTTCACTTTGGCTCGAACAAAAGAGCACCAGCATTGAACTTTGGCAAAAGCGATAGTTGCTTCGGCAATTAGCTGTTTTATTCCGCGACAGCCACTGGATGGGGTAAAGCTGTATCTGGGGCAAAATTATTCCTTAGTAAAACAGGGGAAAATATCTTAAAACTACACAAAATACCGTACTTAATATAGAAAGAAAATGCAAATTGGTACAAGTGTAGAACTAATTTCTGAAGCTAGAAAGGATTCTAATGAAGATGAAGTGTTTCTCGAAGCAATAGTCCACTGGGACACGGGTAAGACGAGTTTTCTTGGAGTTGACAATTCGAGTCAAACTCTCTTCCCTCCTTGGAGAATGATGCAGGAGCAACAGGATTTGCGATTATAATTAATAATTATTTATTGTAGGCTTTTATTCTTGTTTAGGGTATTTAAGATGTTTTGCTTGTGCACCAAGTACTTATTTGCCTTTAAAAAGTCTCTCAATGTAATAGACTAATAAGGTTTCGGAATAAAATTCTTTTGGTTCTTTTGGATTACTTTGGTTGCGTGTGGATCACTTACTTTTGTCAGTGTAGATCTTAATAACCTCGCAAATGACCTTGAGTGTGGATCTCGTAGAGGAGACTATCACTCGTGGAGCTACAAACCCTTTAACAACAACAACATTTCCGTGTGTGCAAATTTTATATATATTTTTGGTTATTCTAGATCAATGATAATAGGTAGTTACTAGAGTTTACTTTTTAAGATAGTGTAATAAATTGTGGTTTGTTATTATTTAGGTGGTTTTTTTTTCCTTGAAGGGTATTTTGGACATATCAGAAAAGGCTTCATTTTGAGCCCTCCTGCCGTATAATAGTAGTAGATGTTACCTTTCTTGTCACTCATTGCTTGCAGCCATTGTCTATTAATCTCCTCTCATTGAAATAACACCTCATAATATTTTTTAATCATCTTTTCAGCACCTTGTTAAAGTTATAGACGTGGCATAAAAATATAAAATATACAATGCTGCAATGAGCATTTATAACCAATAATAACAATTGCCAATATGGGATATAAACATATTTGAATTGGATTAATCGCGAGTTGCGAAGCAAATAAAGTTCGCCAGGTGGAACAAAGGTTTCGATTTTTCTTGGTTGTCTGATATATTCGTCCGCTACTACTTCTATTGTTAAATTATTAAGCATCTTCTATTATGTTTTTGAAAGACTCACTTTCTTATGTACTCAAAAGTCATACTCGTGATCTCTTAAACTGGTGTGAATTTCATGTTCATTGTAATTAATATACATCTTTTTCACTCAGCCTAAAAAATTGTGTAAATTTCTCAAATCAATAAATATTTAGTATATATCATTTAGTGGATTGGGCTTTCGGGTCTCCGGGGTTACAAATCATTAGAAAGAATTATGATTCTGTAACTTTTCTTTATAAAACTTATTATTCTTTAAAAGATTTGTATGATCGTAATGATCATGTCGTCACAGTCTTGAATTTTGGAGGATGCTGTGTCTGACACTCTGTATCTATGTCGATACTAGACTCTTGGCTCCGGGCAGGCCTGGACCCACCTTGAAAGAACTTTCCCCTTTCTTTACTGATATCAGGTTACCAGTGGGTACCATGGTGCCCACTGGATTTTGGAAAAAACTGTTAGTATAGGGTAGTTATGGTAATTGTTTATATAATACAGAAACCACTTACCATTTTACTGAAGTATACACTTACCATTTTACTGAAGTATACGGGTGGATTTATAACTTTCAGTAGGCAAAGAGCAAAACTCATGAAAAGCTGGTCATTAGATTAAATTTGAATCCACAACTAACTCTTCATATTTCAAATGATTTCACTTTATTCCCTTTAAATTTCAAATGTTTCACTTTAGTTCTATCTATTTTTGTAATTCTGGCATAACATATAAATTTACAATCATTTTAACATGATTTAGTCTTGTTTTTAGAATAGATTGTAGATTCTATATTAAAATAAAAGGTAATCAATTCTATATAATTTTTGTTTATGTAAAAGGAGCAATGTTAGTATGAATCCTTGTACGCAAAGATTTGTTAATCGTCACTGTAGTGTAAGTTCTGGAAAAACCTTTGTCTTTGAGTCTCTGGCTCTCAGCTTAAGTAAAATCTCAAGACTGCACCCTCAAAAATTATATAACTGAAATATAATTTATTTCAATACTACGCGGCTCCCAAGGAAAAATTTTCTTGGGTCCGCCACTGGCTCTGAGTCCACAAATCATAGGTTTATTGTGTTGGAAATTGCTGCTTTATATAGCAATTCTGTCAACTTCTATGGTCAACAATGAAAGGCCTCATTGATCAGCTTTAAGACGGTTCTTTTCCTTTTGTGGAAAAATCAAAGCCTAAATTTGTTCCTCCTAGTTTCCTGCAGCCCAAATTACTTAACTTAATACATCAACGCTGCCTTAATTTGTTTGTATCTTGTGATACAGAAATGCATATCACATTTTCTCCCTATCAACTGCAACCAATAGGCGCTATGTCCTCCCTAACTTAACCTAGCCCTACTATAGCAACCTTGATCAAATCTGTAATATAGGTGGTAGGCGGTGAATTATGTTTTTACCTGTAGAATGTTTCCTAGACTGATACTTCGGTAGTTCAGCTATTGCTGGGTGAAATCACTTCTATGATACCTCCTTGTATTTTCCCAGTATTTGAGTTTTTGTATCCTAGCAATCACATATACAGGTCACTAAACATTTTATCAGGACCTTCTCCTTAACTTGCTCCGAGGACTTTGTTGTCACCTGCATAGTTGTTAGTATCGTACGATACAATACGAAAATCACCTATTTAGATACGTATCGTATGACCGTATCATAATGGGCTCTGTATCGTACGATATGCTTAGTGTATCGCACGATACGTGATACGTATCGTAAAATACGATACGAAAATCACCAATTCTTATTACCCCCCTTTTTAAACCCAAATCTAATTTGTCCATTATCCAATTTCCTAATCCTCCATAAAAGAAAACCCTTATTGATAGTAATAATTGAGTCCATATATGCTAAAGAGTGAAGACAAAATTGAAGGAAGAAAATACTACATCTAGGAAATTTTTTTTTTTTTAAAAGTATGAATTTGATAGTTTTTTAAGCTTAAAAGTTTACTTAATTGTGAAAATTTTCTGTTTTGATCTATTTTCTTTTTCTCCTGATTTTTTTTTGGGTTAATATCAAGCTTTCAAAATATCTAGTCTTTACTTTTCTTCCTCTTCTTAGTCTTGTTAGAACTTGAAATTGAGTTTATTACCTATAGTTGCTTGGCTTTTTTTTTTATAGAGAGTTCAGTTGTTTAAAATATTTTTTTAGATTCATAATAACAAGTTATAATATGAAAGTTTAAACTTAATAATTGGTTAATATATTTTTATTAATTATTGCTTAATAGTCATTATATATATATATATATATATACACACACACATATATATAGCGTATCTTACGATACGCGATGCGTATCCCGATACGTATCATAAAAATAGAATTTCGATACACGATACGTATCCCGTTTTGACAACTATGGTCACTTGTGAGTTTTCAGCTGTTTATACCTTACGAATTATAATGATGTGTACCCGACTTAATATGACAATCATTTCCATGTGAGAATACATTGCAAAGTTAAACCATCCAGTGGTGGGTTAAGGTAGAATCACCTTGAACGGATGTTTTTCTGACAGTTACTTGTGATTATGCTAATTTCCTTTGTTCTGATCTCAATGCTGTATGTGCAGTTTATTCTGGATCTACTCTAAATATATTTGCTTCAGTCTTCGAATTATACCAGCAAGTATGCCATCGAGGGGATAAAGAATGGCTAGATGAGCCACCAGAGAAAATTAGAAACATTGTAAGCCTAGGTTTTGCCTAGGCTACCTAGGTGCATTAATTGATCCTAGGGCTATTATAAAATATAATGTAGTTGGTAGTTAAAGAAGTTTCTTACTTTACATTCCAATATTTGGTTAGAATCGATTCGATTTAGTTTCTTTATTTAGGAATACTAGATTGAGTAAATTTTTTGTTTCCACGATAGTTTTGGGGTTTGCTTACAAGGCTTTTGATATGATAGAAGAAGATTACTGATGATATTCAATGAAGTGAAGAAGTCCTTTCCTTTGCACTTTTATTTGTTCTGCCTCTACATTACTTCTTTCTCTCTAGGGGTGGGCAAGTGCGTCCTTATCTTTGAACAAAACTGCAGATTACTTCCATCTTGAAGGTTAGGTTTGCGAGAAATACCCTAACTGAGGGTGTAATAACAGAAATGTGTCCTCTCAGTGTCTAATATATTCTCCAGTTGGTTCAAAATTTTATGGTTTACACCCCCTTGTCTTAAAAATTGAAGGGATAGCTTCTAATGGAATGAATCAATACAGATTATGAAGCTTTCTGTTGACTCTAATAATTACAAGTAATAATAGTGGGAGATGAAAATTAATTTTGGTAAAAGAAATCTTTACATACATTTGTCCATCACTTTCCTCGTGTAGAGATATATCTTCATAAATTTTAAAACCATGCATACATCTTCGTAATTCTTCAATATTTCTACAAAGTTATGTTTCCAAATTCATCGTGCTTTTAAAAGATTCCTAGACCCACTCTCACATGTATGCGGTCAAACCAATCAGAAGGTCAATAGATACTGTAATTTTGATTTAGTTGGTTGGTACTTGGTAGACATATTGTAATTCTCAAATATTAGTGCCTGAGATATACTATTACATGTTTAGCAGTTTTGTGCTTATATATATGTAGACTTCTACTCTCTGTTTTCAATAATCACGTCAAATGAATTTTCGATATTACTGATTAAAAACGGTGAGACACAAGTAGTTGGGATAAAGGCTGGGTTCACTTGTACTGTTTTGTATATTTGCGGCTTCAAAGGAGCTAGTTCCAAAAGATTTATTTGATAAGAGTTTTAGTTCCTATGAAAGAGTGATATTATAGGTCTTTGTGCATCTTCCACCCCATCTTCTGGTTCTTTCCTTATGCTATTTTTTGGTATGATATGTTTTGTCATTTAATGGGATGAGGAGATTAAAGAAATAACCTTTTTAGGCATTAAAAGATTGAAAACATACTGATTTAATTTTGTGCTCCTTATTAGGAAACCACTTCCCCTCTTTCGCAGAACAAGTCTAATTTCTATCTCCTCACCTCCTTTCTCTTCTTGTTCTCCTTCTGTGGCTACACTACGGCATATAGTTTTAGAGCCAGGTTTGTTCCTTGGGTCCATGAGTTATGGGCCAGGAAGTAGTTGGCAAGTTTCTTTTCCACCATTTACATTCTTTTTTCCCCTTTATATCAATAAAAAAGTTGTTTTTACCCCCCCCCCCCAAAAAAAAAGCAAAAGAAAGAAAATTAAAGGAAGAAATCGTTTTTTCGCAAGTTCTTGCTTGTGGCATAAAGAGCAATTTCCTATGCACATATCCAAACTTTAACTGGTGTATCCAGAAAATCCATTTTTTTGTCGTGATTTTCTTTAACATAACTGCAGGGACGGATGATGATCTTCCTCCTCCACATCAGAATAGATTTGTTAGTGGGGGACTTGCTGCTGGGAATGGAAGATCTACAGGCTTCGGAACTTCTCCATTCCCTCGAATGCATAGTGATATGGAAGACCAGATCCACCAGATAGAGCAAGAGGCATATAGCTCAGTCCTGCGGGCCTTTAAAGCTCAATCTGATGCTATTACTTGGGTAATCATAATGAATTTTTCGCCATAATCATCATTTTTGATTGGGTAATGTTATAATTTGAAATTTACATAATGAATTGTATGACTTCTGCATTGAATTGATTGAAAGCGTCATTTAGTATCCTATTTCTACAATGTCATCATCGTACGCAATTCTGAATGAGAAGCTTAAATGTTTCTTTTTGTCTGACATTTCCAATTGTTTCTGGAATAATTGACGAACTTTAGGGCTGACTTGTCATGTATTCTGCAGGAGATGGAAAGTTTAATAACAGAACTTAGGAAAGAGCTGAGAGTGTCAGATGAGGAGCACAGAGTGCTTTTATCTAAGGTTAATGCTGATGATATTATCAGGAGGATAAGGTATGTTCATACCATTATTCATCAAGCATTCCATGTTTTTAATAGGGAGTGGTACTAATGAAAAGCCTTCCATTTTTTTGACAGGGAGTGGAGGAAGGCACGTGGGCTCCAACCTGGCATGCTCAGTAGCAGCAAGCCTGTTCATGATCCATTGCCTAGCCCATCACTCAAGAAACAGAAGACATCACGATCTGTATCTTTGGGTGCACCATCTCCAACATTGCAACCATCAAGGCAGCCATCTTCATCAGCCTTGAAACAAGGCCCTGTCTCAGGAGCAAGGGGCAAGAATCCAAAATCAGTAAGCTGAACTATTTCAGAGTGGATTTTTATTTTTTATCTTGTGAAGTTAAGATTATATTACCAAAAACAAGAAGAGATGATATGGCTCTTTAGAAACTCAAGGGTCATCCACTCCTCGCCTAAAAGAAATGTGGGTCTTTTCATATGATGGGAATAAGGAGTAGCATTCTAGCATGTTAGGCTCCGTAGTTCCACTAAGCTGGGAGACTAATGGTCTTAAATACCTATTCCCCCAGCTTCCCAAATCCTTTCCAACTTCGCGCAATATTTCTTTCTTAGGTTTCATTTATAGGCCTGTCACTTTGTTGAGTTCACACCATATTATTGAAATGATTTTGGTCTCCAACCTTTGTCTGCCCCAGATGTGTTACTCCTTTGTCGGCTTCACTTTCCCAAGGTCGTGTGCTCACTACATTGCATAGGATATTTGGTAGGACATTCAAGATACTAAGCTAGCAGTACCCCTCCTTTTGGTTGAGCTTGGCGTTTGGAACCTTTTTTGTCCTTTCGTTTCTCTCATAGGTACTTCCTGCCATTCAAGGTTGTCCAGTTTTGGCAATTCGACATACGCCTTCGTTTGGTGAGGTTGGGGACTGTCAAAGATCCATCGACAATCAACAATCAAAAATAGAGTGCCATAGTGTGTTGCAATGAGTTCATTTTCATGGATTCCAGGGAGTCTCCACTTATTCATTTGCACTATTATGAAAATCTATTCAACATACATATGCTTTCATTATCCTCTTTTTGGCATTCAGAGTAGCATTGCGTGCTGCATTATTAATGAAGTCCATACAGTCTGCTTCCACAGGTTTCACTGGCAGGGATCAAGTTGCCAATCAGGGTTCTGCTGGTGCCGTTAGTTTGAATGAACCGACTGATGTAGCACACCTGGATCCTTTGATTGGGAGGAAAGTCTGGACAAGATGGCCGGAAGATAGTAGTTTTTATGAGGCTGTAATAACTGACTACAACCCCGTGAACGTATGTATCGAAACTACTAAACTATGTTCCTGGATTTAATCGGCTTGGCTTAACTGGATTTTTTTAACAATGGTAGGGTTGCCATGCTCTGGTGTATGATATTGGTACGCCTGACGAAGCTTGGGAATGGGTCAATCTTAAAAAGGTAAATACTGAGTAGCTATTCGTAGGGATTTATCACTGTATGGCCCGATGCTTAGTTAATCTTTTTTCACTTCTTAGTTTGGGGTTTGTACGAAAAATATTTGTTTTGGTAATAGCCTTTTGGGGAAGGTCGAGTTTCTTTCTCAGATAATAATGCTTCGGACCGAAAGGGAATTACAAGAAAAAGAGTCTAAGAAGTGATATATATCTCAAACCTTCGTTTAGGATGGGGGGTGGTAACTGCAACTAGAAGACACATTTCCTTGTTTCATGGAAATTAACATGGTTTCATGATAACCAAACCATTTAGGAATCATGATATATGACTTTAGCTGAGTGCTGGCTAAGAACATGGGGACACAACTTCCTTTGATGTGCAATGAATTGGTGAAGAGCTCATCAAAGATATAGGGTATCTCGCTTGATCCAAACACACTAAGAAACCTGTCTCGGCCTCATACCTCTCATCTACAAATCCTGATATCATTGATGGTTTTTTTTTTTTCCTCGAGCACTAAAATCTTTGATACTGCTTTATATGGCCTGTTTATTTGGTCTGACTAATGTAATCAGTAATTACTTGTTCGTTTTTGTCTGCTAATTTAACATCTCATAGGAAATTAGTATTGTCACATACCATTGATAACCTAGTGTCAGGACATGTCACTTATAGTTTAAAGGTAGTTTTATTGGGAGGTATAGAAAGGGAGGGAGGGACTAGTTGGAGGGCATGCCATTGTTTCGGCTTCTCTTTGGCCCAGGCATTGGGATATTGAAAGACTGAGTTGAGTTGTAGTTTGTATTGCTGGATATCTTATCCGCATCCATTGTTATTAAAGGCGAAAAGCGATAGGTGCCTTTTTTCGGGCGAGAGGCGAGGCGAGAGGTGGGCGAGTAAAAGGCGAACAAGTCCATAATTAATAAAAAATAATTTTATAATGTTATATGTTTTAATTTTTTTTCATAAACTAGTTATAAATAAAAGTAATTCATGTAACTTAGTCCACAAATAATAATAATAATAACACTAGTTTCAACTTTTAAGTTTTGTTTTTATACCAAAAACGACATTTTTTTTTCTTGAAAATCAAAAGATAAAAGGTAGATTCTCAAAAATATGAATAGTAACCATAGAGATCCTCTTCAAACCAGCCAAACACTTTGGATCTAACATTTACAGGTTCCGGTGACCCTTTCTGTACAGCTCCGGCGAACATTCCGGCGGCGTCGCCAGCCAGATTTTCAGGCAAGATCCAGCGGTGGAAATGGTATAGATGTGATCGTCTCCTCGAGGCGAAGACACCTGTGGGTTTGGATTTGACAAATATTAGGTTGATTTGTCTAGATCTAAGAAAATCTGTCGATATCTAAAAATAAAAAGTTCAGATCTGGTCAAATATAGGCCTTTGCTCACCTTAGGTCGCCTTTCTTCGCCTCTTGCCTCTCGAATGGGCAACAAAGGCATACGCCGGGTCGCCTCAGTCACATCGCCTCGCCTTGGTACCTTTGGGCGACATACCCTCGCCTCGCCTCTCCCCTTAGGCGAGCCAGGCGATCGCCTTTAATAACTATGTCCGCATCTATATATTCTTCCCATCAGTGAGATCTTTTCATTCGAAAAATTAAACAATCCTATAGCTGCCATCTCTTTCTTAGGTTTAATGCCAAAATCAACCATTGTACTACAATGAAGTTCAGGTCTTACCCAATCTACTTTTATTCTTGTAATATATCACTGAACCTGGAATTTGGACTTTGATTTTTCCATTAGGCTAACCACATTTGAAATCTTTGATGGAAAGCCAATGTGAAACTAAAGCACACTTACAACCCAAATAAGAACGTGTTAGATAAATCCATTCAAAAACGGGGGAACCAATTTACAGAAAGGGTGAACCCTTTCTCTCTAAAGCTCTCTCTTCATCTCTTATCATCCTCCTATCAACACCTCCGTTCTCTCAACACACTTTTTGATCAAGACTAATAAGTTCAGATTTGTTGATCAATGGAGACCCATACTTATAGGTTAACATTATTAAATTGTGGAGACCCATTCTTATTTAGCCTCAAGTAATTGGTTGGTAGGGTTGGGGTTGTGTGAAGGGGAATAGTGAGAGTCTCTCATTGGAATAAAGGAGGTATTTATGGGGAGAGAGAGAGAGAGAGAGAGAGAGAGAGAGAGAGAGAGAGAGAGAGAGAGAGAGAGAGAAGTATGAGTGTGTAGGTGTAAAAAAATCTAGAGAGAATGGGGATGAGATTTGGTGCATTGACTAATCAATGCTCTATAAGCGGATTTCTCCTGAAAATCTTGAGAGAATGGGGATGAGATTTGGTGCATTGACTAATCAATGCTCTATAAGCGGATTTCTCCTGATTGGTGTGTTGTAGGCTTGATTCTAAATCTCATGATCATTTATTTCTCCACTGTACGGGTGCTTGGTTTCTGTGGAACAATTTGTTTGGTGTGGTGGAGGAAGCTTGGGTGAGCCCTAGCTTGATCTCTGCATTTCTTTTGATCCATGTGAGAGACTTTGCCAGAAAAATTTCTTTTGTGGAAATGTTGGGTGTTCGCCATCTTATGGGGGATCGTGGAATTCTAGGATTTACAGAGATTGGGAGCTCCCTGGCCTCTTCTTTGGGACAGTCATGTATTTAGCGTCTTTCCGGGATTCGGCTAGGGCGCTTCTAAAGGCGTGCCCATTTCTGTCATGAAGAGAGATTAGAGTGCTTTATTTCTGTAGATAGATGTCTCGGCCATCCTCTCTTAAGTCTTAATTTTCTTCTTATCTAATATTTTTTTTTCCTATCAAAAAGTTTAATGCTAAGAGCTATAACTGGCTATCAATGGAGTAAGAGGGTGGTTTTAAGTGCTAGTGAGAAGGGAATGTTAGTTGCCAGAAACATTCTAGTGGATTTGCAGAATATTCCAGTACATGCCACAGTAGATCTCCAGCCTGGGGTGTGGTGAGGAATGGAGTTCAGGGTCTTATAATCATGTCTTGCTTCATTGCTCAAGTGAGAGATTTCTTATGGATAAGTTGTCGGCAGTTTGGGGGTGAGTATTGGTTAGTCTTGTTGCTGAAAGTTCTCTTTTTTGACCCATTATAAAGGCTTTGGTAGAGGGAAGGGCAAGCAGCAGTCAGTGTTTTCTCCATTCTCTGGTGGTACCTGGATTGAGATTCTCATATTTTTCATGATAGCCCTTTATGGGATAGAGCGGTGTTCCTTGCTTCTCTTTGGCCTATGTCACTAGGTGCTTTTTCGTGCTAAAAGAGTGTGAGAGCACTTCATTAATTTTTGTTTTCTTTTCTCCCTCTTTTTTTTATAATTATACCTTTTTCATTCTTTTTAGGTGGATATCTAGTCCTTATTTGTACCTTCTCCATTCTTAATAGAAATTTCTTTTTTCTATCAAAAGCGGTGAAAAGGGAAGATGAAATACGATTTTGTGTTCCAATTTCTTAAAACATCCATGTCATAAGTTTTATACTTCGTCTCCTTCCCCAAAAAGATTCCCATTTGACTTGGCAATTAGATTGAAGAGAGTTATTTGACTATTTTGTTTTCCAATTTTATCCTTGAATAAGTTTGAAAAGATGTTTTGCAAGTGATGCGAGGAGTGGGTCTCATATACTCCCTCTGGACGACCAAAAATCGTCCCACTTCCTATTTTTGTTCATCTCTAATATACTCCCACTTCTAAGTTTTAACCTATAAATTTCTATTACTTTTTAAAAGCATGACATTTTTAATAAGTATCACACAAAAATAGTTGCAATGTCAATGCAAATTATAGGAAATATATGGAAGCAAAAGTACACTATTAAAACGTTTGACTTGCCAAATGAGAATAATTTTTTTGGAAAGGAGGGAGGAATAAAGTATGAAAACTGGTAAAATAGTAATACCGTCATAAAAGATGTTTTATTTTTAGAAAGTGAACACTTTTTTGGGAGTATCCCAAAAAGGAATAACAGACTCTTTCTCATGAAAGTATTTGATATTATTTGTTTCTAAAGAAAGTCCCCTTTGACTGGCACACAAATTAAGAAGAAGTATGTGACTCTTTAGCTTTCCAATTTTACCCTTGAAAAAGTTTACAAAGATGATTTGTAATGATGTGAGGAGTGGGCCCCACCTATTGAAGTAATTGAGGCCTCCTTTGGCCCTATTTGATCTCGCCTTAACTCATTAGGCGGGATCTACAAGTCATGTCTTCGGGTTTTGGTTTTCGCTGGTGGTATTTGTGGTTTGCTTTCCAGCGAGTCGTCGTTGTTTTCCGGTGGTGGTTTGGGTCGCTTGCGGTTGATGAGTTCGGCTGTGTTTTTGTTCCGTTGGGTTCCTTCATCTCTTTCCCCTCCCCCGGTCTTCTTGGTTGGATGGTGACCCGGTGTGGTGGTGGTGCTCCGGCACCATGACTGTCTTGACTTTCCCCTTCTCAAGCCCCATCATCCAATCGATTAGTTCGGCCCCCTACGGGTTTTCGTTTTTTGGGTTTTGTTTTTGCAGGTGGTTTGAATGTGAATCGGCGCAGGCGGCTTCTTCTGATGTGGTAGGGGCCGTAGGGCCTAAGGCGTGGTGTTTGATGTTGGTGGTGATTCCCAACAAGGCTACTCTTTGAAAAGAGATGGGTGTAGGCTATTTAGGGCATCCAATGAAGGGTTTCATTTATGTGTTTCTCACTTGTGTTGGAAATTAGATCAGCGGCTTGCTAGAGCTAAGTCGTGGTCGGACGGGCTCTCTACAAAGCAATTTCTAGAAGAAGATGGACGTAGGCCATGTGTAGCAATTGAAAATTTCAATTATTTTTGTACTTGGGTTCAAAATAGGAGGTTCACTCTATATTGTAGCAACGCTCGAAACATCCCAATATAGCAAGAGTTTCACTGATTATCCTTTTGAGTGTTTGCAGATTTCGCCTGATGATATTCGTTGGAGAAGTGAGGATATTGGAGTTTCTCATAGAGGTGGCCGTAGTGGATCAGGCCGTGGAGTTAAGAAGTCTATGGCACGTGGTGATGCTGCTGCTGTGTCTGGAAGAGGTAGAGGGACTGTGAAGGGTCAGGCAAAGAAAGAATTTGCTCCATCACAAAATGGAGTTGGAAAGAAGGCTCTGCCTGATATTGAGATACTCCATACTGAAACTCTAATTAAGGAGGTATGTTTGTCACCTCCCCACCTTTTTTTTGGTACATGTATGCGTGCAACTTGATCACTTGCAGCTTACTGCAAAACTGAGGGCATGGAATTCCTCTGCCAAATAATTTTTTGATAGGTGGAAAAAGTCTTCAGTGCAAGTCATGCTGATCCTTTAGAGATTGAGAAGGCAAAGGAAGTACTTAAAGTAAGAATTAACTTAAGATTATGTCTAGTATTTTCTGGACAAATTATAGTTGTTTTGCGTTAATCTCTTGGTAATGCAGGAGCATGAACAAGCCCTCGTTGATGCAATTGCAAGGCTCGTTGATGCATCAGATGGTGAAAGTGGTAATCACTGATTACATATTACCATAATATGCAGTAATATATACAACCAAACCTATGGGCTCTCTGTTGTATCATTTTTATCACTCATGGGATATTTAGATGTGACTTTTACTTGTGTAAAATGCTACGCATGGAATGATGTTGAATATGTGAGCCAACAAGCTTCAAATGTTTCGTTCATTTCCCCAGGCTTAATCATTTTGTTTTATGGTTTCTGATCGATCACAAGAAGCTGATCTGAAACCCTATACATCTTTGTTTGCCTTTACCTTGCAATCCTTCATCCCTATCATCATTCTAAGGATCTGGATCAGAGAGATGGTTGGATATGGAGCCTCCCATCACTTTTGCCGTGACACTTGTTTGAGAGCTCAGATCTGGAGTCCTTCCTACTAACGCATCCTTCGGAGCTTTCGTTCCCTTTGTGTTTCATATCCGTTTGCAATGTATATTACGTCTACCCGCATTTATCATATATAATAAATATGGTCTTTTTGTGGCTGTTGCCGGGTTTTGTCATCCATACATTTCAAACTCATTCTTTCGTTTTCTCTTGGTTTTACTAACCTTTATGGTAATCATCTGAGTTTGCAAATAGTGCCTTTTATCGTACAAATAGCTTGTACTGTACACTACTACCCATTATCACATACGTATGCCTATGGTTGTTCATTCCATCTCATGGCTATATATTTTTGCACTGCATAAAATACATGTTTGACCTTATTGGTAACAAGTTAGTTCCACACGAAAGTTGTTCTTTGCCTTTCCGTTTTCATTTTCGATTTGATCTACTCTGTTAAGCAGATAGGCAACCGCAGAACCCATTGTCACAAAGGAAACAGCATAACAAGGAACTAGGTGAAGGTAATGTGATTGAAGGTTCAGATGGTGATAACGTTGGGAAGGAAGCAACAGCTGTATCGAACCAGAAAGACACAGGCAATCACATGCTGTAACTGTAGATGTTTAGGGACAGGTTAAACCTTTACCTGCGATGTACCAAATTAGTCGGATGGATATGAGAGATCGTGGAGACGTAGGTCTCTGTAATGTAGCATAGCTGGAAATATATATATATATATATTCCTATGTAATATAATGCAATGGATAATAAATTATGCCTTATAAAGATTGTTTAGGTAATGTAAACTCCCTTCTTGTTCCCGTATTGAGTGCATTATGATTTGGTGTGGATAACTGCCTTGTGAACCATTAGAACCACTCTCAATTATCAAATATAGGTGCTAAATATAACACTCCTCGCAAAAAAGTTTTAGCTCCCTCATTTAAAGGTTTAATTTTGATTTAATTAGTTAAAATTTTACTGAATTTTTTTTTACAACAAGGCCCCCTGGGAAAAGCCCCCTAGATGAGGCCGGTTTAGGAAATTCCCCAGAGGTGGCAGCCTTGGGGGTGTTGTATACACTGTCCGTTAAAAAATTAACGGTTCCGTTAGGTATTTAACGAAATTAGAAACTTGAAGGTGTCGACAGTGGCGAAATTTGTGTGGTGGTTCTTATTTTTCTGGGCTGAAGATGAAGTTAGTAAAGAAATGTATTAATTTTTTTGCTCACTGTGTGTGTTTGTGAGAGAGAGGGAGTGCTGGTTTGGATTTGGTGAGTTTAGTGCAAGTAGAGAAAGTTGATGAGTTTCAGCCTTATATTGGGGTTCTTGGTCCTTCTCAGTTTTGCGTGGAGGCTGGGAAGAAAATGGCTGGATTTGGGGTTTGGGGCTAGATCTGGTGTTGGGTTTTTGATTCTTTCATGGTATTTTCTGGTGGTGGTTGGGTGGGAGAAGGGAAGAGGAGATGGAATTGCAA
Organism: Platycodon grandiflorus; assembly: GCA_016624345.1. Lineage (NCBI taxonomy): Eukaryota > Viridiplantae > Streptophyta > Magnoliopsida > Asterales > Campanulaceae > Platycodon > Platycodon grandiflorus. The sequence continues at coordinate 46,431,255 of CM028366.1, read as the reverse complement.
GGGGGTTGCTAATTTGATGCTACCGGCGGCATTGTGTTCCAGAAGTTGTCGGGGGGGGAGGGGGAGAAATGGTTTGATTAGGTAATGTTTTCCTTTTTTGTTTTAAAGTCTTGCACATGAAATTTCATAAATACCCTTAACCAAAGTCACGTGTTAGGCACATGACAGACTTAACGAAAAAATTCTGACATCCAAAAAAAGGACCAACCATGTCTAATTTTCATAGTAAAGGGACAAAAATTTGAAAAAAATTTGTTAAGGGACTACTGGTAGAATCGGCCATAATCGAGGAACTTGTAATATTATTAACCCTAATAAAAACTATACGCCTTCAGTCATCCTTTAAGTGAGAGCCTCAAGTGTTCCTCACTTGATAAGATCCTTTGGAGGCTCTCAGTGGGATGAGAAAACCTATTTTTTCCCATGAGTGCAGCTTGCAGCTATCATCCTTCGAGTGAGGACTACTGGTGGTTCTAATCTGCAAAAGTTCTCCTTCTCCTAATTTTGAACATATGAGCAAGGATCGATATAATGACATAAAATAATTCCGAAAGCATATATTGTAGGTATGAAGGCGTATATGAATACAAATAGAGATAAATGTGTTAAAGTATGTATTGTATTAGGCCCTAGAGGCCCATTGGCCCAAGAGGCCCATTTGCATTTGATTTGATTTGTTTATTATTTGTAAGCCCATTTGGGCCTTAGATATAAATGTAGTTTTTTTAGTAATGTGCAGTTGAGGAAACATTAATAACACTATACTTTTTCTCTCTTCTCTCTCCCTTACTGTCATTCTCTATCTTCTTGGTAACTACTTCTCTTTCTTAGATAACTGTTCATTCACAACAACCTTCACTTTCGACCACCACCGTTAATGGTGGTGGTTCGGCAATCTAATTCCTCAACACCAAAATTAACAAAATGAGATTGGTGTATTCGAGGTTTCATTGTAAAATTTTCCTTGTATTAATGTAATTCTAGTAGTTTCTAAAAAGGAGGCTATTGCTTATGAACCTCGTAACATATTGCCATATTTTTACTATATATGGCAAGAATATAAACGTCTGATTTAATTTCTATCTTTAAATATAGCCTTCATGACCCTTAACTGTCAATAGCCTTCTTGGAGTACTCTTAAATGATGAAATGATTGAAAATTGTGAACTAAGACCAATTAAGCATGTATTTATGAGTATTTGCCGGGAAAAAGCAAAATTTTGTATACAAAAATTAATCTCTAATGGTTGCGTTGAAGTACCTAGTACATGCATATTTGGCGGGAAAAGCCAAAATTTATACAAAGGTCTCTCTCTCTCTCTCTCTCTCTCTCTCTATATATATATATATATATATATATATATATATATATATTGGAGCAAATTAAAAATAATGGTAACTGTTTAATTACTTGACATTAATCTAATCTTGGCACATGTTGATGATCGAATTCTAGCTTAAGTTTGCCTAATGGTCGATAACTGCATGCCAACTAAAATTGTTAAAATGAACTTAAGGACTAAATAATGATACTTTAAATTGATCAGTACTCTTTCACATTGAAATAACTAATCATTGTCTATAAAATACTTTATACATATATGTTAGCTCGAAGTGTGACAATTATATTATATTTATCAAAAACATATACGTACGTACCTATGCGAATGTGCAGTCGTCCTTCATAATTATCTATATTATTATTCTGAGTTTCTATATATGTTTGCGACTTATTGAAAACAATAAAACATTAATAATATATTACAGCTAATAAAATCATATCAAGTACGTACGTACTTATTTCCTCCAATGCATGTTGGCTGGAGAAAATTAAGCCAATATATATTTTTCAAAGATTTTAGCCGAAACAAGTAAAATCCTTTATTCATATATATCAAAGGAAATGTAATTCTAGATAGTCTCAATGTTTCTCAGATTAGAATTTCGTCTTAAGATTCTTTCTGTTTTTCATTGCTTTTTCTCTTCAATATTTAATTTGTAGCCCTCCGGCATTCCAAATGGTCAGGCCTAAAGCCCCCCCTTTTGTTTGTTCATTTTTATCCTATTTATAATAAAATCTTAATGGGCTAAGTCCTTTTAAAAAATAAAAATAAAAAAGGTAAAATCCTTTATCACTATAATTAATATATATATATATATACATATATACATATACATATATACATATTATGTATGTATGTATATGGGTAAAGCTAACCTCCCTCTAATTGTTGGAGGCTAGCCTTCTCCCCATTTTTTTCAGACAAATAATCCCCCATGTTTTAACAATTTAATTTAGGGGATAACTTTGTCCAAATAAAATATTTTTTCCCTTCAACGAGAAACTCCCAAATTTTATTCCCAGATCTACAACGCCTCCCACCTCTCCCCTCTTACATGTCGGCTTCGCCGTAGTTAGTGCATTTCTGGTCAACAGCAGTGCTAATTTCTTGTTGCTGGGATTTAGAGAGAGAAGGAAGAAGAAACCTTGATGATCTAACTGAGTTGGTTTTTTGTTGATTTGGGTTTTGATTCCAATATTAGTGAAGGAGGCAGAACTGGAGAAGACTAAAATGGGTGTTCATGAGTTTATTCTAGCTTTGGATTGCATCTCTTTTTCCGTCTAATTGTGATGGCACCAACCTCCATTGAATTCATTCATTCAAAAAGCTGTTGAATTCAATGGAGTTCAATCAACGGATGATCTTGCCAAAAAAAAAAAAAAAGTAGGGAGAAGGCTGTTTGAGACATTATCTCAACCTCAAAATTCAATAGTATAATCTCTCTGCCTCTTTCAAATCACCAAAGACATTATAAAATCTTTGAATTAAAAGATATTAATCAGTAGCAAACTTTGAAAAGATATTAATCAGTAGCAAACTATGGAAAGAAAATTCAAAATGCTAATCACACTAAAGAAACGAAGAGTGAACGATAACAAAAGAACAATATGACATTGGCGACAAGTCATAGGAATCCCTACTCTGGGCATGCATAAGATTTCAGTAGGCGAGCATACTCGAAAGAGGGCTTTCCCTCGATTACTCATGTCAATCGCTTTGTTGGGGATCGACTTGGATGTTTGTAACTATATGTATTTAATGGGTGTCTGATCATCTCTTCCTAATTAATAAAATGAAACTTGTTGCTGAGAAAAAAATATGACAACAATCTCTCGGTAGCGAACATAAGGTATCTACTTGAACAACTAGGTTCTTGTTTGAGGTCGAACACTTCCCAAGTCCTTTTATGACAAAAAAGGAAAAAGAAAAAAGAAAAAGAAAAGGATCCCATTTCTGAGCCAAAACCGAGTGTAAATTTTATTTTTTATAAAGTAATGAAAATTATATTTGCTATCTATCATATTTAAATGTACATTGATAATATCTACTAGTCCGTCAATCTCATATTCACCAACTTTTTATTTGTAGCAGTCTCAATGTTTTTGATCACTTAAAAATGTTTCAACGTTTTGACCACTTAAATATTCAACACATTAACTATTTAGTTTCTCATTACACCACTAACCAAGTTAAGTATTTACAAGATAAACAATGCACATTAATTAACTAAATAAGGGGATGCAAATGGAAATCTAAATATTAGACCGTGGCTGTTAGGAAATTTATTACAAAATCCTTTTTTTTTTTTTTGAAAGATTACAAAATCCTAAAAACGCAAACTTTTGTCTAGTAGATAATATATCTGTAACGGAGAGAATACTAATATGATTTACAAGTCAACTTTGTTAATGCTTACAAAAAAATTGAAAATAACACTCATTTTGGGATAGAGGGAGTATAGGGGACGAGTAGTTTGATCCCTGCGGTCGTAGCCTTCGAACCAAAGAACGAAAAGAAAAAAAAAAAGTGTAAACTTAGGGATATCATCAAAATTAATGAGAAAATTAATCTCAAGAAAAAAGATTGAGCTAAACCATATTTAAAGAAAATTCACAAAATGGTTGAAAAAAATATGTGCTTTTACCCTGGTCAATGTCTTAACTAAAAACAACCCTAACATTTAACACTGCAGTCCAAAAAGAAGGTGAATCCAGGTGAGATTTTCGCAATTTATTCTTCAAAACAACCAGTGCGTTGTTCACGTTTCTCAGCACATAACTTCAGACTAGGCGACACATATCTCTCGCACTGGTTAGAGAGAGAGAGAGAGAGAGAGAGAGAGAGAGAGAGAGAGAGAGAGAGAGAGAGAAATGGCGAGAGGAGAGAGTACTGATGCATGGAGCACGAGGGAGGAGCTTTTGCTTGTGTGCGCGGTGGCGAGATTTCGCAGCCATAAAAGCTGGGACTACATAGCAAATGAGCTCCAGAACAGAAGCTGTAGATCTGAACAGTTCTTCACTCACGGGAAATGCATTGCAATGTTTCGACATCTACATAAGCAGATCATTGGCAAGGTAGCTGATGACGACACCCTTATCAATGATCAAACAGTGGATTACATGGTGGAGGTGTTGAAAAAGCGCCGTATGGATGAGTTGACACGTGATATAGAATTAATCAACAAGAACATAGTGTAATCAATTTGCGCTTATTGAGCATCATTTTTCCATTAATTTTTGTGTGTTCGTGTGTGAATGTATTTTGATCAAACTGTTTTTTGTAGATTGCTGGAGCTGAATTTCAATAGATTATTGAAGAGGAAAGCATGTACGGATGAGGCTGAGGAGGAGGAGGACGAAGTAATGGTGGATGAGGAGGGGATAGAAGGAGGAGGACCGGATCCGATTTCAGAAGGAAATGGAACGGATCAAGTTAAGGGTTACAAGTTGAGAAGACGGCGCCGTGTACGCTCCGCGAAGGTTGAAAGTCATTGTAAGAAGATAATGAAGGGAGTCCTTAGAAGGCTGCGGAGGCATAAACACATCTCCTCTTTGAACGCAGGCTCCCCAACCAGGTGGTAAATTACTTTAATGCTTCTATATATTTATATTTTAATTTATTTTTAGTTATATTTTAAAATTTAAACTACAAATCTCCATTTTTTTCAACGTTTTTCGTTTAATTGAAAAACGCAACGTTTGTCTATTTCATACATAAAAATCTATAAATTTAGAGCATAATTATTTGTTTGGACCATTTATATATTTATGCCAGTTGTGATTCAATATTTGAAGCTTGGATCAACACCTCGATGCTGGTGCATCACAATTGTGTTTTCATCTTTGACTAATTTTGACCTTAGCAATACTAAGAAACGAAAAGACACAAAAAAGTAGGCTCTATCTTTTGGCTACTTAAAATTAATTCCTTAGCATTTTGTAGTGCCCTTTTTAAGTTTCTAATTCATTTCTAACATTTAGACTAAATTTCTTGGTAAAATAAGTAAATTGGTATGGATATCAAAACTGATATAATTATCGTGAGCTCGAACTCGTAATATTATACCTAAATACGTTATCCAAACTGAAAGGAAAGTCAAACTTAAAGAGTTTCGTCCCAACTAAATTACAGAAAATGTTGCTCGGCAAACATTTTAAGAAAAGGAGAGATTCCTTTAATTTAATATTAAAGCTAGTATATGAATTCGCTTCGGCGTATTAAACGAGGTTTGTAAACTTTTCTAATTCCCTAAATTTCATTCCATGAAAAGCTACTAAACATACTATTATTTTCATCTTTGACTTCGTATTCTTTTTATTTTAATTCCAGAAAAAGATGATGGTCAATTAATGAAATACTACAAAAACCCATAAAGGAAATAAAATAATTCTTGTTTTTATTTTATAGCTATCCTGCTAAGAATATTAACTCTTCTTTGATTAAATTTTTCTCTTCCATTACATTTATTTTTAACTTTTACGTTTCGGCGTGTATATATATATATATATATATATATATATATATATATATATATATTTATATGTATATAGCAAATTTTGACTTCAAACTATGTGATTCAAAGCTTTAAATTTTATCACTACTTAGATACTGAAGAGTAGCATGATATACTTATGTCTTGTGGATTGTTTGTTTGTTAACTTGATTGTTTTCTTGTTTATATTTTACCTTTTATTTGTACAACATTATAGTTTTACACCTTGCTGCTCGGTTTTCTTCCAAAGAACAGGATAGAATGCGAAGTAAGAACTAATGACAAACTTAATTTTCCTTGCAGAAAACCGAAGAATACAGAAAGATGATCCGGCAACACATGGATCTTGAAACGATCCAATCGAGGGTTAACCAAGATCATTACCAACATTCTTTTGAAAAATTCTTCTTTGATATTTTGCTCTTGGTTAATAATGCCATCATCCTTTTTGGAAACAACTCTGAAGAGCTACTTAAGGCACTCCAACTTCGAGATCTGGTTAGGAAAGAGATGGATGAACTTATTCCGAATCCCTTTCGAGGGAGAGGCCGAATCTTTGTTAAAGATGTTCCTCGTGGTCGACATGACTTCTACCTAGTAGGATTAAGTGCAAAGAACTGACAAGGAGATTTTATACCAGAAAGAAGAAATTAGAGCCATGATAGTAAGATGGAGTGGAGCAATATGAGTAGTAGGGAAAAATAGTGTAGGCAGGGAAGTAGATTTTTCTTTCTTTTTTATTTTCTTGATCAAGAACAACTGAAATAAAGCAAATCATAACAGATTAAGGAGAGTCTTCCTAACCCTAATCGTTAAGTTGTGAGCTACTTTGACCATGGACTTTTCTACTTTCTTAATACAAACCTCCCCATGGGACGCCCAATCTTTGATATCCAGCATAATCTTCATCATCGCACTGGGTCAAAGAGTTACGTACGTTGTCATATAGAGAGAGAAGCATGTTTTAAATTTTAAAACAAACCTCCCCATGGTATTTGCTCTCGCTGCCCGTCTTGAAACAATAAGATTAATTATTTCTCTAGTGGCTCAAAGGAAATGGAAATTTCATCAAATGGATGTTAAATCCGCATTCATGAATGCTTTTTTCAGAAGAAGAGGTTTATATTGAGCAACCATTGGGCTGTGTTGTGAAAGGGCATGAAGACAAAGTAATGAAGTTGAGAAATAGCCTTATATGGCTTAAACAAGCTCCAAAGGCATGGAATAGTAGAATTGATATGTATTTCCAAGAAAATGATTTTAATAAAAGGCTTTATGAGCATGTCCTTCACACTAAAATGAATGGGAATGGAGATATTTTGGTTGTTTTCTTGTATGTAGATGATTTAATTTTCACCGGCAACAATATAAGAATGTTTGAAGATTTCAAGAAGGCGATGGCTCGAGAATTTGAGATGACTGACGTTGCATGGGCTTATGTCATACTATCTTGGAATCGAAGTAAAACAAATGGATGAAGGGATCTTTATCTCTCAAGGAGGTTATGGACGGAAGAAGTTCAAGATGACTGATTGCAAGCCAATAAGCACACTGGTGGAATGTGGATAAAGTTAATTATCAAAGCATGATGAGGAAGCAGCAGTGAATCGATCCAACTATTTTCAAGAGTTTGGGTGCAAGTTTAAGATACTTAACATGCACAAGGCTTAACATGATCAACGACATACTCTTTGAAATTAAAGATACTTGACAAGCACAAAACTTGACAAACTCTTTGGTGAGTCGATTCATGGAAGCACCAACCAATGATGCATTTGAAGACGGCCAAGAGGATCCTTCGCTATATAAAAGGTACATTTGATTATAGGCAGGCCGGCACAGAACTTTTGGGGCCCATGCCAAAAAGAAAAAAAAAAGGGCACTAATAGAAATATAAAATTTTTTAGCTACGGTGCACACACTCACATTCATTTATTCTGAATTGTTACCAAGCTTCAAACCCTGGTATAGCCACGTTGAAATAAAACTGGGTAGGTCATGAGCCCAGCATTCTTTCAACCGACACTATCCCTTTCCGCACGATTACTAATCATCCCCCGGGAAGTAAGTCATCTTAGCCCTGCATAGCCACGCTAAAGCATGTAGATTTCTATGACACTTCAAAGACCGGTTGGTTCTTATTGTCAACAAACATACTTTGTCATTCCTGTGCATAAAGACAAAAAGAAAATCAAATAAAAAAAGAGTCGTCGACCGACAAAAGTGTCTGTTTGATCACAGCAAAAGGAGAAATAAACACCAAAGGAAATCAAATAAAAAAAAAGTGGCATACTCTCACAATCAATTCAAAGTAATCAAAAGGTCGACAATCATAGTCCTCATGCACAGGATTGACAAAAGAGTTATTGACATATGCCTAGACAATTCGGATCGTGGATCCTGAAGAATATAGTCCCTGTAATAACCTGAAATTTATCATGCTTTAGATACTTACATTATTGTGTTATTATGCTTAACATGTGTATTTGATTTCTTGTATAAACATGTTCAACATGGTTTGGCCTTATTCACATGCATTATGGATGTTAGAATGGTATACATGTTAATGCATTAGCATGGTATGAATACTTGTGATTTCTCTTAAGTTTGAGGTGATTGTTGTTAGCATTTCTACATGTTGTTTAGAATGAGTTTTGGGTGTGTTTCAAGCATGATTTGAAGTTGGTATCACCTTAGGGTGACTTGGGTACATTGTGGTATCATTTTGAAGTGTTTAGAAGTCACTTAGACCTGAACCAGACCCTAGGCAGCCGCATGATGCGAGCTTGCCAAATATCCAGACATTCTGGATTCTATGCGGCCGCATGAGGCGACCGCATGACTCCCTATGCGCCCGCATGATGCTAAACACTTCCCACGCACAAACTTTCTGCCTTGTAAACGGCCGCGCGAGGCGACCGCATGGAACCTATGCGACCACATGGTGCGGCCGCATAGCGTCGGATTTCAGCTTATTTTGTTGACTGAATTTTAAGTGAGTTGACCCTCAAATATTGATCCAATGGCTGAGATTGAAGCCTGGCCTTGACTTGTTGACCCCATATATAAGCTCACCATCTTTGTGAGAGACAAGAGACTCTCATTTCTTACAAGATTCATCCATGGTTGCCTAGAGACTAAGTGTAGGAGATAAAGGTGTAACTAGTGTGTGTGCTCTACATCTCCAAATCCAACCATCCAAATTGTGATCAAAGACCATCAAATTGTAGAGGCTGACTTGGAGACCAACATAGTGAACTCAAAATTGTAATTTCTTGGTTTGATTTCCATTTTACAAGTAAGTTGCTAAACCCCCTTTGTATGCTTAGAAAGTATTACATGCTTGTTCTTAATCTCACATGCATGACTTGAATACATGGTGTTTTCATGTTTAAATGATATGTTGATATATATAACATGTCTAAGTGTTAAGTTGTTGAGTTGGATGATGTTGCATATTAGTGTTAAGAGCTCAACTATGGATTGTACTAAAGAACATGTTAGAAGCCTTTAAAGGGTGAAGATTGCATATAGCAATTATACCTAAATTTATGAACTTTGTGAATTGACACCAAAAGTGGATTTTTGGAAAGATTATAATTCTCTGAATCATTTGTTAAAGTACTACAAAAATTTGGGTTCATTTGATATGGAACATGGTCCTCCGAGTATTTGTTACTGGTATGTTAGAGACTTGTAAAGTAGCTCTAAAATGGTGTCTTGTGATCTTGGACAATATGTTTAATGATTAAGTGTTGTAGAAAAATATAATCTACATGATGTTTGTCAAGTTCACTACTTTTGAACTTGACGGTTAATTGCATAAGTTGAGTACGATTACCTACTTGTGTGTTGTGTAAGTCCAGCTGGCGTCGTCGTTGTTTATGTCATGGTAGGACGACCTATCGTCTTCACAAATTAAAAGTTTGTGATCACTATAAGTCGCTGTACCGGAGTTCACACACCCTCTTCTGTTGCCCACAGTTGAGAAGTAGCCCCACTGTTATAGCAATACGCGTGACTTTGGCTTGCTAGTTGAACCCGATGGGATTAGTCGGGGACGTCGATACTACGTACACGAGTATCGAGGCACTATTGGTTGTTTGTGTAATGCAGGAGCTACACAAGGTTGAAGAAAGAGATATGATATCCTTCTCTAACGTGGTTTATGTACCAGCACTTATGTGTTTACCAAAGTGCTATGTGAGTTGAATGATGGTATATCAAGTAAAATGATATATGTTATGTTATGGTATATAAATGTTGATACCATGTTATATTTATTGCTTGAGCATCATGCCATGCCATTTAGTTGCATTAGTAACTTACTGTGTCATTATGACTCACCCCGTTATGTGTTTAATTGTTTTCCTTAGATTCAAGCCAACCCGGAAGCTCTCGGTGAGGTCGAAAGTGGTTCGTTAGCTCGCGTGTCGTCTACGTTGGGAGTTCAAGGATCCCCATCTTAGTTATCTGTTTTCATTTTGGTAAGGACGATGGATATGTAAAGTTATATAAACTTTACTTGGGTATTAATTGTGGTGTTGTAAACAATATTCTTTTGGTAGCCGACATATGTATGTCGTGCTCTTGTACAGTTGTGTTGTTGAGTTAGTTCCTTCCCGAGCATGTTGTAGCTCGCGGTTATGTTTTGTTCCGGCATGTTGTGGCCGATGTCTATGTAGTAGTTGTTCTCTTTTCCCGAGTTATAACTCGTGGTCGTTGATAGTTGTTTTCCGGCCTTGTTATCGCCGAAGATTGTTCATATACTTGTGTTTATCAGGTGATTAGTTGTGTTCTGTCATTAGTACGGGCGGCTACGCCACGTGCTTTTCTTGTTGTAAGTGTTGTATTGGCGACCCGACCTTGGGATTTCGTATAGAGATCCGGGTCGGGGCGTCACAGTCCCCTCGCCTGAGATTTGTCCGATCTTGGGAAGTCGAAATACAGGTGGAATACGAAGGTCCTATATTTTGGTGAGAGAATCCATTGTTCCAAGAATGGTTCATAAGTCAAAACAAAGCATTGTCGCTTGTCTAACCACTACAGGGTGAGTCGTGTCTTAAATGAGTAAAAAGAAGAACAAAAGTGTGTTGTACCAAAAAACATTTTCAGAACCTAACTCCTACCCATACCCCAACCTTTCAGAAATCTGGCCTTAAATTGGAGGAGAACTAGCACTGGGAGGTTGACAAGAGTTTCAAGTTTGAGTTCAGAGTCAAGTACAGAGAGTTTGTGTTTGAATCAGATGGCCGATCAGGAAGATAACACTTTTACGGGAAATGACATAGGGGCTTCAGGATATACTCCAACCCCAGCAATGCAACAATGGATGGACCAAAGCATGGAAACCATGATATCTAGGTTTTCAGTCCTTATACAAGGTCAGGGGGCTGGAAATAAGACCACAATTGTCTCATCAGGACTAGTTGACCCATCACCCTAAAATGTGAATGCAAGTCTCCCCAATCCAAACACATACCCCACCTACCCACATGCTTACCCTCCATATTCTCCAAATCCAAACACTTATCCATCCTACTCAAACACATTCTCTCTTCAGCCAAATGCCAGTCCATCAAACCCAAATATACACCATCAGTCCCAGACTACTACAATCTCAATCCCAAACACTATCACACCTCCTACAACCACCATCACCTCTCTACTGCACAACATCCCTTTTCCAAATCCAAATGTCATTCCTTTCTACATGACCAATCATGTTCAGGATAGCTCACACTTAAACCCAAACTAACAGCTATAACCCGCAAACCACTGTGATAGCGACCACTGTGATAACGACCACTGTGATAGCAACCACTGTGATAGCGACCACTTCATCTGCCATTGTTTCTTCTTCAATTCGTAATCGAAGTAGAAATTTGGAAAAAGCTTCAAGAGAGATGACTTTTGCCAATAATTACTCAATGAAGCCTCAGAGTACATAGAAATGAAAAATAAGTAGTAGTCAAACTTCTTCTAAAGGCAAGAATATATACAATTTTCCAACATAAGTACTAAATGTGGCATCGGCTTTTTAAACATCGCACCCAACTTGACAAAATTACTATATTGCCCTTCACTCAATTAAAATAAAAACAAAATTATTATGTTGCCCTTCACTCAATTTATGATTATTTTTTAGTTTTAGAGAGTAGAGAAAAAACGGGTAAAAAATTTATTTAAGGAGAGCTAGCCACCGTAGGCGCCCATTGCAACCACCGCGGGCGGCTCTCCTTGAATACCGCAAATTTTTATTGTTTTATTTTTCTAAAAAGGAAAAAAAAATTGCAAAATGAATGAGGGCCAACCAAACCGGCCGACCTTCAAGAGGATGGGCATCGAGTTCGAGTGGCCTTAGTGATGATGATGGGCAGCTGAATCAATCGGCCTTTATTAATATTTAGATATTTTTATTAATTAATTGCAATTATTTGTTAATAATTGATATTAGTTGTTAATATTTGTTAGTCACCTCTCATTTCTTAATTATTACGTATATTTTATTTTAGTTAATTGCAAAATATCACTTAGATTTATTTAATTGATTGCTAAATAATTATAATTAAAACTAGTATTATTATGTAAATTTCTGACATTAATTGCTCAATATTTAAAACCAAAATTGGTATTGTTACATAAATTATTTTTAATGCAAATCTTACATGTGAAGATAAACATGTTATCAGGCGTGATTGACATATCAAAATATTTCCAACCATCGTCTCTTAATAAGTATTATCGTCAGAAAATAATTTACAGCACATCATTAATTATGTTTCTTAATTCTTGTGTTTTATCATCTAGAAACATTTATCTAGGACGGAGAAAATGGTCCTTTTCTATTAAATTTGTTATGAATACGGTTAAAATTGTTAAAGGGTGCCGCTTAAAAGTGACGACACCCCTATGGAGGCGCCTCCAATTAATTTTGGGCGGCGCCCCTTTCAATATTTAAAAAAAATCTCAAATAAAATTGAGTAAATTTTTAGCTAAGGATAACTTACTCTTTTAACTAACAAAGGAGGCGACATTTAGTGTAGAAAGAAGGAGGGAGGGAGGGAGGGAGGGGGGGGCAACATTCATCACAACTCTTACAAAAATGACCTAAAAGTTAACTTCCTTAACATTTACAAAAGAAACTAAAAAGAAATGTTTACTTAGAGAGCGAAAGACCGTATCAGTCATTGGATCAAATCATTTGGATCAAAACATACAGAGCATTTTCAAAATGTGACTTTACCAAGTGATTGTAGTTCTTCCATGCTCTTGTGTGCACTAAATCCAACATAGTCTCCTCCTTTTCAATAATCTTTGAAGGATTTCGTCCATTTCACTTAACACAAAAAACATAATTTTATTGAAGACACTGCTGGACATGATACTCAACTTCATTGAAGGATCGCCCTCACCATCATCACCGTAACATGGCAAGCAGTGTGGAAAGCCTGCATCATAGAACGAACAGCACCTACTCTTCATTGTCTTGTATTGCACTGCACCAAGAATCAACCATTGCACTAGTTATGATCTTTTTAGAAGATTCGGCTTCCTTCTCTGCCATGCTACTAGCTATGTGATGCACATCCGTGTCGTCATCTTCTTGGATGTCCTCATCATCCATGTCAGTTTCAGCATCTTCCTGCAAAACAAATGAAAAGTGATCCAAACAATTGTCCCAATTTGTAAGAAGCATGAAGAAGCCCTATAACATGAATGATGATATAAGAAAAACTAACAAAGGGAATGAAGATCACATGCCTCATCAGTTTTCTATCTTCCTCTGCTTTGATTTTTTGGCATGAAACTTTTCCTTTTTTGAAAAGTTTCCAGATGGTTTCTGCTCTTGGGTTCACTGTTTTGAAGGCACATGCATCGTTCCATCGTCATCTGTTTGATGGAGCATCATTCAAAGGAGCATCTTCATCTTCATCCGAATTAAGGACTAAATCCTCCACAATATCTTCATCATCAGCTACATCTTCCTTGAACGTCTTTTGTTTCTTCTTCTTTTTCTCCTCTTCGAAATGCTTAGTTCTATGAGGAAAGGATCACCATTTAGAAAGTTAACAACAAAATAGAAGATGTTGGAATGTTGGAGGCCCAAGTGGGCAACCCATTCTCTAGCCCAAGTCCATGGCCCAACTCCTTGGCAGCCCACCCTTTTCCCTTGTGCAAACCGGATGCCATTTCCCCTACCCTTTTACTGTTGATTGTCTCTTTGACCAATCTCTTTGGTTTTCTCCCCCAAACAGCCTGGTGCGATTCCCCCTTTGCCTGGTGCGCTCCTCCCAGCGCTCTTCTCCCCTTTAAATGGCGAGCTCCCTCTTCACTCATGGAGGATCCCGACTACGAATTGCAAGAACAAGCTACTCCTTTTTCACTCCTCCGTTGCAAATGAAATCTGTACCTCTCTCTCTCTTCTTCTCACTGTGAGTAATCTGCGTGAGTATGTGTGTGATTGAGGGATTTGTGTTTGGTGGTATTCTGGAGTTGCATGTGAACTCCGGTGGCTGTGAACGGAGCTCGGGTTTATGACGGTGCTGGGGCTTGGGACGGTGACTCTGTGTCACCGGAAATTTGGTTTGGGTTACCGGAGTTGTTGCCGAAAAATCTTGGGACTTCACCTTGGAACTGTGTAGTGTGTACCTCGTGGATCACTCTGGTGGACATTGCTCAAAGTGGAATTTTGAGCCTTGTTTCGGTTGAAGCCGTGGGAGCCAGTGACACCATTGCTTCTTCACTGTGTTTTTTCTTCCTTGCTATATTATCTTTACTATTTCCTTTATTTTTCTCCATTATAAATAAATACTAACTACTTTGGTATTTGCAGGTTTTTGGAGATTATATTGTAATAGTATTAGATTTGTTCCCATCGGGTAGATAAAGTGTTATCCCCACCCCTACTGTACTCTATTTGAGCATCTTGGTGAGATCCTCTAGATTGATTGTATAGGCTTTTATAATTTAAAGCTGTATTTGTACTCCTGCACCGTGTACACGAACGACGGGAATACATAACAGTGGTATCAGAGCTACCGGGTTGACTTCGCGTACGGTACGGTGGTCTTCAAATCCAATCAAAAATTAGAAATCCTAGTCAAGGATTTCTGGGTGAGCAATTTTTAAAAAACTCCTTAATTTATTTTGCTTAAATTTGGTGTTGAGTTTTTTAATTGCTTGCTTAAAATTGTTATTCCGCTGTGGCTGCTCTATTTTTGATATTTGGATTTGTTGGTGATTTGCTTGTTGAATTTTTATTATTATTATTATTGTTCTGTGTTGTCTTTAAAAATGGCAAACTCATCGTCTTATAATTTGGAACCTTTTAATGGAAAATCAAACTTTTTCTATTTGGCAACAAAAAATGAAAGAGATTTTAATTAAAGAAAAGGTTTTCAAAGCTGTGACGTTAAATTTCGCCGAATCTAATACTGAAGAGATTAGGGCTGAAATGGATGAGTGTGCTTACTCTTCAATTATTTTGAACCTTAGTGATTCCGTGCTTAGAAAGGTTGGGAAACTTTAATCTGCTAAAGAAATGTGGGATAAGTTAGAAGAACTTTTTTACGAAAAATCTCTTCCTAACAAGCTATATCTCTTGGAAAAATTCTTTAGATTTAAGATAGACCTTAACAGAGACATGGATGAGAATATTGATATATTCACTAAATTGGTTCAAGATATTAAACAAACCGGTGATAAACATATCGATGACTATACTCCCATAGTGCTTTTAAACGGAATTTCTGATTCTTATGCTGATGTTAAATTTGCGATTAAGTATGGTAGGGATGATATCACACTTGATACGGTGATTAATGGGTTAAAAGCAAAAGAATTAGAGTTGAGAAACACTAAGGGAAAATCGAATGCCGGGGAAGTAAATTTTGTAAGAGGTAGACAACTTGAAAGGAACAATGGTCATAGTAATAAAAATCAAAACCAAAATCAGAATTCTGGAAATCACAAGCATAGAAGTCGTCGTAGGTCAAAATCTAGAACTAAAGGTAAAACCTACTATAACTGTGGCGAGACGGGTCATTTTAGAAAAGATTGCACAAACCCAAGAAAGAAAATCACAAAGAAAAACAGCAAAGTGACTGTAACTTAGCCTCGAGTGATACATGAGATGTTTTTATGGTTGTTGATGCATGTGAAAGTATTGTGAATTTTGTGCATTCTGTGCTAAATTGCAAAAATGAATGACTTGTTGATTCTGCTTGTACTTTTCACATGACTCCTTTTAAAAACTATTTTACTTCTTATAAAGAAGTGCAAACTGGATCTGTTTCGATGGCTAATGAGAAAAAATGTGTCATTGCTGGAATTGGTGATATATCTTTAAAACTCGATTCTGGATATGTGTTAAATTTGAAAAATGTGAGACATGTTCCTGACTTGTACAATAATTTGATCTCGTGTACCTCATTAGAAGATGAGGGTTTTGAGGGTAAATGGGGAAAAAGCGTTATGAAAATATGAAAGGGTTCTTTAGTTGTTGTTAAGGCTGAAAAATGCAATAACTTGTATGTATGTGTTGATATTCCTATGTCTTTTGATGAAAATTGTGTTAATCTTGTTAAAGAAGATAAAACAATATTATGGCATAAAAGACTAGGACATATGAGTAATAAAGGTCTAGAAATATTACACAAAAGCGAATGTTTTGGTAATGAAAAATTTTCTAGTCTACCTTTTTGTGATTCATGTGTTAAAAGCAAACATCATAAAGTGAGTTTTCCTCCCCCTTCCCTGAACAAATCTTCTAGTAAGAAAATCCTTGAGTATGTCCATGCGGATGTGTGGGGTCCCTCGAGTGTCCCCACTCAAGGTGGAAACAGTTATTTTCTGTCTATCATTGATGACTTTTCGAGAAAAGTCATGGGTTTTCTTAATGAAACATAAATCTGATGTTTTTGAAAAATTCAAAAATTGGAAAGTTTTGATTGAAAATCAAACTGGGAAGAAATTGAAAGTGCTTCGAACTGATAACGGGTTATAATTCTGCAATCAAGAATTCGATAACTTCTGCGCTGAACATGGTATTCAAAGGCACAAAACTGTGCCTTACAATCCACAACAAAATGGTGTCACGGAGCGCATGAATAGAACCCTGTTAGATAGAGTTAGAGTTATGCTCTTGACCTCTGGACTTTCTAAAAAGTTTTGGGGAGAAGCAATCATAACTGCTGCCTATATCATTAATAGGTCCCCTTCTGTTCCTTTACATGGAAAATGTCCTGAAGCTGTTTTCTTCGAAAAAGAAATTGATTTCTTAAACCTAAGAGTTTTTGGTTGTGCTGCCTATGTTCATCAAAAGAATGATAAACTTGGACCTAGGGCAACTAGGTGTGTTTTCTTAGGGTATCTCGAGGGAGTGAAAGGGTATAGACTGTGGTTGAAAGAAGAACATGATTTTAAAGTTACCATAAGCAGGGATGTGATTTTTAATGAAATTGAATTTCCTTGTTTGTTTCCTGCTGAACCTATACCTGCTGATAATATCCCCCTCCCCATGCTCCTAATGAGGTGGAGCATCCCTATGTGGTAGGTTCTTTTGATGCTAACACTAATGCACAACCTGAAACTGGAATTGAGAATGATAACAACCAAAAAGTGCATGCTGAATCTGAAATTGTGAATGATGAAACTGAAAATGAGGAAGATGATAGGATTGAAATTCCTGAAGATCATAACCTAGATTATCAGCTTGCTAGGGATTGACCTAAGCGTAATATTCGAAAACCATCTAGATTTGATGATATGGCCTCATATGTGTTTAGAGTGTTTGAATCTATTGACAATTGTAGTGAACCCAAAACTTACAAAGAAGCCTTGAAATCTACTAATTCAGTTGAGTGGTTGAATGCTATGATGGATGAAATGAATTCCTTGCATGTTAATCAAACTTGGACACTTGTGCCCAAACCTAAAAACTGCTCTGTTGTTGACTGCGAATGGTTATTTAAAGTCAAAAATGAATCTGAATCTGTGCGATATAAGGCTAGGTTAGTTGCTAAGGGTTTTACTCAATAAGAGGGGATAGACTATACGGAAATCTTTGCCCCGGTTGTCAAATTCACTACTGTCAGAGTCATGCTTGCTTTGGTTGCGCAATTTGATTGGGAGTTAAAACAAATGGATGTTAAAATTGCGTTTTTACATGGTGATTTAGATTAAAGAATTTACATGCGACAATCTGAAGGCTTTATTGACAAGAAAAATCCTGAACATGTGTGCTCATTAAAAAAATCTTTATATGTGCTGAAACAATCTCCTAGAATGTGGAACAAGAAATTTGATATGTGCATGCAAAGTTTGAACTTTAAACGTAGCTCTTATGATCGTTGCTTGTATTATAAAGTTAACTCTGATGCATATGTGTTCTTGTTGATTTATGTTGATGATATGCTGTTAATTGGTCCTTGCTTTAAGTCAATTGAGCATGTGCAAAAATGTCTTTGTGATAACTTTGACATGAAAGATCTAGGAGATGCTAAAAAGATTTTGGGTATGAACATTGTTAGGGATAGAAAAAATTCCACAATTTCTCTCAACCAGATTTCCTACGTGAAAAAGATTTTGAGTAAATTTAAAATGAAAAATACGAAATCTGTCAATGTGCCTCTTACTAGTCATTTCATCCTAAGTAAAAGCCCGTCTCCCCAATCTGATTTAGAATTGAAAGAAATGGAAAATGTGTCATATTCAAATGCCATAGGATCCATCATGTATTTAATGGTGAATACTAGACCTGACATAGCTTATGCCCTAAGCTGCTTAAGTAGATCCATGTCCAATCCTGGAATGCCACATTGGCAAGGTGTTAAATGGCTTTTGAGATATTTAAAATATTCTCTGATGTATGGCTTAAAATTTTCCAAATGTTCTGAAGGTGTAAAATTAAAAGGGTATGTAGATTCGAATTATGCTAACGATAAAGATCGTAGGAAATCCACCACTTCTTATGTGTTTACTTTGTGTGGAGCATGTATTAGTTGGAAATCCCAGTTACAACCTATCCTAGCATTATCTACTACTGAGTCCGAGTATGTTTCTATAACTGAAGCTTTCAAAGAAGCAACTTGGTTAAAATGTTTGATTTCTGAATTAGGTTTTTTGAAAGATAAAATGGTTGTTTTTTCAGATAGCCAATCTGGAATTCAGCTTTGCAAAAATCCTGTTTTTCATGATAGGACTAAACACATAGACGTTATGTTTCACTACCTAAGAGATGTGGTTGATAAGGGTCTTATTTTACTTGAAAAAATCCCCACTCAGTTTAATCCTACGGACATGGGCACTAAATGTTTACCTATTGCTAAATTTCAAACTTGTTTAAATATTTTGAAATTTGATACTGGTAGTTGATGCATGTGTGCTATTGTTACCCTTGAAATCCACAGCTTACTTAGTGTTGGTTGTGGTATCTATCTCGTTCCTGCTTTGTGCGGTGGAGCAAGATATATTGGTTATTTTCTTGCATACTTTGTGTATGTTGTCTTGTGATTTGTTCTTTACTTAGTGTTGGAACAAGTCTATTTCGGTTTAAGGCGATGATGATTCCCATCTATTAAAAAGTCCTATGAGTCCATGTTGAGTGAACTAGCACTTATTCCAAGGTGGAGATTGTTGGAATGTTGGAGGCCCAAGTGGGCAACCCATTCTCTAGCCCAAGTCTATGGCCCAACTCCTTGGCAGCCCACCCTTTTCCCTTGTGCAAACCAGATGCCATCTCCTCTCTCTCTCTCTCTCTTCTTCTCACTGTGAGTAATCTGTGTGAGTGTGTGTGTGATTGAGGGATTTGTGTTTGGTGGTATTCTGGAGCTGTGAACTCCGGTGGCTGTGAACGGAGCTCGAGTTTGTGACGGTGCTAGGGCTTGGGACGGTGACTCTGTGTCATCGGAAATTTGGTTGGGGTTACCGGAGTTGTTGCCGGAAAATCTTGGGACTTCACCTTGGAACTGTGTAGTGTGTACCTCGTGGATCATTCCGGTGGACATTGCTCAAAGTGGAATTTTGAGTCTTGTTTTGGTTGAAGCCTGCTTTTCCAATTGGTGAAGGTAGCAAATTGTTGCTAACAACACGGATAAAAGAAGTGGCTTTAATCGGTTATGTCCATGAACTTCAATTTTTAAATGAAGACGACGGTTGGGAGCTACTCCGGAAGAAAGCAATCCCAAAATTAGGAGACAAAGATGATGCAGGTTGGTTTAATTTTCAACTTTTCTCCGTCTCTTTACTCCCTAGTATTTCTATCTAGCACTCTATATTGGAATGAACTATGCAATTTCATTTCTTTAGTGTAATCATTTACTAACAAAAAGATAATTCTACTTGAGAGAAAAACAACTTCACCTAAAGACAACCCAAAATCACTACGATCATAGAAACTCTCTAGAGAATACACAACACTGCCGCAGTCCATTCTTCTTTGGCGCTTTCTTCTTGACCTTGGGTCTTTTATCTATCTTTGGATGGTCCATCAGCTTGCTCTGCGGGTATCCGCAGGTTCACTCATTGCTCTTTTGCTCCAACAAATTGAAATAGCTTACTTGATTTGGATTTATAGAATTTGGATTGACTCCGGGGCTCTTCTTGATTATTTGGAATAGCTCCCCATCCTCGGCTATGAAAGGAAAATGCATCAATGATCATAGGCCCACTGCTACCATCACAGGAACTTGCTTCATCTCGAAGAAAGATTACTACTTCGTCCTACCTAAAGTCCATTTCATTCATCTGGTCCTTTCCTCAGTAGACTCTTAGGTCCAGTGTACATGGAAGGAATTCTATTAAGGACGTTATGGACCTTCAGGCCTAGATTCAGTTACAATCTTCATCTCACACCAAAAATCATCCCACAATCCCAATCATAGTAGAGGTAGGTCCTTCATATGCTTTATCCAGTCAAAGTGAATACAGACGGGAGTGCTTATAGAGATAAGAGTAGTTCTTCCCTGGACTTTATTGGTCATTTAGGTGGATTGATCCCTCTATCCCTTCGCACAGGCAAAGTGAACCATAATATCATAGAGTCAAATCAGGTTGAAGCTTCCTTCTGCGCCGTCAACGAAGCGATAATTCCACTGCATAAGTAGGTTCGCCCATAAGCTCCTCTAGAATCCTGTTGTCTTTGAAGAGCAATCATTGTTGTCGCCTTCCACAATCCAATCTATATGCAGAGGTATCACTGCAAGCAGTACAACTATCCTCCCGTCCTACCAATCTTCTGTTTATGGTTGATCTTAAGGGCTGGCTAGCTGGGAATACTAAAGAAAGTAAGGCAGTGCTCCCTACCTCTGCTCAGAATTCCGAGTCAGACAAGTCAAACCTCCTCATCACCTTAGGAATTGCGTGCCGATAGCAACCTCGTAGGTCTTAAGACCTCCTCTGTCACTCTTTCCATTTCCCAGATGAGTTGGGAAGCTCGCATTTCTAGGGAGTTGGACTTCTTCCTCTCTTTGGTAAGAGCTGAGTGGACCAGAAAGCTATTGTGTTTGAAAGGACTTTCTTTCCTATTCTTCCGCCGATCTAGTTCCCGAATTCTGTAGTTTATGAGTTAGGGAGCCAGTATTTTTACCTCTCCAATCGCGAGAATTTAACAGTTGTCCACTCATCACCCTTGTGAACTGCTAACTGAAGCTCCGACGACTCGTCTACTTTTTTTAATCTCTTGCATTCGTCGCCAAATCAATGGAGCAAGTGAACTGAATAGGCCTTCTTCCTTCTGAACTTGCTTTTGTCGAGGGAAAAGATCAAAGTGGGACTTGTCATCTATATAGGACTCAATTTTTTCTATGTATATCTCAGTCTATTAGGTAAGATCGATCGGTCTCACTGAACACTGAACATGTATATCGGACAAGAAAAATCACTATGGAAGATCCTAAAAGAAAACGGATGTGAGTTAGCTAATAGATGTTTTCATTGACTTCTTTGAATGGAGTTAAGAAAGAGCTAACGCGCAAGGGCTTTCGCCTTTATCTTTCTATGGATGGGTTTAGCTCGTTATAGCTCAGTCTGTTCTTTGTTGGTAAAATCATCGAGCTAACTTTTGCTGCTATATCCGAGAGAAAGTTGAACTCTTTCTATCCTGGAATTCAAGCTTAGCTGAGCATTCCTTCCTGCTCCATCTCCTTCCCAAAGGAATCGAGTCCTCCCTTTTCAAAGAAAGTAGTCTAGCAGAACCTTGCTTTATTCAAGACTAGAAAGGAGAAATAGAACTCAAAAAAGCCTATCCAGCATATATGACAAGTCACGCTTTACCTCCTGAAAAGGTAAGTTATAGAGCTATAAGTAGTCATTTCTCTTATAATTCTTTAATATAAGCTATTTTAGAATCCACGGGAAAATCAGTCTTAGAACCCGTTTTTTTCACTATTTGTGGCTCTTAAGATTGGCACTGACTTCTTTTTCTCTTCTTAAAGAAGTGATTGGTTATATGAGTTTAGGTTTTGCTCTAACGGTTAGTAGATAAGGTATATATATTAGTTCTTTTCCCTAGGTGAGAGGGGCTTCTTCCCTGGTTCTGATCGTAATCCCTCTAGAGAAGTCCAATTCTAGTGAAATCGAAATCAGATAAGTGAATAGGAATGGCATCCAATCTTCTTATTGTTTTCACTGTCCCTTGTCCCAATCAATGGATAAAGTAAGGAATAGGGTTGACAGTCTCATTGAGTTCCTTCTTTATTCGTGGGTAGCATAGGTCCTATCCTAAATAAGTAGGCGAGTGAGATGCTTAAATTTCTTAGTTTTAGTTTTAGTAATGGTATGATCCTGGTATTGAAGAATGTCATAGTAGTCAAAGTCTTGCTATCTTGCTATCTTAACTATAAAAGGGAAATCTCAGTGAGTTCACGTGGTTCACGTATGTGAGAAGTTAGTCTATTGAGATGCGTAAGAAATTTTCCCTTCTAATTTTTACTACATGGGATTGGGCTCAGGTGGCATCGCTTAATCTGGTAAGAGGAGATGCTGTCTAGCTGTCTACTGGATATAATGATATAGTTCTGATTTGTTCACAGAATCTGTGTCTCAGTCTGGTTCCAGAATTCCCAAATAAAAGTATATGATCTTGGGTCCGCTCGAATTCTCAGTGATCTTGGTTGGGCTCAGTCTGAAGTTTCTTAATTCTATAGAAGAGAAGAAGATGCTCCTCCTTCTTGGCGTCCATGACCTTTCTTTCTTCGCTCGTTCTGGCAAGGACTATGCCAAAATTCTATACTATTCTTTCTCGGCATAACGTAGAATTCTTTGATTAATGAGTTCAACTTGGTTTTTCTGCATCTATATTAGGCTTACGCACCTACAGTAAAGTAGGTTTTAAAAAATGTATAGTAAAGTAGGTTTTCAAAAATGTATAATATTATTGGGGGATTTAAAAGCAGATTTCCTCCAAAAATTCTCCGATCTAAATGGTAGAGAAGTTTTCATATATATATATATATATATATATACCCTTTCTTCTTGGATGGTCCGTCAGCATACTCTTCGGGTATCCATATATAGCTCCTCCTGTCCATAATTTTCCTCTGTAACCTTCTTCACCACGTCTTCTTTCTTGTTTTCCTCCACCCTGACTCCATTCCACATTCAGAAGTCACAAATTTCATCACTCTTACTGAGTACAACTCTGCTCCTATTATCGATTTGCTCTGAATTTAAGGGTTCATTTAGGATCCTTTTCCACCATAAATCCACCATGAAGCCTTTATTATACCGTTCTTTTCACTTTAAATCTAATAAGCACCCATGTTCACACATACAATATGCCACCATCCAACGATCTCAAAGCAGATCCCGCAAGGCCAAATATATACCATGAGAAGATGGCTACTATTCCAATTCTAAATTACACCATAGAGAACCGGATTATTACTTATGGAGAGAAGTCTAATAATCTTCGAGATTTGGGTTAATAAGCAGATAGTGGTAGCAATTGGTAATAGTGGGTGGCAGCTCAATTTTTTGGCAGTTGTTCCCATATCTAATTTCTGAGATTGTTGGAATTCTGACCTTGAAGAAAGGCTTAAGTAGATTACGAAGTACTAAATGCTCTTCGATTTAAAAAAAAAAAAAAAAATTTATCACAAATTTTGTGTGGATGTGATTTGGAAAAATACAGGACAGACTAGTGTCCTTCGTTTTGCAAAGATCAACTGAATTTCATTAAAGCAATTAGGTTTTTATAAGAACCAAAAGGGTGAGTGCAAGAAAATGAAAAGAAACCAAAATCTTAACTTGCTTCCTGATGCTGTACTCCTGTTGTATTTAATTAGTCAAATGGACCCTGTGCCAATACTCATCCACGTATTGCCCAAGAGAAAGCAACCAATGTTTTATTGATCTTGATTGCTGTTGTTAGTTAATAGAATCACATATTTTTTTATTCTTAATTTGTATCATATCTCTCAGCTAGCATTTCAAAATTCATGTTTCTACTTTGATTAATTCTGTTATTTTTCAAAATTGCGTTTATTGTGATTTTTTGCCCCTAGCTAGGTTATACCGACCTCGGTTTGTTTGTTTGTTTCTCTTCCCAAAATTAAGAAAGTTAACTTTTAGTCTAGTTGATAAACACTTTTTCTGAATGAATTTATTTAGCTTAAAAGAGACATTCGTGTGAAACAGAATAAAAAATCAAAAGAAACACTCATTCACATATATAGGATTGTGATGTCTCGATCTGTCTTTCATTGCCTCTCCCATCTTTACAAAAGCATCTCACTAAATCTCAATGTAACATGAAACAATTAATGTGAAATCTCAATTCATTCATGATATCATACACACAGCATTCTACTTGGGATGAAAAATTCGGACCAAAATGTCTGGAGTTCTATCATTTTACTTTTCAAAATTTGGCACCATATTGAAAATTCAAATTCCAAATTCCTCTAGAGTACGGAATCAGTACACCCTCAAATCTGTTACTCATACCTATCATAAAAAAATAAGAATTTTGTTTGACTCGGGACACATAGTAAGAAAAGTTAATTGACTTTATTATAAATATTAGTATGAGTTGTATTTTTCAAGGATGCTAATTGGAAGAGTGAAACCTTTTAACTAACGTATAGAGTAAACAAATTTAGGGTAAAATAATATCCCAAAAAAGAAAGATTAGAAAGTGTACATTCTTTTGGAACGGTTTGGAAAGAAATAATAATGAACTTTTTTTTAAGGAATAGAGGGAGTACTTCCAATTCCTAGTATAAACATGTTTATTCAGTTATGCAATTGAATATTGGTGCAAATAGTATACCCCTTTCATCCAAAAAAGTAGTCTCATTTCCTTATTCAAATGTCAAAATAAGACAATAACGAATTACTATTATATATATATATATATATATATATAATTTTTTAGCTTATAAAATTTTAGTCATTTAAAGAATATGGAGAAAATTATCAATAACAACTTTTAGAAGTTTGTAAAAATAAGTAAATTGTTATAATTGGTCAAAATTTAATACTTTTTGTGTTTTTTATTTGAACATGGTAGTTATTTGAATTTCTATTATGAATTTATTTTCTTTTTGTTTGTAGGTATTGAAGTTGATTCTGAAATGGAAAAGGTAGGGAGAGAGATGGTTCAGAAATGTGGAGGATTGCCATTAGCAATCGCTGTGCTTGGAGGGATTCTAAAAACAAAGTACACAATAAATGAATGGAAAGCTGTTGATAGAGATATTATTTCATATCTGAGTAAGGGTGAAGGTATTGAGAAAAGATATGTAGCAGTAAAACAAATATTGTTGCTCAGTTACAACAATTTGCCTACTCATTTGAGGACATGCTTTCTTTACTTGGGAGAATATCTGGAGGATGATGTGATATTGGCGTATGAAATTTATGTAAAGTGGATCGTTGGGGGTGTTGTATCTAGGGGTGGCAATTCGTGTCATCGTGTCGTGTTCGTGCCACACTATCGTGTTTTCGTGTTATCTATCTTATTTGATCATAAATATAATAATAAATGTTATTTTAACTAAATTTATAATTTCGTGCTTCGTGTCGTGTTTCGTGTCGTGCCGTGTCGTGTCGTGCCTTATCGTGTTTCTTGTCTCTGTAATTCGTGTTTATAATCGTGTCGTGCTTGTTCGTGCAATCGTGTCGTGTCTGCCATTGCCACCCCTAGTTGTATCTAGAGTGGACCAACGATAAGGAGAAACAATGTTTGAGGTAGCTGAAAGATATTTGGGATACTTGGCAGAACGGAGCATGATTCAAGTAAAATTAGAAGATGGTGCGACGTGGTTCCGTGGTAGTAAGTTTAAGTCTTGTGGTCTTCATGATCTCATGCGTGAACTATGCTTGGAAAAAGCAAAAGAAGACGAGTTGTCAAGTGTCTCAACAATCAAATCGGACCTGGTATCATCAAGTTCCACCAATGAGCCGGGTGATTTTAATCCCCACAGGCTTGCCATATATTATTCTGAGAACGCTGATCTTGATCTCGCCCCTGATCTTGAATTGGCATTGGGATCGGTTGATTGTCAGCGGGTTCGTTCTGTCGTGGTAACTTCTAAAGGCCCATGTTTAAGATATCCATTAATTATTGAAAATTTTACTATGCTAAGATATTTAGAGCTTGAGAGAATCAAATTTCGGAATGAAGAGTTACCCAGATGGATAAAGGGACTTGTCCATTTGAAATGCCTCAAGCTTCAACTGTGTTTCTTGAAGGAATTGCCGGCATCTATAGGTAACCTGCGTCGCTTAGAATTCCTTCATTTATGTTCGTGTTTTGAGTTAATCGTACCGAACATCTTCTAGAAACTGGGGAAACTGATGAATCTCTACCTAACATCAAACATGCGTAGAAAGAAAGATGAAAAGTTACGATTGGATGGTTTGAGAAAACTTGAGCTACTACAAAAAAATTAATATTTTCGAGTTTAATGCGAAGGATGTTGCTAAACTAGCCAACCTTCGATTTATTGAACTACTAATAAATGCCATTTATTAGTAGTTCAATAAATCGAAGGTTGGTTAGTTTAGTAACATCCTTCACATTAAACTCGAAAATATGGCATTTATTAGTAGTTCAATAAATCGAAGGTTGGCTAGTTTAGCAACATCCTTCACATTAAACTCGAAAATATTAATTCTTTGCAGTAGCTCAAGTTTTCTCAAACCATCCAATCGTAACTTTTCATCTTTCTTTCTATGCATGTTTGATGTTAGGTAGAGATTCATCAGTTTCCCCAGTTTCCAGAAGATGTTCGGTACGATTAACTCAAAACACGAACATAAATGAAGGAATTCTAAGCGACGTAAGTTACCTATAGATGCCGGCAATTCCTTCAAGAAACACAGTTGAAGCTTGAGGCATTTCAAATGGACAAGTCCCTTTATCCATCTGGGTAACTCTTCATTCCGAAATTTGATTCTCTCAAGCTCTAAATATCTTAGCATAGTAAAATTTTCAATAATTAATGGATATCTTAAACATGGGCCTTTAGAAGTTACCACGACAGAACGAACCCGCTGACAATCAACCGATCCCAATGCCAGTTCAAGATCAGGGGCGAGATCAAGATCAGCGTTCTCAGAATAATATATGGCAAGCCTGTGGGGATTAAAATCACCCGGCACATTGGTGGAACTTGATGATACCAGGTCCGATTTGATTGTTGAGACACTTGACAACTCGTCTTCTTTTGCTTTTTCCAAGCATAGTTCACGCATGAGATCATGAAGACCACAAGACTTAAACTTACTACCACGGAACCACGTCGCACTATCTTCTAATTTTACTTGAATCATGCTCCGTTCTGCCAAGTATCGCAAATATCTTTCAGCTACCTCAAACATTGTTTCTCCTTGTCGTTGGTCCACTCTAGATACAACACCCCCAACGATCCACTTTACATAAATTTCATACGCCAATATCACATCATCCTCCAGATATTCTCCCAAATAAAGAAAGCATGTCCTCAAATGAGTAGGCAAATTGTTGTAACTGAGCAACAATATTTGTTTTACTGCTACATATCTTTTCTCAATACCTTCACCCTTACTCAGATATGAAATAATATCTCTATCAACAGCTTTCCATTCATTTATTGTGTACTTTGTTTTTAGAATCCCTCTAAGCACAGCGATTGCTAATGACAATCCTCCACATTTCTGAAAGGAATTCTAAGCGACGCAGGTTACCTATAGATGTCGGCAATTCCTTCAAGAAACACAGTTGAAGCTTGAGGCATCTCAAATGGACAAGTCCCTTTATCCATCTGGGTAACTCTTCATTCCGAAATTTGATTCTCTCAAGCTCTAAATATCTTAGCATAGTAAATTTCTCAAGCTCTAAATATCTTAGCATAGTAAATTTTTCAATAATTAATGGATATCTTAAACATGGGCCTTTAGAAGTTACCACGACAGAACGAACCCGCTGACAATTAACCGATCCCAATGCCAGTTCAAGATCAGGGGCGAGGTCAAGATCAGCATTCTCAGAATAATGTATGGCAAGCCTATTGCAGGGATTAAAATCACCCAGCACATTGGTGGAACTTGATGATACCAGGTCATTTCCACGTGATTTGATGGCTGCAACACTTGAGAACTCCTCTTCTTTCGCTTTTTCCAAGCATAGTTCATGCATGAGATCATGAAGACCACAGGACTTAAACTTACTACTAGTACAGGACCACGTTGCACCATCATCTAATTCTACTTGAACCATGCTCCGTTGTGCCTAGTCTTCCAAATATGATCTTTCTGCTACCTCAAGCATTGTTTCTCCTTCTCGTTGGTGGTCTCTAGATATAACACCCCCAACGATCCACTTTACATAAATTTCATATGTCCGTATCACCTCATCCTCGATATATTCTCCCAAATAAAGAAAACATGTCTTCAAATGAGCAGGCAAATTGTTGTAACTCAGCAACAATACTTGTTGCAATCCATACCTTTTTTCAATACCATTTTCACCCTTACTTAGATATGAAAAAATTGCTCTATAAACAGCTTTCCATTCACTTATTGTGTATTTTGTTTTTAGAATCCCTCCAAGCACATCAATCGCTAATGGGAATCCCCCACATTTCTTAACTATATCCCTCCCTACCTTTTCCATTTCAGCATCAACTTCAATATCTACAAACAAGAAGAAAAAAAATTCATAATAGAAATTCAAATAACTACTATGTTCAAATAAGAAACACGAAAAGTATTAAATCTTGATCACATATAAAAAAAATTCTTATTTTCCCAAATTTCTAAATGTTGTTATTTATAATTTTCTCAATATTCTTTAAATAACTGAAATGTTATAAGCTATTTATATATATATATATATATATATATATAATAATTCGTTAGAGAGAGAGATTCTCCAACTTCACTAGAAATTAAAGGATTTTTTTAAAAAAAAAAATGGAAGATTCAAACAAAAACTGTTTTCTCCAAGAGAGTTCTGTGGAAGGGTTTGATTAGTTTGGAATGAAGGCAACAAAAGTAGACCTCAAGGAAGCCTTGCATGGTGGAATATAGACCTAGTTTCAATAGGGAAATAGCTCAAGATAGGTCCAAATCATGTTGAAGCCCAAGAGCAGAATCTTGCTGCAAGGCAGGTGGGATCTCAGCCAAGGTAATTCTTTTGGCCCATTGTTGGCAAGTTTGTACCTCCTAGATTTTTGCCAAAACCATACTATAGATTATAGGTAAAAACTTGAAAAAAATCGTCTTATATATATTTTTTGTAAAATGGACATCTGACCCGACTCATCGTGTGATTGTAGAATATTTCAAAATCCAGAAACTCTAAGTAAGTGCCAACCTAAACTAGGACTAGCCCAACACTTATGGAGCCTTAAAGCGAATTCTAAATTGGGGCCTAAAGTAAATAATTTTTTTTATTAAAATTATTATATTTTTATATTAAGTTTATCTTTCGTGCTTTTTGAGATACAAAATTATTTATTAAATTATTGTAATCAATTTTATTTAACAATTCTTATTCAATCGATAATAAAGCTAGTCCACTTAATATTTGTTGAGACATTGTCGATCTTAGATAAGATTTTATTAATTTTAGTGTTTAAAAACTTCATTCTATCCTAGCAACAACTATGGAAATCATTAACATTATTTTATAAGTGATATACACATTTGGAAAAGAATCAAGCTTTATTATATAATTAAGTATGTTAACGGGTATATCATTTTTTTCACCTGTATAATATTTCTTAAAATTTTATTTCCGTAAATATATCTAATTCATATATCAAAATATCAAAGTTGTCATATTGTTTAAATGAAAGTTCAAGGCTAATACAATTTTCTTTTAAATTTTTATTATTCAATGACTTTAATTTCTCAATATATAATTATGTACAAAAAGTAATCAACTTTAAATGGTTCTTTAGGAGATCTTACAACTTCATTGTCAATAATTTCATCAAATTATTTTTTCTACGAAAAGTACGTTTTTCACAGAACTTAGGTTCTATATTCACTCTTATAATAATTTTTTTGGCAAAAATTATAGTATTTTCAAATCCAACTTCCCTATACTTTTTTTAAAAAATGAAACAAGACCGTTCAATTGTTGTATAACAACATCGATACACATATCATTTTATTGCATATTTTTACCAACAGAGTTTACAGTAAACAATATCGCATACCAAATAGTCATGCCTAATAAAAACTCAAAAAATTTAAAGCTCATAAGTTGTTAAACTATTAGTGAGTGGGTGACGAAAACTAAGAGCTACTATTAACATTTAAAAAATAATATTAAAATTAAGTAATTATTTTTTTTTAGTCAAAAAAATTTTTGAGGCCTAAAGCTAAGGCTTTGGTGGCTTGGATCGGCCATGACCCGAACCACAAATATCCATATCATAAAGACATAAACCAAGAACTCATGTGAAAATTAACTATTTCCCACCTAGGTTTGCTCTACACGGTTCAAGCACAGTCAAATTTTGCTTTCAGTTCCTTATGAATTCCATGATCTATAAAGTAGTTTCTTAAACCAGAATTTTAACATGCCACCAGGTTTGTTACTTTCTGATGATGTACTCCAGTTGTATCTCAGCAAGTTTTTAATAAGAACCAAAAGGGTGAGTGCAAGAAAACGAGAAGAAAAATTGAAGAAAAACTATTGCTCTTTTGGGAAGAGAAACTACAACAGGAGTACTGCTTCAGGAATCAGTTTTTCTTTTAATTTTCTTGCACTCACCCTTTTGTTTCTTTTTAAAAACTTGCTTAAATGATTTTCAGTTGATCTATGCGAAACGAAGGGCATGAGTCTGTCCAGTATTTTTCCAAATCACATCCAACAAAATTTGTAATAAAGGAAATTTAAAAAAATAAAATAAAATCAAAGAGCAGTTAGTACTTAATTAGTAATCTAATTAAGAGCCCGTTAGGTGCAGCGTTTTAAAACCCGCGTTTTGGGAAAAAGCTGGGTTTCTGGTGTTTTAAAACGCAGCTGCGTTTTATTGAAACTCAATTTTTGCAAAAAAGTTGCGTTTTATCACGGCGTTTTGGCCAAAACTTAACACACGATCAAATGGGCGCTAAGCCTTTCTTAATCTAATTAAACATTTCTTCAAGGTTAGAATTCCAACAATCTCAAAAAATTGATATGTGAATAACTGCCTAAAGAAATACAATTGCAAAGTTTTCGAACAATATAGAGTGCTAGATAGAAGTATTAGGAGTGTATATATATATATATATATATATATATATATATATATATAGAGAGAGAGAGAGAGAGAGAGAGAGAGAGGAGTCAGAAATTAAATCTACCTGGAGCATCTTCGTCTCCTAATTTAGGGATTGCTTTCTTCCGGAGTAGCTCCCAACCGTCGTCTTCATTTAAACATTGAAGTTCATGGACATGACCGATTTTAGCAACTTCTTTTATCCGTGTTGTTAGCAACAATTTGCTACATGCTGCACCTTTCTTCCCAACTGGAAAAGCAGCACTCAACCATTCCCAATCATCCATCTTCCAAATGTCATCGAGTATAACAAGACACTTTTTCTCTTATTGAACCTTGTATAGTCGATTCAACAACTCTTGCTCTTCCATGCTCATGATCTCGTCCCTTCTTTCTCCTGGAAGAAGCTGCTTTAGGAGATCTTGTAATAAGTGTCTTGTTTTACACACTTGAGTTACGCAGATCCAAGCGAAGCCTTCAAAGTAACGCTGAACACGATTATCATTGTAGACTTGGATGACAACCGAGGTCTTGCCAACACCACCCATCCCCCAAATGGAGACCGGATTGAGATGCCGAGGCTGGTCTTCATTAATAAGAAGTGAAACCAATTTCTCCACAGTATCATCCATCCTAACAAAATCCTCCTGAAACATATTAGGAAAAGACATCCTCCGCCATAGTTCTTGTTCTGCATCATTGGCAAGTGAGCTTCCTCCTTCATTGATAGATATTGTGCCATAAGATTGTAAGCTTGTAGTGAGGTTCAAGATCTTAGTTCTAACACAAGAAATCTCGGACCAAGTCTTATGTAGGGATACACACTTAAAAGAATTGCATGCAAATCTTTTCAAAAAGACTTGTTTTACACCATTTGCTGATGCAGCTTTGAGAGCATAAATCTCAACGAGATCCTCTATTCTTTCAGCAAGGATTTTAACCTCTCTCATCCACATGCCCACCCTTGCATCTTTGATTTGTTTTTGCATGCGTCTTTCAGGAAATGTTTCATTCGTCGTAACTCCTCTTGGATCTCCTCAACTTGGTCCTTGACATCTAATAGGAATTGTGCTTCTTTCAGCAACAAATCACCAATTCTTTCCACGGCGATATCGACCACTGCAATAGCGAGCGCCTCATCTGCCATTGTTTCTTCTTCAATTCGTAATCGAAGTAGAAATTTGGGAAAAGCTTCAAGAGAGATGACTTTTGCCAATAATTACTCAATGAAGCCTAGCTTTAGATCTACCCTTGTTATATAGGAGTACATAGAAATGAAAAATAAGCAGTAGTCAAACTTCTTCTAAAGGCAAGAATATATACAATTTTCCAACATAAGGACATCGGCTTTTTAAACGTCGCACACTGATTGTGCTGCAAATTAAATTGCAACAACTAGGGCAAGAGTACCCTGCCGTATCAAGTAATAAAGTGTACGTAAGTACGAGTTATCGATCCCACAGGGAATGCACGTAATTTTCACTCCTACTAAGTATCGAAATTGAGCTAGCTAATTATATTTGAGCGAAAATAAATTGAGAATAAAAACTAAAATTAAAAATAAAATAAAGCAATTAATATATACAACGTCACAAAATGATTTGGCAACAACAAATCAAGATAAAAGATAGGATTTTAGGAATGCAATATTTTCTAGTCTAGCTCGTTATTAATTTAATCCTCTCTCTACTTTTCTTTAACTCAAGTCTTGGTAGCCGAGAACGCTAAATTGGTTAACTACGGGCTCTCGCCCCTATAGCAACCCGAATATCCCCTACCTCGCGAATGGCTAAGGTGGATTGATTGCGTGTCAAAACAAGTCCTCAATTGGCTATCTATGAACACTCGTTACCTCTCGGTCTGGCGTCACATAGACAATTATTGTGTTTTCGGAATTAATAGGAAGTGCTCTCGCTAACTATCCTATAATTCTAGTAATCATCTAATGGGTAGCTAATCCACCGGAAGCATTAGGAACACACAATAATAACCAAGATAATGGGTAATAATGGGTAGAGAGATAATCTCTCTATTTTTCTACAAGGCATGCCGGTAGCCGGGGCATCGAAAGTGGTTAAAAACCCTAATTTCCTACCTCTCGGTGGAGTGATCGCTTCACAAAACAAGTACTCCCATGGCTATCGGTGTGTATCAAACACCAACTACTAATTTGTTCGGTCCGAAATGCAAGGTAGCTCTCGCGGATCCAAACATTTCTAAAATCATTTAATTAGTGGCCAATTAATTAAAAGCATTAAGCCCACAAATTAATAACCTAGCATGCTTGTATACTAAATAGAGAGAGAGAGATTAAATTAAAACACTACAACGACATAGAAAAATAATTGCTTTTCATAAATCATTAAAGCACAAACCAATTCCACAATTTACAAATTTATTCAACCCAAGAAAATTACACAATAATCTTAAGATATAAAAATTAGAGAGAATAAACCGATTAAAGTTTGGATCCGAGGTTGAAATCACTTGAAATTGCTTCTTTGGCACTTGATTTGATGCTCCAAACCTTCAAAGTTGATCAATCAATGGAGGAATGGGAGCATTTTTTGGGAGAAAGGGTTGCTGCCCCAAAGGGCTCACAGCCCTGTTTGGGGACTGTCTGGTGATTTTGGGGTTGATGGAGGAGATATACATTGAAGGCACAAAGAGTATTGAGCAAGCCAAGGGGTAATATGGGAATTAAACATGAAGATTGAGGGCTAAAAGTGGAGAAAAAGAGGGCTGGATCGCGGGTGGAAGGAGGGCAGCCCGGATGGAGGTGGGCGCGGGTCAAGGATGGGTTGATGGGTGAGGGTGAGAGAGGAAATGGGTGGAAAATGGGCGGGGTCAGATGGAGATCGAAGAAGGAACCGCGGGTCAGCAAGGTTTGGATCAGGGACACGTGGCGACGCGCTGGGGGTTCCACCGCATTAATGAAAACTTTCATTAATTGCTCCGGTGCCCCCCAGCTTCTAATCTTGGCTCCTGAAACCCAATCCTCCCAGGTTTCTCAATCTAGTCCTCCGTTAGCCACCGTTAGCCTCATTTTGCCTTGGAACTCTAACGGACTTTAACGAAATAAATTATAGCTCAATCTTGAAGCCCGAAATTGCCTCGAATTTTGTGCTAAACTCCATGAATGCTCGTTAATTCCTTGGAAACCTACATTGAAGCACAAATACACAAATAATAATATTTTCAAGAATAATTAACTCAAAAATAGCACAAAATAAAAGGAAATTAAGGGGAAAATTCATGGAAATCTTGAGCTCATCACTAGACATGTCAATTGGCGACTATCTTCTTCGTGCTAGCACATTAGCCGACTCCTTAGCCAAAGCTGGTGAAATCGTTTCGGAAGACGACATGCAACGTCGTATTTTGAATGGCTTGGGACCTACCTACAAGGAGTTTATCACAACTCAAAACAACAAATCAGCTGTTATTATTGAAGAACTCAAGATCTTCTACTTCAAGAAGAGGATCTTCAATTAAAATTTTCTAATCTCTCCCTAAACACCACTACTGCCTTAGCCGCATCATCTACCCATAATCCCAGTCCAAATAGTAACTCATTTGCTCCAGCAAAGTTCCAGAACAATAGGGGAGGGAGTGGACTAATCAATCTGGTAGAGGGACTAGCAATAGACACCGTGGCAGAGGAAGGTCATGGTGGAAAAATAGAGGGAGAGGGAGTCATCAAGGTCGGGGGTATTCTCCCAACACCACCAAGCCAACTAGACTAATACCAAGCTAAACACTCCTTTTCTAATCAATCCAGTCCACAATATACTCCTCCAAATCCTTTTATTCATGTTGATTCCACCACCGTGTGTCAGTTATGCCATAAATCGGGTCACCTAGCTCCTTAGTGCTGTGATCGAACCAACTTCACTTACATAGCCCAACATAGTCCATACCCATCAACTTATCCTACTCCGTACCCTTACACCTATCAACCCTACCCGTCTCCTTATCCATACCCACCCGCACCCACCAATGGTTTCCCACAAATGAATAATGCATCTTCCATGGCTCCCTCGTTTGTCCTTGATTCTGGGGCAACAAATCATGTCTACATCTCCCGATAATATGTCTCATGTTGAACCATATTCAGGTAATGACTCCATTACAGTAGCCAATGGGACTCATGTGCCCATTTCTGGTATTGGTCTATCTACTTTTCGTAGTGGTAATCGTGTCTTCCATTTGCGAAATGTCTTATGTGTTCCACAATACACAAATTCTAACTTTCCATTCGTAAATTCTTTAGCTAATAATTGTTTCTTTGAATTTGATGGTTTTGGTTTTCGTGTGAAGGACAATCAAACGAAGCGGACCATTCTTTCTGGCAGTAGTTCTGATGGCCTCTATCAGTTACGTTTCGATTCCTCCACACAGAAAAATCTTCTTGCTCTAATTGGGGTGCGTCATCTACTTGGCATGCTCGCCTAGGACATCCTTCGTCTCACATTTTTGAATCATTGGTAAAACGTGTACGGATCCGGTTAGTTGATCCGTTAAGAATAATTAAAAGTTTGTGTCATGTCTCTCCTATGGGCAAGTCATGTAACTTGCCATTTCTATCTCGCACATTCCATTCTCTATACCCTTTGGACATGCTTCATTTAGATGTATAGGGACCCTCTCTAATTATGTCCAATTCTAGTTTTCGATATTATTTAAGTATTGTCGATGACTTCTCTCGATTCGTATGGATTTTTCCTTTAGTTCAAAAATTGGAAGCTGCTTCTGTGTTTGCTACCTTTAAAATAGAAATCGAGAATCAATATCTCGAAAGATATCTGCTGTTCACACAGTAAAAATAGTTCAAACAGATGGAGGGGGTGAATTCATAAGTAGACATTTTCTTTCTTTCCTCAAGCAACATGGAATTCGACATCAATCCACATGTCCATACACACCGCAACAAAATCAAATTGGATCCTCTATTTCAAAATGGTGTTCCATCTCCTATTTCAACCGTTGGATGTGCGCCACATGTGCATAAAAAATCACGGGGTAATTAATATTGTTTATTCACATGCACATGTGGCGCACATCCAACGGTTGGAATAAGAGATGAAACACCATTTTGGAATAGAGGATCCGATCTGCAACAAAATGGGGTTGTAGAGCGAAAACATAGGCATATTGTTGAAATGGGTTTGTGTTTATTGTCTCAAATCATCGGTCCCTCCAAAATATTGGCTTGAAGCATTCACTACTGCTGTCTTTCTTATCAATCGTCTTCCAACGCGACAGTTGAATTATATTTCCCCGTATCAAAAATTGTTGCAACGAGTGCCTGATTACCGATTTTTTAAAACATTTGGTTGTGTACATGTTTTCCTCATTTAGTTCTGTATAACAAACACAAATTTCTTCCTAAATCACAACCTTGTGTTTTTCTCGGGTATGACACCTTTCGCAAAGGATATCGCTGCCTTGATATGATGACAAATCGAGTATACATTTCTAGACATGTTTTGTTTGATGAATCATTTTTTTCCATTTTTTCGAGCATCTACTTCTACAGGTAACACAAATGGATCATGCCAGATACTTCATCAGACATCTTTCAAACCCAATCAGACAAGTCCCTCTCCATCGTGGACATTCATCTCAGCACACACGTCGAGTTGATGGACCGATGTGCGCACCACTTGAAGTTCCATCCCAAGCTAGAATCTCTCTTCCAGTTCTCAGCCACAAGCAGCGTCTCCATCCAATATTCCGACAACTCATGTTCAAGCTACTCCTTCATCAGACATTTCAGGATCAAGGCAAACTACCTCAACATCCATTTCTCCAGCCCAACCTGCCGTACATACTCCAGTACATACTCCAGAATCACCACCACCAGAAATCACTCACCGCAATCGTCCTGCTTTTGCTCACAGCCCAATTCCATGTGCTCTTCGAGATGAATCCAGTAGTGAGGTCTCAACTCCTCTCAAATTCAAGAACATTAATGAGCTTGTCTATAAGCATCTCATACCCAAAGCATTATCAGTACACACAACTGATTCCATTGACTTTGAGCCTCGGACATTCAAACAGGCCACACCGCTACCCCATCGGCAACAAGGCTATGCAAGATGAGATCATTGCATTACATAAAAATCAAACTTGGTCATTGGTTCCTCGAACTCCGTGTTTGAATGTTGTAGGGAGCAAATGAATCTACAAAATTAAACGATATGACAATGGAACCATTGAGCCTCACAAGGCTCGATTTGTGGCCCAAGGTTACACTCAACAGGAGGGAGTAGATCATGCTGAGACCTTTAGTCATGTCGTCAAGCCACCAACCATTCGAACTATCCTTAATTTAGCCCATTCCCGAGGATGGATTAATGAACAATTAGATGTTCGAAATGCCTTTCTTAATGGCATTCTACACGAGGATGTTTACATGGCTTAGCCATTGGGTTTCACAGACTCTCGTTTCCCAAATCATGTTTGTAAATTACACCGTGCAATTTACGGCCTCAAACAGTCTCCAAGGGCGTTTTTTCAGAAGCTTCATGATTTCTTAGTCAGTGTTGGTTTCTTCAACAGCAAAGCCGACAGCTCGCTATTCATCCGTTATTCTGGGACGAAAATGGTAGCCATTTTGGTATATGTCGATGACATCCCAGTGACTGGCTCATCTTCAGTAGCTGTTACTAAGGTCCTTGATCAAATCTGTGAGGCATTCGAAAGCCGTTGCCTAGGTCCTTTGGGATTTTTTTGGGCATTGAAGCTTCTCGAACAAAGTCTCTCCTCCGCCTAAGACAGTCACGGTATGCCTCCGAACTCTTTCAAAAATTCAACATGGAAGGGTGTAAGCCGGCTCGTACACCCATGATTGTGGGTTCTCATCTTAACTCCACGAATGGGGATCCCTTGCCCAATGCTACTGAATATCATAGCATGGTCGGGGGCTTGCAATTGTTAGAATATGTAAATGTTTTATATTTAGTATGTCAAATATTGTATATTTAGTATGATTATATTTCCCTTAGATTACTCAGTGATTGTAGCCATAATTCTCCAAGCAAACCATGTATATATTGTGAACCAAATCAATGAGAAACGACACAAGAATCTTCTCTCATCTTCTTACATGGTATCACAGCCTGTACTCTAAAATACGACCATCTTCCTCCTAGTTCTCTACCCTCATCTTTTCTTCCACCCAGCTATTTACCATGGCCGACAAGACCAAATTCCATCCAGCTCTTGCTGTTGCAAACATCAAGAACTGCATTCCTATCATTCTCGAGATGGAAAAGGTTCAGTATACCTCCTGGGCAAAATTATTTAAGATTCATTGTCGGGTCTACCAAGTAATCTCCCATATCATCCCATCGCCCGCGCAGACTACTACCTCGGACAAGGCTCCTGAGGTTGATTCCAAACTTTGGTCACGATTGGATGCCATTGTTCTTCAATGGATCTATAGTACCATCTCAAGTGACCTCATGCACACCATCATTGCACGGATGCAATGGCACAAAGAAGCATGGGAAAGACTCGCGAGTATTTTTCAGACAATAAAAATTCTCGCGCTTTATATCCGGAGAACCATTCAATCATGTCCAGCTAGACAACTTTCCAAACATCTCGGCTTATTGTCAAGAACTCAAGATGCTTGCCGATCAACTCTCCAACGTCGGTGCACCGGTCTCGAATGAAAGGTTAGTTCTCCAATTGATTGCGGGTTTGAATGAAAGTTATGATGGTGTTGCTACTATAATTCAACAGCCAATCCTCTCCTCAATTCTATGAGGCCCGTTCCATACTTATTCTCGAAGAAACCCGCAAAGCCAAACGAGCAAAGAACCAATGCCAACACCGATACCGCCCTCACTCGCCAGCCCTCATTCGCCGATATCCAAGCCCCACATCGCGGCGGTCGCTCGCCACATCGGGCAACAACCTGGTCGAATCGTGGTCACAACAGTGGTCGCGGTCAAAATGGTCGTGGTGGCCGCTTCAACAGCAATCGTAATGGACAAAATACTACCCGTCCCTGGCAGCAATCCCCCCAGTGGCCTACCTATTCTCCATGGACACCATGGGGGCAACCAACTTGGACTCCTCCTCCTTGTCCATACCCGACTACTTCTGGTCGCCGCCCTCCTACAGCAGCTGGCCTCCTCGGCCGTCCCGGAAGCTTATAACACCATCATCTCATCTTCTTCCGGCTATGCGCCCTCCAACTATCTTGCTCGATATCGACGCCGCGTTGCACACCATGTCCCTTAACGTACCTGATGACTCTCTCTACATGGATACCGGCGCCACATCTCACATGACGGCTTCTCGAGGTACTCTCACGTCCTATTTTAATTTGAGCAATTTGAATCGTAAAATTATTGTTGGAAATGGTCACGGAATTCCAATTCAAGGTTATGGACAAACATCCCTCCCCCCACCACACCCCCCATTTCTTTTAAAAAATGTACTTCATGCCTCAAACCTTGTCAAAAATTTAATTTCGGTCCGTCGCTTCACAACCGACAACAATGTCTCTATTGAATTTGACCCATTTGGTTTTTCTGTGAAGGACCTTCCGACGGGGATACCACTCATGAGATGTGATAGCACCGGAGACCTATACCCTATCACCACCGCAGCCAACCCGCCTACATTTTACTCTCCACCATTTACTACTTTATGGCATAACCGTTTGGGCCATCCGGGCGCTTTTGTGTTACGCTCCCTTAGCAATAATAAAAGCATTAATTGTACACATTTATCTCGGCCTACTGTTTGTGAGTCCTGTGTGTATGGGAAACATATTAAACTGCCATTTCATCTCTCTTCCTCTACTACATTTCGTCCTTTTGATATTGTGCATAGTGACTTGTGGACATCTCCTGTTTTGAGTCTGCAGGGCACCGCTATTATTTGCTTCTACTTGATAATTATACTAATTTCTTATGGACTTTTCCCATTGGCCAAAAATCTCAAGTCTATTCCATTTTTTCCTCGTTTAGTTCCTTTATCACAACTCAATTTGAGAAAAAGATTAAATGTTTTCAATGTGACAATGGCAAAGAATTTGATAATACCCTTTTCAAATCTTTTTGCGCCAAAAACGGTATGAGTTTTCAATTTTCTTGCCCTCACACCTCTCCACAAAATGGGAAAGCTGAAAGAAAAATACGGACCATCAACAACATAATTCGCATTCTCCTCGCTCACTCTTCCCTGCCCCCTTCTTTCTGGCACCATGCTCTTGCCATGGCTACTTACATTTTAAATATTCTTCCTACCAAATCTAACCAACCTAAAACCCCAACTCACCTTCTCTACCACCGCGCACCTTCCTATACACATTTACGGGTCTTTGGTTGCCTATGCTACCCTCTCCATCCCTCTACCCAAATTCACAAACTCCAAGCTCGTTCTACTCCTTGTGTATTTTTAGGGTACCCATCCAATCATCGGGGCTATAAGTGCTACAACTTGTCTAGTCGCCAAGTCATTATTTCTCGGCATGTCATCTTTGACGAAAACACATTTCCTTTTTCCCAAATACATACTCCTTCTCCCCAATCCTATGAATTTCTCAATACGGGTTTGCATCCGTTGTGGCTATCACATCTCCAGTCCGAGTCAAACACATCACCATCCGATTCTCCCTCGCCTCTACCAGCCCCTCCGTCATCTTCCTCCCCCCACTACCAAGCCCTCCCGCACCCCATACACCTCCTCACCACCTTCTCAACCACCCGTCCCCGCGATCCAATCGCCTAGTAACACGTAACCGCTTTGCCCAAACTCCCTCCTGCCCGCACCATGGCCACTGTAGTATGCATGGCATTTTCAAACCAAAGCACCAATACAATCTATCCACCTCCTCTTCTCCTTCCCCTCTTCCCCGTAATCCAATTTCTGCCCTGTCTAACCCAAATTGGAAAGCTGCCATGCTAGACGAATTTAATGCTCTAATTAAAAATAAGACATGGGAGTTAGTCCCTCGGCCGCCTAATGTAAATGTTATTCGCTCCATGTGGATTTTTCGTCACAAAACCAAATCTGACGGTTCTTTTGAGAGGCACAAAGCCCGTCTTGTTGGTGATGGCAGGTCTCAACAGGTTGCGGTTGATTGTGATGAAACATTCAGCCATGTGGTCAAGCCTGCTACTATTCAAACTATTCTCAGCATCGCCCTCTCCAAATCATGGCACATTCATCAGTTGGATGTCAAAAACGCCTTCTTACATGGGAAACTTAATGAGACTGTTTACATGCACCAACCGTTGGGTTTCAAGGATCCAACTCGTCCCGATTATGTCTGCTTATTACACAAGTCACTCTATGGCCTGAAACAGGCTCCTCGCGCTTGGTATCAACGGTTTGCTGACTTTGTATCCACCATTGGCTTCTCTCATAGCTCATCTGATCATTCATTATTTATATATCGCAAAGGCACTGACATAGCATATATTCTTCTCTATGTGGATGACATTATTCTTACCGCCTCCTCTCATACTCTTCGTCGTTCTATTATGTCTCTCCTCGCTTCCGAGTTTGCTATGAAAGACTTAGGCCCTCTCAGTTATTTTCTGGGCATTGCAATCACACAACATGTGTGGTTTATTTCTTTGTCGCAAAAGTATGCCGAATCGATTCTTGAGCGAGCCGGTATGGCTTCTTGCAATCCGTCTCCAACACCGCTTGACACCAAACCCAAGCTCAGTAGTTCATCAGGCTCTCCTTATAAAGATCCCTCGCTTTATCGCAGTCTCGCCGGTGCCCTACAGTATCTCACCTTCACTCGTCCTGACATCTCCTATGCTGTACAACAAGTATGCTTACATATGCATGATCCCAAGGAGGCACACATGTCCGCTCTTAAACGTATCTTGAGATACATCCAAGGCACTCGTCACTTTGGCCTACATCTCTACCGGTCCTCTCTCACTAGTATTATCTCTTATACTGATGCGGATTGGGGTGGCTGCCCAGACACTCGCCGCTCTACTTCAGGTTATTGTATTTTTCTTGGTGCCAATCTTCTTTCTTGGTCGTCTAAACGTCAACCTACCCTCTCTCGCTCTAGTGCCGAAGCTGAATACAGGGGGGTGGCGAATGTTGTCTCCGAATCCTGTTGGCTTCGCAATCTACTTTTGGAGCTGCATTGTCCAATCCACAAGGCTACCTTGGTGTACTGTGATAATGTTAGTGCCATCTACCTCTCCGGCAATCCCGTACAACATCAACGAACCAAACATGTCGAGATGGACATCCATTTTGTCCGAGAGAGAGTTGCACGTGGTCTGGTTCGCGTTCTCCATATTCCATCCCGCTATCAGATTGCTGACATATTCACTAAAGGCCTTCCGCGCATATTATTTGACGATTTTCGAGCCAGTCTCAGCGTCGGGACCCCTCCCGCTTCGACTGCGGGGGTGTGTTAGAATATGTAAATGTTTTATATTTAGTATGTCAAATATTGTATATTTAGTATGATTATATTTCCCTTAGATTACTCAGTGATTGTAGCCATAATTCTCCAAGCAAACCATGTATATATTGTGAACCAAATCAATGAGAAACGACACAAAAATCTTCTCTCATCTTCTTACAGCAATATCTGACCTTGACTCGTCCCGATATCTCTTTCGCGGTAAATCAACGTGCCAACATATGCACGCTCCACGGACAATGCATTTACAGTTGTTAAGCTAGCGAATACTTCAATTCATAAAAGGAACAATCTCACGGGTCTTTGCTTTCATGCCTCTTCGAACACTCGTTTGTTGGCTTTTTCTGATTCAGATTGGGCTGGTTTACCTGATGATAGACGCTCTACCACCGGTGCTTGCGTATTCATTGGACCAAACCTTGTGGCATGGACTGCCAAGAAGCAAACCACAGTCTTCAGATCAAGTAGTGAGGTTGAATATCACGCCTTAGCCACCACAGAAATTTAACCGAAATGGTTCTCTTTCTCTACCGCGAACTTAGTCTACGCTTACAAGCTCCAACCATTCACTGTGATAACATTTCGGCAATCCATATGTCTCGCAATCCAATTTCATGCCCGTACACAACATATAGAGATTGACTACCACTTTGTCCGAGAATTACAACAACGTGGTTTTCTTCGACTTTGATACATCTCCACTCGTGATCAAGTCGCAGATATCTTTACAAAAAGCCTCGCTCTACCTCGGTTACAATTACTTTCTTCCAAGCTGCAGCTTTATCCAACTACGCTCGGCTAGCAGGGAGGTGTAAAGGGTGACCTCCAATGACACGAATGACTCTTAGTAAGTCTCAGAATTGTCTTTCTCCAGTGTATGTAATTAAGTCTGTTCATTTACCGTGGTTCTCTGTATGTAAGTAGTCTTACGTTCTTATCAATTTCTTTTGATTGTGTATATATATATATCAGTAAATGACAAAGGAAAAGGCAGCAAGGTTGATTGAAATAATCATATTCTCCCCTCTCGTTTCTTCTTCATTCTGTATTGTGTCTTCTCTGCTGTAGTATAGAGCCTTATATTCTATCTATTCAAACAGTATGTACCCTTTTTGGTGAGATTCCATATAAGACGATCGGGAAGAGTGATCTGGCCAATCGGAATGTTAAGAATTTCATTTTTGTCCCTTTCCAAGAATGCATCCTCAATAAGTTCAATTGCCCATTCGTTACTCCCTGGCACCATAAGTTCTGAAACTGTTAAATCTTCTAACCCCTGAATAACTGGAGTTTCGATAAAGTAATTTATGGGATTTCTGAGGCAAGGATCAGACCAAACATTGATCGAGC
Source organism: Platycodon grandiflorus (assembly GCA_016624345.1). Classification (NCBI taxonomy): domain Eukaryota; kingdom Viridiplantae; phylum Streptophyta; class Magnoliopsida; order Asterales; family Campanulaceae; genus Platycodon; species Platycodon grandiflorus. Next base: position 46,386,939 of record CM028366.1, on the reverse strand, counting down.
ACCCGTTTCTAATGCGCCATCTTAAACCTCGCTCCATGATTGGCTTAGCGACCAAATGCTCCGCCATGTAAAATGGGGTTATACCCGAGACGAGCATTTAATAAAGTCCCACGTGGAAAATATCTAGCTTTGAGTATTTGTGAAACGAGAGCATCAGGTCTGGAAATAATTCTCCAAGCTTTCTTGCCAAGCATTACAAGATTAAACATTGTAAGTCACGGAAGCCCATTCTACCCGATCTTTCCTAAGGCAAAGTTTTTCCCATTTCATCCAAGAGATGCCACGGCTATCGTCTTTCTTAGTGCCCCACCAGTAAGAGTTCATCATTTTCTGTAGATCTTCAGCCACAGAGACCGGGATGAGAAAAACATTCATACAATATGAAGGAATCGCTTGACCCACCGACTTAATAAGAATTTCCCGTTCGCCTCTAGAGACAGGCTTGTTCTTCCATCCTTGAATCTTTTTCCATAATCTATGTAATATCCCCACCGACTGAATAAGAATTTCCGTCCGGCTCTGAAATGTTGTTCGAAATCTGCTCAGCTGTGTTTTTACTAAAGAAGATATTGTTAGCGTGTAATTATTTTTTGTATAGCTTGTAATTATTCTTTGTAATACTGATGTCTTATTTTTGTCTTCTTATTGTAATTAGCTAGTTTCCATGTATAGCTTTAAATTATAGGCAGTAGTTAGAGATTAGTTAGGACTCTCCTTGTTTATATCCTTGATTGTAGCACAAACCTGGTATATATGGAACAGAAGAAAACCGAGAACTCTTACGGCTCTCTCTCTCAAACTGTCCAGCGTCTGCTTTCAATCTTCCCTCCAGCCGCAAGGCTGTCTCTCTTCCAGCCGCAAGGCTTTCATGGTATCAAAGCTTTCTCAAGCCATGTCGGAGTCTGTCAATTCTAGCAAAACTAATGGTGCTTCCACATCAAACACAGTTAGTTCTTCCAATGGAAACCATCCTCTACCTCTTTCCTTAAACATTCAATCGTATATGGTATACCAAGCAGTAAGAGATGTGGCTGAAGTTATGTTTGTATTATTTTATCAGTGTGTATAAATACTTACAAGAGAGAGTTATCAACTAGGAGATAGCTGCTACAGAATCGTGTGAGAGTACAGCTACAATTAAAGGTAGAATACAATTGGGATACACTTGGTTTGTGGAGAAGGATAGCTGAATAGGTCACGTGTTAATATGCCCCCCCAAGATGGTTGAACCGTTAGTGATGCCGATCTTGGTTCGCGCTACAACAAATGGTTGATGACTGAGGGCCTTTGTCAAGGTGTCCGCTAACTGATCTTTGGTGCTGATGTGACGGACTTTAAAGACATTGCTGGCTATGTGCTCACGAACAAAGTGAAAATCGATGGCAATATGTTTCATGCGGCTATGAAACACCGGATTAGCACACAAATACGTAGCACCAATGTTATCACAATAGAGCGTGGGGGGCTGTCGAAGTACAATACCTAGCTTAGTAAGTAGATGCATGATCCCAAGAACTTCGGCTGTGGCATGCGTAACAGCCTTGTATTCTGCTTTCGTTGAGGACCGAGAGACTGACTTCTAACGAGTTGACTTCCAAGAAATGGGATTAGAGCCGAGATAAATGATGAACCCAGATGTGGAGCGACCATTTTCAGCTGTACCACCCTAGTCCGAGTCACTAAAGGCTCGAAGCTCAAGTGGCTGATTCCGACGAAGAAACAAACCATGGTGAATTGTTCCTTTGAGATATCGCAGCAAGTGTTTGAGAGTCTGCCATTGCGTTTCTAAAGGGTTGTACATGTATTGGGACAATGTGTTGGTAGCATAGGCAATGTCGGGACGAGTAATGGCCAGATATTGAAGAGCACCAATGATTTTGCAATAAGACGTAGCCTCAATTTTGTTGGAAGAATCAATAAGAGAGGAAGAGGACTGCATTGGGGTCATCACCTCCTTGGTCCCTACCATGTTATGGGTGGTTAGAATGTCCCGAATGTGACTATGTTGAGAGAGAAACATGTCATCTGGTGTGGATATTGCCTCGACTCCAAGGAAGTGCTAGAGAGGGCCAAGGTCCTTGAGAGCAAATCTATTGTTAAGCTGCGACACAAAGTTGTCAATAAAACAATTGTTATTGCCTGTGATAAGGATATCATCAACATAAACTACGAAGTAGATAATAACCCCAGCTGAGTTGTACACAAATAGTGAAGCATCCGAAACAGTGTTCTTGAACCCAAAATCAAAGAGAAATTTTTTTAATTCAAGATACCATGCACAAGGAGCCTGTTTTAACCCGTATAGAGCTTTATGAAGACGACATATGTGATTTGGGAATTGTGGATGTACAAAGCCCGGTAGTTGAATCATATAGACAACCTCTTCTAGTGTGCCTGTAGACACCCCAAATTCATTCACCTACATTATACAAATTGTCCTATAAATAATTGTTTATTTATAAATGGACTAACATATGTTTCTATGATCATTTCAGGAAACAGTACATTCAACAGGACTAACAACGTCCAACAAATACAATAACTTCAGTTAGATCAACATCAAGGGTCAAACTTAAAGATATAAAGTTCTAGGGGCAGGATGGAAGTCATAAGAGATAGAAATCCATCCATGTGCGCCTAGGGCACACCATGTGTGCTGCGCACCACGCTGGAGGACTTTCTTGACAAAGCCTACACTGCCGGGAATTTCATCAACCTCTAGAGTTGTGCCCTTGGTAGCCATAATTATGATTGAAAGTGGGCTGTTGGCGTTGGGTGATGGGTGAGGATTGTGGCTGGTTTGGTTGTTGGTTGGGTGTATTGGTGGTGTTGGTTTTATTGAAAGTGTGAATGAGAAGGCTTTGACTTGTGATAGCTTGGGACTTAAGAGTGTTGGTTGTGTTGAGATTGTTGAGTTTGTGGAATGTTTTTTTTTAAAAATACATGATAGGTTATGTGATAGACTCAAGATCTTCATATGTGTTAAGATCTTTGATTTGTATACGTAACTATGATCTTGTGGTGTTGCATGGAGCTGTTGTGTTAATCCATGTTGTCCAAAAAGGAGAATTTGTTAGATTGATATTCAAACCCGGCGAATGTAATGAGTTCCCATTTAATCATCTTACTTTGCATAGAATTGTTGAATTTCTTCCACAGGTAAAGGCAAGGATCATTGTGGAGTATGTGGTTGATAACATTTTCAGATTGGCATTGATTGGTAAGATGCATATTAGCATATATTTCTCTATTTCTGATCTTCGTCCTTTCGATGTAGGTGATTCGAGGACGAATCCTTTCGAAGATGGGGGGAATGATGAGAACCACAGATCGCTCCAAGAATCGAAGCCCAAGTCAAACAACTCATTGATGATAGATGAGGACCTAATCATTCGAGGACGACCCAAGGAAAAGTCTGTATGTACGTATTTCTGTGTGTCTTTGGACCCAAAACAACAATCAATAATATTTAAGGCTTCTTTGGACCCAAAATAACAATCAAGGATGTTCAAGACCAAAAAAGAAGGTCCATTTGCATGTTAGAGGGTCAACAAAAGACATAAATTCTGAATAGCCCGTGAAACAACAATAAAAATCAACAAATCGAGATATGTTGCATGGAGCGGCCGTGCCATGGCTCGCTCCATCACCAGCCCAGTGTTATTTTGCCTTCAGGCCCTCGCGCCAAATGACCCGAGTGGCCGCGCCCGACATTCATCAGAATCTGTGTGATTTCTTTGACCATTTGAGCATTGTTTTCTCCAAAACCCTTTGGGGTTTTCAAGGAGCACATTTTTTATGTGTTTTGTGAGTCTTTGTTAGTCTTTGTAAGCTTATAAAAAGGCATTATCATCCTTGTAATTGATACACAAGATTGAATCAAATTAAGTTATATTCCTTTCACTAATTCTTGAGAGAATTGTGAGAAATCTGAGATTCTTGAGAGAGAACTCAACCTTGAAGTTATTAAACTCATGAGTCGAGAGTTTATGGCGCTCCGTAGTCGTGGTTCATAGATAATTGCCTCTATCGGGTCTCGATTGCACCCCGAGGTTCCAATTCAATCGCGAATAGCGAGTCGAGGGAGACTCAACCTATCTTTTCCTTTCCGTCGTTGCTGCATTTGTCGTGTTTTTCGAGCGTGTTGGAACTTTTTGATCTCGATCTTGGTCGAGTTCACATCAATGTTTTGTTGGCCACGAAGGTTGTGCTAAGACTAAGGTTGAGGGAGGAAAACTTGTTTTAGAGGGTGTCTTCATATAGGATACGATCTGAGAAGTCATTAAAATTGGTTGCTGGATTTTGATTATAAGAGGTCAAAAATTCTTTGTAGTCGTGTCCCAAACCATGAAGAACACGTTCAATGAGGTCTTCATCAGGGATAACAATCCCAACGGTGGCTAAAGAGTTTGAGATGGTTGTAGCTCGAAGAAGATAGTTTGTAATGTTGGTTTCAGGTTCACGTTTGAGGTCATGAAGTTTTTTACAAAGGTTACGAACATGAGCAGCAGAGGTGACACCAAATTAAATAAGCTCCCAAGTGACAGGAGTGATTTTAATCGATGCAAGGTGCGATTGGATGGGCGCTGTCAATGTTCGAAAAATCGACCTAGGCGCCCCTAAAACGCCGCGCCTAGGGCCAAATCGGGTAAAAAATTGCCAATGAAAAAAATCGCCGCCTAGTCGCCCGCCTAGCCGTCTAGCCAAATTGCATTTTTTTTTATTTTTAATTATTTTTTTAATTTTTTTCAAAAAACAGCATCGTTTTGGTTTAAAAAAAACAGGAAAACCTAAGTTAAGTAAGTTTGTTTTCCATACTTTATATGTTGTAGTATTGTTATTTTGTTTTAAAGTTTAAATTTTGAAGTTTGGAATGATACTATTGAATTTGGTTTTAATTTTTTACTATTAATCTTGTAATGTGATCATTATTTTAGTTTATTTTGTCATATTTAGTTATTTACTATTGTTGCAGCAGGTATTGATTACTGAATTAAATTTTAATTTTAACTTTTAATCTTGTAATATGACCATTACTTTTAGTTTATTTGGTTATATTTAATTATTAATATTGTTGCAGCAAGTATGGTATAAACTTATAGTGTAATTATGCATCGATTTCTAGACCCCGCCTAGGCCCCGACTAGGCTCCTAGGCGCTAGGCCCTGCCCTGGCACCTAGTGCCCGCCTAGCGATTTTTAGAACATTGGGCACTGTAACGGAGGCGCGCATCCAATCAACAACTAGACTTGCAGCTTCAATCCATTTCTGGTATCCTGGATTTATGGTCACTTTATCGGCTAATTTTTCTTCTTGTGGTGAGTTGTTGGTTAGAACATGTTCGCACAAGAAGGTACGAAGAACAACAAGAAATTGGGCTGACCAATTGAGATAATTTTCATGGGTTAAGAGGCAGTTGGCCATTAGCGACTGTGGGTTAAAGAATACATGAAGAGAGCGGCCATTGCGTAGGGGGTTGGATTGAGAGGAACTTGCTTGAGTAAAGTCAAAGGTTGCTATTGTTTCTACCATGGCGTGAGCCTTAATTTTGCTTTGATACCATGTAAGAGAAAGAAGAAAAGATTATTTCCCAAGATGATTTTATTATTGGCAATACATAGATATATATAGACAAGATACATGGAGTCCAGTCTAGTGTATGAGAATACATAGAGTCTAAGCCTAACAATTGTGGGATATATACAAAGAATATAATTATGGTAATGTAGACTGTTGGGAATCCTTGTTTGTGCTGGGGAGAGATTCATTGTTTCGGGTTTCAGATCCAACAACCATTAATCTCATCTTTAACAACTACAACTGCATGTCACTCGTTTTACAAATTTCTCGTTGGTGATTCATTCTCTAGATGGAACTTTTGATGTAAAATCGAAGGTGCCTATGATGTATTTATTTGTTTTCCTTTCATGTAGAATTCAAAATTAAAATTTGTTTTAGTGAAGGGGGAGAGTGAGTCAACAGTGATGGTATTTGATTTGTTGAATTGAATCCGGTAAACTGAATTTGTGTTTGAAAATATGGTGTTTTATTTGTGGCATTTGGATTAGGATCGAGGTTGAAGATGAAGTGAGTAAGGGTACTTTCATCAATTTTAAGCAAATTTTGAACGACAATTCAAATTAAGGAGGGTCACATTGTAGACTCCGCAGCAATGAGGGCATTTCAGTCTTTTTAAAGTCTTCCGTCCCACAAAACTAACTACATTGACTTAATGGACCTTAATGAAACTTTTGAGCATGTACAATTATTAAAGTGTGGAAAAAAAATTATTAAGTGAGCTTAACAAAACCTTGGAAAAAGTTGGGTGACCAAATTGAGAATTAAGTTGAAAAAATAAGTATCAAATAATTATTGAAAAAATGTAGATCTTCTAACATTTTGAGAAGTTAAATCATTAATAAGGTCATCAAAATTTAGTTTGTCCACGCTTTATAAGGGGGCATAAGAATGGATTGAACCTCAGACCCCACACTTTATAAAGCTCCAACTCTACACTGGGCTACCCCTTACGGACTAATACCAATTAATAATTTTCTTTTACAAAAAATTATAAATATAATACAGTATATATATATATATATATATAAATATGGCCCCCAATACCCCTCATGGTCGACCCTGATTATAGGTTACTCTACCCTCTTTTAGTGATTTCAAGCTTGCTAGTTATACTGATACTGATTGGGGTGGAGATGTGGATGATCGAAAAAGTACAACCTGATTTGTGCTCTACTCAGGTGACACGGCTTTGACAAGGAGTCCAAAGAAGCAATAGTTGCCACTCTCTCAACTTGTGAAGCGACATATGTAGCGGCCACATCATGTGTTTGTCTAGTGGTTCGGCTAGGGAACTTGTTGGAGCTCAAGATTTCACAAGAAGAAGCAGCTGAGATATACGTGGACAACAGGTTAGCTTTAGAGACTTGACAAAAAATCTAATTTTTTGTGATCATAGAAAGATATTGTGACGCCCGACCCGGATTTCCATACAAAATCCCAATGTCGGGTTGCCAAAACAACCACAAAACATAACTTAACTCATAAACACCCGATTTAACACAATAATACTATAGGGTCGACATGCTCGACTAGTAGATCATTTCTACCAATAAATCTCGAAGTTTAATCGGTAGTAATCTCGCAACTTTGTATGCTTTAAGCTTTAAATCATGCTAGCTACTCAATTCACATGCAAGACTTGTTTACTTGGTGATTTCATGTTTAAATGATATCTTGAAATGTATAACATGTTTATGTGTTAAGTGTTGAGTTTGGATGATGTTGCATGTTAATTTTGAGCACCCAATTATGGAATTTGACTCAAGAACAAGTTAGAGACTTAATTGGAAAATTTTGCATATAGCAATTATACCCAGATTTTTAGAAGTGTTGTAAAAACTCTAAGAAGTTGATATTTAGATAGAATAACAATTACCGAACACCATGTTAAAATCCTACGAGATTTTGAGTTCGTTTGGTATGGGTTTCGGTCCTCCGAGTTAATGATACTGGTAAATTAGAGACTTGTTATTAGCTCTAAAATTGTGGTTAAAAGTTCTTGAATAATGTGTTTAATGATTATACTTTATAGAATAATATAATCTACATGTTATTTGTCAAGTTCACTACTTTTGAACTTGATGGTTATTTGCATAAGATGAGTATGAATACCGCTGTGCGTGGTGTAAGTCCAGCTGGCGTCGTCGTTGTTAATGTTAAGGTGGGACGACCTATAGTCTTTACGAATTTGTTTCGTGATCGCTATATGTCGTCGTACCGGAGTTCACACATCCCTCATTTGTTGGCCACAGTTGGGAAGTAGCCCCATTGTTGTAGCAATACGCATGACTTTGGTTCGCTAGAAGAACCCGATGGATTTTGTCGAGGGACCCAGTGGATGTTGCCGGAATAGTCGATATATCACACACGAGTATCGATGCACGTTGGTTGTTTTGTGTATTGCAGGAGCAACACAAAGATGGAGAAAGAGAAATGATATCCTTCGTAACGTGGTTTATTTACGAGCACTTATGTGTTAATCAAGGTGCTATGTGAGTTGAGTGATTTGTATATCAAAGATGATGATACATGCTTTGTTGTGGTAAATAAATGTTATTACCATGTTATGTTTTCAGCTTGAGCATTATGACATGTCATGTAGTTGCATTTAGTAACCTACTGTGTCATTATGACTCACCCCGTTTGTTGTTTATTGTTTTTCCTTAGATCCGAGCCACCTAGCGGTTCTCGGTGAGGTTGCGGTTTGCTAGCGGTTGTATTTTGGGTTTTGTAGCTCTTGAAGCTTGATGTTGTTTAGTAGTATTTCTTTTGGTGAAGACGTTGGTTGTGTAAAGTTATATAAACTTTACTTGGGTAGTATTTGTTCATATTGAAAATCATATATTCTTTTGGTAGTCGATATATGTATGTCGTGCTTGTATATTTAACTTCGTAATAAGTTCAGTTTCTCTCCCGAGCATGTTGTGGCTCGCGGGTTACGTTATATTCCGGCATGTTGTGGCCGATGTTGTTGTTGTGGTAGTTGTTTTCTTCCCGAGTTATAAACTCGGGATTTTAGTTGTTGGGTTCCGGCTGTAGTGTCGCCGAAGACTTGTTAGATTATATCAAGTTTTATCTTATCTGTTGTATTTCATTGTAAGCACAGGTGGTTACACCACGTGCTCTTCTTGTTGTTGTCGTTTTGTTGTTTTGGCGACCCGACCTATAGAGATCCGGGTCGGGGCGTCACAGATATGGACACAAAGTATCACTAGATTCAGGAATGTGTAGCAAACATCAAGAACAATTGAAGTTTGCTAGATCTCAAGATCAAGTTGCCGATATTTTCATGAAACCGCTCAAGCATGAAGACTTCATCAAACTAAGAAGGCTACTTGGAATCATAAAATCAAGTTTACGGGGGGATGTTGGGAAGTAAACTTCATTTTGGGTTTGTTAATTATTATCTTATTATAATTGTGCATGGGCTTAATTTAGTAGGTCATTGTATAATTGTACTTGGGCCTTATAATTGTTTGTATAGTTGTACCTAGCCCAAACTTAATTTAGTACTAGAAGGTTCTTATAAAGTACAAGTCTAGAATGTGTGTAGAAGAGTCTTGAAAAATATCTTAGATACTTGTAAAAGACCGAATTAATGATGTCTCTAGAACCATCCATTGTGTAGTATAAATAGGGATGATGTCTTACACTTTTGTACAAGCCCAAAAGTTCGAGATTTTAGTACAATACAAAATACCCTTGCCCAATTTCATTCTCTTCCAAAAAACTAATTTTTCTTTCTCTTCTTAAGGAAATTTCCTAAACCAAAATCCTTCTATTTTCAACAACGTCGAAGATCTGCACAATTCTTCACCGCGAAATGCATGGCCAAGTTTCGATATCTACGAGAGCAAATCATTGGTACCATTGAAGCCGTTGGTGCTCGTGCCGATGATGATGAGCTGACATTAGATTCCATGTTCGAGTAGTTGAGGAAGCCTCAAACAACGAAGTTGACACGTGAGATCAAATTAAGCAATAGGAAAATCAAGTAATTCGCGCTTATCAAGCATTAATTTTTTACTAATTTTCATATTTGTTCAATCTCATGATGATGATCAAATTATTTTTGTAGGTTGCTGAAGTCGATTGTTAAGATATTAAAGGGGAAAGAACAATTATGTACAATTAATGCTCTGGATGGGGAAGAATCTATTACATTTATTACGGATGAGGTCGTAGAGAGACTCTTTTGTGTGAGGTAATTGAGGTAAGTTACCATCCGTCTAATTCGGTGAAAATCGAAGGAAGTGACATTGATAGAGAAGATGGTGATGAATTGGATCCAATTTCCAAAGGAAATGAACTGGATCAAGTTTGAATGAATGGGAAGGATTACAGTTTGATTTCCCTGCAGAAAATCGATGCATACAAAAAGAAAATCTTGCAACACATGATCTTGAAATGGTGCAATCGATGGTTAACCAAGGTGAATACCAACATTCTTTTCACAAGTTCTTCTGTTATTCTTTTTGCTCTTGTTTAACAATGTCATTATCTTTTTGGGGAACAACTCTGTAGAGTACCTCACGGCATTCTAACTCCAAGATCTGGTTAGAACAAAGATGGAAAAAAACTATTCCAAATCTCTTCCCAAGTAGATGCCATCATCTTCAACAAGATCTTCCCAAGTAGATCTTGGAGTTGGAATGTCGTGAGGTGCTCTTTAGAGTTGTTTCCAAAGAAGATGATGGCATCGTTAAACAAGAGCAAAAGAATAACAGAAGAACTTGTGAAAGGAATGTTGGTATTCATCTTGGTTAACCATCGATTGCCCCATTTCAAGATCCATGTGTTGCAAGATTGTCTTTTTGTGTGCTTTGATTTTCTACAGGGAAATCAACCTGTAACCCTTCCCATTCATTCAAACTTGATCCAGTTCATTTCCTTCGGAAATCGGATCTGATTCATCACCATCTGCTCTTTCAATGTTACTTGCATCGATTTTCACAGACATATAATAACTTCCTCAATTACCTCATTAGAAAACAGTCTCAAGGCCACTTCTTTAGAAGTAAACTGTTTCAAGAGCAATTTTTCCAAAATGAACAAGAGGTTGAATACGCGGAGGTTGAAATCTCAAGTTTCCATCAAAGGAGAAATATCATAGTCCCCGGTCTAAACCAGTTTTGGATGATTTTAATTCCTATTTTAGAATGTGAAATTAAACTTCAACCATCATCTTTTGTTTGTCTATTTCAATTGTATGTGCTAATTAGAATTATATTTCACCATTTATTGTACAAGTGACTTTAATAGTATGTACAAATGATTGCAATGACTATGATTATGTGCAAGTGATATTAGTCTTCTATCAGGGGAATTTGTAAACAAAATAAAATGAAACATATTGTTGGACATCTCCCTAACAGTTTTAACTTTTAGATAAGCTGATTATTTAACAAGAGAATTGTTATTTACACCTATAAAATTGCTGAGTACACCCTCTAACAAAAATTACAAAAATGCCATTATAAATTTAGACCTAAATACCCTTATTTTTTTTCATTTTTTAGGCTGTTCAACACCCTACCGAACACCCATAGTAATGTTCAGTTGGTGTGCCGAACACCCATAGTGATGTTCGGTAGGGGTGTCGAACACCACTATGGGTGTTCGGTAACCCAGTGTCAAACAAACTATTTAAAAAAAAAAAAGAGGAAGGGGACGGGTGTGTGTGGGGTGGGGGTAAGGAGGTGGGGTGGGGAAGGAGGAAAGGGGTGTTAAAAAAATCAAAGCAAAGGTGAGGTGGGTGTGGTGCGGCGGTGGGTGGGTGGGTGGGGGAAGGAGGGGAAGGGTGGAAGAAAGAGGCGGGTGTGTTGGGGAGGGGGAGAAGGAAGGAGGCGCTATGTTGGGGGAAGGAAGGAGGCGGGGAAGGGGGAGGAAGGGGGTGGGGTGTACCGGGAAGGAGGATGGGGTGAAGTGTGTTTGGGGTGAGGTGTACTTAGTATTTTGAAAAAATATTGGTAAGGGTAAAATAAAAAATTAGTGAGTATACCTAATATTTTGAGGAATTGAAAATATAAGGGTAAGGTATACTTAGTAATGGAGTGTACTAAATAATATTCTGCGTGTAAATAGCAATCCTCATTTAACAATTAACATCAACATTCTTATCGCCAAAGTCAAAAAATTGTTTTGAGAAACTAATTAAAATATCATTCAAGTGATTTTAGACTAAGGGATTTTAAACAAAAGAGAGCAATCTTTCTCGGCAGTCAAAGCTAGAGATAATGCCATTAAGCTAAACATATTATAACGATAATCTAGTTACTCTGATACCAAGTTAGAACAAAATGGATTCCTGGAATGAGAAAGGCCCCCAAACAATGTTCTTCAAAACTAAGGCCTAACCACAGTGGGAATCTAAAACATAATTCAACTAGGAGATCTAATCTTTGACATCTACCCATCTATATACCCCAAGAATTATAGTGCCATACCCTGATGTACATTTCCAGTCAACAAAGCCTCTAGACAAAAAAGGAAACCAACATGCACATCTGAAGATAGGTCAAGCACGCTCAAGTTTACGCTTACAACCAGCAGTTTCCAGAGATTCTTCTCCCACCTGTTGACCATGTACGAGCACTCGATTTCTTGAATGCATCTTTATTGGTATAGCTGGCATGGGAGCCAGAGTATTCTTAGGCATGCATTCAGCTTGAGAATACTCTGGCACCGATTCAACTTGAGATCGACCAGAAAATTTTAGCCCATTCCTAACAGGCATCAGCTCTTCTCCTTCGGGCACTAAATCCTTCATCAGCTGCATTCCACATCATTCACAAGATATTCATGATAGAGTAGAATATGGCGCACATATGAGAAAGTTCAACATAACAATCAAACACACCTACGGAACCATCAATGAAATATACTCGATGAAACTACAAATACCACTTTTTATTTCTATTCAAAAGTATTCGAAGGCAATGTTTGTACCTTCCAGTCACAGAAGTCAAGTCGGAAGATGAAGTGGGTGTATACCACTTCTTTAGACATCACTGCACCAGAAGAAGGAGCATTCCTTGGTGCTGAAAAGAAGAAACAAAGATGAGAATTTCACAGACAAAAGGGCACTGATGAAAACTTAAACCTGATTTTTATGAAGTTTTTCTTACAAACAAGATGTGAGCCTTTCTCGTCAACAGCTATTACAACTCGCCCATCCTTCACTAAAAAAGAAAGAGCAAATAAGTTCTCCACCGTTTGAGCAAAGGACTTCCTGTTTAACAAGAGGTTTTCGAGTTTCACACTTCTCTTCTTTCTCAGGATCTCAAACATCGTTGACATGTTCTTGTCAGTGTCTGTTTTCTCTTCAACGGCACTGTTAAGCTGTTGCAAGGAAAAGTAAGATAACTGCACAACTTGCAAGAAACAAGTGCCGGATTAAGTCCCACGGATCATTTATTTAACCAAGAAATTTTTTAAAAGCCTGAAGAAATTTACCGGTACACAGATGAACAAGATAAGTTGGCAAGTGCAGGTACTTACAACACGATTTATGGAAGAGTACAAGTCAAGCAGCTAAGATTCGATTTGCAGTTAATGAGCTCTTCCAAGTAGAAAAGCCAGAAAGAGATGGGGAAAAAAAAACTATCAAAAGTTGACCAAAATGGATGTATGCCAACAAAGGATCTACAAGGCATATTTCCTGCTTCTAAGAAATGGGAGGGAATGCTCTATGAGAGGCCATTCTAAATCAATTTTTCATACAAGAAAGTATGCTTTTCTGCTTTTGTTGTTCTTATTTTTTAATCCTGTGGGCATACCCTCTTGAATTTCTGCAGCGTTTGTCATATGCATAGTAAATTAGTCAAGGAGAAATTTTTTGAAGTAATGTCAAACTTCCACTTTATAACATCCAAATTTCTTGATCACGAAGTATTCAACAAAGAAGGTAGATGATCAAAGACAGAAATCCGAAGAAAAAATATCTTAATCCGTAAAGGCAATAAATGATGCACAGAATGTGCTAGGAGATTATAGAAAACTCAATTATTGTCCTACAAACAATGTACCTCTAGTGAGGATTATAGGTGACAATGGCATTCATGTAGAATTAGTTTTCTTAATCGCTCCCTGGGTATAAGGCATACCGAATCCTGAGCTTCTCACAGTCATTGATTAACATCATGAGAGGTGACCCTTCCTTTGCTCCATCAATTTGATGGAATTGCTTCATGCAGATACTAGTATTACGAAGCTTAAACTTGCAATTTATTCCAGGCTTGAGCCCCAAACCACACTTGCTCCATACTTTACAAGATTATTATAGGACATGCAGGGAACCCGACAGCAAACTAGAGGTAATTTTCTTATACATTAGATTACATTGGCTTATCTATGAGGTCGAACTTAAGGTAAAGTGCATCTGTCTTCTACATCATTAATTTGCAGGGATGCCAATTTATCATTACCTAACAGGCTTCTAAAGTCCAAGAATGATGATACTGAGTTGAAACTCATTTCTCAAAGAAAACATTCCAATCTAAAAAGAGGCACAGACAGCACTGACTTCCGAACACAATTTGTGTGGTTTCCTTGCTACTAGCTTGTTCCTGGATTGACCAAGATAGTAATTTCTACGCCATATGTAATATATATGTATGTGGTGTTTGGTGTTTGGTGTTGTGTGTTGTAACTGAGACATGAGTCTTTGAAGAATGAGAAAGATACAAGGCTCATAAAGAGCAAGAATTGGAATTTTCTTAATGAACAAGCATACTTCTTTTGGTTGTGATTGTGTAGATGGTATTGTGCGTCTTCTACGAACTGCAACCTTCCTTTGCTTTAGTTCATTCTTCATTGGCCCCAACCTTAACAGGAAACAGCATTAAAAGCAAATAACATACTTTAACAAGTTGTCAAAGAACAACAGAGACAGAAGATCGCATATAGCTGACTTCCAAAACTCACATAGTGCAGCAACCTCTGCCATTCCGAAAAATGGATGAAACTTTAAGACCAACATCTTTCCAAAGAATATGTTTATTCACAATCGCATCACTTCCTCTGCTTCCACGCCTGCCATATTCTGCGAGCAAAGATGATACAAATTCTGCTGGGGTAATACCTCCAACAGTTTGCGACCTAATAGATGCCTCCAATGAACCAGTGAGGCCTAGAAGTGCCTCTGCATCTATAACCTGGTCCCTTGGCTTCTTAACTGAATCCCAAGTGCACAAAATTACTTTGACAGGATAACAATTCAGCTTTTGAAAACAACAAACAAAAGGACTACTTGGATGTGTAATCCAACTTTATAATTTAGAAAGCTAGACCTGTTTTGGACAAGTACATATTTAGAAGACACGCGATCAAGAAGTTCAAAATATGATAACTCAGACTTCTCTAAGGAACAATTTTTCAGAAATGCACAAGGATAACAAATAAAACAAAAATGCCTAGCGAAAACATCATGAATCTTGTGTCTTAAAATCGTTTAAACACGAGCCCTTAAACAAGTTGCCCAACATAGAACAAACATTTCATAAAAGAAGACATTCCAGAAAGCTAAAGCATCAATTTTTAACCTCATAAAAAAAGTCATAACTTCCTTTTGAGTTCATCCCAAAACAAGAGTCGTATTTTCATATTTTTTTCAAATGTGACTCCTTTTTGGAATGGAAATATCTTTTAATATGACCTAGTCTTTATTGAATCAAACTAAGCACTAACAAAAGGAAACTAATAATTAATTATACTTTACAACAAAACATCTACATAAGCAATGAAAATCAAGAAAGGGAAACGCAATAAGACCCACATTTGTCAAACATTCCTCCCTAAACTAATATGGAGTAAAAAGATCAACTCTAACAAAAAAGAACAATGTCAATTGCATGAAAAGACAAAGATACCCTGCTACATACATATTACTCTATCCATTTCCAAAAAAAGAGTTCATCTTACTTTCTTAGGTCGTTCCAAAAAAAATGTTACTTTTTTCTAAAGTTACCTTTATTTTCTAAAGATACCTTTATCATTCTACCCCTGATTTTATTATCACTTTAATTGATGGACCCGGTCGGACATGAGTATCCTTGGAAAACACACGTTATCCAAAAACTAGTATTTATAATAGTCAATTATCTAATATTAATTTGTGTATCAAGTCAAACAGGAAACTCTTTTAGAAATGGAGGGAGTGTTAATTTACATCATGAATTAAAGTATTGCAAACCTTAAAGCACTTTCGTGTGTTATGAGAAATAGCATGCAAATGTAACTAGTAGACTTGATGAATGCGTGTATAGGGACAGAGAGAAAGGGGGAATAGTATACCAAGCTGATGCATTTGGTCAAATTCATCCATAATGGACATAAACTTCTTTGATTCCGGCTTCCCAATCTCGTCACTCCTTTCTGCAACAGATTATTACCCACAACGTCGACAAAATTAGGTAAATAGGGTTATTTATTGGATTAAGAGTAGTTTTGAATTTCGGGTATTTACTCCAAAATATTCAATAAATTGATTCATTATATTTCAACAAATTACCAAAATGACATTATCAATACAACAAGCTAGTTTGTGTGTGTGTGTGTGTGTGTTAAGTGCTAACCATTGATGAGATTGAGAATTGCAGCGTATCCGGAGAGGACATGTCTGCTGTCGGCGGCGCCTTGCTGAGTCAAATCAACGAACTCCGGCACATCACCGGAGAGGGAAGCTTTGTTTCCGTCGGGTCGATCCCGCTTCATGTTGGACAATAGTGCTTCTTCCATTTTCTCTCCCTCACTCTTCACTTTAAACCCTTTGTAAAATAACTACAGAGAAGAGTTTTAAAACAAAGCAAGCCAAAAAGCTTCTTTTGGAAGACAAAAGGTTGGGCGAGGGACTTTTCCCGCCTTATTCACTATTGGGTTTTGCTTACCATTTTTGCTAAATACCACATTTTCTTAAAATTAAAATTACTAGTATATTGCTCTTCATCCTATATTTTATATATATATATATATATAAAAATAATAAATAAAAAACTCTTCTCATTTACACTAAGAGCAACCAATTAATTTCAGTAAATTATTTTTGGTTTGAAGGCTACGATCGCAGGATCGAACTTGTCTCCTATAGGTCTGAGCGATGATGCTCACTACCAATTTTAGTATATTTATATATTTTATCTTTGTATTTCCCTATATTTTCTCTTTTAATATATGTTCTTTGATGTAATATATTTTGTTAACAAACTGAACTGACGTGACCTAATATATTTTTTTAGAGCTCATATTTAGCTAACTTGTTATGTTTTTGAGAAATTTGATAGTCACAAGCTTTAAAAAAAAAAATGTTTGACAGCTAAGAACGAGTCCAACATGAAGGAAAAATAAAGCAACGTCAACCAAGTCTGTTGATGAGTTTGATGAAAGTGAGCGGAGTAGCAGTTGAATTGAAGGCGAGAATAAAAGTGCAACGGTTTTTCAGAAAGAATAAAAGTGGCATGGTTAAATTAAATTAAACCTTGAAGTGCAGTATTGATCTTTATTTATACATTTATTATGTTTTAGGTAATAATATCTTAGACAATACTCCCATCATCCCAAATAAATGTTCTTAATTTCTATTTTGGGATGTCCCAACTAATGTTTTAAAGATTTTAATGTACTAAAATACATTTCACAGCACATCATTAATTATGTTTCTTAATTCTTGTGTTTTGTCTACTAGAAACATTTATTCGGGACGAAGGGAGTATTAAGTATATACTACTGCTAATGATCACTTTTAGAGCTTTTTTTAAGAACAGGTAAAATTTATAGGAGTAAATCTTTTGTTAGGAAATTAAGTTCACCAAAGTAAAATTACCTTTTCGGGTCCAAGTAAACACATGTAGAAAATAGCTCTTTCTATACTAATGCTTTTCTTTTTTTCACAAGTCCATCTCCACATACGTATAGTATCATTTTAATCACTGATTGCCATAATCTGAGATTTTTTTATTCAAATATTAACCGTTATATTGGATAAAATTTAGAAGGTGAGTTTTTTTTAAAAAGAAACAGATCTATTGAATATTAAACCAAACTTAATCCAACCATAAATATTGCAGTTTGCTTGGAGAATTTGCGTAAATTAAGATTGTTGGTGGTGTTTACATGAGCGAGGATCACTATACTTGTGAAGGAAAAATTATAGCCACCATTTACCTTGGTTTTTTTTAATTTTTTTTTCGGGTACGCGGTTTTTTTTTTTTTTTTTTTTTTTTGTGGTTTTCACTTTATCTCTTGTAGGTCACACATTTTTTTTTTCTCTCTATATCTCTTTTACTTTTACATCTAATTATTATTAAAAATAAAATAAAAACGCGAACCACAAAAACTGCCTAACCAAATGCCACCTTTCTTTCTGAAAAATCATTGCACTTTTACGGTTTTACTCTCACTTTTCATCTAACCATTACGTCTATTCCTTATCAAACTCATTTAACAGATTGAGCTAACGTGATCTTATCTTTTTTTCATGTCGGGCTCATATTTAGCTAGCTGACTAACTTTTTGAGAAATTAAATGCACGTAAATCTCAGAAAAAATTGCCAGCTAGCTAAGAATGAGTTCAAACATGAAGAAAAAATAAGTGACATCAACCAATTTGTTAATCGGTTTGACGGAGGTGGATGGAATAGTTGGATTGAAAGCAAGAACGAAAGTGCGCTTGTTTTTTTAGAAAGAAAAAAAGGGGTATGGTTAAATTGAAACGAAATGCAAACTGCAGAGGTCAAAATTGCACCTTTTTTTTTTCCTACTTGCAAACTACTTTGCTACGATCAGTCGATCACCAATCCATAATGCTATCTTCTTTGATGTGAGAATGAAATGACAGAATCTAATGTTATTGAATATTTTTTCATTTGATTTGTCATGTAACTGGTGAAGTATCTACAGGAAAAAGAAAATACTCATGAAAATTGGGGCTGCCGGGAACTTGAAAAAAAGTCGACACTAATCTAGAACTACAAAGATCCACTCTCTACAAACCTGCCAATTGTTATCTCTAGTGCTTGTCAGTTGGAATGTCGAGGTCTTTAAATAAGGGACTATCGACTCCCACGCCCATTGCATTCAGACCATTGTCTACATATATGAGAGCACCAGTAATGGCAGAAGCCAAGGGGGATGCCAGGAAGGCAGCGGTATTCCCCACTTCCTCTGTTCATTTGTTTAGTAAAATTAAGTATGACAAAGTTGAAAAGGATATGGAAATTTCGAATAGATCACGATGCTGAAAAAAAAAAGTTCACCTGCAGATAGTTCTTTCTGTAGAGGTGCATTTGCCTCGGAGTAGTCAATCATCATGTCTATGAATCCAATTGCCTTAGCAGCACGGCTTCTCAATGGGCCTGAAATAGTACCCTTTTCAGGTAAGGTTGTATGTACTACATAGCGTTGGTTCTCTTAATAAAGAGGGCAGGAAATTTAAATCACACTTAACGTCCATCATCACATGCAACCCGCAAACAAAGAGAAATACTGAGGTCTAAAATAGTGGGGAAATGAATGCAGATGAAAGACTTGAACCGAAGACCTTGTAACCAGATACCATGCAAGTCATGACCTCACCTAAAAGCTTGGCCTTTTAGAGAGAGCTCCAAACATAGTATGTCAAGGTTAACAAATACTTATTGAAAGGTTGCTGTTTTTGTCTTTTTCAGACTACCAAATGGGGTTTCTTAGCTCTAGCAGCTTCATCTAGCAGTGCCCACCTTGAAACTACAACTACATTAACGCACCTTATATTAAGAGAGGGCCCACGGGGAATTCCAAATGGTTGCTTTGTACATCATAGAGAAACCAAGAAAATGATTTCTAGCAATCCTATGGAATTCCAGTTTAGAGTCGTATAACATCGTAAACACTGAAATGACCCGCAAAAAAATGAACATGGCTTAGTCTACTTTAGATTTGTTGGAGTAAACGTTGAGGGCATTTAGAGAGGTTTTAGTTTCCTATGTGCAACCAAGAGGTGGAGAAAGGTCTGCCCTTGCAAGGGGCGTAGCCAATGTTCTTTATAGCAAGGGTATTTTCAATACTTAGATCTCTTCTAAAAGTAACGTAACAAAGTTGAACTTGAATGAACTTTTTAACCTACTTCATAAAGATAGTATTACGTTCTAAAAACATTGTGAATACTTTTTCCAGGAAGAGAAAAGACATGGCCCATTACAGTGTCAAATTAATTGGAAGTAAAACCCAGCCTTTGACCTAATCATGGGAGGTATGATCTAATTATTTCTAATCAAAACAAATAAATAGAGAAACATGAAGAGCCAACATTACCAGCAGATATAGTGTTGACTCTAACTTTATGTTTTCTTCCAGCTTCAAAAGCAAGCACCTGAAACAAAATGTAGATAGCTGTCTAAGCATCTACTAAAAGAACAAGCAATAAATACTGCACAAGCTTGGATAGAAATTAGGGTCACTCACTCTTGTGTCACTCTCAAGAGCTGCTTTTGCAGAACTCATTCCCCCGCCATATCTGTTTATATGTTTGCAATTAAGGATTCTGCCTCATGGATGTTTATAATTTAAAACAAGTGGTAAACATAAAAAAAGACATACCCAGGAATGATCCTCTCGGAAGCGATGTATGTAAGAGAAATTGAAGAACCACCTGTTATTACCACAGCTGCTCTTAAGAACCAATAGAGATGATGAAAAAGGATGATAAAATGGGTTACCAGGTAAGTTAAGTAGCATGCCTGGATTCATGATTGGAAGGAAATGCTTTAGTAAAGAAACATAGGAATAGCTTGATGCCGATATTGCTGCTAGATATCCCTTCCTCGATGTCTCTAACAGAGGTTTAGTCACCTGATCATTGTATGTGCAATTACTTAGTAACAAGTAACAACACAGATTATGTATATCAATTTACTATAATTAAGAAAGTTTTACCTCTGGCCCATTAGCCAGGGAGTGCACCAGAATGTCAATGCTTCCAAAGTCCTGCTTCACTGATTCCGCAACTTCCTGAATCATTTCACAAGTAGCTGTCTATACATGGCCTTCAAGGACATCTTTATCCAATATTAAACATGCAACACAAAGTCTGAGTAATGCTAATATGCACCTGGACAGTCCAATTACTTGATCCCGCATAACGCTTATTTGCTTTTATCTGCGAGAATGAAGCCACATTATAAGAAAATTTACTGACTGGGTGCTTGATAACAACTTCTGTATGCATAATGAAATTTATATGTTTTGCATTACATCTTCAGGTACATCATCAGGATTGTCAAAAACAGCATCTAGGGGATATACTTTGGTAATCTCCATCAAAGAACCATCTGGCAACCTGAAAACTAATGTACTTCATAATAAAGTCCACTAATTGAGTGTCGTCAATTTAAAAGATGAAACATGTGATTAACATCATACACGCGTGATTGATCAAACTTCCCACGCCGTAAACTCATTTCAAATATGTTCAAAGCCTACATCAGGAAGTCCACAAAATAGTCAGAAAAATCAAAATGAAGATGAAAAGTTTTGGGAACTTAGAATAAGATGCCACCATGAATTTGGCCCAATTTACTTACAGGCACCCATGTTCCAACAAGAATTTCAGCCCCAGCAGCAGCAAGGGATCTTGCGATAGCCCAACCATATCCATTATCATCGGCTACACCAGCAATAAATGCCCTTTTACCTTCAGCAGATTCAAAGATTTATGTGAGCAAGTAATTGCATCATAATCACAGTAAGTGAACAATAATTCCAAAGGCAGGCTTGTAACAGATCTACCCCCAAATAATAGAAAGCAAAGTTGGTAATTGCTTCAATAAGAAAGCTCCATTCAAGAATCCATAACGAGATAAATGCCTTATGAATAACATGTAGAGCTCAGCATGAAAAGATATGTACATGTATTTAGGAAGCACATGGAACTAACCTTTCAAATCAATGGACAACCCTGATACAGGCTTGTCTTCACTAGCCTCAGACATTGACTTGGTCACAAACTTTTCATGTCTCAAAGGAACCTTACTGAAACTCCGCTTGAAATATTGCACATGTGATACATGACAAGAACTGCTAAGCTTAGCCCATGGCGATCTATTTGAATCAAGCAGAGGACTTGCCACAACGGGTCTGAAATTTCTTTGAGTAAAGAAAATGGACGGCCTTGCTGTAACAATTTGCAGGGCAGAGGCAGCAATTGCCACCATTTTCAATCTATGCAATCTGGCAGGGAAAATGACCAAAGGAAACCGAGAGAAATATGACTAATTTGCTTGTAATTGGGTGTCGAATAACTGTTTAGAAAATTCAGGATTTTGAAGAGAAATGTTAAAGTCTACATAAAATTGACCCAGGTCCCCACTTTGTAAGAACAGAACAAACGTCTTTTCAGCTAGAACTAGTGCTCAAGCAATGTATGGGAAAAGAAAAAGTTTATAGATGTTTCCAGAGTCACTGCCTGATGTAGGCCTAAGCCTAACCTCAAAACAACTTTCCTTAGGAGTCACAGCATGAGGTAGGAGTAGGATGCCTCTCCTGATATTCGCAAGTCGCAACACTCCATGACTCCGAGGTCCGTGAAGGGTCTAATATACTCACTTTTACTCTTACCCCCTTTAAATGGAGAGACTCCTGACAAAGAGCGTGCCCCTCTATGAAACCAAATGTGTAAAACCTTTTATCAATCACATGTTGGTCTATGGCAGAAACTGTGCTACAATTACCAAACTCAAATTTTCCCACCACTTCAGACTCTTAATGTGGCTTGTGAACGAACTTACAAATTTTCCAATTAAAGTGAATACTCACATTTAAATAAAACCTGAGTTGAGTCAGCTGATATATGAATTGTGATAAGCTCGAATAGGTGTGACATTTATCCTTGGTTTTGTCCTTTAAATTTGTTAAAATATTACACTTTTTACTGTGTTTGTCATTGTTTTGGATGGTTACCGGTGATTGAGTGATTTAGGCAGGCAATGGAAAATGAGGCAGAATTTGAGCAGAATTGTCAAATGGGCATGTGCTAACTAGAGTGGGTTGTAGCTGAAGTTAGAAGCAGAGTCACATGCTATGGGAGTGCGAGCAAGGCAGAATTTCATTACCCAAAGGACAATTCAGACATTTTGTTATTTTGTAAAACTTGGGATTACTAATATCCCTACTGCAACTGTTTTCTTTTACTATTTTTTCCCTCTATTGTAAATAAGTCTTAGGAGTTGGTTGTTAGAGAAAAAAAAATAGGCACTTGGACTTTGTCAAAGAACTGCTTGGGAGTGGGATATGGAGTGCAGATCGTGGTCTTTAATTTTGGGGATAGAGTTAGTAAAAGACGTGGAATCTCCTTATAAAAGGAGACGGATGGAACCAGGAGAGGGACACACGCTTTGAAAGAAATACACACTCATACACACATTGAAGAAGTCGAACTCAAGAAGGGAAGTCTGGAGCAACACTTTGAGTTCGAATAGAACGCGTGCTCGGTTTTTACATTTCTATTTGGTTTTTGTAAGTAATTTTTAATCATGTTTAGTAGCTAGTTTCTTTTTATCCGGTTAACAAACACGTAATTTTCTACAAATTACTACTGTGAGATCTAAGTGTTTTCAATTCTCCTTTAATTACAAATATATGTTTGTTCTCCGTTTTGCACGTCAGATGATTATTATGATTAGTTAATGTTCAGGGCCCGAATTTTAATTAACGTAATAGTCTATTGCTAGTTAGAGTCACTGATCCGTAATTGTCTTCGGGTTTTAACAAAGTAGTAAGTAACACACCTTTTAGGCATCACAAGCTTAATCGGACCGTGTTACTGGAGTGAATAATCTAAATTAAATGATACTGCTTCAGTGCGTTTAGAATCAGGTCTCTCTTTTCTTAATGCTGTCAAAACACTAAATCCTACGAGTGTCTCGGAAGTTGTCTTTTGATTAGAGTAGTAATTAACGAGCTTCTCTTAATTATCAACACTGCAAGGAGAGATTGGGCGTTAGGCGTTTGTTGACAACTATAATCGGTTTATTTGTAGCTAATTGAGACAATTTTGCATCGATGATATGTAGTTCATAAACTAACTAGAATTTTCTCATCTTGAAAATCCAAAATAATTTTCTGCCTAGTTTACATTGCGCATACTAATTTCAGCTTTCATTTAATTCATTGTTAGCAATTAGTTTAGATAAAAAAAAAACCTCAAATCATTATTTTAATAGCTTTGTTAAAATTCTTTAAAAAAAAAAGTAAATTCGACGTTCCCGGTGGATACGATCCCGACTGCCCTATACTCGTTTATTGGGAAGTAGGAAATTAACTTTGACGGTTTGACATCCGTCAAATTTTGGTGTCGTTGCCGGGGAACGGTTTTGCTTTTATTTCTTTTTAAGAATTTTATTTTACTGCTTTGTTTTCTTTGTATGCCTTGATCTTCTCGTACAGGATAATTAATTTACGATCCGGAGATTGAGAAGACAACAAGAAAGTTAACGAAGCAAGCTAAGCTTAACAAACAAGCAACCATTTCTTCACCAGGATTAAGCATTTGAGCTGGCGAGTTCAAGTAGAGCAAGAAGAAGTTGAGCATGGAGGAGAAAGAGTAAAGGTTGAAGTCAACGAAGTTGAAGAACCGGAAGTCATGGCAGGACCTCAACCAACTTTGAGGGAAATGCCCATGCCTGATGTGAATCAACCACGACTGGGCGTCACATTTCCTAAAGTAACCGCACCATTCGAATTAAAGCCTGTGATCCAATTGCTACCTAAATTTCATGGTCTGCCGGGTGAAGATCCTCACAAACATATGATGGACTTCCATTTAGCATGCTCGAGTCGCTAAATTTCATGGTCTGCCGGGTGAAGATCATCACAAACATATGATGGACTTCCATTTAGCATGCTCGAGTCGAAGGCCACAAGGAATGAACGAAGAAAATATGAAGCTGAGAGCTTTTCCTATCACATTGGCAGACAAGGCTAAGGGTTGGTTATTTGATTTACCTCCTGGGTCGGTGAGCACTTGGCCTGAGATGAAGAGGCGATTTCTAGAAAGGTTTTTCCAGCTTCACGACCAGCAAATATTCAAAAAGAAATATGTGGGATAAGGCGGTACGCGGGGGAAACTTTGTATGAATATTAGGAGCGGTTTAAGCAATTGTGTGTGTCCTCAGCACCAAATATCCAATTAGTTGCTCATCCAATATTTCTACGAGGGATTGCTCATCACAGACAGGAATATGATCGATGCGGCTAGTGGGGGAGCTTTCATGAATAATACCTTGGAAGAGGCCAAGAAACTCTTAACTGACATGGCTGAAAATGCCCAGCAGTTTGGGACGAGGCAGGATGTTCCGAGCAAAGTGAACGAGGTAAATGTTTTTTCTATTGATCATAGATTGGACACTTTAACCTCTGTTTTGGAAAAGCTAGTCTCAGGGCAAGTACAGCAAGTCAAAGCGTGTGGAATCTGCACAAACATAGGTCATCCAACTTAGATGTGCCCAACTCTACAAGATGATTCGAATGAGCAAGTAAATGCCGTGGGAGGTTTTCAAGGGCAGCGGAAAAAGAAGTATGATCCATACTCCAATAATTACAATCCGGGATGGTGTGATCATCCGAATCTGAGTTATGGAAATCGAGCCTTGAATTTTCCACAGCAACAAGTTCAGCCACTATTTCCACCACCTCCACTAGTTCAGCCCACCACCATTTCAGGCACACCGTTGGAGAGTTTAATCAAGCGCCTAGCTGAATCGGTTCAACAAGATAGACAAGAAACAAAGGCTAGCATTAAATTCCTTGAAAATCAGATTTCTCAACTAGCCGTGTTCGTGAGCAAGATTGAAGCAAATCAAGGCAGACTACCTCCTCAAGTTGAGAGAAATCTGCGAGAAAGTGTCTGTACAGTCACTCTAAGAAATGGACAAGGCTCGAAAGGGTTAACTAGGGGTAAACATTATGGGTAGGCTAGAAAAAGAGAGTCAAAAGAGGTTGATACCTAAGTGCCTTAATTCCATTGGTGATGTGATCTCAAAATGTATACAAAGTGCAAGCTTTAAATACTCATCCGTGTGTGAAATCACTCAAAGAAACAAGTGAGAGCATATATATACGAATGCTCTATATTTAGCCCAATATTTCACCAAAGTGGCTAAAAAGTTAAGACTTGCATACATATGATGAAGGAATTGTTTTAAAACATGCTTATCAATCTTTTACAGAAAACTACCAAATGCCCATCATGTATCAAGAATTCCTCACTTTAAAATGAGAATGCACATTAAACATAAGCATCACAACAATGACCCTTTTTGTAACATACAACCAAAACCATATCATGAAGATTCCTTCCCCCACATGCATGCTTCAAAACCCCCCACACTTAAAGTATACAATGTCCTCATTGTATAACAAAAAGAAAATTGTAACGCACAGGACAGAGTTTTTGAAATAGCAAAGAATAAGGGTGAGGGAAAGAAGCAACTTCCTGCTAAGCAAAAGGGTCCGAAGGTGGTTGAAATTTAACCGACCCAAAGTATGTCATCATCATGGAGTGCATTTGGTGCACACCCTTAGCTACAGCCTCAATTCTGGAATTCACCAGGTCCACCTCTTTTTTAATGTCCTTTTTTAATGTCCTGGACCGAGGCCTTAAGGTTGTCCAAGCTGACGAGGATACTATTTCCAAATCTTTCCTCTTGAATTATCTCACGAGGTGTGTTCGACCGCAGTAGTACCTGCAATAAAATGAGCAAGCTCGGATGGCGGAGCATCTCGCTGAGAAGGAACATTTGTTTCATCTTCAAACACAACTATTTTCATTCGATGCAAACTCTCAACATTTAATGGCTCACACTCACAAGAAATATTCATATCATTGTTTTTTAAATCTAAAACTCCTAAATGTACTACCAACATAGTTATGACTGTTCCCAAACTTAAAGGCCCTGCTAGTTTTATTTAGCACCAATGTAAATTGATTAGCCAACCAATATCCAAGATTTACTTTCCTATCATTCGTGATGCACCACAGAAAGAATAACTCTGGTTTAGAGTAAATGTTAGCACCATCCGTACAGTATGAAAAGCTGAAGGCCAAAAACTTATGAATCAACTGAAAAGCATGATTTTTTTAGGATAAGACACTTTGACCGACTCGGGTCATAACGCTCTTTGTCATTCGAAAGGGTACTCCAAATTTGCATACATTCATTTTCAAAAATCTCAGAATAGTCACACAATGCATTTCGTCGTTCTTGACGAAAGCTAGCTCCAGACAAAAATTTTAGAGCATCGTTGAATTCATTGAGTGAAAGATAAAAAAATTTATCCATCAAACGGAATTTGTTCACTTTGGCGTGTCGGAATTAAAATTTTTAGGTGGCTCAAAACATAAAGTGCAATAGAATTCTCTTGTCAATTCGATAAATGCAGGGTATTCAAAATCCCAAAACATATCCCATCCAATAACATTTAGAAAATCTTAAATTTGCCTAGTCAAATTCAATGCATTCAAAGTAGGCAGATGGAAATACTTATAGGGTATAATTTTTTGGGAAAAGATATATGTGCATCGACCAATTGATTTCTTTGTCTGGAATCTCAACCAACCACCCAGTGTCAGTCGAGGGTTATGCATCACAGATTTCCCTTTTACTACCCGGGACCTTTTGCGAGATGTTGGGGGCAACATTGAATGGGCAATTTCATTGTGGCTTTCGGCCGTGAGGGGCTGGGTATCGGCATAGTTTCTGGATGAGATAAACTTGGAGTGGCCTGCGAGGGTTGAAATTGTTGTGGAGTTTCAGAAATTTTTGAAAATGACAGTGTGCAAATTTAGAGTACCCTTTCGAATGACGAAGAGCCTTATAACCCAAGTCGGTCAAAGAGTCTTTTCCTAAAAAATCATGCTTTTCAGTTGATTCATAAGTTTTTGGCCTTCGGCTTTTCAGCCGTAAGGATGGTGCTAACGTTTGCTTTAAACCAAAGTTATTCTTTATGTGGTGCATGGCCAATGATAAGAAAGTAAATCTTGGATAATAATTAGCACGCTTTAAGTTTGGGATCAATTATAACTATGTTCGCAGTAAATTTATGAGGTTTAGATTTAAAAAACAATGATATGAATATTTCTTGTCAGTGTGAGCCATTAAATGTTGAGAGTTTGCATTGAATAAAAATGGTTGTGTTCGAAGATGAAACAAATGTTCCTTCTCAATCGGGTCCCGAGCTTGCTCATTTTATTGCAGGTAGTGTTGGGCGTCAAACACACCTCGTGAGATAATTCAGGAGGAAAGATTTGGAAATAGTATCCTCGCCCGCTTGGACAACCTTGAGCCCTCGGTCCAGGACGTTAAAAAAGAGGTGCACCTCGTGAATTCCAGAATTGAGGCTGTGGCTAAGGGTATCCATCAAATGCACTCCATGATGATGGCATACTTTGGGTCAGTTAAATTTCAACCACCTTCGGACCCTTCTGCTTAGCAGGATTGCTTCTTTCCTTCACCCTTATTCTTTGCTATTTCAAAAACTCTGTCCTGTACTTTACAATTTTCTTTTTGTCATACAAAGAGGACATTGTATACTTTGTGTGGGGGAGGGGGTTGATGCATGCATGTTGGGTAATTGGGGGAAGGAATCTCCATGACATGGTTTTGGTTGGTATGTTAGGAAAAGGGTCATTGTTGTGATGCTTATGTTTAATGTGCATTCTCATTTTGAAGTGAGGAATTCTTGATACATGATGGGCATTTGGTAGTTTTCTGTAAAAGATTGATAAGCATGTTTTAAAACAATTCCATCATCATATGTATGCAAGTCTTAACTTTTTAGCCACTTTGGTGAAATTTTGGGCCAAATAGAGCATTCGTATATATATTCTCACTTGTTTCTTTGAGTGATTTCATACACGGATGAGTATTCTAGAACTTGTACTTTGTATACATTTCGAGATCACATCATGAGTTCTTTGCACCAATGGAATTAAGGCACTTAGGTATCAACCTCTTTTGACTCTCTTTTTCTAGCCTACCCATAATGTTTACCCCTAGTTAACCCTTTCGAGCCTTGTCCATTTCTTTGTTTTAACTAAAAAAAAAAGAACCTTTAGCCTTTCATTTTAACCCATTTTGATTAACCCGATGTCAAGAAATTGTTTTGAGTAGCATGCGGATCACCGAGTCTCACTGTTGTTGTGTTTGGAGCTACAAAAGATGATGGTTGATCCATGAATCATGTTAGTACAAGAAAATGAAAAGTATGTCCTAACTATGAAGAATTCTAGAGTTATTCTGAGTTCTTTGTACATACAGAAGTTCAGTTACTGTTCTCTACCAAAAAAAAAAAGAGAGAGTGAGAAGTAGTAGGTGCAGATCAAAGAAAATAGAGCTTGAGTCAAGTGCAAAAGTGCTGCAGTTCGTATGTGATTAAGGCCATCAATGTGCTCAGTTGCGGTTATTGGTGATAGGTGAGCTGAATATGATTCGTGTGTTATTTTGGCATTTTCCTTGACATTTTTTTAACCCACTTTAAATTCCGTATATCGTACCTTTATACCCTAGCCCCATTACAACACTTAAAAGACTTTATGATTGGTGCATATTGGTGCATATGAGCTCGTACTTAGTGATGGAGAGTTGATCAACTTGCACGCTTATGGTAATATCATTCCGTTGTGTGATTTGAGTGCGTCATGATATATATTTTCCTCTTTAAACACTTTGTGTGCTTTGAGTGAAACCGTGAGGATAGTTGAAACTTGCATATGTTGATGTTGAAGGATAATTTTGGAGACACGTGAGTCCATTTAAATTGAAACATTAGAGAATGTTCATCACTATGATAGAATTTTGATTTTCAAAATGAGAATGCACAGTTGATGTCAAGCATTAGAGCAATGGCTGTTTTTCTGGGTTGTTGGAGTAGCAATGCCATGTCTATACAGGTTAAAGATGCTTGAGAGCAAGCATCGTTTAAGTGTGGGGTTAATTTGATAAGCTGAATCTGAGCAGAATTGTCGAATGGGCATGTGCTAACTAGAGTGGGTAGTAGCTGAAGTTAGAAGCAGAGTCACATGCTATGGGAGTGCGAGCAAGGCAGAATTTCATTACCCAAAGGACAATTCAGACATTTTGTTATTTTGTAAAACTTGGGATTACTAATATCCCTACTGCAACTGTTTTCTTTTACTATATTTTCCCTCTATTGTAAATAAGTCTCAGGAGTTGGTTGTTATTGAGAAAAAAAATAGACAGTTGGACTTTGTCAAAGAACAGCCTGGGAGTGGGATAAGGAGTAATGATCGTGGTCTCTAATTTTGGGATAGAGTTAGTAAAAGACGTGGAATCTCCTTATAAAAGGAGACAGCTCAAGCCAAGAGAGGGACACACGCTTTGGAAGAAATACACACTCAAACACATTGAAGAAGTCAAACTCAAGAAAGGAAGTCTGGCGCAACACTTTGAGTTCGAATAGAACGCCTGCTCGGTTTTTACATTTCTATTTGGTTTTTGTAAGTAATATTTAATCATGTTTAGTAGCTAGTTTCTTTTTATCCAGTTAATGAACACGTAATTTTCTACAAATTACTACTGTGAGATCTAAGTATTTTTAATTCTCCTTTAATTACAAATATTTGTTTGTTCTCCGTTTTGCACGTCAATGATTATTATGATTAGTTAATGTTCAGGGCCCGAATTTTAATTAACGTAATAGTTTATTGCTAGTTAGAGCCGCTGATTCGTAATTGTCTATTGCTAGTTAGAAACTGATGCGTAATTGTCTTCGGGTTTTAACAAAGTAGCAAGTAACACACCTTTTAGGCATCACAAGCATAATCGGACCGTGTTGCGGAAGTGAATAATCTAGATTAAATGATACTTCTTTAGTGCAATTTAGAATCGGGTCTCTCTTTTCTTAATGCTGTCAAAACATTAAATCCTACGAGCGTCTCGGGGGTTGTCTTTTGATTAAAGTAGTAATTAACGAGCTTCTCTTAATTATCGATACTACAAGGAGAGATTGGGCGTTAGGCGTTTGTCGACAACTATAACCGGTTTATTTGTAGCTAATTGAGACAATTTTCAGTAGTGAATTTTGGAATTGCATGTAGTTCATTAACTGGAATTTTCTATCTTAAAAATCCAACATAATTTCCAACCTAGTTTACATTGCGTATACTAATTTCAACTTTCATTTAATTCATTGTTAGCAATTAGTTTAGATCAAAAAACCTCAAATCATTATTTTAATTGCTTTGTTAAAATTCTTTAAAAAAAAAAAAAGTAAATTCGACGTTCCCTATAGATACGATCCTGACCGGCCTATATTCATTTATTGGGAAGTAGGAAATTAACTTTGACGGTTTGACATCCGTCAAATTGCCTGATCTAAAACCCCAATCTAAAAACACTTGCACAATTTGTAAGAAAATATACTACACAGGGACACCTCAACAGATAATCATACATATACAATTTATATACACAGCCATATACGTGTGTATGCATGACCTATCATCAAGAAGAAAACTACTTTCAAGATTGAAGACATGTCCAACATTCATGAAGACATCAATATATTAAGTAAGAAGACTTGATAAATATTGAATTATTAATTTGTTTAAACCCGTCTTTCTTTAAAAGAAAACTGCATTTCAGTCTCTTGGTGTTTACACATGAGTCCCGACATATCATGGTCTGAAATAAAATTAATAAACGGTTTGAGGGCTTGTTAGACAAGTGTTCTGGGAGAGTGTTAGTACACGAACATGTCCGGAACACCATCACAGAGACCATTATAGATGCTTTTAGGCAATGTTTTCCAGGAATTATTGATTACAATGTGAAAAGGTTAAATAACAGAGCATATCTGCGAATTCGGTGTAGAATGTAACACACTAACAAAATAAAGTTTCCAAGTTCAAAAATTTTACATTCCCTTCTCATTTCATTCGTATGCAACCAAGAGGGCAAGTAAACCCTCCCAGAATCTGCTAAGAAGAACCCATTTTGTAGCACCAAATCCATTTTCTTCAAAAATCAAGTTACGTCCTCAAATTTCAATAAATACTTCATTCTTAACAAAAATAAAGTATAATCTGATATACAAATAGCAACATTCTGAATGTGTGCGTGTGTGAGAGAGAGAGAGAGGGGGGGAGGATGTACCTTGGAGGTAATGGAGGCGCCAATGCGGAGAGAAAAGGGAAATTTTGGGGAGAATTCGTAAGAATTAGGGTTTTGAAATGTCAATCATTAGCAGTAATTCATTATTTTGTAGTTTTTGGAAGGTTGGTCACGTTTTAACTCCAGTTAAGCTTCAACTGTGTGTGTGTGTGTGTTTGTGAGGGAGGGGGAAAACCAGAAAATGGATAGGCAAGATTTGCACTTCCTGGGTCCACTGTCTTCTGTGATTAGGTTTGAGACCTGATTGAGAGTTTTTTACCAAAATATTGTAGTTTTACCAAAATATTCTGGAATCATGGTACTTAGGAAAATAAATCCCGAACTGTGGTACTTTTTAATATTATTATTTTTAATAGAATAAAATAAATTAATATTGTTATTTCTAATAGAGATTTTGTAATTTAAACCCTAGAAATTTTAGGACACGTTATAAACAATAAACGAAAAGAAAAAAAAAACATGTTACTTGTTGAGGCCGTCAACAATACGGAAAATCCAAATGAATTTTATATGTCCAATTTGTTGTATTTTCATGCACATACTATAAATTATTATTCATAGATTATACGCTAGAACCCTAAAAGTCATGTTTTAAGAACCCTAGAATTGAATAAAGTATTACATAATTTTCAAGTCTTAAGAACCCTAGAATATATTGAACCCTAGAATCGCGATTTCCGAGTCTTAAGAACCCTAGAATCGCGATTCCCAAGTATCTCAACCCGGACGCACAAATTGAATAAAAGCATTACATAATTTTCAAATAATGTAGAAGAAATACACACCTGTTGTTTGAGTTTCCTTCGTCGTTTTGGCCATTTTTGTTGAGTATTCAGCTCGTGGAGAAGAAATTATGCTCTTGTCAGTAGTCGATTTTCTCTCGCAATTCTTACTTAGTTTTTGCTTGTGTAGACAATGGAAGTGATATGAGAATTTTTTTTTTTGTGTTTTCCAGTGAAATGCGGGGTGAAACGTTTTGTTTTTGTTTTCGTGCTTGTTTTATTTCTGGCTTAAAATAGTTTGGTTCATCGCAATTTTAAAATCTCCCAATCGCGATGGTTAATATGCGCATCGTAATGCTGATATTAATGCATCGCGACTAATCAGTATTAAAGGCATATTAGTATTTCTGGCTTAAACGATAATTTTACATCTGCATCGCGATGGCTTAAATTTAGCATCGTGACTCTTAATACAGGCATCGCGATGCATTCAATAGATTTTGAGTTAGAAAAATCACTTCATTTACTGAAATATTAGTTTTTTTGTTTCTATTAAGGACATATTCGTATTTTTGACAAAAAAGATAAACTTTACATGGGCATCACGATGCCCATTAGATTGAACGCGATGCCAACATTTATGCATCACGATTGATAAAATTGGGCATCGCGATGCATTAAAAAGGCATCGTGACTTTTGAGTTGGAAAAATCATTTCAATTTACTGAAATATTAGTTTTTTTGTTTGTATTAAGGACATATTCATATTTTTGACAAAAAGATAAACTTTACATGGGCATCGCGATTCCCATTAGATTGTACGCATTGCCCAAGGAATTGAAACACAAGTTTGATGATTGAAACGTGATGCTAGCGATGCATTCAAAAGATTTTGAGTAGGAAAAATCATTTCATTTTACTGAAATATTAGTTTTTTTGTTGTATTAAGGACATATTCATATTATTGACAAAAAGATAAACTTTATATGGGCATCGCGATGCCGAATAGATTGAACACGATGCCAACATTTGTGAATCGCGATTCCTTAAATTGGCATCGCGATGCATTAAAAAGGCATCGGGACATTTGAGTTAGAAAAATCATTTCATTTTACTGAAATATTAGTTTTTTTGTTTGTATTAAGGACATATTCATATTTTTGACAAAAAGATAAACTTTACATAGGCATCGCGATGCCCATTAGATTGAACGCGATGCCAACATTTATGCATCGCGATTGATTAAATTGGGCATCGCGATGCATTAAAAAGGCATCGGGACTTTTGAGTTGGAAAAATCATTTCATTTTACTGAAATATTAGTTTTTTTGTTGTATTAAACACATATTCATATTATTGACAAAAAGATAAACTTTACATGGGCATCGCGATGCCCATTAGATTGAACGCGATGCCAACATTTGTGCATCGCGATTCCTTAAATTGGCATCGCGATGCATTAAAAAGGCATTGGGACTTTTGAGTTGGAAAAATCATTTCAATTTACTGAAATATTAGTTTTTTTGTTTGTATTAAGAACATATTCATATTTTTGACAAAAAGATAAACCTTACATGGGCATCGCGATGCCCATTAGATTATACGCGATGCCAAAATTTGTGCATCGTGATTCCTTAAATTGGCATCACGATGCATTAAAAATGCATCGGGAGTTTTGAGTTGGAAAAATTATTTCATTTACTGAAATATTTAGTTTTTTTGTTTGTATTAAGGAATTGAAACGTAAGTCTGATGATTAGAAAAATCATTTCATTGATGTTCGATGTTGAGTTCAACGGTGATATCGCAATTCTAGTAGTTGAGTTCAATATTGGGTCATCGCGATGCTATATGTTGAGTGTTACTGTGGCATCGCGATGCTCGTAGTTTAATGCAATTGGGTCATCGCGATGATCGATGTTGATGGACATCGCGATGATCTTTTTGGGACATCGCGATGCATCGAGTTACTGATTTGCGCGTGTTTTTCTTTCATTAATGGCATAATCTTCTTTTCGCCTCAAAAATGCATTTTTTCGATTTTAAAAAAAGATGACTGGACTGGAGCGATTTCAAACGTTTAAAAGGGGACCGGCCCGTAATTTACCCAAATAATAATAGGAAATAGCTGGTCGGTCTACTTTTATAACTTTTTTTTTCCAATTCATCTTTTTTTTTTAAATTGAAAAAAGACACTTTGAAATTTTTTTTCTTAAAATGCTCTCGTCTCTTTCATCCAAACTAACTATTGCTTCCTGTAAACACTTATCACATCAATTTTACAGTTTTAAGAATAAAAAATCTAATTCATCAGATTGCTAACACATAAATTGTCACACGGAAGGAACCATGTAAACATACATATGTAAATAATAATTAAACGAATTTTAAAGGGTTCGAGAGGCAAAACCATCATTATGATATGATGAAATGGAATAACGGGAGAGAGAGCATTGAGCTCGTGTTTTTGGTTTGTAAAGGCGCTTCATTAGTGTGTGATCGGGTGTCAGGCTTTGTATAAATGTTTAGAGCACCTCCAATGTGGAGTTGTGGTTCTTAGTTCTTAGGTGGGCTCCACCTTACCACCTAAGATTTCCACTCACTATCGAACTAACCTTCCCAATATTTGGTTGTTAAACTTAGTTCTTAGGTGGGCTCCACAATGCCACCTAGAATTTTCACTCACTAACTCATTTATTTTTATACTTTTTTATACAAATTAATTTTTTTATAGTTTTAATTAATATATTTTAAATATTTTGTATAACTTAATTAATTTTTTTTTCAAAAATAGATTATTAAAAAACTAAAAACTTTAGAATTCAAAAAATAACTTTATCAAAATTTAAAAAAGAAATTAAACTTATTTAGAGTTAAAAAAAAGTACTTAATATTATGAATTTTAAAAAAAAAAACTTTTTGCAAAAAAAGAAATCAAAATGTATTTTAAATTTTTTTAAAAAAATCTTTTCAAAATAAAAGCCAAAAATCAAATACTCAAAATAATAAAAGAAAAGGAAAAAGGAGAGAGAGAGAGAGGAGAGAGGAAGGGGTCGAGGGTGGAGCTCACAGAGGAGCTGCAAGGACGCTCCTTCCTTCAACTGTGATACACGCGCCCGCTAGGTTGTAGCGGTGCATCACATGGTCTCTCCATCTGGCTGGCCATGGTGTGAATTGATTGGCTTAAGAACAAGTTCTTAAATTGGAACTCTGAAGAACTCAAAATTTTAAGAACCCAAATAAGAACTCCCATAATGTTTAAGAACCCAAATAAGAACTCCCATAATGTTTAAGAACCAGCTCAATGAGTTTTTAATGGGCTAAGAACTCACGTTGTGGATGCCCTTAAGGATGCATTGATCAGTATTTGGAGGAATCAGTTAAATTGAATTTGTGATATGTGAATTGGATTCGCGATGCACAAAGTGGGGCATCGCGATGTACAAAGTGGGGCATCGCGATGTAAAAAGTGGGGCATCACGATGTACCAAAATAAATCATGATGCCTTGGTTTAATTTGTCCCCCCTACTCGCTAAGGCGAGGTGCGGCAGCCTGATTCCTGCTTGGGTTTGCTTATCGTGATGTCTTGGGTTGCTCATCGCGATGCCTTGGGTCACTCATCGCGATGCATTGGGTTGCTCATCAC
Source organism: Platycodon grandiflorus (assembly GCA_016624345.1). Classification (NCBI taxonomy): domain Eukaryota; kingdom Viridiplantae; phylum Streptophyta; class Magnoliopsida; order Asterales; family Campanulaceae; genus Platycodon; species Platycodon grandiflorus. The sequence continues at coordinate 46,350,831 of CM028366.1, read as the reverse complement.
GATGTCTTAGATTACTCATCGCGATACATTGGGTCGGCAGTCTCAAAGTTTCAATATGTCCCCTACTCGCTAAGGCGAGGTGCGGCAGCCTAATTCCTGTAATACCCTAGACTCTTTATGTGTTATCTGTTTACTTTGTTGCATGTTAATATGTTAACCATATGTGTTTAAGTGCTTGAGTAACATAGTAAATAAAATCATGCCTTAATTTATGTACATTTTATAGTGTATATATTGTTAACTTGTTAATGCTTTAAGTTGGTATAAGTTCTTTAGTTCATTCATGGATTTGAAGTGTTTGCATTTAGTCAAGTTGTATGTAGTTTGAAATGAGTTTTAGATGTGTTTTAAACCTTGTTGGAGGTTAGAATCATGTTAGGATCATTTGTGAATACTTAATAAATATTTTGTTTTGACACTAAGATAGAAAAAGATACACACAAAAGCATAGATACATGTTTAAACCCGAAATTCTGCCCATCCAGACAGTTTGTAGTAGATTGGCCATAGATTTTTGTAGAAAACTTAGATTTCCAATCAGTTTGATTATGTGTAAACTAGACTCAAAGAGCTTTCCAACCATACCTTATTTGTAATTTTTAGACTTTTAGATCATCCTAGGTACGTCTTTGAAGTTGACTGAAAATCAGGCCCAATCTGTACGGACAACCTTTGGAATTTTTAGTTTTTTGTTGACTATTTTGGGTTTAATGACTTTGACTTAACTAAGGAAGACCCTAGGACTTGTTGACCAGCCTTTTCTCTCACAATAGACACCAAGAGAGACCAAGTTACTCTCTATTCACTTTAAGTTCATCCATGGAAGCTTAGACAGTGTGTGTGGGAGATAATTAAAGGTGAGATTACTATGTGTAGTTCTTGTTCTCTCAATCTAACCAACCAATCTTTGATCCAAGGCCATACATGTGTTGGGGATGACTAGGGGAGCATCTTTAAAGGCTTTGATTGTGATTATAATGGTTTGATTTCTCATTTCAAGTAAGTTACTAACCCCCTTTGTCGTATGCTTTAGGAATTGTTACATGTTAGTTCATAAATACACATGTTAGACTTGTTAAAGATGATATCTTCATCTCTAATTGCTATGTTGGTATGTGAAAACTATAAGTGTGATATTTGCTTGGTATAAAATGGGTTGCATGTATGATTGTTGGAGTATCACCCTTGGAATTGAATTAAGAAGACAAGATGAGACTTAAATTGGGAAATTTCATATAAAGCAATTACACCCAAATTTTGAGAAGTATGTTAATGACTCTAGAAATTTGATATTTGAAGAGAATAATATCTACAGAATAACATGTTAAATTCCTACGCGAATTAGAGTTCGTTTGTTATAGATTTTAGCCCTCCGATTATTTGGTACTGGTAAAATAAAGACTCTGATTATAATCGTAAGATGGTGTCTAATTAATTTAGCAAGCCGTATATCCGAACTTGTGTAGTTTGGGATGTTCGTTTAATAGAATTAGCAACTTCCGAGAGTTGTTTACACGTATATATATATTAAAATACGGAATGTTAGAGACTAGTACGACAATCTCGATGTGATAAACGATTGTTCGTAAATATTGGGGTTGGACTACAAAACCATATTACTTAGGATAAGTGTACTTGAGGGCACTTGTGATTATAAGATTGATGTGGTTACGATTCAAACATCATTGTAAGTGTAGTACTTCACGCTCGATGTTCATAAACTAATTAAGTACTCTTGATGTGTTTGTACTTGAGAACTAAATGAGTAGCCTCAACATGAGATTATGAATAGACTAAATTAGTAGTCTTAAAGTGTGTTTGTTATAGACTAAACATGTGGTCTAGTTGTTATTGAGAAGTACTTACAAACTTGTACTTGTATGACTATGTGATTCAAGACTAAATGTGTAGTTTTGAGATGTTGATTAGTTTACTTCACAAAATGTGTTAGTAATGTGTTAAGGTAGGATCATTGACCTCCTTGGTTGGGATAAGGTTCACTACTTTTGAACCTTGTTGTTGTTGTTATGTTACGAGTAAATATCTACTTATGCATTATTTGAAAGTCCAGCTAGCATACTTAATTCGAGTCAGCAATGCGACGACACATAGCCTTCGTGGTAAGCGATTGCTATGGGTCGCCTCATTGGTTCCCTTTCTCCTCACTACTGGCCCTAGTGGGATGTGGTCCCATTGTTATAAGCAGTACGCATAACTATGGCAACCAATGATATTTTCCTCACGAAGTAGACCAGTGAGACGTAACGACAATATTTTCCTCACTATATAATCAAGTGAGAAGTAACGATGATATCTTTCCTCCCTAAGTAGAATAGCGAGATGTAACGACAGTATGTTCAGTGTGTTCATTATGTTCCGAGCACGAGATCCGGTTTTGCAACAACTTGTGATGTGCAAAGCGACAGTAGCACAGTCAGACAGACAACAACTATATCCTTTTTAAATGTGGTTATTTACGTACACTTATGTGATCATCACCGTGCTACGTGGTATATGTGATTTATGTGCCTATGATTGTGTGATACATGTTTACAGTTTGGTATACTTATAAATGATGCCATGTTACAGTTTTATGATTGAGCATTATGTCATGTCATGTAGTTACATTTAGTAACTTACTGTGTCATTATGACTCACAACGTTTGTTGTTCATATGTTTTTCCCTAGATCCGAGCTAGCCAAGAAGTCACCGGTGAGGTCGGCGAGATCGCAATTAGTTAGCAGGTTGTCTTGTTGGTTTAGTAGCTAGTGGAGCTTGTTTACAATTGTAGTTATTTTATTTTGGTAAGGACGAATGGTTATGTAAAGTTATATAAACTTTACTTTGGGGTAGTGTTATTCTGTGTTGTAGCTATTTATTCTTTTGGATGCCGACATATGTATGTCGTGCTCGTGTTTATAGTTTCAGTAGTGGTTCAGTTTCTTTCCCCGACATATTTTAGCTCGTGGTTTATATTTGTTCTCCAGCATGTTTTCGCCGTGGAGGTTGTTGTTGTTTATTTTCCCGAGTTTTAGACTCGTGGTTGTGTTAGTTGGGTTCCGGCTATAGCTTCGCCGATGAATTGTTTTAATTTTATCAGGTTTAGCCATTTATGATATCTAGTAAGTACGGGTGGTTATGCCACGTGCTTTTTAATTTTGGGTTTGTGTTCGTCCGTTTGGCGCACCGACCTTGGGATTTCGTATAGAGATCCGGGTCGGGGCGTCACAATTCCTGCTTGGCTTACTCATCACGATGCCTTGGGTTGCTCATCGCGATGTCTTGGGTTGCTCATCGCGATGCCTTGGGTTACTGATGCGCGCGTATTTTTCTTTCATTATTAGCATAATGAGTAATGCTATGGGTACCTGAAGAGTACCAAGTTTTTTGCACCAAATGATGTATCAGCTGATGTGGCAGGTGATGTGGTACAAAAAACAAAATTAAAAATCATAATTAATGCATCACATCAGCTGATACATCATTTGGTGCAAAAAATTTGGTACTCTTTAGGTACCCATAGCATTACTCATGGCATAATAGTTTTTTTGCTCTTTGATAAGTGAGTATTTTACTCATTTATTAGGTATTATTCGAGCTTAGATTTTACTATTTCTCAAGGTTTTTGTGATCTAATGTTTTGTTTTAGTATTATTTTGTAGTTTCAGGGTTTAAGGGGTTAATCATGCAAATTTGGAGGACTTTGAAGCTTATTTAAAAGTTCAGGGAATATTTGTGCAAATTCTGAAAAGCTGAAGGAAATATCTGAAAAATTGTTTTCCCCTAGAATTAGGGCCGGCTGTTCCTTTAGATTTTGATCCCTTTTGGTTTCCTTTTTGTATTGTATCTCCTTTTCCCAAAAGTATTGTACATTAGTAGTGTATAAATATATCCCTTTTAGGCTAGGTATAGGGATCGAGTTTTTAGAGACGTCTTTGAGAAAAACTAAGAGAAGAAGATCGTGAAAATTCTTCCGAGATTCAAGTATTGTATTCATTACTTTTATCAATTTGAATCTTCTTTCTCATATGCTTAATTTTTTATATCTTTTGAATGGTATGGATTTTGTTTATTTTATTATGAACTAAATTCATAAAGCTAGGTTTTAGGGTAGCCAATTCATGAATATTTAATATTGATTCGACTAGGGTTTCAATTTGAATTATAATTGTGTGAGTGTAATTTCTTGTTCTTAATGCTTTGAAAGATTGACCACCTTTTAATTGATTTAAATCATGTGGATGAGACCGAGAGGAGATTTCATGTGATGGATCATGGTTTACACCGTGGATCTAAATCCATGCTAGAGATAGATGGGTTGATACACGCAATTAGCTATAGATCGTCTCGAAAGCTAAGAGGATTTCACAAACCCTAATGCTTTGTTTTCTTTCTAAATCTATCTAGAGATACGTAGGTTGTCAGTTAACAATAGAATTGATATTTCTCGAGAGAGAATATTGATTAGATTAGGAAATTCCGTTGTCGCACATAAATAATCAGTTGAAACCCGAAGTCGTTGATTTATTACTTGGAAGTGAATTGGTGAACCTAGAACTAGCGTTTTCTCTCATTGATATCTCTAAATTCTGTGATTACTTTTACTTGCTTTTGTTAGTTAATTTAGTTTCAAATCAAATCTCAAGATAATCGTTCATCTAGATTAAAGCGAAAAATAATTGATTTTGATATTTGTTGCCAATCCCTTGGATTCGATAATCCGTAATTTACTGACACTTATTATTTGATCTAGTGCACTTGCTAGTATTCGATTTTGACCACATCACTCTTAAAGTGCCTTTTTCCAGTTTTAAAAAAAGTACGGTGGACTGGATCGATTACAAATGTCTAGAAAGGGACCGACCTGTAATTCACCCAAGTAAGAATATTTTTGGGGAAAAATTCGGGCCGGTTTCCTTTAGACAATTTTCAATCGCTTAAGGACATGATAATTGTTTTCAATCGAAAATGGCACTTTTGTTGCGAAATATCATCTGTGCCCTTTAAAAACACTCGCTTAAGGACACGATAATTATTTTCAACCAAAAATAGCACTTTTGTTGCGAAATGTCATCTATGCCCTTTAAAAACACAGAACAGTGCACGTTGTGCATCGCAAAAATAAAAAACGATGCATCGTAACACAACACGATGCACATAAAACACAGAACAGCAAACTGTGCATCGTAAACAAAAACGATGCATCGGTCACCCCCCATTTTTCACCCCCCCCATTTCTCACCATCAGCCACCCTCCCATTTCTTAACCCCCCCCCATTAGCCACCCTCCATTTCTCACCATTTCCAAACCCATCGGCCACAACTTTTATTCCTAATGCACAACTTTAAACTTAATAAAAATTATTAACGTTTGAAATAACAATAGGAATTAATAAAAATTACAATTATTATAGTTTCAAAGTGTTGAAAAATTATTAGAGTTTGTGCATCGCGATGCACAAACTTGTACTGAAATAGTATTGTTTTTCGATGCACAACTTTTATTCCGATGCACAACTTTTATTCCAGATGCACAACTCTTAAACTTAATAAAATTATTAACTTTTTTAAATAACAATAGAAATTAATAATAATTACAATTATTACAGTAGGTCTTTTTTTCCCGATGCACAGTAGCTATTTTTTTTTCAAATATCCCTTCACTTTACTAATGCACAGTAGCTCTTTTTTTTTTTTTTTTTCAAATAGCCCTTCACAGTAGCTCTCTTTTATTGACTAGTGAAGCTCTTTTTTCAAATAGCTTGAGCTGATGCACAGTAAATACATTGACGATACACATTTTTTAACACAAATTCACAAAATACATTGACGATGCACATTTTATACTTGACGATGCACATTTCTTAACACAAAATATACTGAATTAGTACTGTTATACTTGACGATGCACAAAATTATACTTGACGATGCACATTTCTTAACACAAATTCACAAATTACATTGACGATGCACATTTTATACTTGACGATGCACATTGCTTGACACAAAATCATAAAATACATTGACGATGCACATTTCACACACATGACGATGCACAAAATACACTTAAAAATGTCATATGTTGTTACGGAGGCGGTTTTGGAACAAATAGTCAATTTATCACTTAAAGGGACTTAAGCGAATGAAAACAAATATAGTGGACTTAAGCGGTTGAATATTCCACAAAAGGTACTGGCCCGTAATTTTTCCACATTTTTATACCTTTATCTTATGGAGGGTTGGGAATGATTAAAAGAGACTTAAGCGAATGAAAACAAATATAGTAGACTTAAGCGGTTGAATATTCCACAAAAGGTACTGACCCGCAATTTTTCCACATTTTTATACCTTTATCTTATGGAGGGTTGGGAATGAGTATAACTTATGACATGATTAATTTAGATTTTTTAGAAAAGCTTTAGAAGATTTGTGACAATCTACCACTCACATTGTATAAATGGAGAGAGAGAGAGAGAGAGAGAGAGAGAGAGAGAGAGAGAGAGAGAGAGAAACCAAAGGGATGGACTAAGTAGAAGGGGCTCTAGTCACTTAAACAATATGTCTCAGTTTTGAGCCCTTATGTATGGATAAAACTTCTTCAGGGCAGTGTACCAGCTTCTAACACTCGATAGTACCTTGAGGATAGTGTTCAGGTAGGGGATCCCCCTGCACACACACACACACACACACACACACAGAGAGAGAGAGAGAGAGAGAGATGACGACTATAAAAGAGAACACTTTATTTAATGTTTATATTATCTTTGATACATCAAACAACTATAAAAGAGAACACTTTATTTAATGTTTATATTATCTTTGATACATCAAACAAATGATGATGAACTTACATCCAATTGTATTCTTTCACCCAATCTTGGGGAAATGTATTATTAAACTTGGACAAATAAAATCCTTCGTCTCTAACCAACCAATAAAGAGTGTGATTATTAAACCTCTTAGGTATGAAACCTTCAACACTCATATGAGTACTAAAAACCTCAAATGATTGCCTTTTCCCACCCCACCAAAAGTTGGCATGATAAAGAGTTGTATATACAAAATTCTCGCAGAAACTCCAATCGAAATATCCACCATAAGGAATTTCATGATATCCAAGATTCTCATCTTCTGACATGACACGAGTCGTAATGTTACTCGAGATCCCGTTGATGATGAAAATCCTCCAATTTGAGGTTAAATAACAAGCATTGGTTACAAGGAAAATTGCTATGAATTGAAAGAACAAAAGGCTTCGAATTTTATACCCCATGGTTCAATTGTGAAATGAGTCTTTTTATGTTTACCATAGTGCTTGTATGTTGTATTTATATGTCCCTAGAAGTAGAAAAATATATATCACTAAGATTTAATTGCAACTGGATATAAATGATTCGTGAGTTATTAAGTTTAATATGTGAGGCATGTCACTTTTTCAGCAAAAGGCATATTGAAGCTGCTCATCTCCCGAAAAACTTTGTCAGTTGCCATATGACTATCGTCTTACTAAATTATTCAAATAGACCACTATACTGAGTATATGGACCCACTCAACCCAAATTTTGGACGAAAGTTAGATTTTTCCATTAAATGATTACCAAATTCCTATTTTAGCATTTCACTCTGGCCACAAAACTTAAAATGAAAGTGTAGTTTGCAAGGGTAAAATAGATATTTTGTATCCATTTGACAAAAAAAAAAAAACTAACCAACGCCCAAAAAATGGGGCAGATTAGGGTCACAAACTAAGTATAGTGGCCTATACTACATAATTTTGAACTTCGCTAACTATATTGCAAGCAAGCTTTTTAAAAGTTAGGTGGCCCAAAAATAAGTTTTGCCTTTTGTTTTCCTTTTTCAAATCATTCTAAATCTTTGACTACTATTGAATAAAATTACAATCACACCAATACTCACTGAATTAAATCACGAGAATGTACAACATATATATTGTCTAATAAGTAAGTAATTACAATAATCGAATCTTCATAATTATCATTTGAGTAACATCTTGTGTAAGTAAGCTTTTAAAAAGTTAGGTGGCTCAAAAACAATTTTGCCTTTTGTTTTTTTGTTTTTTTTTATATTATCAAACCAGTCTAATTAAATCTTTGACTACTATTGAATAAAATAACACTAAAACATAATCAAATCAATACTCACCGAATTAAATTACGAGGATCTACAACATATTGTCTAAGTAAAAATCTTTGAAATTATCATTTGAGAAACATCTTATGTAAGTAATTTTATAATTGGATTTTCATAATTATTGTGCTTAACTCAACATGACCTTTGTCCGGATTATTTGGGGTAGACTACATGAATTTTTTTTTATCATTCAATTTGGTCCAATGAAAAGGTCATCACATAAGCCACACTTATTCATATTCTTCTTTTTATTATGGTTTTTTATGTTAATTTTGATTTTCAACCTATAGTCTAGTTGTTGATATTGACTATATATCATACTTCCTAATGTATGGAGTTAGTAGTCTATGCTGTATGAATCCATACCTTGCATCTTAAGCATTTTATCTCATTTTGATCTTCTATTGTGGCCACTTTTACCATCTTAATTATGAATTTGTTCATTTTAAATTTTATCTTTTTTTAGTTTTACTACAAATCCATCTTAAATTTTCATGTTAGCTGCACTTAGGCTCCGTTTGTTTTACAGAAAATGATTTTCGGAAAACACTTTTTTCGTTTTTCGGTGTTTAGTAACATTTGAAAAATGTAGTCAATGTAAATTATTTTACGAGTCAATGAAAAATGAAGCCTTCTTTTCAAGAAAATAACTTACAGACTTCATTTCTGTAAGTCATTTTTCAAAATCTGTTCATTCTAATATTTTCCTAGTATTACCTTTGCACATTTGGATGTGTTATATTCATTTCTAACTTTTTTTTTTAATATCATTTTGTTGATATTGTCAAAATTTATAAAAAAAAACTTTTATAACATTAAAAAATAATATTCTTGTTCGTCCCAAAATAAATGTCTCTTGTATTTATGATCACGAATAAAAGTAAGTATTCATTTTGAGACAAGAAAGTAACAATAATACTACAGAATTAAGTAGTTCAATTCTAAAAATATTTCAACTTGATATTTTAATTAGAAATACTAAGATAGAGTGAACCTCTATATATATATATATATATATATATATAGATACATATAAAGTTTTTAGTTAGCTGATTTAAAATTTTAATTAAACTATTTTCTTAATATCTTAATTTTTAAATATAATTTACACGGAATAAAATCTTTAGTTGAAGAGTACATGGAACTTCTAGTATAATGTTTAAGATCGTAGAGTTTCTAGTTTGAAGTTGGAATTGTAGCCTAGTATTACCTTTGCACTACTCAATTTTAATAAAATTTTCCTCCATCCTAAGATAAGTGTCCATTATTTCATTTTGGAACATTCCAACAATTGTCTCTTTTATTTTTTGAAACGTTAATTTTTCAAGTCAATATCATTCTTATTTGTGAGAATAAAAAGTAGATTGATCCTATTAATATGACACCACTAGTAATAAATTGGGATTACTAAAGAAAAATTATTTAAAGTCAAACACTTTATTAAAATCATATCATATTGATCAATACGGGACAATAGTTTTTCAGACGGAGGGAGTACAACTTTTTGTATGTATTCATGATATGTTTTCGGCAAATTTTTTCATGTATTTGTCAAACACCTGAAAATGTTTTCTATCATATTTTCAAAAGATTTACCAAACGTGCGCCTGAAAATAAAAATCTTTCATTTTCCAGAAGCTATTTTTCTGAAATTATTTTCCTTAAAACAAATGGAGCTTTATTTTGTTAATATGTTCTTTCTTAGTTTTCAACACTTGGTCTATAAAAGTAACATGGTCTAATAGTTGTTATATATACTTTTCCCTTTTAACTGAACAGGTATCCTCCTAATCCTATCACATTATATTTCAGATGTACTTCACTACTTTACCCAATCTGATTTTATACTATGAATAACATCATATCATTTCCTAACTCCCCACATATTGAAAATATGATCATTTTGTGTCATTTCTTCGTTATCTCCGTTAATATTTCTATTGCTGCTAATTAAAGTTACATTCCATATAACCCATTTTACTCATACTTATTTTAAAAAATTTGACATTGAAATCTGCTTTTGACTTTTTTAGTTTATCTTTAACCTTATTCTTGGTTTCATCAACAAAAACAATATCATTGACAAGCAACATGCACCATGGTATATATATGATCTTGTAAATGTTTTGTCAATCCATCCATCCTACAGTAATTGTAACTCATAGAGACACAATTCTCTAGCTCTAACTGCATGTGGTTCTAACTATGGTTACACCTGTTAAAGTATAAAACATGATATACATTGTGGTGTCTCTCTCTAACAACTTAAGCTTTTAGAGTAGTTAGTTACTTAACATGGTATTAAACCCTCGTCCATCCCCAATTTGGGAGAGAGGGAGTCAACGATGTTCAACTAGTATCCAATCGCTCATTCTCTACTTTGAAGTTGAGTGAAAAATGTGTTTCACCCCAAAAAGATGATTGCGATTATGGATGTAATATGTGACAGAAAGGATTTGATAAGCAACTTCTCTCTCCCGTAACTCCTTTGTCTCTTTCTCCTTGTTCTGCGACAACTCGTTACTCTCACGCCTCCGGTCACCACCTTCTATGGTGGTGGTCCGGCAACCTACAGTTCAACATAAAAACTATCATGATATCAGAGCGGGAATTCCGATCTCTGTATATCCTTACGATTCTGCTTCCGCAAATCCCTATTTCTATCAATTGAAACCCTCAACAAGTTAACATGCCTTCTCTTTCACCAAAGTCTCACCGACATATGTCTCCGACTACTGTCTTAAAGATTTGGGGGCTGCTTGTACACTGTTCGATGAAATGCCCGAGGAGAAACTTGTTGGTTACTATTGGAATTCCGTATATTGGTTCATAACGTTCCTGTCTTCTGGCCTATTCTACTTTGCTATTGGATTGTTCTATTTGTCCTCCAATGAGATGCACATGATTTAATACAAATATGTACTATTTAACCTTGGAAAACAGACGTATCACGGGAAGAAGTCTATTGCAAGAAGTTGTGGCTGTTGTTGGTTACCCTCAACGAGGGGATAACATTTATGTTACAAAAGGGTTGTCTCCTTTTATCAAATTGCAACGAGACTGCCTTGAATCTAGTTATATTACTTTTATGTACTTTGGCCCAATAATCCCATTTGATTAGTTTGTTCATTGTAAGCCCATTTGGGCCCTAGGTATATAACTAGTTTGTTATTGATGAAACTTGATGAGATTATTACACATTATTTTACATTAATAAAATAACCTCTCCAGCAAAAAAAAAAAAAGTTGAAAACTAAAACCTTAACTTAATGCAAAAATGAACGGAGAGAGTATGAATTGGAATTCTTATTTAGGAACGGAGAGAGTAGTAGTTTTTGTCATTAAGCTTAAATAACTATAGATGGCAACTTGAAAACTAAAACCTTAACTTAATGCAAAAATGACCTAGAGTAATACGTCAAGAAGGTGAGTGATGACTAGAAAGAGGAATGGCAAGCAATTTGCTAAATAGTGTGTGGACGACCACAAATTGGACTAAGTGGAAGACGTTAGCGTTTTGATAAGTAGTTTGAGAGGGACTTTTGATTAGATAAGTCCTTATCAAAACAGTGTAAAATTGACCTACCTATCTATATATGCTTCTCCTTATCACAATCTTCAATTTCGACGTCTTCTGTCTATGGAACACCTGCACTTTTGACAATCTTTATATTTATACTCCAATTATTGGTATTATATATATATATGATAACAACTTCACTAGAAATAACTTATCAAAAGGGTAACTTACTACTATCTAAGTTATACATCCACTAGTTTACTATGCTTATAACAAATAAATTAGCGTATTTTTGTTTTTTCTTTTTAATTATGGAATAGAAACAATGAAAGTTTAACGGAATGTTTCAGCAGCCTCCCCTCAAGTTCAAATAAATTTAGATTTTTGTTTTTTTTTAAATTTAGAGTTTGAATTCATTGTTTAGAGTCTCAAGAGTTTAAATTTTTTGTGTTTAGAGTCTAGAGTTTGGGGTTTTTGTGTTTAGAGTTCAACATTTTAGGGTATAAGGTTTTATGATTTTATGGTTTGATCTTTAGGGTTTAGTGTTTATGGTCTTATGGTTTAAGGTTCGTACTTGCCGTCGTAGTGTGATCGTTATAAATTGCCTATCAAAGAATGAATAAAAAATTACTCTTATTTGACAAGTAAACTTCTTAATATTATACTTAATTTTTATATAATTTTAATAATTTTCAGTATTAAGACAATTTTCTTGTATGATATATATGCAAAGGTCATGTTTTAATTAAAAAGAAAGAAAATAAATCTTAGGAAATCATACGTCTATACTGTTAATTACTGTATGGGTCATAATTTAGAAATCAAACTATTGCAAAGGTACAATCTGCTTTAATTTATCCGATAGTTAAATTCTCAGTTCAAAAGTCCAATTGGTCAAAAGGAAGATAAAGTTGATTTACCCTAGCAAAGACTACCATGTCAGCTCTCAATCCAGAATTTTGCAAGATTGAATAACAGGCTATGTATGGAAGGTCGAAATTGTAATAAAATTTGAGTAAAATGTTTCTTATGTTGAAGAAAAAAAAAAAAACTTGATCTCAATTGAAATTCGTAAAGAAAACAAAATCTTTCTTGTAATAAACACAATTTTATGGAAACGCTAGAGATTCAAACTTTGAGTCCACTTTTCATTCCAATTAGCCTAGTAAGACATGTTAGGGCAAGTCCAACGACGGTACTTGGTCCATAGGTATCAAAATAGAATTTTGATACTATTGATTACGCCATCCGTCCCGAATAAATGTTACTATTTTTTATTTTGAGATGTTTCAATTAATGTTCATAAAGACTTTTGAGTTATCTATTTTCTATCATTCTTCTTAATATACTCTTAAACTTCATTTAATATAACACATCCCAAAAAAACTCAATTATTTAAAATAGTTGAACTAAATTAATGTTTATGGGTATTATGGTCAAAACACATTTTACATCACATCATTAGTTATGTTTCTTAATTCATGTGTTTTATCCACTAGGAACATTTATTCGGTACGGATGGAGTACTATTTATAAGGTATTAAATTATCATCTTCAACAATAGGTATTAAATTCATATTATCAATTATTTAAAGTATGACGATTGTTTTAATTAATTAATTCTTTTGTTAAAATAAAAATTTCAGAAAAATTATAGTCGTCATTTGTCATAATATAAAAATCAAAATAAATTATGAATTAATGATAATTCAACCGGGTATTGCCTCCAAGCTCTCCACCCGTGCACATGTTCAACCCTGTGAAGTCCTAAGAGACATAGCAAGTTTGCTATCTCTCTTAGGACTAAGGTAAAATTTGATACATTTTATTTTGACTATTGAAAATGCTAAGGCTTTCAACTAAGTATCAAAATTTGTATTATTTAATATCCATTGTTGGACTTGCCCTAAGTGCATAGGTCGCAAATTAACCCACCATGGCACTTCAAGAACCGAACACCATAGATTTGATCCTAGCAACATGAACTTGGATATCATCAACCAGTCCCAGAATGAACCTCCTTGCTAATCCATGAAAAGACAAGTGACCTTATCGCAGCTAGCAGTCGAGAGAGATCAAGAAGGGTCGCAGATCAAGCCAACCCAAGATAAAGAACATCGATCATGGCCTCTTGGTGCTTAAGCCATCCGCATCATCACTGCCATAACGGCCACCGCTCTACTAATTAGGCTATACCTCAATCTCCCACCCCCTCCATCTTAATGGCAATAAGATCCGTTGGTGCAGCGTTTTTAACATAATTTTTCAAATCACAAAATTTTTAAAATCACAACTTTTCAAAACACATCTTTTTTTGCTTCTTATAAACGTGTTTTTCATACCACTTCAAAACGTAGTTTTTTTTTTTTTTTCAACAGTGTTTAAAAAAAAAAAAACTAAAAATTTTAACGTTTTAAAACGCAGCTAGTTGCATTCAATAAAAGTGACACGAAATTGAAGCTATATATACATTCAATTACTCCCTTCGTCCCTTAATTATTGTCTTGTTTGATCCGACACACAGATTAAGAAAAAATAATTGACTTGATTATTAATATTGGTATAATGTGTATTTCTCTTTAATATATGTATATGTGGCCCATAATTAAAGTAGGAAAAAAAGTAAGGGATAAAATGGTAAAAGTGATGACATAAAAAGGAAAGTTTTCAAACATGATAATTATTTTGGGGATCTTTACGACTTAAAAAAAGAAGAAGCGCGTAACAATTTTCAGCCCATGAGGTGAGTATTTCTAAATTCCTAAACTGCTTAATGACTTAAAGTTGCAGTGGACAGTGAATTATGTAAAAATATTTCAGTTGCAGTGGACAGTGAAGGATCCAGAAAAATATTTTTGCGGGCTCACAAATTTTGTAACTGCTAGATATTAAGTTTAGAAATCACAATTTCACACTGTGCTCTATCGTTGTTATTATGCGTGACCTAAAAAGGAAAAAAAATAAATTGAATAAATTTTTTTATCCAAAACACCACCATTTTGTAAAGTTAAAAAAAATACTTGAGTTGGGGTCACTTGCCCCCTCGTGTGCATTCGCCCGTGGCAGTGGACATTTAGATTGGGTGGGGTCAATCTTTACAATTTAAGTATACATTTAATTCAAGTCGGGCAAGACTGAGCACGTAACAAGTCTCGGTTCATGCCCATGATGTTGTATAGCGTTTCTATCACATCCGCAGCTTATGTTACAGTTACATCAGAAGAATACAAGAAAAATTACTTCTTTGACTGTCGTAAGACTTTGGGAAGCCATAAACTGTATTTAAGACACACTTCACCATTTCTCTACATCATTAAAGTATTTCCTTTAAGAGACGTACGTCACCGGTGATCGAGTTGGCTTGGCTGTCTTCCTATATACGGAGTACTAATCTGCATGCAAATTTCTGACGGTACGTGGCCTGTGAAACTCAAAGACGTTAGAGCACGTGGCTTACTCCACTCCACATAAGTGCCTGCGTTTGTTTTTGTTTTATCATTTAATTTAGGCATATATTGGTACACGAAAATATAATCAATTTTATAAAATCAATTACTAGTAATGAGATTTTACTGAAATAAATGAAAAAATGAATTCTCAAATGTGTTTGGTAGTATAAGGAATGTGATTACTAATGAAGTACAATTTTCTATTATATTGTTTGGTAAGAAACAAAAAAAATATGGAATTCAAAGATAAAATTAAGGTAATTGATAACATTATCCCAATATATATATAAATAATTATTAATAGTTTTCAAGATAAAAATTAGACATTAACGTTATTACTGTTCCACAAAATAACAAGTTCTTTGATATTTTTCAATTTTAGTGAAAATTTTAAATTATCCAACATCAATAAAGTAAGAAAAAAATTATTAAATAAAAAAAGCTATTGTTATAGTTAAACTAGTTTAAATAAAAATTGTTTAAATATTTGAAACAATTAGAGAAAAGTACGTGGAACTACTTATTTAAAATTATTACTATATTATTCTTCTATATAGTTTCAAGCAATCACCGTTATTATTATATTTTGCGTAATTGTCATGCAAACCATGCCAATTCTTTAAAAAAATTCTTATGGTGTATTTAATCTAAATCTTGTAAGATTAATCAATTCTAAAGAATGCTAATTCAAACGTAAAAATTAACACTACAATCATAAAATTATAAACTATTATTAACAAATTAAATCAGATAGGAAGAGTAAAAAAAGCCTTATGAAGAGCCCAAGAACAACGATGACGATGAGGAGTAAAAAGGAACGGCTGTAAAGTAGTTGAAACCAAATGAAGTTATAAATATAAAGCAAATACTTGATTTAATAGAATGATATTATCGTCCTTTTACATGGATTCCAACTATTAGGAATCTAAATCTCACCTCATCCATCAGGATTGTGATTCCTTAAATTTTAGTAATCAATTCCAAGATTTTGGTAATTCATTTTTATTCCAAATATAATTAGTCTTGCACCACCAAACGTTATTAATTAATTTTATAAAATCAATTTCGTGAAATTGATTTTATTTTCGTATACCAATCGAGGCCTCAAAGTCTTTAGTTTATTATGAAGAGTTGTTAGAGTTAGACATAATTACACATTATTTAAATATATTCAAAATGATCTATACATATTGAGTGTAAAGTTAAGATGTTAGAAGGAAAGTAATTAAGGACAATTTTTGAAAAATATACTATTTAAGTTTTTTAAAAAAATCAAAATAAAATAAAGTATTTACCCTCTATTTTTCTTTAAATAATAATAAATAAAAAGAGAGAGAAACCATTAATAAGAAAATTAAAATAGAAACAAGCAAGTACTCCCTCTGTTCTACCTAAAGAGTCACATTTGAAAAATCTAATAATTAAAGGATATATAAGTATCATCAGAATCGATCATAATTACAAAAATGCTTGAGCATAGTTAATATGTTTAGGCAAAAGCTGTCTTATGAGTATTTTCTGTAAGACAGATCTTCTTGAGCCGACTCACGTATGTTGGCGGGCTGAACTGTAAGAGAGTGAGACTTTATCCTACAAGTTAGGATCCATAAGATGGTCTTACTGGAGATCAGCCTACTCATATGTTTATACCACATATGGAAGGTAAAGTTATAAAACTATTAAATTGTAAACACAATTTTTGAAAGTAAACTATTTATGCGAAACACCCTAAAATATATTAGTAGTTTCTTTGTCTAAAACGGAGGAAATAATCATAAGTGCCTAAGATTTATATACATGCATGTTACTTCGTAAATGTTACCATGTGTTAAGGTACATATGGAATGGGTCAAAGATGTTCATAAAGAACACTATTAAATATGGCCACTTTTCATAAAATCCTAAAATAACCAGTCGATTAATCGATCTAAAAGTCGATTAATCAACTTTCGATCAAAACAACCAGTAAATCACCCATAAAATAGGTATTAAGTAGGTGGGTCGATATATTAGTAGTTTCTTTGTCTAAAATGGAGGAAATAACCATAAGTGCCTAAGATTTATATACATGCATGTTACTTCGTAAATGTTACCATGTGTTAGGGTACTATAAATATAATTCTACATACAAATGGGTCGGGTTCAGGGAGAGGATGAACCCAAATTTACAGTATCTCTAAAAATTTAAAAGATAATTTGTCAGAGTCAAAAGATATACTTGATATACCACTGAAGTCTACCCATTAGGGTCGATCAAGTCACTTTGGATTTGGCACCTTTTTTTTTTTTGGCTATCGGTAGGGGGAGCACCGACCACGGTTTGGTTTTGGGAACTAGCATTAGCAAGGCTGAATATTTATTTATGATTTGGTCAACTTCAGCATAAATTAATTAGGGGCTCCACTTTTCAAGAAGAAACCTTCTAACATAGCAAGACAGACTTGGCCAAAAAAACCCTGCGAAAATGGTGGAGCTCTTTTAGTAGCTTTTGTTACTCAACAAACTTTCTTCTCCTATTTCTGTCTGTCTCTCTCTCTTCATCAGTTCTTCTGCTAGCTCCACCACAGCATTCTTTCTTGATCGCAAGTACGATCTTGCTTCTTTCCCATGCAAAGAAAAGGAATATCGATTTTATGGGTTTTTGACACTAGTGTATAATTCGCTGCTTCTAAAGAGAATTATTAGGATTTGGTTCCAGTTTTGGTTTCGGTTTCGGTTTCTTTCTTAATGCAGAGAAAGGGGAATAGATTGATAATTTGATCTCAAAAGGAGGTGGTTTTGAATTCAGGTTGGGTGTTTTGGTATAATAATATTACCGTAGCCGTACGTAAATGACAATAGCTTTTACCGGATTTAATACTTCTTCGGCAAGTCGACAATCAGTGATTACACCTCCCCTCATCGTGGACACCGGCACTTTGCCCTCACCGGAATCCGATAACATTCCCGAACTTGTCATCCTTTCCGTCAGAAAGTTTCGTAAAAGGTGCGTCTTCTACATCCCCTACCTA
Organism: Platycodon grandiflorus; assembly: GCA_016624345.1. Taxonomy (NCBI): domain Eukaryota; kingdom Viridiplantae; phylum Streptophyta; class Magnoliopsida; order Asterales; family Campanulaceae; genus Platycodon; species Platycodon grandiflorus. The sequence goes on along the minus strand of CM028366.1, from coordinate 46,332,699 downwards.
ATTGAACTTAAATAAAGGGACATCATTCTTTTTGTAAATTTTCTTAATTTGTGTGCAAATTGTTAAAACGATACTTAGTATACACTAATCTTCTAATTGCCTCCCTAAATGAGTGTCCATTTTTAGTTTTTTCACTAATATTAATGGAGTTAGATTTTGAGTCATTTTAGTAGTACATGTATATTAATGACGTTATTAATGTCCACATGAGACATTAGAAGTTCATAGGAACTGATAAGTTCCGGAGGTGAAATTAGTAAACTTTACAAAAATGGGAACTCGTTTAAAAAGAAGAAAATGTAAAAAATGGACACTCGTTTAGGAAAGGGTTATTTATCAAGAAAATTGGGTCATGCATGCACAATTGTAATATTGTAGCATTGCAATGAATTTGATAGGAGTCGCCGCTTATTGTTTGCATCCATTTACTTCGAATAAAATTGGAATTTCAATTAAGCAATTATTCAGGCAAGATATAACTTTGACATTCACTAAAGGGGAAACCACAATATTAATTTTGCATTGTAGAAGCTATTTTCATAAAAATGATTGAGATAAAAAAAAAAAAAATACTCAGCTTGTTATTTTACTTCAATTTGGTTAACAAATTACACCAAAAGAATCAAATGATCAACACTACTGTTAATGTAAGAGTGAGTGTGTGTGTGTGTGTGTGTGTGCGTGCGTGCGTGCGTATATGTTTCTATGTACATATATACACTAAATATTTGGTCGTGGATAAATTTATTAGTTTTGAAGGTCAAATGACTCAAAACTTGTTACAAGCAAATAGCCATATAGCTAAAGGTGGTTAATCTCCATCAACAAAGGTCGAGACCTGTTACGAGCAAATAACCATATAGCAGATGTGGTTAATCATCCGTAGCTGCAGAGCATTGCAGCTTAAACGATATAATGGGTGTAAGAATATCATATTATCATGATAATCTCTTTTAGACCGATGCAATGGGGTCATCCTTCCAGAAAGCGGAACTATTAAGATGAAACTATTTGCTCCTGCTCATAATGCTTAGTGACACACATTTAAATTTGAATCGCTGAAAAGAAAACATAAATTCAGAAAAATTTATAAGATTTTTGAAGTCATTCATATAATAAAACAAGCGAGCAAATCATTTTCAATAGGGAAAGTATTCCACTCACTAGAGTGATTCAATGTGCAAGCGACCAATGTTGTGGTGCAGCCTCTTCTGAACAAACCAATCCTTCACTTTGCTCCACTAAAATTTTTCTCTGTTTTTTCCCTAATAATATTTGTTTCTAGACAGATAATTGATTTCGAAAGTGACTCCCCATGTCACTCCCTCTCCCTCTCGTTACTATATATACACCCAACTCTAACATGATTCTTCTCAATCTTCTCGTTGCCAACTTCCTTTCTACAGTTTTTGCCAAGCTTCTTTTCTAGTATAGGTTCTGTTTTGGATTGTGAGTCTCGCAGTGTAGCTTCATCATTCTTAATCCACTATGCCTTTTTATCAATAAATATTCACAACCATCTATGATATTTAGTTATCTGCACTTATTTTTTAATATGGTGTATCCTCAATTGCTAACAAGCGTTAATTCGATGGTTATTTGCAGAGGAAACGTTAAGCACTTGGAATGGACTCGAACAACGTTGCCATGGAGATCTCGTTAGCTGTAAGTAAACATTATGTCAATTTTCGTTTTTGTTCAATTTAAGAACTTTAACCGCGTATTGAGAAATTAAAAAAAAAAGAATGTTACATGCACTCTTGGACAAAAAGTTTTAGAGGGAATTAACGAGGTCCTTCCATATGGTGAATGGCTTTTCACTATGCCCTCATTCACAAAATAGTGTCCAAATATGCCTTTAAAGGGCTATAGGATACACCTTTTCTCTCCTCCTTTTTGTGATAAGAATGTTACCTTTCCTCGTGCTGATGTGCATGCATTAATTATTCTTCAATTTCTTTCTGTCTATATACATGTGCTCTTAGTTCTCGTCATTTGCTTTGCTGTTGTGTGTGTCTGGAAGGAAGGGGGGGGGGGTGGAGTGGGGGGCGAATGTGAGTTCACATTCAATCATTTAAGTGTATTCACCTTTAGACCAAAACTCGTTATAAGAAAGGCTGATGTAGATGTCTAAAGCTTGATGAATTGAGTGAATTTTTTTACATACATACTAATTCAATCTGATTTTATGAACAGACAAGAGATGAAAACCATAATCCAAGAGAATCTGCATCTGTTTACACAAACTACTCTCAGAATGAAAGGAAAGGCAAACGAGCACAAGGAGGCTGGGGTTCTGCATTTATCCTTCTGGGTATAATCCCACAGTTGCCATCATCTTCCTGTTGGAATTATATTACCTGCTGATTATGATTGACAATGAAGTTGTTTTTAATCAAAGAACTATCTTCTTATTTAATTTTTTTCTTATTTTGTGGTTTTGGCACAATTTTGTTCCTTCATCTTTTTCTGATGCAGCAAATCAAGCCCTTGCAACATTTGCTTTCTTTGGTGTTGGTGTGAACTTGGTTTTGTTCTTGACCAGAGTCATTGGACAAGACAATGCTTCTGCAGCCAATAGTGTCAGCAAGTGGACTGGAACTGTTTATTTGTGTTCGTTGGTTGGAGCTTTCCTCAGCGATTCTTACTGGGGCCGTTACTTGACTTGTGCAATCTTCCAGATAATATTAGTATTGGTAAATTTAGTTTCAATTAAATCACCATTATACATAAACGAGATTCTCATATAGAACAATTTCTTTTTAACACTTTTAACTGTGTATGAAATTAAATTACTGATAAGTTAATGCAATTTTTATTAGGGCTTGGTGATGTTGTCGTTGTCCTCTTGGCTTTTCCTGATCAAACCTGAGGATTGCGGAGATGGAGAAAAAATTTGTACACCAACTTCTTCAGTTGGCACTAGCATGTTTTACACTGCAATGTACCTAGTGGCGTTTGGATATGGGGGCCACCAACCGACTATAGCCACCTTTGGAGCAGACCAATTTGACGAAGATGACCCAAAACAGAAGAATTCCAAGGGTGACTTCTTCTGCTACTTCTACGCTGCCCTCAACGTGGGATCCCTTTTCTCAAATACCATACTGGTCTATTATGAAGACACTGGTAAATGGACTATAGGATTTTGGGTCTCTGCGGGCTCTGCTGTTATAGGTCTATTGTCATTCTTGTTGGGGTCTCGTGGCTATCGATATATTAAACCCTGTGGTAACCCTTTGCCCCGTGTTGCTCAAGTATTCATTGCTGCAGCTAGGAAAAGGAAAGTTACTCTGGCTGACGAAGATGAGTTGTATGAGGTTGCTGGAACTGAGTCAGCAATTAAAGGAAGTAGGAAGATTGTTCATAGCAATGAGTTTGGGTAATTATAAATTCCTTGATAATTTATGTATTTACCACAATATTTTGGAATATACGTTCTTTGTTTTCAATTTATGTGACTGAATTATATTTGTGATATGGTTAACCTCAGGTGCTTAGACAAGGCAGCAGTAGTGACAGAGAGAGACCGAATTGGCCCACAAGATACATGGAGGCTATGCACGGTGACTCAAGTTGAAGAAGCAAAATGTATAATAAGAATGTTACCAATATGGCTTTGCACAATCATATACTCTGTTGTTTTCACACAAATGGCATCACTCTTTGTTGAGCAAGGGGCAGTCATGAATACCAATGTCAACGGCTTCCACCTCCCGGCTGCTAGCATGTCCACGTTCGACATCGTCAGCGTCCTTATATGCACACTCATCTACCGAAAAGTATTGGTTCCACTGGCTGGGAAATTAAGTGGGAACCCAAAAGGTTTAACCGAGCTGCAGAGAATGGGGATAGGCCTAATAATCGGAATGTTGGCTATGGTTGCAGCCGCTTTCACAGAGATTCAGAGGCTTAAAAGGGTGATCCCGGACCAAAACTCTAGCTCCTTGAGTATATTTTGGCAAGTTCCGCAATATGTCCTTGTAGGCGCTTCTGAGGTGTTCATGTACGTAGGCCAGCTTGAGTTCTTCAATAGCCAAGCACCGGATGGGATAAAGAGCTTTGGTAGCTCGCTTTGCATGGCTTCGATTTCTCTAGGGAATTATGTTAGTAGCATGCTTGTATATATGGTGATGGGAATCACGGCTAAAGGTGATCATGCGGGTTGGATTCCAGAAAACTTGAACGATGGTCATATGGACAGGTTTTATTTCCTTATTGCTGGCTTGACTGCAATTGACTTTGTGATCTACCTCTTCTGCGCTAAGTGGTACAAGTCAATCGACCTTCAGGAAAGTGAAGCTGGTGTTCTCAAGGATGGACAGAAGGAAGAAGAAGTACTTAGTAGAGTCTAAGTGCATTCTTTGAGAATCACAAAAAATTTCTAGGTTTGCTTACGTACTCTAATGTATTTTCCAGGAAATAAAGTTGTGACTAGTAGGAGTAGCTACAATGATCCCTTTTCCTAGAGTAACTAGAAAGAACTTGGTAGAATATACATGCGACAAGGGTTTTTGATTTAATCTATAGATTTTAATTCTGATGTTGTTTCACAAATATATGTTCTATGATTTGTGCTTCCCTCCTCCTTAGCGCCTCGTGTCTTTCATCATAGCAAAATCGTTGCGATTGTCTCCGTCACACCTCCCCCCACCACCCACACACACACACACACACACAACTTATGGTGCTTGTTTAAGTGCAATGAAGTTATCACCTCCACCAGAATCTAGAAAATGCAGCTACAACCTCCTCTAGAGTTGAAAATGATTGTGATTTAAAGTTCTGCTAAACGCTCGATCAATTAGAGATGGACACACAACGTGTTTGTTTGATTGATTGATCATGTCTCACATCAGCATCAGTTGGGAGACATGCATCGATTCGATCCGATGACTGTCAAGGATATTGAGCCACTCCTATATTACATACATATTCAACTATTTACTAAACATATAGTATCAAAAAACGGCATTTTCAATTCTAAAAGATATACAAGCCGAGGGAGTCAAAGGGACTCTTTCTCTGACCTCTGATCGCTTGTTAATTAGCAGAATCCGTAGTCATTTAATTGATTAATTTTTTAAAGAGTGTTTTCGGAGCAAGGATTGATTGGGAATGAGAAAATACATGGAAAAAAGTTGACTTTGCATGTTAATTTTGATGGATCAAAACCAGCTAGCTATCAACGTCAACCATAAAGTCTACAGTTGGCTTCGTTATCTCCTAAGACTAAAGTTACTGTTGATTTTGGGGGGGGGGTCACTTGACATATTCTTAAAACTGGTGGTGGCCAACCAAATTTTGCTTCAATACTAGGGTACAATCCTATTGGGTTTCTCATGCAATTCATGTTTAATATGATTAAAGCTAAATTGAACTTAGCCCCCTAAATTCTCCATTATTTATCCCTTTGCCCAGTGATGATTTTATTCCTTTTTCAGACTCAAAAGAGTCTCTAACCAGTAATTAATTGGATCAGTTTTTGGAAACAAATGTATATACATACATATGAACAATTATAATGTAGGTGGAGAGAAGGATAACAAGGGGCTGCCAATGCCATTTCCATTACCGTGCTCGAAAGAAAATATTGTGGTAAATACATAAATTATATATTAATCCTTAAATTTATACAGAGTTAAAAGTGTTAAAAAGAAAGTGCTGTATATGAGAGTGTCGTATAATGGTAACTTAATTGAAACTAAAATTGCCAATACTAATATTAGCTAGCTGGAAGATTGCACAGGTCAAGTAACGGCCCCAGTAAGAATCGCTGGGGAAAGCTCCGACCAACGAGCACAAATAAACAGTTCCGGTCCACTTGCTGACACTATTGGCTGCAGAAGCATTGTCTTGTCCAATGACTCCGGGCTTGATTAATTTGCTGCATCAGAAAATGATGAAGGAACAAATTAAATTGTGCCAAACCCACAAAAAAAAAAAGGGAAAAAAATAATAAGAAGATAGTTCTTTGATTTATAACAACGTACTTCATTATCAATCATAATTAGCAAGTAATATAATTCCAACAGGAAGATGTGGGATTATACCGAGAAGGATAAATGCTGAACCGGCCCAGCCTCCTTGTGTTCGTTTTGTTGGGAAAAAATAATTTCTAGACTTATAATTTTTGTCCCAATTTTATTATTTTATTTAATCATTTTTAAATACACTTATTTTTTACCAACAATCGTAAGACGAAATTACCACCCCGTACTCGGTGCTCACAGTCTACTGCAATCGTTCCCAAGATACAACGACTTTTGATCTTTGGAATTGTACGTAGCACAACAACTCTAAAATCTTCGGCGAACTAGATATTCGAGACTTTCTTGGACTGGGATGAGAGAACTAACAATTCTAGAATGAGAGATGACGAATTGTGTTGAAGTGAATGAATGGCAGAACCCGAGGGTCTTATTTATAGTTTCTGAAGAGGCATGAGTGTCTGTTGCGAATAGGCACAACTTGGTCCGGGCAAATCTGGGCTGCTGGATCGTGACCGATCGCGTAGGCACGATGCACAGGATCGGGTCCTCACGGTTACCGCTCAACCGCTAGTTACACCATAGGATCACGTGCACCTGATCCAAGCCCTGACCGGTTGCACCCGTTCGTGAGCATGGTTCGTGCTTGATCCGCTTCGAGCAGAGCACTGGCTAATTTTATCAAAAGATTAAGGCTCCTTAGATCCTAACGACGATGCACACCGTTCGCGTGCACGGTTCATGTCTGATCCGCACCGAGCTGAGCCCTAGCTGATTATTTCAAAAAATTAGGGCTCCTCAGATCTTAGCGATGATACGGACGTGCGAAGTGCAAAGTTCGCCTCTAATTAAAGCGCCTAATGCGACTCAGATCCTAGTGACGATGCACACCGTTCCCGTGCATGATTCGTGCCTCATCCGCACCGAGTTGAGCCTCTAAAGTGCGAAGTGCAAAGTGTGCCTCTAAAGTGCCTAATGTGACCTGCATGTGCGCGCTCGGATGGTGCCATCCTCGTAGCTGGTTGTGCTAGCTGAAACACCACTAGGTTTCACCTTGGAGAAGACCATATAATTGCTTCCTCTGTAGTGGACCTATTAATAAAGTGCTCTATCTCACCTTATTTTTCCAATGAGAGATAAGATTTTTCATATTTCCATTTACTCTTCAAACTATTATGTCAAGTTGCTTACTTTGGGCATTAATTTCTCATTTACCCGAAATTGGTTTTGAGAAAGTAAATATACTAAATTCATCTACTCGAAACATAGATTCCATTTTAGCAACTTGTTTCCATCTTCATTAAATGAAAACTCAATTAAAATTTGGTCAAAGATTGGTCGTTACAATTTTTGCAACCAATTTCCAACACTTTTCTTTTTCTTTCATTCTGAGAGTAGTTTGTATAAACAAATGCATATTCTCTTGTATTACGGTTTTCATCTCTTGCCTGTTCATAAAATCAGATTGAATTAATATATATGTAAAAAAAATTCACTTTGTTCATCAAGCTTTAGACATCTTCATCGATCAGCCTTTCTTATAATGAGTTTTGGTCCAAGTGAAAGCTCTTACCCTAATGACGATTGTAGAAATGTTAACTTCATACATTTTGGTATTAAAAGTGTAACTTTTAGACTTTTGGATACAAAATTATTTTTGAAACTTTTTAGATATGAAATTTTTTTAGTGATATATTTTCTCCCAAATTCTTAGCATTTTTCATAAATTCTTAAGAAAAAATAGGACGAACCCCCCATACATACGGTTACTTATTTTGGGGGTTGCCTCCCCATCATACTTTTCGTAATGTTTTGCCTCATTTTAGTACAAAAATCTTAGGAGAGCAAAGGAAGTATGTAAAATGACATATTGCCCATGGGGGTTACACATCGTAAATCTATATTGTAGGGTCAATCCCTATATTCATAAGTTATAGTCCTGTTTGATTTTTATCAAATAAGATCTTTCAAATGCAAATTTGACGTATATTTTTTTTTAAAAAGTTATAAAACACATAATTTGTAGTACTTTTAAAATAATATGAATTACGTTCCCTTTTTTTTTTCTCTTTCAAAGTCAAACGGGACGATAATTTAGGAACGAAGAGAGTAACTCATAAAAACATTTTCTTCCAACAACCTGTTGATGTCTCACATCTTCCTGCCAACGTATGTTCATCGCTTCTCTCTCTCTCTCACTATTGCCGCTCACAATTTCCATTAATAGTACTTCACAACAACACATACATTAGCTTCACCACTATCACACACGCACAGACTAACATTTGATACATATACATAGAGATTATGTAAAATTGCGGACTAAATATTGTGAGATTTGACTAAATAAAAATTATCTTCGTCATATGCTCAAAACCTGGCATGGCTATTTGTTCATATGAAACACCACCAATTGAATCTTTAAAGTCTTCAAATCTATCTATCTAGGTCGTAAAACCCATAATACTTCAAGTTCACAATATGAGTTTTTCGGATAAAATCCAAATATTCTATCCCATAAGGGTGTGTTAGTTATTTCACTAAGCACGTGGTGCTATTTCGTTACTTTTAGTAATGGTAAGTTAGATGGCTATTTCATTACTTGGTGATATCAGACAAACACACATTTATCATCGCGATGCATCGATTTGGAACTACGATGCATCATATTTTCAAAAAATACACTTAAATGATTTGATAATATTATAGAACAGTAAAGCGATTGAAAATTTATCAAAATAGACCGACATGAAAGCCCAGTAAATCTAAGACCCAGCTGAGCCCATAGGCTGTACTAAGGCAAGGCCCAGTAAGCGAGACCGAATAATTCTGCTAGATCTCAGGCTCTCACAGTCAGCCTTCCCAAGCTGATGACATACGTAAATGCTAACATCACCCTAAACCGCACGTGATCAGCCTCACAACAAACCGAATTCAATCCTAAATTTTCACATCCGCCCGTTCTTATTTATTTCTCTCTCCACATATAATCTCTCTCTCTCTCTCTCCAATCCAATCAATTCGCGAACCCTAAGCAACCCCTCCATCTTCCCTTCACACACAAACACAAACACACACACTCACTTAGAAAGGCTTTCACTTGCTCTCTTTAATCGTTGTTTTCAATTTCTTTCTCCCCCTAGAGTCCGTAAACTCGTTCTCTTTATTTATATATTCCGAGTTTGGGGTGAATTGAACTGAAATGGAGTTCGGAGCTGCTAGAAAGAGAGGGAGGTCAGATGCAGCTTTGAATGGCAATGGCAGTTTCAAGAAATCCAAGCAAGGTTTGCTCTTCTTCACATTACCTCAACTCATTTCGAACCTAGGGTTTTCTTATTTCTGTGTATGTTTATATATTTTAAGTTTTATGCTTTTGAATTCTTTCTACTGTTTGGAGAATGTAATGATAAGTGATGCATTTGGTGAAAGCACGAACTGCCTTTTTTTTTCTTTTCTTTTTGCTTTCGTAATTTTAAATTTTGTTATTCAAGCTTGTCCGAATGATTTTAATTAAACTAAGGTTCCTGCTGACAAGTGACCGAAAAGTGTTGCAAATCTTTTGTCGTAGAAATATTGGCAAAGTTCACAATGTCACCCGGCTGAATCCCAACACAGAATCTTTCCAAATTTGTTATCCTTAAATAGTCCCGAGTTAGGGCACGCTTTACCAATTTTCTTAAACTATAAATAAAGGAGTAATTCTACATCCACCAGATGTGCACCAATTTTTGGGCCCAAAAGTGACTTGTCATCTTATTTGGCATCTTCATGGCTCTTCCGTGGGTTAGAAAGAAAGTTAAAAGTGGAGCCAACAAAGATGACACATTAGAGGACACATCATTTTGTGCACATTTAGGGCCGTAGCATTACTCTACATTTTGGGATAGGGTAAAAACTCAATAGCCGCCTCGAGTTTGCTTATATATTTATGAAATAGTTCAAGGTTGTTGGGTATTTGTGTGCTTTGCGAAGTTACTGTTGTATTTTTGATCTGCATTGATCAATTATTTATGCTCTATGGGTACTTGGCTTTGTATACTACTCTGGGTTTGTCAAGTTAAACTTGTCCTTTGGGATTTCTCTGGTCTAAAAGATTGTTGACATCATGATCCTGATGAGTTTGTTGTACATTAAATACATTTAAGCTTCTGTAGCTCTTCTATGTACAAGTGTAACGAAGTTAGTTTTTCTGTCAAACAGGCTCTAATAATTGGGTTTTGATAAGTGGATTATTTTAGCCCTCTTGGATGGTTTTATAAGAATATAGAGTTGTTGAAATCTAAAGAACAAGTAAAGTTTTCAGTATTGTGTTGTTTTCCTTCATTTTTTGCAAGTAAGAGGATTATTTTATTCTATGGTTGTTAGTTTTCAGGAGAACCTTTAACAGTCATATTCATAGTCATATATATATATATATTTTTTGGGTGTGTGCTTCCGCCGTTCTTTGCTTCCATCCAACTTTTCTCATCACCAATGCATTATTAAGAGTATCCTGGAAAGTATTTTTTCCAGGAATTTCCATTGAAATGGAGGAGCACCTATGAAGTTTGTTGATTCACTAAGTCTCCTCCACCAAGTATATACTTTGGTTATTTTTCTTAAACAGAAGTTGTCTACAGTGATAAGGAATGATAAAGTAGCTATAAATATGTTGCAGTTTCTAATAACTTACTGAAATTTTAACTGAGATAAAATAATTAATGTGATGCAACAGAAATGGAGTTTTCATCTGGTATAGGAAGCAAATCGAAGCCATGCACAAAGTTTTTCAGGTTCTAATTCTAACCTAGCTAAAATGAATATTGGAAATGCAATTTTATCTTTTTCTTCATGCTTATTTGTTCTAAGAAAAAATCTATCATATGATAGTTGCAATTAAAATCTTATGATCCAAATAAATGTTTTAAGAAAAAATCTATGTTATGATAATTGCAAGTAAAATCTCTATGATCCAGATTAATGGGTTGGGATGTGAAAGCTGTGATACAGGTCATTCTTCGTAAATCAAGATAACAAGGACTACTGAAACAGAATTGGTTGTTTCGTGAAAGTACTGTGGTGTTAACCAGTGGTGGGCCAGATTAATTCTAAAGCAGACACTCAGATGCAACATTCCTCTCTTATTTAATGACTTTATGCTACTCGGGCAATATTTTCAAGGCAGTGTCATTAGTTGACATCTTCAGTCTTGATACATGCAGTTCATGTTGTTATTTTAACAGAGCTGTGCTAGCATATAATTTAGTGAATGTTGTTGATTCAAAACACAATTTACTTATATTCTGGCTGTGGAATTGTTCTTACTTTGGGAATGAGCTGAAAACTTTTACCTTCAATTTTTTAAACTTTGATTCAAGTAAGTCTTTATGTTATTTGCTTCAATCAATGTGCAATTATATGCCTGTAATTTTCAATTTTTTAGGCTCTGATACTCGATAATTCATGATGGCTGTTTCTTTTATAAATTCATCTCTGAGGTATTTATCTTAGTTTTAGCATCTATATATCCTAGCATAAACTACATGTTCTTGGTGAACGTGGCCATAACTTTCTCATGATCTGAAGATGTTACCATTCTACTCATCATATAGTGCTGATGCGTCAATTTAATGTATTTTGACAAGCATCCTATTTAGAATAGTCTATTTTGTGATTACATTTTGAGGTGTAAGAAAGACTGATCTATGTCCCGGGAAATGTGCTGTATAGTTAACAGTATACTGTTGGGGTTGTATAGCCTTCTTTTTTGAGGTATATCTTGTAAACCATATTTAAAACCCCCTCTTCTTTTGAAAAATAAGCATTGAAGTAGAAGTCAGCATTGTGCTCTCTCTGGTTTTAAGGACAATATAAAAGTCAGAATATTCATTTAAAATCGCGCTTAGGGCGCTAAATTGTAGGAAGTAAGTTTAAGTATGATGTTATTGGAGCTATGTTGTAGGGGTGTGGAGTAGCAGAGCTGGAAACCTGGAATGAAGTTGGTTTTGCTGAAGTTTCAGAAAAAAATTAGTACTGGAAATTTTTAAAGGCAATTAATTAGATTTTTGTTTATGGTCAAGAAAATGAAGAAAGGGTTAAGGAATAGATTAGTAGTTTCTGGATATGAAATTGAATTTTGTAAACCAATGCTGATTACATGAAGTCGTGAAGTGTAAAAAAGAGTCACGTCTTTTCAGTAATCTCATTGCTTAGGCTTAACTCCTTAAGATATGGTTTGCACAGATGGCTATGATAGCTTCATTGTTCTTCAATTCTTCCGAACTTAACTTCATTGGATGAAACAAGTCCATGGATAATGTAATAAGATATTTCCCTCTGAAGGACTTGTTATCTCTGAAAGGATGCATATAGAAACTCTACCTACGATGTTCATCCTGGGTCTATGGAAGATCAAATAGAGGGTAAATTATTAATTCAAACATGCTGGTGGAATCTTTGTTAAGAATATTTGCTAAGTAAATGCCTAATCAAGTTTACTCAGGAGTTGCCACTAGAACTGCAGTCTGTGCTGTTAATGAACATTGGTGTGTGCTTGAGTTACTTGTTAGTGAGACAGCTCATGAAACTTGGTCATGGATAGTATGTAATTTTTTGATGAAGAAGAATAGAATCATACAAATGACTTTGGGAAAGAGTGGTTGAGAATGGGCTAAGATGAAATGATGTGTCTGAGTATTTGTTGGTTTATACTAGGGTGGTTAACGATGGAAGCCTGCCATGTACTGACTAAAGAGATTACTGGAAGATATAAAAAGAAAAAGAGGATATGCATATGATTTCTATTAACTTAGAGAGATTAATGATGCCATGTTTAGATAGATAAAGCTGATGCAAAGTAAAGAGAAGAATTATTATTGGATATGCTGGCATGATCAAGTATTCTCTATATGTTTTGATTTGAGTGTCGTATGTACTTTGATAAGCAATATGGAAAAAGGTGAATAATCCAATTGACCTCTAGATTTCAGTGGATGGCGTGAGACATGCTGATCGGAGTTTCAGCTTCCATAAGAATGATACTTTATCATAGAAATGTAATTTATGTGCTCTAGTTTTTGGCTGGTGTTTCTATTGCATTAGGCGTCCATATATTTTCCTTTTCCTTATTCTTTCCCTCTTTCTTTAGTTCTGCATGTATCCAGCAACTGAATCTTGTAAAGGACAGCTGTTTCTTAAATGGTGCTCAAGCTTTGCAACCTAAAAGGGCACAGATGGCTGAAACTACTCATGGTACTTCTCTCTCTCATTACCCTTTCATTGCCTAGTAGTTCACACCTGACTAATTTCCGAAACCTTAATACGAGATCCAGAAACCTGAAAGCAACTACATTGAATGTATTTACTCGAATTCCGTGATTTGGTCACTAATTTTTTGTCAAATCTATGATTCAATGTCAGATAAAGCTTATGTACTCTGACAGGGTCATCTTTTTCTTTTTCTTTTAAAAAGGACAATATTTGCAGTAATATTCCCTTCTGAAACTGCTAGTTTGAAAGTATCAGCTCAAGTTTCTTTAGTTGCATTGCGTAATAGAGCCCTTTTAGGGGCTAATTCCCTAAAAGTATTTTCATAAAAAAGCTTGTTGACGACTTGGATATCCTGCCATTATTTTGTGTGGGAAAAGTATTTGGGAGTAGAGCGTTCTCCATTTTGTTCCGTTTATCATTAGGAGCTGAAATTAGCAAGGGTTATCCTCATGATTTCTTGAGTGAAGCAGTTCCATGATTTGAATTATCACCGTTGGAGCATCAATCCTACAATAATCCTTTTTGCCTTTGTTACATATATGTTTCGGGTATCTAGTTGAGACAAGGGGAGAGGAGAAAAAGCAGATTACATTGATATTGAACTCTCTGAAAGAGGGATTTTATATATACCGATCTAATAGTGTAACCGTTATGGACTTTGACTTGTTGCACAACAATTGAGAGGCTTCAGCCCAGTTGCTTAGGTACAGTTCTCTTCTTGATTAGGCCTACGACCTTTGAAGTGATGTTCTAGTGTTTGGAAAGTTTGTTCATTTTCAGATGAGTTAACTAAAGACATGTATGACATGCTTGACTATATTTGAACTAATACACGACAAACTTGTGAATTCCTAGTCTTTGTTAGATTACCTAAAGGATATGCTCTTATGATCGTATCTCTATTTTTGGGTGAATGAATTAGGCATGTACAAGCTGAGGCACTATGATATGGTATTTGATGATATTGTCCGTGTTGATGAGACAAAGGTATACTGGTACTAAAGAAGCATGAAGAGAATGTTGTCAATTGAAGGCCTTTTAAAATAAGCATTGTAAAACTAAATATATGGAGCAGGAGAGAGTCTGCAAATGGATTAGTTTAGCTTGAACTAATTTGATTATCCATGGTTAAACCAACATTGTATGAAAATATCTTGCGAAACTTACACGGGCAGTTATCCTGCAGCAGCTGTTCGATTCGACTTTTCTTATTCTTGAATTTAATTCACTCGTCAATCCTATAAACAAATGATCTTGTGATTTTTTGTTTGAACTTGTCAATCCTAAAAACCTTCTGTAGTTATGGATCAATGGAAAGTGCATTACATATCTTTCGAGTTCGTAGGAGCCAGAGTAGTTTCAAGGTTACATAATAAGAGTATACCTCATAGTACTATATCGTGTTAAAGACAGTAAATGCAGTGTGACATGGTAAATCCTTCTTAATGCTTGAAAGTTACTGGGATTTAATTTTAACTTTCTGTTAGTTTGATGAGATGCTACGTGGCTTATATTCATTGAGTTTGACCCTCAACTGAGGTTGGGAAGAAGTATGAAAAGCATAAAGGGAAGGCAGCTTGAACAAATGACTTTTTAATTCATTAAATTGAGCCGAGTTAACTTGTCGAGTTTGTAGATAATAAAAACACCAGACTGATGTGTGGTTGTGGCAGGTGTTGTTAGAAGAGCTGTCATGCAGGAATTAATTCGTGGGAATGTCTACTATTGAACTTTGAACTGTGAATATTTTTTGCTAGTAACATAGCATTTCTTGTGTGAAGAAGTATTTAGCAGTACTTATGTGGTTCCTGTTTTTTTTTTTTTTTTTTTGCGCTCTCTAATTTAATTTTAATTTTGGTGTGCAGCACATCTGGGTGCCCATTTGGTGAGGGCTGCCACTTTTTGCATTATGTACCTGGAGGTTACAAAGCTGTGGCTCAAATGACTGGCAGCAACCCATCTCTTCCACCAGCCACCAGAAATCCTGTAGTTCCACCTTCCTTTCCAGATGGCTCGTCTCCTCCAGTTGTCAAGACTCGTCTGTGCAACAAATTCAACACAGCTGAAGGGTGCAGGTTTGGTGACAAATGTCATTTTGCTCATGGAGAATGGGAGCTTGGTAAGCCAACAATTCCGACCCACCATGAAGATCCTCGTGCAATGGGACCTCTACCCGGCAGGTTTGATGGTGGTGGACGGATGGAGCCGACGCCACAAAGCCATGGAGCTGCAGCTAGCTTTGGGGCCTCAGCCACAGCAAAGATCAGTGTGGATGCTTCCCTTGCTGGAGCCATTATTGGTAAAAGTGGGGTCAACTCGAAGCAAATCTGCCGCCTGACAGGAGCGAAGCTCTCCATAAGAGATCACGAGTCAGATCCAAACTTGAGGAACATTGAGCTTGAGGGTACATTTGATCAGATCAAACAAGCCAGTCAAATGGTACGCGAACTCATTGTGAACATCGGTTCGGCTGGTGGGCCTCCTCCACAGAAGAGCCACAGAATGTCAGGAGGAGGAGGAGGCTCTGGTCCAGCAGGTAACTTCAAGACGAAGCTTTGTGATAATTTTGCTAAAGGATCATGTACCTTTGGGGAAAGGTGCCACTTTGCACATGGAGCTGAAGAACTGCGCAGTTCAGGGGTATAGATGCGTTTCTCAGCCTGCTCGGCCTTTGTTAGAAGATAATCTTTGTTTTTTCCCTAGTTGGTGTTCCTGTTGTTGGTTTTCAGATGTGAGGTTAGACTTGTTGCTGTATTAGGTGTAATCAAGGTTTTTGACATCTTGGGATTGCGATGAACTCTACGGGCGTTCTTTTTTAAATGTTATTTTTCTCTTGTTACCTGTGGTGAGTTAGCTATTGCTATCAAATTATATAAAAGACAAGGTAGCGTTTCATGGATTGAAAGATGGAGTTTTCTTGAATTTTGCTCTTTCTAATGGATGCATGGTTTGGGATGTAATTAATCTTGGTACTAGTGATTCCATTTTTCATTGAGTAAATTGCAGTTAACCCCCCTGAACTATTTTGGCTTGCCTGGTTGACCCCTTAAAACTATTTTACCAAACAATAGACCCTCCTAAACTATACCTGGATATCCATACAGTGCAATGATGTTAACGGAAGTTGTCAAAAGACACAAATGCCCATCGACTATTGTGAACAGACTGGCGTACCCTAGGCTCCACCATTTTTGGTGCCAATTCCTCCTCCGTCTTCATTCCCTGCTTTCCACCGATTAGTCGTCTCCATTTGTTCCAAACTCTTTGTGTCCAAGTGAAGTCATTCTCTACGCTTTGTCTCTATTTGTGAGACTGGTTAATCAAGTCATTCTCTATGCTAGAGTGGTGATCAGTAATTGAGATGCCTTCATGAGATCTATGGGTTAAATGAGTTATCCAAATCACGTTTTTTTTTTTTTAAATAATTTTTAATTCTGGAGTAAGAGTTTCATCTATGTTTATACATTTCTCACTTTCAACCAATTTTGTGGATTTTCTTTTTCTGAATCTCGATTTATGCATTTGATAACACGAAAATTTTGATTTTATGCATTTGATTAAACACTGATTTTTATTTATTTATTGTGTTTATAGATATGCAAGTATAAAGCTCAATGTTTATTCCGTGATCTCTACTCTCCTAGTCTCCTGCTAACCCAAAATTTGTTATAGATAGAGATGATGATATTTATAGTATATACACACATCTATATACCGCATATAAATTGGTTGGACATTAATTTTTGTTGCAAGGATTTGATTATAGGAACATATGTAGATTGGTGTGGTGGAGGTTTGCTTGGATAAGGGTTTGTATGTGATTGTTCCAGTTTATTGTGATCATCAGTGTTATAATTATTTAAGGAGATGAAAAATTAGGAAGCTTGTGAAATTATATACAATACAATAGTTTAAATTGTTAGTGTGGAAAGGGTATATTTGTCTTATAAAATTGAGGCATATCATGTGCAAATCACATGTTCTAATTTCTGTTTATTTTAACTAGGTCGTTGATGGAACCGAGTAAACCGTCAAGTACTTGTAAGTCTATGGGGAATTATTGTCAGGTAGAATAAGTTAGGGGGTTAACCGATACCCAAATAGCTAAGGGGGTTTCTTGCTTATGAAATTGGGTAAGGGAATGGGTTGGTGTATTAAGAAAGGGAATAGGTGAATGGGTAATTGGGGGGAGGGGGTTGCATTAAGAAATAAAGATGGATTATTTTAAAAGAGAGAAATAGAAAATGTAAGGGGTGTACTTAGTATCTAAGAGGGTTATAAATTTAGATAGTGTGTATTAAAAAATTGGGTATATTTAGAGGAAGAGGGAGCATTAATAGCACCACTCTACATGTATTCAGTTTTACCCCTACTTATTTTAAACCAAAAAATGGTAAAAATAGCATTCTGAAAATAAATTATTAAGTGTACACTTTTTTCTAGAATTACCTAAAAAGAGAAGATGAACTCCAATTTAGGAACGAGAGAAAGTAATATCCTGAAATTGGTCACAAGTACAAACATGATTGATACGTAAAGGGTAATGTTGAAAGATTTGAAAATTTGTAAGAATAACTTCCTAGAATCAACTCTTTTGAGTCGTATGCCAAGACTCATCCCAAAATAGAAAAAATGAACATTTTGTGAATAGTCTCAGCATCTTCATGCTAAGAATAAGGTTGATGATGGGATCATAAAAGAAAAGACTTGCTTTAACAATAGTTTAACCACTGCTTTGGCATCACAATGGAGTAGAAATGTGAAATCTGTTCCGATATACATGAAACCGGCCAAAATTGATTATAACCTCTTATATTTGCCTAAGAGAAACCCTATAACTTGAATGATGATACAAGAAAAACTAACAAAGGAAAATGAAGATCACATGCCTCATCAGTTTGCTCTCTTCCTCTTCTTTGATATTTTGGCATGAAACTTTTCCTTCTTTGAAAACTTTCCAGATGGTTTCTGCTTTTGGGTTTGCTGTTTTGGAGGCACAGGCGTTGTTCCATCATCTTCTGTGTCTGATGGAGCATCATTCAAAGGAGCATCTTCATCTTCATCCGAACTAAGGACTAAATCCTCAACAATATCTTCATCATTAGCTTCATCTTCTCCGAGCGTCTTTCGTTTCTTCTTCTTTTTCTCCTCTTCGGAATGCTTAGCTCTATACGGAAAGGATCTTCATTTAGAAAATCAACAACAAAAATGGAAGATAAGCAACACAAACATGATATTTCATAACCATACTTGGGATTGCCTTTCGGTAACCACGAAGAACTAAAAACGGCAGCGCCAACTTCATTTCCAGTGTCATCATCGTCTTCATCCTCATCATCACTCTCTACTCTCTTCCTTCCAAAGATGGACGAGTTTTCACCCACAAGTACACTGGAAATCACATCAACTATTAGAATGACCAAACTGAAACATGATAATCCTGGGAAGACCATAATGTATAATTTAAGAACCTGGACTCCATCAATGAGTCATTTCTTTGCTGAGCTCTCTGGCGTAACATGGAAGCATATTGAGACAGAGGACTTGCACCTGACTTTTTCTCATCCTAATTCATGAAAAAGGTGAGTCAGTTCCCTCAAGAGAGTTTCAAGAAGCAAATTAAGCAGAAAAAGTATGCAAAATTATGCTAAGTTTACCAACTTTGTGTTTGTGGAGAAGATAAAATGAAATAAAATAATCTAGAGTTTCATTTACTTGGGAAAGCCTGTATGTTATGTAACATTTTTAGACTACACAAATATGGCAGCTAGGCAGACAATTCATCCCACAGACAGACCAGAACCACGGTCATAAGAACTAACTAGCAGCATCTAGAACCTAATGAACCTTTATCTCTCACCCATAACCCACAATTCTCCTATTACCGAAAGCCAAATAGCTGTAACAACTCATTAGTTCAGCACTTAATATAGTTCAAAATTAAAGAAATTGGTGTAAGACCTGATTTCTTTCACCTTGTAGACCCTTTTTGAAACTGCTTCAACTCCTTGATTTCACTTCTAAGCAAGCCGGCAGTAAACTAATGCTATTATTGAAGGCAAAAGAATCACAAAACTTTTTGAACTATTAGACCCACAGAAAATGTGATCAATGGGACCAATATCCTACTTAAAATAGGACCAACATTGTTGTTTTTAAGTACTTGGCCATGCTGCCTTCAAATTCCTCAATTTGCTAGACGGCTCTTGTATGCAAAAGGAATGCTGAAGCAAAAATCAATTAATGGCAATGACTACCACAAATAGAGAGAAACCAGATATGTGCAAACCTCAAGAAAAGATGCTGCAGCAGGATCATTCGGGAGATACGAAATTGACATCCGCTTTTTATTCGTAAATTCAGAGTTGGCCTCAATCTATACAATAAACAGCGCAAGTGTTGTTGCGTGTCAGAATGGATAAGTTCAGGATGAATTAATCAAACAAACAGAGAGAAGTGATAGGTGGCAGTTTTTCAATTTTCCTCTTCTTTCCACTAGACAAATCCAGTTTTTGGCTTTAGCAATGAAATTCATAAGTGTTATGTGTCAAAATGGACAAGTTCCGGATGAAACATCAAACAAACGGAGAGAAGAAATAAGTCATAGATTATTCAAATTCTTACTTCTTTCCCCAAGACAAAACCAGTTTTAGGCTTTAGCAATGATTAGCCAAGTACTGGAGAGTGGAGACAAGCGCCGAGTTGAGTTAAAATAAATCTTAAGCTTCAGCAATAACTAGTTACCATTCTTAAGGATGTACCTGACGAATGAGCTGCCTCATTTCTCGCCGAAACCTCTCCACTTTTGTGGATTTGCAAAAATTGCGCAGTCGAACAGAAGGAATGAAAGATAGCTCAGTGAAAGCAACAGAATAGCTCCATTGAGCAAAATGTTCAGCAAGCTCTTCAACAACAGAAAAGACACATGCCTCCTGAAACGATCTCGTCTTTAAGGTTGCCTTGCTTACCTGCCAAATGTAACTCCAGATTCAAAAGATATATCACATATTTCTCAGGTGCAATCAACAAGAAAAAAGAACAACTCAGTAAATACCCTTAGTGTGGCACGCAAATCAACGCCTTTGCCAACCCCTCCTGTAGGTGGCCTATTCAATTCTTTCATCTCCAGCATGTCTAAAAGGAGGACAGCAACTGGAATAAAGGTATTGGTAGAAGCCGCAATTCGGTTAAGCATTCTAACGCAGCGTAATCTGAGGGGAAAATATCGAGCAGTTGGGACCAAACGAGCAACCCCAGAAATTATTTGAGTCAGTGGGTATGCAAGGGGCCTAAAATCAGCTTCTGCACCGTAGGCACAAATGGCTCCAGTCCAAAGCTCAAGGCAGTTCATGTACTTCCATTCATAGACTTTTGCATAAGAGTTCTACAATAAACGGAAAGTAAAATAACTAATATGTTAATAAATTCCAAGAGCAATATGATTCTTTATAACCAAATTCCCAAGTATACACACTTAACTCAGGCCTATGCTGAGGTTTTTGTAAATACTTTAACGTCTACCTTATGGCACTGAGCCATCTTGCAACATAAATGTGAACTGTGCTAAACTGCCAAAAACACTTTAAAACAATGACTAGGTGGCACAAGATTCACTACAAAATCATCAAGACAAAACAGTTGATAATATTAAAGATCTAATGATTTAACACCAGAAGAAATGATACCTTCTTTCTTGTATCAAGTGCCTCACGCAAAATCATTGCTAATTGCCGTATGAAAACAAAGGCATGCTGATATGCAGCCGGAAGGTCCACCCCCAGAAGTTCATTTACACAGTTTGAAAGAAACTGTATGTGCTGTAGCTTAGATGCATTCACAAATTGGCAGCTCAAGACATAAGATTTGTATATTCCTTTGAAGCACTCATCTACACAATCAGAACCAAGCCGGATGCATAAATCTCTCAGAAACAAGAAGGAGACAACTGGTAGTGCACCTCCCCCAGTACCCCAGAAATGAAGAACAGCCTGGAAAAGAAGATGAAAGAATAAGTTGATTAACACCCAATGCAGGTAGCTTGGAAAAGCATATCAGCACCAGAATGTAATCGGAACCGTATAAGGACTGGCATGCAAGGAAAAATTAATGTACCTAATATCTTGCTCCGAGATCCATGAATTCTTTGATTTATTTAAAATATATGAAAACTTTCCTTCTTTTATTTTATTTTTTTAATTTTTTTTGGGTTTTAAACATGTGATGTAAAATATTGCACTTCCAAATCGTAAATGAAAGATTGGTCAGCCAACTTGGAGTTTGATCAAGAGGTCTGATTAAAATGCATTTACTCAGAAATCTGGACTTGATGTTGCATTGGAGAAGGGTATCCTTGGTCAAAAGGTGAAGAGGAATAAACATATGGATCTGTCAAATGGACTAGCTTTTGTTATTCTTTTTTATTTCCTTTATCATTTCTTTGTTGACAGTGAAAGAGTTTTTGACGTGGATCATTCCTTTGTAAATTAAATGCTACATATACCAAAATTTTTCGTATGTATCAGTTTAATGTATAGCTAAGTACTCTCCCAGACACCCATCTTCTTCGGATATTTGAAACATGAAAACACAAATGAAAGGAAGCAAATATTTGTAGATACCTTAATATACTTCCTCAAGAGGCTCGGGAATGCAGCCAGAAAGAGAGATGAATATTTTAAGCGTCGTAGGGTGAATGATATCATTTCCGTGTCAGTCATTTGGGTCAAAACATGCAGAGCATTTCCAAGATATGACTTCACCAAGTGATTGTAGTTCTTCCATGCTCTTGTGTGCACTAAATCCAATATAGTCTCCTTCTTTCCTCCAGAAGGTGGAAGCTTCAATAATCTTCGAAGGATTCCGTCCATTTCACTCAACACAAATAACATAATTTTATTGAAAACACTGCTGGACATGATACTCAACTTCATTGAAGGATCGCCCTCACCATCATCACCGTAATGGCAAGCAGTGCGGAAAGCTCGCATCATAGAACGAACGGCACCTACTCTTGCATTTTCTTGAATTGCGCTACACCAAGAATCAACCATTGCACTAGTTATGATCTTTTTAGAAGATTCGTCTTCCTTTTCTGCAGTGCTACTAGCTATGTGATGCACATCCATGTCATCATCTTCTTGGACGTCCTCATCATCCATATCAGTTTCAGCGTCTTCCTGCACAACAGATGGAAAGTGATCCAAACAATTACCCCAATAACTAAGAAGCATAAAAAAGTATGACCACTCACATCAATGCCGTCATCATCGAATTCTAGAAGCTTCTTATCATGTGCTTTTAAGTATTCATAGAACTCTGGGTCCTGCAGAAACATAAATTAGAAGACTTCAGATTAAAACTATAACAGTAACATGATTCTAAGTAGAAATGTGAAAGCTTCACAATGTAATTCGAAAAGATAAAGGAACAACTGGCACCTTTCCAGTTCAATTTTCAAAAAGTATCACAGCCAAATCAAATATGAATATCATATCCATCAGATTCCAACATCCTCTTAAGTTCCGCATTTAATCCATTAGTTCATCATAAGAACATTACGTGCTCACAAAACAACAATTCCTGAATGTCAAATGACATCTAGTGATGTACATCTAAATCAAGCAACAGATAGCATGGTGGATAAACTACAGCAAGGTATTTCATAAACTTCCAACAGGTATTTAGAAAGGAGTCGAATATGCATTCTCAAATTCCAGAATCAATTAGGCTTATAGCATCAAGTCAGAGATTCACCACAAATGTCATAACTCATTGGCCTCAAGAGAGAAAATCAGCAACTATAGCTGCATCTTTTAACCAGCTTCTCTACAAGATGTTTCAGGTGTAGGAAGGAGAAGCATTCAAGCTTAGTTGCAGTAAAAGCTTCATCTAAGCAACCTAGCTTTATCGATTATCAACGGACAAGATAGTCTTCTTCTTGATCGACTATAAATATATAGTACAGCATTATGATTACAGTAATTGACATATCTATCCCCGACTCTTGCACATATCTATTGTATACTCCCTCCGAACCGCTCAAAGAGTCCTATTTTCTATTTTGGGATGTTTCCATGATGGAAACTTGTTTCAACAACTAGGCTTATAAGTTTTTCAAGTTTCCAAATTTATCCTTGTATTACAGTTCAAATTAGCAAAACTAATTAAACTAAGGGCATGTATGGAAATTTCTTGTAATCCTTAAAATGTTTGACTTTCAAACACAAACTCTTTGAGCAGAATGGAGGGAGTATTTTTTTCATATTCAAGTCCCTTTCATATGATTAGTTGGAGAACATTATCCAAATCCAACCCCAGTTCTAGAAATATTCAGACAGATGAGCTTTTGAGACAACTTATTGCATGTTCTGAGTTCAATCTCCCGTATTATTTTAAGCAGAGGCAAATTAGTGGTAAAAACTATTGTCTAAAGTAGAATAAGTGTGAATTCATACTTCTGTTGCTAATCAGCTAAATAAGGCTCCATTTAAGGAGTACAAATTACAAATAATGCTTTTGTCATAGAGACTGTGCTAGGAAGTCATATAAAATGTTGGTCTCCCCTCAGGTTCCATTATTCTAGCCTAGAACATCACATTCTCAGTAGATTCACACTCATGTTTGGCTTCACAATCGCTGTTAAGCACAGATAAGTAGAGTTTAAATAATTTATTTGATTTGCATTTCGTGAATCTTTATGCAAAAACTAGACTACAAATTATAAGGAAAAAAAAACCACTAGAAAAGATTATCTGTACAGTTTATCCTTCCAATTTCTCTTGTTCTGTGTTCAAATCTGGTCAACTTTCAAAGTTCTTCATTTTGTTGACAACAATCAGCTCATTTCTGCCATTGTCCCATTTACTTGGACCCAAAAGAGTGACGAACAGGGGTAAACACCCCTAATAATAGTTTCTGTGATTTCTGGAAAAGGAAACAAAAACAGGTTACGAAAAGGCAGAAAAACTAGTACTAAATGTGGTACTATCTGGCTTCACATGATGGTTTTGTAACTGAAACGATTGATTACGCTCTAATAGGTGAAAAATTGGCAGATCAGCTTGTAGGTTGCATTACATCATAACATCCAGATAAGGACGTGTCCAATGAAAAGCTAAGTTAGGCGAAAAGCGCTAAGACGCAAAGATCTCCACCCTGTGTGAAAAAACATGCTGACAACTTAACTCTCACAAGTGGTCTGATATATTTTCTGCGCTCCTTTCCTTTTCTTTCGACTACTGATCAAATTGAGGCAAATTACACAGCAAACAGAGAGCTCAATTTTAAAGCAGACTCTGAACAGACAAGGCCAACACACAGAACTTGCAAAATTGTCAGGAGAGCTTAGCTTGACTAGATAGACTGTGTTTGAATTTTGAGGAGTCTGATGGCGGACGTGAAATGCTGCGTGACGACGTCCTCGTTATATGTGTTGGTAATAAAAGGGTTGGTGGCGTTTGCAAGTCCAATAGTGGGTCTAATCTAGGACTCATGTCTCTTGGCCTCGTTGACCTTGAAGTCCTCATCAAGGACGGCCATCGCCAAGATTGCATCCACGCCTGTAATAACTCTCTCTCTCTCTCTCTCACACACACAAACAGTGAAGAATAAGCAATATTAAGTGAATTCTCTGAGTTTTGAGATCTTTTGATTTTTTTCGTCAACTGGCTTATGTAATTTTGTAGTGTATCTAATTCCAAAAAGTTTGATCTAAATTCTTATCTTCAAGCAATTTATAAGCAATTAGGTTCCCATGATAGGAAATATAATGTGTTAATGAATGTATAAGCTCCTAACCTTTTCCTGAAGCCTTTGTAATTGGTCCTTGTGCTCTCTTGCATTTCCCCAAGACTTTGTGGTTGTCTCAGTTGTGTCGTCTTCCATCTCTTTGTCATTGTTCGATTTATTCTTCACTTTCTTCTCTGAAATTACCATCAACAGAAAAAAATAAAAATAAAAAAAATCGTAAGTGTCTCAAAACACAAGCAGAGAATAGGAACACAAACAACCTAAAAGTATAACTCTAATTAAACACAAATTGGACAGTTTCCAGATGAGAGCCAAACCTTTCTTCTTTGAACCCATGAGCGAATTCAGAAGCTGGCTAGCGAACAGCTGAATTTGATAGACATCATATCAAAAATAGAATTAAATGGCAATAAGAGTTTGATACAAATGAGATTAAACGTTTGTTCAAATTTCGAGCTAGTAACCAACAGGGAGATAGAGCCCACCGGCAAAGTGAGGACTTGGACCTTGACATTGCCAGAGCAAGCACTTCATTTATAAGTTGTCAGTTATGCATATAAAAATATAATTAATAAGAAAATGTACTTTGCTTGGACCGCAACGAATTATTCCATAGAAACCCAGCAAAGCCTCATTGATCATGAAACTAGATTTCTTATTTCTTGCAGAGCTAAACCCATTTCCTACAACCCTTTCTACCGAACACAAACCCTATTACATCGCAATTATAGTACTCCTCCGTCTCAACTGAGTGTCTTTTTTTCTTGTCCCAAAAAGAGTGTCTATTTTTTATAACTTCACAAAAATTCTCCTTTACCAACTAACATGTCAGCATCGTGCACTTGCAATGCTACAATGTGGCCAACAACGGACTTCATGTATATCTGCTAGCAAAATTGTTTACAAACCAAAAATGGACACTTAACTTAAATGAACATAAAAAGAACGTAACTTCGACATTGACTTGCATCAATTGCTAAAAATAGATTACAGTTTTCGCACACAAACACGGATTTTTTTAAGAAAATATTGCAATTTCTATACAGGTGAAAAAATGAAAGAAGAGGTTTTATTGGGGTTTAAGCTAAAATTTACTTTTTTTAACTTCAACGACCAAGAGACGACGGAAACAGCACAATGGGGAGGAGGGCTATGCCGACGCCGGAACGAAGCAGAGGTCGTGGACGGAGGAGGAAGAAGGATACAGATATTGATAAAGATATTCATGTGCACATATACATATATATATATATATATAAAGTAAAACGAAAGTTACCTTTAAGGAGGAGAGTCGCTGCCGGTGATATGGTGGGGGCGGCCGCTAGTGCGAGTTTGTGAGCGTCCGAGAGAGAAAGGGAGGATGCTGCGAGAAGAGGGAAAAGGAGGAGGAGGACGACCTAGAGTGCACAATCCGTTAAAACCAGCACAATCCGTTAAAACACTAGAGCCCTCGCGCTCCAGACGCGCTTTCGGAGGGGCCGGCCGCTACCTCCTATCTAGCCTAGTTAAATGTTTGAGGTGAATTACAAGCCGGTCCCTTTTTCAATATTTGTAATTGATTCAGTTCACTATTTTTTTAAAAACTTGAAAAATATATTTTTAGGACAAAAAGACGATTATGCCATTAATAAAAGAAAAATACGCGCACATCAGTAACCCAAGGCATCGCGATGAGTAAAAATCCAAGAAGGCATGGCGATGAGCAACCAAGACACCGTTTGAATTTCAACCACTGGAGGAGACTTGATTTTCATTTATCTTTCGGGGGCGTTGCCCCGGAATCCCCACGAGGAACGCTGTCCCCTCGACCCCTGCGACTTGACCGGGTAGGTCGATCCCCGTTGCGTTGCCCAGCATACTGCGATTGGCAAATTAAAGACATCTCGATGCTAAATTTAAGGCATCCCAATGCCCAATTAAAGGCATTCCGATGCCCAATTTAATATAATATTAAAATCTATCAAAATAGTTGTTTTTGGTTGAAAATTTTACATACAAACATGGTATTGACTTCCTATAACAGTATGGTATTGATATTATACAAAATTCAAACTCAAATCATTGATTAAAGTCCCAAAATCAGTCCAAGAACATCTCCCTCTGTTTTCGGACAGCACACTGCCAAGTTCGATTTGAATCTCGAAAATAGTATTTTTTTTTTGGTAAAAAAATTGTGCACAAATGTAGTACTAAGTTAGGATAACAATATGGGATTGATTTTAAACAAATTCGAAGCTTAAAACATAGATTAAAGTGGCCAAAACAGCCCAAGAACAAAGAAAAACTGAATGAACTTAAAAAATTCGAATTTGATCAAATTGTGATCAAATTCGTGTTCTATACATGGAAATTGATACCCATACATGAGGAAAAATTATATTAACAACATAAAATCATTTATACATCAATTTGAACCTCAAATCTGAAGCAACGGTGTTGTTGAGGGCATTTTAAGAAGAAAATTCTTAAAGTGCCTTTTAGCGGTTAAAAAAAAAGGGTGGACTGGAGAGAAAAAAAATTTCAGAAAGTGGACCGGCCAACAATTTCCTGTAAATGTTTAGCCTTTTGGTTAGGGGGTAAATCAGCCCAATGGCCACAAAGCTCGCAATTGCTCGGCCCGCAAGACCCATACCCGCAGTATATACAATAGTGTTGGGCCCTAAATATGTTGAAGGCCTGCAGGCTCGAACTCTTCTGGACCCTCAATTTCTTTCAGCCCATTAGGTATGGCTCGGCCCGCATTATACTAAAACTACGTCGTTGTGCTGCTAGTATAGTATTTGTTTCCTACTCTACCTCAAAAGTCAAAAGCCAAAAAAAAAAAACCTATCTTCCATTTTTTATGCGTCGCCTTTGCGAAGGACTGTTTTAGACTAGGAGCTGAAGATGATCCTAATTGAGGATATTGCTTATCATAATAATTTTGAGAATAATAAGTTTCTACCCGGGCCAGGACTTCAACCTCTGCCCCGTAAGCTTTGAGCTCTATTTTTTTCCATACGTGGGGAATCCCTGCAGAAATTCTCGAGTTAAAAAGTCAGGAAGAGAATTTGATTCTCCTTTAATATATGTAATTTGGAAATCAAATACAAATAAAACAACTTGTTATCTAGTAAATATCTGTTTTGACATTAGATTTTTAACATCTTTTTCTAAGACTTCTTTTACTACTTTGTAATCAATTCTTAGTTGAAATTCTTGATTTAAAAGATCCTCTTGGAATTTAGAAATGCACTTAACTATTGATAACATTTCCTTTTTAATTGTGGAGTAATTCTTTTGAGCATTATTCCACTTTCCATAAGCAAATCTCACTAATTCTTTTTTATTTTTATTAGGATTAATCTGTTTAAGAATTCACCATACCCTATGTTTGATGCATGAGTCTGCACCATCTTTCCCCATTGCTCATTAGCTTAAGACAAACAAGGATTTTTTTTGACTTCTAATTTAATTAACTGGTATGCTCAGGACCCAAGATGAAGGGTTCTTTTTAAAACGTTCATATAAAGGAGCATTATCAACTGCTAAATCCTTATAGAAATCTGCAATATAATTAAAAATTGCCAAAAATCTTTGTAACTATTTTTTATCTTTTATTTCATCGAGAAATTTAGAGGCAAATTCTATTGATCTATTTATCGATAGAAATATTCATTCCTCTATCTTATGACTAAGGAATCTAATCTTTGTTTGAAATAGTTGCATTTTTCTTTCAGAAATAAACAAACCATTAGGTCTAGCAATATATAAGAATGTTTGTAAATGTTTAAATGTTGATCTATTGTCTTTGAAAAGACAAGAATATCATCAATACAAACTATTATAAATTCTGAATAAAGATAAAATATATCATTCATAATATTTTTGAATTCTGATGGAGCATTTTTAAGCCCAAAAGGCATAACATTCCATTCATAATGACCAAATGGAACTGTAAATGTCATTTTATATTTATCTTCTTCGACTATTGGATTTGCCAATAACCTGACTTTAAGTCAAATTTTGAGTAAACATACGCTTCATTCAATCTGTTTAATAAATCTTTTTTATTAAGAATATGATACACTATCCATTTCAAGACTTTATTGAGAGGTTTATAATTTATAACCAATCTTGAGACTCGTCTTTATTTTTCAGAATTTTTATTAACATAGAAAGCCGCACAACTGCAAGGAGAATTGCTTTTCCTAATTAATTGTTTATTTAATAATTTTTGAATTTATTTTTTACAGTATTCTAATAATTCTTTATTCATTTGAATTGGTCTAGCCTTTGTAGGAATTTTCTTTTCATCAAAATCCTTTTCATAAGGTAAGTAGATGACATGTTTCTTTCTCTGCCAAAAGGCTAAGGGTAACTCATTACAAATTTCTTCCTTCATTTTATTTTCTATAACTTTTATTCTTTCTTTAAGTCTTGGACCTTGTAATCGGTTACTTATATTATTAACCTTTATTTCTTTTTGTAAGAAATTTAATTGTTTTTCTTTGAATATAAGATTTTCTTTGAGTTCATTTATTGTTTTTGTTTGGGGATTTGAAATGAATTTAAAAAGGATTTATTTTTTATTTAAGATAGAAAAGATAACCGAAGAATCTATTTTATCTATAGGTTGTAGTAAAGATACAAAAGGGGTCCATAATATTAAGAATATTTGTGTTAATCATTTTATCATAAAAAAGGTAGTTTTGATACATATTTCTTCATTACAAATATAAGCATTAGATAATCTATAATTTATGTTCATTTTATAACCTTCTTTTATGCAGTTCATATCCGCTCCACTATCGATTAAAGCAATAATTTGTATACTGAACTCTTCGTTAATAACTAAAATTATATTAACATACCATTTTTTATATATTATTTTATCTATTAGACATAAATATTGTGCTTCGCTAGTTCCAACACTTATTTCAGTATTAGACGATTGGGCTATGTTATTTCTAAGTTGAATGTCTTTTTCCAATTTAGAGAGGAGCCGATCTCTTTCTATTTCTTCAATTTTCTTACATAACTCTCTTAGTTTAACTTTTAGTAAATTTACTTCTTATTTTAGTTCTTGTATTGTTGGCTCTGAATTCTGATGCCAAAAAACTAACCCAGGACAAGAAAGGAATGAAATACTCCTATAAAAATATAAATAAAACAATATAAATAAAACTTTGATTAACTTTAAGAAATTATAATTAAAATATAAATAAAACTTTAAAAAATAATAATCTCCCGCTCTCTATTTGATTTTGATTTTGATTTTGGTTTTGATTTCCGATGGGCTATGCTTCTTTGACCCATTTATTATTGGGGCCTTTTACAATGGTGTCTATTTCGTGGTTGTGGGATAGTGGTGGCCTGGGATTGAGAAGAAGGTATTATAGAAGAGCTATATGATCGTTGGGTTAAAAAAGATTTGATTTTTACAGCCTATAACTAGTTATAGAACCCGTGCTCTGTACGGGTGCAATTTAACATTGAGATTAATCGATATATTTTAGGAGTATTTTTATAAAAATAAAATTATAATTAATATAGGCATTTGTTGACTTAATGTTTTAAAAAAGTTAGATTTTATCAATATACGCAAATTGATGATCATTTTTAGTATAATACTTTCATTTTTAGAATAAATATTTGTTATCGATTTGTATATGGGTATGAGTAAATCGTTATTTCTATATATTTTTTTTATTCCTAAAGTATCTTTCAATGATATCAAATTGTTGAATTATCAACCCCAAAAATATCGCCTAACCAAAACCAAAATACCAAAAAGTGAAAGATCGAGAAAATAAAAACAATAAAGATGTGCAAAATAAAAAGAAAAAATTTTAAAATTGAAATTAAACAATTCAACTACAACGAAACCCAAAAACATAAATCAGACCCAAATTTAAAATGGAAGCTAAAATCAAATATCATGAACTATATAAATAAAGCGAATCCAATATACCATGATCCGGAGGAGAGAGAGAAACCATCATTCCTTCAGACAAATGATGTTTCACCTTACTTATTGTCTACAAAAGGGAAAAGTTATCTTGCAACCGAACGAAGGGAGTGATGGGCACATGCTTTATAAGTTTTACAATACCAATGGAGATATCTCAAAAATTTGAAGATCGAACCGTTTGGAATATAGAGTGGTAGGAACCATTGTAAAAAATAATTAATTTCATTACAAATATGTGGGAGTTACAAATAATGAAGCACTTAATGAAAAAGTAATTAGCAAGAAGGGAGTTACAAATTTCTCTCTCTCTCTCTCTCTCTCTCTCTCTCTATATATATATATATATATATATATATATATATATATATATATATAAGAAACCCAACTTATTGATTTTAGAGAGAAAATGAAATTAAATATGGTGGTTACGAAGTAGATATAACTATGGTTCATTTGAAATGAATTTCTTTTAAAAAATAATTAAATGTGTTTTTTTAGAAGAATTAAACGTGTTATTAATCACTTAAAAAAAGGTTTTGAGCGAGTATTGTCATAGGGTAATAGTAATAGCTAATATTAATACTTGTAAAATTAATATTATTGAATATATAATAGTAATACCTAATACTATTAATAGCTATTAATAATACTTATAAGATTAATATTATTGAATATCTAATAGTAATACCTAATACTATTATGTCGTAGTTATATACTACCTAATAATAATACCTATAAGATTAATATTATTAAATATCTAATAAGGTATAAATACTATATGTTAAACCTATTATTATTATGTATAGTTATTAGCTAAGGATATACTATTAGTAATAATAATAGGATTACCCTCTAATAATTTTAATAGGGATTATTACTCTCATATCATAACTATTATACTATTAGTAATTATAAAAGGGATTATAACTCTCGTATCATAGCTATTATACTATTAGTAATTATAATAGATATTATTACTTTGATATCATAGATATTATACTACTCCATTAGTAATTATAATAGAGATTAGTTTTTTTTTTTGATACCAAAATGAAGATGATTTATATATATATATATAGATACACGAAGAGGCAAGTATTTGAATGAACCTGGATATCTTTTAAGTAGCCAATATCGGTTATAAAACCTCTTCATGTGAGAATCTTCTTCCCAATGATATATGTAGCATTTTAAATAAATACATAAAATATAAATGATTGAGTTGGTCTAAAGTGCATGTTTTAATTCAAAAGGGTTGGGTTCAAATCTCACTAACAACATTGTTTTATTTTCTAGCTTTTCATTTTCTTGCCAATAGCTAAAGTTCCTCTACTAATGTATTTGAAGAATGATATATACCACAATATCATATCTATAGTATTTAGCTAAGACTATTAGCTAATGGTACCTTCCCTAGAATTCCAAAAGTCAAGCCATGAGAATACAAGCTAAGACTATTAGCTAATGGTACCCTCCCTAAAATTCCAAAAGTCAAACCATGAGAATACATCTTCCAAAAGTCAAGCCATGAGAATACAAGCTAAGACTATTAGCTAATGGTACCCTCCCTAAAATTCCAAAAGTCAAGCCATGAGAATACATCTTTAACCAAAGGGGGTGAGGTGTCACATCCTTAGGCATCCTTACCAACTTTAAATATATATATATATATATATATATATATATATAGATTTGTGTGACTATTGCCCCTGTTGGCTTGTTTGGATTCAATACTTTCATCAAATTTATTAGTACATCATTCATCAATCCTTATGATCGCTCGTATTTCTATTATTTTTTTCTCCCGTAATTGAGTTTGTATTAATCTGACTTTTGATTTGCTCATCGGGCAGGGCTCAAAAGGAAGCAAATAGTAAATACTAGAAGTGACCGGTCTATCTAAGTGCATTTGTCAATCTAGAAACTCGTTAACCACGAGCCTGCTTGATGCCGTGTTAAGCCTGCAAAACGACTGTCAATTTAAGTTTACACGAAATCCGTTATGTTGGGATTTTGCAATTGTAACCCACTGCTAGACGGGCTCATACTGGGATTTGGGCTCGTGCACACCCTTACTTTTGGATACATAACCGCTAAATACCGTCCCTTCTCAACTAAATATTGTCCCTATCGAAAAGACTAAAATATCCCTCAACTATATAAAATAAATTTAAAATTATTTTAAAAAATTGTAAATTTTTCTTTATTTTTAAACATACAAAAATATAACTTTAAATTCAAAAAAAATAATGCAATAAAAAATTATTTACCTATTACAAATACAATTAAAAATTTTAAAATAAATTTTTTTGTATTTTTTAAACAATTTTTTAAATTAAATAATTGGGTGGCATTTTTTGAAGTGCTGCCAATAGTGGGCGGCAGTATTCAAAAAGTGCCACATATTTTGGCAGCACTGTTGAATTTTTGTAAAAAAAAATTGTATTTTTAAACAAAATTTAGGCAATTGTTAACAATTATTCTTTTAAAAGTTTTAAACAATTGTTAACAGTTTTTAAATTTTTTAAAGATATTTTAATTTATGGTTGAGGTACATTTTAGTCTGTTTGGTAGGAGAAGGGACATCGGTATTTTTTATAATAGGAGGATATTTATAACAACTCTTCAAGAAAGAGTCGAAAAATAACAGACTTTTATGAGTAGAAACCAGACATAAGGAGATTGTAACCTTAATCGGAGCAATCTAATTAGTTAAACCAATCCATTAAAACTACTGGAAAAAGAAAGAGAGAGGACAACCTAGAACACACAATCCATTAAAACCACTAGCCGCTCTTGCGCTTCACGCGCTAATTGGTGCTTTGGGAGGGGCGTCCACTACCTGCTATGCATATTGTGCGAGTTTGTGATTGTCAAAGAGAGAAAGGGAGGATGCGGCAAGAAGAGGGAAAAAGGAGGGGACGACCTAGATCACACAATCTGTTAATAACACTAGCCTCTATTTGCGCTCTGTGCGCTAATCGATGCTTTAGAAGGGGGTGGCCGTTACTTGCTGTGCGTAAAGTTTGTGAGTGTCAGAGAGAAAAAGGGATGATGTTGCAAGAAGAGGGAAAGAGAAGGAGAGGACGACCTAGTTCGCACAATCCGTTAAAACCACTAACTGCTCTTGCGCTCCGCGCGCTAATTGGTGCATAGGGAGGTAGCGCCCGGTACTTTTTTTTGTTTTCAATTTTTTTTTGTGTGTGTGTGTGTGTGTACTCTAAGGGGGTGTGGGAAGAGATTGAACTTAAGACCTCACACTTTGTCGAGCCCTATTCTACCACTAAGCCACCCCTTAAGGACATGGGCGGTCGGTACTTGCTGGGCGTATTTGTGAGAGTTTGTGAGTGTTAGAGAGAGAAAGGGAGGATGCTACGAGAAGAGGGAAAATAAAGGAGAGGACGACCTAGTTGATCTGATTTTGTGATTCTTGTATATGATCAGTGTTTTTGTATTTCCACTTGCATGTACACTACTTATCTTCTATGTATTCACTATCTATGTGTGATTCGGTTGAGAGCTGATCCTTTTATAGGCTGTAGAAACTAGCTTTTTGGAGAAAACGACTAATTTCATCCACCTGAATTGCAATTATAAGAATAGTTTGCAACCTTGTCAGTCCACTTGGCTGTTAACTTGCTGTTTTTGTCTTTTTTATAGATAAGTCTCAAAACAATATCATTGCTTCCTTGATCGAGTCCTTCAATGTCCAATAATTTATCTGAAATGAATTAGTCAGTCATGACCTACTACTCTTAACTAGAGAGATAATTGTTTCTGTCGTTAAAATAGTTATCAGATTCGAGTGATAACTAATTTGTTTCAATTTATCAGATTCGAGTGATAACTAATTTGTTTCATTGAAACAAGTAACCTTTGTTAATATCATTGAATGCTTTTGTCAACACTTTTCAGCAAGTCTAGGAGCTTTTTGAAGATCGATTGTGATCATTATGAGCAAATAGTTATGACTTAACTATTTCTCTATGAAGATAATCTTTTCTGTGATATAAACTCTTTTTACATAAACCTAATGTTTGAGGAAATAAATCTAACATATTTAGTAACATCAAAACATAATATATTCATGGTCCTAACATATAACTATACCAAAATGGACAAGTTATTTTTGGGACAAAATCATAACTTGTTTTAGGAGTAATGCTACGTGTATCTAAAATGTGCACCAAAATACACTTAGCATCTTCTGATTGGTTAAATTTGTTTTAGAGCATCTTTACATTAGTAATTAATCATCTATTTCGATGTACATTTTTATTCAGATTAAGAGTTATTTTAAATTAGTAAGTCACTTAAAAAGAAAGAGACCTCTCAAAACATAATCTATACATGTTCCTAATATTTGGATTTCCATTTCCAGCACGTAAAATTGATGGATGAACCTCACCAATTATGTGGATATTTGATGAACCGAACCCATTTTTTCAACATCATTGGTAGACATGCCCAAACGGTTCGGAACCGGCGGTTCGAACCGGAACCGAACCGCCCAAAAAATCGCATAAACCGGAACCGTCCCTGAACCGGAACCGCCGGTTACACGGTTCGGTTTCGGTTTCCAATTTCTCAAAACCGTGAACCGCCGGTTTGGAACCGGGAACCGGAACCGCCGGTTCCAAACCGTGAAAAATCGCCAAAATTTAAATTTTTTATTTTGAAATTGCCTTGTTTACTCTATAATTTCAAAAATGAAAAGTTTACAAAGTTTCAAAAATTCAAACAATTCTTTGTACAAAGTTTTAAGATGAAATCTTTTTTAAAAAAAATTATAAAAAAATATTTAAAAATAATTAAAAATTACGGTTTGAAACCGGAACCGGCTTAGCCGGTTCGGAACCGGAACCGTAACCGTTATTTTTCGGTTCGGTTACGGTTCATTGTCTGGCGGTTTTTGGAACCGGCGATTCGGAACCGGAACCGGCGGTTCGAACCGTTTGGGCATGTCTAATCATTGGGAAAGACGCTTAGAAGATGGAGATGCTTATCCGATTAAGATAATGATTCATTAATTAGACATGCATTACTATATTCCCATTATAAACCAAACAAATAATTCCTCCGTTTCAAAAATATAATTTTATTTAATACATTAAAATTTCTAAAATTTGTGAGAGGCTATTTTCATATAATAATTACTTATCCACTATACTCATTAATACGTATTTTAATTTAGCTTATATTAGGATAAAAATACTCTTAAATAGTTATTCACTATAATAATATAAATATATTTTTAAATTACTTTTAATTCACTTTTCTAAAAAGGAGCTTTTTTTTTCTTTTCATGTTTTTATGTAAAATTAGACTAAGTCTTTTTGAGATATCTATCTATTTATAAAAGCTAATAAGTCTAAATATGGTAATATCCCGCCAAAATTGCCATATCAAAATTAGAAAGTCTTGACTCTGTCTCAAACTGGTCTGTAATGCATTAAATGACCACGGTTTTGGAGATATGGCACACGGTTTTGCTCTTGTACATGGTTTGGTACTTAAATCTGAACATAATTATACTTTAAATTAAATAGTTTTGCCTGTTTTCAACAAAATTTTGTTATTGAAAATTGGTATTAGACTTAGCATTCATTAATTGCTCTCTTTTCAAACAAATATTTGAATTTCGTATTACTCTTTAAATTATGTTGTTGGGAAGCAGTTTTGATTTAAATTCTGGAACAGTAACAAAGGTAACCTTTGGGTTTCCCACTCAAATTACACCTAAGCATGCCTATAATCCAATCACAGAAAAGATGTTACTACCTAATTAACTATAATTAATTATTATACAGGCCAAATTTGAAAATTCTTTGCACATTCTGTCTCAAACAGTAACAAAGGTGACCTTTAGGTTCCCCGGTCTTCACCTATTCATGTACATATATATTTGTCATTTGAGTGAGATCCATAATTTCTCTGCAAAAAAAAAAATTTAAATCCATATTATTGAAGCTGTCCAAAAGAGATGGAGTCTGTGGAAGAAAAAAAATCTTTTGTTCCTTCCCTTTTAAAAGACATTCACACAGGTAGATCAGACTGGATTTTAAAGGTTAGACTTTTAAGAAAATGGTGTGTTCCAGTAGATAATCAATTGAAGCTCCCACCAAGCATGGAGTTGGTTCTTGTGGATGCTAAGGTGAGTATGTAAAGTCTTCTCAATTATTTTATTTTATTATAACAAAAATAATCTTCACAATTACTTTATTTTCTTGAGTTAGGGGCCAAAGAATTCACGCTTCAATTAACAAAACATTAGTTAAGAAATTCGAATTATTATTCCAAGAGAACAGCTTATACTACCTCTCGAACGTTTGCGTGGCCAATAATCAAGGCAAATACCGTATAACAACCCACAAGTACAAGTTACTATTTATGTCAACAACTGACGTATTTACGATTGGGGACAAGAACTTTCCAAAGACAATATACCAAATTACAAAATTTCCAGAAATTATGTCGATCACAAACGTGGATGAAGCTGGATTACTAGGTAGTTTCTGCTAATCACCTATGTATATTAACTTAATTTATTTATATCGTCTATTTCACTAATATGACAAATGTTTTCAAATGCAGATGTCTTGGGTAAAGTTGTTGGTAAAGGTTCGTTGAAGCATCAGCCATACAATCGTTCCGTGCCAAATTCCAAGTACATTGACATTGAGCTAGAGGACCTAGAGTACATCCTCTAACCTTTTTACATGCAATCTGTCATTTATACATCTTTGTTATTCTTTGATAATTATGTTAGCTATATGATTGTAGACAAAATAGACTTAAGTGCACATTATGGGGAACATATGCCGATGAGATCTTGACGCATATTGAAGCAATAAACAATGATACATTAGTAGTGTTGCTCCAACTATGCAAGCCTAAGACATTTCAAGGTAGTATAAATCCTAAAACTATTTATATACAACACATTTAATATAGTTTAATTTGACCCCTTTGAAATATTCTACAATATAGGGCAAATAACAATCTCAAATGATCTTTTGGTAAATGCATCAGATAATTTAGTCGAGTCAATAGTTGAAAGTACATATCCGTCATTTTTAGAGTTTTTTTGATGACGTGTCATATTTGCAAGGAAAAGCTATACTTGCTCCGACGCTTGATGTTGTTGACACCATAAATGAGTACATGGTTTCTAACAACCAATCAGAAGGAAAAACCTATTTAAGTTCAGATTCTATTTGCAGGGCAGAGAAGAATCCGAGATTGTTCGATGCCATTCATTCTACGGAGTTTTTGAATAGTGTAAAGTGTTCGGGATTGCCTAGCCATGAACTAACGCTTAAGCTTGGAGTTCCAATCATGTTGTTGAGAAACATTGACCATCTTTGCAGGTTGTGCAATGGAACAAGATTAATCATTACAAAGCTTGGGAATCACGTTGTTGAAGCTAAAATTTTGAATGGAAGCAATGTTGGAGACAAAGTGTTTATCCCAAGAATGTTATTGACTCCATCAGATGTGAGATTGCCTTTCAAGTTTCAGAGAAGGCAATTTCCACTGGTAGTTTCGTATGCAATGACAATTAACAAAAGTCAAGGTCAATCACTGTCTCACGTAGGACTCTTCCTGAAAAAATCAGTGTTCAGCCATGGGCAGCTGTATGTCGCCGTTTCTAGGGTAACAAACCGTTCTGGACTAAAGATATTGATAGCTGATGAAGATGGAAAGCCAACAAATAAAACAACAAATGTTGTGTCTAAGGAAATTTTTAAGAATTTATAATATTATTGATACAAATCTAAATTTCTATTTAAGTAGTTGTCTCTAACTTTATATTTCCTTAATGTATTCTCTTAATTTTGTTTATTCTCTTAATTTTGTTTATCCGTAATAATTTGCTTAAGTATAGATTTAATTGAAAAACATATATGACCGTGCGTTTAACGCACGGGTGTAATACTAGTTGTTTTCTTAATATTCAAATATGCATTTGAATGTAACAGATTTTTATCAAGTGACCTTTTAATACTATCATTTAATTTTTCTTAATATTTAGATATTCAATGAACAAAGTATGTTTATTTTCCTTTCCTACTTGCTTTAAGAATTATATTTAATTATTTATGCTCGCAAAAGAATTGCGTTGTCTACAAGAAGTGAAAAAAAAAATTTTAAACATGAAATTTAATTAATAAAATAAAAATAAGATAGAATATGAATGTCAATATCATAATTAAGATTTCTATTTCGATAAATCTTGTTTTCATGAGATTATTAATAAAATATAGGCTAGTATTAATTTATATAATTCATAACTTGAATTGAAGAAAGGGGTATTTTCATCCATATAAGGTTACTTGTTTAAACTTCATTAAATTATATTAAAATTATCTTTCTCTTTTAGAAATGAAAATTTTTTTTTGGGACCGAAGAGAAAAGTGAAACTATTTTTTTAAGATGAGTATTTTACTAATACTTGCTCATATAGTAGTATTTTCATTGTTCCATGCAAAAAGTCTATTTTTTATATTTAAAAATTGATATGAGATTAAATCAAATTAAAATTTAATGTACCTTAATTACGAAATAAATTTCATTCATTAAAAAAATGAGAAGGCCTTTCATTGATGTGCAGACCTCTTAGGGCCTGTTTGTTAAAATTGAAAATTAAGTTCTGAAAACTGATGTCTGAAAAAGTAGAGCTTAAAATATTAAGACATCATCTTTTGACTTAAAATTTTGACTATTTTTAAGAGATACTTAATTTATTAAGTGATATAATATTGCATTATCAAACAATCTTATTTTTAATATCACTTAAAACTTTCCTAATTAAGCTCTTAATTGGGTTACCAAACATGCCCTTAGGCTATGTTTGGCTACTCAATGTCAAGCTATACAATTAGAATTGGATGAACAATTTAAGCTCCACAGAATTCAAATTATTTTTCTAATTTCAATCACAAACTTTGGAATTAAGTATTCAAACATAGCCTTAATGAATTTTCTGAGGGAGATAGAGGAGCTCAAAAAAGTTCTTCCCCTAAGGCCAGCATTCGAGAATCATCGATCCTCTCTATCTCGCTTATATCGTCCGCTCTCTTTGGTTCTCAAGTTTCAATCCCGATCTAATGGATTGGATTTCACCCTCGCGATATACTGCTAAGAACCTTATGAATTGTAACTTTTACGGTTTTGTAAAAATTATAAATAAAGTTATACAAATATTTAGTCAAATTGACTTAAAAAAAAACAAAAAAAAAAAACATACTTTTTAATCAACATAAACAGAGTAATTCGTTAGTGCTTTAATTTTTGTTTTGCTTTTAGGCCTCGATTGGTACACGGAAATAGAATCAATTCCGCAGAATCGATTATTAGTAATGAGATTCCATGGAAATAGATGAGAAAATGATTCCTAAAATGTGTTTGGTAGCATAAGGAATATGATTCTAATGTAGTACAATTTTCTATTATATTGTTTGGTAAGAAACAAAACAACTTGGAATGCAAAACTAAAATTAAGGTAATTGACAACATTACCCCAATATATACAAGTATTTATAAATGACTTTCATGATAAAAATTAGACATTAACATTATTACTGCTCCACACAATAACAAGCTCTTCGATCTTTTTCAATTTTGGTGAAAATTTTAAATTATCCAACATCAATAAAGGAAGAAAAAATTATTAAATAACAAAAAAATATTGTTATAATTAAACTAGTTATAAAATTAGTTTAAATATTTGAAACAATTAGAGAAAAGTACATGTAATTATTTATTTAAAATAATTACTATTTTATTCTACTATATAGTTCCAAGCAATCACCGTTATCATTATATTTTGTGTAACTGTCATGCAAAGCATGCCAATTAATTCTTTAAAAAAAATTCTTATGGTGCATTTAATCTAAATCTTGTAAGATTAATCAATTCTAAAGCATGCTAATTCAAATGTAAAAATTAACACTACCATCATAAAATTATAAATTATTATTAACAAATTAAATCTGATTAGAAGACTAAGAAAAGCCTTATGAAGAGCACAAGAACAACAACGACAAGG
Organism: Platycodon grandiflorus; assembly: GCA_016624345.1. Lineage (NCBI taxonomy): Eukaryota > Viridiplantae > Streptophyta > Magnoliopsida > Asterales > Campanulaceae > Platycodon > Platycodon grandiflorus. The sequence continues at coordinate 46,291,709 of CM028366.1, read as the reverse complement.
AGTAAAAATTAACGAGCGTATAGTAGTTGAAACCAAATTAAGTTATAAATATAAATCAAATCCTTGAATTAATAGAATGATATTATTGTCCTTTTACATAGATTCCAACTATTAAGAATCCAAATCCGACCTCCTCCATCAGGATTGTGATTCCTTAAATTTTAGTAATAAATTCCATGATTTTAGTAATTCATTCCTATTCCAAATATAATTCTTGCACCACCAAACTTAATTGATCAATTCCATGGAATCAATTTCGCGAAATTAATTCTATTTCTCCGAGACCTTAATTCATAATTAAGATGAATCATTTCTGACAAGGCAATGAAATGTTCCGATCCTTCCACAGTAAAAACCTCAAAAAATGTGGTTGAACAATCTCTATTTTTTACTGTAACCGATTAAATTGTATTGTCATCATTTCGCGTCATTTATTAATTTTACATGAATTTTAATAAAGTATTTGATTTATTATTTGTTTCTTTTAATACCTCCAAATTACTATGTAGTAGTGTCAAATAAACGAGACTCACATTTTTTCTATTTCACAATATAACTGTTGTTGTAGACATTAAGATCTTTCTGAAAAAAAAAAAAACATATATTTTGAGACATTTTACTACCATGTGATTTGCTCGATGTCATACGTGGGAGTACGATAATAGGTAAAACAATTGCATTTTTGTTACAATTGATGGTTAAAAGGGTTTTTGTTAAATTTTAGACTAGAAGTTGTCATGAGCCATCCACATGTATTTTTGTAAGGTCTCACTCTTTAAAATTCATATGTCTGACATGTTATAAAAATATCTTTAATAACCCTACAAAAATACATATGGATGACATATGACAATTTTTCGTTAAATTTTTTTTTTAACAAAAACTCTCTTTTTGACCCCCAATTAGGACAAAAATACAATCTTAAACTTAGTGTACAAAAATTAAAACCACAAACCCCTGGAGTGCGTGCGGGCAATATTGAGCATACCAAACAATTTCTCCTGACGAAAAGAGTGTTTTTTGCACTTAAATCCTCAATGCAATGCAAGACGCCAAACACCCCCATTTTGTTGTTTTTCGTCATTTTATCACCTACACTCGTGACCACATAAGTCCCCCCAGCACAAAGCAGGATCACGACCGTCCATCCATTCAACCCACGAAACGATAAATGACATCAACAAAAACTGGAGACCCACGAGAAACGAGGTGTCAAAAAGGAACCAATGATAACCACACGCGTGTATAGGAAAGGGGTGTTACAAGTTGAAGCCTGAAGGTTTGCATGCTTTGAAAAGGAGGAAATCCGAGGGTAGGCCCCGCACCTACCTTTGCTTTGCCTTCCTCCCTTCAATGGGGGCAACTTAACAGGTCTATAAATAGGAAACCTCAAACCCCCCCTCTCTATCTATCATCAACTATAACCCAAAAAAAACCCTCAGAAAGTGACAGAGATAAACAGTGGAGAGACAGAGCACCTTCAAGGTACATTTCCTCGACTGCTCGGTTTCTATAAATTCAAAGGATTAATCTTTTTTTTTTTTTTTTTGACTTTTGGGTCTTGTTTATTTTATGTGTGGTTGAATTAAGCATGCAGCTGTATTTATGGATTATCTTTTAAATTTGAATCTGACTTTTTGTTTCTTGTTTATGATTTTGTGTGGTTGAATTGAGCATGCAATTGCTTGTTTGGCTATGTTCCTTTTAATTCGAAAAAAGGAGTATTTTTATTTGATTTTTGTTTCTTGTGCTATTTTGTGGTTGGATTGAGCTGCATTGTCAATAGAGGGACCGATCTATGGATTCAAAGGATGTTTCGATTTTTAATTTTGGCAATGCCCTTGGTGAGTGAATGCATGTACTCCCTCCTTCCCGGAAAATGCAGGAAAAGAGTTTATTTAAATCATTTTTTGGGGTTCAAAAATATTATCTTTCAAATAGAAAGGAGTTGCAAGAATAATGAGAAGTTTATAATTTAAATTTGATTACATCCCTGGCTTAAAGGGTCTTTCTGAATTTGATTATTAGCATGTGTATATATCAAATCATTTTTATACTATCTTTTATGTTTTTAATTTATTAATTTTTTTAATTATTTTAATCTACAATAATTATACTTTGAATTGTTACTTTTGTGATTTTCTCAAGTTTAGTATATTATTAGACGTTTTTGGTCAAAATTTAATCAAGTTGACAGGGATTAAGAACATGATCAATATGTACAATAATGATTTCTTTGCGTTCTTTACATATTTTTGTGGGATGGATGGAATGATTCTTATGAATTTGTTTAATATGGTCTTGTTAGTGAGTGTTAATTTGAGAATTTTTTTGGCTTTTCCTTTTCTAAAGTTCTTCTACTTTAGAAGCTTTTGTTCATGCATTGTAGTGCTATCCTATTTCATCATTAAAATAGTATTTCGTTTGTTCCAAAATTAATGTTCTTCTTATTTATTTATGTTTTTTTGCTAAATTTAAGGTAGTTGAGAGCTTTAGGCAGTTTTGGTAGTATCTATTCAAGAATGCCCTTAGTGTGGCACATTGAGACATAATAGATAGAAAAGGTCAATTTAGTAACTCGTACAAAAAGGGTCTCATTTTGGGACAAATTTTAAATTAAAACGACACTCATTGATCCATGTACTTCATGGCCCTCCCCCTAGGGAGGTCAATTATCATTTTTTTTGGTCCATCGGATTTGTTGTGTTCCCCACTAATAATTTGGTATGATATTAGCTTTTTGCAATACTAGTTCTAGCCAGCATATACCTTACTGAAGAGTATTGGAATGAAAGTAGGTGGACACAGATTTTCTCTATATGAATTTTAGTTCAATATTAATGAATTTCAAAACTATATTCTTAATGACCTGGCAGCCCTGTGCTTCCATTTATGCGGTGGACACAGATTTTCTGTTTGGCATGTGGTCCTGCAATGTGCACCATGTTATCTGCCTTTTTTTGGGCTTGGCCCTTAATGTGTGGATCCTATGGTTTGGTCTGTATTTAGCTCTTATTTACTTTCATTTTCTTTCCTTGCATTTTGTTGGATGCTGCTGCTAGTGTGTCTAAACATTGTTTTTTATGATACATTAGGTAGCCTGTTGACTGTATTTCGTATTACCAGTCTCTGAATCACTAATAATAATTTGTAGGGGTTTTTTCTTTGTTTTCTTCTGTCCCCTATTTTATGATAGTTTGTATATAATGCTATTTGATATTTTTTCTTTGTTTTTATTAATCTTTTCTTTTGATTTAATCATCTTCTCTTAGTAGGGGTGTGCCGTGCTGCAACAAAAATGGGAGCTGGAGGCCGCATGGTTGTTTCGAAAACCATACCTGAACAGAACCCTCTGGATAGAGTCCCATGTGCTAAGCCTCCGTTTACTGTTGGTGATATCAAGAAGGCCATTCCACCCCACTGCTTTGAGCGTTCCCTTCTTCACTCGTTCTCTTATGTTGTTTATGACCTTGCTCTGGTCTCTCTCTTCTACTATATTGCCACCACCTATTTTCACCTCCTGCCTAGCCCCTATTTCTACCTTGCTTGGCCTGTGTACTGGATCTTTCAAGGTTGCGTCTGCACCGGAGTTTGGGTCATTGCTCATGAGTGTGGTCACCATGCCTTCAGTGATTACCAATGGCTTGATGACACCGTTGGTCTCATCCTGCACTCTGCTCTCCTGGTCCCTTTCTTTTCATGGAAGTATAGTCATCGTCGCCACCACTCCAACACTGCCTCTCTGGAACGCGATGAAGTCTTTGTGCCAAAGCCGAAAGCCCAGATGCCGTGGTATTCCAAATACCTCAACAATCCTCCTGGCCGTCTCGTCACTTTGTTTGTCACGCTTACTCTTGGTTGGCCCTTGTACTTGGCTTTCAATGTCTCTGGCAGGCACTATGATCGTTTTGCCTGCCACTATGATCCTTACGGTCCTATCTTTAACGATCGTGAACATTTACAAATATTCATCTCTGATGCTGGTATAGCTGCAGCAACATACGTGCTATACCGTATTGCTTTAGTTAAAGGGCTAGCTTGGCTCATATGCCTGTATGGTGTTCCGTTATTGGTTGTCAATGGGTTCCTTGTCATGATCACTTACCTGCAGCACACTCACCCTGCGTTGCCGCACTATGATTCGACAGAATGGGATTGGTTGAGAGGAGCTTTGGCAACTATTGATAGAGACTATGGCGTGCTCAACAAGGTCTTCCACAACATAACAGATACCCATGTCGTTCACCACCTCTTCTCGAACATGCCTCATTATCATGCCATGGAAGCAACTAAAGCAGTGAAGCCTCTTCTTGGAGAGTACTATCGGTTTGATGGTACTCCGTTTTTCTTAGCTATGTGGAGGGAGGCAAGGGAATGTCTTTACGTTGAGCCGGACGAGGGTGCCCCGAGCAAAGGTGTGTATTGGTACAAGAATATGTATTGATTTGCTGTGCTCTTCTCAGAGGAATATATATAGATATGTATCTAATAAAAGGAAGTTGTTTTGATAAGTATGTACTTCCTTGATGGAAGGGTATTGTCCTAGTGTTTGTTTGGTGTGAAGGAAAATGAAAGAGTTCTTAAATGTTTCTTTTCTTTGCTGTCTTTTTGAGTGTGAAGTTAGTTTGTAATGATGTTTAAAAAAAAGCCCATTTTGAAAAAAAGCATCACGTGATAAATAATCTGACCATTATTCCCCTGTCTTGGTTAATTGCCCATTTTGCTCTTTATTTGTTGTGACTTGGTCTCTTTCTTCGTAGACACACGTAAAGCCCATTTTGCTCTTTCTTTGCGGTGACCTAGTATTTTTCTTCATTCACACGAAATTTATTTAATTATTTTTTTTGAAAATTTCTTTGCGGTGACCTTGTTTCTGGTCTCAATATTTGTAAGGAGTGAAGTTCGAGTGGCTGTTTTGGTTGGGTTGGACCCCCCACCCTACATGTGCAAGAGGAATGGAATTTGGGGTGATGCTATGAAGAGCTACCATTTGGACAAAGCCATTTCTATCATTTGCCACAACTCATCATTTCTGCCATTTGGACATAGCCAAGCAAAAACTAACTAGTGAACTTTGCCATTTCACACACCTTGCCAATTGAAACAAAACTTGGCCATTGCATACCTATGAAGGCCACACACACCACTTGGCCATTTCAAACATAACAAGGCCATATAACAAAAACAATTACTTCAAAGCACACATATTAAGGCCACAAATGCCATTTGAATAGTCATTAAAGTTGTACAAGTATATTGTCAACAAACGATGGCTATTTGAAGTGCCTTAAAAGTAAGAAGTGCACTTAAAAGTATATACTTCACAAAAGATTGGGAATTGACATGCCTTGAAGTAATATGTTTACAAAAGATGGCCACTTTACTTTCCATTAAATAAGAAGGCTATACCATTCTGTTTAAGATGCTGTCATTATATTGAATGGTATACCATTCACAAAAGATGTTCACTAAACAAGGCTATATCATTCTAGATGTAAGCAAACCTAACTTATTAACACAACAACTTAATCATTTGGCAAAGTTGAGAGGGTTCTGCTTCTTCTTGTCCTTTGCTGCTGCTCTGTTTGCTTGCTTTGAACCAGTCTTGGTGACAAGAGGGGGAATATCACAAATTTTATCACTTGAGGCAACTTGCCAAAAAATTTCCAACAGGATTCTTCTGAAGATGCTAGAATCCTTGGCTGGGATGTTTCAACATGAGCAGGTTGATCCCATTGACTAGCTATTAGGTTGAGAAAATGAAATTGTAGGCGGAGTAGCAGGCTTCTTTTGTAGTCTGACTTGTTGGGTTGACGCAACTTTCCTCTTAGGCGGACCATTCTTGCCTTCTTGGTAGGGGGCTGGGAGGCATTTCTGGTTGGTGGTTGTGAAACATTCTAGTAAGTCATAGTTTATTCAACTTTTTACTCTTTCCCCAAGACAAATCCAATTTTAGGCTTTAGCAATGCTTAGCCGACCAAGTACTGGAGAGTGGAGACAAGCGCCGAGTTCAGTTAAGATAAATCTTAAGCTTCAGCAATAACTGGTTATCATTCTTAAGGATGTACCAGACGAATGAGCTGCCTCATTTCTCGCCGAAACCTCTCCACTTTCGTGGATTTGCAAAAATTGCGCCGTCGAACAGAAGGAATGAAAGATAGCTCAGTGAAAGCAACAAAAGAAAAGACACATGCCTCCTGAAACGATCTTGTCTTTAAGGTTGCCTTGCTTACCTGCCACATGCAACTCCAGATTCAACAGATATATCACAAATTTCTCAGGTGCAATCAACAAGAAAAAAGAATCAACTCAGTAAGTACCCTTAGCGTGGCATGCAAATCAACAGCTTTGCCAACCCCTCCTGTAGGTGGCCTATTCAATTCTTTCATCTCCATCATGTCTAAAAGGAGGACAGCTACTGGAATAAAGGTATTGGTAGAAGCCGCAATTTGGTTAAGCATTCTAACGCAGCGTAATCTGAGAGGAAAATATCGAGCAGTTGGGACCAAACGAGCCACCCCAGAAATTATTTGAGTCAGTGGGTATGCAAGGGGCCTAAAATCAGCTTCTGCACCGTAGGCACAAATGACTCCAGTCCAAAGCTCAAGGCAGTTCATGTACTTCCCTTCATAGACTTTTGCATAAGAGTTCTACAATAAACGGAAAGTAAAATAACTAATATGTTAAAAAATTCCAAGAACAATGTGGTTCTTTATAACCAAATTCCCAAGTATATAAACTTAATACTAAAGTGCTCAGGCCTATAGTAAGGTTTTTGTAAATACTTTAACATCTACCTCATGGCACTGAGCCATGAATGCGAACTGTGCTAAACTGCCAAAATTATCACTTTAAAACAAGGAACTAGGTGGCACAAGATTCACTACAAAATCATCAAGACAAAACTGTTGATAATATTAAAGATATAATGATTTAACACCAAAAGAATAATACCTTCTTTCTTGTATCAAGTGCCTCACGCAAAATCATCGCTAATTGCCGTATGAAAACAAAGGCATCCTGATATGCAGCCGGAAGGTCCACCCCCAGAAGTTCATTTACACAGTTTGAAAGAAACTGTAGCTTAGTTGAATTCACAAATTGGCAGCTCAAGACATAAGATTGTATATTCCTTTGAAGCACTCATCTACACAATCCGAACCAAGCCGAATGCATAAATCTCTCAGAAACAAGGAGACAACTGGTAGTGCACCTCCCCCAGTACCCCAGAAATGAAGAACAGCCCGGAAAAAGAGATGAAAGAAATAAGTTGATCACACCCAATGCAGGTAGCTTGGAAAAGCATATCAGGACCAGAATGTAATCTGAACTGTATAAGGACTGGCATGCAAAGCAAAATTAATGTACCTAATATCTTGCTCTTAGATCCATGAATTCTTTGATTTATTTAAAATATATGAAAACTTTCCTTCTTTTATTTTATTTTTTAATAATAATTTTTTGGGTTTTAAGCATGTGATGTAAAATATTGCACTTCCAAATAGTAAATGAAAGATTTGCCAGCCAATTTGGAGTTTGATCAAGACATCTGATTAAAATGCATTTACTCAGAAATCTGGACTTGATGTTGCATTGGAGAAGGGTATCATTGGTCAAAAGGTGAAGAGGAATATATGGACCTGTCAAATGTACTAGCTTAGGGGTGTCAATTCGTGTCATCGGGTCGTGTTCGTGCCGCATTATCGTGTTTTCATGTTATTTATTTATTTGATCATAAATATAACAATAAATGTTATTTTAACTAAATTTTTGATTTCATGCTTGTGTCGTGTTTCGAGTCGTGTCGTGCCGTATCTTATTGTGTCATTTCTCTCGGTAATTCGTGTTCATAGTCGTGTCGTGCTCGTTCGTGCATTCGTTTTTCTTTGTTGACAGTGAAAGACTGTTTGAAATGGATCATTCCTTTGTAAATTAAATGCAACATATACCAAAATTTTTGGTATGTATCAGTTTAATGTATAGCAAAGTACTCTCCTATACACCCATCTTCTTCGGATATTTGAAACATGAAAACACAAACGAAAGGAAGCAAATATTTGTAGATACCTTAATATACTTCCTTAAGAGGCTAAGCAAATATTTGTAGATACCTTAATATACTTCCTTAAGAGGCTCGGGAATGCGGCCAAAAAGAGAGATGAATATTTTAAGCGTCGTAGGGTGAATTACATAATTTCCGTGTCAGTCATTTGGGTCAAAACATGCAGAGCATTTCCAAGATATGACTTCGCCAAGTGATTGTAGTTCTTCCATGCTCTTGTGTGAACTAAATCCAATATAGTCTCCTTGTTTCCTCCAGAAGGTGGAAGCTTCAATAATCTTCTAAGGATTCCGTCCATTTCACTCAACACAAAAAACATAATTTTATTGAAGACACTGCTGGACATGATACTCAACTTCATTGAAGCTCCCTCACCATCATCACCGTAATGGCAAGCAGTGCGGAAAGCTCGCATCATAGAACGAACGGCACCTACTCTTGCATTTTCTTGAATTGCGCGCGCTACACCAAGAATCAACCATTGCACTAGTTATGACTTTTTAGAAGATTCGTCTTCCTTCTCTGCAGTGCTACTAGCTATGTGATGCACATCCATGTTGTCGTCTTCTTGGATGTCCTCATCATCCATGTCAGTTTCAGCGTCTTCCTGCGCAACAGATGGAAAGTGATCCAAACAACTACCCCAATTACTAAGAAACATAAAAAAGCATGACCACTCACATCAATGCCGTCATCATCGAATTCTAGAAGCTTCTTATCATGTGCTTTTAAGTATTCATCGAACTCTGGGTCCTGCAGAAACATATATTAGAAGACTTCAGATTAAAAGCATGACCACTCACATCAACTGGCACCGTTCCAGTTCAATTTTCAAAAAGTATCACAGCCAAATCAAAAATGAATATGATATCCATCAGATTCCAACATCCTCTTAAGTTCAATTTTTTTTATTTCAATATCTAATCCATTAGTTCGTCATAAGAACATTACGTGCTCACAAACAACAATTCCTGAATGTCAATGGACATCTATGTAAGATTTATTTCTTGCAGGTTAAGAAATTCCTTTTGTGGTCAATAGTGAGAATCACGGTTGATTTGGGATTACTAAATCATATTAAATACTGGTTTGTAAAAGGAGTTAGTTTCCTATTTAAACTCTACCTTGATGGACGGTTGAGATTAAATCCTAATCCTAATAGGAATCGGTCCTCCCTTTGCCTATATAAAGAGATGCAATACCCATCATATTCATCTATTACGAAAAACAACTCATTAGGGTTTTGGGCCAAGAGGGAGAAATCGTATTCCGTCTTCTTTGGCTATTATACTGCAGATTTCGGATCTACATCAAGTTAATAGAATCAAACATCATGTCTTCAGGTATTTTACTTATGATTATTTGTATGTTATTGTGATAATTATGAAGTTCAAGATCTAGGGTTTAATGATTAAAATATTACAGTTGGTATCAGAGCTTTAGGTTACGAACTCATGATTATCCATGAAAACACATTCAATATTATTGTTTTATTAATTTACGATCTCATGCCCCTTGTTTAATTCCCTTGAGTAAACTCGTAACGATGTTCATGTCGACCACCTTGATCGGTATTACTTATATAAATACCAAGCCATGAGTTGGAACGACAAGATAAGTTTTGGTTGGAACAGACTCGTGAGGTTAAAATAATGAGAGGTCATATGAGATTTTATCATCATTATTATTTTCACGTCATTAAAGAAGATGAACTTGCATTGGGTTTTTTTTTGGGATTCAAGAATTGCATGGTGATGATGGATATAAAAGACCTTGCTTCTTGGAAATTTTATGTATTTGGTTACGCATCGTAATTGGTATTGTCTTGTAATTGGTATTGTTTGTATTGAATTAGTATGCTAGTATTATTAGGTTTTATTATTTTATTAAGTTTTATGTATTCCGCAATAAAAATGTTTTAAGTATAAAGTCTTGTTATCACCACGTGATAATAAATTATGATATTAATGTTATTTAATAATCATGTTTACTTATTGATATGAGTCTTCCAGGTTGTGCATACATATTAGAACAAGATACCCACAGTGATTCGATCCACGTGTTTGAACAACATTAAGATTTATGTGTTTTAGAAAAGTAAAATATCCACGATATTTATTTTCTTCTTGTACACATAATTAAATTAAAATTTTGACTCTTTAAAACATGATTATTTTGATGAAGATTCTACCCACGGAGAATTTTCTTTATGTTTGTTTAGACAATTTTAATTCTTATATATCTCTATTATGTCTTCACTCTGTTCCCGTTAATTTGCACTCGCATGCTTCATCTGTACCCTCCTTAATGGTACTAACTTCTCGTAATGGCGTGAGAATGTTGAATTCACTTTGGGTGTTCTTGATCTCGATCTTGCACTCCAAATTGAAAAACCTCCGAATTAACCGCGAAAGTACCAAAGAGGATAAAGATCTCCATAAACCGTGGGAGAAAAGTAACAGATTGAGCCTTATGTTCATGCGAATGACGATTGCCGCAAACATCAAGACCTCTCTTCCGAAACGAAATTGGCTAGGGAATTCATGGAATCCGTTGCGAACGCTTTAAGATCTGCAGATAAGTCCCTTGCAGGAAATTAATGTCGAACTCACTACTATGAAGTTTGATGGTGCACGGTCAATGCACAATCATATTATTGAGATGCAAAACCTTGCGCTAAGCTTCGAATTTGGGAATGAAAGTGGATGAGAATTTTCTTGTTCGGTTTATCCTAAATTCTCTTCCTCCACAAGATGCCCCTTTTCAAGTGAATTACAACTCTATTAAGGAAAAGTGGACGGTGAATGAACTATCTAACATGTTAGTTCAGAAGAAGCAAGGCCGACTCAACAAGGTACTAATGTTGCACATCTCACTACTCAAGGAGCGAATCATAAGTTTGGGAAAAAGGCGGAAAAGGCCGAAAAGAGCACCATCCAAAATGAATGATAAAGTCCAACCTCGCTCAAGTCAAGGCAAAGAAAGAAGAAGTTTGTCGTTTCGTAGGAAATCTGACACTTCCAAAATAACCGTGAGAAACGTCGTAATTGGTTCGAAAGAAAGGTAATCCCTTGGGATTCGTAAGTTTTTCGAATCAAACTTCTCTTATGCACCTTCAAATACATGGTGGTTGGATTCAGTGCTAATGTTCATGTTTCTAATTCGATGCAGGATACCTTACGACCCAAATCATAAACCCAACCGAAAACTTCTTATCCGTAGGGAACGGCAATAAAGCTCCTGTCGAAGCTATTGGAACATATCGTCTTGTTCTTGAAAAAGGATATTATTTGGATTTATTTCAAACTCTTTATGTTCCATCTATTTCCCGCAACTTAGTTTCGCTTCTAAACTTGACTTACAAGGATTTATGTTTGATTTGGGTAGTAAAAGTTTCAATTTATATAAGAATTCTATTAATGTTGGTTCGGAATTCTTGTAGATGGTCTTTACAAATTTACTTTGTCTTCTCCATCCACATCTCGAAACTCATTTGACCCCGCATCATAATCAAGGAACCGTACATCATGTAATGAAAAAGGACTCTTCATTCTTGTGGCATCGAAGTTGGGACATATATCCCGTAGCGACTTCAAAGATTAGTAAAAGATGGTGTTTTACCAAACCTAGATTTTATGATTATCATAGTTGTGTGGATTGTATTAAAGGCAAAGCAACAAAACACACAAAGAAAGGAGCCACAAGGAGTTCTCGCTTCTTGAAATAATACATACGTATATTTGTGGACCTTTTGATGTTCCAACATTTGGGGAGAAAACTACTTCATCACCTTTATTGATGATTATTCACGTTTCGTTATCTCTATCTATTGCATAATAAATCTCAATCGTGAATGTGCAAGTATTTATAACCGAGGTTGAGAGGCAATTAGAAAGAAAAGTGAAAATCATAAGGTCCGATAGAGGTGGAGAATTTTATGGCAGTGTATGACGAAACAGTCAACATCCCGGACCTTTTGCCGACTCGAACAACTTGGAATTGTAGCTCAATACACAATGCCCGATTCTCCTTGGCGTAATGGTGTAGCCGAAAGGCGGAATCGCACGCTTTAGAAATGGTTAGAAGCATGATGAGTCATGCTAATTTGCCCATTACGTTGTGGACATATGCTCTTCGCATGGTGTATATATTTTAAATAGGGTTCCCGAAAGCGCCCAAAGACCCCTTGAGCCGTGGAAAGGCCGGAAACCTAGTTTAAAACACCGCATGTTTGGGGATGTCCAGTTGAAGCGAAGGTATATAACCCTCAAGCAAACAAATTGGATTTGAAAACTATAAGTGGGTATTTCATTGGTTTTCCGAAAATCCAAAGGGTATATAATTTATTGTCCTAACCATAAGGCGAATTGTGGAAACTGGAAATGTCAAATTCATTGAGGATGGCATGATTAGTGGGAGTACATTTGTGGAGGATAAGTCTGTTCACGAAATTAGGTAACAATCCCATTACCTAAAAACAAGCGACAAGGTGAATTCTTCCATCGTTGAACCGTTAAACGTTGAAGGACCACTGTGGCTCCAATTATCGATGAACCGATAAATGATGAAGAGCTACCACCACATCAGCCACAACCCCATAATGAAATCATTGCCAATGAAGAAATTGTGGAACAAACACAGAACCAAGATTAAGAAGATCTCAACGAGAAAACGAAGTGCTATTCCCGATGATTATGTTGTTTATCTACAAGAATCGATTTTGACATAGGGATAATGAAAGACCCATTTCCTATTCACAAGCCATTACGAGTAATAATTCGATAAATGGATTGATGCCATGAAAGATGAGTTAAAATCAATGGCGTATAATCAAGTGCTGGAACTCACTCATTTGCCGAAAGGACACAAAACATTGGGTGTAAATGGGTCTTTAAGACCAAACGTGATTGTCATGGCAATATTGAGCGATATAAAGCTAGACTTGTAGCCAAAGGTTTTACTCAAAAGGATGGCATAGATTACAAAGAGACTTTTTCTCCCGTGTCAAAGAAAGATTCTCTTAGAATTATTATGGCCCTAGTAGCTCATTATGACTTAGAGTTACATCAAATGGATGTGAAAACACCTTTCTTAATGGTGAGCAAGAAGAAGTATACATGCGTCAACCCGAAGGTTTTACCTTAGAAGGACAGAAGACATGGTCTCGCAAACTTAAGAAATCCATTTATGGACTTAAGCAAGCCTCCCGACAATGGTATCTAAAATTCAACGAAACCATTAATGCTTTTGGTTTTGAAGAAAATACCGTAGATCCATGCATATACCTCAAGATCGGTGGGAGTAAGTTCATATTTTTGGTTCCGTATGTTGATGACATATTATTGGCAAGTAGTGATCTTGGCTTATTGCATGAAACCAAAGCATATCTCTCCAAAACTTCGAGATGAAAGATATGGGTGAGGCTTCCTACGTAATTGGGATAGAAATATTCCGTGACGGATCACGTGGATTACTTGGACTCTCCGAAAACATACATCGAAAGAGTTTTGGAAAGATTTGCAATGGCAACATGTAAGCGTTGCTCCAATTCAAAAAGGAGACAAGTTCGGTCTCTATCAATGTCCTAAAAATGAATTGGAACGTAAGCAAATGGAAAACATTCCCTATGCTTCTTTAGTAGGAAGCTTGATGTATGCACAAGTTTGCACAAGGCCAGACATTAGTTTTGTTTGTTGGCATGTTGGGAAGATACCAAATAAATCCAGGAGTGGATCATTGGAAAGCTGCAAAGAAAGTTTTGAGATACTTACAGGGCACGAAGGATTATTGTCTTACATTCAAAAAGTCAGATCAATTAGAGTTGGTTGGTTATTCAGATTCCGATTATGGTGGATGTGTAGATACTCGAAAAAGCACTTTTGGTTATGTTTTTCTACTAGCTGGAGGAGCAATCTCATGGAAAAGTGCAAAAGAGTCTATCATTGCTAATTCCACGATGGAGGCTGAATTTGTAGCTTGCTTTGAAGCTACAAATCATTGCTTATGGCTGCGGAATTTCATTTCAAGATTCAGAGACTTGAATTTTGTCTCTGCACCCCTGAAACTTTATTGTGATAATGCCGCAGCAGTATTTTTCTCTAAGCATGATAGATATTCCAAAGGAACAAAACACATGGACCTTAAGTATCTATCTGTGAAGCAAGCAATTCAGAAGAAACAGTTGTTCATTGAGCATATAAGCACAACACTTATGGTTGCAGATGCACTTACGAAGGGGTTACCTCTCAAGACTTTTCATGAACATACTTCAAGTATGGGTCTAGAGAGAATTACTGATTATTGATTTATGTTTTGTTGTGCTTATACATTGAACTTCTCTTGAGATCTTATTTATGATATTCTGAATTTTATTTCTGTTTCCATATTTTGTATACATTATGTGAATGGATAATTGATAACAGAAATTGTTCTTGAAGAAAGAACATTATTGGACCATTATTTATACTCCTGCTTAAGGCCTAGTGAATTGAGTTATTTATGTTGTAGTACATGGAAGGAACCATATTGAAAACCTGATAATGTGGAACCGCTATGACTCCCATGGATAACTTGGTTTGCGAAGGTATTATGTTAACCATTAAGTTATTGATTTAGTAGTTATGCGCGCATTATGTTTCTAAAGTTAACCATTACATGATTATCACTTTGACCAAGTGGGATCGTAAGATTTATTTCTTGCAGTTAAGAAATTCCTTTGTGGTCAATAGTGAGAATCACGGTTGATTTGGGATTACTAAATCATATTAAATACTTGGTTTGTAAAAGGAGTTAGTTTCCTATTTAAACTCTACCTTGATGGACGGTTGAGATTAAATCCTAATCCTAATAGGAATCGGTCCTCCCTTTGCCTATATAAAGAGATGCAATACCCATCATATTCATCTATTACGAAAAACAACTCATTAGGGTTTTGGGCCAAGAGGGAGAAATCGTATTCCGTCTTCTTTGGCTATTATACTGCAGATTTCGGATCTACATCAAGTTAATAGAATCAAACATCATGTCTTCAGGTATTTTACTTATGATTATTTGTATGTTATTGTGATAATTATGAAGTTCAAGATCTAGGGTTTAATGATTAAAATATTACAATCTAAATCAAGTAACAGATAGCATGGTGGATAAAGATAAACTACGGCAAGGTATTTCATAAACTTCCAACAGGTATTTAGAAAGGAGTTGAATATGAGTTTTCAAATTCCGGAATCAATTAGGCTTATAGCATCAAGTCAGAGATTCACCTCAAATGTCATAACTCATTGGCCTCAAGAGAGAAAATCAGCAACTATGGCTGCATCTTTTAACCAGCTTCTCTACAAGATGTTTCAGGTGTAGGAAGGACTTAGTTGCAGTAAAAGCTTCATCTAAGCAACCTAGCCTTATCGATTATCAAGAGACAAGAAAGTTTTCTTCTTGATCAACTATAAATATATGGTACAACAATATGATTACGGTAATTGACATATCTATCCCCGACTCTTGCACATATATACACCAATAGAAGTTTGCCTTCAACTCCTGTTTTCCTATTGTATACTCCCTCGGAACCGCTCAGAGAGTCCTACTTTCTATTTGGGATGTTTCCATGATGGAAACTTGTTTCAACAACTAGGTTTATAAGTTTTTCAAGTTTCCAAATTTATCCTTGTATTACAATTCAAATTAGCAAAACTAATTAAACTAAGGGCATGAATGAAAATTTCTTGTAATCCTTAAAATGTTTGACTTTCAAACACAGACTCTTTAAGCAGAATGGAGGGAGTATTTTTTTCATATTCGAAGCCCCTTTCATATGATTAGTTCGAGAACGTTATCCAAATCCAACTCCAGTCCGAGAAATATTCAGACAGATGAGCTTTTGAGACAACTTATTGCATGTTCTGAATTCAATCTCATGTATTATTTTAAGCAGAGGCAAATTTGTGGTAAAATCTTTTGTCTAAAGTAGATTAAGTGTGAATTCATATTTCTGTTGCTAATCAGCTAAATAAGGCTCCATTTAAGGAGTACAAATTACTAATAACGCATAGAGCTTGTGCTAGGAAGTCATATAAAACGTTGGTCTCCCTCCGTTCCATTATTCTAGCCTAGAAAATCACATTCTCAGTAGATTCACACTCATGTTCGCTTCACAAAATAGCGATGCAATACTCTACTTATCCGTGCTTAACCGATTGTGAAATGGCTAAGTTCACTAGTTACCCGTGTGACACATTCAAACTACAAATTAGCTCTTACGGTCAATAAACAATTTCAACATACATCAATTCAATAAAATAGATCACTCACATCTTCTCCCGTTTTTCCCTTTTTAGATCCCTATGATAATCAATGGGAGCTATGTGAATTCTTGCCCTTTTTGCAATTTCTGGAATAAACTTCAAAAAAGGGAGGAGAGCCTCATGCATTGACCAGAGTACTCAAAACACTTCGTTAGGGTCATATATGATCAACTTTCCAAGATTGAACTCGAGGTCAGCCACAATCCAAAGGTACATAAGCCAAAATAGGAAAGTAAATGTGAGCACATTCAGCCCATGATTTCCCAAATATCTCCATATTACTTTTCCATGTTCCATAGGCAAAGTCGACCAAACTTTCTGACATAACGTGGTGCGAGTCATTTTTGGATATTTGATACTCGGTAACAAGTACATTGAAGAATTCGGTATCAAGTATCGCTCGATCGTTGTTTTTGCCGAACGATAATGGATACCTCCGCCGTCTCTCCCGTATCATAAGCATGGGCACATCCATATGCTGAAATTGATAGAATAACTTACCTCTTCAGAATCAAACAATAATGTAAGGTTAGAATGCCATTAATTGATAGAATAACTTACCTCATCTTCAAGATATTCCTTAGACAAGGATTAATACTTGTTGAACCACTCAACGTTCATCTTAACACCACGTGTTACAACAAAATCACTGTGGAAAGAAATAAATGCAAGTAATTAAATAAACTAATAACAACGATAACGATAAAGAAAATGTTTTTATGTATTCAAAGCATTAAGAAAGGAGTTTTACTATTCAGTCGCATTTGTTAACCAACATCTCATCACTTTGACATTTGACTCATCCGAATCCTGGAATAAATCAGGTTTCGTGCCATCTACAAATATTCTTTGCCATATTTGGCCATCAAATATGAGGTCAGCTAGCTTCGGCTTTTCTTTCGACTCTTCAGTGGTGAAGGGAGTTATTGTTTGGGTCGATGATTTTTTGGTTCTCTTTGTTCCCATCGGCAAAATATTTTCCCTTTCGAACTTTTCATTCCTTTTCCTTTTATTTGCCCTTTTTTTTTTTTGGTGACAGTGTCAATAAGAACGTTAATGGGAGTGGGAGTGGGAGTGGGAGTGGGCAGGGCCGGTTCTGACATTTTGAAGGCCCTGTCTAAAATTTAAAATTAGGCCTCAAAATTGATAAAATATATTTAACAAAAGATGAAAATAAATTACATAGTTTATAACATTATAATTTTAAAATTATTTTCTTACAAATGAAGTACCAATATAACTAAATTTTCAAACTACTATCAAACTTTTTATTTCAAAAGTATCATCCTTCTGACATTCCTTGAAGCAAAATCTTCAATTAGGTCTTCATAATCAATTTTATCCAAATAATCATTCTCAATCGCTATGAAAGCTAAACTAGCTATTAAGTCTTTCTTGTGTCATTGTAGAACGCAAGTAGGACTTTAATAACTTTAATTTAGAAAAACTTCTCTTTGCAGATGCAACTGTCGCAGGAAGAGTCAACAAAATTCTATATGCAATAATTGTATTAGGAAAACAATCTACATGTTTCAAAAAATTTAAAATATCAACAAGTCTATCTTTTCCTTGGGCAAGAATTCTTGGAGTAACTTTAATTCCACGTATAATTCATTGCCATCAATGTTAGATTGTTCACCTTTTTTAAGTGCAGCTTCAAAACGACTACAACAAGACTTTAAACTCATATCATCCAATGAATCCAACTTTTCAGAAGTAAATACGAAATCAAAAATATTTTCATATTTTTTATATTGTTCAAATCTACTAGTTAGTGAAGCAATAAAGATTAAATTATATATATATATATATATTATTACATGGACTTAAAAATTGGGCCCCTAAAATTTTTGGGCCCTGTAGGTCGATCCACTAGATCATGCTTAACCGGCCCCGGGAGTGGGAGCGGGAGGAGTGCCGTGATAGTGGGAGCGGGAGGGGAGGTGATAGCGAGAGTAGGAGCGGGAGCGCCGGTGATAGCGGGAGTGGGAGTGGGAGTCTCGGTGCCAGTTCCAGTGCCTGTCATCACCCTGCCAGTGGGAGTGGGAGTGCCATGGTGAATTGGTGAGGTGGTGACTGCCAGTGGGAGTGGGGGGTGGTGTCTGTAACTTTCTTGCCTCAACCAATGCATCATCCTGCAATTTGAACAAATATCACAGTAAGCTAACTTAATATCACAAGAAATTAAGAGAAACCAAAACAAAAATAAATATAAACCAGTTTTTGGTATAAGGCGGTGATCTTCTGGTTCATATCATCAACCATATGCTCCTCAATCTTCTGGATTTGAGTGCTATGAGCATCGATCTTCTGGTCGATCTCAACCAAGTTATCCAAAATGGCTTTCATCACATCATTAGGAGGGGCAGCTCTATATGAATCTCCTCCACTAGGTTGTGGGGAATGGGCTCGTGGCAACTGAAATTGTGGAGATCGTGGGGATTGTGGGGACTGAAATTCATCTTTGGCTTGTTCAACATTGAAAGTTGTTTTCCAAGCCGTCGGAAAATCTTCTACATAACTCTTTTTACTTTTGGTTGAAGTCGGGGACAAAGGAACAAGAGCATCATCCTGCCAATTCAAAAACAATAAAAACTTCATTAATGAAATACAAAAATAAAATGAAATTTTTATTATCGAGATCAAAATAATGGAAAACATTTACTCATTGTATATCCAAGATTCCAATAATTTTCTCGTAGTTTGGATTTTCTTTCGACTTCCAATTACACATTTTAGGAATAATAGGATCATCAATCGTCCCTATATTTTGGAGCTCAAATTCATCTCCAAATCTAGAAAAGGACTGAAACATCTCGAATGCCCAAACTTAACAAAAGTTATATGTTAGAATGAAAAGAAATGAGAATAGTTTATTGTCATTTGATATCAAATTGAATTCAAATGTTTATCTGTAATGCAAATGGGAAGCCATAGAACATATTTGTTTTCACACCATCTTTATCCGAAGATTTTTTCACTGAATGCAGAAGGCTGGGATAAGTCCTTGTTCCCCATGAATATTTGTTAAACAAGTCCAAGTTGTTCACAATATCTAAAAAACCCAAGTCGATCGAAGTACTCGATTCCTTGGCTCTCAAAATAGACTCGTATACTACGGCTAGGGCCAACTTGTATATGTCCAGCTCTATTTTTGCATTGACAAAAGCTCCGTTTAATACCTTAGGCTTCATAGACTTTTTCGGTCCCGCA
This sequence comes from Platycodon grandiflorus, assembly GCA_016624345.1. Taxonomy (NCBI): domain Eukaryota; kingdom Viridiplantae; phylum Streptophyta; class Magnoliopsida; order Asterales; family Campanulaceae; genus Platycodon; species Platycodon grandiflorus. The sequence continues at coordinate 46,272,131 of CM028366.1, read as the reverse complement.
AAATATTCATTAGCCAACATTTTTGTTACAGGGATAGACCTCTTAAAATATTCCTCTAAGCCGGAATATAATCCTGTGGTGATGGTGTAATCAGAGAAGCCAAATCTAACATTTTGACCCCCCGATACGAAACCATAAGTCATATCTACTATTTTTATCCGGTGATTGAATCCTCAGAAACACCAAGGCATGTAGCAGTTGGCCGGAGATTTTCATATTGTCCTTCATCTCGTACAACTTCCCAACGCATGAATCCTTGAACAAAATCTGATGTTCTTCATCTAATTTAGAATACACTTCATTTATCACCTTAAGCTTAAATTTGCAAGTCACCTTTGCAGGGTACCTTTGTGATGGGTCAATCATGAATGCCATATTCTTTGTAATAGAAATGCAAATTGTAAACATTAACGACACAAACACATATGGTAATGTTTAGATAGCAAGATTCCACAATCCTTGAACATTAATGACAAATTTTCAGAAAATGCAAATTGTAAACATTAATTTTCTGATTTTTATTTTTTTTGTAAACAGAAATGCAAATTGTAAACACATTTGGTCATTACTACTTGATTTTATGATTTTTAATTTTCTCTTTTAGCTTTCACTTATTTTCAATTATATCCTTGATTTTTCTGTCGTCCGTCAATTACAAAAGAAACCTAAACCTAAAACTTCAAACTCAAGTCAGTAAATCAAAACATACTCTTGATGTACTTCTATTTCACATAAACTACTAATTGGTTAAAAAACAACAAGAATCATATAGGGTAAAAGCAATAATCGACCTTGCGTTAAACCCTAAACCCAATAATCGACGTAAATAATCAACCTTGCGTTAAACCCTAAACCCCAGTAAGTAATCGACCAATACAATAATCGACCTTGCATGAAGAAAGAAAATGTACGAATTACCTTTTTGTGAAGAAGCGAAATGTGAAGGAAAGTGATTTGCTTTGCAAGGACTGGAACCAATATGAGGTAATTGGGTTTGATTTTTTTGATTATTTGATTCCTGACTAGTAAATGAGTTTGAGTGTAGATGGTCGGTCTTTACAATTAATGTATATATGTGGTAGATTAATCGACAGAGTGTTAAGGGTCGGTTAATGGTCAATTAGGGTCGATTAATCAACCACGTGTAATTCCAAATGAACACAAGGGTCGGTTAATGGTCGATTAGGGTCGATTAATTGACCACGTAATTTCAAATGAACACAAGGGTTGGTTTGATGGTCGATTAGGGTCGATTAATCGAACAAAAAGTTCGGTTAATAGTCGATTAGGGTCTATTCATCGAACAAGGGTCGGTTAATAGTCGATTAGGGTCGATTCATCGATCACATGTAATTTGAGAAGGGCAGTTTTGAAAGTTTATATCTTTTGGATTTTTTAAGTGGTCAAAGGCCATATAACATAACTCTTCGAGTCAAAAGGTCATACTTGACTATTCTCACAACGGGATTTAGGAGGGACCGGCCGCTACCTCCCAATCCAGCCTAGTTAAATGTTTAGCCTTTTGGTTAGGGACCAAATCAACCCATCGGCTCGCAAAGCCCATGCCCGCGGTATATACAATAATGTTGGGCCCTAAATATGTTAAAGGCTCATAGACTCGGACTCTTCTGGACCCTCAATTTCTTTCAGCCCGTTAGATCTGGCCCGACCTGCATTAAACTAAAACTATGTCATTTTGTTGCTAGTATATATTTGTTTCCTACTCTACTTCAAAAGGATCAAAAGCCAAAAAAAAAAAAAAAACCTATCTTCCCTTTGCGATGCGTCGTCGCCTTCGCGAAGGACTTCTTCGGACTAGGAGCTGGGAAGCGATTCGATTCGAGGAGTTTGTAAGTCTTTTACTCAATTGTAGTTTGATCTCTCTCTTTCTTTCTTTCTTTCTTTCTCTCTCTCTCTCTCTCTCTCTCTCTCTCTCTCTCTCTCTCTCTCTTCTCTCTTTCTCTCTCTCTCTTGCTCTCTATTTGATTTTGATTTTGATTTCTGATGGGTTATACTTCTCTGACCCATTTATTATTGGGGCCTTTTACAACGGTGTCTGTTTCGTGGGTGTGGGATGGTGGTGGCCTGGGATTGAGAAGAAGGTACTATAGAAGAGCTATATGATCGTTGGGTTAGAGAAATATTTTATTTTTACATCCTATAATTCATTGTGTGGATTCAATACTTTCATCAAATTTATAGTACATCATTCATCAATCCTTATGATCGCTCGTATTTCTATTACTTTTTTCTTCCGTAATCGAGTGTGTATTAATCTGACTTTTTGATTTGCTCATCGTATGTGTAGGGCTCAAAAGGAAGCAAATAGTAAATACTAGAAGTGACTAGTCTATCTCAGTGCATTTGTCAATCTGGAAGCCCGTTAAGCCCAAGCCCGCCTAATGTCGTGTTAAGCCGACAAAGAGGCTGTCAATTTAACCACGCATGAACCCCGTTATGTTGTCAATTTAAGTGTGAAAAGGATATCATTCCTTCCATTGATTGAGTCCTTCAATGTTCAATAATTTATCTGAAATGAATTACTCAGTCATGACCTACTACTCTTAGCTAGAGATATAAATGTTTCTCTCTTTAAAATAGTTATTCAGATTTGAGTGATAACTATTTTGTTCCATTAAAACAAGTAACCTTTGTTAATATCATTGAATGCTTTTGTCTAACACTTTTCAGCAAGTCTTGGAGCTTTTTGAAGATCGATTATGAACATTATGAGCAAATAGTTATGACTTAAATGTTTCTCTATGAAGAGAATCTTTTATGTGATACAAACTCTTTTTACATAAACCTAATGTTTTAGGAAACAAATCTAACATATTTAGTAACATCAAAACTAACATAATCTACACATAAATTTAGTAAAACTATACCAAAATGGACAATTTTTTTGGTGACAAGATCATAACTTGTTTTAGAGCATCTTGACATTACTAATTAATCATCTATTTCGCTGTACATTTTATTCAGATTAAGAGTTATTTTAAATTAGTAAGTGACTTAAAAAGAAAGAGAACTCTCAAAACATAATCTATACATGGTCCTAAAATATATTTAGTTAATGCTCTACCAAAATGGAAACAATTATTTTGGGACAAGAATATTTTAAAATGAATATTTTGGTCCGGAGGGAGTATTATTTATAGAATGTAATACAACAAAATAAACTACCAAGGGTAATTTTGCCTTTGCTATGTATTATTATTTCATTTGTTAAATGTTCCTACGTACGTACCCAAAATGAAGTTATGTTTCCATCTCTTTCCCATTACGTGCGAACAAAATGCAAGCGTCAATTAGTTCCATTCTTATTCCAAAATCTATAAAATTGAATTTTTTTGGTTAACCATTTCATTCCTTTCGTTTCGTTCCAGCAAACTGAACAGTCTCTAAGTACTTTCTTGATATAGACAGTGCGAGATGTAATCAATCTAAATGAACTATATGAATAGTTTTATTTAATAAATTAAATTTTCTGAAATCATGAGAGGCTATTTTCAGTATAATAATTATTAGGGAGATGTTATTTCCACTACAATTTCTGCTTTTCCCCTAGATTCTTAATTGTAATTTTAAATTAATACATGTTTGGACAAAACTACCCCTTAATTAATTGCTTGCTATTTAAATTAATACATGTTTTCAAATCACCTTTTAATTCCTAACATATCAACAAATAAGGTAGTTTTGCTTTTTCTATTTCAATTTATTATTAATAAGAATGTTTTCTCAATTATCTTTATGACTCGTTTTTTGTTTCATTATAAAAAAAATCATAAAAGCATTATCGATTAATTTTTTTTTAGAAAATAAGTGATATTTTTTTACTAAAATAAAAAATTTAATTTATTTTTAAAAATATTATTTTTATAAAAAATTGATTCAATAAAAGCAATATGGTAGATATTGAATTGATTATCGGTTTCAATTAGTTCAAAATTTAAAATTTAGAATTAATTTTTATAGGTAGGCAAAAAATTTTAAATTTTTTTGATACTATATCACATTGTAAGTTCACTTTCGATTAATATTTTACACTTACAACCATTACATCTAACTGTGATTTTTTTTAAATTTTAATAAGCAAATATCACATTTTTTTTTAAAAGTTCGATTGATAAAAAATATCCTTATGATACTAGTTTTTTTTATTATGCAACATGACTCTAGCAATGGGCTTAATTAATTAAACATTTAAAATAAATAAAAATATAAAAGAATAATTATGTCGTTCATGTGAACGCTAATCAAATACCATTTACTATGTTTTGAATTAGGAAATAATATAGAAAAGTAATTTTGTTAATCAACTTAATATGAACAAGTAATTGATGGTAGTTTTGTCCAAACATGCATTTATTTAATGTAATTATTAATAATGTAGTGGTTTAGCAAAAATTGTAGTGAAAATAGTATTCATAATTATTTTAATTTAGCTTATATTAGGAAAAAAATACTCTTAAATAGTTAATCACTATAATAATATAATATATTTTTAAAATTATTTGAAAACTATACTAAGAAGCTTATGAATTGTAACTTTTACGGTTTTGTAAAAATTATAAATAAAGTTATGCAAATATTTAATTAATATTTAATCAAACTGACTCAAAAAAAAGTTAAAAACATGGAGTACTTTTTAATCAACATAAACAGAGTAATTCTTTAGTGCTTTAATTTTTGTTTTGCTTTTAAATCATAAGATGAATCATTTCTGACCAGGCAACGAAATGTTCCGATTCTTCCATAGTAAAAACCTCAAAAAATGTGTTTGAACAGTCTCTATTTTTAGTACCGTAATTGATTAAATTGTATTCTCATCATTTCAAAATAAGTGTCATTTATAAATTTTATTTTACATGAAATTTTAATAAAGTATTTGATTTATTATTTTTTTCTTTTAATACCTCCAAATTACTATGTAGTAGTGTCAGATAAATGAGACTCACTTTTTTCTATTTCACAAATATATCGCTATTATAGACATTAAGAACTTTCGAAAAGAAAAAGAAACATTTATTTTGAGACATTTTATTACCATGTGATTTGCTCGATGTCATACGTGGGGTCTGTGGTTTCAATATTAGTACAATAGAGTTTAATTCTCACATTGCATTTTTGTTACAATTGATTGTCAAAAGGTTTTTGTTAAATTTTAGACTAAAAGTCGTCACGAACCATCCATATGTATTTTTGTCGTTGATCTCGTGTTTAACACGTTTTTTAAAATTCATACACTTAGCATGTTCATCAATAATGAATAAAAATACCCTTAATAATCCCATAAAATTATATATGAATGACACATGATAACTTTTTATTAAAAAGATATTTAACAGAAATTCTCTTTTACCATCAATTAGAACATAAATACAATATTAAACTCAGTATACAAAAATTAAAACCACGTGTGGATAGGAAAGGGGTGTTACTTTGAAGGTTTGCATGAGTTGAAAAGGTGGAACCTTTGCCTTTCTCCCTTCAAGGGAGGCGATTCAATGTTGGGGGGGGGGGCAACATAGGTCATTAATATAGGAAGCCCCCTCCTCCCTTATCTATCATCAACTATAACCCATAAAACAACCGCAAGAAAGAGACACTGAAAGACAGAGTCAGAGGAGACAGAGAAAGCACCTTCAAGGTAAATTTCGTTTACTGCTCTGTTTCTTTAAATTCAAAGGATTAATCTTTTTTTATTTTTTATTTTTGGGTCTTGTTTATTTATGGATTATCTTTTAAATTTGAATGTGATTTTTTGTTTCTTGTTTATGATTTTGTGTGGTTGAATTGAGCATGAAATTGCTTATTTGGCTGTGTTCCTTTTGAATTCGAAAAAAGGAGTATATTTGATTTTTGTTTCTTGTGTTATTTTGTGGTTGGATTGAGCTGCATTGTCAATAGAGGACAGATCTATGGATTCTAGTGATGTTTCCATGATTCTAGTGTTGTTTCCATTTTTAATTCTGGAAATGCCCTGGGTGAGTGAATGCATGCACTCCCTCCTTCCCGGAAAATAGTTTATTTGAATATTTTTTTGGGGGGTTTAAAAATATTATCTTTCAAATAGAAAGAATGAGTTGCGAGAATAATGAAAAGCTTATAATTTAAATTTGATTACATCCCTGTCTCAAAGGGTCTTTCTGAATTTGATTATTAGCATGTGTATATATCAAATCATTTTTTTACATATGTCTTTTATGTTTTTAATTTATTAAATTTTTTATTATTTAGATCTACAATAATTATAGAGATTCGGTGATTCTTCTCTTGGGATTCTTACGATTAGGCCTCACTCCTCTTTGTTGGTCCCCTGTCGAATCTCGGTGGTCTTTGGGGTTTAGGGTAGATTTAGGATATCAAAAAAAAAAATTACAATAATTATAATTTGATTTGTTACTTTTGTGATTTTCTCAAATTTAGTATATTATTATACATTTTTGTCAAAATTTAATCAAGCTGACAGGGATTATGAACTCATGATCAATATGTACAAAAATGTTTTCTTTGCATTCTTTACATATTTTTGTGGGATGGATGGAATGATTCTTATGAATTTGTTTAATATGGTCTTGTTAGTGAGTGTTAATTTGAGATTTTTTTTTTTGGCTTTTCCTTTTTGAAAGTTTGTTTACTTTAGAAGCTTGCATTCATGCATTGTAATGATATCATATTTTCTAATATAAATAGGTCATTGTTCCTCTCAATTCCTTAAAATAGTATTTCCTTTGTTCCAAAATGAATGTTCTTTTTTATTTATTTATTGCTAAATTTAAGGTAGTTGAGCTTTAGGCAATTTTGGTAGTATATATTCAAGAATGCCCTTAGTGTTGCACATTGAGACATAATAGATAGCAAAGGTCAATTTAGCAACTCATACAAAAAGGGTCTCATTTTGGGACAAATTTTAAATTAATACGACACTATTGTTCCTTGGGCTTCATGGCCCTCTCCCTAGGGAGGTCAATTATCATTTTTTTGGACCATCGGATTTGTTGTGTTCCCCACTAATAATTTTGTATGATATTAGCTTTTTGCAATACAGTATAGTTTTGGCTTCCAGTTACTTTCGCAGTATGTTGGTTTTCTTTTATGTCCATTAAATTTATTGATTTGTTTAGTATGTATGTCCATTGAACTTTTATTAGTGTTGTGTGCGCTAAACATTGGTGATTTTGTGCAATATTGTTGTGTCCGTAATAAGTAAAAAGGGAAATCATACCCTATCCCTTTTACTGAAGAGTATCGGAATGACGGTAGGATATAGTCTACTTAAGACTATCTGAAGCCTTGCACTGAAGATTTTCCTACTCTAGCTCACAAATAGGTTACTGAAGACTATCCTACTCTAGCTAGCATATACCTACTGAAGAGTATCGGAATGATAGTAGGATATAGACTAGTTCAGAGTCTTACAAGGCATTTTGATTATGAGAGCACTATATAGGACTTGAAGCAAGATGTGTTATCTACTTTTTTAACATGTAAAGCTATAATCTTATTGACATGGCAGCCCTGAGCTTCCATTTATGTGTGGACACAGATTTTATGTTTGATATGTGGTCCTGCAATGTGGAATCTTTAACTTTGATATGCATCATGTTATCTGCCATTTTTTGGGCTTGGCCCTTAATGCGTGGATCCTATGGTTTGGTCTGTGTTTAGCTCTTATCTACTTTCATTTTCTTTCCTTGCATTGTTGGATGCTGCTGCTAGTGTGTCTAAACATTGTTTTTTTCTGATACATTAGGTAGGTTGTTGACTGCTGTATTTCGTATGACCAGTCTCTGAATCAATAATAATAATATGTTCGTGTTTTGTTTTCTTCTGTCCCCTATTTTTTGATAGTTTGTATAAAATTCTTTGTTATTCTTTGTTTATCTTTTCTTCTTGATTTAATCATCTTCTCTTAGTAGGGGTGTGCCGTGCTGCAACAAAAATGGGAGCTGGAGGCCGCATGGTTGTTTCAAAAACCAAATCTGAACAGAACCCTCTGGAAAGAGTCCCATGTGATAAGCCTCCGTTCACTGTTGGTGATATCAAGAAGGCTATTCCACCCCACTGCTTTGAGCGTTCCCTTCTTCGCTCGTTCTCTTATGTCATTTATGACCTTGCTCTGGTCTCTCTCTTCTACTATATCGCCACCACCTATTTTCACCTCCTGCCTAGCCCCTACTTCTACCTTTCTTGGCCCGTGTATTGGATTTTTCAAGGTTGTGTCTCCACTGGAGTTTGGGTCATTGCTCATGAGTGTGGTCACCATGCGTTCAGTGATTACCAATGGCTTGATGACACCGTTGGTCTCATCCTCCACTCTGCTCTCTTAGTCCCTTACTTTTCATGGAAGTATAGTCATCGTCGCCACCACTCCAACACTGCCTCACTGGAACGTGATGAAGTCTTTGTGCCAAAGCCGAAAGCCCAGATGCCGTGGTATTCCAAATACCTCAACAATCCTCCTGGCCGTCTCGTCACCTTGTTTGTCACGCTTACTCTTGGTTGGCCCTTGTACTTGGCTTTCAACGTCTCTGGGAGGCACTATGATCGTTTTGCCTGCCACTATGATCCTTACGGCCCTATCTTTAATGATCGTGAACAATTACAAATATTAATCTCTGATGCTGGTATAGCTGCAGCAACTTACGTGCTATACCGTATTGCTTTAGTTAAAGGGCTAGCTTGGCTCATATGTCTGTATGGTGTTCCATTGTTGGTTGTCAATGGGTTCCTTGTCATGATCACTTACCTGCAGCACACTCACCCTGCGTTGCCGCACTATGATTCGACAGAATGGGATTGGTTGAGAGGAGCTTTGGCAACTATTGATAGAGACTATGGCGTGCTCAACAAGGTCTTCCACAACATAACAGATACCCATGTCGTTCACCACCTCTTCTCAAACATGCCTCATTATCATGCCATGGAAGCAACTAAAGCAGTGAAGCCTCTTCTTGGAGAGTACTATCGGTTTGATGGTACTCCGTTTTTCTTAGCTATGTGGAGGGAGGCAAGGGAATGTCTTTACGTTGAGCCGGACGAGGGTGACCCGAGCAAAGGTGTGTATTGGTACAAGAATATGTATTGATATGTATATAGTAAGTAACTAAGTATGTACACTTCCTTGAAGGAAGGATAGTGTCCTAGTGTTTGTTTCGTGTGAAGGAAAGTTCTTAAATCTCTTCTTTTCTTTGCTGTCTTTTTGAGTGAAGTTAAGTTTGTAATGAAGTTGTAATGATGAACCTCCTAGTAGTAGTAAAGTATGTTAGAAATCTACTTTACTATACATGTAATAAATACCCTTATTATCAATTTTATTTTCATGTTTATTTGTTGCTCGTAATAACACGATACAAATTTAAAGTTAGCGGTAGTAGTAGTTGATGGAAACCCCAGGGTTTTGCCTAGCGTATCGATTTCAATTTCTACTCGTTACCCTCAATTCCGCACAACCCAGCTCAACCCAACCCGTAATTACCCAATTAACTCAATTCATTAACAGACTTAAGAAAAATTTCGTGGGTTAAGATGGGTTAGACCTGCCAACTTGTTTTAACCCGCGTTGCAACCATCAAAACAACTGCTCCAAGCTTTTACAAGTAAGCTTTCACTCGAACAACCTCCCCCCTCTCCTTTGGTTTTGTTTTGTTTTCTTAAATGATTTGGTTTTCTGGGTTATTAATTTGATTTTCACTCCAACAAATGCGATTCACTGGTGGTATGTTTTTGAACTTGGTTTTTTTATTTTGGGTTTGGTAAGTTGACAGACTTTGGTTCAACCACCACAACTGAGTCAGAGGAAAATTCCAAGTGAGTTGTTTAGACAGAGCGGTGGTTTCACATCTTAAATCATATTCCACAGGGTCAAAAGCTGAACGTGAAGATGATGAAGAAGAAGAATTAGGCTGGGATGTTGTTGTGTTCTTTTGCGAGATCAGAAAGCTTCACTTTTTTTCGTACCTCTTGCAAGTATACAAATTAAGGTGTCGTGCAATAAATTTTTTCTGCACAGTTTTGTTCATAAATCTATATTCTTTTATTTTGCTACAAGTATGACTTCTAGTTGAAATATACTGGCATCAAAAGTATACATAATCTGTGCAGAAATTCAGTAAAGAATCAAGGACCTTATCTTAAACAAGATTAGCATTAGGGTTAAATGCACTAGTGATTCTTGTACTTTACAATTTTCTAGCGTTAGTCCCTATACTCAAAAAGTGCAAATTTGGGTCCAAAGTACGCTAGTTTTTGTTCGTGTGTGATCCCTCCGTTAACGGCCATCAGAAAATAGCATGTGCGAATCACGTGAGGTTTTGACAAGGCAAAATGGTAACTTCTCCCGTCAAAATCTAAGGGGGGCAAATTGGTAACTTTCATCCTAGGTCATGTGAAAAAATTTCTACCTTCTTCTCCGGTAACACCCCTAGCCACCACCGGTCAAGGGCCTCGCCTGCATCAGCCCGCATCAGCCCAGTTCCTCAACCAAACATCAAGGCTTCTGTTAGCCTTATACTCGTATATCAAAAACCTCTCATCTGCAAAAACACAATATCCAAGCAACGAGGCCAGGTTCTCGTGTTTGACCTTTCCAATTGTCTCCATTTCAGCCAGGAATTCTTTGTCCCTATGCATATGACCACCGTTGAGCCTTTTGGCATAAATTGTTCGACTCTCTGGGACGATCTTGTATGCCTTCATCCATGGTTACCCAAAAAATTCACAAATCCAGTTTCTGCCTAATTAATCCATATATCCACAAATTTAGATTTTCTTAAAAAAAGAAATAGATTCAGAGTTCAAAATGGGTTGTAGTAATTTGAAATTTACTTTTTTCCAGAGAAGGAGCTTCTAACCGGCTGAGAGAGCAAACATGGCCAACTCCGATTCGCAAATGACCCCTCAGTTGGAGTAAATCCATGGTGAAATCTGTGATAATTTTCGGTAGCGACAACTGGCGATGGAGTTTGCTGATGGCAATGGCGGCGGTGCGAAGGAGTGCACGGCCGGGCTGCTGATTGGGTGTTAGTTATCTCTGTGTTGGAATGGGGAAGAGAGTCGCCGACTTTAATGGAGCTTTTGAGTTGAACAAAATCTTTGCATCCAAAAATATAAACATTGTTTGCTTTGAATCACAGTCATCAATCACCAAATTCTTTCTCCCAATTTGATTCTCAACAATCCACCTGTAGAATCATGCAACAAGATAGACCTCAATTTGATTCCCAATTTGATTCATCACCGGCGCTTGGAAGATGAAAGATGAAGAAGACGGTGAATATAATTGTTGAACTGAAAACAGAGGAGAGAGAAAAGAATAAATATTTAAAAATTAAAAATTGGAAGTTACACACTAGAAATGAAGTTTATCCGAAGGCCTAAGCTTTTGCCCTTAAAAAAAAACTCACATGTGCAACACACGGTGAGTTAATGGTTGAAATACTGACGGCCATTAATGGAAGGACTCCGAGCAAATAAAAATGACTCAGATTTGTACTCTTGAATACATAGACTAATACTAGAAAGTTGTAAAGTATAAGGACCACTGGTGCATTTAACCCTTAGCATTACTTGGATGTTTACTAGAAAACAACAGAGTATGAATAATGTAATTGTTGTATTTTCAGGATGAAGTCGCGTACAGAATCGAAGTAAATATAGATTAATTAATAGGCCTAATACAACCAAACTAGGTGATCTTGCCAAGACGCTCAAGAGATGCATTCGGGTGGGGGTTACATTTTTTCTAAGCCTATGGGAAGGAACATAGTATTACAATAACAAAATACCCAGAACTTTAGATATGCAAGAGGGAAAGAAAGGTTAGCACAATATAATGTGAAATGGAGAGCACATAACAATGAGTTACAACGGTAACAACCTTCAGGTTGTCGAGAAAAGCTCATGTTATCTAGGCTCGGACCACCCTTTCTCAAAGTCAAACCATTGTCCCTTTGGAGAAACCCTCTAACTAGTAACCCATACACAGACAAGGAGGAAGCCCAGGCCAGCTAAGCGGTGACCCATAATGGAGACCTACACTACGGAATCCCGACCACACCCCAATCAGACCGATCGTAGCACCCTTCAGGAGATAAACTCGAAAGACCTCACCTATACTCTTAAAGGAATAAAGAAAGGAAGAAGAGAAACTGAATCATCCAAAGGTGACGCAAGAGGAAAAACAAGAGAATCCAAGATCTAATATAACACTCTCTCTCGACCTATGAGTCTCTCTACCATTACAAAATATCTTCTATATGCAAGGACTCACTCTCGGGCTAGAGTTAGGGTACAAGGAGTATAAAGGGGCAACGAAGGGCTAGGATCAGAAGATACCAATCAAAGGCTCAAAAAAATGCCAACACACAAAAAAGGTTCAAAAAGCTGAAAAGGGGCCCCTCCATCAAGTGGGCCGGGCTAAGCAAATATGGGCTTCTAAATAAGGATATGCTGTTGGGCCAGACCAATATCCAACAATCTCCACCTTGGATCAAGTGCAGGTCCACATATAGGGGGTTCATCATTGCCTATCCTCAGCACATGATCCAACAAAAAGATGGACCAAACCATAAGGAACAATCTAACTTACTCCACCGCACTAAGCATGAGCAAGATAGATACCACATCAAACACCAAGTATGCAGTGGATTTTCAGGGTAACAACAGAACATTGATTTCAATCACCAGTATCCAATTTTAAAATTTTTAAAACAAGACAAAAAAAAATTCACAGACAGGCATTTGGATTCCATATCAGCAGGGTTAAACTTGGTATCAACCTTTTCTATATAAACTATGCACTTAGCAACAACATCGCTGATGAAATGAAACCTAACATCTATGTGCTTAGTTCTATCGTGGAAAATAAGGTTTTTGCAAAGTTGTATACCAGATTGACTAGCAGAAAAGACAACTACTTTATCTTATAAAAAACCAATTTCTAAGACTAGACCCTTAAGCCAAATGTCTTCTTTTATAGCTTCAATTATGGTCACATATTCAGCCTCAGTGGTGGACAAGACCACAATCGGTTACAATTGAGATTTCCAGGTTATGCACGACCTACAAAGGGTGAAGACATAAGAAGTAGTGGACATCCTATGGTCTTTGTCGTTTGCATAATTTGAGTCAACATACCCTACCAGTTTTACCCCATCATCAGATTTAGAAAAATTAATACCATAGTTCACAGAATGTTTGAAGTAGTGGCCGGAAATCCACTACTTCTTATGTGTTGTTGCTGACTAATGTTTCAACCTCTTTAGGTGTTAAAATGGAAGAAATGATGAGGGGACTTCTATTTGTGGAAAGAGTGGAAAGATAATGAACAACTAATGCTTTGGAAATATTTTGATATGTCAACTAGCCTAATGACATCTTCATCTGAGCATGTAAGATTTGCATTAAAAATAATTAATGTAATAATACTAATTTTAATTTTAATTTTAATTATTGAGTAATTAATGTGATAAATCAACGTAATAATACTAATTTTGATTCTTCATTTCTCTCATTTAATCGTTGTTGCTTACTAATATTGTTTCACTCCTTAGGTGTTGAAATGAAAGAAAGTAGTGCGAATGATGAGGGGACTTCTATTTGTGGAAAGAGGGCAAGAAAATGAAGACATGATGATTGGTAATGCTTTGATATGTCAACCACGCCTGATAACATGTTTATTTTAACATGTAAGATTTGAATTAAAAATAATTTATGTAACAATACTAATTTTAGTTTTAAATATTGAGCAATTAATGTCATAAATTTACATAATAATACTAATTTAAATTCTAATTATTTAGCAATCAATTAAATAAATCTACGTAATATTTAGCAATTAACTTAAATAAAATATATGTAATAATTAAAGAATGGGAGGGTACTAACAAATATTAACAATTAATATCAATTATTAACAAATAATAGCACTTAATTAAAAAAATATCTAAAAATTAATGAAGGCCGACCGATTCAGCTGCCCATCATCACTAAGGACACTCGAGCTAGCTGCCCATCCTCTTGAAGGCCACCAGTTTGGCTGGCCCTCACTCATTTTGCAAATTTCTTTATTTTTTAGAAAAATATAACAATAAAAATTTGCGATATTCAAGGAGAGCCGCCCGTGGTGGCCGCAATGGGTGCCCATGGTGGCTAGCTCTCTTTAAATAAAATTTTTACTCATTTTTTTTCTCTACTCTAAAAATAAAAATAATTAATCATAATTAAATTGAGTGAAGGGCAACATAGTAATTTTATTTTAATTTTAATTGAGTGAAGGGCAATATAGTAATTTTGTCAAGTTGGGTGCGATGTTTAAAAAGCTGATGCCACATTTAGTAATTATGTTGGAAAATTGTACTAGTATATATTCTTGCCTTTAGAAGAAGTTTGACTACCGCTTATTTTTCATTTAATTTCTATTTACTCCTATATAACAAGGGTAGATCTAAATTAAACTAGGATTCATTGAGTAATTATTGGCAAAAGTCATCTCTCTTGAAGCTTTTCCCAAATTTTTACTTCGAAACAATGGCAAATGATTCCGCTATCGCAGTGGTCGATATCGCCGTGAATAGAATTAGTGAATTGTTGAGTCAAGAAGCAAAAATCCTATTAGATGTCAAGGACCAAGTTAAGGAGATCCAAGAGGAGCTACGACAAATGAGAGACGCATGCAAAAACAAATCAAAGATGTAAGGGTGGGTAAGTGGATGAGGGAGGTTAAAATCCTTGCCGAAACGATGGAGGATCTCATTGAGATTTATGTTTTCAAAGATGCATCAACGAATGGTGTAAAACAAGTCTTTTTAAAAGATTTGTATGTTGTTCCTCTAAGAGGGTAGCCCTAGATAAGACTTGGTCGAGATTACTTGTGTTAGAACTAAGATCTTGAACCACCACCTTACAATCTTCGGCATAGCGATAAAGATAAATCAAAGGATATTATTTAGCTTTTTTTTTTTTTTTTTTAAAGGTTGGAGGGATATAGACCTTACTTTATTATTATTATTATTATTATTATTATTATTATTATTATTATTATTATTATTATTATTATTATTATTATTATTATTATTATTATTATTATTATTATTATTATTATTATTATTATTATTATTATTATTATTATTATTATTATTATTATTATTATTATTATTATTATTATTATTATTATTATTATTATTATTATTATTATTATTATTATTATTATTATTATTATTATTATTATTATTATTATTATTATTATTATTATTATTATTATTATTATTATTATTATTATTATTATTATTATTATTATTATTATTATTATTATTATTATTATTATTATTATTATTATTATTATTATTATTATTATTATTATTATTATTATTATTATTATTATTATTATTATTATTATTATTATTATTATTATTATTATTATTATTATTATTATTATTATTATTATTATTATTATTATTATTATTATTATTATTATTATTATTATTATTATTATTATTATTATTATTATTATTATTATTATTATTATTATTATTATTATTATTATTATTATTATTATTATTATTATTATTATTATTATTATTATTATTATTATTATTATTATTATTATTATTATTATTATTATTATTATTATTATTATTATTATTATTATTATTATTATTATTATTATTATTATTATTATTATTATTATTATTATTATTATTATTATTATTATTATTATTATTATTATTATTATTATTATTATTATTATTATTATTATTATTATTATTATTATTATTATTATTATTATTATTATTATTATTATTATTATTATTATTATTATTATTATTATTATTATTATTATTATTATTATTATTATTATTATTATTATTATTATTATTATTATTATTATTATTATTATTATTATTATTATTATTATTATTATTATTATTATTATTATTATTATTATTATTATTATTATTATTATTATTATTATTATTATTATTATTATTATTATTATTATTATTATTATTATTATTATTATTATTATTATTATTATTATTATTATTATTATTATTATTATTATTATTATTATTATTATTATTATTATTATTATTATTATTATTATTATTATTATTATTATTATTATTATTATTATTATTATTATTATTATTATTATTATTATTATTATTATTATTATTATTATTATTATTATTATTATTATTATTATTATTATTATTATTATTATTATTATTATTATTATTATTATTATTATATTATTATTATTATTATTATTATTATTATTATTATTATTATTATTATTATTATTATTATTATTATTATTATTATTATTATTATTATTATTATTATTATTATTATTATTATTATTATTATTATTATTATTATTATTATTATTATTATTATTATTATTATTATTATTATTATTATTATTATTATTATTATTATTATTATTATTATTATTATTATTATTATTATTATTATTATTATTATTATTATTATTATTATTATTATTATTATTATTATTATTATTATTATTATTATTATTATTATTATTATTATTATTATTATTATTATTATTATTATTATTATTATTATTATTATTATTATTATTATTATTATTATTATTATTATTATTATTATTATTATTATTATTATTATTATTATTATTATTATTATTATTATTATTATTATTATTATTATTATTATTATTATTATTATTATTATTATTATTATTATTATTATTATTATTATTATTATTATTATTATTATTATTATTATTATTATTATTATTATTATTATTATTATTATTATTATTATTATTATTATTATTATTATTATTATTATTATTATTATTATTATTATTATTATTATTATTATTATTATTATTATTATTATTATTATTATTATTATTATTATTATTATTATTATTATTATTATTATTATTATTATTATTATTATTATTATTATTATTATTATTATTATTATTATTATTATTATTATTATTATTATTATTATTATTATTATTATTATTATTATTATTATTATTATTATTATTATTATTATTATTATTATTATTATTATTATTATTATTATTATTATTATTATTATTATTATTATTATTATTATTATTATTATTATTATTATTATTATTATTATTATTATTATTATTATTATTATTATTATTATTATTATTATTATTATTATTATTATTATTATTTAATGTCTTGAAAGACTAGAATTAAGAATATATGATTAGGGGTGGCAATTCGTGCCATCGTGTCGTATTCATGTCGCATTATCATATTTTCGTGTTATCTATCTTATTTTATCATAAATATATTAATAAATGTAATTTTAACTAAATTTATAATTTCATACTTTCATGTCGTGTTTGTCGTGCCCTGTCTTATCGTGTCATTTCTCTCTGTAATTCGTGTTTATAATCATGTCGTGGTGGTTCGTGCAATCGTATCGTGTTAACCATTGACACCCCTATATATGATACATTTGGTGTGGATAAAGATAAGTCTTTTTTTTTTTAAGTGTTGAAGGGGACATAGACCTTACCTCAATATTATATTTGTACAAATCTTTCCTATAATACCAATTAATAATCATGGGAGAAATTTTTTTTTATAAGCTCTTAAAATTTATTAACTAGTCTTCCGTATGTTTTCGCTTTAGAAAACCTAATTCTGAAAATAAGATAAAAATGATATCATTCACCAAAGTACTTGTACAAACAGTTCATATATAACACATCAGATGGAGAGCAACTAAATTCAAATACTTTATTGCAATAATTGCAATAAATTCCTTTTTTAAAAGGAGCCTTCACATAGCTAGATTTATTTCCATTTTCAGGAGTTCTATAATTAGCAGCTGTAACTTTCCCTTCAAAATTACTGAGTATCTTGCTTTCAACATCATTATGTTTTCTTGTCATGTTTGCAACTATATTAAATTCTGGGATATAGCCTATACGTAATGACTCATCTTGTCTCACCGTATAATATGCTTCTCATATATTGGGCAATGGCTTCATTCTCAAGATCTAACCCCTAATGTTAGCAAAGCTATCATGTAATCCCATGAAAAATTGCATTGACTTCTTTCTTTGTTCTCTAGCTTCCTGTATCCTAACAGAACCACAAGTACAACTATTACAAGAACAAGCAGCAACAGTGTCCAAGGCAGCACTTTCATCCCATAGACCCTTCATTTTGTGGTAATAGGCTTCAACAGAATCATCTCTTTGCTCCAATCTGTATAGATCTTTCTCTATTTGAAAAACTCTATGACCATCAATATTGTTTAAATACCTATCTTTCAATTCACTCCACACTAAAAATGTAAAAGAAACAAAACGAAGGCTGCTATTTATTTTCTCAGACACTACGTTAAAAATCCACAATATAACCATGTCGTTTGCCCTTGCCCATAATGCATAAATACTAGAATTCTTTTCAGGAATAAGAAAAGTACCATTTATCAATACAAATTTATTCTTGGCTGATAATGAAATTTGCATAGATCTAGACCATGCACTATAATTGTCGCTGTCAGTGAGTTTAGTAGGAATTAAAATCAAACCTGAATGATCATTCTTGTAAATTAACAAAAACTCTCTTTTGACTCTCAATTAGAACAAAAATATAATCTTAAACACAGTGTACAAAATTAAAACCACGAACCCCTCGAGTGCGTGCAATATTGAGCATACCAAACAATTTCTCGTGATGAAAAAGAGTCCGAGTGTTTTGCCCTTAATCCTCATGCAATGCAAGATACCCCCCCCCCTAATTTTTGTTGTTTTTTGTCATTTTATCAACTACACTCGTGACCACAGAAGCCCCCCAACACAAAGCAGGATCACGACCATCAATCCATCCAACCCACGAAACGACATATGACGTCAACAAAAACCAGAGACCCACGAAGAACAAGGTGTCAAGAACAAACCAATCATAACCACACACGTGTGGATAGGAAAGGGCCCCTTTCAAAGGGGTGTTACGTTGAAGGTTTGCATGCTTTGGAAAGGTATAAATCTGAGGGTAGGCCCCGCACCTACCTTTGCTTTCCTCCTTTCAATGGGGGCTACTTAACAGGTCTATAAATAGGAAGCCCCCCTCGCTTCTCTATCATCAACTATAACCCAAAAAAATCCTCAGAAAGAGACAGAGGGAGAGAGTGAGACAGAGACAGAGAAGAGAGAAAGAGAGCATCTTCAAGGTACATTTCGTTGACTGCTCTGTTTATTTAAATTCAAAGGATTAATCCTTTTAATTTTTAATTTTATTGAAGTTGAAAGACTGCCGTGTCTCTCGTGTCCCTAAGCAACTCGTGCACTGCTAGTGTACTGCTGTAAGTAAGTGTAAATCTTGTCGTCTTCATGATCTAATGCGTGAATTGCACTTAAAAAAAGTAAAGGAAGAGGAGTTCTCGAGTGTCATAGTAACCAGTAAATTAAGTGAAAATGAACTGCTATCATTGAGTCCCTCCGATGTGCCAGGGATTCTTAATCCCCGCAGTAGGCTTGCCATATATTATTCTGATAACGTTGATTTTGACCTCGCCTCTGATTTTGAGCCGACATTGTGATCTGTTGATTGTCAATGAATTCATTCTATCGTGGTAACTTCTAAAGGCACCTGTTTAAGATATCCATTAATTATTGAAAATTAGAGCTTGAGAGAATCAAATTTTGGAATGAAGAGTTACCCAGATGGATAACGAGACTTGTCAATTTGAGTTGCCTCAAGCTTTAACTGTGTTTCTTGAAGGAATTGCCGGCATCTATAGGTAACCTGCATTACTTACAGTTCCTTCATTTAGGTTCGTGTTTTGTGTTAATTGTACCGAATGTCTTTTGGAAACTAAGACAATTGATGAATCTCTGTCTACCATCAAACATGCGTGTAAAGAAAGATCAAAAGTTACTGTTTGATGGATTAAGCAAACTTGAGTTACTACAAGGAATTAATATATGTGAGTTTAATGTGAAGAATGTTGCTAAACTAGCCAACCTTCGATTTATTGAACTACTAATAAATAGGTGTAGTTATTTGGAGGATGTCATTTGGTTCATAAACTACATGAATATAGACACCTCACACCACATTAATGTAGAGGTGCCCAGACGGTTCAAATCGTCGGTTCCGATTTGGAACCATTGGTTTGCCAAACTGCTATGGTACAAATTGTAATCGAACCGTATATGACCAGTTTCGGTTTTTATTTTTTAAAAAATAAAAAAAAAACTATTATAAAGTGTACAAAAAAGTGTTATATATTTTTAAATTTTTTGCAAAAGCTAGAAATTGTAAAAACTTTAGTTATGAAAAATTACAAGTATAAATTTTTTTTGCATAAGTTTTGTAATAATAACAAAAAATTGAGAGCTAAAAAAAACTTATAATAAAAGTTTAGAAAGTGAATAATAAAAAGATAAAAAAAGGGAATCGGAGAAAAACAGTGAAAAATAAAATTTTAGGAACTCAAAAATTAAAAACTTAGCTATCTTGGCGGTTCAAACAGTCGGTTTGGAACCGGGATTGAACTAGCCATTTGGAACCGGAGAAGAACCGGCGGTCACGGTTTTTGATAAATAGAAACCGAAACCAAACCGTGGAACCGGTGGTTCCGGTTCGAGGACGGTTCCGTTTTCGTCACGGTTCCAATTTTGGCAGTTTTCAAGGTGGTTCGGTTCCGATTCGAACCGCCGTTTCGGAACCGTTTGGGCACCTCTACATCAATGGTGTTAAGCTTTCTTTTGATGACTGTGACTTTCGTCTGAAAGAAGGCCAGTCAATTTTACAAAGGGTGTTTCAGTGTTCGATTCGTCTTACCTTGAGGGTATCTTATAGCAAATTACCAATACTCAATTTCGATGAGATGCAGTGTTCGTACCAGTTGAACAACCTCACTCAGATAGAGTTACACAACTCGAAATTTGAGGAAGACCATTTCCAAATATTGGAGAAGCTTCCCAAGCTTTGAAAGAAATCGATTTTCCAGGGAAGGAAATGGTGTGTTCTGTTAGAGGTTTCTTGCAACTAAGAATTCTAGAGTTGAAGTTTTTGTACAACTTAGAGGTGTGGATGATGGATAAAGGGGCTATGCCTTACTTATCCCAACTAGAAATACATGCATGCAGGAAATTGAAGATGCTTCCGGACCAAATTAGATACCTTACAGCCCTCAAAAAATTGCATATTTTTCTGATGCCTCAGGAGTTCCAAAACAGGATTGGAGTGGTAAATGGTATACAAGGAGAAGACTTTGAATATTTAACATGTGCGTACCCAGATGGATAACGAGACTTGTCCATTTGAGATGCCTCAAGCTTCAACTGTGTTTCTTGAAGGAATTGCCAGCATCTATAGGTAACCTGCGTTACTTACAGTTCCTTCATTTAGGTTCGTGGTTTGTGTTAATCGTACCGAATGTCTTTTAGAAACTAAGACAATTGATGAATCTCTGCCTACCATCAAACATGCGTGTAAAGAAAGATTAAAAGTTACAGTTGGATGGATTAAACAAACTTGAGTTACTACAAGGAATTAATATATGTGAGTTTAATGTGAAGGATGTTGCTAAACTAGCCAACCTTCGATTTATTGAACTACTAATAAATAGGAGTAGTTGTTTTGATAATGCCATTTGGTTCATAAACTACGTAAATATAGACAACTCACACAACATCAATGTAGAGATGCTTAAACGGTTCAAATCGTCGATTCCGGTTTGGAACCGCTGGTTTACCAAACCGCTATTGTACAAACTGTAACCAAACCATATATGACCAGTTCCGATTCCCGTTTCCCCGTTTTTTTTTTAATTAAAAAAAAACTATAATTAAATGTACAAAAAAGTGTTATATATTTTTTTTAAAATTTTTGCAAAAGCTATAAATTGTAAAATCTTTAGTATATAAATTTTTTTGGTAAAAGTTTTGTAATAATAACAAAAAATTAAGAACTCAAAATAACTTATAATAAAAATTTAGGAAGTGAAAAATAAATAGATAAAGAAAAGGGAACCGGAGAAAAACAGTGAAAAATAAAATTTTAGGAACTCAAAAATTTTAAAATTAGCTATCTTGGCTGTAAGACCCCAACTTTATTTTATCTTATATCGAGTATTAGAATCATTCTAGAGTCCTTTGGGATTTTTTTTAAAAATTTATTTGGATATGTCTTGGGCACTAAAAGACAGAAAATTTGGATAAGATTGGGAGTTGGATAAGTATCACGAAAGGATAAGAAAGAAAAAAGAAAGGATAAGATCAAAACAAGATAAGATCAAACAAGTGGATAAAGATGAAATCGGATAAATTTAACACCTCGTGCTTGGCTAGATAAGTCATCATGTTGAAGTTTTTTCTTGTGATGACACCTCATGCTTAAGTATTGACTCATCAACAAGAATGATGAGTCATCATTTAAGAATTTCTCTTGTTACGACACCTCGTGCTATGATTTGATGAGTCGTCGTTGTGGGCTCGACATGTGGCAGCTGCTATGGTGACTCACCTGCTTACCTTAGGCCTATATAAAGGGCTTGAAAATCCTTGTTGTTCATATGCTTTTCACACACAACACACTAAAACACACACTTCTTTCACTTCTCTCGGGTGTGAGGCTCATTTGGTGCTCGGGTATTCATAATTTGGATAAACTGATTTCCATAGAAACGACGTGTTCGACGAGTAGATCATTTCCGGGGAGGCTCGTTTGATGCTCAACCACTCATAATTTGGATAAACCGATTTTCGTAGAAACGATGTGTTCGATGAGTAGATCATTTTCGGGTAAAGTTTAATTAAGGAAAAGCGCTAGAGGTAAGTTACTAAACCCTCGTTTTAAAATATTGCATGATAGACTAAAAATAGTTCTCATGCTATAAAAGACAAGTAGTTCATATACTATTTGTAAAAGTAACACGTGCTTGGGATAAATGGTTGCTCAAAAGTCTAGACGAACCAACTCTGTGGGAGCGATATATTTAATAAGAGAATCCTTTCAAAAAGGAGGTAAGTTACTAACCCTTTCCTATTTTAAAGTATATGCATGATAAACTAAAGATAGTCTCATGCCATGATCATATGTGTACTAGTTATTAACAAGTGATATGAATAGTGGGTATTATATGAAGTGTCCCTAAAATATTAAAGAGACACATTAATAATGTTATAATGTTATAAATACTATGACATACAATGAAGTGGACATGAAATGAGTACGGGATACAAAGTATCACGTCACAAATAATGGTTAATATGATGATAGTAATGTGATCTATTGTAAAACAGGAACAAAGATAGTTTAGTAAAGTAATGATAGCTGCTTACAGATAAATGTCAAGGGCTATGACATGTGATATGGTATATGCAGAGAATAATAGCATGTGTATGTGACTAGTAATGTGCTTAGTATTAACAAGCACTACGACAGACTAATTAATGGCAGGTAAACATCTACTTGACCATAATGATATGTGTAAAGAGTAAATGACATGTATATGAGACCAGTAATGTGCTCAGAATAATTAATGGCAAGTAAACATCTGCTTAATCATAATGATATGTGATATGTTAACATGCACTAGAAGTAAATATTTTGTATATGTGAGCATGAGATTAATACAAGTAAACACCTACTTGTTCATAAAATTAAAGCATGATAGCAAGTAAACATCTACTTGTTTATGATAATGAGAACCAGTAGTAATTACTAGGGAATGTATTAATGCATGAAATACATGATGAAAATCATGATGCACGGTGAAAACCGTGGACAAGTTATACATGATGAAAATCATGATGCATGGTGGCAGTGGACAAGTTATACATGATGAAAATCATGATGCGTGGTGAAAACAGTGGACAAGTAATGGTCTACTGGCCATGGTAGAAGGTAGTCACTGTCGTAACCAATAGGGCGACACTAGCATACTACGATCCTGATTGTCGTCAGTAAATAACGACAATTAGACGCAGGGGAAAGGGCTGCCCGTTGAGGTGGAGCCACCCACGGTACCAGTCATGAGGAAAGGGCTACCCGTAGAGGTGGAGCCGCCCATGAAACAAGTAAAGGTTTTCATCCAGGAACTTGCACTGCAATGGCAGCACATGTACAGACAAGAAAAGTAATGATGGAAAGTAAAGAAGGATGTGAGGCATATCTCAACATTTATAAAGTACTTGTAAGTTATACATTATATGTTAACCATGTATGTCGGTTGGTCGTGGTCTCCAACTGGTATGGGACGGTTGGCGGCTATTGAGCCTCTGATATTGCATGGTATTATAATGTGTTTTCATATGTATGAGGTGGTCGCGGTCTCCAACTGGTATGGGACGGTTGGCGGCAGCTGAGCCTATCATGCATATGGAATTATCTGCTATTGTGATATATTGCTTTTAACTGAGATTAGATGTAAAGCATTGTTATATCTTGTGTTGACATGATGCATGATCACATGCCATGTAATTGCATTTAGTAACTTGCTAAGTCTTCGACTCACTCTGTGTTTGTTTGTTTTCTTGAGGTTGGTAAGCAGATAGAGCAGACGCTGTGGGATATACGAGAAGGGATTTGTTGAGACGCTGTTCAGGACAATAGCTCTACAGAGCTATGTAGCGATGGGATAAATACGTTTGCTAAGGTTACGTGGCATAGCTACGTATGTATGATTAGTAGTTGGCACATGTTGTCATGCCATTACACCCAGCTGTGTAACTCTGATCAAGTTGTTATAAGATGTTTCGAGATCAATGACTCTAAACAGTAATATATAAGATGTTGGCTTGAGAATATAGATGAGCTCCAATTTTTAGCGGAACTTTTGCTAATTATTGTTGTTAGACTACGCACCGACTGAGTCCGTATAGGATTTCGTTGGGCGTGATTGGTATCAGAGCTTAAGTTAGCTATTCGTCAGGATAGGATTCTCGGTTTAGGTGGGTTGTGGGGATAAGATTTTAGCAATTGAGTGTTGATTGCGCTGCAAATTAAATTGTAACAACTAGGGCAAGAGTACCCTGCCGTATCAAGTAATATAGTGCGTAAGCACAAGTATCGATCCCACAGGAAATGCACGGAATTTTCACTCCAACTAAGTACCGAAATTGAGCTAGCTAATTATATTTGAGCAAAAATAAAATGAGAATAAAAACTAAAAAAACTAAAAATAAAAGAAAGCAATTAATATTTACAAATGGTTTGGCAACAACAAATCAAGATAAAAGATAGGATTTATAGGAATGCAATATTTTCTAGTCTAGCTCGTGATTAATTTAATCCTCTCTCTACTTTTCTTTAACTCAAGTCTTGGTAGCCGAGAACACTAAATTGGTTAACTACGAGCTCTCGCCCCAATAGCAACCCGAATCTCCCCTACCTCGCGAATGGCTAAGGTGGATTAATTGCGTGTCAAAACAAGTCCTCAATTGGCTATCTATGAACACTCGTTACCTCTCGGCCTGACGTCACATAGACAATTATTGTGTTTTCGGAATTAATAGGAAGGACTCTCGCTAACTATCCTATAATTCTAGTGATCATCTAATGGGTAGCGAACCCATCGGAAGCATTAGGAACACACAATAATAACCAAGATAATGGGTAATAATGGGTAGAGAGATAATCTCTCTATTTTTCTACAAGTCATGCCGGTAGCCGGGACATCGAAAATGGTTAAAAACCCTAATTTCCTACCTCTCGGTGGAGTGATCACTTCACAAAACAAGTACTCTCATGGCTATCAGTGTGTGTCAAACACCAACTACTAATTTGTTCGGTCCGAAATGCAAGGTAACTCTCGCGGATCCAAACATTTCTAAAATCATTTAATTAATGGCCAATTAATTAAAAGCATTAAGCCCACAAATTAATAACCTAGCATGCTTGTATACTACATAGAGAGAGAGATTAAATTAAATCATTACAACGACATAGAAAAATAATTGCATTTCATAAATCATTAAGCACAAACCAATTCCACATTTACAAAATCATTCAACCCAAGAAAATATCTAAAATATAAATTGGAAGAATTTTAACCGACAAAGCCGCGAGCAATGCCGAGATCCGGGGTTGAAATCATTTGTAGAAGCTTCGTTGGCCCTTGATTTGAAGCTCCAAACCTTCAATGGTGATCAATCAATGGAGGAAGGAGAGAAAATGGGGGGGAAAGAGCTGCTGCCCCAAAGGGGCGTTTTTGCCCCAACAGGGGACTTTTTCTCATTTGGGGTTGCTTGGAGATATTTAAATGAGGGCCAAAGAGTATCAAGGAAGCTTGTGGAAAAATGGAAATTAAATTAAAAAGCTTTAGGGGCTGCTGGAACGGAGAGAGAATTGCTGAGGGCTGAATTGGAGAAAAGGGAGAGCTGCTGAACCCGGATGGAAGATGGCTGGGCGGATGGAGGATGGCTGATCCGGGTAAATGGAGCTGATTGATGGGCAAATGGGTGAGGGAGTGAGAGGGAAATGGGCTAAAGGATGGCTGGTGGGCGTGGTTTTCTGGGCCGGATCAGCAGGATCCACAAGGGAGACCGCGGGTTGGCTGTTGGGTTTGGATCGCTACGTGGCAGCCTGTGGTGCTGCCAACACATTAATGAAATGTTTGGCCAATTGCTCCGCTACCCCTAGTCTTCTGAAGTTGTCTCCCGACGTCCTTCCTCCTCCAGACTTCTCTTTTTAGTCCTCCGTTAGCTCTGTTAGCCCACCGTTAGTCTATTTTGCCTTAGAACACTTGACGGACTTTGACGGAATACTTTGTAGCTCAACCTTGAAGCCCAAAATTGCCTAAAACCTTGTGCTAAAATCCTTGAAAACTCATAAATACCTTGGAAACCTACAATGAAGCACAAATACACAAATAATAATATTTCCAAGAATATTTAACATAAAAGTAGCACAAAATAAAAGGAAATTAAAGGGAAAATTCGTGGAAATCTTGAGCTCATCAAGTGTTCGTGTGTTGCTGTCCGTAATAGTGGAAACTAGACATGGTACTATATACAATTAAGGATGAAACTAGTCTTGCTAGAGAGACTCATGATCATGTTCCAAGTATTTACTAGAATGATGGTAGAAATGAACTGACTCGGTAAAGGGAATCAGGCACTTAAGGAGAAGCTAAGGCACAACCCGAGGTTAGAAATAGAGAACATATTAAAGGTCTAGAAAGGTTTTGATGAACATGAAAACCCTGAAGTTACCTGACTCAGTAAGAATTGAGAGGTGGATAGAGGAGAAGATTTTCACTACATTAAGATGCAGTGATAAAGGTTGAGTAAGATTGCGGTATTGGAGTTAGAAGAAGCCGCCAAGTATTGATGGCAAGTGATTTAGGAATATTTGGAATTTAGGTATGTACCGCATACTAGAAAAAAAAAATTTGGAAAAGTTTAGAAGATAACTCATCCCAACGGTAGTTCAGGACGGGAAAGAAACAAAATTCCTAAACTTAGAGCAAGGAGATATGACGATTGCTTAATACTTGGCAAAATTTACCGGTTAGGAAAAATATTGTACTCACTTAGTACCAAGTAAGGAGGAGAAAGATTATAGGTTTGTAAAGGGATTAAAAAACGGAGTACAGGAGATGACTCCATTTGTTAGAACTTATCAGCTACCAAATAGCAATGGATCGTGCCTATAAGATTGAAAATGATATGGATGATCATAAGATGAAAGGAACCACAAGCGGTAGATAGGAGTGTACACAGGTATAGGGACGCAGGCAGAATACGGCGAAAGAAGGTATTTCTTCATATGTGAATATAAGAGTATATATGGATATTACTTGAGATATTTTGCATTCATACATTACATTTGCTTGTTCATATGATAAATTGTGCATGGGACTAGTTTCAAGGGCATATTTGCTAAATGTTATTTACCTGACGCCCTTGTGACTTCTTCTCTTTCAAAGTGAGTATTTTTTTCTTAGAAAATTATTTATTTTGATTTGAAATAATTGATTACACTTTTACTAATTATTATGTAGCTAACATTTAATATATGCAATTTAATCATCTAGACGTATGGACTACTCTAGTTTAATCATATATCTCGTGTTAGAGCTATGAGAATGTTTGGGTTTGACAATACCTTTGGAAGCAATAATAATAATAAAATAATAATCTAGACACTAAGCATGTTCATTTTTAATTTTTAAGCATGTTCATTTTTAATCATTTTTGTCTTCCACGAGTTGTCTTTATTGTGCGACAGTGAAAACAAGTAAACAATAAATTGAGCAATAATCAATGATCAAACAATTATGAATTGAAAGAGAAGAGAGTATTTGAGGTTTTTATAAGACTGTTGTATATTGATATGTTAACTTTGTACACGTTTTAATATTTTTGCGTGTAAACCTATTCTTTTTATTTTTATTTGAATTTCTTTATTCACTAAATAACATGTTATTATAATACATCAGAAAAAGATCATATTTTTGGAAAAGTATGAGAAAATAAATTAATAATTTTTTAGTTTAAAATTAAAAAGTTAAGGCTCCTCTGAGTAACAATTTAGATCTTTCCTTTCTTTTTTCTTTTGGTGACAGATGGAGTACAGTATGATTTAAGCTATATCCTATGAGATAATGAGACTTGATAATAAAAGATGGAGTACTTTTTTTACCATTAACATAAACAGGAAATTTATTTAATACTCTCTCCGTCCCCATAAAATTTTATTTTTGAAGAGTTATTTTTTTTCAATATCGTACTTTACTTCATTATATTTTCTTTAAATTGTACTAAAATTTTAGTATTTTCTTTTTGTTGTGACACATTAGTTAAGTATCATATTTTGAAATTGTCTTCTTGGACAATAATGGAGATTCCCAGGTTAAATCTAAAGATGCGACTCTTTTTTCCATTTGACCAACCAAAATGAAAACAAGAATTATTTATTTATTTATTTATTCATTTGGGATGGATATTTTAGTTTATCAAAGGTGTCTCTAAGCTTGAAAACTCAAGTTTTATCCCCCAAGCTGGGTAGGACCACAAGTAACGGTTAAAGCTTTTCCAACAAGTTTTTAATACAGCTTATCTCACGAGCCGGGTAGAACTACAAGTGACGGTAGAAACTATTCTAACAAGTTTTAACACATCGATCCCATACGACTCAAACCAAAAACCTATAGTTAATATAGAACAGTTTTCTTACTAACTGATCTATGCGTTTATTGGTTTATTTGGGATGGATGGAGTATCCATTATAATTAAATTGTTGTCTTTAATTTTTCTTTTTATTTTATTTAATTTTATTTTTTTATAAAAGGGTTGCCACTTTGGCCTTTGCGTAAAACGATCTTGAATTCCTAAGAAGATAAAACGTAAGGGAATGATCAATACAGTTGAAGGTAATATCTTTCATCTACAAGAGTAATGCTTTGATCACTTAAAAAATATCAAAATTTTACTACCAAGCAAGTGCGTAGTTCAACTGGGGCATATTCTTGATTAACCATAGGTTTTGATTTGAGTTATAAGAATGCATTTGCGTTAAAACTTGGTATAGAGAGCTTTACTGCTCTCGGGTCCGGAGATTAGGCTTCTCAGCCTAACTTTTGCACTTATGCACCATTAAGCGTGCTTGGGAACTTGGTAGGGAGAGTTTTACCGCCCTCGACTCAGGAGATTAGACTTCTCCGCCTAACTTTTGCACTTATGCACCATTAAGCATGATTAGGCTAAAGTAGTGCTAGGATGGGTACCAAATGAGATGGTAGCAGTGAGTCATTCCTTTTTACTTACTTACGTACTAATAGAGCTGTCAATGCGGGTTAAACTCGTCGGGTCAGTCCGATCCGTCACCAAATTGGGTTGGGTTGGGTTGATAAATTTTGGTCTCGCCTAGGAGACGGGTCAAACGGGTTGAATCTGCAC
Source organism: Platycodon grandiflorus (assembly GCA_016624345.1). Taxonomy (NCBI): domain Eukaryota; kingdom Viridiplantae; phylum Streptophyta; class Magnoliopsida; order Asterales; family Campanulaceae; genus Platycodon; species Platycodon grandiflorus. Next base: position 46,242,208 of record CM028366.1, on the reverse strand, counting down.
AGGTTACGGGTTGAAGCGGGTTGGGTTGGGCTAACCCGTCAAATTGCTTGAGTATATAAATTTAGTTTGACTCTTTAATTTTAAGAAGTGTAGTTATATTTCCTTAATTTTTTTTTTGTTTTAATTTGTTAGATTATTTCTTGGCCTTTTGTTTGATTTTTTTTTCATTAATTAGAAATTAAAAATAGTTGTGATATATATATATATATATATATATATTTACTTTAATTTGTTAGACATTGAGTTTATTTAAGAAATTTTTTGGCGGATTGGCCCATCCCAACCATTAGCCGATAACGGGTTGGGTTGGGTTGAGATATTTGAGCCCACTAATTTGGTAGGTCAACCCAACCCAACCCGCCTAGTAGCGGGTTGTGGGTCAACCCAACTTGTTGACCTGTTTTGACAGCTCTACTTACTAAAGCCACATCATCTGCCGCCTCATATAATATAAAAATTTTGATACACTTTAAGTGACAATAGCATACTCCATTTAAAAGGCTACATTTTGATGCGCTCGATTTAACTTATGGAAAGATAAGTCATAAATCATGTACAAGTTACTTAAAGCACACGTAAGACCATAAGTAATACTGTTCCAAAAAAAAAGGGGAAACTCTCCCCCCGAGAGCCCCCACACCCCAGCCCCATAAGAATGTGAGAGGGAAAATCTCGGAGGGCGTCGGCCTCTTGCCAGGGGGCATCGAGCCATCACATCCAACAGTTAGAAATCTACTTTACTATACATGTAATAAGTACCCTTATTATCAATTTTATTTTTATGTTTATTTGTTGCTCGCAATAACACGATACAAATTTAAAGTTAGCGGTAGTAGTAGATGATGGAAACCCCAGGGTTTTGCCTAGCCTATAGATTTCAATTTCGACTCGTTACCCTCAATTCCGCTCAACCCAGCTCAACCCAACCCGTAATTACCCAATTAACTCAATTCATTAACAACTTAAGAAAAATTTCGTGGGCTAAGATGGGTTAGACCTGCCAACTTGTTTTAACCCGCGTTGCAACCATCAAAACAACTGCTCCAACAAATTCAATTCTTCTGTTATTCTTTGAATCACTGATTCATCCCCCAACAAATGCTTAATCCGCAAAGCTTTTACGAGTAAGCTTTCACTCGAACAACCTCCCCCCTCTCCTTTGGTTTTGTTTTGTTTTCTTAAATGATTTGATTTTCTGGGTTATTAATTTGATTTTCACTCTAACAAATATGATTCACTGGTGGTATGTTTTTTAACTTGATTTTTTTATTTTGGGTTTGGAAATAATTGGTTGTTGAATTCAGTTGCATTTGTGTTTATTGAATCTCTATCCAGTGTTTATTGCATTTGTGTTCAATATTGATAATGGTGGACTTAGTCATGTCATTCTGGATGGTGAGAGATGGATATTTGAACAGTAAATAAAAATTTAATCTTTGATTTGCTGACTAGCCAAATGTGATTTTTGAGGTTATGGAATCCATGATGCCTAATTCAAGCTTTCTGATTTTATCTGAGTTTTTTTCCTATTGCATATGTCCTGTGGTTCTGGAACTCCTATCCCTTCCTTTTAAATCCAAATTTCAGCTCCTACGGGAATCGGAGCTCAAAAAAGTTCTTGACATAGTAAAGGACTTTTTTGAAAAGGCCAAAGAATCGTTTGGGAAGTTGACATACCTTGGTTCAACCACCACAACTGAGTCAGAGGGAAATTCCAAGTGAGTTGTTTAGACAAAGCGGTGGTTTCACATCAAAGAATCGTTTGGGAAGTTGACAGACCTTGGTTCAACCACCACAACTGAGTTAAAGGGAAATTTCAAGTGAGTTGTTTAGACGGAGCGGTGATTTCACATCTTAAATCATATTCCACAGGGTCAAAAGCTGAACGTGAAGATGAAGAAGAAGAAGAAGAAATAGGCTGGGATGTTGTTGTGTTCTTTTGCGAGATCAAAAAGCTTCACTTTTTTTCGTACCTCTTGTAAGTATGCAAATTGAGGTGTCGTACAATAATTTTTTTCTGCACAGTTTTGTTCACAAATCTATATTCTTTTTATTTTGCTACAAGTATGGCTTCTAGTTGAAATATACTGGCATCAAAAGTATACATAATCTGTGCAGAAATTCAGTAAAGAATCAAGGACCTTATCTTAAATAAGATTAGCATTAGGGTTAAATGCACTAGTGGTCCTTGTACTTTACAACTTTCTAGCGTTAGTCCCTATACTTAAAAAGTGCAAATTTGGGTCCAAAGTACGCTAGTTTTTGTTCGTCCGTGATCCCTCCGTTAACGGCCGTCAGAAAATAGCATATGCGAATCACGTGAGATTTTGACGGGGCAAAATGGTAACTTCTCTCATCAAAATCTAAGGGGGGCAAATTGGTAACTTTAATCCTAGGTCATGTGAAAATTTTCTACCTTCTTCTCCGGCGACAACCCTAGCCACCACCGGTCAAGGGCCTCACCTGCATCAGCCTAGTTCCTCAACCAAACATCAAGGCTTCCGTTAGCCTTATACTTGTATATCAAAAACCTCTCATCTGCAAAAACACAATATCTAAGCAACAAGACCAGGTTCTCGTGTTTGACCTTTCCAATTGTCTCCATTTCAGCCAGGAATCCTTGGTCCCCATGCATATGACCACCGTTGAGCCTTTTGGCATCAATTGTTCGACCCTCTGGGATCGATCTTGTATGCCTTCATCCATGGTTACCCAAAAAATTCACAAATCCAGTTTCTGCCTAACTAATCCATATATCCACAAATTTAGATTTTCTTAAAAAAAGAAATAGATTCAGAGTTCAAAATGGGTTGTAGTAATTTGAAATTTTCTTTTTTCTAGAGAAGGAGGTTCTAAACATGGCCAACCCCGATTCACAAATGACCCCTCAATTGGAGTAGATCCATGGCAAAATCTGTAATAATTTTCGGTGGTGACAACTGTCGATAGAGTTTGCTGATGGTAATGACGGCGGCGCGAAGGAGTGCACGGCCGGGCTGTTGATTGGGTGTTGGTGATCTCTGCGTTGGAATGGGGAAGAGAGTCACCGGCTTTAATGGAGCTTTTGAGTTGAACAAAATCTTTGCATCCAAAAATATAAACTGTGTTTACTTTGAATCACAGTCATCAATCACCAAATTCTTTCTCCCAATTTGATTCTCAACAATCTACATGCAGAATCATGCAACAAGATAGACCTCAATTTGATTCATCACCAGCGCTTGGAAGATGAAAGATGAAGAAGACGGTGAATATAATTGTTGAACCAAAAAGAGAGGAGAGAGAAAAGAATAAATATTTAAAAATTAAAAATTGGAAGTTACTATTTTACCCTCAAAAAACTCACTTGCGCAGCACATGGTGAGTTAATGGTCGAAATTCTGACAGCCGTTAATGGAAGGACCACAGGCGAACAAAAACAGCGACTCAGATTTGCACTTTTTGAGTACATGGACTAATGCTAGAAAGTTGTAAAGACGCTTAGTATTACTTGGAAGTTTACTAGAAAACAACAGAGTATGAATAATGTAATTGTTGTATTTGCAGGATGAAGTCGCATACAGAATCGAAGCAAATACAGATTAATTAATAGGCCTAATACAACCAGAACTAGGTGATCTTGCCAAGACGCTCAAGAGATACATTAGGGTGGGGGTTACATTTTGTCTAAGCATATGGGAAGGAACATAGTATTACAATAACAAAATACCCAGAACTTTAGATATCCAAGAGGGAAAGAAAGGTTAGCACAATATAATGTGAAATGGAGAGCACATAACAGTGAGTTACAACGGTAACAACCTTCACCGGCTGTCCAGAACCAAAGCTCATGTTATCTAGGCTCAGACCACCCTTTCTCGAAAGTCAACCATTGTCCACCGGACAAACCCTCTAACTAGTAACCTATACACTGACCAAGGAGGAAGCCCAAACCCACTAAGCCGGCTGACCCACAATGGAGACCCAGCAATTACAGGAACCTGACCCACTACAAGAAAATTGGGCAATTGAAACGGAATATTGCAACAGTATTAAAATCAGTTTCAACTTGAAAAGAGTGCAATGGAAATTGCAACGGATCTAGCGCATAATTAATTTGTAACTGACTTTGCGACGGAAAAGTATTTAGTCGCGTTGTTTTACCGGCATAAAGTTGGGGGGAAGATTGGCGCCTAATTTTGCAACGGTTATTGAAACGGTTTTAAAAATTTAAAAATCTTGTTAAAAACGAGGTCGTATTATTTTAACCTTGCTAGTAATTTGCAATCAGTAGCTAAACCTAACCTAGTCAAATTAGCTAACGCCCCCAAAATTATTCTTCCCCTTCTTCTCTCGCTCTCGATATCTCTCCATTGCCGCGTCTTCTTCCTGCGAATTTGGTGGTGTTGGCGTCTCCTTCGGATGTCCAAGGTCCTTTCTTTCTCTCTTGACTGAATTGAGCAAGGTAATCTCTCTCTCTCTCTCTCTCTCTCTCTCTCTCTACTTTGTAAAGGGTTCCTTTGGTTATTCATAGATCATGATTAAATTAAACATATTTGCTGGTGCATAAACATAATAATTGGACAAAGGCATTAGGATTGGGGTCTCTTTGATGTTTGTTGTACTCCATTCCAATTGGGTCTCTTTAATTTGTATTGGGTTTCTTTGATTTTTTTTTTTCTTTTCAAAAAACAAGTCACAGCATGTTCTATTAAGGGATTATTATAAAAATGACCAGCGTACTATCAATTAGGAACCGATTTAACCCCATACTCCCAATATCTCAAAATTGACCATTGTACTAACAATTTGAGTCCAATGTGGTCCCTACCGTTAACTTTTCATCCAATTTTTTAACGGAGCAGTTAATTTGATTAACGGAGCTAATTTTTGAGGGGTATTTTTGTCCTTCCCTTCCAAATTCAACCATTCCATCATCATCAATGGTTGCTTCTAAACCCAGATGGGCCATCGAAGAACATCGCTGCTGACTGTTCATCACATCATCATCAATGGGCCATTATCACATCATTACCTTTGTCATCGTTGAAACCCTAGCGAGTTCCTCTTCACGTTGCTATATTCGGTCGAAAAACCATAGTTATCATGATTCGTGGTGCAACAGTCATTCTTCAACCTTTGGCGGTTGGAAATGGTGTTGAGATCACGGCGTCTCGAACCGAACAAGAACCCATTTACTCCTCAACCATTTTCTCTATCCTTGTCCTCGCCCTCGCCCTCCTAAACCCCCTTCTCTTTCTCCTCCCACCCATATTCTTCTCCTTCCCAATCTTCTCCAGAGAACTCGTGAACAACCTCTCTCGCATCCTCGCCGACTTCCGTGACCCCGCCATGACATCTTTTCACCACTCCATTCTCGTCCAACATTTCCCGGACTTGTCGACCTGTTCTCAAATGCCGTAAAACCTTGGATTCTCCGCCCCACAGTTCTTTCTTTGGGCTAATCACCGCCAAATTTTGTACCCAACAACGAAAGCTATCACATTCTCGTTGACATCTTGGGTAGAAAGAAGCAATTCCCACTAATTTGGGACTTTCTCCTTGAAATCAAAGAGAATAACTCTGTGATACTAACTCGAATTTTTCCGGATTATTTTTAGGGCTTACATTAGAGCGGATTTGCTGTAGATGCTATAAGAGCTTTTAACAAGATGGTTGATTTTGGTATAAAACCGTATTGACGATCTTGACCATCTTTTGTATTTACGTGTAAAAGGAAGCTTGTGAAGCATGCTTAATACTTGATAAAATGAAGCACGATTTAGGTCAAAACCTACGCATTTTAGTGAGAGGGTGGGGCTTTGTTGGCGAGTCGAGGAAGCACGGAGAGTGTGGGGCTTTGCGACGGAGGAGGGACAATCAATGGGGAAGAAAGGTTTGTTTTGGGATGGTTGAATTTGGAAGGAAAGGACAAAAATACCCCTAAAAATTAGCTCCGTTAATTAAATTAACTCGTTAAAAATTGGATGAAAAGTTAACGGTAGGGACCACATTGGACTCAAATTGTTAGTACAATGGTCAATTTTGGGATATTGGGAGTACGGGGTTAAATCGGTTCCTAACTGATAGTACGCTGGTCATTTTTATAATAATCCCTTCTATTAATTATTGACTCTTTTGAAACGTTAATAATCTGGGTTTTGATTATTTTGTATTCTTCTTGGTTATATATTTTGTGGGGGATCATTGAAATGATTAAGGGGTTTGGTTGTTTTGGAGGGTTGGGTTTTGTGGGTTTTAGTAGAATTTCCCAATTTGAAGTGGGTGGGTGATTGTTTGCTCTTTCAGAAATTTGTAAGGGCAGGATTTGACAAAGATTAAGGCTTATTATATCTGGGGATTTGGACGTTGGGAATTATTTTATTTCAATCATTGGCTTTTTTTATTTAGGAATTATTTTATTATATCGATTCATTGTGGGTGTCATTTGGTATCTCTTGTTTGAATTTTCAATTTTGCAGTAACTTGTCAATGCTCAATGATAATGTGGACCTCGAAATTCGAGAACATGATCACTAGTTGGATATCCAATTTTCTGCAGTTGAATAAGGATACATTCATAATTCTCTTGTGGTTATTTTATTGTCTTCTAAAATGGAACAATTTCATTTGTTGTGTTATTTCCACATGTAAATTTAGGGAAATCATGAAAAGAGCACGCACAAATATTCGTATAACTGTAAATGCATATATGTCTATGTTCATTCTTTTTACGTGAAATTATTGCAGGATTTTGATTTTTTTCCATTTTGGAAAGATATATAGTGGGAAGTATACTGATGAGATTCTGTATGTTACTAATATTGTTGATGTTATCAAATCTAAAACAACACTAGAGTCTATCAATTCCCTGAAATATAGGGAAGAGAAAAGAAAATGGACCTAAATCATAAAATTTACTTGCTTTAACTGTATTATGTCTTTGTCACACTTTGCTGCCAGTGTGAGTGCCACGTTGAAGAATTTAAAGTCGTGAAGGTTTGGTTAATTTTCTGGCAATCTGTAGAGAACTATGATTTAATGCCAATTAAGACATAGGAGGAAGGTTGCACTGGATATGTTTCTGATGATTTTATATCAGTCTTGAGGGTTGTTTTGTTGGGGGATGTTCTTTGAGGTCCTCATTCAATGGGGTAACTAAGCCTAATGCTGATACAATCTCATGGATGGGAATCATCTGGCTCGAGGTAGTAGTAGTATTCTTGAATGCACACCTTGATGTATTCCCAAGACTTGAAATGATAAGCTAATGCTTTACTAGTCAAGATGTGCGAGTAAGGCAAACAATTATAGTATTTGGAGCTCGAGATTTCAGGTAATTCGTCGGGTGACTTCCACCCTTAAGTGAGTGTTTCTTAACCCCCCAAGTGAGCGTCACTTCTAGTGCAGCCTACTAGATTTTCTAGGCTAATAATTGACTTGCTTAAGTTCTGTGCAAAAGCCAAAACTGACCTCATTTAGGGATAAAGTTAATAACAATTTTAGTGCGATCACGGGCTCTAGCTGCTTAATCATGTTATCTGCTAAAATAGTGCTACTGTTTGTGCAAGAACAACTTGTTTACACAAGGCATTAGATCTATTCGAGGGTCACATGCAATGTTCCATTTTGCTTTAATTTTATCAAAGAAACAATCATTCATTCTACTTCACTAATACATGCCTGTGAAATGCATGAACAAATGATGGTATTATGACTTATTTCATCGGAACACGTAAGTTTATACAATTGCATTATAAAGGTTTAAATTGAAACATTAAGTGGAGATGTATGAAATGTATACACAAATTTTTACTCTTATGATGAATTTTAAGGCTTTCTGTTCATAAGAATAATTAACCAGTTGCGGAGAGATTAAAATGATTTTATGACTCAATTTTTATTACTTAATCTTAGGTTATATAACAACTAGTTACAACATGAATGTGTTTAGAGGCAGTGACACATACTGAAGACAAGAAATCATCTAAGTATTATGATTTCCTCATATTTTTGGAGTAACTCAGCGTAGTTAGTATGTTTCGTCCTGGTTGATGACTATGCTGATGGTTAGTGTTGTGATTTTAATAATTGTATAATTGGAATTATTAAAAAGAACTGATATATACCCTTAAGTATATACTTTATTGGTCAACAGGGATTGAAATTTACGTTTCATCGTCATTCCCCTGAGGTTTTGAATCATGTGGTTTACTCATCTCTGCTGTGGTCCTGTAAATCTGGAAGGGTCTATTAATTAAATTCACAATCTGAGTAATAAAGCAGTATGATAGTGGGGATATTTTTCCCAAATAAGTAGATATAGGTAAGCTTGTATCGAGTTATATGTTGATTATTGTGGTAGCAAGCAGCTTATACACTCTGATTTGATGGGTCACATTTACAACATATGGGTAGCTGAATAGTCAATAGTCTGCTGGCAGCAAGGAGTTGATTATATGTTAATTATTGTGACAGCAAGCAGCTTATACGAGATTTGATGGGTCACGTTTGTTGTTGTTTCATGAATGTTTTACCAGATAAAATCATTACAAGTTTGCTTGATTTTATGAATTGGGGTTACTCTATATTGTGATAGAACAGAAGAGGATAATTTTTTTTTCATTACAGATAAAGAATCCTGACAAAGTGATCACAAAAGATGATCTTTTCCTAAGAACCCAGAAGAAGAATCAAGGAAATGGCGAGTTTGTGGATGCTAAGTCCAAGAAAATCTTTGTGAGTTTAATTTAATTGTTTGATCGCTTTTATTAGTTTACTTTAAACATTTAATTTTACTCGGTAGCAATATTGAAAGATGTATCTTTGATCTCAATGCTCATTTTATTATATAAAATCCAAGTTGAAAAGTTACTTATAATATTTCCTTATACATATTAGGAGGATTATACTACCCGAAAGAAAGGTGATGGTTTTGATTCCAAAGCTTGGGTTGTTGGGTTGATGCATCTGGTGGTGTTGTAAAGAATAGTGGTGTTTTAAAGAACCGTTTGTACGACTTTGGCCCAATGGTCCCAGCCCAGAGATCTTGAGTAGCAGCACTGGTTCATCTGTTGCACGCCAAAATGGAGATTTGACAAAGTTTAGCATACGACAGGTTTGACAATGTATTTTGAATGTAATGTTTGAAGTTTGGTTGACTTTAATTGTTTGATTTCGGATATTTTATGTGAAATGTTCAATCAGGTACAATTGAGAATTATTTATAGAGCAATATTCGTATTTTTTTTCTGGAAATAATTTATTGCAACAGAATTTTTCGTTGAAATAATTAATTATAATCAGCAACGGACATATTAGTTGCCATCTATAACAGATCTAGGAACGGAAAAGTCGGTTGCAAATTTTAACGGAAAATAATCGGTTACAAATTTAGTTTTCATTGTAAGATATGACAATGGGAAAATCGGTTGAAATTTAAAACGGAAAATAATTGGTCACAATTTTCGTTCTTATAGTTACAGATATGACAACGGAAAAATCGGTTGCAAATTGAGACGGAAACAAATTAGTTGCAAAGGCCCATTGTGACCGATTTTGCAACGGCCGTTTTCCGTTGCAATTCACATTTTGTAACGGATTTTCATAATTTGCAACGGAAAATTCCGTTTCAGTTGCCCTGTTTTCTTGTAGTGACCACACCTAACAATTCGAGAATCCTTTAAGCACACAAAGATTATGACACCTAAATTCTATCTTAGCAAGGTCATGAATCAATAGAATTTAAGTAGCAATGGAGATAGCACACGTATAGCTTATGTATTCTGGTCGTACAATTCACTATACCCAAATAATCAAAACGGTAGAATATACGGCCTCGCATAAACACCAAAAAGAGATTCTATTTTTATACTCCATTGAAATACAAGATGTTGAATGAATAATACATAAATTAGAGCATAAGAGTTTGATATAATCTACATTCAATCCCTAGAAAGATGAGTTTAGCTCATCATTGATTGAAAAACAACGTAAAACAATAATAAAAACATACTTACAAAAACTCTTCTAGCTTGAACCAAAAACTCCTACAGCTGGAACCCCCAGAAAACAGCTTCTATCCTTCATGCCCCCTAACTCTCCATCCTATGCCTCTTTAAATAGAGACCCTCCACTAACATTCTCCCATGAAATCCTCCATAAATTCATCCATGGAATCCTCCCTAGAAACCTTCCTAGAATCCTGCCACTAAGCCTTGCCACTAACAAAGAAAAAGGCCTAAAACCCAAATTACCGAACCGGCCCAAAGCGGGGTGAAGTGATCGCCGTTTAAGACAGAGCGATCGCTCGTAGCTTCGGCTTAGCGATCGCTTCTCTTCGATTCAGGGCGATCGTTTCGTCCTGAATTTCTTCCTCTATCCTGAACTTTCTTGAACGACATCCAGGCCCCTGATCTTCCGCTAAAGCTCCGAAATGCTTCTGAATAAGCTCATTTGACAATATATTTTTGAAACTTTCATAAAACACTAACAACCCATGTTAGAATACAAAATGCCGAGAAATAGCCTAATTTAAGCCTAGAAAATACTCAATAAATGAGTATAAAACTCATTCATCAACACCCCAACCCAGACCCTAACCGCAGTCGCCGGCAAGCACCTTTCACCAGAGATAAACTCACAGAGACCTCACCTATACTCTCAAAGGAATGAAAGAGAAATGGAAGAAGAGAAACTGAATCATCCAAAGGTGACGCGAGAGGAGAAAACAAGAGAATCCAAGATCTAATATAACACACACTCTCTCTGACCTAACAGTCTCTCTCTACCATTACAAAATATCTTCTATATGCAAGGACTCACTCTCGGGCTAGAGTTAGGGTACAAGGAGTATAAAGGGGGCAACCAAGGGCTAGGATCGAAGATACCAATCAAAGACTTAAAACAATGCCAACACACAAACAAGGTTCAAGAAGGCGAAGGGATGACTCCATCGCGGGCGGGCTAAGCGAATATGGGCTTCTAAATAAGGATAGGTTGTCCTTATTGGGCCAGACCAATATCCAACAATCTCCACCTTGGATCAAGTGCAGGTTCACAAGAGGGCTCACAGGACATTACATATAGGGGGTTCATCATCGCCTATCCTCAGCACATGATCCAACAAAAAGCTAGACCAAACCACAAGGAACAATCTAACTTACTTTACCGCACTAAACATGAGCAAGATAGATACCACAGCAAACACCAAGTATGCAGTGGATTTTCAGGGTAACAACAGAACATTGATTTCAATCACCAGTATCCAATTTTAAAATTTTTGAAACAAGACAAAAAAAAATCACAGGCAGACATTTGGATTCCATATCAGCTGGGTTGAACTTGGTATCAACCTTTCCTAGATAAACTATGCACTTAGCAACAACATCGCGGATGAAATGAATCTATGTGCTTAGTTCTATCGTGGAAAATAGGGTTTTTGCAAAGTTGTATACCATATTGACTATCAAAAAAGACAACTACTTTATCTTATAAAAAACCAATTTCTAAGACTAGACCCTTAAGCCAAATGGCTTCTTTTATAGCTTCAGTTATGGTCACATATTCACCGGTGGTGAACAGGACCCAATCGGTTGCACTTGAGATTTTCACTTATGCACAACCTACAAAGGGTGAAGGCGAAGACATAAGAAGTAGTGGACTTCCTATGGTCTTTATCGTTTGCATAATTCGAGTCAACATACTTTACCAGTTTTACCCCATCATCAGATTTAGAAAACTTAATACCATAGTTCACAGAATGTTTGAAGTACCACAACAACCATTTCACGACGTGCCAATGGGGCAGGCCAAGGTTCGACATATAACGCCTTAGACAACTGAGGGCGTAGGCAATATCGGGGCAGGTACTTACCATCAAATACATTACAGAACCTATGGCATTAGAGTAAGGGATGTTATTCATTTGTTCAATTTCAAAATCATTTTTGGGACACTTCTCTTTACTAAGCACAAAGTGGGCAGCAAGAGGAACTTCCATAGAAGTTGCATCTTTCATAACAAATTTACTCAAAATTTTCTCAACATACGAAATTTGATTTAAGTAAATTTTTGAGAATTTACGATCTCTGATTATGTTCATACCAAGAATCTTATTAGCATAGTGGCCTAGTAATTTATGCCACAAACTAGTTTTATCTTCTTTAACAACATTTGCAAAGTTTTCATCAAAAGACATATTGAAAGAGACACACAAACAAGTTACGGCGTTTTCATCCTAACAATAACTAAAGACCCTTTCAATATTTTTATCATACCGACCCCATCTACCTTCTAGACCCTCATCTTCTAAGGATGTACATGAAATCGAGTTATTGCACAAGTCGGGAACATGTCTAACATTTTTAATTTTAAGACATTTCTAGAATCAAATTTTAAACAAATATCACCTATTCCAACAATTGGACATTTCTTTTCATTGGCTAAGGACACGAACCATCATTTAATTCGTAAGAACTAAAAAGTGTTTATACGGTGTCATGTGAAAGGTGCACAATATAATGTGAAAGGGAGAGCATATAACAGGTGAGCTACAACGGTAACAACCTTCATTTGGTGTCCGGAACCAAAGCTCATGTTATCTAGGTTCGACCACCCTTTCTCAAACCATTGTCCGAAGAAATCCACTAGCTAGTAACCCACACAGACCAAGGAAGAAGCCCAAACCTACTAAGCCGGTGACCCATAACGAAGACCCAACAACGAGAACGGACCACTGACCCAACCCTAACCCCACGGCGACAAACTCTCCTCACCAAAGATAAACTCATAAAGGGTGTCAAAAGACAAGCTCACTAACCTCACCTATACTCTCAAGGAATGAATTACAAAAGAAAAGGAATAAAAGAAACCTGAATCATCCAAAGGTGACTCAAGAGGAGAAAACAAGAGAATCCAAGATCTAAACTAACACACACACACACACACACACACACACTCTCTCTCTCTCTCTCTCTCTCTGACTTAACAGTCTCTCTCTTTCTACCCTCACAAAATATCTGCCTCATGCAAGGACTCACTCTCCAGGCTAGGGTTAAGGTACAAGGAGTATAAAAGTTGGCAAAGGCTCAAAATATTGCCAGCACACAAAGAAGGTTCAAGAAGCTGAGAAGGGCACCTCCATCAAGTGGTAGGGCTAAGCGAATATGGGCTTCTAAATAAGGATAGGCTGCCCACATTGGGCCAGGCCAATATCCAACAAGTAATAATTGGTATTGATTCTTCATTTCTCTCATTTAATCTGTTGTTGCTAACTAATGTTTCAACCTCTTTAGGTGTTAAAATGGAAGAAATGATGAGGGGACTTCTATTTGTGGAAAGAGGGAAAGAAAATGAACAACTAATGCTTAGAAATATTTTGATATGTTAACTAGCCCAATAGATGAACATGTAAGATTTGCATTAAAAATAATTAATGTAACAATACTAATTAATTTTAGTTTTAATTATTGAGCAATTAATGTGATCAATCTACTTAATAATACTAATTTTGATTCTTCATTTCTCTCATTTAATCTATTGTTGTTGACTAATGTTTCACTCCTTAGGTGTTGAAATGAAAGAAAGTAGTGCGAATGATGAGGGACTTCTATTTGTGGAAAGAGGGCAAGAAAATGAAGAGATGATGCTTGAAAATATTTGTTATGTCAACCACGCCCGATAACATGTTTATCTTAACATGTAAGATTTCCATTAAAAATAATTTATGTAACAATACAAATTTTAGTTTTCAATATTGAGCAATTAATGTCATAAATTTACATAATAATACTAATTTAAATTCTAATTATTTAGCAATCAATTAAATAAATCTACGTAATATTTAGCAATTAACTTAAATAAAATATATGTAATAATTAAGAAATGAGAGGGTACTAACAAATATTAACAATTAATATCAATTATTAACAATTAATAGCAATTAATTAAAAAATATCTAAAAATTAATGAAGGCTGACCGATTCAGCTGCCCATCATCACTAAGGCCACTTGAGCTGGCTGCCCATCCTCTTGAAGGCCGGCTGGTTTGGCTGGCCCTCATTCATTTTGCAAAATTTTTATTTTTCTCTTTTCTAGAAAAATAAAACAATAAAAATTTGCGGTATTCAAGGAGAGCCGCCGTGGTGGCCGCAATATTGGGCGCCCATAGTGGCTGGCTCTCCTTAAATAATTTTTTACCCATTTTTCTTTACTCTAAAAATAAAAATAATCATAAATTGAGTGAAGGGCAACATAGTAATTTTATTTTTATTTTAATTGAGTGAAGGGCAATATAGTAATTTTGTCAAGTTGGGTGCGATGTTTAAAAAGTTGATACCACATTTAGTAATTATGTTGGAAAATTGTATATATTCTTGCCTTTAGAAGAAGTTTGACTACTGCTTATTTTTCATTTCTATGTACTCCTATATAACAAGGGTAGATCTAAAGGTAGGCTTCATTGAGTACTTATTGGCAAGTCATCTCTCTTGAAGCTTTTCCCAAATTTCAACTTCGAATACGATCTGAAGAAGAAACAATGGCATATGAAGTGCTCGCTATCACAATGGTCGCTATCGCCATGGAAAGAATTGGTGATTCGTTGCTGAAAGAAGCACAATTCATATTAGATGTCAAGGACCAACTTGAGGAGATCCAAGAGGAGCTACGACGAATGAAACATTTCCTGAATGACGCATGCAAAAACAAATCAAAGATGCAAGGGTGGGCATGTGGAAGAGTGAGGTTAAAATCCTTGCTGAAAGGATAAAGGATCTCGTTGAGATTTGTTCTCTCAAAGTTGCATCAACGAATGGTGTAAAACAAGTCTTTTTTTAAAGATTTGCATGCAGTTCCTCTAAGAGTGTGGCCCTACATAAGACTTGGTCCGAGATTGCTTGTTATAGAACTAAGATCTTGAACCTCACTACAAGCTTACAATCTTACGACATAATATCTATCAATAAAGGAGGAACCCCACTTGCCAATGATGCGGAACAATAACAATGGTGGATGATGTCTTTTCCTAATTTGTTTCAGGAGGATTTTGTTGGGATCGATGATACTGTGGAGAAATTGGTTTCACTTCTTATTGATGAAGACTAGCCTCGGCATCTCAATTCGGTCTCCATTTGGGGGATAGGTGGTGTTGGCAAGACCACTGTTATCATCCAAGTCTATAATGATAATCGAGTTCAGCGCTACTTTGAAGGCTCTGCTTGGATTTGCCTAACTCAAGTATGTGAAACAAGATGCTTATTACAAGATCTCCTAAAGCAGCTTCTTCCAGGAGAAAGAAAGGACGAGATCATGAGCATGGAAGAGCAAGAGTTGTTTAATCAACTATACAAGGTTCAATAAGAGAAAAAGTGTCTTGTTGTACTCGATGACATTTGGAAGATGGATGATTGGGAATGCTTGAGTCCTGCTTTTCCAATTCAGAAGAAAGGTGCTGCATGTAGCAAATTGTTGCTAACAACACGGATAAAATAAGTTGCTAAAATCGGTCATGTCCATGAACTTCAATGTTTAAATGAAGACGACGGTTGGGAGCTACTCCAGAAGAAAGCAATCCCTAAATTAGGAGACGAAGATGATGCAGGTAGATTTAATTTACTCCTCTCTCTCTCCTCCTAATATTTCTATCTAGCACTCTATATTGTTCGAAAACTGTGCAATTGTATTTCTTTAGGCAGCTATTCCCATACTAATTTTTAAGATTGTTGGAATTGTGACCTTGAAGAAAGGCTTAATTTCCATATCTCATTTTTCTTTTTAAACACTTGAATTTTCTAATTTTTCTTAAGCAGATTTTAAAACACCATTTGAAAAAAAAATTATGTTTTGAAATAGTATCCCAAACGCGTTTATGAAGAAAAACCTGCGTTTTAAATTTTTGCATTTTAAATAATCGTATTTAAAAAGGCTATGTTTTAAATAGTATCCCCGTAGATCCTTATGTTGAGGACTATCATGTCAAAACATTTTGTCACCTCCCTTCTCAATCCTTGTAAATTATTATCCCCCGCGTTGTTCTTCAATTCTTGAAGGATGGCCAACGAATGCGTGTTTGGAATGGCTATACAAGGGGAATATTGCATCTGCTTCTCTTTTTCAAAAGATTTACAAGAGGAGTTAGTATGATCAATGTGCCCACATTAATATCTACGTTTTGGGATACATATTATGAAAAAATTATTGACTCTATTATAAATATTAGTATGAATTGTATTTTTCAAGGATGCCAAGGCCCAATTTGAAGAGTGAAATCTATTAACTAAAGTAGTAAACAAATTTAGGGTAAAATAATATCCAAAAAGAAAGATTAGAAAGTGTACATTCATTTGGAACGGCTTGGAAAGATATAATGAACTTTTTTATTTTACTCCTCCGTTCGAGTAAATAGTCACTATTCTATTTTGGGATATTTCACTTAAAGAGTCCACTTTCAAAAATTATGCTTACAATTTTCATAATCTTTCATCTTTACCCTCCACTTGTGTTGTAATTATTTTGGTTGTGTTTAAATATTTTAATAATTATGACCAACTTTAATGACATTAATATATACCTTGGTAAGTAGATTTTTCAAAAGTAGACTCTTTTGGTGAAACGGAAGGAGTATTTTTTATTTATTTATTTATTTTTAAGGAATAGGGGGAGTAATTCCTGCATCCTAGTATAAACACATTTATTCAGTTATGCAATTGTACTAATGAAATAGGCATATTGGTGCAAATAGTATACCACTTTAGTCCAAAAAATATATATATAGTCTCATTCCTTATTGAAATGTCAAACTATGACAATAACGAATTACTATTAATGTTTTAGCTTATAAAATTTCAGTTATTTAAAGAATATTGAGAGAAAATTATAAATAACAACTTTTAGAATTTAATTTTTTTATATTTGATCAAGACTTAATACTTTTCGTGTTTCTTATTTGAACATAGTAGTTATTTGAATTTCTATTATGAATTTTTTTCTTCTTGTTTGTAGATATTGAAGTTGGTGCTGAAATGGAAAAGGTAGGGAGGGATATAGTTAAGAAATGTGGAGGATTGCCATTAGCGATTGCTGTGCTTGGAGGGATTTAAAAAAAAACACAACAAATGATTGGAAGGCTGTTTATAGAGATATTTTTTCATATCTAAGTAAGGGTGAAAATGGTATTGAAAAAAGGTATGGAGTGGAAAACAAGTATTGTTGCTGAGTTACAACAATTTGCCTGCTCATTTGAAGACATGTTTTCTTTATTTGGGAGAATATCTCAAGGATGAGGTGATATGGGCATATAAAATTTATGTGAAGTGGATCGTTGGGGGTGTTGTATCTAGAGACCACCAACGAGGAGAAACAATGCTTGAGGTAGCAAAAAGATATTTAGAAGACTTGGCACAACGGAGCATGGTTTAAGTAGAATTAGACGATGGTGCCACGTGGTTCCACACTAGTAGTAATCTTAAGTCTTGTCGTCTTCATGATCTAATGCGTGAACTGTGCTTGGAAAAAACAAAAAAAGAGGAGTTCTCGAGTGTCATAGTAACCAGTAAATTAGGTGGAAATGAGCTGCTATCATTGAGTCCGTCAGATGTGCCGGGGATTCTTAATCCCCGTAGGGTTGCCATACATTGTTCTGAAAAACGTGAACCAGCTGGCTCCTGAACTTGAATCGTTAATGGGATATTGGCGGGAGATTCGTTCTGTCGTGGTAACTTCTAAAGGCCCCGGTTTAAGATTTTCATTAGTCAATGAAAATTTCACTATGCTAAGATATTTAGAGCTAGAAAGAATCAGATTTCGAAATGAAGAGTTGCCCAAATGGATAACGAGACTTGTCCATTTGAGATGCCTCAAGTTTCATTTGTGTTTGTTGAAGGAATTACCGACATCCATAGGTAACCTGCGTTACTTAATGTTCTTTCATTTAAGTTCGTGTTTTGAGTTAATCATGCCGAATGTCTTTTGGAAATTGAGGCAATTGATGATTCTCTACCTACCATCAAACATGCGTGTAAAGAAAGATCAAAAGTTACTGTTGGATGGATTAAGCAAACTTGAGTTACTACAAGGAATTAATATATGTGAGTTTAATGTGAAGGATGTTGCTAAACTAGCCGACCTTCGATTTATTGAACTACTAATAAATAGGAGTAGTTATTTTGAGGATGCCACTTGGTTCATAAACTACGTGAATATGGACACCTCACACCACATCAATGGTGTTAAGCTTTCTTTTGAAGACTGTGATTTTCGTCCGAAAGAAGGTCAGTCAATTTTACTGAGGGTGTTTCTGTGTTTGGTTCGTCTTACCTTGAGGGTATCTTATAGCAAGTTACCAAAACTCAATTTTGATGAGACGCAGTGTTCATACCAGCTGTACAACCTCACTCAGATAGAGTTACACAAGTCAGAATTCGAAGAAGACCCTTTCCAAATATTGGAGAAGCTTCCCAACTTGCAATTTCTCGCTTTGATAGAAATCGATTTTCCAGGGAAAGAAATGGTCTGTTTTGCCAGAGGTTTCTCGCAACTAAGAATTCTAGAGTTCAAGTATTTGCACAACTTAGAGGTGTGGAAGATGGATAAAGGGGCTATGCCCTACCTATCCCAACTAAAAATACATGCATGTAGAAAATTGAAGATGCATGCTTCCGGACCAACTCAGATACCTTATAGCCCTCAAAAAATTGCATATTTTTCTGATGTCTCAGGAGTTCCATGATTGGAGTTGTAAATGGTATACAAGGAGAAGACTTTGACAAAATTCGACATGTGCGGACCCTTATTATAGAATGAAATTTATCAACTAAGCTAGCAAGAATCCATCAGGTATAAATTATAAAAGTTATTTTACAACTTAAGAATATTGTACAAGTTGATCCTCTAATACCAAATTAATAATCAAGAGAGATGAAATGTTTTATTAGCTCTTAAAATTTATTAACTAGTTTTTGGTATGCTTTAACTTTAGAAAGCCTAACTTGGTTTCTCAAAATAAAATAAAAATAAAATATTACTCCTTCGCTCCCTAATTGAACGTTTCTTTTTAATTTGTTTGAAAAAATTTAGGAAATGAACTTCTAGGTTATTTTAGTAATACATATACATGAATGTTCTTAGTGTCAACAACGTAGTATTGCAAGTACACACTCGCACATGATACATAGCAAAGGTGAGCTTAAACTTTTGTACAAAAAGTGCGCTCATTTTGGGATAATTTTATTTCAAAAATAGGACACTCAATTAGAAAAAGAGGGAGTAATTAATAGAGTATGTTAATTATTAAAATAATAATTATTAGACTACCAAGTATAGAACCTTTTTTCATTCTCTTAGAGGACATCATAAATGTGGGGGTTTTCCCCCACTTTTCTCTTCCTAAAAAGCGATACATTTTTTACCAAAGAAATAAATTTTTGAATGTTTCGGTGCGATGGAAGCTGCTCTCTCAAGAAGAATCTAATTTTGTGTCGAAAAGGGACCCAAATTAAGAAAAGTCCCTTTGCATGTCTTTTGCGCCCCTCCTCCCAATGGCTACATATATCCGTTTTCTTACTCCTTTTTAATTTATAAAATTTTAATAATATTATTCAATAAATAATATAGATAAAGTAGGACCATAAAAATTTGTTAGGAGGTTTTTGATAGTGGATAGAGATTTGAAATTTTGAGTTTTTGAGGTAGAGATGGTGTGGCATGTAGTGGGCCACAAAAGCTTCAAATGAAATTTCTGCGATTGTGGATGCTCTTAGGAGGACTTTATAAATATAAGATATAAAAGCTATTTTACACCTTAAATATATGTACAAACGATACATTAATTAATAATCAAAGAAATATTATATTATTAAATGTTTATTAATTACAGGGTATTAGCTATGCTTTTACATTTAAAAATCTAAGTTGGTTTCTCAAAAGAAATAAAATTAATTAATAGAGTTTATTTATTTAGAATTTCTTAGTGACATCTGAGTCTCCCCTTATCCTTTGTGCAACTAGTAATATTCAAAGAATTATTGTAAATCAAATTAATTTTTTTATATAATATTCATTCAAAAATGGGTCAAGTTTGTTGTTTTTGTTTTCATTTTCAAATTAATTCCTTTATATCGAATATATGTACAAGTCGATACTGTAATGGTAAAAGTGTGTTAGTAAACTGTAAAATTGTTGCCCTCATTGTGTCTCTTGTCCAATTTACATGGATATGGTTACTTGCTCGTTATCAATTCTTGATCTTTGTTTTTCCTCTGTAGGTATTTTGCATTTGCAATTGGATTGATGGTCTGTTGGGAACCTAATACCATAGCTTGAAATTGAAATTGAAATTGGAAGAACAATTTGAATTTCGTGGAGCTCAAATTGTTCATCAATTTCAATTCAACATGATATTGAGTAGCCAAACATAGCCGAAGGTTAATCTACATAGCATACCCCCGATCGCGCAAGTTGCTTTTAGGTTTGCTTTTGCATTTGAGAGACATTTAGCAAACATTTTTATTTCCTATCATGAAATGAGGAATATATAAAAGGCTTAAATGCCAATGTGTTCAACGTGCTTTCACCAAAATTCATTAAGCTCAGTACTTTTATTTTTCACACTTTAATCACTCTACTTGGACCTGGAGAATCAATAAGCTCCACTCAATCAATGAGCTTATTGATTGAAAAA